>CM068368.1:893682431-895094931 GCA_034769895.1 Magicicada septendecula
ACAAACTAATACCTGAGCAAATACAAATAAATACAAAACACGGCACAATTGTCAAAGCACTCAACATCGAAATTAATCAAAAAGCTAATATATACACCACAATCACACACAATAATAACAGCACAAAATTCCAATAACCAACAGGAAACCATAACAACCAAACAAAACACAAATACTCCACAAGATATAAAATCAGGAAGGCTGAGGATGGGAACAATATGATTCCCGAAATATGTACCAAATAAGGGAAAACAACATATTGAGGTAAAGAATTTATAAATATTATATACAGGGTGTCCCGGGAGGAGAGGGAAATAATTTAAGAAATGGTTCTATAGTGTAAAAGAAGAAAAAATGTTCATATAAACATATGTCCGGAAACGCTTTGAAAGCGAGTTACGGCTAGCGAAAAGTTTCGCCCGGGTTTCGGTAAATGAAGACTTTCTGAAATTCTGGGAAGGTAAATTAAGGGGCGAATTCTGTTGTTTCTTATGCTTTTTGACCTGAAAAATCGAATAAAACAGGTCGCAGAACTGTATCTCCCATAACTTTCATGATAGCCGACGTAAAACAGAAAAATCTTTGCCTAAAAACGTATTGTATTGTTTTTAACCAAAATTGGAATTTTTGTTGTTTTTAGGTTAGAAGTACAATAACTTTGTTAAATGATTAATAAATGCATAAAAGTTAAAAACAAAACTTGTAAAGAATTTAATTCTGAGAAAAATGGTGTAAATAAAGTCAATCAAAATCAACAAAAATTCCAATTTTGGTTAAAAACAATACAATACGTTTTTAGGCAAAGATTTTTCTGTTTTACGTCGGATATCATGAAAGTTATGGGAGATACAGTTCTGCGACCTGTTTTATTCGATTTTTCAGGTCAAAAACCATAAGAAACAACAGAATTCGCCCCTCAATTTACCTTCCCAGAATTTCAGAGTCTTCATTTACCGAAACCCGGGCGAAATCTTTCGCTAGCCGTAACTCGCTTATAAAGCGTTTCCGGACATATGTTTATATGAACTTTTTTTCTTCTTTTACACTATAGAACCATTTCTCAAATTATTTCCCTCTCCTCCCGGGACACCCTGTATATATATTGCAACAATACATATATTTGCATATTTGCCCAGGGCGGTGTGTTTTATATTGTAATTAGTGTAAATAGAATAAGGAACAGTGTTATACAGTTTTGTGCGTGAAAATGCAGGAATTGACAAAATCTGACCTGTCGAGAGGACACCTGCTTCGCCAGCGTTAAGTTATAGCGTTCGTGTGTTTGTGTGTGTGAGCCAGTTCCGACAGGCATTGAACGAAAAGATGGGGTGATGCGTTACAGCCGTAATCAGGTTTTAACAGGATTATAATAAACTATTACTTGTGTTAAACCTGTAAGCAAAGACTTACGCCAATTATAAAAACACCATTGCATTAAAAAATTTTTAACTAATGCAGTGATATAAAAATATTGCAGAAAGTGGCAATATTAAAGACGCTAAGTAATTAATGTTAATTATGGGTGTAATTAAAGAGTAATTAACATGTGTGTTATATTTGCGTGAACAGAAAAAAATTACGAAAGCAATGATATCGCGCATGCTACCAGTGTGATTACGAAATCGCTAAAATGAACAAAAAAGTGATTCGTAATTAAAAGGACGCTTTGCATGAAAGTTATAATTTCTAACATGTCAAGAGCAATCCTGGACATGTCAGATTCAGTCCAGTATAAATACGACCGACAATTTTGGGGCATTCTCAGACTCAAGAAATCTACAGACGACGTTACGCTGCCCGTTTGCGGATCGACATGGACACACACACACACACACACACACACACACACACACACACACACACACACACACACACTACCACACTCACACCAAGACGTAAGGAGGAATTCTGGAGCGTCAACAACAACAACACTTAGAGACAACGACCACAGCAGCAGAATAACCATCATCATCATCATCATCATCATACTCTCAGGATTATGGACACACACACACGCAACGGTAACGGCAGCAGTATGCAGGTGATGACTAAATATTTATAATTTTGTTGTGAAAAAAAGTTTCAGAAAGACAATTTTACATGAACAGTAAGACTTAAACATTTTAAATGTAAATAGTAGTTAAAGTCAATAATTTAATAAGAAAATTTGATCTATGATCTAAAATTTGATAAAAGTGGATATTTGATCTATCTAATGTTTGAATTTTTGAATATTTAAATATTTTTCTATCAATTAATAAATCTTAGAATGATTATTTTTAAATGGTTTTAAATAATTATTTCATGTCAACAACATCTCACTCCTCTTTAAAAATTATTTAATTATTGTGCAACTACATATAGGGCCTACTTGACGCAACGAGATAACAAATCCTGCGACCTGGCCGGTGTAATACATAGTACAGTTGCGTTGAATACATGGTAATAAATTGTGTATAATTGTTGTAACGTTGCAATATATTATGTACTGCTGTTAAAATGCAACACAGTACATAAGAGGAAAATAATAAATTTTAAAAGAAAAAATATACAAATTAATACTAATTCGAACATATGTTTAAAAATGTAAACAAAAACATTGGGACTATCGACTCACCCAGTCAACATAGAGGTAGATTCCTATATGAGATAAAACAGTATTAAGTTATATGTTCTGAAAAGAATATATGAACTTTGGAATGAATATTATAATGAGAGTAAATAGTAAGAACATTATAATTGAATAAATACAAACTAGAATTAATAATATTAGAAATAAAATAAATATATTTAATAAGAAGTAGAAAAGTTATATATGTTTTTAAGAGTTATATGATAAAAAGATGTAACTAAGCTAGGAAGTTATCAATATGGCAAAATTGTTAATTGTTAGAGATTGAATTGTATAGAAATGAAAGGAAATGTATGAGTCTAAAATTATATCTAATAAGAGTAACATGAAGAGTTTAAAATTATATTTAATAAAAGTAACATCAGGAGTTTAAATTCATATCTAAGAAAAGTAACATCAGTAGTCTAATTTTATCTTCAATCCTGTAAAGATAATTGAGAGTGATATGTAAATTAATATTTGGTAGCATTTAAATAAATCAAATTTGTACATCATCAAGTTTAATGTTATATGTAAACGAAGAAACAGTAAAGGAATTTAATTTGTTATACCAGAGTTTTTGATTGTCAATTTAAAAAAGTAATCAATCAGGAGGAGAGATTCAACATTAATATTGAGTTTAATAAAATAAAATACAACTCAATAAATAAATAATATTACAAGAAATCTAAACATATCTTTAATAGAACGCCAATAGAAAAGAGAAATCCTGTACTGAAGAATAGTTTGAGTGGCCATGAAATATAATTAAATATTCCGAGGAGATATCTGTTTTGCAGTCGTCAAAGAAAGCAACATTCAGCGAACCAATAAGAAATTCGCGTGGAGGAACGGATCGCTAAGCCTAATATTGCCTTTGAAAATAATAAACATCAACCAGAAGTGAACCCGTGGCAGCTGGAAGAATTCAGAATCAGTCAAGTTACATTTGTATGGTAGCTATTTTTTTTACATTGTTATTTATCAAAATATTACATACTAACTTTATTTGGTTTGGTTTAAAGAAAGAAGATATTATATACAATCGTAAATAAGATCAAACAGCTTAATAATAATTAACCCTGAGAGAGAGTTTCTTTTCATGTGCTGATAAACAAAAAACAATAACGGTAATTACATATCTTAATTACAATACCTGTAATAAACCACAGTACAAATAATGGCTAGTCCAACGTGGAGCAGATTTTAATTACCATACGTATAAATAACCACAGTACAAAAATATATATATATATACTGCAAATAGGTTTATTTTCACCTGACGCACGTTTCACAGAAATTATTCTGTATCTTCAGAGGTTTGTTTAAATTGTAATTGAATGTTTCGCTTACAATATAGTTAGCGGATAATCGATTTTACTTCGATTCTATTTTCGATTGTTGTAATGTTAATGTAGTCAAGTATTTATTATATACATTTGATGTTTTATTTTATTATTCTAATAAATATATGACTTTAAATAATTCGTCTTGTTTTGTTTTTATTTGAATTTGTTCTTTAATTAGTAGATTATTATTTTTATTATTATTCAAAACAATACAACAAAACAAAAAGCCCCCTTGCTGCGCCACTGCCTCTTAGAGCGCTGAATTATAAATCTAGAAAGAGAAGAAATGTGCTTGGACAGAGAAGTTTAATATTGTATCAGACGCGTGTGCCAATTATTATCTGTTGTTGCGAAGAATAAGCAGTTTTTCTGCCACAGCAATATGTATACACAATGTCTGTGTTACGTGTTGGTAATTTCATAAATAAACGTTGACTACTGTTGTGGCCAACCGATCGATTATCCCCATATCGATTATTGGAGATCGATTGTTCTGGACAATTGTTGACGGCCTCTACTGTAATAATTTTGTCGGTACCCAGCAGCAGCGGTGTTTGTAAAAACGTTAAGTGCGGTGTCGATGGCATGGCCACTCGTCAGTAACAAACACAATGCTATTATTTTTCTTCCATTTATTTACACGGCTGCCAATGACAGGTAGCCTATACGTTTGGTTTAGTGTGGCTAATTCACTCGGCGTGGCAGTGGCGCGTCGACTGTGCTGCTGTTGATCAATGCCACAACACACACACACACACACACACACACACACACACACACACCTCTTTATTGACGATATTGTTTCCTACCACGTCGCTCGACCGATGAAACGTTTTACAATAAAATATTTTTGTCTGCATTTTCAACAACAATTATCAGCAACGATGAAAACCAATACATATTCATAATTTTTTAAGAATAAATAAGTCATTCTGAGAATGAATCGACTTTTTAAAGTGTTCCTTTAAACTTTTTAAAGGCTTCCAAAATGATGAGGCAGATAAAACTCTTCTTCTTCTTCTTCAGGCTACGGACCTTACGATCCGTTGCGCACTCCTTCGTCCGACCATCTTTTCTTTGGTCTACCAATATTCCGCCGTCCTTTCGGATTATAAACCAAAATTTGAATAACATGTCTGTCAGTATCCAGGCCACTTATAATGACTAATAATAAATATATTTACCTTATTTCCTGTCTCGTGACCACATATATTTAACGCAATGAATTACGCGTTTCAAGACATATGTCTCGTCATCAGATTATATATTAAAATTTAATCACTCAATAAGGTCGTTAAAATTAAAACATTAAAATCATAAAATCAAAAACCAAATATAGCCTATAAGCATTTATGTGATGCGAGTGCGCACTCGACGAAAGCCGGCCGGACACTGATTGATATCAGACGTTTAATGAAGAAATTTGTGTTAGTGGTTGAAATCACAATCAGAATGATCAATATTGCACACCACTATATAAAAATTATTCCGATTAGCGCTTTCAAGCTTCACAGCTCATCGTCAGATCACAATAGGCTATTCCTGATCTGACGATGAGCTGTGAAGCTTGAAAGCGCTAATCGGAATAATTTTTATATAGTGGTGTGCAATATTGATCATTCTGATTGTGATTGATATCAGTTACAGATAAATTTTAGTGCTGTGTCATATAATGGATTCGACTTGAAATGTAAGTGGTCGTTTAATATGAAATTACGGTAGTATTTGTCATTATGTGCTCTATATATTTCAAATTCTTCACGTGCATTTAAATAAGCGCCTTTACCACAGACATGTAAGGGTTTCAAATTGGTGTCAAAGCTTGTATAATTATGGTTCTCCTGTATAAGATGACGAGCATAGTTAGACTTTATACAAGATTGTGTTGTCAAATCCTTTACATTATGCTTTGGAGTGTGCTCGACGAAACGTTTATAAAAACTTCTCCCTGTCTGACCAATATAAAAGCATTCACAGTCATTACATGAAAGCTTATAAACACCTGTTTTCATTTCCAAAGGTGTACTGGTTCTATTACGAAGCTTATCAAACAGATTGTTGCTGGTTTTAAATGTTACAGTTCTATTGTTACTATTTAATACTGTTGATAAAATTTTGGGCACAATACTGGTGTAGGCTGTTGAAATGAAGGTTGGTTCATTATTTTTTATCATTCGAGGTTTTGACAATCTACGCTTATGCTTTTTAAGGAGGTTATCGACCATGGGAGATGTGTAACCATTGGCAACAGCAATGAGTTTTATAATATTTAATTCAATCTTAAAATCATTTTAATTGAGAGGTATCGTTAATAACCTGTGTATGAAATAAATATAAGCCGCCATTTTCTGCGAGAATGGATGGTGTGAGTCAGCAGGATGGTTACATCTGTGGTAGTGGGTTTCCTATATATACTATATTTCAATTTATCATCACATTTGGTGATGGTGAAGTCAAGAAAATTCAGTTTGTTATCTATTTCTGTTTCATGTGTAAATTGAATGTGTTTGTTGATATTATTTAAAAGATTTTTAAAGTTTTCTATTTGACGTAATTTACCCTTGTATATTATGAATGTGTCATCGACATATCTTGCGTAGAACATGATGTTTTTCTTATGATTATTATTAGAAAACAAGTGTGTGTTTTCGTAATGATTTCAATAAATATCTGCCAAAAGGCCTGATAGCGGCGAGCCCATTGCCAAACCATCGCGTTGACTGTAATATCTGTCGTCAAATTCAAAATAATTTTGCTTTAAAATAACTTCAAGTAGGTTTACTAATTCATCTATTACTTGAGTGTTACTAATGATCGCATTATTATCAAGTAATTTGGTTTTTATCTGTTTCAGTATTTTATAGTTTTCTCTGGAACAATTGTTATTAGTTAAACGATTAGATGAGTTAGACGACATGTGTGTGTTCATGATTCTCCTGAACCGGTTGTTTATCAGATGACGTGCCTCGTCTTGCATTTTTGGATCAGCGATGGCTTTCACTGCTGTTTCGGCGCTGATAAGCTCATGGGCAATATGATAATTATTGAAGACCGGTGGAATACAATAATTTATGCCTTTATTCAATAAGTTTAACTCGTCATTGTTGAAGTTTATAGACGTTAAGTTAGAAATGCGTGGTTAGAAAACATGATTACATTGTATGTCTTCGTCTTGGCTGTGTTTATGTTTCAACTTAAGATTGTTTAATTTCCGTGACTGTTTTGTGTATATCTTGTATATCGGGTTATTCACATATTTATGTACTGTATCAAGTATATTATTTATAATAGCAGGATGAATACTATTTAATATCTCTAGATGTGAGTTAAGTAATTGTTTGTATAGGGCAGATTTTTTGTTATATAATGACTTAATTTCTTCTTTAATATATAGGAGTTGGGCACGTTTAATTGTCGTTTTAGCTGATTTAGAAGACGAATTAATCCTTATGACAGCGTACTTTGGAGTTAAACAATGCATTAAACAAAATTTATTAAATTTAATATGTAAATTGGTTTTCAATAATTGAATCCTAATGTTTTGATATTTAAATACCGATTTAGCTTGACTAGCTTCCAATTTGAATAACATGTCTGTCGGTATCCAGGCCACTTATAATGAATAATAATAAATATATTTACCTTATTTCCTGTCTCGTGACCACATATATTTAACGCAATGAATTACGCGTTTCAAGACATATATATTAGATTCTCGTCTTCAGATTATATATTAAAATTTAATCACTCATGAGGTCGTTAAAATTAAAACATTTTAATACAAGACATTTATACAAGACAACACAATCTTGTATAAAGTCTAACTATGCTCGTCATCTTATATAGGAGAACCATAATTATACAAGCTTTGACACCAATTTGAAACCCTTACATGTCTGTGTTAAAGGCGCTTATTTAAATGCACGTGAAGAATTTGAAATATGTAGAGCACATAATGACAAATACTACCGTAATTTCATATTAAACGACCACTTACATTTCAAGTCGAATCCATTATATGACACAGCACTAAAATGTATCTGTAACTGATATCAATCAGTGTCCGGCCGGCTTTCGTCGAGTGCGCACTCGCATCACATAAATGCTTATAGGCTATATTTGGTTTTTGATTTTATGATTTTAATGTTTTAATTTTAACGACCTCATTGAGTGATTAAATTTTAATATATAATCTGATGACGAGACATATGTCTTGAAACGCGTAATTCATTGCGTTAAATATATGTGGTCACGAGACAGGAAATAAGGTAAATATATTTATTAACCAACAGTTGTTCAGGTATCCTGTTCCTATGCATCCTCAGATAAAATTTTTTATATTTTTTACATAAACTGTATCGTATTTATAGAAGAACATACAGAGCATGGACACGCTAAAACCCCGAAACGTTTTCGAGAGATCTTCATCATCATCATCATCATCATTCCATCTCCGGGACACACACTGATGTAACTGCCACGCGGCGGGGGGGGGTCCAACATTTCCCTTAAATTTTACGAACGGGTATAAACAACTGAACTTAAGTAAAACAAAATTTCCTCGTATGTATTCTAACATCAAAAACAAATTCACTTATTTTTTTTACTGATTTTATCGGCACCTAATGATGCACTTTGAGAGTATAAATTATTTGGATAACTGCACAATAGAGCGGTGAGTCCAGTTAAGAATGCAACGAGGCTAGCTTAGAATTATATTTCAAGTAACGTTTTGAAATACAAAAATCCTGTTATTTAAAAATAATATGTCTTTATACCAGAATATTTTTCTTTAAATCCAATGCCGATGATATTAGGCTATAATAAAATTACCGTAAATTATGAAGCTATAGTAAGACGGCAGGGAGTACTTAGCACTTAGCAGTGAAGATCTATATCATGCTCATAGCACTTAGCAGTGAAGATCTATATCATGCTCATAGCACTTAGCAGTGAAGATCTATATCATGCTCATAGCACTTAGCAGTGAAGATCTATATCATGCTCATAGCACTTTTCTATAATCTGCCTGATAACAAATAGACGACTGTCATCTAGGCAATGTGGCCAGTACTATTACACCCCCCCCCCCAGGTAGTCCTACTAATTTCGGCTAGTTGAATCGACTTTGCATCAACTGTCTATCAACATAGTTATTTTTAAACGTACACTATATGTAAAATGAAATTAATAAAAATATCGGTATGGAGAACCATACATGACTTTCATGTTCAAATATCTATATTTAAAATCATTTTCGGAATGAAATTTAATATTTCCATAGAAACTATTTCTTTCTCAGCCTTAACCACAGTACTGTAGTCACTAACGTATACCACCTCACGTTAGCGCACTCGATTTTCACTGATCATGGCACTGCCGAACCGTCTGGTTTTGCAGAAAACATTGGACCACGGCCAAACAGCCCGGGAAGGAATTTTAACAACAAACTACTTCTTTGTTGCCGATAACGTAGTGCATATATACAAAAATTATCCCCTCCCCCTTCAACTATCATTTTCATTTATAGAAAATTACCCCTTCCCCTTCAACTACCCTTTTCATTTATAGATATTTCATCTACCTTTCTACAGTGGATTATTATGACCTTCTTTTCAGGATACCTTATTCATCTAAATTAAGTACATAATACACATCTCTTGTTAAAACATAAAACGTTGCAGGTAAACTACCCCTTCCCCTTAACCGATCTTCACCAAAATCAATAGGCCTTGAGTTCTCTAGAACTCAGGCACACATGCGAAAAATTATATGATTCTGTTTGAATTTGCGGCAGTTATCGTTCGCCATAGAAAAATTTCTACACACAGATACTTTTCGGAAAATGACTTTTCTTCATGTTTTGAGGGTAGTACAGTCAGAATCAGCCCTTATCTCGAACACGACTTTTTTCGCGATCACCATACTTCCATTTCCTTACGGAACATGGAAGTAAAAATACTAAATACAATTCTTATAACAAATATTTTTGGGAACAAATATCCATTAATATACGAGGCCGAGTCATGGAAATAGCCGAGACGATAACACAGGGATCTGTCCCAAGGCCATTACAACAACATCGCCCAACAATTACATCAATCAAAACTAGAGTCACTTTCTTATTTCCCGCAGCCTGCAGCACGTGGACACTCCTCCGGATATTACGATTCATATCGCCGTGACGTGCGATTCGGCGCATGCGCAGAAGGTTATCGTTATTACGTCGTCTTACACTATTATCCGAATTTATACTTGTTACACTTGTCAAGATTTAGCTTCTCAAACATCATCACTTTCACAAATGTAAATATTTTTACTAAGACGAAGGCTTTTATTAAAACTTACCAAGTATTTGTGTATTTTTTAAAAACCTTTGTATTAATATGCTTAACCAAGTCCCCAACGAGTCATCAATCGATTTTCATTAAAATTTAAAATACAAACGACAGCCATCAATGTTTTAATTATTACAATGTTTTGGGTAATACTGCCTCGGCCAAAAGGATAACTCAGTGTAGTTTTGTTGTTGACGTGTTTCTGCTCATCATCATACCGGCAGCAGGATGGCGGGTCGGCTTCATTGCGATTGATTATAATACAAAATTGTGGCAACGCAGCGACAACGTGGACTGAAAAACTATAATCTCATCTTATCTTCTTCTTCTTCACTCCAGGATTAGGCGACATCACCTGTTCTGGTGCTTATGTATCTAAGCATTCACCCTCGTGCAGTGGTGACGACAACAGAATTTTAAGAGGAAAAATAACGTAGAACTGGTCTGTGCTTAACGAGGAGCACAGCATCGGGTAATAACGCCTTGCTATGTCAATCAATTATTCAATTAATGTATATGTATACACAAACAAGAAGATCTTCTTCTTATCCTCTTCAAGTCTTATTCTTTCCGACATTTTCTAGTCGTTTAGCGGTTGCTATATTCGACGTTTCCTTAAACCTGTTAAAGTGAAACATGTTGTTTAAGGGAATCGAGAACGTTGACTCGTCCACAGCCATCTGTATCAACAGTTTATTCGTAAGGGATGCAGGCGGCCGTAGGCGCGAGTCACGTACACAAGACCGCACCGCCTTCACTGCACCGGCTCCTTTGCTCAACTTCTTTAATTTGTTTTCGTCTCACGATCCCGACGTGTTTGCTGCCTTTTTACCTTCAACAGCTCACTGCCCTGCAATAGAGTTGTGACTCCATGCGGTAGTAGCCAACGCAAAAAGTATTTTGTATGCCGCACACTTTCCAACTGCTCTCCTACATGTAAGTACTGTTTGCTCTGTACCATATTTCTTTTCAAGTACTTACCAACACTCAGAATACAAAGTATGCTGTGAGCTAAAGTGCTGGCTTGAAAGTCGCAACGCTCTTCTTCTTCTACTTCTTCACTACAAGTATAAGGTTTAAAGCCTATTATGACGTCCATTGTTACAACTGATCTCTCCATCTTTCTATCGGCCGTCCGAGACTTATTCTACCTTCTTATTATTCTTCTTCTCTTCAAGGATTAGGTTATATAAACCTGTTCCAGTACCCATCTGATCTTCGGACGACCCACGTCTCTTCTACCAATGGTTTTATAGTTCAGTGCCGCTTTCGGCAATCGATCCTCTGTCATCCTTTGCAGATGATCTCACCATTCTCTCCTGTAATTGAAATAATTTCATTTATCTCCTTTACTTCGAGTTCTCCTCTGATATCTTCATTCTTTATTCTATCTTGCAACGTATCATTTAAAGTATTTCGAAGAAATTGCATTTCAGCACACTGAATCTTGCCGCATTCCTTTTTTGTCATGACCCACGCCTCACTCGCATAAATCAACGTGGGTATTGGAATTGTCTTATAAAATTTAATCCTTGTACTGTGCCATGTTTTTTTTTTGTATCTTTTTCTCAAATATTCTTTCATTATTTTACTATGTCTATTATTCCTGCCTTCTGTCCATTTGAACCTGCGTTTTTCTCTCTCCTACCCTGGACTCCCTCCATTTTTAACACTTTTGCCCGAAAACTTCTCTTTAAATTCCTTCTGCGTTTATATTACTTTTTCTAAATCCTTTTGGACTTCTTTAATCCAAATTGATGTTGACTTCTTTTCCCACAGATATTTGAAGATCTGCTTTGTTAACCTATTGTCGTCCATTCTATATAAATGTCCAAAAAATAACTGTATTCTTTTTTCATTGTTTCTGTTATATTTTCTATACTTGATCATTCATATATTTCATCATTACTTCTTAATTTCCAACCTTCTGAAGTTTTTCGTGGGCCTAATGTTTTCGTAATAATTCGGATTTCCAATATTTCTAGTTTGTCTATATTATAAGTCAATGCTAGACATTTACTTGCATATAGGCATTCTGGCCTCACTACTGTACTGTAATGCTTTATTTTCGCATTTTTAGATATGCACTTTTTATTGTAAATACCTTTAGTTATACCATACGCTCTTTCCATTTTATGGATTATTTCTTCTATAGCAGATTTCTCTAAACCATTTTCTTGAATTCTTTCCCCTAGATACTTAAATTTTCTAACCATCTCTATTCGACCAATAGCTGTTAGCAGGAATTTTGGGGCATTTTTAATGTTCGTGAGAAATTTGTTTTTCTGCAGAAATTTGTTTTATTTCTAAGGTTTTAATGCATCGTACGTACCACAAATATTCACACATGAAGATGTGATACATAAATAAAAATACAAGGCGAGTGCGGAAGTGAAGTGAAACGTCAAACAAGAAGACGGAGAGAGAGAGATGAATAAAATGTAGCGGTCGAACGTGAGACGGCAGTGCGAAATGGCAGACAGCTGTGTGTTATACAGCTATTAGGTATGCCATGGGAGCCAGCTGATTGTATTTTAATGTGAGAGAATTAGACCATTTCCCAACAACAACGCGGTGTGAAATGCCATCGTAAGGTCAAACGGTGAAGGCGGGTCAACAAGGCATTCCACCGCGGCGGATCTTAGTCACCGGTATACGCCAACACGGACACATACAGTGCATTCCGTTGTTTGGGCGCGACATACGTTTTGTATCTGGTTCCACTACTGAAAGACTTTAGGCATTCGCAGATGACTTTGCTATACTTTCTGAACATCTGCAGTAACACAAGTTAATTTTTTAGAGGACACAGCCAGTAGAACAGGCTTAAGAATTTCTGCAGAAAAAAACATTAAAAACGCGCCAAAATTCCTGCTAACAGATATTGGTCGAATAGAGAGGGTTTGAAAATTTAAGTATCTAGGAGAGATAATTCAAGAGAATGGCTTGGAAAAATCTGCTATAGAAGAAAGGATTCATAAGCTGGAAAGGGCATATGGTATAACTACAGATATTTACAATAAAAAGTGCATATCTAAAAAAGCGAAAATAAGACATTACAGTACAGTAGTGAAGCCAGAATGCCTATATGCAAGTGAATGTCTAGCATTGAATTATAATTTAGACAAACTAGAAATATTGGAAAGACGAATTATTAGGAAAATATTAGGCCCACGAAAAACTTCAGAAGGTTGGAAATTAAGAAGTAATGATGAAATATATGAATAATGAAGTATAGAAAATATAACAGAAACAATGAGAAAAAGAAGACTATTATTTTTTGGACATTTATATAGAATGGATGACAATAGGTTGACAAAGCAATATAGATCTTCAAATATCTGTGGGGGAAGAAGTCAACATCAAGTTGGATTAAAGAAGTCCAAAAGGGTTTAGAAAAAAATAATATACACGCAGAAGAAGCAATTGAAAGAGACGTTTTTCGGGCAAAAGTGTTAAAAATGGAGGGAGTCCAGGGTAGGAGAGAGAGAAACGCAGGTTCAAAGTGGACTGAAGACAGAAAGGAGAGACACAGTGAGAAGATGAAAGAATATTGGAAAACAAGAAAACAACAAAGAGTAAAGAACTGAAATTGGCATGTGGTCCTTAGATGGCCGAAAAAAAAAATCATTCTGGATACTTGGTGGTTATGATTTAGAGAGGGAGGTATGTAATCTATAAGACTAATAATGATAACCATCATCACAATCAATGATCGGTTATAGTGTTTGCCGTCGCTGTCCGATTTCCAAACGTTTTCTACATTGCTCTCAATAGTTGCACACGTTTTCAGTTAAATTGTGCTTCCTTAGCGCGGTTGGACGTTTTCCACCTCATGTCCAAGCAGGTCTTCCTCGTTTCCTTCGACCTGTGGGTCCCCTTGAAATTTCATCTTTTGGCACTCTTTCATCTCCCATTCTGTGCACACGTCCAAACCAGATTAGTTGTTTTGTTTCAATCTCATCGAAAATAGTGTCTGGCACATTCATCATTGCCCTAATCCTCTCGTTTTGGACTCCATCTAGTGTAGATGTTCTACATGATAATCTCAGTGCATCCATTTCCACGGCCGTATTTTCTTTATAATCAGACTCTGAGAATAATGAATGGGAGAGACTGAAACCAAGTAGCTGACGCTTTAATATCAGAAGAACAAAATGGCTTCAGGAAGGGAAGATCATGTATAGATGCTATCTTTACACTTAAATTAATAATTGGAAAGAGAAGGGAATTTAACTTGGAGACGCATCTAGCATTCACGGATGTGTCGAAAGCTTTTGATAATGTGAAACGTTCGCTACTCTGGAGTATAATGGAACGAAGGGGGTCTTCGGAGCTTATATTACAAGACAGCGGTTGTCGTGGGTTTGAATGGTAAATTATTATCAGTAGATATTCCTACAAATAAAGGTGTTTTCAGAAGATATTTCACCGACAGTTTTTAATATCTACGTACATGGACGACATATTTCGGCGATAGACAGAGCTAAAGTTGACTCGGGAATATCACTTCACTCACTTGCATAAAGAAGCATAGGGAGAGACATGGCTGAGTATCGTTCCGCGTTCTTCTTATGGTACCGCACATCACTTGAAACTTATGTAGTTTATTGTTTATGTCTCTACTGTTCTCATATGATATATAACACCCTCTAGGTAGCTAAAGTGAGACACTTGTTCAATTAGTTGGTTGTTAATAATTATTTTAGCTCTTGCAGGATCGTTTCCTAGGAAAGCCATCACCTTCGTTTTGCTTGTGGGCATTCCTAAGTTGTACTGAATCGAACACCGTTGTAAATTATGTAGCGCTCTTTGCAAACCATTTTCGGTGGTGTCTATAAGCAGCAGGTCGTCAGCAAACAGCAGCGTATTAACAAATTCGCTTTGTCCTAGAGAAATACGTGTTGATGGGTAAATGCTCCGCCACCTACGAGTGACATCGTGTAAATACCGTAAGTTATATATTAAAAGCGTTGGAGAGAGACTACAGCCCTGTCTCACACCTTGATTTATACTTAGAACCTTCTGCTCTCTTGCTCTTTGCAAAGTATCTGTGTGTCCAAATAGAGACTCTTTACTGCTGAAATAAGGTGCTCAGGGTACCCATTCTTTTGTAAAATATCCCAAACAAATACATATAAAGTGTATTTGTTTACACAGTGTTGGGGTTATACAGGGTCCTTGTCTTAATGCTTTTGCAACGGACAACATAATGTTAATGATTAGCAGTGGAGTGGCGTGGACACATAACACCTGTTGGCGGTTGTGATAGGTCTAAAACTTAAACCTAAAAATTAATTCGAATTTTTTCTTGTACCAAGCGTTTCTTTTCAGAGCATTTTCTCTAATTTGCTGGCAGAAGAAGAGGGTCCCGGTTCCACGGGATCTGACTCTCATTATACTTACACAGAATAAATCACAACACAAATAATCGAATTAAAAAATAATAAAGACAAATAGAGATACACATACTAACGAACAAAACACAAATAGGTACGTAGTACCTGCTGCACGCCAGTTCCGAAAACGAACATAGCTGCTAACTGAGCGTTTATACAGCGGTAACACATTGGGTGGACAAATGTCCCCCCCCCTACGAGGTCAATGACCGAACGCAGTAAAATATTGCCGGTGTATGACTGGGCAACAGAAGACGGTCCAAGTGCCCAGCAGTTCGAAAGCAATGCTATGCTTTTCTTCAAGTTTCCCTACTAATACTAATACTAATACTAAAAAAGTTTCAGTACTAATAACTAATCAATAACTAAAGTATTTATTCTGTGATATAATTAAAATTATTTTCTCTTATTTCCAGTACTGTTACCGTCGGCAACAGCGGGTACATGAACCCCACGATTAGCATTACTATCCACAACAAATGCGTAAAAATCTTCTGAATTTGAATACCATAAAATTAAACCGGGTTATATTGTAAATATAGGTTTTTTTCATATTTTCAACAGTCAAAAATAAATGCCACGGTTAAGTCGAAAAAGCGCGTTACACAAAATGACTTTTTTAATACCTTTATTTCAACTAAAGGGGGCGCAACTTTGTACTGTATATCCAAGCTTGCGCGGGAGATAAACGCCAGCGTTAATGTTGGGGGGGGGGGGCAGCAATCCGTTAAAACGCTACAGTTAGCAGACAACGATGTACAGTAGTCAGTATTTATTAAGGGCGCTAATGTGCGTTCGTTATGTTTGTTTTTAATTCAACCCGGCAATGGTCGCCACCACCATTTTATGATTTCAATTATAATGAAATAATGGAAAAATCCACCGGACCGGACCGTATGTTCTCTGTCGTTCCGGTACAATAGAATATAAAACAAAAGCTATCTGCAGCCATTTTTCTTGGGCGGCCGCCGGCGGATTAGCTGTGCTCCCTTTGTCATATTTCAAACAATTCTTTTGTCCTCCTCTGCTTTATAAAACGCTACACAGCGTTGCGTAGCGTTCTAACCGTTTTTCCACCTCCGCGCCGCCGCTGAAAAACATAACGACACAGTTTGTGTAATTTATATTGCGCGCGCGATCAAACTAAATTAACTTCTTTCTTTTACAACGGCAACAAAAAACTTTTAGTCTCGTGTGCATGAGTTGTCAGTTACCATCATAAAACAGTGCACCCCCCCCCATCACTCTCTCTCTCTCTCACCACCACACACAATAGTAGAAACCTGGCGGTCTTTCTTGAACGGTAAGCCGCGCCGACCAAGCGACTGAATCCCCTCTCACAAACATAAGGCCTTTATTACACTACGCAACTGACTGCAAAAGAAGTTGTGGGACATTGGTTTAAATGTAGCGTATTACACTTATTACAATTGGTTGCACGGTCTGGAATCGATTGCAAAACAGTTGCAAGCCTTGCAGCTGCTCGTGCAACTTTTAGCTTCACGCACTCGCTGTGGGGAATTGATTCAAATGTAGCCTATTACACTATGCAACCGATTGCATGCAACTCTGATGCGCGCGCATTGAGTAGACAACGAAGAAATTTCATCACATGGGACCAACACAACATACACACTCTTTTACAAACCGCCAATATCTCAAAAACGAAAAGCAGGATTTTACTGAAACAAAAACCAAAATGAAAGTTGTAATTTTTTCTAAATTTCACTCGCTGACACCATATAGCTAACTCTTATAGAACGAGAGTTTATCGCATGCCAAAAATTTCACTACATGGAAAATAACAAAAATTTCATGACATGGGACCGTTTTAAACCTCTGTTCTAGAAAATTATTAAACTTATTGGTTCAAATTTATGTCTAAAACCATTCTCAAACTTCAAGGAAGGAACACGATGGTGAAAGACATTTTTAATCGGATCAGTAGTTTCTGAGGTTAGCCCAGACAACGATACAAACAAATTTTACGTCTTTATAATGGGAGTATAGACTTCATGTTTACTCTGCAACTGATTGCAGAGCAGTTGCAGCCTGCATTTACTACCGTTCAACTAGTTTCATGTAGGCTTGAAATCAGTAGCATGCAATCAGATGCATAGTGTAACAGAGGTCTAAGGCGTTTACAGAGGAAGTAGGGGAGACAACGCGATACCAGTTTGTTGTTTCATACACACCCTATCTCTTTTTGTCATATAAACTATTACTGTTACTTCACAGCTACACTAGCATGCTTCCAACGTTTTCGCTACCCTTGTACCCTTGTTGCAGACGACCTACACGCTAAACCTGACTGTTTTTCTTGAGCGATGAGGTACATCGACCCAGCGAATGAGTTACCCGCAGGGGAGTATTTACGGGAGGGGGACGAACGGGACTAAATAATTAACTTCTTTCTTTTACAACGGAATAAAAACTTTTAGTCTCGTGTGTATGAGTTGTCAGTTACCATCACAAAACAGTCCACCTCCTTCTCTCTCTCTCTCTCTCTCTCTCTCTCTCTCTCTCTCTCTCTCTCTCTCTCTCTCTCTCTCTCTCTCTCTCTCTCTCTCACCCCTTCTCTCGCCACCGCACACAAGAGTAGAAACCTGACTGTAGAGGTGGGCCGATATACCTATAACAGATATTTTGGAATGGATATCAGATAACAGATATCAGAAGAAGAATGGAAACGGGAAGAAATGTAATTGACTACACCGAAGAAAAAAGATTGGTGTGGTACGGTCATGTCCGGAGAGATCAAAATAGGTGGATCAACAAAGTGACGGAATGGAGTCCATTAGGAAGGAGAAAAAGGGGAAGACCGAGAAGATCTTGGAGGGACGAAGTGGATGAATCTATGCAACGTATAGGACTTGAGGAAGGACAATGGGAACATCGGGAGAATTGGAAAGCCAGGTTGAAGGAAGGGAGACGGCACTAGCTGTAGCAACCCTATTATATACAGATATTTTGGAACGATTATTTTTGTGGAACGGACAGTGACTGAAAAGTTGGAATACCTGTTCCGATTCAACGATAACTGAAAAGTCGATATACCCGTTCCGATTACTCGCGGCCTCGCGATTCCGAGATCCCCTAGGCAACTAACGAATGAACTACTACTACGAGTATTACGAGTACACGAGTACAAAGTCACAGTTATTGGTGCCGAGTACTTGCCATACAAGTACGAAACGAAGCAAAACGGCGAGGTTCAGAGTATCTCTATGCCAAAGAGACGAAGCTGTTTTAAATGAATGAAAAAAATCCATACTGATGTTACATTTATTCTCGTGTGTTATGCAGATATACAATACAGATTATAATAACAAATTATATATTATTACAGTAGCCACCGACTTGGTAAATTTTGAAAAAGCTAAGGCGTGTTATAACCTACAGAGTGGCTGATAGGCCATATAGTACTTTTTGTTAACGTGATTTCGGAGATGGTTTTAACTTCACTGCACATCTGACGTACATTTTTTTGACATTATTTGTTGTGCTATTACGTGCACTCTAAATTCCACTGCCTGAGTTGCGCAACTGATTTGTCTAACCTCTCACCCCGCCCACACAACAGTAGAAAACTGGCGGTCTTTCTTGAACGGTGAGCGCGCCGACCGAGCGACTGAAACCCCCCTCACTTAGAAACATAAGGCGTTTAGAGAGTAAAGAGTGGGAGACAACGCGTAACATACTTCGTAGGCTTACACAGCCGGAGGCCGTGGTCCATTTTTTCAACAAAAACAGACGTTTCGGCAGCGCCATCGACTGCCATCATCAGTGTAAAACCGAGCTTCGCTAACGTAAGGTGGTAGACCAGTACTATGGTCGCCAACGTCTACCACCACCTTACGTTAGCGAAGCTCGGTTTTACACTGATGATGGCAGTCGATGGCACTGCCGAAACGTCTGTTTTTTTAAATCAATGGACCACGCCCAAACAGCACGGGAATGAATGTTAGCAACAACGCGATAACAGTTTGCTGTGTCATGCACACCCTATCTCTCTTCCAACGTTCTAGCCGCCTGTCTTGTTGCAGCAGCGACCTACACACTAAACCTGACTGTTTTTCTTGAGCGGTGAGCTGCTGCGCCCACACAGCGAATGAGTTACCCCCCCCCATGGGCGTATTTACGGGAGGGGGACGAATGGAACGGGACGCCTTCCACAGGGTCGAAAATAGTTAGGAATTTTATTACTCTCTTAATTTTTAGGCTATTTTATTATTTTTTCAGCTGTGTATATTTTTTTCAAAATATACAAACAAGTTTATTACACAGAATTTGCATTTACGTTTAAAATGTGAAATATAGGAAAATCAAGTCAGTCAATAAGTAGCTTCTAAACAATGTTTCAATGACGCGTGTTTTTACCGTCGTTTACTGTAATGGGATTGATTTCAGGATTTTATCACACGTTTTTTCAACCACTTCAAAAATAATAATCATCATTAGTTTTAACTTGTTTTTCCTCTTGTATTAAGCCGACTCAACCCCCCCCCGACCAAACTCTAGATACGCCACTGGTTACCGCCACTTAAAATCATAAGGCGTCTAGAGAGGAGACATACTGTCGCTTCACAACGACACTAGCATGCTTCCAATGTTCTCGCCAGCCCGCAGTCGATCTGTACACTGTACAAGACTGACAAACGAACTTAAGATTTCAAGGCCGGTGTTCAGACTGGCAGTATTTCCCGGATTGTTAGGCCGTGCATTGCATTGCATTGTGTGTGCGGGGTGTCTTTGCATCTGGGTCGTGTCCAACGGCTGCCAGAAGATAAACTAAGTCTGGTTCAGTCGACAGGTAGCCTAAATCTGGAAAAGGAAACCGCCAACGCGTTAACGCAGAAGCCTGGGGGGGGGGGGGAAGAAAACTTGATGTACTTTTGTGACACTGCCGCTGTAGCCAGATGTTGCCCGTCTCAAGCCCAACCAGCAGCCGCCTTGAGGCGTCGGACGCGCCGGTTACCGTGATAACAGCAACAAGCAGCTGGTTCAGAGTGCTAGGAGTTGGGTAAGGAGGGAAGAAAGGACAATTTTAGTTGTGAACTCTAGGGCTGGGGGCTAATGTATGCGAGGGTGGCTTTATGGCGGGTCATCAAGAAAACGTTAGGGTGTGTTGTCCAGCCTGTCTATATATACTGCTGACGTTTCGTCGATACAGATGACGGACGTGTTCAGTGGCGCGGGAACACACTGATCACAAACACCCGCGGACGAATACGAACAAACACTGTTCTATCCTGTTGGGGCACTGTTTTATAAACACTACCCAACTGACACCTTACAAAAAAATTTATACATAGCAGTGCCCCAGCCAGTGGCGTGTCTAGAATTTAGCCTGGGAGAGGTCCGGTTGAGTCGACTTCATATAAAAGAAAAACCAAGTTAAGACTAACCAACATTACTATATTTAAAGTGGGAGAAGAAAACCGTGTGACAACATCGTGAAATCAGTGCCATTAAAGTAAACGGTAATATCTGTGTGTTACTCACATATGCGCGAGCACGCACGCACACGTGCACCACAGAGTTATGCTTATTCCGCTTACAGTAAAGGACGTCTGTCAGGATTTCTTTAACGAAATAAGTGGCCTGAGGAAAACTGCCTTACAAAAAATCTTAACTGTTTTGATGAACTAACTGAACATTTACTTATAACCAGTATAAACATCGGTATGCAGTCGACTTCCATGTTCTAAATATAAATACACGACTTCCATGTTCCATGACTTCCATCGTTTCTAATTCTACCGTTTCGTGTACACCCCTTTACGTGTCTCAATAAATTCATCTCTGCAGGTGGTATATGACTTGTATCTTTTTTTTTTAGATAATACCCACCCCCATGTTTCGGAAACGTATAAGAGTGGGGGGGGGGGACTGCCACAACCTTATGTGGCATAAGTCAAGATGAAAATATAGTGTGTTATTATTAACACAGTAAGTTTATAACGTAAAGTTTGTGTGTGTGTGTGTGTGTGTGTGTGTGTGTGTGTGTGTGTGTGTGTGTGTGTGTGTGTGTGTGTGTGTGTGTGTACAATCTATGTTTGTCAGTATCTATGTTTGTCAGTTCATTGTTCTTTTAATAAAATTCACTTACAGTTTCAAAAACGCATTACTCATTTAAGTTGTCTTCTTCCTTAATTTCCTTGTTAGGCCTCTGTATTGTTCTATAACAACGGTCCTGGATCCTGTCATTCCAACTCTTCCTTGGCTGACAAATTGCTCCTCTTGGTGTTTGGTTGGCTGTCTCTTGCCTTTTTCATTAGCCTTGTGTCATCCATTCTTGATATGTGTTCATTCCATATCCTTCTTCTTTCCGCAATCCAAGAATTAATATCAGTTACATTACACGTTTCTATCATACTATTGTTTGGCAACCTATCGTACTTTGTCTTTCCTAGTACTCAGGGGCGGCTCGTTCTTAGGGCGCTAAGGCGCGCGCCCTCCAGTTTAAATCACATCACTAAACAATCCATTATCACCGCTCGTGGAAAGTCATTATAACTTTATTTAATACTTCGGACGAGAAAATGTTTTCGTGTTAGGTAATAGCAGAAATGTTTTCGGAACAGCATCACGGCGCTCTTCCAATCGCGCCCATTTCTCCATCCCGCACTCTGTCCAACGTTGAATGAACCTGTAAGCTTATAGGCGGTATTTCCACTGGCAATTGGCGCTTGGCGTGTCTCCTATCGCGCCTCGTTGAGCAGAAAGTGACGTGATTCACTAATCGCAGACTATTGATAATGTGAGATTTGCTCTTTTAGGTGTTTAGACTTTCTCAGCTGTGATTAATTCAGTGCAGGCATTTGTTTAGTGTTTAGGTTTTGAGTGTGTGTATTTATTTAATAGCTTCACGAATAATTTAGGCAAATATTGTAGTGTACAATTATTAGGTTTTGTTTTATCATTTTACTCAAGTGTCTGCAGGGAAGAAATAGAAAAGGAGATACAAGCTTCTGAATTTGTGGCAATCGAATGTGACTAGACAACCGATGTGACAAGCCACTCCATATGGTATTAGTTTTTAGATACATGTTTAAGGGATCGGTATACGAAAGGTTTTGCGGATTTCTCAGTCCTGAAGGTAAATATGCAGAAACCTTAGCAAAGTGCATAATGGACAACATAAATCCTCTTCTGCACACATCACAGGAAACGTTAATAGCTGAGACTTATATGGCGTTAATGTTATGTGTGGTTCTGTTGGAGGTGTACGGGCAAAAATTAGAGAAGTATATCCGCTCGCATAATTTGTACACTATTACACTCATAAAATAATTTGTTATTAGAAAAAGCAACAAGTGTAAACAACAAAGTTAGAGTTCTTTCTCAAATCTGTCTTCCATTCCAGCACTTTTGTCACACTCATTTCTACGAACGAAGGTTTTGGAGGAAGTAATCTAAACCAGGTTACCCAGAGTTTCTATAACAAAATGGAATTACTACATTCGTACTATCAACGTTGTGTACGAAAACCGATATAAGTTGGAAGAATGTTTGAAATTTTGAAGAAAAGTGTACAAACAAACTCGCAGTTAATGAAGGAATGGTCACAGAAGGACTTTTCTGAACCAAAATTTCATGTTCTGGCTAACTTTTTTCCATAGAATTCTCACATAAACATAATGTATCAGTAACTACAGAGTAGGAACAAAGGCAGTGTAATGTGGCAAAGTGACATCAGAATTTTTAAAAATGAGATGCAGAAAGGGAGGCAGAAAATAAATAAAATAGAAACACAAATAAACGAGGATTCCTTGAGCAACCAAGAAAAAGGAACAATAATGTTGGATGCAGCACTAGAATAGGGAATGCAAAAGAAGTATGTGACATCATTATAACTCAAGTACAAGGTAGATTCACTTACACGGGTCACCTGGTGGCAGCTTCGTTGATGTCGAATGACGACTTATTTCCACTTTTTCTACAAACTTTCAGGAAGAAAAATTCAAGCAAGTGATTACTTTTTTTGTGGGAACAGTACAGACATTTTTGTTGACACTTTCGACACTAAAGAGACTAAGAATGTGTCTAGTTATGTTTATTAATAATATCGCGGACTATCTACAGCAGCTCACAATGTTTAAGGTGAGTTCAAATTTTTATAAAGCCTAAAGGCCGCGCCCTCCAGCCTCTTAAGTCACGAGCCGCCACTGCCTTCCGTGATACAGTATAGCCATTTCTATAGCTTGTCGTTTTCTTTGAGTTGTTGCTGTATCTGGCTTGGTCTCTGATGCATAGGATATTACTGGACGTATTGTGCTTTTGTAAACTCTAGTTTTTGCTTCTTGTGTGAGGTATTCCGTATTCCATATAAGTCTTTCCATGGATTCAGCAATTCTTCTTGCTTCATCAATTGATGTTCTATTTCTTCATCTGTCCTATTGTTACTTGTAAGTCTTGTTCCTAAGTAGTCTATCTGCATAACTTGTTTTATTTTTAATTTAAGCTGTGTATCAAACAAAAATTAACATGGTGGTAAGGTACAGTTACAATTTAAAGTAATTTAGAATGAAAACATGAGCCTACGTAACGTGATATGATACAAAATTCACAAAACCATTCTACAGTCACAAGACAATGAGAAAAATTTCGTCTGATGGGGCCAATGTAAGGGTATTTCTCACTTTCCCACCTCCCTCGTACAGCTACGACTGGTAGTTCTACTCTTATGCATCAATCGGACGGCTCAATCAGAACAGAGTTTACCACAGAGTTAGAACAGGGTTTTCCTTTCTTCAACTAACAACTTTCGGTCCCCTTTTTTATTAAGCGATTTCGAGTGTTATCATTCTCAGATCGGACACGTAGCGTTGTGTCCGATTTGAGACTGACAACACTCGAAAGCCTCTTATCGGGGACCATTGGAAATCGTGGAATGTAAACAAAAATTCCTTTTTTTCTATAAAATAAAACTAATGATGCAGTAAAACACCATTAGCTGCAGTGACCCATTGTTGCAGTAAAACATCATTGTTGCAGTGACGCAACAATACTCAATTGTTGAGCTACAACAATACAAAGTTGGAAACATTATTTGCCGGGCTGTTGTGCCGTGGCCTATCGTTTGTGTTGACAAACATTTCGGCCCCCACCGTCCTCATCACAGGGATGAAGTGGCAGACACCGTGCCAATTGTTTACGACACTTGATGATGGCTTCCGATAGCGGGGCTTAAACAGATCACGGCCTAATAGCCCGGCGAACAACGCGCCTAATCTTAGTACAGTTTCGTGTAACACGTAGCCAGAGGCGGATTCAGCCGATTGGAGGCCCCTGGCGGTAAAACTAACGAGGCCCTTAGACCCAAGCCCCAAAACAAAAAAATAGTGTAAGGAAGTGATGGCTTTTTCGGAAAGATTTCAGTATTAGACTTTTAATGATTTGCTTAAACCAGCAATATGTAGCTAATAATAAAACTCAATGTTTCAAGAAAAATCAGAAATTTATTCAAAACATTTAACAGGAACTAAGTTACCTCAGTGCTTAAAAATGGTTTTCTATATGAATTTGCGTCTTGTTTTCTCTATGGCAAATTCATCAATTATTTTTGCAGTATATCTATTCGTCCAAAATTTCTTGTTCTATGTATAATAATGTTGTTCAATCTGTCTTCTCCCATTGTACTCCTTAGATAGTTTTTAACGCGTTTCAAAACTGAAAAAGATCTTTCACCTGATGCATTTGTATCGGTATTGTTAAAAATATTTTCAAAATAATCATAATCTCTACGTTAGGAAAAGTTGAAGACATTTCTCTTGCAGCTCGATAATTTCTGATGCGGTTTTGATGGTATCTTTGTTTTCTTGTAGAAATAGTAAGAACTGGTCCAGTTCATCGTCAAAATTAGAAATATCAATGTCATTTTTGTAAATATCCTTCAGTTTTTTTACAGCGTTCTTTCTTGCTTCAATTGGTAATCTTTGATCAAAAAATACCCTAAAATGTTCTATAACAGCTTCATACGTCTGAGTTCTTCGAGATAGTTCTGCCTATATGTTCCGAGATAGAACATGCCAGAGACGTGTTCACATCCGCACTAGGCCTATATATTTACGTAAATTAGACTCTAAAAATAATTACTTTTTAAAAACAACAATAAATCCTTTTATTTCTTGAAAGAAAAAAAAGAGCAAAATATTCGTCTTGTCCCCCCCCCCCCCCAAGCTGATCTCGCGACCATGCTGTGCAATTCAGCCACTCCGTAAAGAAAACCCAACTGAAACGGGACCATTTCATTATTATATAGGCTACTACGTAAACGTACTACTATTTACTTACCACTAATGGTACAAAAAACTCAGAGACAGACTCAAACTCTTAAAACACAATGGATTACGTGGACTCAAACTCGAACTTATTACACAATGGATTACGTGAGCGCTGCAAGAGTTACAAGAGTGCAGTGATGCCAACGGTGGCTACCGATCGCAACGCGCAGTCGCAATTTCAGGCGGAATTTCACGTACTGTATTTAAAATGATTAAAACGCAACTTTTCATACTGCTAAGAGATTTTAAAAATCAATCACTTCTTATTACTAAGATGTATATTTGACATTATAGTATACTGGATGTAGATAATAAATTAACAGTTTTAGTTACGAGTCTTTCGCTTTTGGCTTTTGCGTTTACATGTAGAATACGTGAATAATATTAAATACTAGCGAGTACCCGGCATGCGTTGCAATGCCACTCAAAGAAAGAAAGTGTTTGTATATATATAATATATAAAGACTTCGTTCGCGTGGTCTTCAATTTAATGCGATAATATATTTAGAACAGAATCTATTCCATTGGGTTGCCATAGTAACCAGATCTAATAAGTTAGTTTTTTAAGACTCCAAAGGACCCCCCAGAGGATCGTATCGAAAAAAAACACCTGTCCTATGTTGGTTCTCCCGTTGCGTAAAATATTTGTGCCAAGTTTGGTTGAAATCGGTCCAGTGGTTTAGGAGAAGATGTGGAAGACCCCAAAGGACCCCATCGAAAAAACACCTATCCTATGTTGGTTCTTCCTTTGCGTAAAATATTTGTGCCAAGTTTGGTTGAAATCGGTCCAGTGGTTTAGGAGGAGATGTGGAAGACCCCAAAGGACCCCCCGAAGTATCATATCGAAAAAACACATATCCTATGTTGGTTCTCCCGTTGCGTAAAATATTTGTGCCAAGTTTGGTTGAAATCGGTCCAGTGGTTTAGGAAGAGATGTGGAAGACCCCAAAGAACCCCCAAAAGAACCCCATTGAAAAAACACCTATCCTATGTTCGTTCTCCCTTTGCGTAAAATATTTGTGCCATGTTTGGTTGAAATCGGTCCAGTGGTTTAGGAGGAGATGTGAAAGACCCCAAAGGACCCCCAAAATGACCCCCCGAAGGATCATATCGAAAAAACACATACCTATGTTGGTTCTCCCGTTGCGTAAAATATTTGTGCCAAGTTTGGTTGAAATCGGTCCAGTGGTTTAGGAGGAGATGTGGAAGACCCCAAAGGACCCCCCAATGGACCCCGTCGAAAAAAAACACCTATCCTATGTTGGTTCTCCCGTTGCGTAAAATATTTGTGCCAAGTTTGGTTGAAATCGGTCCAGTGGTTTAGGAGGAGATGTGGAAGACCCCAAAGGACCCCATCGAAAAAACACCTACCCTATGTTGGTTCTCCCGTTGCATAAAATATTTGTGCCAAGTTTGGTTGAAATCGGTCCAGTGGTTTAGGAGGAGATGCGGAAGACCCCAAGAACCCCCCATAGGACCCCATCGAAAAAAATTCATAAACCTTCGCGGGCGTGCGCACAACAACTCACCGAAGTTTCATCGCAATCGGATGAATGGTATAGGAACGCATACGGGACAAAGAAAGAAAGAAACAAACATTCATTTTTATAGATATAGATTGCATCTTCGCTTTTCTGTTGTGGCAGTTTTTAACTAGGAATCTATCGATCTCGGGGCCCTTTGGAGATTCGGGGGCCCCTGGCGACCGCCAGCCGCTTAATCAGCCCCTGCACGTAGCGTTGCGTCCGCGTTATAGCGTAATATTTCACAAACTAAATATTCTCGTTACTACAGCAGTTTGTATGCGCGTGTTTGGATCATTCATCCACCGCCCGCACGCTGTTGCTACAAACACACAACTAAACTAAAAACTATTCTTCAACTCGATGTTGTGTGTGCGGAGTCGTTTTAACTTTGTGATCTTCGTGAATATGCAATGACGACGTTTGTCACGCCGCTTTGTCTCGCGTCTGATACCCTTTACTGCCTCTGTTGCGTATACGTACACTCTTAATGGAGTGGTGAAACTAAATCGCCACCAGAGCCAGCGAAACAATCAAAAGTTTTGTTAATGCAATTTGTAGTGTCAAATCTCATTTTAAACTGACAATTTACAACAGCTGATTCTCAAACTATGGTCAATGTAATGTTTTATTATTTTGAAATCCTTTTCAGACATTCGCCAGGTTCTTGGTATTGAAGGTGAATACTAAACAGCTCAATAATACGTGATATTGCAATTGTCTTATAAAAATTTAATCCTTGTGCTGTGTCTTGTTTTATTTCTAAGATTTCTATGAATCGTACCACAAATATTCTTAAATTTATTTATCTTCTCTCTTATATCATATTTAGATTTATAGGTTACTGTAACAAATACATGTCTACAAAATGTATTTCTACGCTTTGTGAAGCCGTTAAAGCGTTCTTTTGAATGCTGCGCGTTTAATTTTATGCACGAAAGAGAAACAGCGACAGGCAGACAGACGGACGGACGGAAAGGGAGAGTGTATACTTACCGGCAGAATGCGAGCAAAAAGTCTTGGAAGATAATGACTACCGGCCGCCTCGTTTTATGGATCAACATAAAGCCATTGATTCCGGCGTCGTGCCGTTTACGGCATCAGCAATATTCCAATATCCCCCCCCCCCCCAGGACAGGAAATTATCGTAACATTTTTGTTTTTATTTAAGACATTTACATAACACGTAGGTTGTTGTTGCAGAAGATGGCATAAAAATAACGCCGTGAGCAGCCCGTACGCGTTATATGAACCTGAGAATTGTTTAGACAGAAATTTCTGTCAAATAATAACACTTAGTAGACAAGAAAAGATTGAGTGCAAACACAATAATATATAGCCCAGTACGAGACAAAGTATAATTTAGGCATTTGAGGACATTGCCGGAAAGAGGGCACATAGGTCTATGTGCCCTTTTTCCGGCAATCGCTTTAAACGATCCGCCATGATGTTTTCTCTATGCACAGTAAACTTCAAATCAAAATCTCTATTCGTTAGCCGTTGACAACACTTTTTTTACAGCAGTACAGCTGTATCAGCTGGCATCAGACATCAGTTGAGTGGTGTTGTTTCTGCATTTCATTGTATTTGAGGTTATGTTTAGTTAGTTTTGTTGTAACTACTGTTATTTAGTGCAATGGACTCATCAAACGATGAAGTTAGTTTGAAAGTAAAACGTAAACACAAAGTTTATAGTAATAATACAAATTTGAAACGTGAAAGTGCTAAGCTAAAACGATGTAGAGGTGAAGAGTATGTTACAAAGTCTGAAAAGACTGTAAGTGGTAAGCTGTTTTTGAATGTAGTTGAGTGCTGTAATGAGAAGTGCTGTAACAGTTTTACAGAAGAACACCAGGAAGAACTGTTTTCATCATTCTACAACCAAGGTAAAGAACTTCAAGATTCTTTCCTTTCTAAGTGCATGATAAAAACAGCACCTAAAACTGAAACTGTCCAACCTAAAAAGCCCCGAAATCATACTTGGACTTATAGTCTTAACATTGGAGGTTTGTCAGTAGCAGTATGTAAAGGTTGCTCATATATGGTAGGAAACAAGAGGAAAATAAAGTACGTGAGGATGGACGAAAGGATACGAAGAAATGTTCAACGATGTAAAGAAACGGGCGATATCAAATCATGGTTAAAAGCTATTTCTGTCATTAAAAAACTGAAGTAGGTCGATATTGAAATTATGGATGTGTACATATTTATATAGTTAAAAATGTAAAAGATAAGAAATTAAAACATTAAAAGTATTAAAAAAAACGAATAAATACAATAATTAACAAATAAGAAGACGCCCAAAGCTGATTTTAAACACGCCAAAAGGATTGTCATTCCTACTGTCATTTTGCCAGTTCAAAGCATGGAAAAGGGTGATGGGAATCAGTTTGCAAAAACCTAAAGGTGCTTCAATGCAATGTATTGATATGGTCTAAACGAAAAATATGCAGTGTCTCTACTCGACCCCCCCCCCTCCGTACGTGGTGTCCGCACTCTTAGTTGTCTGCACACTTCGTATATCCTTTTATTTACTTTGAAAGTTATGTCTTTATTACTGTATTTTAACATTTCAGCCCCCAAAAAATGAAGTACGAGTAGTATCCAACGCAGTGACGTAACTATGGGGGGGATCGGAGGTATCATTCCCCCCCCCCCGGCAATAAAGCGAAATTTCTTAATCACTTACCGCAAGGCAGTTGCGTGTGTTAAAATAAGGCCTATAAATAATGGCTGAAATAAAAGGGATTACAATTTTTGTAAATTAATGAAATAAAAGTTTGAGTTTTCTTGGTAATGACGATCGCTCACAACCTCGTATAATCTTCTGATATCCTCCGGCGTCCTACGTTTAGTAAACGAACAAGAAACGCTAAGAAGATTTGAAAGAAAGATTGCACGACGTGTTTATGGCCCGGTTCAGGAAGATGATGAATTGAGAGTAAGAAACAATCAGGAGATAGATGTGCTATTGAAGCGTGAGATTTTTATCATTGTAAGATTCGTTAAGGCGGTTCAGCAAATACAATGACTAGGTCACCTACAACGGACATAAATGTCAAAGAAAATCCTGAGGACACAAGTGTATAGAATCAGATAGTGGGAAGGGGCGAACCTAGGTGGGAACATGAGGATATATCCCCCCCCCCGAAATCCGAAATTTTTTTTTAATTTTGGAGTAAGAAATTTAAAACTGGTTTTGTTTTTTGAAATGTACTTAATTAAATTCAAAGTTTTGTCAATTACTATTTGGGCCAATGACAAGTTTAACTAATCTACAATAATAGGCCTTATTCTCAATAATAAATATAACAGATGTTGAAAGAAATAGTGAAAAATAAAAAGTAGTCGGCTTGAAACAGAGTAGGAAACGGTACGTTTTTACGCTGGTTACGATAAATAGGGAAATATCTTTTTTATATTTTAACTTAATGTTATATGCTGATAACATCAATCACAAAGCACACAATGTGCATTAGTTTTTAATTTCTTAAACATTATTTTTCATAATGGACATGGGTTGTTGTAATAGACTCTACCTAGCTCTAAGAAACAAAATATTGTAAAATTAAACATACGTTCATTAAAAATTGTTCGTGTTCTTGCATGTGTTAACCCTACAACACAAACACACATACAAAACTTAATTTCTTAATTTTAACGTTCTCTTGAAAGTTTTACATTCCACAAAAAGGTATTATTAGGCATCCAAGCCAAACTATGTTATTAATTAATTTTTATGAAATTAGTGAATTACAGCTATTATTTACCTAATAGTTTTAATTTGTTGGTACGATTATAATATGAGAAAAAAAATACTCTAAGAAAACGATATGTGGTTGAAAAAAATCCCCCCCCTGAATGAAATCCTAGGTTCGCACCTGATAGAAGGGTCAAACTAGGATGAGATGATTGGATGATGTCCTGGAGGATGTCAGAAGAATGGATGTGAAGGGTTACACCGAGATGGCAACAGGTAGGAGACACTGAAGAAGATTAGTGTTGGAAGCCAGGTTTACACGTTGGGCAGAAGAAGAAGAAGAAGAAGAAGAAGAAGAAGAAGAAGAAGAAGAAGAAGAAGAAGAAGAAGGAGGAGGAGGAGGAGGAGGAGGAGGAGGAGAAGCAGAAGAAGAAGAAGTCCCATGTCCTCCGTTTTACCCCTCTCGGGGTGGACTGTCCGGCTAATCTCGACAATCCACACTGTTCCAAACGACTGACATTCTGTTTCCATTGATGTCTGTACTGTACTGTTTAATTTTTTCGTTCAGTCAAAATGAAAATTCGTCTCTTATTTGGGCATTTCTCATTATGTCGAGTCCTGCAACACACTCCTCAAAACGTCATACAAGCACTTGTACGTTATCTGTATCTTTCTTGCTAAGCATCCATATATGAGAGTTATTATTCTATATACTCTCATTAAAGTTTCTTTACCACACTATCTGCCAAGAGAGCTGTTTTCATTATGTCTTCATCTTACTATAATGATATCCAACTCATTACCGACTATCTTTGAAGACTGTACACAGTTTATAAACCGCTCGTTCATGCATATCAGACTATAGTGAAAAGCCTTTTGTAACCACGTTAGAGCAGCTTATCTCAATGTTTACACAAAATTTAAACCAAGTTTTTCAATCCTGCGATGTAGAACGTTAAAAGAAAAGTCGCCTAATACCACTAACTCAATTAGTTATGAAACTGAAACCATGGCTCCAATACAGCTACAAACTCTGTCATAGACAGGTGTAGCAACATTACAAAAAAAAAATTCTAAATAGGACTATTTAAGCTGGGGAACTGAAATAAATGCACCAACGTTTTGAACGAACCACGTGTGGCATGTGGTTTACAACTTTGACTTTAATTGATTAAAAGTAAATATGTTAGGTCACGGGGGGAGGGTATAAAGAGAAACTTGCGACATTTGTCTTGGGGTGGATGGGCACCGCTGGTGATGGATGCCCTATATTAGTTTTTATATGTTTTCTTATTGTTATTGTTGTTTTTCTTTTACTTCCTTGTTAGGAGTCTGTTCTCTTTTATAAGAATGGTCACCGTCACTCCGCTTCCTTCGCCGACCAGTGCTCCTCTTGGTGTTTGGTTGGCTGACTCTTGCCTTTTTCACTAGCCTTCTTGTGTCATCCGTTCTTGATATGTGTTCAATCCATATCCTTCTTCTTTCCGCAAGCCAAGAATTAATATCTGTTACATTACACGTTTCTCTTACGCTATAGTTTGGCAACCTATCGTACCTTGTCTTTCCCAGTACCCCCCGTAATATAGCAATTTCTATAGTTTGTATTATTATTGTTATTCCCACCTAAAAAGTTTCTCTCCTCCTCCCCATTTTAGAAGCTCTAGAACCGCAACTGTTTCAGACGTACTTAACTAAACACATTTCGAGAAATAATAGTTATTTAACAGTTTTTTTTTAATTTTTACTGGGAAATGTAACAGTTGAACATACCGTTTAATTAACAAATTTATGTTATTACCGTTATTATAGTAAATTTATGTTAAGTGAAAAGAAACAGAAATATGAAAAAATAATAAATTACCTTAGATCCGTCGTGTGACTTCGTTTTTTACTGAAAATAACGCGTATCGGAACATATGTTCTATCTTCAGATTAGTTCACTCAGTTGAGGTTGTTAAATGTTAAAATCACATCACTTTGTACTTACACATGTCCGTAAGGGGGCGCACCGTTTGAAGGCCGGCCGGATACTTAAAGTATCCATACGGACGTGTGTAAGTACAAAGTGATGCGATTTTAACATTTAACGACCTCAACTGAGTGAATTAATCTGAACATGGAACATATGTTCCGCATCGCGTCATTTGAAATAAGAAACGAAGTCACACGACGGATCCAAAGTAATTTATTAATTTATAAATGAAGAAGCGATTTGGATACCAATAACAATGTGTATATAATAAAAAATAACTTGTAAAAAAGTACCACAAAAACGGAAAAGACCCCATTAGCTACTTCCAGTATCTGAGTGGATCAAATTTGTCTAAATCCACAAGACGTAGTCACATTCATTTTTACAAAATGTGTCTGAATCCACACACAAGAAAGATTCTGAGGAGGATATATGGAGATGTACTGGATAGTGGAATGTAGCGTATAACGCAAACGCAAATTTATACAATCTATACAAGGAAACGGACATCGTCATAGCAATAAAACAAGGCAGAATTAGGTGGGCAGGTCACGTACAAAAAGGATGACAGAGGAAAGAGCAGTGAAAAAGGTATTCATTGGAGGACCAAGAGGGAGGCCAAGAAGAAGATGGGTGGATGAAGATATGAGAAGACTGGGGGGTCACAAGATGGCGAAGAGTCGCACAGGATAGAGAGGAGTCACGTCGTTCTGGAGGCCAGAGCTCTTCATGAGCGCCGTGGAGTAGTTGTAGTAGTAGTAGTAGTAGTAGTAGTAGTAGTAGTAGTAGCAGTCTGAATCCAGAAGACGTAGTCACATTCATTTCTAATTATTAGACAGACCAACAAAGTCTAAGCGACATCTGTAGCTTAGCGCTAAAAATGCAATTTTTCGTGTGCTGCAAGATTTGTATTTTATGTGAACTCCAGTTAATTTCCAAATCTGTCTAAATATTAAATCATTGTTCAGAAGCTGTTTAAAATTGACGTGTCATGCTTGGTTTTAAAAACGGACAAAATCAAATATCGTGGTGTGATTGTTTGTTAAAAATTGTTTAGCGCCAACGGAAATTCAAAACGAAATTGTAAATGTGTCAGGAGATGCTGCGGCTTCAAACCTAACGGTTTCTAATTACGGCCTTGAGTTTAAATGTGGTCGTACGAGAATTGAAGGTGATCTCCCCCCCCCCCCGCACTGGACGCCCGAAAAATGGAACAATTCCAGATGTTTCAGCCATCTTGCACAACGCTTTTTCACACCAAGTTCTTGAGTTAAAGTGTGATGCACACTCTCATATGAGATGCCTATGATTTCAGCAACGTCATCCACTCCTCAATCTGCGGTCTTCCAACACTCTATGAAATTTTTTCAATAATGCCATTTTTTGTTGCACTTTTTGGACGTCTACTGCTGGGATAGTCTTCTGTGCTTGTACGCCGACTTAACGTTGTTTCTGAAGGAGCAGCATCTCCTACTAACACATTTATAATTTCGTTTGATTTTCCGTTGGTGCTAAAACGTTTTTAACAGAGAATTCATCACTACACGATGTTTGATTTTGTGTATTTTAAAAACACGCGTGACAGGAAATTTTAAACAGCTGGTAAAAAGTGAATAAACTGGCAGATATATCTGGAAATTAACAGGCGTTCACGCGAAATATACGTCTTGCAGTACACGTAAAATTTTAGTTCTAGCACTGAGCTGTAGATCTCGCTCCGCGAACTTTTCAACTGACCCTCGTATTGGTTTTACAATATGTAAGGTTACATAAGTATATCGACTTACTGAGCGAAGCATTGTTGAGTTTGTTCTGGTCGACCTGGCCTCGCAGCGCACGCAGCTTCCTCAGCTTCAGCTCCTGCGCTTCCACCCTGTCCCTGAGCCTGCGCAGCCGCTCGTGTTCGGCGGCCACCTGTTGGTGTCTCGCTTCGTGTTGCTTGAGGAACCTCAGGCGTTGCTCCTTGGCGGCCAGTAGCTGTCTCTGGGAGTCGATCTGCTGCTGCTGGCGACAGGCCATCTCCTCCAGCTCGCTTAGCGTTAACTCCACCCCGTCCCGCAACTGGAACAACACACACCCCAACAACTATAAGTCTTGGTTACTCCACACTGTATATGTATAGTTTACATTCATTTAAATGCAAATTACCTTCTACTATAAGGAGGAATCAGGGGCGTATTTACGAGGGGAGACGAACGGGACCGAACCTCCTCCAGAGGGTCGAAAAAAGTTGACGAGTTTTGTTAATGTCTTAGCTTCTAGGCTGTTTTATTTTTTTTTTCAGCTGTGTACGTTAATATAGTAGTAAATTTTTTTAAAATACACAAACAGGTTTATTACACAGCATTTAGCGTATATATTTCAAATATGAAATACAGGAAAATAAATTCAGCCAATAAGTATCTTATAAACAATGTTTCAATAACGCGTATTTCTATTGTGGTATTACTGTTTGCTTTAATGGGACTGATATTAGGATGTTATCATACTTTTTCAACCACTTTAAAGATAGTAATGTTGATTAGTGTTGACTTGTTTTGTATGAAGCCGGCTCCTCGACCCCGGGCCACCCGAGACCAAATTATAGATACGTCACTGGTAGGCAACATATTTTATGCGAAGAATATCTAAGCAACATGACAACATAGAACTTCTTTAAAAGATCGCTGTGACGGATCGCTGAGACATTTAAATGTTAATTTTATTGACGTACTTTTGACATCACAGAAAAAATATAAATGCCATGTTTCGGGAACCCAAAAAATAAATCTGTAGCCGTCTTCAGGAAAATTATAAACTAACACTTGGAATCTAGATTACTAATAAATAATAATCTATCCACCAGTGACGAGAGTCAACACTATAATAATAACAAAACGTCAAATAATATAATAATCAAGAGATAAAATAATATATTTACAATGAATATTTATAACGGAAAAACACACAATATTCACAACAACGCGTGGAGGTAGACTGCCACACCGTTTCAAGAATCTAGAGCTAAGGGTAACTTGCCACACCGGCCAAGCAAGTGGGAAAAGGGTTAGTTGGAAAAAAAGGTTTTGAGTAAATTGTCACACCACGACCGCGTAGGAAGATAACAAACCTTGAACTGTTGTTAAAATCCATTCCCGGCTCGTTTGGCCACGGTCCATTGTTTTCAACTAAAACAGACGTTTCGGCAGTGCCATCGGCTGCCACCATCAGTGTAAAATTCGAGCTTTGCTAACTAAACGTAGGGTGGTAGACGTTAGTGGCCACAGTACTAGTATTAGTACTAGATTGACTTCGGAACGTTATCACATGTTTTTCAACCATTTTGAAGATTACAATATTGATTAGTCTTAACATATATGTTTTCATTTATCTGAAGCCGACACGACCGCCTCCTCCCCTCCCCGGCCAAATTCTCGATACGGTACTTGGGACACAGAGTATACGTAAACAAGTCGGTTGCCCTCCATAGCATCAGGACCACAACATTGCCTCAGCTACCCTCCTAGCAACTGTTAATTGCATCAATTATTTGGTACCGTTACACAAGTGCCGGCTTTACGTAAAACCATGTTGTTAAGTAATTAAATTTATGCACAATAAGTTACGTTAACACTACACTGTCTGCGGAATGGTTACAACAGGTGTAGCCTACTAGATGCATAATAAGTTACGTTAACACTACACTGTCTGCGGGATGGTTACAACAGGTGTAGCCTACTAGATGCATAATAAGGTACGTTAACACTACACTGTCTGCGGGATGGTTACAACAGGTGTAGCCTACTAGATGCATAATAAGTTACGTTAACACTACACTGTCTGCGGGATGGTTACAACAGGTGTAGCCTACTAGATGCATAATAAGTTACGTTAACACTACACTGTCTGCGGGATGGTTACAACAGGTGTACCCTACTAGATGCATAATAAGTTACGTTAACACTACACTGTCTGCGGAATGGTTACAACAGGTGCAGCCTACTAGATGTATAATAAGGTACGTTAACACTACACTGTCTGCGGGATGGTTACAACAGGTGCAGCCTACTAGATGCATAATAAGTTACGTTAACACTACACTGTCTGCGGGATGGTTACAACAGGTGTAGCCTACTAGATGCATAATAAGTTACGTTAACACTACACTGTCTGCGGAATGGTTACAACAGGTGTAGCCTACTAGATGCATAATAAGTTACGTTAACACTACACTGTCTGCGGGATGGTTACAACAGGTGTAGCCTACTAGATGCATAATAAGTTACGTTAACACTACACTGTCTGCGGGATGGTTACAACAGGTGTACCCTACTAGATGCATAATAAGTTACGTTAACACTACACTGTCTGCGGGATGGTTACAACAGGTGTACCCTACTAGATGCATAATAAGTTACGTTAACACTACACTGTCTGCGGAATGGTTACAACAGGTGCAGCCTACTAGCTGTATAATAAGGTACGTTAACACTACACTGTCTGCGGGATGGTTACAACAGGTGCAGCCTACTAGATGCATAATAAGTTACGTTAACACTACACTGTCTGCGGGATGGTTACAACAGGTGTAGCCTACTAGATGCATAATAAGTTACGTTAACACTACACTGTCTGCGGAATGGTTACAACAGGTGTAGCCTACTAGATGCATAATAAGTTACGTTAACACTACACTGTCTGCGGAATGGTTACAACAGGTGTAGCCTACTAGATGCATAATAAGTTACGTTAACACTACACTGTCTGCGGAATGGTTACAACAGGTGTAGCCTACTAGATGCATAATAAGTTACGTTAACACTACACTGTCTGCGGGATGGTTACAACAGGTGTAGCCTACTAGATGCATAATAAGTTACGTTAACACTACACTGTCTGCGGGATGGTTACAACAGGTGTAGCCTACTAGATGCATAATAAGTTACGTTAACACTACACTGTCTGCGGGATGGTTACAACAGCTGTAGCCTACTAGATGCATAATAAGGTACGTTAACACTACACTGTCTGCGGAATGGTTACAACAGGTGCAGCCTACTAGATGTATAATAAGGTACGTTAACACTACACTGTCTGCGGGATGGTTACAACAGGTGTAGCCTACTAGATGCATAATAAGTTACGTTAACACTACACTGTCTGCGGGATGGTTACAACAGGTGCAGCCTACTAGATGCATAATAAGGTACGTTAACACTACACTGTCTGCGGGATGGTTACAACAGGTGCAGCCTACTAGATGCATAATAAGTTACGTTAACACTACACTGTCTGCGGGATGGTTACAACAGGTGTAGTCTACTAGATGCATAATAAGTTACGTTAACACTACACTGTCTGCGGGATGGTTACAACAGGTGTAGTCTACTAGATGCATAATAAGTTACGTTAACACTACACTGTCTGCGGAATGGTTACAACAGGTGTAGCCTACTAGATGCACAATAAGTTACGTTAACACTACACTGTCTGCGGAATGGTTACAACAGGTGCAGCCTACTAGATGTATAATAAGGTACGTTAACACTACACTGTCTGCGGGATGGTTACAACAGGTGCAGCCTACTAGATGTATAATAAGTTACGTTAACACTACACTGTCTGCGGGATGGTTACAACAGGTGTACCCTACTAGATGCATAATAAGTTACGTTAACACTACACTGTCTGCGGAATGGTTACAACAGGTGCAGCCTACTAGATGCATAATAAGTTACGTTAACACTACACTGTCTGCGGGATGGTTACAACAGGTGCAGCCTACTAGATGTATAATAAGGTACGTTAACACTACACTGTCTGCGGGATGGTTACAACAGGTGCAGCCTACTAGATGCATAATAAGTTACGTTAACACTACACTGTCTGCGGGATGGTTACAACAGGTGCAGCCTACTAGATGCATAATAAGTTACGTTAACACTATACTGTCTGCGGAATGGTTACAACAGGTGTAGCCTACTAGATGCATAATAAGTTACGTTAACACTACACTGTCTGCGGAATGGTTACAACAGGTGTAGCCTACTAGATGCATAATAAGTTACGTTAACACTACACTGTCTGCGGGATGGTTACAACAGGTGTAGCCTACTAGATGCATAATAAGTTACGTTAACACTACACTGTCTGCGGAATGGTTACAACAGGTGCAGCCTACTAGATGTATAATAAGGTACGTTAACACTACACTGTCTGCGGGATGGTTACAACAGGTGCAGCCTACTAGATGCATAATAAGTTACGTTAACACTACACTGTCTGCGGGATGGTTACAACAGGTGTACCCTACTAGATGCATAATAAGTTACGTTAACACTACACTGTCTGCGGAATGGTTAGAACAGGTGTACCCTACTAGATGCATAATAAGTTACGTTAACACTACACTGTCTGCGGAATGGTTACAACAGGTGCAGCCTACTAGATGCATAATAAGTTACGTTAACACTACACTGTCTGCGGGATGGTTACAACAGGTGCAGCCTACTAGATGTATAATAAGGTACGTTAACACTACACTGTCTGCGGGATGGTTACTACAGGTGCAGCCTACTAGATGCATAATAAGTTACGTTAACACTACACTGTCTGCGGAATGGTTACAACAGGTGTAGCCTACTAGATGCATAATAAGTTACGTTAACACTACACTGTCTGCGGGATGGTTACAACAGGTGTAGCCTACTAGATGCATAATAAGTTACGTTAACACTACACTGTCTGCGGGATGGTTACAACAGGTGTAGCCTACTAGATGCATAATAAGTTACGTTAACACTACACTGTCTGCGGAATGGTTACAACAGGTGTAGCCTACTAGATGCACAATAAGTTACGTTAACACTACACTGTCTGCGGAATGGTTACAACAGATGTAGCTTACTAGATGCACAATAAGTTACGTTAACACTACACTGTCTGCGGAATGGTTACAACAGGTGTAGCCTACTAGATGCACAATAAGTTACGTTAACACTACACTGTCTGCGGAATGGTTACAACTGGTGTAGCCTACTAGATGCACAATAAGTTACGTTAACACTACACTGTCTGCGGAATGGTTACAACAGGTGTAGCCTACTAGATGCACAATAAGTTACGTTAACACTACACTGTCTGCGGAATGGTTACAACAGATGTAGCCTACTAGATGCACAATAAGTTACGTTAACACTACACTGTCTGCGGAATGGTTACAACAGGTGTAGCCTACTAGATGCATAATAAGTTACGTTAACACTACACTGTCTGCGGAATGGTTACAACAGGTGTAGCCTACTAGATGCATAATAAGTTACGTTAACACTACACTGTCTGCGGAATGGTTACAACAGGTGTAGCCTACTAGATGCACAATAAGTTACGTTAACACTACACTGTCTGCGGAATGGTTACAACAGGTGTAGCCTACTAGATGCATAATAAGTTACGTTAACACTACACTGTCTGCGGGATGGTTACAACTGGTGTAGCCTACTAGATGCATAATAAGTTACGTTAACACTACACTGTCTGCGGAATGGTTACAACTGGTGTAGCCTACTAGATGCACAATAAGTTACGTTAACACTACACTGTCTGCGGAATGGTTACAACAGGTGTAGCCTACTAGATGCACAATAAGTTACGTTAACACTACACTGTCTGCGGAATGGTTACAACAGATGTAGCCTACTAGATGCACAATAAGTTACGTTAACACTACACTGTCTGCGGAATGGTTACAACAGGTGTAGCCTACTAGATGCATAATAAGTTACGTTAACACTACACTGTCTGCGGAATGGTTACAACAGGTGTAGCCTACTAGATGCATAATAAGTTACGTTAACACTACACTGTCTGCGGAATGGTTACAACAGGTGTAGCCTACTAGTGAAGCTCCCCGAGCTGCAGAACTCGCCACTGCTTTCAACGAAGTACGTTTATTATTACATAAATTTCGATATTACAAAATTTTTTCCTTTTTATTCACAGCTGTGGTCAGCAACTTTTGATCCGTCCGGCTATTCCTTATTTGAGGGATTTTTGTAGTGAATATATCCCCTGGATATGTTACTAGCATATCGCAGGGTAAGACGTATGGTGGGGCTGCCACCTCCAGGCTTAACGTCCAGCCCGATTTTCTGTCTGGGTGTTCTCCCATAAACTGGCTGTCTTACCAGACTAAAGAGACCAGTTGTCCCTGTTGAGATATCCATACGGATCTTTAATGTGGTGGTTTCTCCTTGCCTCCCACATCCTACGTCGTTGACCAATGGAAGGTCATCCGTCTCACCCCAAGGGCAAGAGGGTGCCCTAACCTCTACTTGACAATGACAAGAAGAGGAGCGACAGCTTACACCGGCTGTCACTCGGTCTCCAGAGCCGCGGCCACCCGTAGGTGTTCCCCATCCTCCACCACTTGGAGGTGCGGCTGGATATTCCCATCGCAAGGAATGAGACCTTAACCTTATGTGCGGGACCATCAGGCGAACCCTTAAGACAGCAAGTAAAGAAACACGCCTAAAATTCTACAAGGTGATGGCTGTTCTCACACTTCTTTATGGGTCTGAGAATTGGACTTTAACTAAAGGCCAGGCCAGTCGCATCCAAGCGGCTGAAATGAGATTTCTCAGGCACGTGGCAAGGTATACTCTCCGTGATCATAGAAGAAACACAGATATACGGCACGAACTGAATATTATGAGTATACTCGACAGGATCGCACAGTATCGGCTGAACTGGTGGGAACATCTTTGCCGAATGGATGGCTGCCGCATCCCAAACAACTATGGAACTATAAGCCGAGGGGACGGAGAGGTGTGGGACGTCCGAGGAAGCGCTGGAGTGACCAGCTGTAATATTTGCCTATTTGAGACCGGAACAAACCATTGTTGGTTTAAACCTTGAGGATGATGATGATGATTACATAATTTTTTAATTCTGAGAAAAATTAACAAAAATCCCGAATCCCCGACTGTTTCTTTACTAACATAATGATTATTAGAGCACGTAATCATACAGTAAACACTAAAGATCTGAAACATTATGGTTTAGATTACAATTCCTTTTAGTCTGACACACTGCTGGATTTTCACAATTTTTTTTCAAAAATTTTACCGCCTTTTTTCGCCCATTTAGTTCCAAAAATTTCGAAATTTTCAAAAACCTTACATTACGTTCAGACGTGAATTACAATTATTATCTTTAATTTGATATACCTCACGATAATTTTTGCGATTTTATCAAAATTTTCTCCCACTTTTTTTAGTCCTGACGTCAGAATTTTGAAAATTTCAAAAATGAACATTATATCCAACAACGGTGAAAAGACACTTATAACGAATGTCATATTCCAGAGTGGCCAAACAAGACTGGAAATACAACCCTATAGAACACAGGTGTGTAGGGGAGGGGAGGGGTGGGAGAGGAGGAGGAGGAGGAGGAGGAGGGGAGGGGGAGGAGGAGGGGGAGGAGGAGGAGGAGGAGGAGGAGGAGGAGGAGGAGGAGGAGGAGGAGGAGGAGGAGGAAGAAGAAGATGAACATTATATTCAGTAAAATGAATCATCAAATTCCCTTTAATCTGATTTGCTCACACGAGCCACCGAGATTTTTGTTTTAAATTTTGCAGATCGTATTGCAGAGACCAAAGAGAGATGGATTGCTCATGTGAATAGGATGCCAGTTGGGAGATTGGTTAAGGAAGTTTGCCAATACAAGCCTATTGGACAGCGAAGTGTAGGAAGGCCCAGAAAGCATTGATGACGTGGATATATTCCTTTTGGACTGGAACAGGTCAATCGCCTAGTCCCTGACAGACGAAGAAGAAGAAGGGGGAGGAGGAGAAGAAAAAGACAAAGTGAAGATCCTTTAGTTAGCTACACATATCTTCACACAAATAAGCCTTTTTTAGTATATTTGTGTATCAATTACTTCTGATTGTCCGTACGCTATCCCCGACTGACGGCAATAAAAATTTTCGAAGCGCCGACACAAATATTTTAAAAATTCTTACCATCATTAAATATTAAAAAAATTCTTACTTAACCGAAACTCACAAAACGTTTTGCCATTTTACATATTATTTCACATTTAACTTGGCCTGAGAGCTTCGTTTGTCAGACACCGTTCTTATGGTCTAACTAGTTCTTGGTATAAAACGTTTTTGATACCACAATAAATCATATTTAAAACTGTGAATCCCGTAATACCGTCTTATCAGAATACTTATCTACATCGAACAAACACATATGCACACCAGAATGATGTTATGACCATCAATCAAGGGTTTACTGTAACCATTCTGCCTGGTTAATGCGATTATCAACATAAAGACGCGTACCCGGCTGCTCGGTCGGTGCTTTGATGTAACACATTCAGAATTCAACATATAGGCCTACTCAGGCACACTCCGGACAGTTGTATAATGTTTCATTGCGTAATCTGATCGTACTCACGTAGTTCTGTGGCGGATTTACCGTCCAAGGACCCCTAAGTTGTGGAGGCATGTTACTTCAAAAAAATATCATTTTTCTTATATCGTATTTGTCAAAAACGACTGAAAATGCTATTCGCAAGGAGTACAGAGCGATGCAGAAAGTGAAGTAGGCTTTATTTGTGTATTCATTAATAAAACGTATAAAGCGGGTGAAAATAATTATTTTACTGACATCAATTCTCAGAATGGGTTTCGTGTAGGTCGCTCTTGTATAGACAGTACTTCCAACTTTGTCGTGTTTACTTGCTGAACTGCTACTTGTGACGCGGCATTTCAGTGTTTCCGCCATTTCAAGATCTAAAACCACGACAAAGTGTTGAAAATAGGACGTGGTTTTGGACTAAAAATGGTGGAAACACTGAAAGGCCGCGTCACAAGTAGCAGTTCAGAAAGTAAACACGACAAGGTTGGATTACAGAGACTGTTAATTCAAATAACAAGATGAATAGTCTATGTAACCGCTATTTCAGGCGGCACAGTACAACCAATGAAAGAAAAGAAAAATGAATTATATCAGAGAGTAAATTCTTTAGTTATTGATTAATTTGCAATGTGAACATTAGTCGGAAACTTGAAGAAAAGCACAGCATTGGTTTCGTGTTGCTGGGCGCTTGCACCGTGATTTTAATGTTGTGTTGCCGGCCTACATATCGGTGACGATTTACTGCGTGAGGTCACTGACCTCGTAGTAGTTGCCACTGTACAGACTAGGGGAGGGGGACACATTCGTCCATCCGCTGTGTTGCCGCAGAATAAACTGGCAAAATACTCAGTTAGCAGCTGTCTTCGTTTTCGTTACCGACGTGTACCAGTCGCTGTGCACCTGTTTCTGTTTTCTTTATGTTACGTGTTTCTTTAGTTTTCTTTATTAATTTTCAATTCGATTATCTGTGTTCTGTTTTATTCTGTGTAGGTGTAATGGAGTCAGATTCCGTTGAACCGGGACCCTCTTCGTCCGCCAGCGAATGATACGTAGAAAATACACTAAAAAAGTATTTCGGCTCTAAAAAAGAATATTTCGTACTAGACAAAATTGGAATTAGTTTTTGGGTTAAGTTTTAGGCCTAACACAACCGGCAACACGCCACGCCACTGATAATACAGTATTTTCCGATTAAAACAATTTTTTTGAAAAAAGAATAGCAAGAAATGTAGAAACCCGGTTAGTATTTATATACCTCTAGAAGGCATAAGACAGTGTTCCACTGAATAAGCTGTGGCCAGGGTTACTAAAAATTGTGTCAGTGTTGTAGGTTATACGTTAGAGCTATGGAAGCGCTATACCAACACTACTAGCTGTACGTATAAAGATAGGCTCAAGACTACCTGATGAATTTCCACAGACCAAGGGATTGCGACAAGGTAGTGCCCACTTTGTTTAAGGTATATTTGAATTCAGCTCGATAACGTTGGAGACGCGCCTGTTGCAAGATTCTGATAGCTATCAACGAGAAAAAGCTCTTCACTTTGAATTTTGCGGACAGTCAGATAATTACAGCTGGAGATGAGAATGACGTCTGTTATATGCTTCGAAAGTCAGACTAATACTATACCAGAAATGGCGATTACCAGAAATAAGACTGAACAGTCGGCAATACGTACATGCAGAGATACATTGTTGGAACGGAGAGTTGTGGAAGCAGTAGAGTCATATATATATATATATATATATATATATATATATATATATATATATATATATATGCAATACTGAATCACTGTATAATACAGATTATAATAGATACTAACAATTTATATATTATACTAGTCACCAGCTTGGTAAATTTTGGAAAAACGAATTATATTATGTTATAACCTACAAGAGTGGCTGATAGTTGATAGGCCATATAGTACTTTATGTTAATGTGTTTTCGGAGATGATTATAACTTCACTGCACATCTCATGTACATTTTTTTGATATTATTTGTTGTGCTATTACGTGCACTCTAAATTTCATTGCCTAGTTTCGCAACTGATTTGTCTAACCAAAATGGAATCAATAATTTAATATTAAACATATGTCAGTTTGTTTACTTCTAGTGAAAACTTAAATTAGTATTGGCAAAGGAAGATGATAGGCCTATAAATTCTCTTGTTTCAAAAATTTTTTTAAACAGTAACAGCTTAATAAAGTCACAGTGTAAAGTAACACTGTTAATACTTTTAGTTCAATTTATTTCTTATAAAAAATTATATAATACAGGTAGACCTATATGTATAATAGGTACATAATAACAGGTATGTGTATGTGTTATTTTTTTGGGGACGGTTTCGTTCGTACCTGTTATTTTCAAATACTATACGGCGTTCCAAGTCGCATAGCACCTGAGGGATTAGGAGACCCTTACTAACACACGCGCGCGCGCGCTGGTCCAATCATCTACTGGGGCGTCCACTACGTAACTGGAACTTTTATAATATGAATTTTTTAACAAACGAGCTTAGCATATTTGTAATCTCCGTAAAAGTTTAAAGAAAATGACAATAAACACGGCGTGGTTGTGATATTTGAGATGTACAACTTTGAGACCCAAAGTTTTCATAAAAATACGAAAATTTCATTTTTATTATTTTCATATCAATGTTTTAAATAATTATTTTTATATAAATATGTTTATTGACAGAGTTATCTTTTAGATATAACATTTTTACTGCTTTATAATTAACTTTCAATCAAGTACTGTGCTTAAATTTTAACATGATATTTATATTGTAAATACAGTATGTACATAGGTAATTGTATGTATTTGTATACAACTGTATAAGTTATCATATAAGTCAATTTTTTTCTTTTTCATTGGGATACATTTTTAAATAAAATTATTTTTTAAAATGAATACTTCATAAGAGGTATTTGTTATTGTAGAAAAAATACAATAAGGGTGCGAGAGTAAGTGGCTTCTAATCCTCCGGTTTGGAACACCCCATAGTTTAGCACACCTCTATTGTATATAGAAGGACGTTAATGTTCGAAACGTATGTACGTAAACGGTAGAGGCTGAGATTATCAACTTCATGAACTTGTGTTATAGAGACAGAAAATATGTTAGACAGTGACAAGGAGAAATTATTAACAAATTTGTAAAATAAAGCGTACATTGGCTGTCACGATCGACAGACAGGTAGTAATGTCGGGAAACATGATTTTACAATACGGCAACTGACACACGCTGTAAACGCGACGATCGGAGTTTTCCATATTTCACCTCACCGCAGGAAACATCAATACGAGCGGGGAAAATTTCCTAGAATTTCCACGTAACTCAGAATCCGTAACGAAGCGTACAAATGTAGCTTTCAATCTAGTTCTGCTCCAGCGAACGGACATTAACAAAGCGTCATCATAAGCCTCTTTCCTTATTCGTGTAAACCGGCGCTGTTTATAATTTTATATTACTAAATCTTCGTTAGCAGTAGTAGATTTTGTTTTTTATAAAATTTCTAGGTGTCCAAAACGGGGTTTGACACGATCATATGCTTTCATAGAAGAGAAATGCACCAGCCACTCCACCCCAACTCCACTCTTACCTACACGTCGGTGGGCCCCGTTACGCCGAGCAAGCCGCTCCCAGGTTGTGGCAGAGTGGATCGGTAAGCAAACGAGAGACTTGGGTTCTGTCAGGCCAGCCTGGGGGTATCCTGGGTTCTGGCCTGGCAGAATGGTGCACATCGGCAGCAGGGTGAGCATCTAGTGTAGTGTGGAGGCGGAGGAGCCTATAGTAGGCCAGCGGCTGCACACATTGGCTGAGTTAGTTAGTCTTCTGCGATCGCGCAGAGAGAGCTCGTGAGAAGAGTGGAAAGCAATAGTACAGGGGAAGAACAGCCCGAAATCAAAGTTCCTGGTCCTCCAGTTTGGGGATTTTACAGCAGGCCAGTAATCTCCTTAAGTAAAAAAATATATGTAGGCCTACTTACAGAACTCATACGAGCCTCGGGGTGAACACTTGAACCGCATGCCTGATATCCGTCTACCTGTGGCTGCCTTGGGTTATCTCCCTACTGGGAAGAGAGGTGTCGGTAGACCGAGGAGGAGATGCAGGTTTAAGGCCTAGTCCTTGGAGTGATGATGATACTTACTTCTTGGAGCGGACTTCCAGGGTCAAGTGATCCCGATGGTCCGATGTCCGTGGTATACCACTGCAGCGAGTGCCCAAAAGCGCTTGTTCCCGAGAATCCGGTCCAGGCCACCATTCTCCCCCATCACGGCCCTCAGGGTCTCCCTGGCTGGATTCTGTACCGAGCATCTGAGCAGAATGTGCTCAAGAGTTTCCTCCTCCGTCTGGCATCTCTCACACGTTGGGGAATCCCTCACGTTGAACCGGTGCAGGTAGTGTCCGGTGACAATGTGGCCGATTATGGCCCTTGCTGCAAAAGTAGCCGTGGCTCTTGCCACGTTACCGTATAAGGAAGGGTCTGGAGGTTCTTTCTGGAGTCGAAATAGTTGTCTTCCTGTCACTCCTTCGCACCAGCGCTTTGTCCATTCCCCTTTTATCCGAGCAGCCGCAGCTTTCTTGCATCTTGCCAGCGAGTATTGGGGGCGTTTGACTGGTCCCATGTTTGCAGCTTCTTTTGCTATCTGGTCCGCTTTTTCGTTTCCATCCACCCCGCAATGGGCCGGTGTCCATTGGAATACAATGTGTTTTCCTTTGATCTTTAGAGCCGATAGAAGCGCCCTCAATTCCTTGATGCGGAAGTAATAGACACTTGGGCCTGTCTGTGTCAGAGCTTCCATGGCTGATCTTGAGTCTGTGAGAATACATATTTCTCTGTCTTCAATCTGTAGACAGCTCACCAAAGCCGCATCCAACGCCAATAGCTCGGCATCCATACTTGATGCTGCATTTTCTGGGACATAGAAGCATTCGCCGGTCTTTTGGTTAAAGTATCCTGCTCCTGATTTACTATTACCACTGTCCACGGATCCATCAGTGTATATTTTCACAAAGTTGTGATACTGGGTATTTAGCATTTCTCGTTTTCGTTGTTCTCGTTTCGAAGTTGAAACTCGTCGTGAGCCCTGAAAAGGGCTGTTTGTAGTATTCTGCGTTTGTGGCATACCGTGGGGCTTCCTCAAGGAAAGCAACTGCTGGCGTTTGGTTCACTGACAAGCAGCTATCCAGGGGCAGGACGAGGACCAACCAGCTCACCCCCGAGTGATGATGATGATGATATAAAAATAACACTCCCTCGTAAAAAAAAAAAAGAAAAAAGGCATTCAGAGCTTGAACATATTCTATTAACAAGGACAGCCAGTAACCATATTAACTAATTTAGAAAATGTTCAAGACTTGCGAAGAATGAACGCGTTTTTCACAGAAATAATATTACATAAAGTACTTGAAAGTTTCATGTCGCCAGACAAAATATTGTGAATATTAGCGAACAGAGAGCCATGTAATACAGACTGAGTTTATTAAATAATAAAGTTACGCTTGATAGTCACAGCGCAGTATCTTAAATAAGTTTTATTGTCGTTGTTGTTAATATCTCACTACGGCGACTGCGCTGGCGTAATTAGAAGAAGATTCACTAAACAGTGACAAAAGAAAAACGTCAAAAATATGGACAATTCTCCAGCAACAGTAAAAGTAATGTTTGCTAATACAGTACACTCTCTCTAATCCGGCAGATATCAGACCAGGGTAGTGCCAGATCAGTGGAAATGCCGGATTAATGGATGGTTATTAGAAAAAAACGCATTTAAATGTCGCGTTTACAGTATTGAACATAATGCTAAAGCAAGAAAAAACTTACACCTGATTAAACATCGGATTAAAAATATAGTAAATTATCTTTTATTTCTCCTTAAAATTATTCATATTAGTATTACGTTTATATTTAGTTAAACGTAGGAAAAAATGAAACTCGCAGAGTAATGTACAGTATTATTCCATTTGAATGAAAAAGCTGTCAATTTTCTTCTGTTTCGGTTCGACTGAGTCAACATCACATGACAGTTTTTCGCCCGTAGTACTCAACAGCCGAATTCCGAATTTTTTGAACGTACTCAACGCTTTTTGAATTTTTCCAACCAACCTTTACTAGCGTAAAAATCGTCTTTTTCCATAATTTCTGTGTAGAAAAATTTTGTTTTTCCCTTCAGAATTTCTCCCGAAATAGGCGAATGTTGATTACGCTCTTGAAGGAACCAAGTGTATAGGCTATCTTCGACTTGACGGAAGTCTCCCGTTTTTAACGTTTTTCTTACACATTTTTTATTTTCATTGTTTTTGAAATTTAAAATGTTGAAATTTTTCGCAGTTCTTTCTTATGTCGTGTATCGTAGCACGGCCAACACCATATTCATTAGCGAGGTTAAGGTTACTTTATTTCAGGTCTTTACTTTATGCAGGTCTTCTTAAAATCTCGCTTTCCTGAAACAGTGTTAATGTTTCATGTTTTCTTTTGCACTGTCACGGCATTTTGCACTCACGATCTTAAATTACGTAAACACGGCAAATAACTACACCAAGAAAAAAATAATTCCAAATAAACGGCACTGTATACAGCGAGGGACTAATGATGCAACTGACGTCTATGGTCAGTGACTTGTTTCCCCCTCGACGCTGCCCAGCATCCGCCGGACTACCGAAGTGCCGGATTACAGACGGTGTACTAAGTTATACGTTGATATTCCCCCATAGACACTGCTTCGTTGACGCAACAGATGAAATAGTAAGACACGTGATGGTTCGTACAGATCGTATCGGGGGAGCAGCGAGGACAGTGCTGGAAGTGGGGTGCGCGCACACACACCAACCATGCAGCTATTCTGAACACAAGATGATTGCTCCGAAAACAACGCGTCAAAGCCACGCGTGCGCAATGAGATCTTTTCAGACTGGGCAACAACCAGACACTCGTTTCATGTATACGTATAGTCTACATTTTAGCTTTAGTTGCCCAGGGCCTGCAATCATCCTAAGCAATTTTGTTTCGAATCTGTCCAACAGCTGTATTGGCGACCTACTTGAGAGTCCAGGTTTCCAGGTTTCACTGCCATACGCCATGACTGGTCTAATTGAGGTCTTATACGAGCTGAACTTATTACACTTAAGAGATACCGACTCTTCACAGCTCTGAACTGGAAGAAGAAGAAGAAGAAGAAGAAGAAGAAGAAGAAGAAGAAGAAGAAGGAGGAGGAGGAGGAGGAGGAGGAGGAGGAGGAAGAGGAGGAGGAACAGCAGCAGCAGCAGCAGCAGAAGAAGAAGAAGAAGGAGGAGGAGGAGGAGGAGGAGGAGGAGGAGGAGGAGGAGGAGAAGGAGAAGGAGAGGAGGAGGAGAAGAAGAAGAAGAGGAGTGTTACGAGTCTCAAACCAGCACTTTACCTCAGAGGATACGTTGCATTCTGATTACAGGTGAGCACTTAAAAAAAATATTCGTAAAGAGTTCAGCATTTTTAATATTCGAGATCATACTGCAGACAACAAACAGAGATGGATTGCTCATCTGAATAGGATGCCAGATGGCACGTTGTCTAAGGAAGTTTGACTGAACAAGCGTATTGGACAACGAAGTATAGGAAGACTTGGTGACGTATAGAAGCGTTGGTGAAGTGGATGTATTCCTTTGGGACCGGAACAGGTGATTCGCCTAATCCCTGATAGAAGAAGAAGAAAGAGGAGGAGGAGGAGGAGGAGGAGGAGGAGGAGGAGGAGGGGGAAAAGAAGAGCGTTACGACTCTCAAGCCAGCACTTTACCACACAGGATACATTATATTCTGGTGAGTACTTGAAAAAAATATGGTACAGAGCAAACAGTACTACATGTAGAGAGAGCAGTCGGAAAGTGTGCGTCATACAAAATACTTTCTTGCGTTGGCTACAATCGCATGCAGTCAGAAGTCTACTGCAGCAGCAGTGAGCTGTTGAAGGTAAAAAGGAAGGAAACACGTCGGGGTCGTGAGACGAAAACAAATTAAAGGAGTTGAGTAAACGAGCTGATGCAGTGGGGGAGGGGAGGTCTTGTGTACGTGACTCGCACCTACGGCCGGCTGCATCTCTTGCGAATAAACTGTTGTTGATTCAAGTGGCTGTGGATGTGTGTACGTTTTCGATTCTCGTAGATAATATGTTTTCACTTTAACAAGTTTAAAGGAATGTGGAAGATAACCTGCTAAATGACTAAGACGTGTAAGAAAGAACTGGAAATAAAAATATAGTGGAACTTGCTTATAACGAGATTCGAGGCACCGGACAAATGTGATCGTTAAAACCGGGTGATCGCTACATTCGAGTTGTTGACTCGCTAGCATAAATTTTTATACCGTGATTATCGATCACACAACAACAAAAATCTAGTATAGAAAAGGCTTTGCACAATAAAATTATGACATGTTTTACATTCTACGCTTAAAAGTGAAATTTAGACTTTAAACATTTAGACGCCTTTATTAGGAGCTCATTAATTCATAGGATAGATTATATTGTGACTATTGACAATTAAATGGAAAACAAGAAAAACCACAAAAGCTACGAGTGATACCTATTGCATGTACAGTGATTGTAATTTTGCGGTACGAAAAGTGGCTGATGTCTCCCGGGCATTTTGTCGAATCGGATTTCTCGAAACGTAAAAACCGAATGGTTATTTAGCCAAATAGAATATTCTTTGATTGTTTGGTTACGTAGGGGGGGGTATGAATATTGGTAGCCCCACAATGCTAAAGGCTTCTCTGATGAAATTACGGGATAAAGCAAACATGGATTGGAAAATTGGCTTGGCGAGAAGATTTTCTATCGGAAGCCAAAGACACATAAGGTTATCTGAACGACGACTTAGAGAATTTGAACATGTCCTACCAACTTTGCTTATTGTTTCACATAGCCGATGAGGCCAAGCATGCATCCTCCAACGCTGATCATCGCGTTCCTTTGAGGAGACCAAGATCTTGTCCTCGGAGAGGAGGCCTACCTACTACTACTCTCGGCTGCACATAGAGTCCGTGGAGATCGTCAAGCATGGTTCCGTCACGATGAATCGAAGGGGAGAACAATTCCTATTGAATAGAATTTGGCATGCTGTGTACATGCCAATTTGGCATGATTTTGCATCTCCCATGTCTAACAGATAGCGCTGGATCGCGCTGGCAGGAAAATCTATATAAGCGGGCCTTCTTAAGCAAAAACACGGTTCTCTGAATATGCGGACACCGTGCCAACTGCTTCTAACACTGAATATAGCCTCCGATGGTGGGGAAAAATGCCTGTAAACACAGTTCTCTGAATATGCGGACACCGTGCCAACTGCTTCCAACACTGAATATAGCCTCCGATGGTGGGGCCGAAATGCCTGTAAACACAAACATGTTGGACCATGGCCTAACAACCCGGCAAATAATGTGTCCAACTTTGCCGTGAAAACCTTAGAAACTGGCAAATCTGTCAATGGTTCAAGCTTGGTCGATCGGATTACATCCCTCTTTGTCTCCAACTACCGACCTTGTAGTTCCCAAAAAAGGCGGCTCGTTAAGTGAAACTACAAAACGTTTTTTTTTAATTTATCAACAGAAGTAGCAGTAGCAGTAGCAGCAGGCGGAGGAGGTCATTAATTAATACTTTCACACTTTACACAGCCATACCAATTAACAAAGTTAATGTTCAAAGTAAGTATAGCTTAATAAATAACGTTTATCTCTCGCCCCGGAGGCGGCCTAAGAATTCTTTTCACGGAATTTTTTTATTACACAACGAAAGGGAAGCGCCACCACCGTCTCTGTGTATAACTAATAGCGAACGAAACAATTACCTCTCTGTTCTTCCATTGTTACACTAAATTGTGTGTATAAAGTGTCGCGGAATTAGCTGTATAGAAACGGACGCTCTCTCTCTCTCTCTCTCTCTCTAACGATGATTATATTCCCTTATCCGTCTTGTCTTGTTTATCTCGCTCCCCGTCGTCCTATAAACTAATTTTTCGTTTCTCTTGAACAACACCAAGTATGAGTTACAGTTTACTTAAGCCGTGCAATTTATAATCGAGGACGCGATATTTTCATTTCAAAGTTGAGCGATATCGCGATCTTCTCGCGTAAAATTGTTTCACGTAAGAAGTCTTTTATACATCCGATTTATGTCGTACGATAACCTACGCTAAAAACTCGTGCGACATGTTTTAGAACAACAGAAACAAGCGGGCTGTTTTGTGCACTGTCGTACGATATATTATTTATTCTTAGGAAACACGTCAGATAAAAAGGCGGACGACTTGTCTAGGTACTTGCACCGTGATGGTTGGGTTTATGCACTCGCGCGAGTTTTGTATCGTATGACTTTCAAACACCAGCGCTATCAACCGTGGTGTGCTGTTTATATTAAAAAACAGACGTTTCGTCCCCCCCCCACTGGAGCGCATCTTCTGTGTAAAAACGATTTACAAATTGGTACAGTGGTCGGCAATTTGGATCAAGCTCCTCCTGTATAAAACAGTGATCCGCCCAGTTCTCACCTATGGTTCTGGGGGCCTGCACCATTTCTAGAAAGTCTGGGTCAAGCCTGCTGGTTCACGAACGCAAATTCATCCGCAGTATTTTTGGTCCAATATGTGTGGAAGATGAATGGAGGAAAAGGACAAACCAAGAACTGAAACTCTTCTGAACGAACCAGATATTGTGAAAATTATAAAACTTGGTAGACTCAGGTGGGCTGGACATGTGATCAGAATGGAGGAGAATGAAATACCCAGAAAGGCACTACTCACAGAACGGATCTATGACACCAGGAGAGTTGGTAGACCCAAACTACGTTGGAAAGACGGTGTGAACTATGATGCGCGCCATATCCTTGGGACCCGGAACTGGAGAGCAGCTGCACTTGACCGGGACAACTGGCGGAGGCTATTAAAGGAAGTCTTGACTCAGTAATGGGTTGTCGCGCCGCTGTAAGTAAGTAAGTTCGGCAATTCACCCCAATACTGAGGTACACAGACTATCATAGTAGTCTGTACAGAAATTTCACCCCAGTACTATGGTACTGATAATCTATGCAGGCACAGGCCAGCGCAGTCTAAGCTATGAAGAGGAGGAGAAGAAATTTTAAATACAGCAAAACGTCATACCGTAAAAATTACTTGTAACCGCAAAATGATTTTATTCTGACGATTGGCTTATTACTATTCGAAAGCATGAAAACGACCTTCATAGTTTTGTATATTTTAAGCCTATTAAAATAGTTTAGTTTAATTTTGTTTGTTATCACTGCAGTGGCTACTCAAATAGCTGTTCCGTTTCAAAGTTACCACTGAAAGCGAGACCTCCTTGAGGGTTCCCTTTCACTAGTAAAGTGTGTCTTCGCTATCCGGGAAACATCTTATCCTCGGACGTCCCACAGTTAGCTAACTTCTGGGTTCTCAGTAGGTTGTTCCGGTTTATGCCGGCTAATAAAGTCTTCCCCAAATACTACGTTACGTATTTAAAATTTAAATACGCAAGTTTTTTATCTTTTCTACTAATTATTCTTCTTCTCCTCATCAAGGATTAAGTCATATAAACCCGTTCCGGCACCCATCTCATCCTAGGACAACCCACGTCTGTTCTACCAGTGGCTTTATAGTTCAGTGCCGCTTTCGAAAATCGATCCTCTGTCATCCTTTGCAGATGATCCCACCATTGTCTTCTGTAAATTGAAATAATTTCATTTATGTCCTCTACTTCGAATTCTGCTCTGATATCCTCATTCCTTATTCTATATTGCAATGTATAACTTAAAGTATTTAGAAGAAATTGCATTTGAGCACTCGGAATCTTGCCGCTTCCCTTTTTGTCATGACCCTCCATGCCTCACTTGCATAAATCAATGTGGGTATTGCAATTGTCTTATAAAATTTAATCCCTGTGCTGTGTCTAGTCGTATATTTCTAAGATTTCTATGAATAGTACCACAAATATTCCTAAATTTATTTATCTTCTCTCTTATATCGTATTCAGATTCATAGCTTACTGCACAGCCGAGATATTTGAAACGGCTCACTTGTTCTGAGGTGCTGTTGTTTATAACTATCTTAGTCCTCACTGGATATTTACCTTTAAAGGCCATGGTTTTGGTCGTTTTCATTGAAATTGTCAGTGAGTACTCTCTTGCCACTTCTTGTAATTGAAACATAGCTCTTTGTATATCATCCTCCTTTTCTTGAATAAGAACTATGTCATCCGCATATAATAACAGGGAACTCATACAAATTGATTTGTTAAGCTGTATTCCCGAAGTCACTGTGGATTCTCGTGCTCTCAACATGTCGTCAATGTATATTATAACAATACAAATTGTTTAATATAAATTGATTTGGGTAGCCCCACGTTCAGGGCGACAATTTATATAACATAATAAATTATATAATGTATTGAATTCATGGGTGTAATCGTAATAAGACGATGATGCGTTATTTAAGTTTAAAATTGTTCCATTATTTATTTTTTTATTAAACAAAATTTTTCATTTCGCATATTGAAATAGTACTCATTATTAAATCGTTTGTACGATTCTTTCGTACACAACTTATAGCTAACAAATTACATACAACAGGTTATACATAAATCTTATTATTTAATTTTAATTAATTAAATATTATTGCTCTCGGCTTACTCATTGTGTGGTCATATTTTTTTTTTAATTGCTGATTAATTTACTTCAATAATGAATTTACTTGTATTCCAATTTCTTTAATATTAATTGGTTTTAAAACTTTCTACTGCATATGCATTCTCCTTTATCAACAAAGACCTTATTAATTACGTTAACTCGAAAATCAAATATTTCTCTTATCATTTATGTTACTCTCAATTGCTAAATTTTATACAAGAGATATTATTCTAATTTCACTCTGCTTTTACATTTATGTACAATTAGTTATTTTAATACAGGCTGAATGTCTTTCATTCTAACTTTAATTAGTGTCTTTCAAATTCTGTAATTACAATGGTTTTTCATCGCCTCGTTTGACGTGGTTAATCATCCGTACGTCCTCCTTTGGTCCTCAGTCTGTGTCCTCCTGGTCCTCTTGTCGTGTCCTCCTGGTCCTCTGGTCAGATTCCACTGCTGTGCTGTTTAACAGTCGTCTCGCCTCACATCATATGCTGCCAGTGTGTCCATAGACCTCATCGTATGTTCTCTGCTGCTCTGGTTGGACTTCTAGTTTGTCCTGTGACTCTTACTATAGATTTAAAATAGCCTCCTGTGGCAACGGGTGAATCGAGAAGAAGAAGCTTTATTAGCGCGACCTGGTATTTATAGTCAGGTCGTGCTAAAGCTCAGGTCTGAACAATTTGTAACTTGTCAGATTTTGTCGAAGCGTCTTTTCCCCTACTCTGGTTCAATTCACTATTTTCGCCTATCTTCGCGAATTACGAAGTCTGTTTCACACTACACGATGTTCAATCGATCGCTAATTTTTATATGTTTACTATACGCAAATTACACTTCTTTATTGTAATTACAAAAAGAGCTATTCACTTTTTACGTATAGTAATTGCACTTTTCGTCACATTGGCACGGTCTTTTAACCCTTTGTTCACCTTTAATTTCTATACACTTTGGTGTCTTTTGTTTTACCATATCGTACATATTTTTCTTATAATTAAAATAAAACATAAAAACTATCCTACTTGAAAAGGTTGGTTACATTTCAGGAACGGACAGGCTTCACACACACAAACAAAATACGCGCGTACACAACGCTAGCGACAGGTGTGCCAGGAATGCGTGTCCATGCATGAATTCTGAATTCCCTATTTGTAACTACGATACAGCTTATGCAATATGAATCATGTTTATTAATCCATATTTATTTATTTTGATTATTTATTTAATTTATTTTGGCAATGCACAGTACCGTTGCAATATATTAAATAAGGAAATAAGGTCGGCGAAACACACCATCCCTGCCTAACTCCCTTATTTATTGGAATGTCACCTGAGAGCCTACCATTCAGATCGAAGACTACAGATGTAGTTTTATAAAGGATCTTAACTCACTATTCGTTCATTTACAAATTAAGTATGTTGCCTTGAAGCCTGAGTTTGTTAATCATTTCTACAAGTATATGTTAGATTAACCAGATCTACGCCTACCAGTATCAGATCTTTAAGAGAGATATTCTACCAATTTTGTGTACACAATTTTTGTTTGTACCCAGAACACTCTACTGCAGTCTTTTGGATAGAATCACCCAACACTACGCCTGTTATCTTAGTCTTCACTGGATATTTACCTTTAAAGGGCATGGTTTTGGTTTTCTACTAATTCAAAATGTTTATTGTTATGATGATCCGTTTGTTCTGATCAAGACAAAATAACGCGTACAATGTTAAGATCAGCGCGTTTGTGTTTAGTAGAGTATTAAGGAATTTGGGGAGGGGGAATGGGAGCACAAACACTTGCTGTTCGTTGTTTACGATCAACAGGTCAGACAGGCGGAATGCGTGTATTTCCAATTTTCGAGTAGGCCGACACATATAAAGTTGTAGTTAATTATCACGCCCGCCATGCCGACCGCCTCGGACACGAACTGTTCCTTTATTCCTTGTTGGCATTGCTCCCTAAACCAGTGGTGGTTGGCCACCAACCTTACTTCCCATATTACAAGCGAATTGATTATTGTGTGGGGGGGGGTCGTTCTCTAGAATCAACAGTTTATGTCTTTGTTAGAGATATGCTAAACTAGTATTTGAAAATAACAGGTACAAAGGAAACCGTTCCAAAAAAAAAAAATAATAACACTTACAAATACTGTTATTATATACTTATTATACACGTACATGTATATTATATAATTTGTTACATGAAATACATTGAAACTGAAAGTATTAACAGTGTTACTTTAATTTTTGTCTTTATTAAGCTGTTACTGTTTAAAAGAAAATAAGAAACAAGAGAAGTCCCAGGCTGCCCTGACAGAACCCGTATCTCTCGTTTGCTTACCGATTCACTCCGCCGAAGGGGGATTGGTTACCACAACGTTGGAGTGGATTGCTCGGCGTACAGGGCCCACCAACATGTAGGTGAGAGTGGAGTTGGGGTGGAGAGGCTAGTGCATTTCTCTTCAATTAAAGCATATGTTGGCGTCACACCCACTTTCGGACCCTGTGTTATTTTAATATTTTCACTATATTGTTCTAACATACAATTAAACTCGCGCATTTTTTGTTGTAACCTGCCCTCATTTGTCTGGCTAGTCTGTAGATCTCGTTGTCTGGTTAACCGATTTAAGTAAACAATAGTAAAAATATATTTTACTTCCATGTTCCGTAAGGAAATGGAAATATGGTGATCGCGAAAAAACTTGTGTTCGAGATAAGGGCTGGTTCTGATTGTACTACCCTCAAAACATGAAGAAAAGCCATTTTCCGAAAAGTGGTGTGTGTGTGTGTGTGTGTGCGCGCGCGCGCGCAAGCGTATGTGCCTATTTGTCTGTGTGTAGAGTTTTTTCTATGGCGAACGATAACTGCCGCAAATGCAAAAAGAATCAAATAATTTTGCCATACGTGCCCGAGTTGTAGAGGACTCAAGGCCTATTGATTATGGTGAAGATCGATTAAGGGGAAGGTGTAGTTTACCTGCAATGTTTTACGTTTTAACAAGAGTAAAGTACTTAATTTTGATACATACAGTATCCTGAATAGAAGATAATAATAATCCACTGTAGAAATGTAGATGACATGTATATAAATACCAAAATGGTAGTTGAAGAGGGAGGGGTAATAGTGATAATTTTCACGAAAGGACAACGTTTTGCGACCTCAAGGCTGAACCACAAAATGCATACTTGAAATATCTTGAAGACTGCAAAATGGTTGGCTCAATCGTGTTACATTTGACTGAGAGTACTTTGAAGTGGGCAGTATAAGTGTCGATGAATGAAGGCATAATTTTTAAAATAAATAAGAACTGCATGAACGTTTTGATCAAACCTCGTAAAAGTCCGGAAGATCAAAATCGATTGCGATTGTCACGCAGAAAATTTTATGAAAAACTAAATCTACCATCGCTAACGAAGATTTAGTAATATCAAATTATAAACAGCCGGAACAAGGAAAGAGGTTTATGCTGACGCTTTGTTAATGTCTGCTCGCTGAAGCACAGCTTGATTGAAAGCTACATTTGTACGCGTCGCTTACGGATTATGATTTACGTGGAAATTCTCGGAAATTTTCCACCCGCTCGTATTGATGTTTCCTGCGGTGAGATGAAATATGGAAAACTCCGATCGTCGCGTTTACGCGTGTCACTTGTTGTATGATGTTTCCCGACATTACTACCTGACTGTCGATCGTACTGTACAAATGTGTTATCATTTCTCCTTGTCACTGCGTAACATAATTTCTGTCTCTATAACACAAGTTCATGAGGTTGATAATATCAACCTATACCGTTTACGTAGACACAGATTTCTAACATTAACGTCCTTCTATAGTAGAGGTGTGCTAAACTAGTATTTGAAAACAACAGGTAGGCCTACGTTTATTTAAAATTCCACAACTATGGAAGCACTATATTCAGATTTTGGTAAACATTCTGTTCGATTTTTGATACACCACTTGAATTTTTGTGATTTAATAAAAGTTCTGACCCTTTTTTGGACCCCTGCATCAAACAAAATTTTGAAATTTTTAAAATATGGACATTACATTCAGATTTTGGTTAAAATTCCCTTTAATTTGATACTTAGGCCTATATTGATTTTTACAATTTTTTAACAATTTGGAACACCCTTATATTTTAGCCTCTCTATTTATTGGGGGGGGGGAATCAATCTGAAGAACAATAGGGTTCTGTAGGATAAAAGAAGTTCTGTAGGCATAGCCTACATATGCCAAGTTTATGGAAATAGGCCTAAGTTGGTGCATTCAGAAGTTATTATGAGACACAACAAAACTGATAATTAGACGGGGCAGACGAATGTCAAATGATCGAGTCTTCTTGCTTTGCTCATTTAACAAGATGTATGTCTAAATAGATTGTTGTTCCTATATTCCACTTGTTTTTCTTTATAAATCCATTCTTCTTCAGCTTTTCTCTATTTGGTTTAGTAAAGCGTGTTTTGTAGGCAAATTCCAATAACCTGAATTATTACTTTCACGATTACCCTATGAGCATCGACTCCATTCTGCTAAGTCATTACACTGTCATTTAGGAAAATTTCATTGAAAATTTGATTACAGCTATGAAAGAAACAGGTACTGTGAACCGGCATAGAATCTAGACCCTGATAATAATACCTAAATTTCAATGTCTTGTGTAACTCACAGATCACAATGTAACGCTGTGTCACCTTAATCTGCTGTACTGCAACACCGAGAAGAATTAATCAAATTTCTCCTTTCATTAAGCAATCGTACTGTACTGTAAAAGACAAATATAAGATACCTCTGGACTATACTGTGCTACTGTGCGTGTGTGTTGCTTCCTTTCAGTCAAGAATGAAATGGCACAACCGCATTTTGTTTGTTTACATTCATGTTGATGATCATTATGTGTAATGAATAAAACAGTCATTTGGCCCACCAGTTGTGAAATAGGTTGGTAATCAGGGTTCTGAACATGAGAAATGTTTGACTGCACAAAATTTACTGTCAGATCTGTGAACTTTATGGATCGAATGTGATAAGTGAAAAATAATAACAAGTACAAATACCTGTTATTATACACCTATCATGCATATTATACTTGTATTATATTACACTTGTATGCTTTGTATTATATAATTTGTTATAAGAAATGTCTTTACACGCCACAGAGGAGACCTTCCAGTGGACGGAGAGCGGGGACTTTTTCTACCCACCGGTTACGCCTATGTATAAGGCTGTATGTAAGCGTACGCTTATGGTATCTAGAAACAAAAAGGTGAGGAAAGGGGTCTTCGAATCCGGTACGGACTACGGGGGGCCCCGGTACGGACTACGGGGGGCCCGAGATTTCAAAATACAACAAACATGACATCGTTACGCCATTACACAAGATTCTACATATTTCTCGGCTATTCCAGCGGAGCCCGGCTGTAATGTGTGTGTGCGTACATATATTGCTGCTACTTTGAGATGAAGGACAATTACGTGACACTTGTCACGCGCCCGTAGCCGAGAATTATCCAGATTTCACCGGTCCGCGCACACTGTGTTCAAGGCGGCAAGGTCGTGCAATGGAGTCGGCTTGACAGCCCTGTGACCGTTCCGATCGGGGGTATATACCGCCGTGCCGTCGGCAAACAAGGCGATCTTGATCCACGCTCTCTGGGGACGTCGTTGACTGAGACACGTCTCACGGAAGAGACGTGATCGTTTATTCTCACGAAGAAGTTCCTCTCTGTCAGAAAGCTAGCGATCAAATGAAGGCAGCAATCTGGAAGCTGGAATACCCGAAGAACAAGAAAGACACTATCAATGGCCTTCTCCACATCTACGAAACAGGCGACAGTCTGCTCTTTCCGATAGCCGGCGCCCGTGATGCATTCCGCCAGTCTCAACAGATGATGAGTGGAATAAATGTTGAGTGGTGGAATGCCCCATACGGAAACCGAACTGTTCGGGGACCAGTACTCGAGGTTTCCTAGATGGTCTAGGACTCGCCGTTGTACGAGACGTTCGAGGACCTTTCACGTGGCTGACAGTAGACTAATGGGCCGGAGGTTGTCGGGACGGGAAGTGTCCTTTCCCTGCTTCTGGATCACTATAACCGTCGCCTTTCACCATTCAGGGGAAAGTAGGCCAGTCTAAGACACGCGTTAAACACTGCGACCAAGAAAAGTAAAAGCCGTCGCACTTATATAGCTGTGCGGGTCGAGCTGCTATCTGATTGGTCGAGACCTTGACCAATACCGTTGCTCCCATTGGTGTATTACCCCTAATTGACGCGAAAGGAATGTGTTATTTGAACGACCGAAACGTCTAGTGAATTAAAAAATGTCATCACAACGGCCACGGCCCAATAGCCCTGATATTTTATAAACCCTTTAAATTATTTATATATAGTTACGTAATGCGGAAAAAGTGCAGGCCATTACAACCAGAACATTCTACGTGTTTCTCGGCTATTCCCGCGGAATCAGGCTGTAATGTGTCTGTGCGTACATATTGCTGCTACTTTGAGATGAAGGACAATTACGTGACACTTGTCACGCGTCCGTAGCCGAGACTGATCCAGATTTCGCCGGTCGCGCACACTGTGTTAAAGGCGGCAAGCAATTACGCTCTAGTGTTTTCTAGTAGCGTTCTTGACGCGTAGTATGGACTATTCTGGAATATCAGCGGGGTATAAGTACAAGTACTCAGCGACGCTTAGTTCAGTTTTAGTGGCGATTTATTCCAGTACGGTTCGTAGTATTGTAGCGAAGTGTTATGTGTTGTATAATTGTGCGAGACTATATGAGTTGACATTTAGTTGACATTTGTGAACAGTTTTTATTTGATTTGTTGTAAGAGACCATCTTGCTGATTACAAACTGTTTAATTGTGATAATTAAAGCTGGTGATAAGTGACTTAATTGGTGTCTTGTATTTAGTTTTCCACTGTACCATACGACGATCACTAACCCGTCGTAACAATATGATTGTTTTGTTCTGTGATTTTGAATCAACTGTAAATAAGGAAGCCGCCCTACTCTCAGTGTCGGCGAAAGCAAACTGAGACGAAACCACTGATGTACTGCACTTGGTGGGCGCGGGTTCGTTGGTGTCCTTCCGAAATAGTTTGCATTTTGTTAGCGGCATCATACTGAATGGTTACGAACTAAATGGAGAACCAACAAACTGATTCAGAAAACGGAGTAAGTAGAGAGAGAGAGAGAGAGAGAGAGAGAGAGAGAGAGAGAGAGAGAGAGAGAGAGAGAGAGGGGGGGGGGTGATTGTATCGTTTTTAGACAATCGGTCTAAACTCCAATTTAACGACAGTCCGACTGTCATTAAACTCTAATTTTGTTTAAATTAACTTTTGGTTTTTATTAATTACACTCCGTTTTAAATCAACGATTTTTAGCCTTAGTAATACATTACAGTACAGTGGAACAGGTTGCTGTAATTATATAACAGTATGTTAGAAATCATTTTGTAATAAAAACCTTTGTTTTTGTAAAGAGAAATAATGTTTTTAAAACTTCTGATCTATTATCCGAAATATCGATTATCCAAACGGGCCCTCGTCCCGAGAGGTTCGGATAATAATCGATGCTGTACTGTACTTGGTGGCCGCGGGTTCGTTGGTGTCCTTCAAGAAATACTTTGCATTTATGTTTGCGGAATCGTTCTGACTGGTAATACGAACTAAACGGAGAACCAACAAACTGATTCAGAAAACGTAGTAAGTAGAGAAAGTAAGCGGAGAGAGAGAGAGAGAGAGAGCGGGGGGTGATTGTATCGTTTTAAGACAGTCGGTCTAGCATTTTATTGAATTCTTTTTGTGTATCGGGGGGAAAATGTTCTTAAAAGCCTGAATTTATCTTATAAAAACCCGCCTGCGAGCGGCAGGCACTTCACGCGCGCAGAGACAAAAATAACATCTCTCTCTCTCTCTCTCTCTCTATCGTAAGGCAGTTTTCGTAAGACGCCTTTTACGCTTTTAAACACTTCTTGTTGCGGTTTGAAACATGAATTCACTTTCCTTCCTAGACAATAACCGTTAACTACTTTTCCATTCCGTTTTCTCTGTTTATTTACTGTGTATTTCCTGTCTAATGTTCTCTTTTTTTTCTTTAAACACTACACTTTTGTTGTTGAAAAATAGCTAACTAATGTGTCATATCTACGTCTTAGTTAATACAATAATATGATCAAAATTAACAAATAATTAATACAGTGGAACTCGCGAATAACGAGCTCGCTTATAACGAGAACTCGGATGTAACGAGCGAAAGTACGATTTGTTTTTCATCTTAGTAATGATAAGTAAACTCGCTTTTAACGAGTAGGAACGCATTGCAGACTTGGTTATAACGAGCATTTTATCCCAGGTTTGTTCATGGGTTAAGGTCTAACAAAAGGTCGATACAATACGTACAGGATTTTAAACATTCGTTTAAAATCATTAACGCAATTTAGTGAAACTAATAATGTAAGTGATGAATTCGTGGAATATTTAAATAAATTATAAAAACTGTTTCGATATCTAAAGATATAAAATGACTGAACAAACAGAAATAGATGACTTTTTTAAGGTTAATTAAGTTCTATGTGCGAAATATAATTTTGACGATCCATTTGGAACGACGAACAAAAAGACTAATTTATTAGAGTGAATTTTCTTGTAATTTAAAAATAAATATTGTACATGCGGCATGGACAGTTTTGCGTTTTTTGCCAGATAGCCGGCTGAATTATGGTAAGTTTTTCCTACACAATTGCTTTTACTATATTTCGCGAATGAATATATATTATAACAAAGAAAGTTAGCGTCTAAAAAATGTCTAAAAGTCTAAATTTTACTTTTAAGCTTAGAATGTAAAACATGTAAAAATTTTATTGTGCAAAGCCTCGTCTATAGTAATTTTTTTTTGCTGTGTGTTCGATAATCACGGTAAAAAAATTTAAGCTTGCAAGTCGACAACTCGGATGTAGCGAGCACCCGGTTTTAACGAGAAACATTTGTCCGGTTCCTTGAATCTCGTTGTAAGCAAGTTCTACTGTACAGTGGCCTCCCTCTTAACCGACTATTTCATTAGAGAGGGTGGAAAATATTAACTATACATACGTACAGTAATAATACGTTATTAATCATTTTTTAATAAAGATTATGTACAGTACGTACATTACATTCTATTAACGATGAAATACTGTACTATGCTTAACGGTTATCACTGTTAAAATATTTTGCTGTGTCACAAATCAGTGTGTATTTTGACGTCGATGTACTGAATCTGAAAAGTGGAGAGATTGTACAGCTGACAGACGTCAGAGTAACATAGTACACAGTTACTATATTTACTAGTATATTATAATGTATTGTAAATATTAAGATTTTATATTAGGCCTATAATATAAAATCGTAATATTTACAACCCCAAACGGGTTGTCGGTACTGGACGGGTCCGTGTACCTGCTCGTCTCCTTCACTTCAAGAAAGGTTATTCTTATGGCCACCAAAAAGGTGCTTCTATTGTTAAGAGGGTTTTACAGTAGACTCGTTACCACGGCCCCGACCAGAGGATTAAGTGGCATTTTATTCCGTCGCATCCAACTTTAGTCGTTTCGAAAACATTTGTTTTATTTTTACATATTCATAACAGTGCAACAATTATACTATGTAATTTAACAATAATAATAATAATAATTATTATTATTATTATTAATGATGATTATTATTTATTCATAACTTAGGCCTTAAAATATATTCTGACTATCATGATAGTTTACAATATCGAAACATTGTAAAATATTAAAAAATATATAATATATTCTCGTAAGAAAGGTATTATTTATTATTAATAATATATATTTATATATGTATATATCAACATTATCATCATCATCATCATAATCTTCACGGATTAAACCAAGGATGGTTTGTTCCGGTCTCAAATAGCAAAGATTAGAGCTGGTCACTCCAGCGCTTCCTCGGACGTCCCACACCTCTCCGTCCCCGCGGCTTATAATTCCATAGTTGTTTGGGGATGCGGCAGTCGTCCATTCGGCAAAGATGTTTCCACCAATTCAGCCGATACTGGGCGATACTGTCGAGTATACTCATAATATTCAGTTCCTGCCGTATATCTGTGTTTCTTCTATGGTCATGGAGAGTATACCCTGCCTGAGAAATCTGCTTGGATGCGACTGGCCTGGCCTTTCGTTGAAGTCCAATTCTCAGATTCATAAAGAAGTGTGGGAAGGGCCATCACCTTGTAGAATTTTAGGCGTGTTCCTTTACTTGCTGACTTAAGGGTTCGCCTAATGGTCCCGCACATAAGGTTGAACTTATGCAACTTATTCACAACGTCGTTGCATGCATTATAAGATACACTACAGCCCAGGTATTCAAAATTGCTAACTTGTTCCAGGACAGTACCGTCTATAACAATTTTTTCCCGTACGGGATCAGTTCCACGATAAGCCATTACCTTGGTCTTACGTGTGGATATCTCCAATCCAGAGTCTTTGCAGATTCGATTTAACAAATGTATGCCCATCTGCAGTGATTCGTAATTAATCGGTAAACATGGATACCAGTCAGATGATAGAAGCTTTACAAACACTGCTGCGGCAGACACAGGAAGAAGCAGAAAAATAACAAGACGAGAAAGCGGAAGAGAGACAGAAAACCATCCTGCAGGAGGCAGAGGAACGGAAGCAGGAAGCAGATGACATCAAAGCGTTAATTCAAGAGCAAAAGCAGATGCAAGAACATACTACAGCAGAATTGGGTCTACTACATGGTGACGTAGGTGAATTATGAGGTGAGCTTAACAATCAAATTACCAGAATATCTGACGTAGAAGAAGCCATGTCAAATAAAATAGCTGAAGTAGAAAAAGCTGTCTTGAGTGTGGAAAAAGCTATGTCAACAAAAATAGAAGATTCGATTACAAATATAAAAGAGCAGATTAAAAATGAAGTCGAGCAGTGCCTGAAGTTACAACCAAAACATATTTCTGAACAGACTGTACCAGTGATAAAGACAGAAAAAGACGCAGAAAATAAGTCAATAGAGAAAGTAACTTTGCCTGCAGTAGGGACAGTTCATGTCAAAGCTCCAACCTTTGACGGAAGCAGTCACTAGGCAACGTACCTCCGCCAATTTGAAGCTGCTGCATGCGCAAATAAATGTATAGAGAAAGACAAGCGAGTCTCATTCGTTCTCGCATTAAAAGGACACGCGGCAGAACTACTTCAGAAAGTGCCACCTGACAGCCAGAACATCTATGCCGAGTTGATAAAAGTTCTAGAATTACGCTACGGTGATAAAAATTTTCGAGAGGTGTACTACGCTCAGTTGAGAACAAGACGACAACGTTCCGGGGAGAGTCTTCAAGAGTTTGAAGCAAGTATCGACAGACTGATTAGATTGGGCTATCCTGAAACACCAGAAGACTTCCGAATAAGGTTTGCGGTGCAGACATTTATTGATGGCATCGGAGATTGTGAACTTCAGCATGTGTTACGAATGGCAAGACACCGAAATAGCTCAGAAGCTCCTGTTCACGCCCTAGAGTTTGAAGCTGCCAAGTCAGCGTTCCGCTACATTAATGGGTTTGTGCCATCACATTGCAGTCAGAAGATCCCTGTATCACATTGCCGTTACGATGGGTGCAGAAAAACAATGTTGTCGAACAAACAATTCAAAAGTTCAGGAGAGTCGCAACGATTTGAAAAAGACAGAAGACCGAAATGTTACAACTGTGGAAAACGTGGTCATCTACAGGTAGACTGTTGGGAGAAGAAGATACCGAGAGAAGAGAGTGATCGCACCAATTGGAGAAGTAAAGCCCCAGAACAGCACACAGTTTCCACGCTACATAAGACCAATGGAAACTTGATCGTTAATGGATTTGCGGAAGGTAAACCAACATCATTTACAGTTGACACGGGCGCAACAGTGTCCATTGTTCGCCCTGACTTAGTCAGAAACCGCCAGCCTCTAATTAGCTCTTGTACAATACAGACTGTCACTGGAAGCCCCGTCAAGGTGCTAGGAAAGTTAGACGTACGTGTACGCCTGGGTCTTCTCGAGATTAGTCACCAAATGCTTGTTGCAGACATTGTCGATGAAGTGATTCTTGGCACGGACATTATGAATGCCTACGGATTCGTTGTGGACTTAAGAGAGAATGTCCTGAAGGTTGGCCAAGACAAGATAAATCTTTGCATGGCTAAAATGACAGGGTCTACCAACCATTCGATTGGCATTAGTCGAAGAAAAAGTCAACAGGTCTGGTCAAGAGGAACCCTCCCTATTGCAAGCGGAAATGGAGGAAGAACTAGCAGAGGAAATACAAATAAGTGTAACGACAAAAGAAGTGATTGGAAAGCCAACTATGGGTGTCGAGACAAAACTCTTGCTTGTTCCTGAGCTGATAGAAGCGCCCGAGGGCAAAGTGGCTGAAGATGAGGTTACGCAAGAGGTTGTTGACGAGAACCAAGCAAACTTGGATCAGCCAGTGGTGTTTAGATCACCAGTACACGACACAACCGGCATGACTCCAGTAAAATTGGTGTTTGGGCGGGAGATTTGTCTTCCTGGGGACTTAATGTTCGGATCACCTGAGACTCAGTCCCAAGAGCCGCAGAACTATTCCTCGCAATTAGAAAACCAACTGCGAGAAATGAATCGCTTGGTAAGAGGACGGCTGAAGATTGCCAGTGATAAAATGAAAACTCGGTATGACATTCGCAGCAATAGTGTGGGTTTCCTAGAAGGAGATCAGGTCTGGTTGTTCAATCCAGTGCGCCGTCGTGGTCGCTGACCTAAGCTTCATTCTAACTGGGAAGGACCCTACACTGTGAAAAAAAGAATTAACGATGTTGTTTATCGGATTCAACAGGAAGGACAGCGAAAGTTCAAGGTCGTCCACCTAGATCGCCTGGCTAAGTACAACGTTAGAGACGGTTTGCCAGTTCGGGACGAACAGGCTTAAGGAGGAGAGAGTGTTACGATGTCACAGAACAATCTACGTGTTTATCGAACGTTCCAAAGAGATCCAGAATGTAAGCGTGTGGCGTACGTGCTTGTAGACGCATTTTGCGAGAATCTTCTCGACTGTGCCGGGCTTCGCTCGGGCGCTCGGACTCTGTCAAGGTCGCAGTTAATTACGTAGTTCATACGAGAGATAAGACGAAGTTTGGAAGCTTCTGGTGCGTGAGCGGGACTATAAATACATGGCGGTAGCGGCCTTAGTTTTCAGTATTAGGCGAATTTTTGACTGTGCGGTTCGAGAGTTATAGTAGCGATATTACTGTGGGCGTTCAAGTGGTTATTATCAAGTGGTTATTAGTTAAGTGTTGTGTTTTATAATCGGGCGGGATAATTGTAATACAATTGTCTTTAATATTAGTGACATTTTATTGTGTGTGAACACTTTTTATTTGATTTGTTGTAGTAGACTGTGTTGTTAATTACGAACTGTTTTACTGTAACAATTAAAGCTGGTGATTAGTGACTTAATTGGTGTCTTGTACGTATTTTGTTTCCACTGTACCTACGACGATCGAGTAGACACGTAACAATATTACCTACCACTGTACCTACGATGTCGTAACAATATTGTCGAAGTAATACATTTTTTATAGGGCCTATTAATATGATGATGAAATTTAATTACACATAATATCAATGTAGGCCTATATATTATATAATTTATTATAATTATATGATATTACATAATATTAATATAATTTATTCACTGCAGAAACAACTTTGTATATAGGCCTACCTGGTTGTACGTTTTAACACTGCTTTCTATGATGTATTTTAAAAGTATTAAATCTTTTAGAAATTACGTGAGGGACAACGGAATAAAAAAAAGGAATCACAGATTGGAAGATTATACGAAACAAAATTGAATGTTTGAAGTGTGGTGGTAAATAAGGGGTGTAATAAAAATCTGATGTACAGGTGCGGGAGAAACCAATGTAGAATCTGCGAGACAATACGTTTTTTGGCATAGCGCAGATTCCACCAGAATCGTTATTGTGCGTTTTATTTGCGTGGATTCTTAAATATCCGATTTCTGTAATTACAAAAGAAACCGAATTAAATCCGAAAATGTTCAGAAAATTAATTTCCGGGTTTCGGGAAATATTAACTGTGTGGTTGCTGGAGAACAGTACAAAAATTGGTGGTGTTGGTGAAACAGTGGGAATAGACGAGAGTGCGTTTGGCAAGAGAAAGTATAACAGGGGTCGAGTGATGAAGATTCGGTGGGTAATCGGTGGAATAGACAGGAGTAAAAAATGCTTCTTGAAAGTTGTAAATAAACGGGTTGCTACCACTTTGATGGATGTCATTGAAGAAAACGTTCAGCCTGGAACTACGATAATTACGGACATGTGGAGAGGCTACAATTATCTACAAAGTAAAGGTTACACTCATTTGCGAGTTAACCATTCTCTGAACTTTGTATGCCGCAGTGACACGAACATCCATACTCAGAACATCGAGGTCAAAAATCAAAAGAGACATGAGGCGACGGGTAGGAAGGATGTCGGTGAGTTCCTTTGAATCATATCTAGTAGAGTATGTTTAGAGGAACATGCGTTCTACAGATAAAGAACTGTCCGAGGATTTTTTAAAGGCAATAAACTATTTTTACCCTTTAAGTAGCTGTTCCATGTTCCTTAAAAATAAATCAGTGTTAATAAGTTAATCGCTTGTAGTAAGTAAACTGTATCAAGTGTATTAGTGAACAAACGATTTGTGTTAATTATTGATTAGCCAGTCTGTTTTAACTGTAGGCCTACTACGTAAATTGTACCATTAGAGACTATAAGATTTACTTATCAATTTGTATTAACTGTAATATGGAGTTGTAGTATTGTAGTATTTATTTTATAGCTTAAATGTATTTTTAAATCATATAATATTAGTTTCAGTTTACCACAATTACTAATTCTTTACGATTTTGTTTATGATAGATTATGCGATTCAGTATATAGGCTATTAACTACATACATATTGTGTAACTATTAACTTCACTTCATTTACTGCATTTTGTGTAATTTTTGTAAACAGTGACTGTTCTTAGGGGCGCAGTCTATGTAAGTTATATCTTTATTAATGTTATATGGAATAAAATGAAATATCACTTATCGAAGCACTTATCACTTAATGAAAAAATTATTTTAAATCTAAATTAGGCCTATGAATAAATAATAATCATAATTCTTTATCTATTATTATTATTATTATTATTATTATTATGACATAATGCGCTGTTACCTTTATATAATGATAAAATAAATATTTTTGATCCAACTAAAGTTACATGCGACGCAATAAAATGCCACTTAATCCTCTGGACGGGGCCGTGGTAACGAGTCTACTGTAAAACCCTCTTAACAATAGAAGCACCTTTTTAGTGGCCATAAAAATAACCTTTCTTGAAGTGAAGGGGACGAACAGGTACACGGCCCCGTCCAGTACCGACAACCCCAAACACAATAATAATAATAATCTACTAATTAAAGACCAAATTCAAATTAAAACAAACCAAGAAGATTTATTTAAAATTATACATTTATTAGTATAATCAAATAAACGTTAAATTTATAGCATTAAATAAACATTTAAATAAATAGCTACTACATAAACATTACAACAATCGAAAATAGAATCGAAGTAAATTCGATTATCCGTTAACTATATTGTAAGCGAAACATTCAATTACAATTCAAACAAACCACTGAAGATACAGAATAAGTTCTGTGAAACGTGCGTCAGGTGAAAATAAACCGTCTTGCAGTGTATTTATTTGAAGATACAGTATTATATATGATGTATCCGTATAATTTCTCCTTTGATTTGCAAATCGTTTCCTTCATTCCTTGTAAAAATGTATTGTTTTTTTAAATGTTCAGTCTCCATTCTTTGTTTTGTTGTACTTTATATAATCAAAAAATTAGAAGCTACAGTCTGCAATGTTCGTTGAGGACGGCTATCAGTGACTCCATTATTCACGTCGCTGCGTGTGAAGCTGTCCGTATCGACAGTTTGCATTTTTAACATCGTCGTCAGTCGATGGAAATAAATGTAGGTAGGCAGGCTCTGTGTGTGTGTGTGTTGTCGCCAGACGACGTAAGTACACTACGGTACGGTACAGTGTGTGTATATATATAGATAAGGGAATGACGTTGGGAGTGGAAAGTGACAGTTGACAGGTGAGGAGGAGATGCGCTTTACATTAGGCTGCTTTCTTGTTGTATGAGTGCGTGCGCATGTGCGTACGAGCTCTGACATCTTGTTCACTACTTTTTACTGTTTAATTGCTTTCGTTGTCCTTTCAGTAAGACAGTAAAAAGAAAAAAAACTGAAAAATGAAAATAATGAAAAATAATTTCAGGAGGAGGAGGAGGAGAAGAAGAAGAAGAAGAAGAAGAACAAGAACAAGAATACATGTAAAAACTATGTAGGATTAATGGATTGCGTGTGCCGGTCACCGGCAATTATAGAAGGGGCCCCGGCAAAGGGAAGGGATAGAAAAATTTCATAAGTTCACTAATGAAAGAGAAAGGACAATAGCAAAACGTTAGCTGAAAAGAAGAAAAACCAAGAACAAGGAGAAAAAGAAGAAGAGAATTGATGTAATTAGAAGAAACTTGATTGACCACATTGAAATAATTACAAAAAAGACTGCCGATACAAAATACAGTTGCGAGGGGGGGAAGAAGAAGAAGAAGAAGAAGAAGAAGAAGAAGAAGAAGAAGGAGGAGGAGGAGGAGGAGGAGGAGGAGGAGGAGGACGAGGAGGACGACGACGACGACGACGAGAAGATGTAATATAACTATTAGGATGATTGGATTGCGTGGGCCCTTCACCGAAAATTATAGAACGGGCCCCTTATAAAGGGAGGGGTAGAAAAATTTCTCGAATGGAAAATAAAGGACAACGGAAAAACGTTAGCTAAGAAGAAGAAGAAGAAGAAGAAGAAGAAGAAGAAGAAGAAGAAGAAAAGAAACCGAAGTACTTAATTAGAAGGAAATGGAATGAATGAAGAGACAAAAGAATGAAGAAATACTAAATCTAATAATATAAAAAAATACTAAAAAATATGTTAAAAAAATAACGCTGGGAACGAAAAGAATTGTGGGGCGTGAAAGATGGGCAGAGGGTGAGCGCCCAGTGAAGAGTTGAAACATACCGCCCCGGTCACTACTACAACAACAAGCTGACATTGTGTTAGTGTAGAAGCGCCGTCACGGGGAGAAGGTGAGGGGTGTATGTGTGTATGTAGCCTACTTTATAACATTTCAATGGAGTCTGTAATTAAATTTTGAAGTTTATGATAGATATCGACTGCCTCTCTCTCTCGCAACAATATGAGTAACGGTACCCCAGCGAATTAGATCGCATTAACTCTGGAACGTTTCCAATACAGTTCGGATCTGACTGCTGCCGAAAGCCATAACTTCATTTGTCCATGAAATTATGGGTGTATACCCACCGCCGGGTTATATCATATATATATTTATTATTATTATTATTTTATTCGACTCTCTGCATGGAGTCGTCATTTCCAGTCACTGTACCGCATATATTCTTTTGTGTCTCCAATGTAGTCTATAAATATTGACGATACACACACACATCGCTATATAACTCAGTTGTCTAAAATAATAAACTTCTATGTACCGTATATAACAAAATACTGTTAACTAGAAGAATATATTATTCAGTTGCAAAAAGTCGTTTGTAGTATATCGAATAATATATGTATCGATTTTGCAACTTAAATGGTCCGCGGAATTGTTCATGTCGCATCATTCATTGCAAGTCGCGGGTTTGTTTCCAATAATCGGCTGCATATAAAGGTTTCTCCATATTCAGTTTTCCATAACACGTAACATTTTTAACTTTTTACGCAATTTAATTTAAATTTTATGTAATTTTGCCTCGACGAGGTATCGTTGGCCTCAAAGCATTTACTCCTACTGATCTCAGGCCCGGATTTAGGTGTCCTGCCGCCCCTAGGCACTATTGTTAGGTCCCACCCCGCAAACAAGTAACTTCTATATATTCAGTATTCTCCTTGACTGCTGAAAAAAAGTTGCTGAAAATAGTTACTTCAACTATCTCTATTGCAGATATCTCATTTGATCTTAAATCTAAAAGGGAAATGTGATGGAAATGTGATGGAATTGTGAAAAAAACTATATTTTTTTAACATGTACACTTTAGTAACACATAGATTAGTTTTATAACAAGTAATATACGTAGGCCTACTTTCTTTTTAAAGGTTTATTTATAGACCTACATGGTTTGGTTTTATCATCAAACATAGTAAAATCAATGAAAGTAATGTAAATTGGATAAATAGAACAAATAATTTAAGCGTGATTGAATAAGATCCCAAATTACACAAATGTCTTGATTTTACATTGGATTTCGTCTTGCTTTGATCAGTGAAAATTCTTCAATAAGGCCTTCAAAGTTCATTTGTTCACTGTTTAAAAGTTCTGCCTCAACATGCAGGATTGAGAGTGAGTTGAGTTTTTCCTCATTCATTGTGGATCGAACACATGATTTAATTCTTTTTAAAACAGAAAACGTATGTTTGCCGAACAGTTAGAGATAGCTGTACACAAATACATACGAAGATCTATTGGAATATTTGGAAATGATGATTGAAGTTGCTCTTGTCGCATGAATAAGATCATATGCAGTGGGGTGTTCTTAATATCAGCATTTTTTATTAGTCCAGCAAAATGGACACATTCATTAGCAAATGAATCTTCAAGGTTGTTTAAAACCACTTTCTTCAATTTGGCCATATGCAAGTGCCAAATAAAATACTGTAATTAAAAAACCGAAAACATGAAATTTAACAAATAATTTTTCACCTCGTGCCGCCCCTAGGCACGTGCCTAGTGGGATATCAGGGCCTGACTGATCTAATGTCTCTAAAATCATCAATAAACCCAAACGCATATGATACAAGACACAAACGTACTACATAATCAACACACTTGACCTTATAACTTATACTTGAATCCTAACCTAAGGTTCATGGTGTGCTGTTACAGTGTGAGGTTCGTGTCGCCAATCTAATATATTTTTCAGTTCCTATGAGGTCTTCGTCCATTTCAACTGCTTCTTCCCTTCCTTCTTTCTTCTGTCCCACACCTTCTTCATTCACCTCGATGTTCCTCTCTTCTTTTCTCAGTCCAAACGGCACCGGTCTTCTTTTTGGGCGTTGACTGGAAACCTGCAGAGTTATGTAAGTTCATAGAATTTTGTCCGATCGACTCGATTTCATACAAAAAAAAAAAAACAAGCGAAAACTACTCAACAATACTATCTTTAAAGTGGTTAAAAACGTGTGATAACATCCTGAAATCAATGCCACTAAAATAAACGGTAATAAAACAATAAAAATACGCGTTATTGAAACAATGTTTAGAAGATATTTAAGAATTTAAGAAATTAAGAAATTAGTGAATTTAAGAAACAATGAATTGATTTTTCTATATTTCATATTCCAAACGTATACGCTAATGCTGTGTGATAAACCTGTTTGTATATTTAAAAAAGAATTACTACTCTATTGGGACACACACAGCTGAAAAAATAAAATAAAACAGTCTAAAAATTAAGAGATTGACAAAATTCGACAACTTTTTTCGACCCTCTGGGGGGGGGGGGGATCAGGTCCCGTTCATCTTGTCCCGTAAATACACCCCTGTAAGTATTTCCTGAGTCGTAAACATTCTTTCTGGGAATTTTGGAGTTCTTATAATACATATTTACGGTTTCTTCAGTCCATGCATTAGATATTTTCAATTTTCCATTATAGCTGAAGGCTTCCAACAGGTCTATTGGGATATAAGGTCTTTGAAGGTGTCCACAAAAGGTAATTCTTCTTGTCCTAGTTGCATCTGTAATTTTCTCATTATGTGTGTGTGAATTTCATCGTTGCGGCGTCTTCTGTAATATTTTCCATCGTTAATTGGTGCAAATATTTTATTTTATATGCTTCTTCACTGAGGTTACAGAAGCGTCTGTACCTTGTTTTTTGCTGACGACCAGGTTCTCATGTCCAATAACGAACATACTTTATAGACAGCATTACACCAGCTTTATAAGATAATTAAGAAATATAATTTAATTTTATCTGTTGAAAAATGTAAAGTAATTAATTTTTTTGTGGAGCATTTCCAAAACGAATAAGAATAGTGATTGAAAATAGAACTGCTGAACAAGTTTCATCGTTTAATTTCATAGGATGGAATATATTGTTGTCCAATTGTTATCATTCTCGAACAATTAAGCGTGTCAATTGTAGACGTTTCTCGGCTAGCCCACCAAGGCCGCACTAAAGTACTCTCTAGAGTTTTCGAGTGCTTAAGGACGCATATTATGGAATATCTGCGGACTATAAATAGGCAACAGGTGCCGCTTAGAAGTCAGTTCGTTGAGCGATTTTCCTTAGCGCGGATTGAGTGTTTATCGAAGTATTGTGAGAAGTGTCACTGTGTTATAATTCGTGTGGAACTCTATTACTTGACATTATTATCGCGTGTGGACAAATTTAACTTGCATTACTGTACAGCTGATTGCAAATTATTTTGTGAGTAATTAAAGCTGGTAATTAGTGACTTCTTTGGTCTCTGTATTTAGTTTTCCACTGTACAATACAAGACCGTCACAACAGTACAGTATAATATCTTAAGGAAGGCTGGCGTATGGAATAAGATAGAATGGCTTTATCAAAATTCTACTACGATAGAATGGCACTATCAAACGCACCTTAAAGAATAAAGTTAGGCACGAGACGTTATTAAAATTGTACACGGCGATGTTCATTCCAAGCCGTCTAAAACATAGACAACATGTACAACATGGACAATGACTAATGCACATGAAAGTCGACTGCAAAGTGCAGAGATGAGGCTCCGTAGATCAGTATGCAGGTATCCTACCAGGTTAGATAGGAAAAGGAATGAGGACATCCGTCATGATTAGCTGTCCTACCAGCGAATGGCATGGTGCGTGAATGGCTAGCCGCGTGAATATAGACAGAAACGGTTTGATCACGTAGAACGTATGCACACGTGAGTGCAGAATATATGCCTAAAGGTAGAAGAAATATCTCGGCTGTGCAGTAAATTATGAATCTGATTGTGCTATAAGAGAGAAGATAAATAAATTTAGGAATATTTTTGGTACGATTCATAGAAAATTTAGAAATAAAACAAGACACAGCATAAGGATTAAATAATGTTATAAGACAATTGCAATACCGACGTTGATTTATGCGAGTGAGGCGCGGGTCATGACAAAAAAAGGAAAGCGGCAAGATTCAGAGTGTTGAAATGCAGTTCCTTCGAAATACTTTAAATTATACATTGTAATCCTCTTCTTGGGGGTTTCAACAATTTTTCCAACATTATGAGTAGGCCTATACTCGACAGGATTGCCCAGTGTCGGCTGAATTGGTGGGAACATCTTTTCCCCACATCCCCAAGCAACTACGGAACTATAAGCTGAGGAGACGGAGAGGTGTGGGACGTCCGAGGAAGCGCTGGAGTGACCAGCTCTAATCTTTGCCTGTTTGAGACCGGAACAAACCATCCTTGGTTTAACCTTGAAGATGATTATTATTATTCAAACTTTGTACGTTAATATAGTAGTAACTCTATTTGAAATATACAAACAGGTTTATTACACAGCATTAGCGTATACGTTTGAAATATGAAATATAGAAAAATCAATTTAGTATCTTGTAAACAATGTTTCAATAAGGGGTGTTTATATTGTGTTATTGCCGTTTACGTTAATGGGACAAATTTCAGCCACTTTAAAGATAATAATGTTGATTAGTATTAACCTGCTTTTTTCTTCTGTACGAAGCCGACCCGACTCCGGCCCCCCGAACGCCAAATTCTAGATACGCTACCGTCTATACTGCAGTAAGCGTACTATTATTATAATAGCCCACTCTGTGTTCTATAGTGAGAACAAATCGACGATTCCGATCGCAATCAGTTGGTATTATCGAGCCACGTCAGCTTTCAGCTCCGTTTGTCGTGATTTCATATATTTCTATTTCCCCACGTCAGAGACGAACGACCGGATCGCCGGCGGCGGGTTACTTGAGCGTGCAGCGGGCGGCAACGGGTCATTTGATTTGAACTGGGTCAACGACGCCAAACAAACCGATATTGAAATTGAAACTATATACGACCGACTCGTTTGTTAGACAGTAATACGATAACTCTGTACCGTTTGCGATAATCGTGATCCTTTAACGCTTGTCTCGCACTAGCCTGACAGCAAGAGATTTATTTAAAAAATAATACTAATAATAAAATTATTATTATTTTTTGGACATTTATATAGAATGAACGACAATCGGTTGACACAGCATATCTTCAGATATCTGTGGGGGAAGAAGTCAACATCAAGTTGGATTAAAGAAGTCCAAAAGGATTCTGAAAAAAAATGATATACGCGCAGAAGAAGCAATTGAAAGAGACGTTTTTCGGGCAAAAGTGTTGAAAATGGAGGGAGTCCAGGGTAGGAGAGACAAAAACGCAGGTCAAAGTGGGCTGAAGACAGGAAGAAGAGACACAGTGAGAAGATGAAAGAAAGAGTAGACAAAAGAAGATGAAAGAAGAAAAGAACAAAGAGTAAGAGGAGGAGGAGGAGGAGGAGGAGGGGTAGGGGGAGGAGGAGGAGAAGGGGAGGGGAGGAGGGGGAGAGGAGGAGGAGGAGGAGGAGGAGGAGGAGGAGGAGGAGGAGGAGAAGAAGAAGAAGAAGAAGAAGAAGGACGACGACGAGGAGGAGGAGAAGAAGAATTTTGATATTAGGTCATCATCATTACCATCTTCACAACAATGCATAGGCAAGGCGCTGCCTGTTTCGCCTTCAAAGATCCTCCAGCCATCTCATCCTGGGTCTACGCGCACACCTGTGTCCTATAGGTTTGTACTTCCAGATTTGTTTGGTCAGTCTGGAATCTGACTTTCTTTCTAAGTAACCTATTCCCAAGGTTTTCACGGTCGGCGTCATAATTGTTGACATTAAAATCCGGGCTATTGGGCCGCAGTCTACTGTAGTTATACTCCGGGATATTGGGCCGCAGTCTACTGTAGTTATAATCCGGGCTATTGGGCCGCAGTCTACTGTAGTTATACTCCGGGCTATTGGGCCGCAGTCTACTGTAGTTATAATCCGGGATATTGGGCCGCAGTCTACTGTAGTTATAATCTGGGCTATTGGGCCGCAGTCTACTGTAGTTATAATCCGGGATATTGGGCCGCAGTCTACTGTAGTTATAATCCGGGATATTGGGCCGCAGTCTACTGTAGTTATAATCCGGGCTATTGGGCCGCAGTCTACTGTAGTTATAATCCGGGCTATTGGGCCGCCGTCTACTGTAGTTATAATCCGGGCTATTGGGCCGCCGTCTACTGTAGTTATAATCCGGGCTATTGGGCCGCAGTCTACTGTAGTTTATTCCGGGCTATTGGGCCGCAGTCTACTGTAGTTATAATCCGGGCTATTGGGCCGCCGTCTACTGTAGTTATAATCCGGGCTATTGGGCCGCAGTCTACTGTAGTTATAATCAGGGCTATTGTGCCGCAGTCTACTGTAGTTATAATCCGGGCTATTGGGCCGCAGTCTACTGTAGTTATAATCAGGGCTATTGGGCCGCAGTCTACTGTAGTTATAATCCGGGCTATTGGGCCGCAGTCTACTGTAGTTATAATCAGGGCTATTGTGCCGCAGTCTACTGTAGTTATAATCCGGGCTATTGGGCCGCAGTCTACTGTAGTTATAATCAGGGCTATTGGGCCGCAGTCTACTGTAGTTATAATCCGGGCTATTGGGCCGCAGTCTACTGTAGTTATAATCAGGGCTATTGGACCGCAGTCTACTGTAGTTATAATTCTCACAGATGTTGTTATCAGACGTTTAGGCCTCACCTGTGGAGGCCATCTTCTGTGACACACGGTTTTTAATACAACTGTACTGCAATTCTTTGCCACAGTATTGTGGCTGCTGACGGACACCGTGTCAGTTTGTATTTCCAGACGTGATTGCCCAAATCCTTATCACTGGAAACACCAATATAAGGATTTACAAAACCATCGTGGAAAGTATAGCGCAGTGTCGTAACTACAATAACACTCTTACCCAGTGGTTGATTTTTGAAACTGTAGGTGCCGGAACCCATCAATTCAATAGTTGTACAGACACAAATATACTTATACTGTAGTTTATATTAGCGTGTAAGTTTACATCGGGTTATTACAAAGGAGATTTACATTTTTAAAGCCTTCTAAAACACGTAACAAACGTATAAACTTGTATCTAAAAAGGTAATAAAGTTTACTGATACTTCTAAAGAGCTTCACTGTCAGGTTGGCCGCACAACAATCGAAAACATGGCACTCATGGTGGCGTCATCCCAGAGTCTCAATCAAACTCTAAGTGATGGTTTCGGTGGTTCGGACATTTAAAAAAAGTTTCCATAGTTTCATCATTGCATCGTCATATTGTTCGTTTCTTGACCTTTCCCTACTCTTTGTGTCCAATCCTTTGTGCACAATTTAGAAAGTAGAAGTAAATTTTTGTAATAATTAGGTTTTTCTTTTCATATAGGCTATTTTTTCGGTAATTTATTTTAGGATCCAAGAGGTTCCGGAACGCCGTTCCGGCGCGTTCCCCTTGAAATCAAGCCCTGCTCTTACCCATAGATATTCTAATTCTGACTTCCTCCGTACATTTTGCATTCCACTTGATCTACAGTAATACGCAATTAGTATTGACAAGTGCCAAAGGGATGAAACATTGTCACCGCTAAATTACAATTATGCGATTATTTCCATTACACACATTATTTGTGTTCGGCAAAATTATTATTACTTTTTTTTTACCACAACTTGTGAGATGACTCGAGAGATTATGTCGGCAGAGGACTGAGTTTTGAGTAATGTCCTCCAGTAGTCGCGATTGGGGGTGGGGGAGGATGCATGTAAAATGTGACCGGCGCTAAGTGGCATAAAATGTAATTATCTCGGCTGATTAGCTGCGGCGTCCCGTGTAATTAGGTCACAGTAAGTGACGTCACGTCAGCGCCGTGTAAACATTCACAGCCACTGGACACAATTAACAACTGTTCCACTGGAAGTGGCGTGTAAAAGTCTTGGGGACAACACCTGTCATAAAGTTTGCCTTCCTCTTTCATCTTTCTTTGAGACTCACTGTAATGTCTTCACTAAGACTTTAGCTTTTGCAATTTTTAAATAAAAAAAAATATATATATGTATAAGTTATATATATACATATACATATAAAATATTTAATCATTTTTTAGAAGCTAAGTATAAGGAAATGGAGGCTGAAGAACAAGCAGGTTTAAGAGTTGGTAGATCAACTATAGATCATATTTTCTCCTTACAGCAAATAATTGAAAAGAAAACAGTTTGATCACAACTTCTTCATTTAGTTTTTATTTACATTGAAAAAGCCTATGACAATGTACCGTTAGCCAATCTGTGGACAGCTTTAATATCAACTAGTATCAACCCCATTATCATAAAAAATATAAAAAATATCTGTAACAATTCAATATCGAGAACAAAAATAGGAAAGAATTTGTCACCAGTGTTTCAAGTGACCAAAGGTTTACGCCAGGGATGTTGTCTATCACCCACGCTTTTCAAATTCTGTACGGAGAAAGCAATAGAGACTTGGAAACAAATGTGCAGGAACATGGGAATTCCACTTGATGGTGTAGTTTATTCGTTACAGTTTGCTGATGACCAATTACTTTTGGTTCAAGATTTTGAAGACAGAGTACATGACTAGAAAATCGATACAGGAATATTAGAAATGGGGACTACAGGTAAATATGAATAAAACAAAATACACGGAAATAGGTGACCTTCATCAAGACTAGATATTGGATTAAAACATGGAGAAGACTTCATATATAGAGGAATACAAGTATTAAGGGGTGAAAATTACGGCCAGTGGGAAGCAAGACAAAGAAATACAATCCAGAATTAATTTGGAAAACACGGCTATATCTGCATTAAATGGAATCCTGTGGGATAAGCAAATTACAGCGCAAACTAAAACCAAAATATTAAAACCATTGTTGAACTATCATGACTTATGGCTCAGAAGTTTGGACTACTAATAAACACACAAGAACAACATTAATGACAGCAGAGATGGACTTTTGGAGACGTTCAGCAAGAGTATCCAGGCGTGAGAAAATTAGAAATGAAGCCATTAACGACAGAATGAATGTGAAAAATTCAATTGTTGATTCTATCCAAATAAAAAAAATACAATGGTACGGACACACACACAAAAATGGCACAGTAAAGATTGCCAAGGAGAGTTATGGAATGGACCCCACCAGGAAGAAAGAAAAGAGGAAGACCACCTATCACCTGGATAGAAGAAATTCCGACTATATTGAGGGAACGAGATATTGAAGAAGATCTATGGATGTTGTAGCATCACGAGATGGTACAAACCAGGAAACTCAATTTAATCATCAAAAATATAGGGAAACTACTCAAATAGATAAATACTATGTAACTGAATGAGGAGTGGAATAGAGAATGAGTGGTGAAATGAGAACAACTAAAAATTAATTATATAAAGGAAGAATTATAATAACTAAACCAATAAACCATGAATAATAAATAAAGAATACGTGTTACAGATGCATGAATAAATTAAAAACAGGAATTACCCTTGCAAACAAACATAAGAAATAACTTGAAAAAACAGACATAAAAAAAGACTAGACTGGACGGTGTCTTTGACACAAAAATTACCCAACAGATTAGGGAAGTGATTTTATATATTTTGTTATAATATTGTAAATAGTAATGTTTTAGTATGTAAGTGAGAAATCTAGGGTTAAGAAAAATCATTTGTATAACCAGCCTAAAAGTCAAGCTAGGTCTTAAACCTAAGACTGTATTTGTAATTAGCTCATAGATAGTGTCATGAGAAAGACAAGATAATTATTTTTATAATTGTGTTTATTCGAATAGAAAAGTGATAAATAATTATAATGAAACAATGCAAATGACACAGTGTAAACAATGATAAAAATATAAAGTGTTGTGAACCAAGTATGACCATAAGGTGAGAATGCCATGTATTTTATATGAAGTGAACAAATAACAATAAAATCAACTTCATTAGTGTGACAATATAAAATTAAGTGAAATAAAAGCATAAATGGGATTATGTGAAATAATCAGGAAAAGTAAGGTTATATTAAAAACTTATGTTTACTGGAGGCAGGTAAAACAGTCCTGAGACTGAAAAATACACCAACAAACCAAGGCCTCTTATAGATGAATCTAAAATTGATTGTTACAAGGAAGAAAGCTTGGTCTAATGTTGGCGTCCCATGAAGGAGGAACAAATGGGAATAGTTGTCAATCCAAACAAGATTAAATAAGAAGAGTGTAGTAAAAAAGCCAAGTAAAGTTATAGAAATTATCAGTAAACTATCGTACAAGTTGTGTTCAACCCACCTGGAGAAGAAAAATTGAAATTACTATCCTAACTGGTGTAATACATCTTGAATTCGGTGAGATTATTCCAACTTATAACCATATTGACAAAGTAATAACGTTTTACACAACACTTCAATATAAACTAAAAAACGAACACATTTAGTGTGACTACATTTCTAAACATAATAAATGATATCAAAAGTGAGTGACACAAACTTATTTTGAACCAACAAAAGTGTAGAACTCATATAAGTTTTATTAAACATTCAATATTGTGCATCCAGCTAAAAAGCAATAGGGCGTCTGTCGTTTTCTTAAGAAAGGGTACAGCAGCGCGCCATGTTGAGAAATAATGAACTACGAGATATAGCATAGACATTAAAATTTTTATTTTATTTTCTTTTGTCAATTGTATTCCTAATGTCTGATAATTAATTATTTTCATTGTTTTATTAATGTTATATTTGTAATGGGTAATATTAAGTTGTAAAATTATCTAATTGATTTCTTTTGTATAATCACAAGAACTCACATACAACCATCATACACAAACAACAATTATTTACTACATGTTCACAAGTATAATAGTTGTTAGGAGAATTTATAATCTTACTGAAGACGATTTTTCATGTTGTTAAAACCCTGAGATATAAATTTTTTTCATGCATCCGAGAGCTAGATGGAGCTGAAACCTCAAAAACGGGAAAATGATTTGTTAATTAATAGAAAAAAAGGGGAACTTATTATAATAAGAAAAGCAGGAATAAATATTTAATGATTCAGAAGCAAAGAAGTGTGTTCTCATTTGTAGTATAATTATATGAATACCCATTTAAGGAAAATTAATTACACATTTGTTAAAGGATATTTTATATTACAAATTGGGATCTCAAGGACGTAGGGCATCGACGGTGTTAAAAGGTTAGTATAACCATAGCAGTTACATACACCCATTATGCACATTACAAAATACAAAAATATATATCGTCACATGATAATGTACAAGCAGCATTGGAAAATGAGAATTCAATCACTTCTGTAATCTTTGGCTTCGGAAAATGGGTAAACATTGTACAACCGGAATAATAATAAAAAAAAGAAACACCTGGAAACTCAGGTACTCCGATGTTTCCTTTTGCCGATCCCCCCCCCAACTGGAAAGAGGAATCAAATCAGTCTGCCCGTTTTTTCTGTCACATAAATGAATCAGAGAGTTTCATAAAATAGACACAACAGCAGACTTAGCTAGAGGCTCTTCGGGAAACCCGGGGCAGAAACCTAAAATGAGGACTGGACGATCGGTCCGATTTACTTACCAAGTTAAAATTCTGGTCAAAGAAGAGGGCAAAAGACCAGGTAAAAAGTTAAGGAAAATTTAAAATGTTATGTGATCAGGAAGGATGGCAGGTGGAGTATGTCTGAAGACGGGAATTAAGTGTTTCTATTGCTTTGACTCTGACGGTAAGGAGTTCTGGGAGGAGGTCCACGGTAAGGAGGCGGCTTATGAGGAAGGAAGGTTTGCCTGTGGGTGTTGCGGGTAGATCTGTTGACGGAGATGGCTATGGATTGGAGGGAAGTGCGTTGTTTTCCAGTTTGGGAGTATTTCCAGTTGATCTTGTACAGGAAGGAGTCGAGGTTTGGGAAGAGTTTGTTGAGGGAGGACTATTGGAGGTTTTGGTAGGGAGAGGTCTGCGGTACATCAGTCGTAGGGCTCGCCGTTCGGTGATTTCGGTAGGATTAGAGGCGGGCGGGATCGGCAGTTAGATGGATGGGATGGACGGATGGGCGTATGTCATGATCGGGCGGTACAGGTTTGAAAACCTCCAAACCGACAACACGAAGACCGAACGGGCCTACTTAAAGCTAACGGGCGAATTCTCAAGACTGTCAAAGACATACAGGAAGTATATGTTGTACAATGTCAAGTATCAAACACAACATGTCATGCTACTGACTTACGTTTCCTGAATTAGGCCTACACTAGTGTTGTTGGTGTCCCCAAGTACTCACCTGCAACACACAGAGAAATAAATTAAACGTTACTTTTGTTATTCTGTTACACATCACAATAATGAATATAATTAATGAATTAAATACAAATGTTTCTACTTAAAAAGTTACACGCAAACAAGCGACGTTTTATATGTCTGAGTCTGGTTTGTAGACACAGTCTCACCTGGCGGTCACACTCCGAGCAAGTATAGCCCGCACCACTGCCCAGCGTCTATACAAACTCCGACCCTTACTATGCAGTAATTCCATGAACAGTCGCCTAGAGAAGCTTATTGTCACCATTTACGTAGCGCCGATGGTTACCTGTATGAGGCTACTTGGCCAATACCCATAAGCGTACGCTACCAATACCCAACACCCTTACTAGTAGATCCAGTAACGGTTTATATTAAGAGGCTGGAAGTGCCATATGCTAACACAGCAAAGTATCTAGGTATGATGCTGGATACAAAGCTTAAATGGAAAGAGCATGTATAAAAAAAGAAGGAGGAGCTCAACATAAAATACAGAAAAATGTACTGGCTGTTAGGAAGAAACTCGCAATCAACAAACTGCTGTTGTACAAACAAGTTCTGAAGCCTGTGTGGACTTACGGAATTCAGCTCTGGGGCTGTACAAAGAAAACAAACTTAGAAAAGATACAAACCTTTCAGAACAAAGTACTCAGAAGCAAAGTGAATGCCCCTTGGTATACAAGGAACGACAATCTACATAGAGAGCTCAATGTAGAATATAACAGAGAAATAATAACAAAATATGTAGACAAACATGATCAGAGGATTCAGATCCACGATAACCAAATACTGTAATGCTATACGTGGTGGAAGAAGCTCCACACGTCCTGAGGCGATTCAAACGACAGAACCCACATGATCTGGTATCGGAATAGAAAGCAATTAATATGTATAGATCCATACAACTCTACGTGAGAGAAAAACAGAATAATCTTGGCATTGGCCACTGAGCTTCACCCAATCATCCGTGAAGGAAACATGATGGAGAAGCTGCTGAATGAGCTTGCTCAGTTGTAGCATTAAGGGAGGTGTTTTTAGTGGGTTAGAGACACACACACACTACTAGGAACTATGGGCTTCCTAGTGTCTATAGCGATTTTCACCTACCGTCGACAAAAAAACTTAAAAAGTTTTAAATCGATAGATAGGCATAATGTCTCAAATATCGTTTTATCACTTTGGAGTGTGCATGTGTATAAGCAGGTAAATATTTTCGTCAACATAGTTATATATTACAAACAAGCTTGTGTATTGCCAACGTTACGAGAAATGCAAAAAATATACGTATTCCGATAACTGAAAATGACGAGACTCTCTCTGTAGGGAGCTGAATAAAATAATAATAATAAAAATATATGATATAACCCGGCGGTGGGTATATACACAAGTGAAGTTATGGCTTTCGGCAGCAGTCAGATCGGAACTGTATTGGAAACGTTCCAGAGTTAATGCGATCTAATTCGCTGTGGTGCTGTTACTCATATTGTTGCGCGCGCGCGCGCGAGAGAGAGAGAGAGAGGCAGTCGATATCTATCATAAACTCCAAAATTTAATTACAGACTCCATTGAAATGTTATAAAGTACATACACACATACACCCCTCACCTTCTCCCCGTGACGGCGCTTCTACACTAACACTAACACAATGTCAGCTTGTTGTTGTAGTAGTCACCGAGGCGGTATGTTTCCACTCTCCACTGGGCGATCACCCTCTGCCCACCTTTCACGCCTCACAATTCTTTTCTTTCCCACCGTTATTATTTTTAATACATATTTTAGTATTTTTTATTTTTGCATATGAGCCACTGTGGACTACGTTTCGTTCAACTGGTTCCTCCCTTCTTCTCCTCTCTCTTCCTCCTCACCCACATCTCCTTCATTCTTGATCGATGTCTCTCCCTCGTTTCGTCAGTCCAGACGGAACCTGTCCTCTACTTGGGATTTTTCCTGAAAACCTTGGGCATTTTTTTAATTTTCTTTTGAGTGGCAAGCATTCTTCAATATCTTCTTGAGTAATCTGGAGTTCTTCTGTCTTTACTGTTTCTTTGAACCACGAATTGGACATTTTGAGCTGTTTGAAATGGTTAAAAAGCTTCCTTGTTAGTCTGTCAGGATTCATTCTTTGAACATGCCCGTAGAAAGTAATTCTTATTCTAATTACGTCTGTGATTTTCTCAACACGTGTGTACAGCTCATTATTGTGGCAATATTCTTTCTGACATTTCCTAGACATTCAGCGATTCCTATCTTCGACTATTTTCTTTAAAGCTGTTAAAGTGAAAACATGTTGTTTAAGCGATCGAAACCGTTAACGACTCATCCACAGCCATCTGAATCGCAAAGGATGCAGGCGGCCGTAGGTGCGAGTCACGTACACAAGACTGCCCCTCCCTCACTGCATCAGCTCCTTTACTCAACGTCCTTAATTTGTTTTCGTCTCACGACCCCGACGTGTTTGCTTCCTTTTTACCTTCAACAGCTCACTGACTGCATGCGGTAGTAGCCAACGCAAGAAGTATTTTGTATGCCGCACACTTTCCAACTGCTCTCCTATATGTAGTACGGTTTGCTCTGTACCATAGGTTTATCAAGTACCAGCAACAGCAATCAGAGTACAATGTATCCTGTGTGGTAAAGTGCTGGCTTGTGAGTTGTAACGCTCTTCTTCTTCTCCTTCGTTACAAGTGAAAGGCCCAAAGTGAGTATTGTCTTAAACTAGTGCAGAACTCTGATAATAGTTTACATTATTATTGTGTGTGGTCAAATTTAAGTAACCTAACCTAACCTAACTGAATTATGACACCATCTTGTCGATTTCAAAATTCTTATTAAAGCTGGTAATTAGTGTTTTCATTGGTGGCTGTATTTTGTTTCCACTGTACCATACCACGATCAGAGAGACCGTCGCAACAATATTAACTAGTTACTCAGTGGCGGCTCGTCCATAAGGTTCAGTGGTTCAGTGAAACCCCCCCTAAATAATTCAAATATGTTTACGGATTTGTTGAGATAATGGTTTCATATTTAAATAACAAGATTTGCTGGATTAGGCCTAATGTTGTTGACTGAACAGTAATGGATTCGCGTAATATTGCTTGATGTGTAAAGGGAGCTCTCAGCACCTCCTGGACTGTGTAGACAGCTTTGGAGGGGGAAATCAGTATACGAAACATTACATCCAACAGTCGCTAATCTCGAGTGTTAGCGACAGATACGAATAGTTCCGACGAGAGCCGAACCGCACCGACCGGGAATTTTAACATTTTCATAATACCGCCATTCGCCATTATTACGATTTTTACCGCATGATTTGTCCGGTTACCTTCAGTTTTATATCATATTTCTCTATTTCATTTAAAATGCAATGAAAACGTGTGGAGTAAAGTTTTTAAATCAAATTTGTATTCCGAAAATAAAGTGTGTTTAATGTAGTCATTAAATAATTATAGTAACGTTAAGCTGACCGAAGAGTGTATAACCTCCAAAGTGTTTTAACCTCCAAAAAAACCACTGGTATTTTTGTGTGTCAAGTTTTCACGTGTTTCTTATTTTTGTGTTCAGCTCGTTGATTTGGTAAAATGAATAGTGTTCAATCTATTTTAAAAACAAACTTTTCTTCTCTCTCTATTAAAGAGAAATGCAAAATTAAGGAACTCGGGAGGCCGCTTTCCGTTTTAAATATTGAACAGAAATATTTAACTATGCTTTTATTTTAACTATATAATTTTTAAATAATTTACAAACAGCATAAATACAACTTAATATTAGGCCTACTAAAAGTTGTCAATAGTTATGTGTTCATGTTGAGACCCTCCCCGTGTGTTATTTGGAATGGGATAATTGCTCTTATCTTAGTAGAAAATTGAGACATTGAACCACCAACTGTCAGAACCACGCCACTGATTCTACTCTATGTTCAGTGTTCGATGGTTCCCGGTATCCAACCGAAAATATGTTTCGAGAAATATGTATTTTGTAGAACTCAAACAATATTTAGTCTTACATTTAGCCTAGTTGTAGCGGTGGGTTGCGACTCTTCTTATATATATACTTCTGACAAATTGTTGTATGCTTGTGTACAGTGCGTATTCAGGGAGAGAAACGGCGGCAGAGATTATGTTATCAAAGGCGGCTCGTTATATTTCAACGAATGTCATTACGTTTTTTTTTTTTTGGGGGGGGGGTAAAGTTAAACGCTGACTTTTGCCTCCCCCCGTTGTTGTTGTTGTAAAGTTCGTTCAATTGTTGGATGTCAATTGTTAAAAACGTAGGAGGGGGGAGAATACGACGCGCCCCGTATGCTTTGTCACTGTGAGCGTGGCGTCTCCTCCACCCCTCACCGTGTGCACGCTTCTAACTCTCCTCCGTCTTTCACACGACGCGGCGTTGGGTCTGTATTCGAATCACATTTAATGGTAACGAGGATCGCGTTAATTGTGACATTAATAATTGTGTAAATGAGTAATTACTCACCAGAGAGATCGACAGTCACAAATGTTTATTTAAAAACTCCTGATAAAAATTAGCTCCCGTGGGATAAGCAAATTACAGCAGAAACTAAAATCAAAATATTTAAAACCATTGTTAGAAGTATCATGACTTACGGCTCAGAGGTCTGGACTACCAATAAACACACAAGAACAAAACTAATGACAGCAGAGATGGACTTTTGGAGACGTTCGGCAAGAGTATCCAGACGTGAGAAAATTAGAAATGAAGTCATTAAGAATTGAATGAATGTGAAATATTCAAATTGTTGATTTTATACAAACAAAAAAATTACAATGATATGGACACATGAAAAGAATGGCACAGGAAAGATTGCCAACGAGAGTTGTGGAATGGACCCCACCAGGAAGAAGGAAAATAGGAAGAACACCTATCACCTGGATAGAAAAAATTCAGACTATATTGAGGGAACGAGAAATTAAAGAAGATCTTTGGATGGACAAGCAGCAGTGGAAAATGAGAATTCAATCGCTTCTGTAATCTTTGGTCCCGGAAAATGTGTAAACATTGTACACCAGGAATAATAATAATAATCATAATAATAATAATAATCATCATCATCATCATCCTTAAGGTTTAAATCAAGAATGGTTTGTTCCGATCTCAAATAGGCAAATATTACAGCTGGTCACTCCAGCGCTTCCTCGGACGTCACACATTTCTCCGTCCCCTCGGCTTATAGTTTCATAGTTGTTTGGGGATGCGGCAGTCATCCGTTCGGCAAAGATGTTCCCACCAATTCAGCCGATACTGGGCGATCCTATCGAGTATACTCATAATATTTAGTTCCAGCTGTATATCTGAGTTTCTTCTATGATTATGGAGAGTATCCCCTGCCACGTGCCTGAGAAATCTCATTTCAGCCGCTTGGATGTGACTGGCCTGGCCTTTCGTTAAAGTCCAATTCTGAGACCCATAAAGAAGTGCGGGAAAAGCCATGGGGAGACCGAGTGACAGCTGTCCCTCCTCTTCTTGTCATTGTCAAGTAGAGGTTAGGGCACCCTCTTGCCCTTGGGGTGAGACGGATGACCTTCCATTGGTCATCGACGTAGGATGTGGGAGGCAAGAAGAAACCGCCACATTAAAGATCCTTATGGATATCTCAAGAGTGAAAACTGGTCTCTTTAGTCTCGTAAGACAGCCAGTTTATGGGAGAACACCCAGACAGAAAATCGGGCTGGATGTTAAACCTGAAGGTGGTAGCCCCACCATATGTCTTATCCTGTGACATGCTAGTAACATATCCAGGGGACATATTCACTACTAAATTGCTTCAAATAAGGAAATAATAATAATTAGCACACACTGGTATTAGGATAAAGGGCGCACCACTGCGTCCATGGCCACGACCAACGGCCGGTCGTAGTGGCCGCTACTATCACCACTGGAAGTGCGGCTAGCCGGAGCAGACAGCCGGGTACTAACAGCACGTCAGTCACAAGACGGATGTCGATGAGACAGCTGCTACAGTGTTTGGTGTCATTTTCTTTAAAATTTTATGAAGATTACAAATACGCTAAGCTCGTTTGTTAAAAAATTAATATAATAAAAGTTGCAGTTACGGAGTGGACGCCCCAGTAGACGATTCATATTCCAGGCGTGCGGGCCAGCTGCGTTTGTGCGCGTGTTAATATGGGTCTCCTTATCTCTCAGGTGCCATGCGACTTGGAACGCCGTATACGTTCAGACAGATGCATTAGTTGCTTCCGCTGTAACTGTCCTGGAACGATGCCACACACACAAACACATTAACAGCGTTCTCTCTATTCTGTGCCTCCTCCATTTCCGACCGGTCTGCAATGGCGTACGATAACTATCTCCTACATTCCCATTGGCTGAAAGGGGGTTGCCCCAAAGCAGCCCGAGTGGTCCTAACAAGGACCTACTCAAATATCTCGAAAAAAAAAAGTTGCTTCCGAAGGAGGTCGTAATCTTCTCCGGTTGTCGTACAACTACAATGTTGTGTATAATTCCAAAGTTGTCGGAACATGGGAAGTTGAAAGCAACTGGAACGCAGACATCTTGGAGAGCTTCCAAAACCTGGTATACTTGAGACAACAGTGGTTCCTGCCAGACAAAATCACACGGAGGGACCGTAAGGTAAATTTCTACTTGAGGAGAAATTTAAATAATTACACAATTTAGTAGATATCGTCAGCAGAAATGAAAATAATCTGAAAAATGCCTTTAGAGCACTTGAGACATAGGTTAAGAGTATGGGGTTTGTTATAAATGAAAATAAAACAAAGTTTATGGCTGTGAGAAGCAATAATGATAATATTTCAAATATACGGGTACTAATATAATTACTAATACAATTTTGAAAGAGTAAAAGGCTTCGTATATCTGGGGACATATGTCTATGCTGAGACTAACTGCACAAAAGAAATTGAAAGAAGAATCATGGCTGCTAATAGAAGCTATTACGGGCTGAATAAACATTTTAAATCAAGACTATTAACCACAGAAAATAAAGCCACGCTTTGTAAGGCATTGGTAAGGCCTGTATCGACATATGGCTCTGAGTGCTATGTACTCTATTGATGAACAAAGGCTGGCTGTGTTTGAAAGGAAGATACTGAGAAAGATTTATGGGCCAATTCAACAGGACGGCGTCTGGAGAAAGAGAAATAATAATGGATTATATGCTAAGTACAATGACATTACAGTTGTCCGATTTGGCAAAATTAATAGATTAAGATGGACAGGACATGTTCAGAGAACGTACGGGAAAAGATGGATGGCATAACGTAAGATGGATGGCGAACGTACGGGAAAAAGAATTATGAAACACAAGCCAGTTGGAAAAAGGAAGATTGGAAGACCGAAGAACAGATGGTTAGACCAGGTCAGTGCAGTGATGCGAGGAAGCTGGGCGTAGTGAATTGGTGGCGGATGGCTGAGGACAGGAATAAGTGGGGGCAATTTCTTCAGGAGGCCAAGGCTCGATCCAAGAATGTACGTATGTATGTATGTATGAACGCAATTTAGAGAAATAGACAAACAGTGCACACGCTAATGAGCTGGCAAAAAAATGCTGAACGACGCAGTACGAATTAAAACGCCGCAGACACACGGACAGTTTTGCTAAATAGACGTTCTCATATGAGAATAAGGGATAAGTGTGCAGGACCGCCCTTCTGTATATACTTTCACACATCACAAGTTTTGCTTAATGTTCACCATCAGCGGTGAATCAGGCTTAAAGAGCTGTTTCAGCTGAACTGTTGTTCTCTCCACGTTGTTCATTCCTGTGCCGCTCTCTTCAGTTGTTCATAATTTATTCGCATCATCATATGTCTTCTTTTTCCTCACCATCTCCTAATATTTTTCCCTCAATTAGTAGACTATTATCAATTAGGGAGTGCGGCTGGGCGAAGGTCAGACTCGCTCACAAACATGCAGCCCGCACACACACAAGCGTAGGGGATTAGGACCGGCCGGATTCTCGCCCCATAGTCACCTAGTGGACTTCAGTTGATCAAACTTTGATTTATTTTATTTGACATTTTATCTTAAAATGTTTAATATATATCAATTCTACACACCATTACAAGAAAAATTATACCAAACAATCTATAATTTAATGAAATTGCCAATGTCGGGTAAAAAACAACTCAAAATTCATGTACTGTATTCGTAATATACTTTAATTTACTTGGCGCTTCTTCACTAAAGAAGTCATGATGACTTGGCCTACACACAAACACTAAACAAACTGGCAAACTGTCCAAACGCGAATGAACAGGAAATACTACTGGCTAGTCCGGAGTCTAAGATGTTACTGAATAACTCATAGTTTGTACAAAATGGATAAGGTCACTGTCTTTATGATTCACACCTACAAAATGGATAAGGTCACTGTCTTTATGATTCACACCTATGAATCATCTTACAGTCAATAATTTTGTACCAAACATAGCTGATATTTTGGGCTCCATTTCAGTAAATTATAGATTGTTTGGTATCATTTTTCTTGTAATGGTGTGTAGAATTGATATATATTAAACATTTTAAGATAAAATGTCAAATAAAATAAATCAAAGTTTGATCAACTTAAGTCCACTAGGTGAATAATGGGGCGAGAATCCGGCCGGTCCTAATCCCCTGCGCTTGTGTGTGTGCGGGCTGCGTGTTTGTGAGTGAGCCTGACCCTCGCCCAGCCGCACTCCCTAGTTGATAATACTATAACATCTGTTACAGGGGGGGGGGCAGACAGTTCGGCTGCAAGGTCATCATCATCTAAAGGCTATGGCTTGCCGAGTTAGCAACTTCTCTCTCTCTCCGTCATTGTCCACTTTAAACCGCAGTACGATAGGAAGTTCATCTCCTTCCCCGTGTCTTTGAAGAACGCTGCTCTTGGTCGTCCTCTTGGTTTCTCCCCCAACAACATTCCTTCAAAAATGTTACTTAAGAATTTATTGTATCGTAACTTTGGTTGATTTCCAATCATTTAAAAAATTGATCCATCTTCGTTCACTTCTACGAGGACTTGTTCATTACTGTTCTTATCCATCCAACGCGTCCTCGTCGTTCTCCCCCAGACCCACATTTCCACATACAGTGAACGGGAAGCAGACCCGAGACGCTAAAAAAAAAATTGACGAATTTTGTTGCTCCTTAACGTTTAGGCTTTTTTATTATATTTTTTTCAGCTGAGTACGCTAATATAGGAGTAAATATTTTTTAAATATACAAACAGGTTTATTACAAAGCGTGTACATTTGAAATATGAAATACTGTATAGGAAAGTCAATTCATTCAATAAGTATCTTCTAAACAATATTTCAATAACGCGTATTTTCATTGTGTCATGCTCTCTTTAATGGGATTGATTTCACTCCCATGGCCACGTTTTTAAACCACTTTAAAGATAGAAATGTTGATTAGCCTTAACTTGTTTCTTCTTTTGTATGAAGGCGAGTCGACTCCGGATCCCCCCTCCATGGCCAAATTCTAGATACGCCTACGCTTCTGTTCACAGTTCCTTCTCAAAATGTGACCAAACCAATTCAGTTTATTTTTTTTGCTTAGTGTTACTAAATCTATTTGTAACAGATCGCAAATAAAATAAAGCTAAAAAAAATGTGTACCAACATTATTAACACATACACACACACGCGTAACATCCCTTCGCCCAAAATTTACATAATATTGAGTTCCTATATAATTTTGTTAGCCTCGCAACGAGGTGTTTGTCTACTGCGCATCGAGACCTGAGTGTTCAATTTACATCGTCCTGCCTCTGACAATTTGAACGGTGCCCGCCAATTTACCCCAGTGATGAGATAGAGACTATTTTGTCTAAGAAGGTCCACTTATATAGACTTCCATACCAGCACATCTAAGCTGCAAACCAGCATCAACCAGTGAGCATCAAGTTCTATCTGTTGCAGTATAACATGATTAGCTGGAAAAAGAATAATTCTTTGGTTTACCGCAGCACTTACAGATGATGTCTCCATTATTAGAGACAGAACCTATAAACGGGTAATTGATACGTATTAATAATGTTTCGAACTTTATGTGTGTGTGTGTTTGAGTGTTTAATAACTTTATGTATTTACACTTTATTGTAAACCACTATATAGTTATGTAGGCCTACTTTTAACTTGTGGAAACAATACTCGGCAAACTTCTGACTGAAGTACGCAGGCGTACGTACAGACGGCGTCACGGTCAGTTCACACATTACATTGTGTTCCATGGCACCGTTACTGCAGAATGATGCGTGAAACCAAAACTGCTCGCTCGTACGTGGTCACTGCTGGGAAACACGCCCACGGCGACGACGTCGCATCATACAAACTATAACCTCTGTGTCCAACATTTTGTTGTAAATCACTATGTCTGTACTCTTTACTTCTGTAAACAATATATATATATATACACTCTTGATATCTGTAAGCCTATTATCGTTCAAAGACGCGCGCGCGCATGCACTTAAAACGTTAATAAATTTCTATTAAAGCCCCGTTTCACCGACCTCCGTTACGAACTTAACGGCCGATAAGTCGCCCGTTAAAGATTAACGGGAGAAAACCCGGTTCACGGAGCTCAGTTAAACATAACGGCCGTTACAATCGTCAGCTAACTTAACGGACGATATTTGACTTGTTAGATAACTAACGGACCGTTTAAACGGCGAGACCTAACCTTAAAATTACGTTTGGTGTCATTATATTTATGTAGGCCTTCGTTGTTTTCCGTGAAGTAGTCGTTCGTGTAATATACACGCTCATCTTTGTTTGATCATAAAATCTGTTTCATCTGTTTTCTATTCTTTAATTAAACAAATTACATTATTTTCAATTGTTGCGTATACGTATATAACATAAGCTATTGTGAGAAACAAAAATGTATCAGAGAAAATTTTTATGCTCAAGTTATATTGGTATTAAAAAAATTATCGGTCTGGAGAACCATACATGACTTCCATGTTCTAAGATTTATATTTAAAATCATTTGGTTCGATTATAATTTCTAACATGTTAGGTGTGCTCCTTGTAAATCAAGTTTTATGTTTGACAAATTGAAATGAAATATTTCCATATAAACTACTTCTCTGTTACCGATAACGTAGTACACACTTCAAATTATCCCCTCCTCCTTCAATTATCATTTTCATTTATAGAAAATTACCCCCTTGCCCCTTCAACTACCCTTTTCATTTATAGATATTTCATCTACATTTCTACAGTGGATTTCTTCTGTTCAGGATACTTTACGTATTTATCAAAAAATTAAGTACTTCGCTCTTGTTAAAACGTAAAACGTTGCAGGTACCCTTCCCCTAAACCGATCTTCACCAGAATGAATAGGCCTTGAGTCCTCTATTACTCGGGCACATATGCAAAAAATTATTTTATTCTGTTTGAATTTGCGGCAGTTATCGTTCGCCATAGAAAAAATTCTACACACACACACACACACACATTTCGGAAAATGACTTCTTCATGTTTTGAGGGTCGTACAATCAGAATCAGCTCTTATCTCGAACACGATTTTATTCGCGATCACCATACTTCCATTTCCTTATGGAACATGGAAGTAATTATCCAGACGTAGACGAAAAACAAATGTCACCGGTAACAGATCTACCGGTTTCGATCATTTGAATCGGTCAGAATTTATACATTGGTGATAGGAGTGATACAAAGCGGACTGATATAACACAGATGCATGTATAGTAGCCTACAGATCCAAAGAATTATAAAATCGTTTACTTTATTTTTAGTTGCATTGGTCCTAATTGTATTAAATAAAACTTTCTTGATATATTTTTAATCAATTATTTAATAATTTAGTCGCGTGGCGTGATAGCAGCTGTTGCCGGTTGTGATAGGTTAAGTTTTAAGTTTGTGGTTTTAGGTTAGGCCAAGTTTAAAAATTAATTCGAATTTTTTCTAGTACGAAGTGTTCTTTTTAGAGCCAAAATATTTTGTTGAGAGTATTCTCTATCATTCGCTGGGAGAAGAAGAGGGTCCCGGGGTTCAACGGGATCTGACTTCCATTATACTTACACAAAACAAATCCGGACACAAACAATCGAATTAAAAATTATAAATTCAAACAGAGAAACACATAACTAAACGAACAAAACCTAAATAAGTATGAGTAACTGATGCACGTTGGCTCCGAAAACGAACACAACTGCTAACTGAGCGTTTTGCCGGTTTATACAGCGGCAACACATTGGACGGACGAATGTGCCCCCCTACCACCACAGTTTGTACAGTGACAACTACTACGAGATCAATGATCGTATGCAGTAAAACATTGCCGATGTCTGAGCCGGCAACACAAGACGGTGCAAGTGCCCAGCAGTTCGAAAGCAATGCTACGCTTTTCTTCAAGTTTACCTACTAATATTGTTCGGATTTCAAATTATTCAATAACCAATGTATTTATTCTGTGATATAATTAATATTATTTTCTCTCACTTCCAGTACTGTTGCCGCCGGCAACATGGACGCCACGCTAGGTACTGAAATTAATTATAATCAGTTGGGAACTACTTTATTTCTAGCGATGGCTTTAGTGATGCGGCTGCTCGTCTAACCAATCAGTTTTAAGAACAATCACATGGTTTTGTTTACATCGGACTCCTCCATTCTAAGAGCGAACAAACGTTACGAGTAAACGTTTAGACATTGAAACAGTTCGCTCGCCACTCGTTACTGAAGTACCACATATTGTTACTTGGAGACAACAGAACTTCAGGGTGAATGAAAACCAAACCAGAAACTGTATAACAGTCAACAAATCCCTATTCACCTGTTTTGTCCAACTTAACAATTAATTCAACTACGTTTACATAGGATATTCAATCGGACATGTAACTTTTATTTTAAAATTTAAATTTAAAACACACCGTTTCGAGCATCGTCTATCTGCGGTCGTTGTTAGGTGTCATAAAAAAATTGACTCAACTTCTATTAAAAACTGAAATGCATCTTTTCTTGACAAGTGCAGTAGCAAATCTTCAGATCCACAATAAACTACACATATCCCTAAACACTACTATGGCCTCGCCTCATTTAATTATCCGTTCGCTCTTATTTGTACCCGAATTCTCTATAATAAAAGCCCTCTTACTTCAAATACATACGAGCAACCGTTTACACATTAAAACAGTTTGAAGAAAGTTGTGTTAGTGGTTATATTCACAAACACAATTAACAATGTTGCACACCACTATTGAAAACATTTTCCGATTAGCGTGTGCCGTGGATACACGAACCCCGGCACATTTTTAATTTGAATTGCCGTCGCATGAGTCTGGGCGCCCTTGATTACTTGACTGCTGGATTCAGAGACAAGGTTATTTTGTAATTCGCTCGCGGCGACCTTGAACGGCGACGTAATTTAGTTAGGCTGTGTACGGCTGACGGTGAAGTCATTCAGCTGGCCGTTTAGTTAATTTACAACTCTGTACTTGTTTTTTCTGCAAGCCGACTTCGGTTAAAGAAACGTAATCCTCGATCTCATTTCGCTCACGACACTCCAAGAGAATTCATCTGACGGTCCAGGGGAGGTGCCTTGTGTTTTATGTAACCTGCTATCCACTATGAGCAAATAGTCTATAAAGTCGTTTCAGGTTAGTAATTATTTCTTCGCCACTAATTTAACAATGGGTATTGTATTATATTTGTGTGTACGTCTGTGTGATCCAAGAGTTTAGAGTCAATTATTTTTAATGCTTTTTGCTGTGCACAGAATTGCATGGTGCTTCAGGTAACTGAGCACGTGGCCAATTAGCTATTAAAAGGGTTTCATAATTAAAAAAAAAAGAATAAATGTAATTAGTTCAGGAAATTTTAGGGTGTCAACATGTAATGAAAAGGTTATATGTAACTTGCAGCTATTGATATTTAAAATCCCTGGTATGGGCTAATTAAATGTTAGTTATAACTAAATGCACTTGAAGTGTTAGCAAGGTTATGACATTGAGTGTGGAGTGTGTTCGGTGAGAAGAAATTGTGAGAGTTGAATTGTATTGACGACGGCAACTACAAACAATATTTTTACAGGGTCCTTGCTTTAGACGAGGGAGAGGGATTCCGATCATGGTGACAAGATCATCCATCATCATGGGCAGAGCGAGATAAAGAAAATGCCACTCCCCGAAGCCGTCAGTGAACCAGCGTGCATCTTAACATCCTGAAGCGTCGCTGACCCAGTAGAGCACGTAGACTTCAAGCGCTTTCAAGCTTCACAGCTCTTCGTCAGATCGTTAGTAAGATTTCCGATCTGACGATGAGCTGTGAAGCTTGAAAGCGCTAATCGGAATAATTTTTCTCTAGTGGTGTGCAACTGTGTTAATTTTGTTTGAAACAGTTTGCTCGCCATTCAGTACAGAAATTCACACTTCTGGCGTGTGTCCCGCACGAACCTATACCTATTATTGACGTGTTTCTGCACATGAACGGGTCGGCCTCATTGAATGCGATGATAAGCTGCGGTCGATTAATGCTAATTGTAGGCTACTTCGTTGGAGGGGGTTATATACTTTTGTCCGCGAATTTGCCGACTAAAATAGTTTGTTTCGATATCGCTTGGGACGCCTCGATCCACAAGTCCATCCCTACTGCGCATGATCATATATTCAAAGCATAATAGAGAATGTTGTTTAAATGAAGGGAAGAACTTGATACATTCAATTTAGTTAATATTAAACTAAATTAAATGTATCAAGGTCTTCCATTCATTTAAACAACATTCTCTATTATGCTTTGAATATATGATCATGCGCAGTAGGGATGGACTTCTAGATCGAGGCGTCCCAAGCGATATCGAAACAAACTATTTTAGTCGGCAAATAAAGAAATTTCGACGAAACCGAAACATCGAAGCATGATAATGTTTTTAGGCTTTTGAAACGTATAATGTGCATATAACAAATATTTACTATATAACAAACATTATCATGTTAAAACGACAGAGACCGAAGATTTCTAGACTGTGGGGAATCGAAAGTGTGGAAGCGTTACATTTTTTTGGAATGACCTCCAGCCTAAAAACATTATCATGTTAAAAAGCGGACAAGGATTTCAACGGAGTGTCCAGACCTGTATGTACGACCGTGCTCCGCTTCGGCCACCGCTATTGATTGGCCCAGTGTGAATACCGTGTTATTCAATCATATAATTAAAGGTTATTTCAAAACCATTTTCTTCAATGTGGCCATAATGCAAGTGCCCAGTACAAATACTGTAATTAAAAAACCGAAAACATGAGATTGTAACAAATAATTTTTCACCTCGTGCCCCCCCCTAGGCACGTGCCTAGTGGGAAATGTAGCCTGATTGTAGCAATGTGAACTCAAAACGGTAATCTCGTCTTACTAACAGTAAGCAATTTGATTGGTGCGCAGAGACAGTGTCGGGAAGTGCCGCGCAACTGAGAACACGTCTTTGTCACAGTACTGTGGTTACTGACATAGACCCTGTCAATTGTATTAAAACCGTGTTTCACTGTAGAAGGCCTCTAGAGGCAGGGGTGCCCACAGCATGGTACAATGGTGCAAGTCATACCACTGGAATTTGTGGGCGGGGTATTTTTCAAGGCGATTTTTATAATCAGTGAAGAAAAAGAATGCAATTACAAAATCAAGTTAGACTGTCTTGATAAGGCCTAATGCACTACTAATTATGTTAGTCCAGGTTTGAACAGGCTTTTTCATTTCTCATAATTTATTTATTGATTAGACATGCTAGAAAACCTGTTGGTATCGATATAAAAAATAACATTAGTTTTTTGATTCCAATAATTGTTTAAATGGTTTTAGTTTTTCAAAAATGTTTGGATAAAGCACCAAGATCCGCCGTTAACTGGGGAGTCATTCCTTCCGCACCGTCGTATTGTAACCGTCCCGACCCACGAAATCAAATTGGGGGGGGGAATTGCACTATGGCCTTGGGGGGGGGGGGATTGTCACCTCTGTCCAGAGATGAGGGCGAAAGATCTGATAACAACAACAATCAGAATGATAATTATACTAGACCACGACCTAATATTGGGAACACATTATTACATCAGAGACTTCGCAATGTTATGTACCTTCCGGCCGGAGACAGTATTGCGTGAAAAGTTGCGACACCAACAGCTCTGTGTGTGTGTGTGTGTGTGTGTGCGCGCGCGCGCGCGCGCGCGCGCGCTTGCTCGTGCATGTTTTATAAACGCTCGTTAAAGGAAAAAAGTAATTTACAAAATTTTCGAGGAGTACGGGACGACAAAGGGAGAGGCAGAGGACAACAAATGACGCGCAAACATTAAAGACAAGAAAGACAATGGCGAAGAATGATTAAATTAATAAATTATTCCTTTGAAGAAGAAAAGAATGAAGACGCCGCGACGCGATCAGTACTTTCATTACAGCGTCGTGGGGATCACAGGCTTCAATATAATGGCATCGATGACGCTCAATCAACTCCTCACTTCAAAAGAATACACAAACTGTAAAATGTTTTCCCAGAAAAGTGTAACACTGGTACGGAAACAGCAAAGACGCAATAACGATTTTGTATTATGCACAACGAGAACTCAAGACAATGTGTACAAGCGGTTACTTATACATCGCTTACCGAAAATAATTTTACTGTATCACTACTCAGTAATTTGGGGTAATTAAAAAAACTATTTATGGTAGGTCAATTGGTAAGGAAATGGATCCCACAACATCTAATTAGAGCTATACAGAGTCTTTATGTGGATAATACAAACTTAATTGAAGCAGGGAAACCGAGAATAGCTCCTAGAGTTGGCCTGATCAATTGTGGAGTACGACAAGGGTGTCCATTATCACATTCTCTTTTTAAATTGTATATTGACAATGTTATACAGAACTGACAGATGTGTCTTCCAGAACATTGTATGATTGGTCACTCTACAACTGACACTTTGTTTTTTGCAGACGATCAAGCTATTCTGTCGGACTCTGAAAACAGATTGCAGATGGGCATACATTTGTTAAATCGAATCTGCAAAGACTCTGGATTGGAGATATCCACACGTAAGACCAAGGTAATGGCTTATCGTGGAACTGATCCCGTACGGGAAAAAATTGTTATAGACGGTACTGTCCTGGAACAAGTTAGCAATTTTGAATACCTGGGCTGTAGTGTATCTTATAATGCATGCAACGACGTTGTGAATAAGTTGCATAAGTTCAACCTTATGTGCGGGACCATTAGGCGAACCCTTAAGTCAGCAAGTAAAGGAACACGCCTAAAATTCTACAAGGTGATGGCCCTTCCCACACTTCTTTATGAATCTGAGAATTGGACTTCAACGAAAGGCCAGGCCAGTCGCATCAAAGCGCCCCTGAAGTGAGATTTCTCAGGCACGTGGCAGGGTATACTCTCCATGATCATCGAAGAAACACAGATATACGACAGGAACTGAATATTATGAGTATACTCGGCAGGATTGCCCAGTATCGGCTGATCCAGCCCGGCGGATAATAATAATAATAATTTCAACAATTTCTTATAACGTATTAACTCTTTGCGGAAATATTCACTCGCGGTAATATTCAAAATATTCTCTCTCTCTCTCCCTCTCTCTCTCTCTCTCTCTCTCTCTCTCTCTAAATTCTCTACTCTGAGATTTGGTTGTGATAACGTAACGATGGAGGAAGTCCACCAGGGAATTGACAGGAAAACGTAACGTTTACGAAAGGAAGCCGCCATAACTTATATTGGACACACAGACAGAAAATTCTTGGATAGGTACAAGGAACATCTGCTTAAGGGTGACATTAGGAAGATTAAATCGAACTCTGCCTTACATGTCATCAATCATAACCATAATTATTCCAGTTTTCAAAAAAGTTTCAAACCACTGCATTTCTGCAAAAAGCGCAAACTCAAGGACACACTGGAAGAGTTTGAAATTTACAGACCTTACAAAACTCAGGGTGATCTGATCAGCTTCTGAATGAAAAACTTTCTTTCAGATCCAACGACCTATATGATACAACTATACGCGTGCTAGAACAATACGATAGATAAGTGTGGGCACAGTATGATGTAGACTCGCGAGATCCGTAGCGATGGCCATCGTGAGATAACGCGGGTTGGGAGTCGCTTAAATAATGTTTGTAAAATAAGGATGTGTGTGACTTTTATTAATTGACGTACTCCATGTGAGTGAACGTATTTAATCACCTGATGATGGGACTATAAGTCTCGAAACGCCTTGTGTATAAAATATAAAGAAAGAAGTTGCAAAGAAGAGAATCTGGATACACAAGGTAATTTTAACAATGTAATTGTACACGCAACTTGGAGACCACAACAACTATGTATAATTTATAGATTTCATTTTATTTTCCTGAAGTGCACTGGAGCATAAAAACGTCTCATTAAAAAAACAAAAACAAACATTATACATACACAATTTGTTTGAATATCAAACCGGCCTTCTTCCAGCTTGAAACTTTCTTTCGATTTTTTTTCCGACATGTTAGAATTACGAAAAATGCCGTTATGATCTACTGTCTACACTTGGTTATTGGGGGTACTTATTTCAATATCGCCCTGAGTAAATCAATATGACAGCCCAGCAGACTCTAGGGGAAACTTTTTTAATCGTTCAGAAGGAGAGAAAAGTTTGGTTAATTATTCATTTTACCAGTTAAACGCAACAGCAGCCCCTTTGAAATTTATTTTTGTAATTTTAATCGAATGGAAACTGGCCTATAACGACAACTTCCGGCGCCAACAAAGTACCGAAAAGTAGTGCTCTGAATTCAATGCAAGTTGGATAAAAGTCATCACATTCATTATTAAAGGCCTACCCTTTAGGTGATCATTAATCTGTCGCACACGTCTACCAGGTTTAAGAGCATACATATTTTATAGTTTGATTTTTTTTTTTTTTTTGTTGAATCGCTTTATATAATGCATATCTAGTGCTGCCATACGTTTTTTTGGCTTTTTATAGTTTAGTCCGGCTACAAATATGCATCTGTGAGGTGAATTGGCGGACGCCGTGCCAATCCAGACACTGATCATGACCTCCGATGAAGGGCCCGAAACGTTTGTCAATAACGACAACTGTGGACCATGGCCTAAAAGCCCGACTAATAGTAATAATTCCAACAAAGCACAAATATTTGTTTATATTAAGGTAAACCCCGTTGCCTAGAGGTGGTAGAAAGTACAGAAAAGACCACGAAAAACTAAAATATCGGTATGGAGAACCATACATGACTTCCATGTTCTAAGATTTATATTTAAAATCATTTTCTAAATGAAATATTTCCATATAAATTACTTCTTTCTACAGTCTTAACCACAGTACTGTGGTCACTAACGTGTACCACGTCAAGTTAGCGCACTCGATTTTCACTGATGATGGCAGTCGATGGCACTGCCGAAATGTCTGGTTTTGCAGAAAACATTGGACCACGGCCGAACAGACCGGGAAGGAATTTTAACAACAAACTACTTCTTTGTTGCTGATAACGTAGTACATACATAAAAAATTATCCCCTCGCCATCCATCTATCATTTTCATTTATAGAAAATTACCCCATCTTCCTTCAACAACCCTTTTCATTTATACATATTTCATCTACTTTTCTACAGGAGATTATTATGACCTTCTTTTCAGGATACTTTATTTATCAAAATTAAGTACTTTACTCTTGTTAAAACATAAAACGTTGCAGGTAAACTAACCCTCCCCCTTAACCGACCTTCACCAAAATCAATAGACCTTGAGTCCTCTACAACTCGTGCACATATGCAAAAAATTGTTTGATTCTGTTTGAATTTGCTGCAGTTATCGTTCGCCATAGAAAAAATTTACACACTTTTCGGAAATTGACTTTTCTTCATGTTTTGAGAGTAGTACAATCAGAATCAGCCCTTATCTCGAACAGGATTTTCTTCGCCTTCACCATACTTCCATTTCCTTATGGAACATGGAAGTAAAAAATGCTACACAAATGTTTATAGAACAAACCTTTGTTCTGAGCCCTCGCATGAATTATTTGTGCCCCCCCCCCACCATAGCTTACTCAATTCATGGCACTGGTGCCTCTTGAATATTAACCCCTCTTTCTAGCTGTGACAACTACTAAAATTATATAACTTAAACAGAATATGCTCTCCTCAAGACTGTTTAAACTCTTTTCTTCTAAGCCTAAGGAACTTCTACAAAACCTAAAAGACTTCGTTAATTTTTAACTTGTGTGGGTCTTCCTGCTTCATCTTCATCCGATTACTTCATTCAGTTGATCTTTCTGTTAATGTCTTGTGTGTAGTATCCATTATTACAGAGAAACACTGAGCTGATTCAATCTGTTTCAAAATAATATTTTTTTCTAGACAAACGCTGAGTGAGTTCATTTTCAACTTTGTGATTCCTATACTTGCCACTGTTGTTCGGACCACTGATTGTCTCTTGCAAGACTGGATCGTATTTACTCAAAAGATCGTTAATTACCAAAACGTTTTCGCTATCGGGCTGCGCTAACTTCTCTTTGTGGCCTCCAAAGACTAAATTTGAAGCTGCCAAAGTCAGAGTAACATTTACGACTCGATCCAGTACTTTGGCCCATTCATTAGTATCATTTCGTAGCTCATAACCAATAGCAATGCAACGCAGGCCCGGCCGGTGACCTCGATGCATTCTTAACTGAAATCACCGCTCTATTGTGCAAATAATTTATACTTTAAAGTACATTATTAGGTAATTGTAAAATAACAGTAGAAAAAATAAATGAATTTGTCTTTGTTGTTAAATACATACGGGGGAATATGGTTTTTCAAAGATTTAATGGTTTATTATTTATTATTAGCGGGGGTCCTGCAGTTTATGCCGAATCCCGCATTTCGATCGTCATTTCTCCCTATCCTTCCAGTCATCATCTTCAATAGCTCGATCTCTCATGGTTTTCCTAATTTCCGTTCTCCATTGTGTTGCCAGTCAATTCCATTTCTTCTCCTGTTTTTGTGGTGTGTAAGTCAATGCTTTCTTTGGCCATCGCATCTCCTCCATCCTCATTACTTGACCATACCATAGCAACTGTCTGGATTCTATTCTTTCTGCTGTTGTAAATACGCGCCGTTTTCCTTCGGTTCTAACATGTAGCATTCTAGAAATATTACACGCTCTTCTTAAGAAGTCCATTTCCACAGTTTCCATCATCTTTTTCTCTTTATCTGAAAGTTGCCAGCATTCGCAGCCATAAGTTAAAATGGGCTCCACAATAGTTGTGTAGATTGTCAATTTAGTTTGAAGTTTCATTTTGTTCGACCAAAGTAACGAGTTTAGGAAACGAATAGCCTTTTTCCACTGTTGTATCCTATTTTTGATGTCATTTTCCAATGGTGTATACCCATTCTTAAAAAAAATAAGGGAAATGTTTGTACGACCCCCCCCCCGAGTCCGCAGGCCCCACTCCACACTGAGGGCCCGGCAGTTAGGCTACTCCATGGTAATATACTCGGCAGTAGCTGGGTCCTTGTCAAGGAACGAGCATGTTGTGGCTGCTAGTAAATGATAAGATAATGAACAGATGAGAAGACTAAGATCCGTGTCCTCGGAGAGTGCCCACTACTGTCGGCTGCACATGGAGTTTGTGGAAATCTTCAAACATGGTTCTGTCGCTATGAATAGAAGTGGCGAAAGCCTCCTATTGAACAGGATCTGGCATGCTGTGCTCCCAAACCAATCACATAGCACTTGATGCTGCTTTCCAGCTTAGACCATGGTGGTACGAAAGTCTATATAAGTTGGCCTTCTAAGGTAAATAGATAGTCTACCTCATCTGTGTGGTGAATTGGCAGACACAGTGACAATTTTTTCAGACACTGATGGTGACTTCCGGACAGTGACAAAAAATTGCGAGACACTTCTAGGTTGCTGTGAAAGACGGATTCTAAGAACAATATTTAGAGGAGTACAAGAAAATGGAATGTGGCGCAGGCGCTATAATTATGAACTATATACCATCTTTACAAAGAGTCGGACATTGTCAGGCTAATCAAAATAGACAGGCTAAGGTGGGTTGGACACATAGAGAGAATGGAGGAAGGACAGCCTACGAAACATATTTTCTACCAGAAACCAATGGGTAATAGAAAAAGGGTAAGACCTCGAAGTAGATTCAAAGACCAGATAGAGGAGGACCTCGGAAAACTGAACATACGAAACTGGAAAGCCAGGGCATGCAATAGGGGGGGGGAATGGAATCGACTCTTGGAGCAGGCCAAGACCCACCAAGGGTTGTAGAGCCACGGCTGATGATGACCTCCGACGGTGGGCCGAAACGTTTGTCAACAATAGGCGTGAATCACGGCCTAATAGTCCGTCCAATTGTAGCAATTTTAAACATGATAAGGACAGGTCAATAATATCGTTTAGTTAAAAAAAAGGAGAAACAAAACAACAAAAAAAAGGTTGAGTTAATTACGTAAAGAAAACTTAGCAGCGACAGCAAAGTTTTCTAACAACGAAGAGGCAGAGAAAAAAAAGAAAAATCTAGTCATTTCAAGAAAGGGACTGAAAACTACAGCTCGTAGGAAAAAAAACATGTAATACAGCAGAGAAATAAAAGAAAGAAAAATCAAGGAGCGGCAGCCGTTGTAATCCTCGTGGGAGACGGCATAACCTGGCCGCGTCTGTTAGTTTGTCGGCAAACCATGGCCACACAGATATACACGGTGTGACACTGACTAAAAATCCGAATTATAATTTACCTTAAAATTGTCACTTTCATAAGAAATAGTGCACAAGAGATGAGCAGTCTATTTAGACACACTGAACAGAATAATTTTTACACGGCTACGTAATTCTCCGGTCCTCTTCTACGGTGTAGAATCTTGGACTTTGACTGAAGCCACAATTAAAAAATTTGAATCTTTCGCCAAATGTGACTATAGCGTAGAATACTGAGCATTTCATGGACACCACATGTAACTAATGTTGAAGTTCTTAGAAAGATGAAGTTCTTCAGCAATAAAGCCTATGCAGCTTCTGATGCAGAAGTTACAATACATTTAGTTTTACTGATATTTACATTCAGTCCCATTCCAACGGATTTTGATTTAGCCTATATCCTTATTAATGTGGGGGGGGGGCAAAATACGTGTCCTTAAGTATCGAAAAAACTTTACAGAAGTCGCGTAGTAGTTAGTGTTAAAGACTTTTTTGGCCTTGTGAGCAAAAGCGTACTATACCATAGGGTACTTGTCTAGATGACCAGCACCTGTGCCATTTCTAAATTAACCTGTATAAGGTTTGGCATTTAAACAGAAATAACACTGTTGCACAACACTATATAAAACATATTCCGATTAGCGCTTTCAAGCTTCGCAGCTCATCATCGGATCATTGAGTTTCATTGAACCGAACTTCCACGAAGCTTTACTTAATCTTGACTAAAATTCTAAAACTCTGGTTAACTGCTTGCTCCTTATCTACAGCAAACGGATCGTGTAAATTTCAGCTTGTTCTGGTCGAGACTTCTTCTGGACCTGCAGAAAAATTACCTAAAATTTCATGTTCGTTTTATGGCTTTTTAAGTTATGAGTCATATCGTATACAATTATTAAGAATTAAACATATTCACGCTTAGTGAATATTGTATTTATGATTACGGCTAATTGTTTGTCTTAATATGACCTATACCCTTGTCCAAGTCCCATCTGGATATTTTAATTAATAAGGGCGCTATAATGTTTTTCCTAACTACCGTCTACGCTACACGCGCGCCGACGCACTCGACCATCGTAACCGAACTTGAGATGATTAACGCATGTTTTCATGTACCGCACTACATACTGCATTTACAGTAACTTGTTTATACGCCTGAATATCAAAGTGCTAACAGTTTAAAGTTGCTTCAGTATCTGGGACATCTCACGAGAAATGAACAGAGATTTTACTTATTGCAGTCCATACTACAGGGAAAAGTACTTGGAAAGAGAGGAGTTGGGCGACCGAGGAGAATATCATGGCTGAGAAATTTAAGGACCTGGTTTGGCATCAACTGACTTATTCCGTGCAGCAGTGCAGAAAGTGAAAATAATCTGTATGATATCTAACACTCGAAACGGATAGGAACTATCAGAAGAAGAAGAAGAAGAAGAAGAAGAATAGGATATTACAGAAATACAATTTTCAAATGTCTAATACAGAAACAAACAAAACTGGCAAAATTATTTTCCGGTCTGTTGGGCCGTGGTCGTCTTCTTGTAGAACCAAAAGTTTCGACTGCAGCTGCGGCAGTCATCTTCAGAGGTTCTCTGTTTTGCTCCTCTGGCGACGCGACTTTTTGCTTCGCTTTGCTTTGTTTTGTGTAGTGGCTATGTTATGTAATACGTATTTTTTATTGAAGTGTTAACTTCTTATAGCAGAGGAGAGGGAAAAAATTTACACGGGAGTGAATCGGTAGAATGTGACGTCATCAGAAAGGAATGCGACGAGACTCCGTAACAATTTCCCTCTCTCTGCATCCCATGTTCTTTCCCACTCTCTCTCACGAAGCGTCTGCTTTAGTACTCTATAAACAGTTTATCACGCTCGTTATCACGCGTATAGTTCTGTGCCGTTTGTGATTAATTAAAATGTCAGATACACCAGAAGATGAATCGAATGAAAAAAAAAATAAAGATATCAAGAGCAGAATATATGCGTGAATATCGAAAAAAAAGAAAAGTGAAAAAATTAAGTCAATGCCAAAAACATCAAATGAAAGACGTTCGAATTCTTACAAAAGGTTACATGAGTTTAGTGAACAAATATCTAGTTCGCACCTAGTACAAAGGCAAGTATAATCATCATTTAATTTCAAATTAGCTGACCTGTACTAAAATAATGCATTATTTTAATACAAAAATAATAAAAAAGACACCCATATACAGCATGTATACAGTTTGAATATTACTCCAACGACATGTGTTCTTTTTGAATTATGTCTTTTCTCTTGTTTACGTCGGTATCTGTTTTACCTGCGGTCGGAGATACGCGGCACAATTTGAAAATGAAGATATTTGTTTTATTATTCAAAAATGTATATATCGCACTAATATTACGTTTTGAAAATCTTTTATATTAATTTTAATGAAAAAAGTGTTAAATTGTTAAAAAAAGGAAAAATAAATTTATATTATATTAATTTTTATATTAATTATTAATATTGCAGAACGGTCACTTACAAAGACAACATATATTATTCAGTAACCACGTTATTTAAGTTAACACTTCTGTCGGCAGTCCCACGACTGCCAGATTTTTAATTGATGTAAATGTACATAAACACATTGTTATTCAAATAAGGAAAAACATAGCATGTAGTACAGTATTACACAACTGTAATGGAGCATGCTGTAAAATAAACACACACACATACACAAGAAAACAACATGATAAATTGAGAAAAATCTACAGACACAACACAACAAGTACATGCAACATTAACGTTGACATTACCTTCAGTGTCGGCGGTCTGTCTGTCGAAGCAGTGGCGACGACGCTGACGTCATCACGTTTAACAACATCACCAGTCGTCGTAGTTGGTTCACTGACTACTACAACACATTTATCACTACTATCATCACTACCACCACCACCACTCTCACTTCTATCCTCAGCCCCGTCTTCCTCACACGACGACGACGCGCATTTCCTGGCCGTGAGGTTTGTCACTGGCGGCGCGCTGGTGACCATTTTCAGCGCGAACCCGGGAACGCGGTCGATGACCAGTGTCGAAGGCTTCTTTGGTTTCTTGTGGTGTTGCGGCGGGGCCGACTGCAGAGGGCGCGACTGATACACGCAAGCCAGCATGGTTGTTGTAGCGGATTGTTAGTCTGTATTTAATAATATAATAGCATATAGCATATAGTAGAAAATGTTCTGAAACAAGAAGGAGGACCAAACGCGCTATAGGACAATTTGGTACCTTAGACTTTCACACGGACGGCGTCGACTCTGTTGAAATTTGACCGACCACTCTCCACGGGTATTAGGCCGCGGTCTACTACTGCCGCATATCCGACCACTCTCCACGGGTATTAGGCCGCGGTCTACTACTGCCGCATACCACCGTTGAAGGCTATCTTCAGTGCAACACGTCTGGAGTAAGTGGTACACTGGTAACTGGATTCTTTTGCCAAAATACTGTCGTTAACATTTAGTTATACCTGTGGAACAATTATACGAGTATTGAAGAATAAAAATCAGAGGAACATACAGCTAAAGTTCTATAAGGTCGTCGCTGTGCCGACTTTTAGTGTATGGTTGTGAAACATGGACTCTCCTACAAAAAGGTATTTCAAATATACAGGCCTCGGGAATGAAATTTTTAAGAGCAGTTAAGGGATACAGTTTGAGAGATCATCTACGAAACGACGACATAAGGAAGGACCTGAAGTTACAGTCGGTTCTGGATAGAATAAAGGAATACAGGCAGAGTTGAAAGTCACATGTGTAACGCATGGTAGACACGCGTACTAGTAAACAATCGTTTGAATTTAGGCCAGTGCGAACGAGAGATCGTGGAAGCCCTGGAAAAAATGGTCACAGATTCTATGAAGTCGGAACGAGCTGAAGAAGAAGAAGAAGAAGAAGAAGAAGAAGAAGAAGAAGAAGAAGAAGAAGAAGAAGAAGAAGAAGCGTACGAGTTACTCGAGTCGTTTTATGCTGAAGATGGCCTCCAACGGTGGGGCCGAAACGTGTGTTCTATGCGACAGTAGTGGGGCACGGCCCAATAGCTCGGAGAGCAGTCGGTCAAATTTCAACAGAGCCATAGAACAATGTCTAATGAACTGTGATCTATTAATATATTTCCTAAGTAGTAAATATATTTATTATATTTACTACTTAATGAGCCATAGAACAATGTCTAATGAACTGTGATCTATTAATATATTTCCTAAGTAGTATTAATATATTTCCTAAGTGGTTGAAAAACGTGTCATAGCATCCTGAAATCAGTCCCATTAAAGTAAACGGTAATAAGATAATAAAAATACGCATTACTGAAACATTGTTAAAAGAGTAGCTGAGTTGATTTTCCTAGATTTCCTATTTTAAACGTAGGCCTTAATGCTGTGTAATAAACCTGTTTGTATATTTAAAAAAGAGCTACTACTATATTAGTCTGCAACTCAAAAAAAAAAAAAAAAAAAAAAAAAAAAAAAAAAAAAAAAAAAAATCCTAACAATATTAAGATATTAACAAAATTCGTCAACTTTTTTACCATCTGGTGGGGGAGGGGGTCCCGTTCTCCGTAAAAACGCTTCTGCATTGTGCATTGGAACCCTACAAAGTCTTTATATGGGCTTATCCATATAGATAACTTTTGACTTATCCTCGTAGGTAGATAAGATAGATAGAGACAGAAATAGCAGAGAGAGAGAGAGAGAGAGAGAGAGAGAGAGAGAGAGAAGGTAGAGGCGAGACAGAGACAAGACTGGTCATGAGAAATTATATTCTCACACAGATTAGTTGAGAGAATGTAAGTGGCAGAAGGGTGGGGGTGGGGGTAGTAGTAGTAGTAAAGGCACTGGTGGAATAAAGTTCATCCCCTTTTAGTCAAAGCTTGGCAAAATTAATACTTCCTCTCCTCTCTGCTGCATAGTAAACTTTAATTCTACGCCGACAATAAATACTAAGCGTGGGGGAAGGGAAGGGCGGCAGTGCTAAGGGTGCTGGGTGAGGGGAGGGGTGCTGTGCCGTGCCGTGCCATGCTGCCACTCCTTTACATATGAAATATCCTTGCATTTCTCTCGCTCGCTCTCAGCAACGTGAAACTGTCTCTTGTGTTTCCTTCACATGCACGACGTTACACCCTCTTGTAGACAAGTATATAAGTATATTTGCAACGTGTCTGTTTAAACTGCAGACTGTAGGCCTATTCATTTATTGATTTCAGCTTCCGTAAGAACATTTCGTAAGAACTGTCAGTCGTCTTTCAGCCAGGGCGGATCCAGAAGTTAATGTCGGGGGGGGGGGGGCAAACCGGTGATCGGGGGATTTCCCCCGAAAATTTTTTGTAATCCTAAGTCACAGAAGAACAATTTATACATATTTATTTATTATATAAAAGGTTTAAAAGTATTACTTTTCTTTATTATTTAATACAAGTGTTACACAAAGAGTACTGTAATATGTTTGCCTTTCAAAATGTTACTCTTCAGTAAATTCGCACTCATTTTGTAGATCACGTTAATAGCTTAATTGGTTATTACCTTCAAACCTATTTTTATAAAAAATAAAGTATGACATACTTAATGGTTATAGAATGGAATGGAAGGAATCATAATAAGTTCAATTTAATAAAAGAAGAAATATCGTTTTATTTATAACGAAATTCTGAATCAGAATAAGCGCTATGATTGGCTACCAGGGGCGGATTTACGAAGTTTTACACAAACTATCAAACTATTTAAAACTATGCTTGTGTAAACAGAGGCACTTGATAAGTTGGTTACCAATCTACTAAAAATTCACTACGTGTAAATAGGGCCATTGTTTGCCAAGTAAGATTCTCGGGGGGGAGGCGGCAATTGCCCCCGTTTCCCCCTCTCTGTATCCGCCCTTGCTTTCAGCTTTACATGGAAATATATGTAATATCCGACGAGGAAAATTGGACTATAGAAGATGTGTGTCGAGAAAAGTGGTTCTCAGTAATGCGTACAACGACGCAGAAATCACGCGGCGAGCAATGAAGACACTCGTAAAGGGTGGAACATTTTTAATGTCCAAGATCGCATTCCAAGACTGCCCAAGGAAATTCGGCAATACAACTTCATTGGATAAAGAAGTATAGGAAGACTTAGAGAGCTTCGGTGAAGTGGATGTATTTGCTTTGCGGCCGGAACAAGCGATCCGCCTATACGCTGACAGAGAAAGACAAAGACGAAGAAAAACATGTTTGAATGGGTATCCAAGTCACTTACTGGCAAAACATGTATAATATTTACCGTATTTCTTCCGTCGTGTGACTTCGTGTTGCGTCCGATTGACTTACGCGTTTCGAAACATATGTTTCGTCTTCAGAAATAAAAAGATCACTCAAAGTGAGGTCGTAAAATATTAAAATTTCAAATATTGAACACAATTCCACACATATACGCGTTACATGAGTGCGCACTCGAGTCGGACCGATCGGGCACTGTCTCTACGATACCGCAATAAATCTGTTTACAGAATAGCTACTAACAGACAGTGTCCGATCGGTCCGACTCATGTAACGCGGATATGTGTGGAATTGTTTTCAATATTTGCAATTTTAATATTTAACGACCTCACTTTGAGTGATTTTTTATTTCTGAAAACGAAACATATGTTTCGAAACGCGTAAGTCAATGGAACGCAACACGAAGTCACACGACGGAAGAAATGCAGTAAATATTATATGCAAAATACGAAGGAGGAGGAGGAGGAGGAGGAGGCGGCGAAGACGACGACGAAGTTGTATTGACACGAGAGGAATGAATGGATCAAAAGTTGAAAATAAATTTGTTATCATAATCAGTTATGTAGCTGTAAGGACAGTGGAGTGTATTCGATTCGGTTGTTGTTAACGTGTTGTCGAAGGAAGGGGTTGAAGATCTTGACAATTCTCGAAATATAGGAAGACCTAGGAATCGTTGATGAAGTGGACATATCCTTTTGAGACCGACCGGAACAGATGATTCGCCTAGTACCTGATAGAAGAAGAATCAGAAGACATTACTGTTACATCTCCCTTCTGAGACCTAAACCTGGACGCATAGGTTTTCCCACTAGTTTTTTTAATTAGCGGGGGTCCCACAGTCTATACCGCATCCCGCATTTCGATCGCCATTTCTCCCTATCCTTCCGGTCATCATCTTCAATAGCTCGATCTCTCATGCTTTTCTTAATTCCTGTTCTCCATTGTGTTGTCAGTCTTCCTTTTATTCTCCTGTTTTGAGGTGTGTAAGTCAATGCTTCTTTGGCCATCGCTTCCCCTCCATCCTCATTACGTGACCATACCATAGCAACTGTCTGGATTCTATTCTTTCTGCTGTTGTAAATACGCGCCCTGTATTCCTTCTTATAAAGAGTGTCCCATAATGAACGCAATATTTGAATTACGCGCCACTGTCGTCTTGTTAGGTTGGTAGCACTGCAACTGTTGTATTGTTGTTGCCGTTTACTCGCCATTAGTCGTCATGGAGCGTTACACGAATGAACAGCGCGTTGTTATTGTGAAAACACATTATAAGAACGGTGAATGTTATGCGGAAACCGTTCGTAAATTGCGAGGAATTTTTGGACGACGAAAAGCACCTAATCTGTCAACTGTGCAGAGATTGATTAAGAAATTCGAAGAAACAGCTTCGTTATTAAGACGTTAAATCGTCTGGACGTCCTCGCGCTACCCGTTCTATTGAAAACGTCGCGGTAGTGAGAGATAGTGTCGATGTGAGTCCAGGGAAATCAACTCGCCGTCGATCACAACAACTGGCCATTCCAAGAAGCACAATGCAGCGAATTCTAAAAAACGATCTTCATCTGAATGCCTACAAAATCCAACTAACACAAGAACTCAAACCGTGTGACCATTTGAAGCGCCGAGAATTCGTCAGTTGGATATTGGGTAAACGTGAAACGGGCGGTGATTTTTCCCACAAAATCATCTTTAGCGATGAGGGACACTTCCACCTCAACTGGTACGTAAATAAACAAAATAGTCGGCTTTGGGGTACAGAGAACCCTCGTATCATTCACGAGATGCCTTTGCATACACAAAGACCAACTGTTTGGTGCGGGTTTTGGGCTGGTGGCGTGATTGGGCCGTACTTCTTTGAGAATGAGGCTGGAGATGCAGTAACAGTGACTGGCGAACGTTACCGGAACATGATAATGGAGTTTTTGTGGCCTCAACTGGAAGGTATGGAATTCGAAGATATGTGGTTTCAGCAGGACGGCGCAACCAGTCATACTGCCCGCGAAACAATTGCTTTGTTATCTGAAAAGTTTCCTGCACGTCTTATTTCACGCAACGGCGATCACAACTGGCCACCGAGGTCTTTTGATTTAACACCATGCGACTCCTTCCTTTGGGGATATGTGAAATCACGCGCTTATGTCCGCAATCCACGAACAATTTTTCAACTCAAGGAACAGATTCAACGAGTTGTTGGTGAGATTGAGCCGGAATTGTGCAAGAAGGTCATCGAAAATTTCAATCGACGGACAACAGTGTGCAAGGAGAGTCGCGGGGGACATTGTCTGATATTGTGTTCCACATTTAACCGCAGTAAGTGTACTTTTCAATAAATAAAAGTTTTTACAACATTATTAAATCTTGCGTACTTTATGGGACACCCTTTATCTTCGTTCCTAACATGCTGCATTCCAGAAATATTACACACTCTTCTTAAGAAGTCCATTTCCACAGTTTCTATCATCTTTTTCTCTTTATCTGAAAGTTGCCAGCATTCGCAGGCATAAGTTAAAATGGGCTCCAGAATAGTTGTGTAGATTGTCAGTTTAGTTTGAAGTTTCATTTTGTTCGACCAAAGTAACTAGTTTAGCAAACGAATAGTCTTTTTCCCCTCTTGTATCCAATTTTTGATGTCCTCAAAAAGAACAGGTGATTCACCTAGTACCTGATAGAAGAAGAATCAGAAGACATTACTGTTACATCTCCCGTCTGAGACCTAAACCTAGACTCATAGATTTCCCACAACTGCCTATTTTTTAAGCGTTAATCGTGTCGGTTAAATTCTTTTCTGATTACAGTTTTAAGACGTCTCTCCGTTCCCAGTATGCGAAAGTGGGAAATCGTTCATTATCCTCGCTCCAATCGCTTGACTCATCGCTTTGTTTATACCTAGCTCCCATCGTCGTCTCTGCTTTTTATGTTGGGAGACGCCCAACGGAGATACGGGTGAAGATCCAAAGTAATACAGTTTTGCGTGCGTGCGCGCGTGTATGTGTGTGTCCACGCGCACATGCGTTTTTTAAGAAGGTGTAATAATTACAGAAAAAATGTATTTGTAATATAAAGTAGAAACGAGTTTTTTTTAGTAGACCCCCCGCCCCAAAGGCCAAAACAAGACAAACACAGTGGACAGAAAGTCGTCATTAGATTTCACCACAGTGTTATATATACTGACTAATTGAACGGGGATCCAAGGGAGGAGGTGGTGAACCACCCCAGATCGTAGAACGTTTTTTCCTATTACTTTCAAGTGAACCGTTAGGATGGCGGGTGAGCGTTATAAATAAGGGTGACATTTTTCACGGTTGACGTTTTTTGTGGCCGACAACAGACCTTCTACGCTACGCGCTCTGCCTTCCTCACATTTCGTAGTAGCTCTGTCTTTGTGTAAGTGTAGATTTATTGTACCCCCATCCACCACACTGTATACCACACACACTCACTACAATACCTCAGCTATTTGTATTTCCTTTACATTAAATGACTATTCTTATTTTACGTGGATTGCGATCCCAGTGTCGGTCATCATTCGAACACCAGAATGAATAACAAAGACATTACTTATTGGGTAAAATTTTTATTAATATATTTGTCAACATTATACATAAGTACACAGGTCAGTAATTTTGAATATCTGTGCTGTAATATATTTTATATTCCCCCACACATAACTATATGGTCTGGGAATTTGACTTTAACGAAGCCCCAGGGCAGTCGTATTCGTATTAATGTATTCCAAGGCTTCCCCCTTATCTTCGTTCGCCGTCTCCCAACATAAAAACAGAGAAGATGATGGGAGCTAGGTAAAAACAAAGCGATGATGTCAAGTAATTAGAGCGAGGACAACGGACGATCCTCACTTTCGCAGATTGGGAACGGAGAGACATCTTAAAACTGTAATCGGAAAAGAATTTATTTATTCTTACACCTTTCACGCATCTCCTAAAAAAAATAAGCAATACTGTGAAAAATCTATGCGTCTAGGTTTAGGTCTCAGACGGGAAATGTAACAATAATGTCTTCTTCTTCTTCTTCTTCTTCTTCTTCTTCTTCTTCTTCTTCTTCTTCTTCTTCTTCTTCTTCTCCTCCTCCTCCTCCTCCTCCTCCTCCTCCTCCTCCTCCTCCTCCTCCTCCTCCTCCTCCTCCCCTCCCCTCCCCTCCCCCCTTCTTTTTCTTCTTCTATCAGGTACTAGGCGAATCACCTGTTCCGGTCTCAAAAGGATATATCTACTCCACGAACGATTCCTAGGTCTTCCTATACTTCGAGAATTGTCAAGATCTTCGAGCACCTCGACCCCTTCCTTCGGCCGTACTACCCGATAACAACAACCACTCCGAAGTCGAATACACTCCACTGCCCTTCCAACTACATTCATTCTTCTTGTGCTAATTCGTCGTCGTCTTCGCCTCCTCCTCTTTCTTCTTCTTCCTCCGTCAGCAGATAGGCGAATCGATTGTTCCGGCTCCAAAGGAAATACATCCACTTCACCAAAGCTTCGTAAGTCTTCCTATATCCAATATAAGTATAGTTATATTGCCGAATTTCCTTGGGTAATCTTGGAGTGCGATCTTCATTATTAAACATGTTCAACCCTTTTACGAATGTCTTCATTGTAGAGTGTATCCCTTTGTGTGTCCAGCCTTTAACACAGATGGCAAGAATCTCATCTCCGACGCCTGTATTCTGTTCAGATATTTAGAAAGACCCAGACAGGAGTGTATGGGTACGACAAATGGAGGAAGAAAGTACAGTAGACTCTCAACTATCCGGCTCGCGACTATCCGGCCTATTTTTGAACCTACGTGCCGTGTGCAAAACACAAGTTGCGACATGAACTGCGCGGATTCACCCCCCCCCCCGCTCTTCTACTTGATGCCATAAGGTGGTTGGCCGAAACATGGGAAGAGATTCCAAACATATCACTTGTAAGGTCTTGGAAAATTCTTTTGAACCATGAAGGTGGACATTTCAACCTTGAAATCGTGTGTGAAACCGAAGTGGAAGATGAAAAAGATAAACTTGTTTCGTTGCTAGAAAAAATACCGGGGTGTGACGATGTCAATGCAGAGGACATTAGAGAATGGATGGCAAACGACGAAGTTGATGAAATAACAGATAAAGATAGTGTGGAAATTTTGACACTGGGAGATGAAATAGAAGAAGAGGAGGAGGAGGAATCTTTAGATGACAGGAACAATCTCATCCCACATTCGGAAGGGTTCAAAGTGATTGAGGCAGCGCTGGAGTACATTAGTCAGCAGGAGGAAGCGACACCAGCTGATATCATCTGGTTGCGTAAGTGGAGGGACATTGCGTCGCCGAAGAGGGCTAATTCGGATAAGCAGTCATCTATCAAGGGCTTTTTCAAAAACTAAAAACTAAGTTTTCACTCTTTTATCTTAGGATTTTACGCATTTGTGTAATCATTTATCAATGAACAGTAAAATAAGTTTAAATCATTTTTTTAAGAATTAAGCCTACGTTTTACGTTAATGTTTTGTTTATTTTAAAATTGTATATATACTGTACAGTGTACATCATTTTATGTTTCCTGCAGTTAAGTTAGAATTTATAAAATTTATCTTAAAATGTGTATACAATATTTTTATTCTTGGACTTCCTTTTCTGTAATAAATTTTTAAAACGTACAGTACAGGACGTAACAAACATTTATAAAGTACTGGACTGTACTAAGACGTCTGAAAATATGAATAAGAGCGGGTTTTGGTATAAAAAGTGTGATTTTAATGGTATGGGTGGGGCAGGAAGTGAGTAATTATAGAACTCCAGCCTATCCGGCTTTTTTTTTATCCGGCATGTCCTTCCGCCACATTAGGCCGGATAGTCGGGAGTCTACTGTATGTCACAGCCAGGATACTGAAAATGACACAATTCGCTCCACGAGCTTATCTCGAAATAACTATCTTTAATCGAATACAAAAAAAAAAATGTAAACTTTTTTCACCACATTCCTCGGTAAATTAAGTTACAAAGAAGTACATAAATTTTGTCTTAAGCTCACACGGCCGGTGTCGGTACTACCGGGCTGTAAGGCCGTGGTCGGTTGCTATAGCAACGACATCGTCGGCAACGTTTCGAATCCCACTCTCACTCTCGGGGATCTTCTTCTGGTCGCAAACAGCGACAGAGAGTTGTGAAACAGTTAGGGAACGGCTGATCTTGGCCGAACGGTACCCGGCTATTTTTTCATCTTACCCGTCAGGTACCGCTCGGCCGAGATCCGCCGTAACTTTGCCGGGATTCGAAACGATGTCGCTGTTATATATAGCAACCGACCACGACCTAAGGGTACGGTTACAAGAGAGTTTTTCCAGGCCGTTTGCGTGCGGTTGGGTGACGCATTGAATTTAACACACAGGCGGCAATGAAATTGGTCACACGGACGTGGAAAAATCGCACGGGTAGTCAACTCTGCTGCGTTTTCAAGGTCCCGTTTTTAGTCCCTGCTGCTGCGTTTTTAGTCCGTTTAGCTGTAGGGATGCGTGTCCGAGACGTCCGATTATAAACCGCCTGTGTCACTACACTTCCGTCCCTGCACGTATGACCACTTTGCGTTCTCCGAACTCCACGCGCGCGCACGGCCGGAAAAAAACGCTCGTGTAACCGTACCCTAACAGCCCGATTTTTAATCATTTTGATAATAAGTACATCATTACTGCAAATTAAGTACATGCATCTTAGTTACTCACGAATAAAGTAATTTTCCGGACCACAACTTCGCTGCCATCTGGCGGTCATAAACGGCAGCAGCAGGACTATAATTTTATGCGGCTGTAAATAATTTCTCAATGTTGTTTGCCAGCACGCAGGCGATCGTTATCGACCGAGTAAAAGTGCATGCAGTAAGAGGATTTAGCCTACGTATTACTGCGCGATCTTCGTATCGATTGTTCAAAATCGATATACGACAAAGCGATTCAAGGTTTTGTATTGCAAGACGCTGCTGAGAGCTCTTTAACATCGCGAAGACACTATTGAAGAAATACTTTGCATTTTGTTTTCGTGTAATCAATAATCTTCTTGCCGAGGTTGCATTTAGAAGAGATAACAATAAAAAGAAAATAAGGCATATTTGCTAACGCTAATCATGTTTGCCGTTTTAAATAAACTACAAAACATTAAAACGTTTATCCACAGATCGACTGCATAATGAGAGGTGAGAGTTTTTATCATTTTCGTGGCCATAATTTCTTCTATCTTATTAAATCAACAACTGAATATTATTCAATTTGTTGTTTCTTTATTACACATTTGTTTTATATAAACGTTTTTTGGTGGAAAGTATTTGTGTTTTCTATCACAAAAATACATAAAACTAATGACATTATGTCAATCCTTCTGTTAACCACTGATGCGTTTGGCATTCAAGACCCGGATCCTAGACACCTCGCAGAAGTGGGAATCGTAGTAAAGTTTGGGGGAAAAAACAAGGTCAACATTCACTGACAGATTTTAATTCTTTCCTGATTTCCATGTATCTAGTACCATAATTTATTGTGTTTAATTCCTATAATTTTATTTTATTTCTAGCTTTTACAGTCATTTAGACATTTTACGAGGATTGTCCAATAGAAACACGTTTCATCTGCACAGCAGTCACTTCGTCGCCATGTAGCCCAGATGATTCAAGCTCTGCTTGGTTGTATGAAGTGGGAAGTCTTACAACATCCACCTTACATTCCCGACTTGTCCCCGTGCGATTATCATGTTTTTGGCCCATTAAAGAAATCACTAAAAGGACGGCGGTTCAAATCGTACGCTGAGGTAGAGTTTGTTGTTAGCGAATGGTTCCGCAAACAGCCGCAAGAATTTTACCAGCAGGGAATCTACAGATTAGTGCAACAGTGGGAGTCATGCCTTAATGTTAATGGAGACATCTTTCAAAATCGTTGAATAAAAAATGCTTTACAGCCTCTAAACGTGTTTCTATTGAAAAATCCTCGTAAATAGGAAGTGATGTATAGTTTCTATAAATAGGTTTATTGTTAAATTACTGGAATAGATCCTGTTAGTCAGATGGAGAAAGAGTATCATTTATAAAGAAAATATCATCACTTGTCTTTTTATAACAAGACGTTTTATAACTATTATTAATTTATACGAAATCTCCTCGTCACATACTTACGTGAAATTTTGAAAGAACTTACGTATTTTATTTTCCAATTGTCTGGATGTGGTTTCCTTTAAGTTTTAACAACTTAACATTCTTTTATGAGTTGAGGTTGGAGACAGGCAACCGAAGAGAATCCTGTATGGTGAAGTGGGAGGAGTGAGACGGGTGAGCAGACTGAAAAGGCAATGGTTGCTTGAGGTGGAAACAGATTTGGGTAGGATGGGAATCAGACGCCTGGCAGCAGGTCTGTAGCGCTTTGAAAGGAGAACGTTCAGTGTGTGGCCAAGACTTTTGTTTGTTGAACGCGACTAATCACAATTTGACGAATCGTCAATTTAATGGTGTCTGTTGGCTGCGGTAATTGAGAATAATGTGTTTTTCTCCGAAACTGTTAAGTGCTGTTTACCGGAGATCGTAAACGCAGTAAAAATTTCATCCACTGTGTCAAATTGGCGACTGCCTAACGAATATTGTCGTCGCCTTTAAATGAACTCCCGCTAATGTCTTTTTAACTATCTGACTGTCATTTTAGTTTATACAGCGGTCAGTGCACTTGCACATCCGAACGGGGAGGGCGCGGCGTCTCAGGGTGCATCCACCAAACACATCCAGCACTTACGCAGTTCAGCTTATAGAAGTCAAGAGAACCTGATCAAACAACAGTTAAAGAATGTTAATTGATGATAATAATTTTTTTAAATATATTTTGCATTCAGATTATATTTAGTTCAGTTAATTTTATACATTACATTCAGAGTATATTTAGTTTAGTTAATTTTATACATTACATTCAGATTATATTTAGTTCAGTTAATTTTATACATTACATTCAGATTATATTTAGTTTAGTTAATTTTATACATTACATTCAGATTATATTTAGTTCAGTTAATTTTATACATTACATTCAGAGTATATTTAGTTCAGTTAATTTTATACATTACATTCAGATTATATTTAGTTCAGTTAATTTTATACATTACATTCAGAGTATATTTAGTTTAGTTAATTTTATACATTACATTCAGATTATATTTAGTTCAGTTAATTTTATACATTACATTCAGAGTATATTTAGTTCAGTTAATTTTATACATTACATTCAGATTATATTTAGTTCAGTTAATTTTATACATTACATTCAGAGTATATTTAGTTTAGTTAATTTTATATTTTGCATTCAGATTGTATTTAGTTTTTACAGACACCTGACCTTCCCTTGGCTCCTGCACCCCCTCTCCATCTTAACACGCTCATAGATGTTCCAATACAAGCCCTAAACAGGTGGCCACCACCACCTTTACTTACATCCTGTGTTTAGGTTTTTAAATTCATTCATGTCTTTGGCAATGGCTTAGGAAGTCGAAACAGCTGTCAGAGTTAAATAAAATCTGTGAAACGTACCACGTGTTTATATATTTTTAAAAAACCTTTGTTGAAGTATGTTGTTGTTCCTTGCTGAGCGATCCTATCAAAACTCCATCTCCAATTATTTCACTGTATTATGGTATTTCGTTGTACTCTTCTTCTCACTATAGTTGTATTGTTACGCAGAGGGCGTGACAAGGGGTGAACAGGACCGGACCCCCACCCCCAGAGAATCGAAAACATTGACGAATTTTGTTAATCTTTTTTTGACGAGTTTATAGGCTGTTTTACTTTATTTTTTCAGCTGTGTACGCTAATATAGTGGTAGCTTTTTTTTTGAACATGCAAACAGGTTTATTAAATAGCATTAGGGTATACGTTTGCAATATAAAATATAGGTAAAATCAATTCAGTCAAAAAGTATCTTGTAAACAATGTTTCAATAAAGCGTATTTTTATTGTGTTATTACCGTTTACTTTAATGGGACTAACTTCAGGATGTTAACATGCGTTTTTCTATTTCTTGGAACCATTGTTACCTTTAATCTCATAATCAAAACCCATTCCAATTACCGTGTATTATACATGAAACTGTTAAGAAGAAACCGTATATAATTTAAGAAGAAAAACAGAAAATTATAATTTTGCCAGAAAACCGATGTCAGACTCCGTTTAAAATACATAGTGGAAAAAGTCAATTACGTAAATTATATTAAAATTGAAGAGGAGGGCTGAAAACACGTGGAGCCGACTAGACGATTGCCACAAACCGACCTTCGGGCTGAAGACCGAAGTAGAAGACACGGGTGGAAAGAGAGAACGATTAAACTGGAACAAGAAGTGTAGCAGTCGGTGAAGAGAGAAAAGGTTCTGTAGACAATCTGTCTGTGAACAGATCATCATCATCTTCACAACGCGGCATAGGCAAGGTTTTGCCTGTTCCGCCTTCAAAGATCCTTCAGCCATCTCTTCCTGGGTCTACCCACACACTTGTGTCCTATAGGTTTGTATTTCCAGACTTGTTTGGCCAGTCTGGAAGTTGACATTCTTTCTAAGCGTTCGTTACACCGTTGTTAGTAATGTTTTAATTTTTCATTCAAGGTAGAAACTTGTAAATATTCTCTTATGGCATCATTCTTAACACGGTCAATTTAAAACACCCTTTAACTCCTCTTCAGAACGCAATTTCCGAGACCTGTATACTTCAGACCCATAGGACAGCACAGGGACAGCCATAACTTTGTAGAACTTTAATTTTGTATCTCGACGTATCTTGCTTGTAAAAAAAATACGGTTGATTTTTTCGCAGATAATCTGGAACTTACATAACTTAACATCAACATCATAATTCGTATCACAGTCAATATCATTTCTCAAAGAATTAAAGTACAATTAAAGCACCTTTTCTAGAATGTGATCGCTAATCATTATTTTTGTTCTTATTGGTTCCTTGGCTCCAAATGCCACTACCTTTGTTTTCCAGAGTGGAGATTATCATACCGTATTGTTTGCAAATCTGATGAAGCCTGTGAACAGATAAAGCTGTATTCCACAAAGCTTGCTGACTGCGACTTAGAGCGTTAACTGCGCTGAATCAGCGTCTGCTGCTGCTTCACAGTTATTGTAAGTCATTGCTGATACTGCTACTGCTACTTGATATTCATAACCACTTGTCCTGTATTGCACTGACGTACAGTATATTAATAAGCAATATATTATATGCATCACTTTAGTGTAGAGATGCAATGTGTTTTAGTCTTTTATGAATGTATTTTCAATTTCTCTATTTATAATATTGGCATTGATTTATTTTACTTGAAATTCTGTGTTTAACGTCCGTTCGAACTATTTACGAAGTCAAATCACGAATGAGAGGTGGAGTTATAGAGAGCGACGTTAGAGGTACAATTAGCAGGCTAAGTTCAGTTGGAAAAGTATAAGCTAAAAGGTCACGAAGAATTTGTTAAGCGTTATTTGTTGCTTCATATGGAAGTGAACTGCGTTTTGTGAGTGTCCACTGCGGGGATAATCTACGATGATTAGGTTTAATTTGAACTCGAGTGCCCACTTAAAACCATCGTTTTTGAAGGCGAAGAATCTTCTCTAATATCAGTGGCCTATCTAGAATTTGGACTTTGGACGGGGGGGGGGTCCGGTCGAGCTGGCTTCATACAAAAAAAAAGCAAGTTAAGACTAATCAACATTACTATCTTTAAAGTGGTTGAAAACTGTGCGATAACATCCTGAAATCAGTCCGATTAAAGTAAACGGTAAAAAACAATATACAAATACACCTTACTGAAACATTGTTTACAAGATACTTATTGGCTGAATTGATTTTCCAATATTTGATATTTCAAACGTTGCTAATGTTGTGTAATAAACCTGTTTGTATAATTAAAACAGAGTCACTACTATATTAGCTGAAAAAAATAATGAAACAGCCTAAAAATTAAGAGTGTAACAAAATTCGTCAACTTTTTGGACCCTCTGAGGGGGTCCGGTCCCCTTCCCGGCCCCCCCGTAAATACGCCCCTGTTATAGAGAGATGCTGACTTGGAAAAATTTAAACTTGTAGATCAGGAAGAATTTGTTACGAGTTACGTTCGGAGCGTTTCAGTAGTCACGAGATGAAATGGAGAATTGCCTTACCTAAGGAAACCCTTAATAGAAAGAGAAGATTATTGTTCAGCCCATTAGAAAGTAGACGCTGAGTATACTGAGGAGGGAAGAGGGAGAGGAGAAGGGGTTACAGCCATTTGAGGTTTGGAAATGGGGAAGGATGGGCGGAATTTCCTGAAAGGATAGAGTGACAAGTAAGGAGTTGCTTGGAAGAGTAAGAGCGAAATAGAGAGTGTTGCATGTGATTAAAGCCAGGAACAGACAGACATTGGTTGGCACTCTGTATGCGGTACACCGGTCTCGATCAGTTGTGACGAAACAACGTTTTTACCTGTTCTTACGCGGTCAATTGCGCCCCGCACTTTCACTTACTGACCTGAATATGTCATTTAGAAACGTCGCTATTCTGTATTTCGATGAGATTTCAATTCTACAACTTTTCATTTGTGCGAGTAACCTCTTACTTCCAATATTTTTGATACATTAGATTAGGTTAGGTTAGGTTAGGTAAGGTCAGGTTAGGTTAGCAATTAATAGAACTATGATGGTAATTTTTGTATTATTATAATAACAACATGAAAAATGTAATTGATCACAATTGACCGGGTTTGATACGATTGGGTTGCAACTGACCACGGTCCCGGTACACACCAGGTACTGTGATGGTAGATACCCTGAAGAGACTGGTAAATGGAAAGCGGAATAGAGGATGGAGGAGAGGCGAGATGAAAGATGATACACGGATGCAATAACAAGAAATGAGGAGACTAGCCCAGGATAGAAAAGACCTGTTCTTTGGTCAGGAACACATGATTATTATTTGCAAGTGAATTGCATTAAACGAACGCGAGAGAAAGCCGGAATGTTTGCTTTGTTTTGTGTGTGCGGGGTGTCTTTGCACCCCTGGCACGATTGCAGCATCTGGGTCGACCCCATGGCTGCCAGAAGATAACTTAGCGCTGGTACAATCGACGGGTAACCTAAAACTGGAAGGGTAACCGCCAACACGATCATTAGCTAGATGGCGGGGAAGAAAGAAGACTTGTATTTGTGGTACTGCCGCTGGAAGTGATTCAGGCAGCAGGTGTCGCCTGTCTCAAACTCAGCAAGCAGACGCCGTGAGGCAGAGAAGCTCCGTGCTAATGACCAAGGTAACAGCGACAAGCAGCTGACACAGAGTACTATGAGGGGACAGTCCAAGGACGGAAAGTAGGACACTTCCAAAGGTAAACTCCGGCTTTGATAGTTACTTCGGGGATGGCTTTGTGGCGGGTCGTCAAAGGAAAGCCCGAAGGCGTCTGACCCGGTGGAGGTTCTGTGGTGCTCATGGTCCTCAGGTATGATGTCGCAGCTGCAGCAATGAGAGTTATCTTCTTTTGGTAAAACGTCGCATGCAAATCTCCATACACATAACCTACAGAACCGTATTGTTTCTGAGATCGATTCACCTCCAAAACGGGGGGGGGGGGGGCAAAAATGTGAGCCTCAAAATTTTGAAGAAATTGCAACATATCCATGTGGGTAATCAAATTAAACAGAATTTAAATCAAAATGCGAATATATTGATCAGTTTTGGAAACTTCAAAATTTCGGAGCGCCAGTGTCCAAAAATCGTAGCAAAAATTTTAAAATCCCAATAATACAAGTGGGGTATAAAATTAAAGATAATTAATTGCTTCCGAGATATTTAAATTCTTGGACCTCCTCAAAACTGTGGTTACCTATTCTTATTCTTCCTTTCTCTTTTCTCTCATTCCTTGACGTCAAAATATACTTCGTTTTCTCTTCATTTATTTTTAATCCGGCGTTTCGCACTCTTTCCAATTCTAGATATGCTACCACTAGCGCTTGTCTTGTTCTTGCCATAATTACCACGTCGTCTCCATATGCTAGGTATTAGCAGGATCTGTTATATATATTTTCTCCAGGGTTTACTTCTATCTTTCTTATATATCTCTCCAGTACTAGACTGAGTAGCACTGAGGAAAGCGGTTCAGCCTGTGTTAGTCCCCTTTCCACTTTCAAATGTTTTGATAAAGTGGAAACGACCCCCCATAGATTAAAGTGGGGGCTAACGACAGGGTGGAGGTAATAATATATGATTAGCGCTGACAGAATCGTTAGCACCCACGCATCAGGCGAGGGCACATTAAATAACAGATAATCAAAACAATAACAACAGTAATAGTAATAATTCCCTGTACTAACTGAAACAGGACAGGTAAGCTGCTGCTTGCTAAATGGCAGACTTTACTGCACACCGCGTGTTAACGGACCCGCGACGCCGCTCTCTACGGTGCGCAACTATCAAACTAACCGCGGTATCGATATACACGTACGACAATACGTAAACGTTATTTACAACTGCCGGAGACTGCGGACCGTTTGATTAAAACTGCAGTCGGTCGTATTTCGAGTCGGTCCCCAGACGATAACGACAGGCCTGTGGCGTCTCCTCAGTACGCATTACTAATTCATGAGAGAACGGCACTGCGGCTCCGGTCGTCTTTCACACTTAACACCTTGTCAAATTAAATCTCTCTCTCTCTCTCTCTCTCTCTCTCTCTCTCTCTCTCTCTCTCTCTCTCTCTCCTAATAATTTTTGTTTACAGTTCTTTTTCTTGATATACAACAAAATTAGTTTTATTACAGTACTAACCTATGTAAGTGGGTTGTGGCAAATAAGAATAAATAAAATAAGAAATAAACATGTTAAAATTAGTTATTGGCAGAAAGCAGAGGGAAACTCAAGGTGGGAAAAGTAACAAATAAAAGACTAAGAGAAATGAAGGTAGTGACGTGTTCAAAAACTGCCATAAGACTAAACAACAAATTCGTACGGACATGTAGAGAGGATCACACACGAGCGCCTATCTAAACAAATACACTGTACTAAAATGGCACCAGAACGGCGTGCAAAACGGGTAGAGAGAGAAAAATTTGGAGAGAAGGTGAAGACGAGGAGGAAATGAGAGAGACAGGGGGGGAGATAATTAACAGAAGTTGGGCTGTAAAAAGTGGAGAAAGACTGAAAACTTTCTAGATAAATAGAGAGAGAGAGAGAGAGAGAGAGAGAGATGGAATGGAGTATAAAGACATTAGCAGTGCAGGCACACACGCGCGCGCGCGCTCCCGTGCGCATAAAACAGAAGAATATACATGATCGAATGTCATTCAATAAGTTATTTAAACAAAAAAACTTGTAAAATAGCCTACTTAAAACAATTTAAGATGTAGACTTTATTGCCAAATTTATGACAGTGTGTATATTTCTTAAGTTAATTAAATGTAATATCTGTTTAACTGTCTGACCTCGTACAAAAAATTTGCAGTTTTATTCAAGGTATAACTATCAATGTAATTTTATTTATTTATTTATTTTTTGTATTAATATGAAAGCGGCCAGTGATAATTATTGTTACGGATTATAATATAACTGCAAAAATAGGCGTTTTTTTTCGTTGAAACAACAAAGGGCCGGTTATTAACACTACTACAATACTAACATTGTTTACTATCCAAGTTAAGAACACCAATTGTCGTCCCAGGATAATCGATTGTTAATTAACTTCCAAGTGGGACGATTAATTTGACAAACGTCTGAATTGGCGTCGTGCGTCTGTGGCCCTATTAAGCTCTGGCGATTTCAATGATCGTCGCAATCTAGACACCACTGGATTTAGACAGAGGCCACTCGATGATTCCATTACCTCCCTTACAAAAGCTATCCTGTGGGAATTCACTGCATCCCGCCGACGGGCGGCCAATTGTCCAGAATCTTCTGGTTTCTAGTAGTATTGTTTCATTATTCTACTTGACCATTTAATTCAATTTCCAGCTGGCAGACTTTCGGTCATCTCCTCAGCTGGTACAGTCTTATTGTCTGGCCGCAGTTTCACGATCGTGGTCGATTTTCCCCCCAACACTCGGCCGCTTGTATGCCGAGTAGGATGGAAAAGATGTACTAACCATTTATCTATAATTAAAGAGAACAGAACTCCCCTCCACTCAGCGTCTCCTGAACAGAATGCCGGATGGCAGGTTATCCAGGAACTATTGAAGACAAACGTGAAGTGGATGTTTCACTTCCTTTGAAAGTGAACCAGGCGATTCGCCTCATCCCTGATGGAGGAGGAGGAGGAAGAAGAATGTCCCTTACTAAAAAAATAAAATTTACATAAAAACATCTTACATAAAATAGGGAAAGAATATAACTGTAACACATCTGAATCGAAGACAAAAGAAATGGCCTTTATAGGAGATGAACCGGTTCGGACCAAAATACGCGTATGCATACACAACACATGCATAGAACAAGTAAGACATTTCAACTATTTTGGACGTGACATTACTTATGATCAAGATAGAGATATAGAAAATAAAGTGACGAATTTCACAATAATGTGTGTGGAACGATCTGGAGAACGTTGGGAAAGAAATGTAGAAAAGAAACTCAAGTAAAATTTTATAAACAATGGCAATACCTACACTATTGTATGGCTCAGAAACGTGGGTCATAAAGAAAACAGATTACAGCTACAAACAGCAGAAATGAAATTTCTGAGATCAGTTAAAAGGTGTAATAGACGAGCTCATATAAGAAATGAAGAGATAAGAAGTGATTTAGATATTTTTGCAGTTCATGAAAAGATTAAAAAGGATTAAAGAATGCGAAAGAAAATGGATTCAACACATCAATAGAATGGAAGTAAGTAGAATAGCGAAGATAGCGAAAGTTTACAACCCTAGAGGCAGAAGAAAAGTTGATAGTCCTAAGAAAAGGTGGACTGTGGAATAGGAACAGGCCGCTAAAGACTAAAACCGTTAAGAAGAAGACTATGATGATAAATAATAAAAAAACGCTTTTATAATTTCCGCTGTTTTGTAAAGAAAACGACTGATATTTTGTGTTTGACTGACCAGACGACTGTCTTGTTGTCTAGAAATTATGTAGACAGTGTTGGACTAAGTCGAGTGTATATAATCTACAATGTGAATGCTCTTATTTAGAGTTTTCGTAGAATCGTTTTTGTACTGCACAACAAGGATCACTAAAACTGCCAGTATTCAAGAAGATATATATTTGTATTTATTTCGAGCGAAGCGCAGAATACGTTGCTGCCGCTGTAATAAGACGTTTCCGAATAAATCTAAATACAATATGCTTTAGTCAGGGGCAAGACGCCGGCGTATTGTGTGTATTGCACAGTAGTCATATTAGAATAATACCGAGCATTGTTATATCGATTGGCTTAGCGTGTAATCGATTTATGAAACCGATAACTCAATTTATCGATCGATTTATTAAAGCTTTTTCGTTTCATGACTTGTAATTAATGTATATTTTATATGCAATTCATATTTTTTTTGCATGACACTCATTATCGTCATCTTCATATGACGGCAGAGGCAAGGTGCTGCCTGTTCCGCCTTCAAAGATCCTCCAGCTGGACCCCCCCCCCCGGGTAAAAAAGTTGACAAATTTTGTTGATCTCTTAATTTTTAGCTCTTTTATTGTTATTTTCAGTTGTGTACGCTAATAAGTAATAGCTCGCTCTTTTTTAAATATACACATAGGTTTATTAAAGAGCATTTTCGTATACGTTTGCAGCATGAAATATAGGGAAATCAATTCAGTAAATAAGTATCTTGTAAACAATGTTTCAATAATGGGTATTTTTATTGTGTTATTACCGTTTACTTTAATGGGACTGATTTAGCCACTTTATAGATAGTAATATTGATTGGTCTTGAATTGTTTTTTATTTTGTATGAAGCCGACCCGACCCAGGATCCACCCAAGGCCAAATTCTAGATACGCCACCGATTTCTCCCCTCCTCTGCTGTCCTGCTGAAGAGCATACCACCATCCCTGAGACCTACAAAAACGAAATTTCCAACTTACTAACGCCTGTCCTCATCGTGACGGTATTTCAACGTACTCCTCAAAATGCTAAACCAAATTTTAGAATGTGCTAATGTTGCTGAACAAACTTCGGTAAGAGATGTAACACCACTTGTAAAAAAAAAAGATTTCTGACTGCTCGTCGAGCATAATAAAAAAAAAATCGTTATTCCGTGTTTGCTGTTTTCATCCCTTCCCGTAACAGTGTTACACTTTTCTAGGAAAACATTTTACAGGTTGTGTATTCTTTTGAAGTGAGTTGATTGAGCGGCGTCGATGCCATTATATTGAAGTCTGTGTAATTAAAGTACTGATCGCGTCGCGGCGCCGCGTCTTCATTCTTTTCTTCTTCAAAGGAATAATTTATTAATTTAGTCATTCTTCGCCGTTGTCTTTCTTGTCTTTAATGTTTGAGCGTCATGTCCTTTGTCGTCTCGTACTCCTCAACAATTTTGTAAATTACTTTCTTCTTCTAACGAGCGCGTTTATAAAACATGCAAGCGGAGCTGCCAGTTATTGCTGTCGCGACGTTTCACATAATACTCCTTCGCCCTGAAGGGTAACATTCCGCAGCCTCTGATGACGTAATAATGTGTTCTCAATTGCGCCGCACTTCCCGACACTGTCTCTGTACACCAATCAGATTGCCCCCGTTGGTAAGACGAGATTACTCTCAAATACTTGCTCCCATCCGTTCAGCCCTTCCTTCGACCCCAGTGGAAGCCAAATGTTCCGGCAATTCGCTGAAATTGGTGGTCAAATCCATCATTGACTTCACGTTTTGCGTCCACGTTGCAGCCACAACCGCAGCTTGTCACCGCCTTCAATGGAACTGATCCATCCACGCACAACGACGGCGCCGTCACCAAGAACAAGACGGTCAGCGCTCCTAGTGGCAGCCTCTGACGAAGCTTGTAATAAGCGAAAACTGGTTCAGGCTACGAGGTAAAATTTTTAGATTTTTACCAATAAAAAACTTAGTGTTCGGAGTCAGTAGTATTATAGTTATAATTAGTTAATCAACGGACACGTCATGGACAACGAAATCCAAGGATTTAAATTTTTTAAATAAAAGTAAATGTCCGATTGAATATTCTACGTAAGCATAGTTGAATTAACTGTTAAGTTGGACAAAACAGATGAATACAATGTGCTGACTGTTGTAGAGTTTCTGGTTTGGCTTTTCATTTACCCTGAACTCCTGTCGTGCCCACGTAACATAACGTACACTACACTACGTATTATGCCTTACTACGCTTTACGCAAAGTTTTATTATCCAATACGAGTTTTTCTCAGCCCCCCCCCCTTATCTCTCAGAATGCTCCGATTTGGGCAGGATTTAGTAACGATCGAAGATTAACACTTACGAAAGTCAGACCACAGCATCAGTGTGTGTGATTTCTTTTGATAGATCTCATCATCATCATCTTCAAGAATTAAACCAAGCATGGTTTGTTCCGGTCTCAAACAGGCAAAGATTAGAGCTAGTCACTCCAGCGCTTCCTCGTACGTTCCACACCTCTCCGTCCCCTCCGGCTTATAGTTCCATTGTTGTTTGGCGATGCGGCAGTCATCCATTCGGCAAAGATGTTTCTACCAATTCAGGTGATACTGGGCGATCCTGTCGAGTATACTCATAATATTCAGTTTCTGCCGTATATCTGTGTTTCTGCTATGATCATGGAGAGTATACTCTGCCACGTGGCTGAGAAATCTCATTTCACCCACTTGGACGGGACTGGCCTCGCCTTTCGTTAAAGTCCAATTCTCAGACCCATAAAGAATTGTGGGAAGAGCCATCACCTTGCAGAATTTTAGGCGTGTTCCTTTACTTGCTGACTTAAGGGTTCTCTTAATGGTCCCGCACATAAGACTGAACTTATGCAACTTGTGTCACAACGTCGTTGCTTGTTTTAATAGATTTGACGTACATTATACTGACAGAATAAGTATCATCACAGGTTTATAAATGAATTAACAAATAATCGAAACTATTCGATTTCAATACAAAAACTAACGAGTAGTAGAATTTGTTTCAATTTTAATATAAAATACCGAATTATCGAATTTTTTAAATAAAAGTATCGATTATTTTAATGCTTATTTACTTAATCAGCTATTAAGTCTGACCAAAAAGACTGATATAGAGCAGTATAAGACTAATTTATAAGACGTTGTGAATAAGTTGCGTAAGTTCAACCTTATGTGCGCGACCATTAGGCGAACCCTTAAGTCAGCAAGTAAAGGAACACGCCTAAAATTCTACAAGGCGTTGGCTCTTCCCACACTTCTTTATGGGTCTAAGAACTGGACTTTAACGAAAGACCAGGCCAGTCCCATCCAAGCGGCTGAAATGAGATTTCTCAGGTACGTGGCAGGGTATACTCTCCATGATCATAGAGAAGAAACACATATATATAAGGCAGGAATTGAATATTATGAGTATACTCGACAGGATCGCTCAGTATCGCCTGAATTGGTGGGAACATCTTTGCCGAATGGATGACTGCCGCATCCTCAAACAACTTATGGAACTATATAAGTCGAGGGGACGGAGAGGTGTGGGACGTCCGAGGAAGCGCTAGAGTGACCAGCTCTAATCTTTGCCTATTTGAGACCGGAACAAACCGTCCCTGATTTAATCCTTGAAGATGATGATGAATAATAAAATATTATCTCACAAAAAAGACTGATATAGATCAGTAGAAGACTAATTTATTTTATCTTATTTTTTTCAAATGCACACTCGGACACAAAAACGATCTCATTAAAAAACCATTACACACACATACTGTTTGTTTGAAAATCAAACCGGCCGTGTGTCAACTTTTAACTTCCATTCGAGAACAGTTTTTGATAAAAAAAAAAAACTTCCGACAAGTTGAAAATTAAGAACCCGCTGCCTCCTACACTCATCGTTAAGTACCTACTCCAGTACTTACAGAACGCTTAGTAAATCAATATGACAAGAGACTCTGCGGAAAACTTTTTTAATCGTTCAGAAGAAGTATGAGAGAGGAAAGTTTGGTTAATTATTCATTTTAACAGTTAAACGCTACCGCTTTTAAATTTATTTTTGTAATTTTAATCTAATGGAAATTAGGCGGTAAGGAAAACTTTTTCTGTTAATCATATAAATAGCTGCCAATATCATCGGCGGCTTTATCCCGGACGGAGAAAACTTGTAAAACCTCATAGTCGTCGTCACGCCCACGGTGTGTTTTCCGATTCTGTGGCCCACTGCCTTCTAGATCGGCCTACACCAGGATCGGCTCCAGGCATGGGCGAACCGTGCCACCGCCCACGGCGGCAAATTTTAAAGGGCGGCAGATTCCGGGATGTTAAGTTCTGAAATTGATGGAAAAAATAAAATTATTCACATAATTTCATCACAATATGTAGCTATGTAGTTAGCTGAATCACTTGATTACAACGAAGACATAAAGGAGTTTGCCAGTCCAAAAGCTAGACGAGTATTTTTTAACTAAGGTATATGATACATTACTTTTGTTATATTTCAATCATAATGAATTTTAGTTAGTATTTTAAGTCATCACTTAGGCATACATTTTTATTGTCTCACGATCCCTTGATTTATCTCTACAATTTTTATTGTAGCCGTTTGCGCATCATAAATGCGAACAAGTTCTAGTTATTTGATAAACACAACAATGCAAACATTCCTAGTCGTCATTTGAAGGCAATCGCCGTATCTTTAGGTCTAGTGTGCGTGAATGTGTTCAGAGTTAAAATAGGGAGGAGGCGGCACTCATAAATACTGCACAGGGCGGCAGAAGCACTGGGTCCGGTCCTGGCCTGTTTGACTATAAGACAGCGTGCAATTCTGTTTACACACTGTTTGCGACGGATCCGGTCTTGAGTTCTGCTCTGTTATACTTTCTTTAGAAAGAAACTCTATCGCGTACATACTTCCACCGCCCTAAGAAATGTGAATCTGGCGTTTGTAAAGACACAAATGATGTGCTACAAAATTGTAAACCGCATACACAGGAACAACTGAAAATACTATGGTAAAATATTGAAGGAGATAAAAACATAAAAACTGTGAAGGAGATGAAAGCAGAGGAAGAAAACATCATGGAATTGAGGCAAATAGAAAGAGAGAGCAACTTGTACACGACACAGACAGAGGTATCAACACTGTAAATTACAAGTGGGAAAAGAGACAGAAGATGGTAACCAAGAAGATTTGTAGGGTGTGTCCTACATCAAAAAATATTTTATTTGAAAACAGATGGAAGAAGATCAAAATGCAATGGGACGATAATATCAGTAGCAGAGGAAAAACTATCGTAAAAGTGAGGCAAATAGCGCGCGAGAGAAAGATGAGAGAGAGAGAGAGAGAGAGAGAGAGAGAGAGAGAGAGAGAGAGAGAGAGAGAGACGTACACAAAAATAAAAAATACAAGTGTACAGGACTCAAAAAAAGAAGAAGAAGGAAGAGGAGGAGGAGAAGGAGAGAAAGAAAAAGAAATAGAAGTAGAAGTTATAAAAAATAATCACACATTTGCCGATTTTATGAAAGCGGCTGTAAAACGCGAGGACGTCGGTTAAGGTTGACAGCCCCTGGAAGCCTTGAAATGGTAGCGGTGAAGAAGAAGAAGAAGAAGAAGAAGAAGAAGAAGAAGAAGAAGAAGGAGGAGGAGGAGGAGGAGGAGGAGGAGGAGAGAAACAAAAGTAGAAGAAGAGGAAGAAAGAGGATGAAGAGGAGGAGCTGCTGCTGCTCCTGAAGAAGAAGAAGAAGTTAGGATGACGTTATGAAAGCGACCCGCGGGCCAGAGAAGGGTTAAGAAAACGTCACAAGCTCTGGACAACAATGGGTCATGGCGTTCAAAAGGTACTACTACGACGAACAATAAAAAGGAGAAGACAAAGCATTGATCTGAAGAAAATAATAATAAATTAATATAAAAATCAAAAAAACAAAATTTTATTTTAGAAAATTCCATTAATAGCCAGAGGTTAAAATCTGGAAACATTCAGTCTATTCAGAGGGGGTATGTAACTAAATGGTCGTTATGTTTCACCTGATTTACAAACCAGCGGGGCGATGTCAGCAGCCGGATCACGCAGCTGGGCTGTGTGGGACAATACTGTACATCTCGTTATTCGAATGCATCTGTAAAAATGTACACGACAGGACAGCAGCGAATGCACCTCGCGTTGCTGGACATTATTAATTGTGTCCAGATGTGATTTACCGACACACCGTATAATTAACTGGCGAACCAAACACAACACACACCAGTAGTAGTGTCAACTCTCTTTGTGACTTCCACCACTGTGACTAATTGGATAGAATTATATGCAGTTACATAAACCCTACGTGGGGATTAGTAACAACATGAATTTACAACCCTATACAGACTACTCCAAATACTTCCCAAGTACAGTATTTAAAATATCGGTATGGAGACCCATACATGACTTCCATGTTCTAAGATTTATATTTAAAAACATTTTCGAAATGAACTACTTCCACACAAACTACTTCTTTATACTTACTGCTTCATCCTTAACCACAGTACTGTGGTCACTAACGTATACCACCTCACGTTATCGCACTCGATTTTCACTGATGTTGGAAGTCGATGGCACTGCCGAAACGTCTGGTTTTGCAGAAAGCATTGGACCTTGGCCAAACAGCCCGGGAAGGAATTTTAACAACAAACTACTTCTTTGTTGCCAATAATGTAGTACACATATAAAAATATGTATAAAATTAATGGCTTGTATAAGTTAATGTTTGATCTCCATTAAGTAGTGCTCAAGTTTCCAAAGTTTTAATATTATGATGTCCGTAATTAAAACATCAGAGCAGGTTTAGTGTGTATGAGGGTTCACCGTGGACAAAAATTTTCAACATTTCCTATTGAGCGTTGCTTAGAATAAATCTGCGAATCTACAGTGTACGTTTCACAGAACAAACGCGCGGAAAAGAAGGAGCGCTCCGAAGTCACTCATGGACCCTCAGCATCTTGCAGAGGGTTCATTCCCTAAAGACGAAAAGTCTGTCTATGAACCGTTCCTCTGTAAACACGTGCAGTTACACTGCCCAGCGATCCACAGGAAGCAAATTGATGTCCATTTTTTCGGCTTGCACGCGTTACGTTGGTGTGGGTTTCGGCATTTAAAAAGCGTGCAAATGTAAGAAAATAAACATGAGTGAGGCCAGAAATAACGCGAATTGTGTGTGTGTGTGTGTGTGTGTGTGTGTGTTCCCTGCCTTTTTATTGAGGTAGTCATAATAATAAAATGGAAACGTAAACATTACATAACTGAGATATGCTTACCTGCAACGAACGATATATTATTTTATACATGTATATTAACTCATACATAATTTACATTAAAATGAAAAAATTATAATTTTATTGCCTGGCAACAAAATTATTTTATTTTTAACTATTACCATTGTTTGAAATTAAATGAATTTTCAAGTACTTTACTGTTGTTAAAACGTAAAAGGTTGCAGGTAAACTACCCCTTCCCCTTAACCGATCTTCACCAAAATCGAAAGTCCTTGAGATCGCTACAATTCAGGGACGTATGCAAAAAATTAATTGATTCTGTTTGAATTTGCGGCTGTTATCGTTTGCCATAGAAAATACCCTTGATAAAAAAACGTTGCAGGTAAACTACCCCTTCCCCTTAACCGATCGTCACCAAAAACAATACGCCTTGAGTACTCTACAAATCAGGGGTGTATGCAAAACATCATTTGATTCTGTTTGAATTTGCGGCTGTTATCGTTTGCCATAGAAAAAAAATCTACAGACACACAGACACTTTTCGAAAAACGACTTTTTTTCATGTTTCGAGTGTAGTACAATCAGAATCTGCAATAATCTCGAACACGATTTTTTTTGCCATCACCATACTTCCATTTCCTTAAGGAATATGGAAGTAAAATTAGTCACAGTGACCACGGTGGCGCATGAGTTGCGTGACTTGTGCTGCAATTTCAATACACAGTAAGACAGATAATGACGTTGCCAGTTGCTAGGTGGCGGAAGCGGACATAAACGGTTACGACTTATGTCAAACACAGTGACAGCAATTATCACCGACGACTCATTACTCTTGTGGTTGTTGTCACCTCGCTTTCGCTCCGCTATCATTCTCTCCCCTCCACCCCCACCCACGTTAACCGCGTTTTATACAACTGTCGTGTCATTAATATAATTGGGATTCCTGCAATATATATTAAGACGGCAGTAAAAGTTTTTATAAATTAGTTGCGTTATATGAAAAAATAAGTAGTTTTAATTGTATTCTTAATAACTTTCATTTACTTTTTCCTTCCATGTTTCGTAAGGAAATGGAAGTGTGGTGATGGTGAAATAAAACGTATTCGAGATAAGGGCTAATTCTGATTGTACTACCCTCAAAACATGATGAAAAGTCATTTTCCGACAAGTGTCTGTGTGTAGAATTTTTTCTATGGCGAACGATAGCTGCAGCAAATTCAAACAGAATCAAATAATTTTTTACACCTGTGCACGAGTTGTAGGGGACTCTCAAATCTTATTGATTTTGGTGAAGATCGGTTAAGGAAAAGGGGTAGTTTACCTGCAACGTTTTACGTTTTAAAAAGAGTACTTAATTTTGATAAATAAATTATCCTCAAAAGAAGGTCATAATAATCCACTGTAGAAAGGTAGATGAAATATATATATAAATGAAAAGGGTCGTTGAAGGGGGATGGGGTAATATTCTATAAATGAAAATGATAGTAGGAGTGGGATGTAATTTTTTAATGGGTACTACGTTATCTGCAACAAAGAAGTAGTTTGTTTTTAACAATTCTTCCCGGGCTGTTTGGCCGTGGTGCAATGTTTTCTGCAAAACCAGACGACCATCGACTACCATCATCAGTGAAAATCGAGTGTGCTGAGATGGTATACGTTACTGACCACAGTACTGTGGTTAAGGCTGAAGAAAGAAGTAGTTTCTACGGAAATATTTCATTTCGAAAATTATTTTAAATACAAATCTTAGAACATGTAAGTCATGTATGATTCTCCATACCGATATATTTATATTGCTTTAGAGAAAGTCATTAGAGACGCAGGCATTATTAACACAAGAGGAAACATCTTTTATAAGTGCGTTCAAATTCTGGCTTATGCAGATGACATCGACATTACAGGAAGAACAAAAACAGCTATGATGGAAGCCTCTGTGAAATTGGAGAAAGCTGCAACAAAAATGCACCTGCAGATCAATAAGCGAAACCCGAAGTATACGGCAGTGACAAGAACAAGAAAAGACTGTTGTTGTGTGGGCCCTAAAAATTTTAAAATAGTATCCTATAAATTCGAGATAGTCCATAGCTTTACCTACCCGGCTCAGAAGTTAAATGTAAAAATAATATTAGTGGCTAATATTTTATTTTATTTCTGGCTATGCAGTCCTGGCATTCGATTTTGTATATTCCATTGTTCATTGTATTAGCTTTGTTGTGTAGTTTATTTAGTTTTTATATATTATTTTTGTTCGTTTTGCCATCGTATTGTTTATGATTGCGAATGTAGAGCCGACTTTCTAGTATTGTTGTTATATATATACAAGTTCGTTTTCTTCCTGTCTAGGGTGATTCTCACGAATCTCACTAATAATGGCACTATCTTTCTTTTCTATATTTTAAAGTGCTTACCTATATTTATGTTAATTCCCAGCGATCGTAAACTCTGGTTCTGATTCCGATTATTTACAGTCTAAAAACGGAGCATAGAGAGAGAGAGAGAGCGAGAGAGAGAGCGAGAGAGAGAGAGAGAGAGAGAGAGAGAGAGAGAGAGAGAGAGAGAGAGAGACAGACAGACAGAGACAGACGCAACAAAATATGCAAAGTATGTAGTGATTCGATTTCCATTACGAATCGCTTCCTCTCACCCAATAAGGCAGTAGTAGTGTGTTACACAAACGACCAGGATTCCCACTGGTAACCCCCCCCCCCCCCCCAGTATTCTCACTCAAAGCAGATCATAGTACAGACGTTACAAAGGTTTTGTAAAATATATAAAAACACTTTGTACGTTTCACAGATTTTATTAACTCTGACAGCTGTTTCGACCTCTTAAGTCATTGTCAAAGAGATGAATGAAGACTAAACACAGGATGTAAGGTGGACATCTGTTTAGGGCATGTGTTGTGGGAACAGTGCGAGGGGTGAAGATGGGGAGGGGGTTGCAGGAGCTAAGAGAAGGTCAAGTGTCTGTGAAAACTAAATATAACCTGAATGCAAAATACAAAATTAACTAAACTAAATATAATCTGAATGGAAAATATATAATTAACTAAACTAAATAACAGCTTTTACTAAAGGGGATACACAGAATTCAGTTTGTTCATTTGTTAAATTTTTGTTATTTTTTATTGCTTTTTTAATTTCTAGAATTTCTAACAAATCCATTTTTTACCTTTTTGTATGTTGCGGAGTTGTGTTATGTTTTTGGTATCTATGAAGTGATTGTGTTGTATCCAATGATCTGCAAAACCTGTATTGGCTGTATTGGTTAAAATCGCCTTCTTATGTTCAGAAATGCAATGTTTCAGAGCACGGCCAATTTTTAAATTCTAGAAATTAAAAAAGCAATAAACAATAACAAAAATTTAACAAATGAACAAACTAAATTCTGTGTATCCCCTTTAGTAAAAGCTGTTATTTAGTTTAGTTAATTATATATTTTGCATTCAGATTATATTTAGTTTAGTTAATTTTGTATTTTGCATTCAGGTTATATTTAGTTTTTACAGACACTTGACCTTCTCTTAGCTCCTGCAACTCCCTACCCATCTTCACCCCTCGCAGTGTTCCCACAACACATGCCCTAAACAGGTGTCCACCTTACATCCTATGTTTAGTCTTCATTCATCTCTTTGACAATGACTTAAGAGGTCGAAACAGCTGTCAGAGTTAAATAAAATCTGCGAAACGTACCAAGTGTTTTTATATATTTTACAAAACCTTTGTATTAATATGTTTCACCAAGTGCCCAACGAGTCATCAATTAATATCGTAGCATTCGTTAGTTACTCTATATAAGTGTGTGTGAAGGTGACCGCTATAATAACCACTTTGTAACCGTTACTCGCGACTAATACACAATTAGCGTACATAACAGGTACGTACTGGGAACTGTGTGTGTGTGTGTGTGTGTGTGTGTGTGAATGATTACCGGGCGGCAGCAGTAACCCACACATGCACCGCGCCAGGCACCGGCTTGTACTGAGCGTTTTCAGATAGCCAACCGACATAGATATAAAACAATACAAATTGAAGAAGACGGGCAGACGAGCACAAGCGAGAGAGAGAGATCAATGCCACCACAGTATGTACGTAACATTACGACATCTACAGCAGCCAGTTGCCAACTTTTTGTTTTTCCATAAGGAACATTTATAATAACGTTAATTATAGTTTTATGAGGAGGTTATCACGACCGGAGTCGTTGATACAGTGATTCATACCCGCGCTGTTTGGCCGCGGTCGATTGTTTTATTCTGTCATTGTCTAAGCGTTTCGGCCACCCACTGGAGGCCTTCTTCAGTAGAAACAAGTTAAAAGGTAAAAACAAAAAGAATGATACCTCGGTTAGTGTTCCGTTCACCAGCAGAGGGCTGAGCGAGACAAGGCCAGCCCATCGCCCGCTCGTGTGCTGCGTTCCGAGCTTCAAATAAAGCTCCTGCCGCAGGGTCCACAGATAGATGACCATGTCTCTTCCGAGAGACGCATTACAGCCGGGGTACCTCAAGGTAGCGTGCTAGGGCCTCTTCTGTTCTCCGTGTACGTCAACGACGCACCCAGAGAGCCTGGAGTCCAGATGGCCCTGTTTGCCGACGACACGGAGGTTTATACCGCCGATCGGAACGCTGACAGGGCTATCCCACGACTCCAGCGCGCACTCGATGGGTATTCGACGTGGACGGAGAGCTGGAAAGTTGCCGTCAACGACACCAAGAGCTCCGCGGTGCTATTCTCAAAGCGCCGGAAAGAACCACGAGGCCGAGTGAGACTCGGTAGAACGTACTTGCCCTGGTCGAGAGAAGTTAAGTACCTCGGTGTCCACCTTGATCGTCGGCTCACCTGGCGTGCCCACGCTGAGACGATGCGAAAGAAAGCGTCCGCTCGTCTCGCGCAACTGTTCCCGATACTTGTCAACAAGGCTATGACCCGCAAGCTGGGTAAGTTGATCGTCAACGCGTATCTGTTGCCGATCATTACCTACGCTCTTCCCGTCTGGGGTTACCTCGCAACCGTTCATAAAAGAAAGTTGCAAAGCGTTCTCGATAGGGGCCTTCGGCTAGCGGCCAAAGTCCCCTATCGGTTTTCTTCTCGACTATTGAGAAGAGGACTCGGTGTCCGCTCCTTGGAAGACACCGCAAGGCGACTTGCACGTAAATTTTACGTTCGAGCTGCGAGGACGCAGACAAACCCACTCATAGCTGGCCTTGGCAAGTACCGAACACGTCCAGGTGAATCTTGGAAACGGCCTCGACAAATACTGTACTAGTCGATCTAGTACGAGCATGTCGTTGTAGCGACCATTAAAACTTAAATAAATAATATTCCGTCTGGACAGGATCACTAGGCAGGAGCCCCTACAGGAGGCTCGGTACTAGGAACCCATTGGGTCGTCTCACGACGCACAACCCAACAGCTCTGGCAGCAGGGACCACAGATGTGCTGGATATTGAGGGTGTGGCCTGCTACCGGCCGTGGGTTTTCAATTAATAATTAATTAATTGAGGGTGAGCGTTCGCCGAGGCTGGGTCCAAGATTCGCCTGGCACAGATTGGCAGCGACCGAGGGCGCTAATTGGGTGGTTGCCCTGGAAGCGGGCGGTGCGGCGACAGAATTTTCGGGACAGTGTCCGTATAGTGGCGTTCTGGGAACGAACACATAAGGAGTCTCTAATGGTTTTGTTAGATGTCAGGTAGCGGACTTTGCACGCCCAGCGCAATCCTCGGTCCAGGATATTCCCATATGGGGCTTTCGCTCATGGGCCTTGGCAAAGTAGCCCCGTATGGGAATCGCGTAGGTAACCATCGGCACCACATAGGTGGAGAAGATAAGCTTCCCTAGGCGGCGGGTCGTAGAGTTGCTGCAAAGCAGGGGACGGAGTTGATATAGACGATGGGCGGTCTTGCGGGCTACTTGGTCGGTGCGTGTCCGCCAGGTAAGACGTCGATCAAGGTGAAGCCCGAGGTACTTAACTTCCCGAGACCAGGGCAGAGGAGTATCGCCTACGTACAGTCTGTCTGTCCTTATGCGCCTGGAGAAGACTACGGCTGTGCTCCGTTCTGCTCTCCACCCTTTGTCGAACACTTTTAACTATTTTTCTACTGAAGAAGGCGTGGCCGAAACGTTTATAAAATGACCGGAGAAAGCAATCGAACACGGCCAAACAAGAAGCATATGAATTCTTTTCCAATATTTATTATAATTATAATTTATAATAATGTTTAATGTATATTGGATCAGAAATGGGAAGAAGTTCCTAAAGTTAGGCCCATAGGCTATGTTTGCCCCGCTACATCGCCAACATCATCAACCCCAAGCGTTAGGGTTCAACGCCCCACTCGATCCACCTTGTTCTTGGTAGTCCTCCAGCACCCGCCTCGCTATGTTAGTTTGTAGCTGTAGCTGTAGATGGCCTATCCATTTCTGTCTATATTCTTTTATTTTACTACAAAAATTAAATATAATTATTTCACTACGACTCGGAACACAAAACTTTTTATGGATAAAAACGAAAAAGTTTTACCTTACAAATAATTAATTGTAGAATTTGTGATTATGTACAAATTCTACACAGGCCAGACAGGACGTAGCTTCAAACAAAGATACATTGAACACACAAAGGCATTCCACTCCACTACAGAATCCACCTTTGCAAACCACCTCGTTGAAGCAAACCACACATACAAAAACATCGACAATAATATGAACATTCTACACGTACACACAAAAGGCCGAAAACTAGACACTCTAGAACAACTGGAAATATACAAACACACGAAAACAAATAAAAACGATATCTTAAACGAACAGACACAATTCAAATCACACGCATTATTCGAACATATCACACCACACACACACAACACCGATCTTTCGAAAATCGATTCCGTTGCCAACAACAAGACGGACAGTGCTACCAGCGGCAACCTCTGAAGAAGCTTTTTAAAAGTGAAACCGGTTCAGGTTGTAAGGTAAAACTTTTACGTTTTTACCCATAAAAAGTTTTGTGTTCCGAGTCGTAGTGAAATAATTATATTTAGTTAAGTAACGGACCGTCATGGACAACGAAGTCCAAGAATTAATAAGAATTTAAGAAAAAGGTTGGCCAAATGTTATATGTGGAGCGTTGCTTTATATGGTGCAAAGACATGAACACTGAGGAAAGAGGATGAGAAAAGATTAGAAGTATTTGAGATGTGGGTTTGGCGAGCAATGGAAAAAGTGAGGTGGGTTGATAAAGTAAGGAATGATAAAGTTTTAAGAAAAATAGGAGAAGAGAGAAGAATCCTGAAGGTAATAGAATATAGGAAAAGGAATTGGTTAGGCCATTGTTTAAGAAGAGACTGCTAGCTTATAACTGCCATGGAGGGTGTCATAGAAGGAGAAAAAAGAAGAGGGCGTAGAAGAATGAAGTTATTAGATAGCATTAAAATCAGAGGGTGTTACGAAGAAACGAAAAGACTGGCATGCGATAGGACAGCTTTTACCATTTGAAGACCTGCCTTAGGGCCGAACACCAAATAATAACTACAAAAAAGAGTAAAACTTTTCATGTTATTAAAAAAGCGCCAGTAACTGAAGAACACGGCTGAAAAAATAATAAAATAGCCTAAAAATTAAGAGATTAACAAAATTCGTCAACTTTATCGACCCCTCTGGAGGGGGTCTGATCCCGTTCGCCCCTGCACGTTTACAAACGGGATTCACAGGGTGTAAAGTAATCTCATATCTGACAGCCTGTATTCGATCCTCGTGCCGAAATTTAATCAGTAAAACGATGATAAGGCTTATATTTGCAATCTTAGTTAAACAGCAGCGGGACTGAGGCCCTCCGGTCATCGGTCAGATGTTCACAGCTGACGCGGGTTCCCACGGTTTACTCTGTACTCCGTAGCTTACATTACACGCTGTTATACTAATATTATGTGCTATGTATTATTATTATTATTATAAATTTAATATTTATATCTATTTTACATCAAGATATATTATTTCCTTGCTTGGGATATGTTTCGTGAATTACATATTTTTTCCATTCCCAGCCATTTTAGTTTTTGATGTTGTTGAATACTTGTGTTCCGGTTTGTTGTTGCTATGGTTTCCTATTGGCTTTTGGTATTTTAAATTGGTATTATTGTGTGTGGGTGTGGTGTATATATTTGTTTTTGACTGTTTTTATAAACACAAAACAAACTAATATCTGAACAAATACAAATCAACACAAAACACGACACAATTTTCAAAATACTCAAAATTAAAAATGACAAATAATTTAATCCTAGCTTTAACGTTTATATATGTTTCCATAAATATCCGTTGACCTACATTTTGGTCCATTTTTTGGGCCACGATATTCTAAAACCGTTTTGAAATTTCCCAAACTCAGATTTTGGCTCCAAAATTCTCTTTAATTTGATATCCCACACACATGGAAATTTGAGATGTTTTCGCAATTTTGGTCGCCTCCTCCCCATTACAATTTTATACCTTAGACTGGAGATGGAACGGGAGCAGACAGAAATGTCTACACTCAGAGAAATTACAAGCCATACCAGACCAAACCGTCGTGGTATACGGACAGGACACAACTTCGGTCCAAGACATCAGCGAGTGAAGCCCGTAATAGGAATGAGCATGTAGGAGAATAGCACGCGGCAAAAACCGAACAAGAATACTCTATGCCATCGAATTTATACCTACAGCAGTACTTAATCACGGTAATATTAAAAAAGAAAAATAATTACAGTAGGATACAGTGGCCAGAATAACGTAAATCAAAATAAGACCAAAGCAGAAAAAGAATGACGATAGGACGAGCAGGAGAAAGAAGAACAAGAAGAAGGAGAAGGAGGACAGAAGATGAAACAGAAAAAGAAGAAGAATACTCAATGACATCGAATTTATACCTACAGCAGTACTAAATCACGGTAATATTAAAAAAAAATAAAAATTTACAATAGGGTACACTGGGTAGATCTATGTAAATCAAAACAAGACCAAAGACGAAGAACTGTGAGGAGGAGGAGGAAGAGGAGCACGAGAAGAAGAAAAAGAACATCAACAACAACAAGGCGATGTAGAAAAAGAAAGAGATAAAGGAAAGAAATGGAATACAAAATGCGATCGAGTTTATACCTAAAGGATACTTAATTATGGAGTATTAAAAATTACAAGGTCGGACCAATGTCAATTAAAACGAGAAGCATAGGCGTCTCTTCTTTCATCCCCCGCCACTCTATTATCCTTTTATTTTCGTCTATTTATCCCGGTTTCTGTTTATTTCTTTCACTAAGGTTTAAAAGATTACACGTACACACCGGCACGCTTCTGAGATAATCCCCAGTGACGCGAATTGGAAAACAACTTGTCATTTGGAAAAAAAAAAGTGGATATGGAAATCTACTATAGAACCATCAACCATTACGATGGTGGAACGAACAGGGAGGGGACGAATTTGTACCTGAACAAACGCGCGCGTGCTGGTGTGTACGTAGTATGTCCTGGAGGCTTGTCGACATACACACACGCGCGCGCGCTGCATAAAATTAATTAACGCAAACTATCGTAGTAAACTTGCAGTGTGTGTGTGTGTGTGTGTGTGTGTGTGTGTGTGTGTGCAATATATAAAAAATAACAAAAACAAGTGGCGGGGCAAAATGCTGGCGGTTGGTGTATGTGCCACGCCACAGCCACACAGAGGTTTATTAACAAAAAGCTAAGTAACGAATCGCGGTCGTGGGACTGACATTAATTAATGTTCTCGCATCAGATTTATATTAAATCGCTGCTCCCCGTGCCGTGCCAATATAACAAACCAATTCTGATACCCCCGCTCTCGACACCCGTTGTGTACTCGCTACAGCACGCACACGCCAACAAAATACTCGGCAGACATAACCTTAAATAAAAAAAAGAAGAAAAGTGAAATTAAAGAAAAACTTACAATAACTAATGGAAATATCGGTATGGAGAACCATACATGACTTCCATGTTCTAAGATTTATATTTAAAATCATTTTCGCAATGAAATATTTCCATAGAAACTATGTCTTTCTACTTATTGCTTCAGCATTAACCACAGTACTGTGGTCACTAACGTATACCACCTCACGTTTTCGCACACGATTTTCACCGATGATGGCAGTCGATGGCACTGCCGAAAAGTCTGGTTTTGCAGAAAACATTGGACTACGGTCAAACATCCCGGGAACCAATTTTAACAAAAAAACTACTTCTTTGTTGCCGATAACGTAGTACACATAAAAAATTCTCCCCTCCACCTTCAACTATAATTTTTAATAATAGAAAATTACCCCCACCCCGTTCACCTAACTTCTTCATTTATAGATATTTCATCTACGTTTCTACAGTGGATTACTATGAGCTTCTTATCAGGATACTTTACTTATAAAAATTAAGTACTTTACTCTTGTTAAATCATAAAATGTTTCAGGTAAACTACCCCTTTCTCTTAACCGATCTTCTCCAAAATCAACAGACCTTCCGTCCTCTACAATTCAGCGAAGCATGCAAAAAAATATTTGATTCTGTTTGAATGTGCGGCAGTTATAGTTCGTCATGGAAACATTTCTCTTGTTACAACATAAAATGTTGCAGGTAAACTACCCCTTTCCCTTAACCGATCTTCACCAACACCAATACGTATTGAGAACTCTACAATACAGGGCTGTATGCAAAACATCATTTGATTCTGCTTGAATTTGCGGCTGTTATCGTTTACTATAGAAAAAAAATTATCCTTGATAAAAAACCGTTGCAGGTAAACTACCCCTTTCCCTTAACCGATCTTCACCAAAAACGACAGGTCTTAGGTAGTCTACAATTCAGGCCTGTATGCAAACAATTATTTGATTCTGTTTGAATTTGCGGGTGTTATCGTTTGCCATAGAAAACACCCTTGATAAAACATAAAACGTTGCTGGTAAACTACCCTATTCCATTAACCGATCTTCACCAAAAACAATAGGTCTTGAGAACTCTTCAATTCAGGGCTGTATGCAAAACATTAGTTGATTCTCTTTGAATTTATGGCAGTTATCGTTCGTCATAGAAAAAATACCCTTGTTAAAACATAAAACGTTGCAGGTAAACTACCCCTTTCCCTTAACCGATCTTCAACAAAATCAACAGACCTTGAGTTCTGTATAATTCAAAAAGGTATGCAGAAGAGTAGTTGATTCTGTTTTAATGTACGGCAGTTATCGTCCGCCAAAAAAAAAAATTACCCTTGATAAAACATAAAATGTTGCTGGTAAACAACCCTATTCCCTTAACCGATCTTCACCAAAACCAACAGATCTTGAGAACTCTACATTTCAGGGCTGTATGCAAAATATTATATGATTCTGCTTGAATTTGCGGCTGTTATCGTTTGCCATATAAAATACCCTTGACAAAACAAAAAAGTGTCTGGTAAACTACCCCTTTCCCTTAACCGATCTTCATCAAAAACAATGTGTCTTTAGTACTCAACAAAACAGGGCTGTATGCAAAAAAGTATTTGATTCTGTTTGAATTTGCGGCTCTTATCGTTTGCCATAGAAAATACCCTTTTAAAACATAAAACGTTGCAGGTAAACTACCCCTTTCCCTTAACCTATCTTCACCAACACCAATAGGTACTGAGAACTCTACAATACAGGGCTGTATGCAAAACATCATTTGATTCTGTTTGAATTTGCGGCTCTTATCGTTTGCCATAGAAAATACCCTTTTAAAACATAAAACGTTGCAGGTAAACTACCCCTTTCCCTTAATCGATCTCCACCAAAACCAAAAGGTCTTGAGAACTCTACAATTCAGGGCAGTATGCAAAACATTATTTGATTATGTTTGAATTTGCGGCTGTCATCGTTTGTCATAGGAAATACCCTTGTTAAAACATAAAACGTTGCAGGTAAACTACCCCTTTCCCTTAACCGATCTGTACCAAAATCAACAGATCTTGAGAACTCTACTATTCAGGGCTGTATGCGAAACATTATTTGATTCTGTTTGAATTTGCGGCTGTTATCGTTTGCCAAACAAACAAAATTACCCTTGATAAAAAAAAACCGTTGCAGGTAAACTACCCCCTTCCCTCAACCGATCTTCACCAAAAACAATAGGTCGCGAGTACTCTACAAATCAGGGCTGCATGCAAAAAATTATTTGATTCTGTTTGAATTTGCGGCTGTTATCGTTTGCCATAGAAAAAAAATCTACAGACACACACACAGACACTTTTCGAAAAACGACTTTTTTTCATGTTTTGAGTGTAGTACAATCAGAATCTGCAATAATCTCGAACACGATTTTTTTTGCCATCACCATACTTCCATTTCCTTAAGGAACATGGAAGTAAAAAAGATGCATTACGGACAATAATTGTCACTGACAAACCGAAGAGCAGAAAAATTAGCATGGTTTAGATTTCAAGCATGCGGTATATAACTTATTAAAGAGGACAAAGATATCTTCTTCTTCTTTTTCTTGTCCTCTTCAAGGATTAGGTTATATAAACCTGTTCCGACATCCATCTCATCCTCGGACGACCCACGCACGTCTCTTCTACCAATGGCTTTATAGTTCAGTGCCTGTTTCGGCAATCGATCCTCCGTCATCCTTTGCAGATGATCTCACCGTTCTCTCCTGTAATTGAAATAATTTCATACATGTCCTTTACTTCGAGTTCTGCTCGGACATCTTCATTCCTTATTCTATCTTGCAATGTATAATTTAAAGTATTTCGAAGAAGCTACATTTCAGCACTCTGAATCTTGCCGCTTTCCTTTTTTGTCATACCCACGTCTCACTCGCATAAATCAACGTGGGTATGGCAGTTATCTTATAAAATTTAATCCTTGTGCTGTGTCTTGTTTTATTTCTAAGATTTCTATGAATCGTATCACAAATATTCCTAAATGTTTTTATATTCTCTATTATATCATGTTCAGATTCATAGCTTACTGCACAGGCGAGATATCTGAAACGGTTCACTTGTTTAAAGTGCTGTTGTTTGTAACTATCTTAATCCTCATTATTTAAAGGCCATGGTTTTGGTCTTTCTTACTGAAATTGTCAGTGAGTACTCTCTTGCTACTTCTTCCAATCGAAACATAGCTCTTTGTAAATCGTCCTCATTCTCTTGAATAAGAACTATGTCATCTGCATATAGCAGGAAACCCATAAAAATTGATTTGTTAAGCTGTATTCTCGAAGTTACTCTGGATTTCCATGCTCTCATCAGGTCGTCAATGTATATGTTAAACAAGGTTGGGGAAACACAGCATCCTTGTCTAACCCCCTTACTAAATTTATTGGCACGTCACCTGAGAGCCTACCATTCAGATTCAGGACTACAGATGTACTTTTATAAAGGATCTTAACTGTACTTATTAAATGCTGTGGATATCCTCTTCTGTCCATAATATTCCATAAGTTTTGACGGTAGGACAAAGACATTCAGAACAAAATTAACTAGCAAGCTCTCTCATCTGCTCACTGTTTTTAACGAAATACATTTATTATTCGATAAAGTTCAGTATAATTTTACAATTATCAGAAAAATTACGGAAATTCTCATTACTCTACCTATATTTTTTAAAACAAAATAACAATTGTAACGTACAAATAATACAATTAACACTAAATTTACAAAGTACTGCTTTGGTTAATTTTTTTTTTAGTTAAATTTATAACCATAATGGGTAAATTATACATAACTTGGTTCTAGGTCTGGCTAGTCCTTATTTGAGGCAATTTAGTAGTGAATATGTTACTTCCATATCGCATGGTAAGACGTATGGTGGGGCTGCCACCTTCAGGCTTAACGTCCAGCCTGATTTTCTGTCTCGGTGTTCTCCGATAAACTGGTTGTCTTACCAGACTAAAGAGACCAGTTTTTCCTGTTGAGATATCCATACGAATCTTTAATGTGGTGGTTTCTCTTTGCCTCCCACATCCTACGTCGTTGACCAATGGAAGGTGATCCGTCTTTAGGGGCAATTTCTCACCCAAGGGCAAGAGGGTGCCCTAACCTCCACTTGACAATGACAAGTAAGGGAGGGACAGCTTATACCGGCTGTCACTCGGTCTCCAGAGCCGCATTAGCCACCTGTAGGTGTTGCCCATCCCCCACCACTTGGAGATGCGGAAATTCTACAAGGTGATGGCCCTTCCCACACTCCTTTATGGGTCTGAGAATTGGACTTTAACGAAAGGCCAGTCCAGTCGGATCCAAGTGGCTGAAATGAGATTTCTCAGGCAAGTGGCAGGCTATACTCTCCATGATCACAGAAGAAACACAGATACACGGCAGGAATTGAATATTATGAGTATACTCGACAGGTTGCCCAGTATCGGCTGAATTGGCGGGAACATCACTGCCGCATCCCCAAACAAGTGTTGAATTACAAGCAAGGGGACGGAGAGGTGTGGGACGTCGGAACAAGTGTTGGAGTGACCAGCTTTAGTCTGTGTGCTTGGGACCGGTACAAAAGAGTATGGTGTTTTCTTAAAACAAATACATGGCATAACGTCTTGTATGATTTAATATACTTATACTGCAGACAGTAACACTAACATAAGATATTGTCAGAGTTGTATGTCGTACGGAAACCTGAGGCTCTCATGTACGCTGTCAACATTGATACTTCGTGAAGATAGTGACGGCGTATGGCAAAGGTTAAGAAAGACTTGTGATGGAAGGGAGAGAAAGAAACAAAAAAGAAGTCAGAAAAACGATAAGAGTGGACAACAGCTACCAACTGAATTGGTGACAACCAATCTTTGGTTTGATCTCCAAAGAAAAAGAACAGATTCTATATTTAACAACATATATAATTTAAAATAATAAATTATAATAAGTTATAATTTATATTTAATTATATTTATTTGGAATAATTTATTATTCGCATATCGTATTATTATTATTATTATAGCTATTATTAAATTTATTTACTTGAGAGTATTTAAAATTTTTTAATATTTAAGTAATTAAGTCGTGTAACGGTTATAAGTACAAGCAGAAATAAAACTGTTGTACACTACTATAGAAAAAGATTTTCCGATTAGCGCTTTCAAGCTTCACAGCTCATCATCAGATCGGAATTATTTTAATGATGATGAGCTGTAAAGCTTGAAAGCGCTAATCGGAAAATCTTTTTTTATAGTTGTGAGCAACAGTGTTATTTCTGTTTAAATTTTAAAATATTCTGAGGCCACGAGCAAGTGGCCAGTTTCCAAAGACGCACACGTAAAATACAGTCTCAGTATGGAAGGAAAATTCTCTCTCTCTCTCTCTCTCTCTCTCTCTCTCTCTCTCTCTCTCTCTCTCTCTCTCTCTCTCTCTCTCTCTCTCTCTCTCTCTCACACACACACACACACACACACACACACACACACACACACACACACACACGGTGGCGAGAGAATTTGGCTTGGGGGTCCGGGGTCGGGTGGGCTTCATACAAAAGAGAAAAAAAGTTAAGACTAACTAATCAACATTACTATAATCAACAATAAAGGTTTAAAGTGGCTGCTGAAATCAGTCCCATTAATGTAAACGGTAATAACACAATAAAAATACTCGTTATTGAAAAATTGTTTACAAGATACTTTCGACTGAATTGATTTTCATATATTCCATATTTGAAACGTATACGCTGATGCTGTGTTACATACCTGTTTGTATATCTAAAAAAGAATTACTACTATATAAGCGTACACAGCTCGAAAAAAATTTTTAAAAAGCCTAAAAATTAAACTAAAAATTACAGTTGTGTGTTTGGCGTCAGGAACAATTGTTCTGATGATGATGACAATAAACACTGTCGAAATGTCGACACAAATAAGTTAAAATTTGTGTTATATTTTTGACCAATCCTCACAAACCCTAAGGTTTGACCGGAAAAATTCATTGATTGACTTTATATAATACTGAAACTTTCTCTTGTGAAACTTACTTGTCTTTTTCGTCGGACGCGTTTCGGCGTCGTATTCGCCTTCGTCAGCTTAGAACAGACTGCCAGTACTTAGTAACGGTTGTTGCTTGGAAGGTATAGTGGGGGTGGTGTGTAGAGGAAGGGGATTGGCGCGGGGATCCAAATTATTGTTTGTTTTTTGTATAATTGTGTCGAAAAGTGTATGTGATTGACGTTCACTACGAATTTAAGGATCTAAAAATTGAAGAGCATAATCCAATTCGTCAACTTTCCGACCCACTGGGGGGGGGGTCCCGTCCGCCCGCCGTAATACGTCCCTGCACACACACACACACACACACACACACACACACACACACACACACACACACACACACACACACACACACACACACACACACACACACACACACACACACACACACACACACACACACACAACTGTATCCCAAAGCGGGAACTCCAAACAAGATAATTGAAAACACGTTGAATAGAATACAGTACAGAGTAGGCTACAGTAATTACTTGTAATGTTGTGTTCTTGCCAAGGACGAAAGGACACCAACAAAACGTGACTGTTAGTACCGTCTGTTTGCGGATCACAAAGGAAATCACACAAACAAGTTGTTAAAAAGGCATTAGCAGGTAAACGCCACTACAGTGGTTAGGCACACATAACCTTCGTATGAATGAAAGGAATTCCACTACGTCTCGACAGCCCTTAACAGTTTCCACGAAACCCACCCCCATTCACAAGTACTAACACCCTCCTAACGGACACAAGGGACACTAAACTTATACCTTTAACGATTCTCGAAATATGTATGTTACTTTCATGATCATCTCATACATATAATATAAAAGTGTTCTAATTATTGATTAGAGAAAGAAATACATGAAAAAAAATAGGGATCTTTTCGGTTAAGTGGCAGCATGCAGTGACAATTACTCTACGTAGCAATCGCCAGTAACAACGCATTTCCCCCTCCATCGCATTTTGCAACTAGGCCTATTCCATGGTGACAGCGTGCCCTGCGACTCTGTATTGTATGCCGCAATCGAAAGTGTAGTAGTATCGTTGCGTGTCATGAATTTCCTTCAGTTAACAGCACAGATTCCCGACAAAGATTCAGCGACACAGTTTCTAAGAGACAAAAATATTTTACATAACCCAAGAATTTGTACAAACGGCGATCAAATGAAACTGTATACGACAGGTAAAGACCGTTGTGTATGTTCTACAAAGGACTGTCGGGACAGGACACATTACTAAATAATTCTCGATTAGATTTCCGCACAATCGTATACTTCATTTACTGTTGGAGTAAGGAGTACACAACCGGGCAATACTGTCAAGATGAGTTGGAAATGAATCACTTCACGTGCATGGATTGGAATTCATACATGCGAGAAGTGTGTGAGCACCATTTTATATAAATATAAAAATACAATATAAAAATATAAATATAAAAAAATATGTCAAAATGAAAATAAAATTACAAACTGTCGCTGGTTATCGCTACGTGTGGAGGGGGAAATGCGTTGTTACTGGCGATTGCTACGTAGAGTAATTGCTCACTCCATGCTGCCACTTAACCGAAAAGATCCGAAATAAGGTTAAAACAACACCAAACAAAAATAAACAAAGCTTAGTATTTGTTGTTGCTTAGATTTTTAGGCACTCTTTGGTACAGCCTTCAGCTCGCTTAGCAATTTTCAGTTTACGTCTTTAACGGTCACGAAATGTCTCTCCGTGGAAATTACTACTACTGGGAGGAGGAAAGATCGCGCTCGGACACATCTGGTGAATACGGGAGTGGCCGTGTCATCATTATGACGTTTTCTTCTGCCTAGGCTGGCAAAATTCTTAACAAGCAATGACATGCGTCCAGGCGCATTATCGGCCTGCAATTTTCATAAATTATATTCTTCCGTAAATCTGTCCGTTTTCCACGAATAGCTTCATATAAATGGCGTAAAATGTCCTAATTGTACTCTTTATTTACCACTGCGCCTAGCGATGAAATTTTGTGGAATACAAAAACATAATCTTCACCTAACAACCATGATCTTCAACTCATTTACGGCAGTCTTTGAAGCTTGTGAAACGCTTGTTCACGCACAGCAGTCTCGCCAGAAGCCTTCTGAACACGTTTACCAGGACAGAACAGTTTATCTCACAGTTTACACAAAATTTAATCCAATCCAAAATGTTCTTCAATCTTGCACTGTAAAATGACAAAAAAATCGCCTAATACACCTAAGGACGACTTGCTCAATTAGCTGTGAAATCTAGCTGTGCATCAAATACTGCTAAAATTTTAAACGACTGTCACTAATATGCGCACCAACATCATATAAACGACTGTCACTAATATGCGCACCAACATCATATAAACAGTTTTTTAATCGGACACTTGTAGCAATGGAAATTACAAAATTGCGCGAAGTTTTTGATCAAACCTCTCATAGTGTATTTTCTTAGCGCGTTTGTTTTAGAACGCCATTTAATCGTTATTAAACGTATTTTAGACGTTTGTCGAAATAGATTAACGTTAAACTTTATCGTTTTGTTCAACGTTTATCTGTAGCGTTACCGATCCTGAAGTTAGCGTTATCGTTACGTTTTTGTTATTTATCCTTAGTGGCAGCCACATTCTGTGTTGTATTTCGTACCAAGTAAATCTATAGTTCACTTGAAAGTTAACTATAACTTTCGACAAGCTTTATTAAGTTATTAAGTTGTTCATCTGGTTCTTCTTCTAGTGAAAATTTATCGGCCCAGCTATTTGTAGTTAACACACAAAAATCGTCCGTATTAATTAAAACAGTCTTTCCGTACTGTGTGGTTCCGAATTTTAACGAGTTTATGCTGTACTTTAATCTTAATTCCAAATCTGTTATCTTTTTATATGTGTAACCTATTTGTTTGCTCAATTTAGAATATTATTTAAAGACATTTCTTTTTTTTTAGGCGTATCTACATTATGCAATTTAAAACATTGTTCTTCTAAACATTTTTTTCTTATCTTCCTTTGTGATGCGTTTTCCTTGTTCCTTGATAAGTTCTGTGCCTATGCCGGGGATACTTGGCCGCCTGCCGTAGATAGTCGCTCCAGAGCGCACAAAATCGGGGACTTAAACTAGCATGTAAAATCCCCTGAGACTTATTAGGCTTTCAAAGAACGTTGCTTGGATTTCCTTAAAAATGTGAGCTAGATTCGTCTGTTACACGCTGAGCGGTTTTCAAACGAAAATCGTCTGAAGGCTTGTTACACAAGTATGATAGGAATAAGATTCCTCAGTTACTTACTATGATACTTTCTGAACTGTAAAGGAAAGGGTAATTTATGAGGCTCATTATGTTTTTCTCTGACAAATTCTTGTGTATCTTGTGCGCAGCGGGTATTCAGGGAGAGAAACGGCGGCAGAGATTTTGGGATGGCTCTCCTATTTTGGGATACCTGGCCGCCTGCCGTAGAAAGGCTCGCTCCACAGTGTGCTCGACCGGATACTTAAACTAGCATGTAAAATCCCCTAACACTTATTAAGCTTTCAAAGTACGTTTTTTGGATTTCCTTAAAAATGTACTTGTCATTACGTGAACTAGATTTTTCTGCTACACACTGAGAAAAATCGTCTGAAGGCTTGTTAGACAAGTATCATGGGAATTAGATTCCGTAGTGACTTACTCTATGATACTTACTGAACTGTAAAAGAAAGGGTAGTCTAATTTATGAGGCTTATTATTTTTTTCTCTGACAAATTCTTGTGTATCTAGTGCGCAGCGAGTATTCAGGGAGAGAAACGGCGGCAGAGATTATGTTATCAAAGGCGGGACGCGGCTCGTTATATTTCAATGACTGTCATTACGTCGGGGGGTAAAGTTAAACGCTGGCTTTTGCCCCCCCCCCCCCCGTTGTTGTAACGTTCGTTCAATTGTTGAATGTCATTTGTTAAAAACGTAGGCAGGGGAGAGAATACGACGCGCCCCGTCCGCTTTGTCATTGTGAGCGTGCCATCTCCTCACCCCTCACCCTACGGGCTAACTTTGATCCGTCTTGCACCCAATATACGCGACATGTTTAAATTGTATTTATACTGTTACGAGGATCGCGTAGATCCTCGACTTGTGGTCGATCGTCGACTTGTATAACAGTGAAATGAACTGTGAACTGCCAGAGAAATCAAAAGTCACACAAAGTTAATTTAACAAGCCTACAAAAGTTATCACGTTATATTATATTACTGTCATCCTAGGATTTAGAGATATCCAATGAAAACTGTACACAAAAAATAATAACAGTCAAGCAGTTCGTAAATTTATGGGTACGACAAAACCTGTGACTTTTATGGGCAAATATACCCGTTGCGAACTACAATTGTTTTGGACAATAAGAGCATATAGAGCAAATGCCACGTTTCCGCTTAATGTTTCAGCTCCTTAATGTTCCAATGGCGTATCTAGAACCTGGCCCTGGGGGGTTCGGGGTCGGGTCGGCTTCGTACAGTAGAAAAAACAAGTTAAGACTAATCAACATCATTATCTTTAACGTGGTAGAGGTCAACCCCTTAAAGTAAACGGTAATAACATAATAAAAATACGCGTTATTGAAACATTGTTTATAAGATAATTATTGACTGAATTCATTTTCATATTTGACACGCATACGCGAATGCTGTACATAAACCCGTTTGTACGTTAGAAACGAGTTACTACTTTATTAGGGTAGACAGGTGTTAGGTTTTAAAAATAATAGAATAGCCTAAAATTTAGGAGAATAACAAAATTCCTAAATTAGATATGAAAAGAAACAAACAGATACGAGAGGAACTGAATGTTGAAGAAGTAAACGGAATCATCAGTAAGTATAGAGAAATCTGGTAACAACACATTATAGGCCCGCCAGCCTTTCCTGGACAGTCATCTGCACCGACCCAATGCATAATTACCCCCACTTTCAAGTATAGCTAAGTTATCTCCAGAGAAGAGAGGGGAGACGTCGCTATAACGTTCACTGTCTCGCTTCCATATTATTTCCCTCTCTGTCACACACATGCTTTCGTTCTTCTCGCCAGTCTTGTTGCAGCCGATGTTCACGCTATGAAACACTGTACAAAACTGTTCTGCGCATGTGCGAAGTGAATGAAAATTTTGTTAGCCTCGCGACGAGGTGTTTGTCTACTGCGCATCGAGACCCCAGTGTTCAATTTACATCGTCCTGCCTCTAGCAGAATGGCATCTCCTCGCTTCGTTCTACACGCTAACTTTGATCTGTCTTGCACCCAGCAGTATCCGGACATATTTAAATTGTTCTCTAGATGGCGGAACTGTCGTGGCATTGCTTCTGTTACCGATGCAGACGACAGGTGTCGCCCTCATTGTCTCAGATACAATTAAGAGATCCCTTGAGCCGTTGTCTCTCCCCAAGAGGTAGACAGCCTTCGTCCCCCGGTGAGGATGGTAACAGGGTCCAGACGTGCTTGGATGGGATTTCATGAGAAGACAGCGGGGGGGGGGAGGCGTTCTGCCTAGCTCCAAGGGAGCTAACCAGAAGCATTGAACGAGGATGGCTTTAAGGGGAAAATGTTCTAGATTCGTGCTATGGTGTTTGACCCACATCAGAACTGCAGGTTCTGTTTCATTATATTATAGTCTCCAAGTCACGTGTATAAGTGTTTAATTGTAATATTTGTAAACACTTGGTTACTCACCGTCTTGTGACTTCTTTAAAACTTTCAATAACTACGCGTTTCAAGGATAAATCCTCATCATCAGGTTATATAAAAACACCAATCCTTCTGGAGAAGTCAAAAAACAAAAATTTTTTACCGAACATCACAATCGATCGCGTATAGTGGTGAGCATGAGGTCGCGACGCGCCGTGAAGTGCTTTGTGATGTTTGGTAAAAATTTTTGATTTTTTGACGAAGAGGATTTATCCTCGAAACGCGCTGTTATTGACAGTTTTAAAGAAGTCACAAGACGGCGAGTAACCAAGTGTTTACAACTATTACAATTACATACAGGTTCTGTTGTTCCGCTGGTCCTGAGGTAGAGGGAAAGGATGACATCGCAGCTGTAGCAAGAGCGCAAAGAGATAATGCAGTTTTGAAATTCACATGTACAAAAAGTGACAGTTTCAAATAGCACTCCAGTTTATGATTCATGTAATCTGGCCTATTTAAGATGCTGAAAGAATGTTAATTAGACGAATATACTTGTCAGTGAATGTTTTGCCAAATGTACTGATAACTTATTGCCAACATTCTTACGATTTAAGATTTAAGTGGCAGAAACTATAAAATTTAAATGTCAAAATATTTCTAATTTAAACTTCTAGGCCATTTATTTGTATTTATAAGCCACTTTCCCTCCACTTCAGTAGTTACTGCCTACTATATGTCTATCAAGTTTTGATTATATCATCTATCCAACATGTTTGTTTCTAACAATAAAGCATATAACCTACTGGTCTGACAAAATTATCCATTATAATGATAAAACTGCAATTTGACAGGGTTATCAGACTACAAGGATGAATGATTACGAGATAATTAAATTATTATACAAAATTCGCATTAAAAGCTAACCAAAATGGAAAATAGGAGGAACACCTTTAGCAGTCCATAGCACTGAAATGCAATATTATGAAAATGACAATGGTGTTTTATTTTTTTAAAAGCTACACAACTGAAAAACTGTGTGCTAAATTTATGATTAAGCTAAATAACTGAAAAACTGTATGTGCTAAATTGACAATTAAGCTAAATAACTGAAAAACTGTGTGCTAACTGGATGATTAAGTTAAAAAGAAAACGTTATACGAAACATGTTATTCGAAGTCTTCTAAACTGACAGTGAAAATAAATAAGACTTAATCATACTGCTCTGTTTTATAAAAAAACGTTTATATGAATAACAAAGAACACCACAAAAAAGTAAGTTAGTAAATCTGTGCAAACTCTAAACACACACATCCCTTGTTTTTTATTCTAAATGTAATACAATGTCAAAAATTACTTCAATTAATAAGGCGCATATAGTGATTAGAAATATTACAGATGTGCTGCGTTGACTCATTTCAGCGTAAAATATAAACATTCACCAATTCAAAACACAACTACTTCACCACTCACTCACTGCTTGTATTTATATCATGTTCTGCAACTGCGAATCTAGAATGAGTCACAAGGAAATATCTTGCACATACAGCTGATACAGCCGCATAATAACAAAGAACATAAATATGTTACTAGTTCGTTATTTTTCTATTGACAATATTTATTTTTACATTGGAATTATTCTGAGCAGAACGTCTGACTGCACCCCTATTTCTGGCAGCATCCCGCCCCAAAATTGTTACAAACAAGCCCATGGAATTTCAACACAAACTGGTGCCTACCTTAAACAACCCATGGACTTGCAACAAACCTACAGAAATTAATTACTTATAAAAACACTATCACAGAATGGATGTGAAAAATTCAATTGTTGATTTCATACAAAGAAAAATATTACAATGGTATGGACACACGAAAAGAATGGCACAGGAAAGATTGCCAAGGAGAGTTACGGATCGGACCCCACCAGGAAGAAGGAAAAGAGGAAGACCACCTATCACCTGGATAGAAGAAATTCAGACTATATTGAAGGAACGAGAAATTGAAGATCTTTGGATGGACAAGCAGCAGTGGAAGATGAGAATTCAATCACTTCTGTAAACTTTGGTGCCGGAAAATGTGTAAACATTGTACAGTCGGATTAATAATAATAACACTATCACAGACAGGCCAACACAGAGAATAACATTTCACTATCGTTGTAACTTCTTCCCTAGCAAGGATAACTGCCTACCATCATCATCATCAACCGTGGCTGTACAACCCTTGGTGGGTCTTGCCCTGCTCTAAGAGTCGACTCCGTTCTTCCCTATTGCATGCCTTGGCTTTCCAGTTTCTTATGTTCAGCTTTCCAAGGTCTTCCTCTCTATTTGGTCTCTGAATCTACTTCGGCGTCTTCCCCTTTTTCTACTCCCTATTGGTCTCTGGTAGAAAATATGTTTCGTAGGCTGTCTTTCCTTCATTCTCTCTGTGCGTCCAACCCACCTTAGCCTGTGTATTTTGATTAGCCTGACAACGTGCGGCTCTTTGTAAAGATTGTATAGTTCATAATTATAGCGCCTGCGCTACATTCCATTTTCTTGTACTCCTTTAAATATTGTTCTTAGACTCCGTCTTTCACAGCAACCTAGAAGTCTCTCGCTATTTTATGTCATTGTCCAGGTTTCTGAAGCATATGTCTAGCACTGGCCTGATAAAGTGTTTTGTAGATTTTGCATTTCGTGCTTCTTGACGTGAAGGTAGATGTCATGTGCTTTTTTAATCCATAATATGTTTTATTTGCGAGATATATTCTTCTTCTTATTTCAGTGTTGATGTCGTTAGTGCTGTTTATCTGTGACCCAAGATATATGAACTCTTTTACTGCCTCTATATTTTTTGTGCCAATTTCAAGGTTTTGAAGGGTTGGGTTTAATGGTAGTGTGTTGGCAGCATACATACATTTTGTTTCCTCCAAGTTTATCTGCAGTCCAATTTTTTATTTGAGGCTTCCTCCAATGCTGTAAAGGCACTAATGAGATTACGTTTTGTCCTGGCAATTAGATCAATATCGTCTGCGTATGCTAAGAGCTGTACATTTTTGTTCAGGATCGTACCTCTTGTGTTAACAGCCTATCGTGTACTTCAATAACTCCCAGCCTGTAATTAAAAACAAAAGATTTCAGAGGCATAACTTTGAAAAATCTTCTGCTCGGTAAAAACTGTCCAGGGAGATTCGAACCCGTGACTTTACAAGCGAGACTCTCCACTGCCCACTGTATCAGCCAGAGACCCCTTTATATTGAATTAACTGTGGTCGTAAAATCTCTGCGGTGAGCGTTGTAGTTACGTCGAGAGAGTTGCAGGATTTTTACAACAGGCAGACAGAGAGAGAGAGAGAGAGAGAGAGACGAGGCGAGATAGGATTAATAACAACACAAAGAGGCTATAAATGCCCCTGCAGCCATAAGGCGGGCACACCGCAAGTTATTATCTTTCCCTCGCTCACAAACAAAACAAAGGTAGGTATTATTGAGTTATTATTTACTTTATCTCTCTCTGGGTTGTAACCAAACAAATCCACTACCACCGCGTGTTAAGACTTTATAATTCAATTATACCTTCTCTCTCAGTGTTTTTACTTTCTACGTTGCAACTCTCTCTCGCTCTCTCTCTCTCTCTCTGTACGTAACTGTGGGTAAACGAAAAGGATGTTTCTGCAAAATATATAACTTGTGTTCGTGAATGCAATTTTAAAAATTTCACTATTATTATCATCTTTTTTTTTATTCGATAATTTTTTTAACGCTGATAGTTTCTCCTATCAATACACTAACAGACAAATTATCATACGCATTACATAATCAGCACCTTAAACATATTACATTATACACTAAACGTATAGGAGTCATCATCATCATCATCATCATCATCTTCACAACACGGCACAGGCAACAGTGGGGTATCTAGAATTTGGTTTGGGGGAGGGGGTACGGGGGCGCGTCGAGTTTATACAAAAGATAAAACAAGTTAAGACTAATGAACATTACTATCTTTAAAGTGGTTGAAAAACGCTGGTATATCCTGAAATTAGTCCCATTAAAGTAAACGGTAATAACACAATACAAAAACGTGTTATTGGAACATTGTTAAGCGATGCTTATTGACTGAATTGATTTGCCTATATTTCATATTTCAAACGTGTACCCTAATGCTGTGTAATCAACCTGTTTGTATATATGAAAAAAGAGTTAGCGCTGTATTAGCGTACACAGCTGAAAAAATAAAATAAAACTGCCTAAAAATTAAGAACCCTGTATTTTACTGTCTTGTTTCTTGGGTGTTGACTATAATTCACACCCACAGGGACCGCCATAACTGTAAATACGGTTGATTGTCCCACAGATCGTCTGGAACTTGCCTAACTTAACATCAATATCATAATTCCTATCGTAGCCCAAATATCATTTTCCAAACAATTAAAATGGCTCGCCTGTTCTAGAAAATTCGATTTTTAATAATCGTTTTTGTTCTTATTGGTTCCTTGCCTCGCAACGCCTGAACCGTTGTTTTTGTAGTAGTGATTTTCATATTGTATTGTTTGCAAATCTGATCAGACTTAAAAATAGATTACTGAAAAGGAGATTCTGTATGCTGAAGTACAAGCGAGTCGTCAGCAAACAACAGCAAATTCAAATATCTGTCCCATGATAACTTAGTACCAGGGGCTTACTATGTGTTTCACGTATACAAGTAATTACCGGAGATGTTCAATCTCCTTCGATCGTGGTTATCCACTTATCTCCATCATCAGCATCTTCTAGTTGGAGGCCATACTTGTCCACATTTTCTGGGTTTCGCCCTGCTTCTTCTTTTCACAGGCTCGGTGTTTGGTCTTTCACCACTGTATACTTTTTCCAGCGAGTGAGGAGCAGCTGGTCCACTGCACTAACTCCCGACCTCCTCTTTGAGACAACTTACTGCAAGGCAGCAGTGCTTGGTGGTCCGCGGGAGGTATTTCACCCATATCTGGGAGGTACCTCCCTATTCGCCAGTGGTCCGGATACCACTTTTAATCATAATTCTCCACATCACTGTCTGTTTACTCTGTCAACAGCTGTTTGGGTTTACGGGGTATGTGGGAGGGGGCTCAGTTGTAGACGGTGGGGAATCTTGGAGCGGTGTGTATAGAACTACAAAACCAGAGACATGAGTGTGAAGATGTTGAATTCAATATGTGTTGAAATGATTACTACTATCAAGCGGGCTGTTAGGCCGTGGTTCTCAGTCCACAGCTGTCGTTATTGACAGCCATTTCGGCCCTACCATCAGAGCCCATCCTCAGTGTCTAGATTGGTACGGTGTTCGCCAATTCACCTCAGAGATGACATCAGACAATCAGACAGGTTGTTACTTATGAAGCCGAGACATGGACATTAACAAAAAAAGGAACAAGAAACATTAAGAAGGTTTGAAAAAAAGATCATAAGACATGTTCATGGTCCGGCTAAAGAACACGACGAATGGACGATAGAAATAACCCGGAGATAGATGAGCTATAGAATCATGAGGACATTGTAAGATTCACAACGGCTCAACCAATACAATGGTTAGGTCATCTAAAACGAGCGGATGATCAGATGAGCGGATTTTCTGCATAAGAAAATCCTGAGGGCGCAAGTCTATAAAGGAGAAAGAGGGACCGACCTAGGATAAGATGGTTGGATGGTGTGCCAGGAGATCTCAGAAGAATTGGATGTGACCGGTTACACTGAGACAGCAATTTACAAGAGACTTTGGAGAAGATTTGTGTTGGCAGCCAGGGCTCACGTTGGGCTGTAGTGCTGAAGAAGAGGAAAGATGCTGAGTAACATTGGTAATTCCGATGAAGACACCCTTGACAATGCCCGCATAATTAACTACGATATGAATGTGCTTCATTAAAGTAATTCCAATAATAATTAGTTTTACTTCACTGGTGTCTTTGTATCTTTTCAACGATGAGGTTAACATCGGATTTCCATTGACTTGTCTTGTCTAAAAGCACGATCCGTCCAGTGTGTTGAAATCTTTATTTGCCTTTTCGGTGTCAGTCGGTTCCTTCTCTTAAGAACTTTCTTTACTTTACATTAGTTCCATGATTACGGCCACTGCAATTGAATTTTACCAGCGATACTATAAGTGTCTTATAAAGCATGCAACGACGTTGTGAATAAGTTGCATAAGTTCAACCTTATACGCGGGACCATAAGGCGAACCCTTAAGTCACCAAGTAAAGGAACACGCCTAAAATTCTATAAGGTGATGGTTCTTCCCACTCTTCTTTATGGGTCGCAGAATTAGACTTTAACGAAAAGCCAGGCCAGTTGCATCCAAGCGACTGAAATGAGATTTCTAAAGCACGTGGCAGGGTATACTTTCCATGATCATAGAAAAAACAGATATACTACGGCAGGGAACTTAATATTATGAGGATACTCAACAGGATCGCCTAATATCGGCTGAATTGATGGGAGCATCTTTGGCGAATGGATGACTGCCGCATCCCCAAACAACTATAGAACTATAAGCCGAGGGGACGGAGAGGTGTGGGACTTCCGAGGAAGCGCTGGAATGACCATGTCTAATCTTTGCCTATTCGATACCGGAACAAAACATCCTTGGTTTAATCCGTGAAGATGATGATGATGACTATACGTGCGCCCGTCCTTTGAGATATTGGCCAGCCAATATAGAGTTCTTGGATAAAACAAACTGTAATCATACAAGGGAATTTCCCCAAACCTCTTGCTCTATATCACGAGATTATTATAGGGGCGTATTTACGGGGAGGCACGAACGGGATCGGACCCCCTCCAGAGGGTCGAAAACGTCGAGGAATTTTGTTTTTCTTCTTCACAGTTTAGACTGTTTAGTTTGTTTCGGCTCCAAATTGGTCGCAGCATCTCTTGTCGGGTCGTCCCAGGCTTCTCTTCCCTTTCGGCTGATACAATAAGGCTACCTTGGGGATCTGTCACTGCCCATTCTGCTAATGTGTTGTTTCCAGCTATCTCTATACTTAATGATGATTCCATTTTCTTCTTCAACTTTCAGTACCTCTCTTATCTGATTGTTTCTCTTCATATCTAATTTACGAATTTTGTTAATCTCCTAATTTTCAGACAGTTCTATTATTTTCAAAATATAACAGCTGTGTACATTAATATAGTCATAGGTCTTTTTTACTTCCATATTCCTTAAGGAATGGAAGTATGGTGATGGCAAAAAAAATCGTGTTCGAGATTATTGCAGATTCTGATTCTACTACACTCAAAACATGAAAAAAAGTCGTTTTCCGAAAAGTGTCTGTGTGTGTGTCTGTCTGTCTGTGTGTCTGTCTGTAGATTTTTTTTCTATGGCAAACGATAACTGCCGCAAATTCAAACAGAATCAAATAATTTTTTGCATGCAGCCCTGATTTGCAGAGTACTCGCGACCTATTGTTTTTGGTGAAGATCGGTTGAGGGAAAGGGGTAGTTTACCTGCAACGGTTTTTTTTTAGCAAGGGTAATTTTGTTTGTTTGGCAAACGATAACAGCCGCAAATTCAAACAGAATCAAATAATGTTTCGCATACAGCCCTGAATTGTAGAGTTCTCAAGATCTGTTGATTTTGGTGAAGATCGGTTAAGGGAAAGGGGTAGTTTACCTGTAACGTTTTATGTTTTAACAAGGGTATTTCCTATGGCAAACGATAACAGCCGCAAATTCAAACAGAATCAAAAGATTATTTGCATACAGCCCTAAATTGTAGAGTTCTCAAGACCTATTGTTTTTGGTGAAGTTCGGTTGAGGGAAAGGGGTAGTTTACCTGCAACATTTTTTTAACAAGGGTATTTTCTATGGCAAACGATAACAGCCGCAAATTCAAACAGAATCAAATAATGTTTTGCATACAGCCCTGATTTGTAGAGTACTCAAGACCTATTGTTTTTGGTGAAGATCGGTTAAGGGGAAGGGGTAGTTTACCTGCAACGTTTTTTTATCAAGCGTATTTTCTATGGCAAACGATAACAGCCGCAAATTCAAACAGAATCAAGTAATTTTTTGCATACATCCCTGAATTGTAGAGGTCTCAATGACTTTCGATTTTGGTGAAGATCGGTTAAGGGGAAGGGGTAGTTTACCAGCAACCTTTTACGTTTTAACAAGAGTAAAGTACTTGAAAATTTATTTAAACTTTTTGAAACAATGGTAATTGTTAAAAATAAAATAATTTTGTTGCCAGGCAATAAAATTATAATTTTTTCATTTTAATGTAATATAATATTTTTTATTTAATACAGCAATAAAAAGGCAGGTAAGACACAGCCTGGCTGTTTGGCTGAAAATGATTTTAAATATAAATCTTAGAATATGGAAGTCATGTATGGTTCTCCATACCGATATTTAAATATACAAACAGGTTTAATACACAGCATTCGCGTAAACGCTTGAAATATAAAATATGGGAAAATCAATTCATTCAATAAGTATCTTGCAAACAATGTTTCAATAACGCGTATTACTTCCGTGTTCTATAAGGAAATGGAAGTATGGTCATGGCGAAAAAAATCGTGTTCGAGATAACGGCTGATTCTGATTGTACTACCCTCAAAAAATGAAGAAAAGTCATTTTTCGAAGTGTCTGTGTGTGTGTCTGTCTGTCTATGCGTAGAATTTTTTCTATGGCAAACGATAACAGCCGCAAATTCAAACAGAATCAAATAATTTTTTGCATACAGCCCTGAATTGTAGAGTACTCAAGGACTATTGTTTTTGGTGAAGATCGGTTAAGGGAAAGGGGTAGTTTGCCTACAACGTTTAATGTTTTAACAAGGGTAATTTTTTCTATGACGAACGATAACTGCCGCACGTTCAAACAGAATCAAATAATTTTTTGCATACATCCCTAAATTTTAGAGGACTCAAGGTCTGTTGATTTTGGTGAAGATCGGTTAAGAGAAAGGGTAGTTTACCTGCAACGTTTTTTTGTTTTAACAAGAGCAAAGTACTTAATTTTGATAAATAAAGTATCCTGATAAGAAGATCATAATAATCCATTGTAGAAACGTAGATGAAATATCTATAAATGAAAAGGTTAGTTGAACGGGGTGGGGGTAATTTTCTATAAATGAAAATTATAGCTGAAGGGGGAGGGGATAATTTTTTATAGGTATACTATGTTATCTGCAACAAAGAAGTAGTTTGTTGTTAAAATTCCTTCCCGGGCTGTTTGGCCGTAGTCCAATGTTTTCTGTAAAACCAGATGTTTCGGCAGTGCCATCGACTTCCATCATCAGTGAAAATCGACTGCGATAACGTGAGGTGGTATACGTTTTGATCACAGTATTGTGATTAAGGCTGAAGCAGTAAGTAGAAAGAAGTAGTTTCTATGGAAATATTTCATTTCGAAAATGATTTTAAATATAAATCTTAGAACATGGAAGTCATGTATGGTTCTCCATACCGATATTTATGTGTATTACGTTATCGGCAACAAAGAAGTAGTTTTTTGTTAAAATTCCTTCCCGGACTGTTTGGGGTGGTCCAATGTTTTCTACAAAATCAGACGTTTCGGCAGTGCAATCGACTGCCATCATCAGTGAAAATCGAGTGCGATAACGTGAAGTGGTATACGTTAATGACCACAGTACTGTGGTTAAGGCTGAAGCAATAAGTAGAAAGATGTAGTTTCTATGGAAATATTTTATTTCGAAAATGATTTTAAATATAAGTCTTAGAACATGGAAGTCATGTATGGTTCTCCATACCGATATTTTAAATATGCAAAGAGGTTTAATATACAGCATTCGCGTAAACGCTTGGAATATAAAATATAGGAAAATCAATTCAGTCAATAAGTATCTTGCAAACAATGTTTCAATAACGCGTATTTTTATTGTGTTATGACTGTTTACTTTAATGGTACTTATCTCTACCACGTTAAAGATATTAATGTTGATTAGTGTTAACTTGTTTTTTCTACTGTACGAAGCCGACTTGCCAAATTCTAGATATGCCTCTGACTCATTAAGGAGGTAAAACATTAACCGGAAAAGTGACGTCTATTCTATACTCTAATTATCCAAAACAATTTCAGTTCGCAAGGCGTATTTGCCGATAGAAGTCACAGGTTTTGTCGTACCCATAAATTTACGACCTTCTTGACTGTTATTATTTGTTGTGTACAGTTTTCATTGGATATCTGTAAATCCTAGGAAAGCAATAATATAATATAACTTTATAACTTTTGTAGGCTTGTTAAATTAACTTTGTGTGACTTTTGATTTCCCTGGCGGTTCACGGTTCACTTCTGTTACTAGTCCACGATCTACGCGATCCTCGTAACAGTAAATACAGTTTAAATATGTCGCGTATACTACTGGGCGCAAGTCGGATCAAAGTTACAGCTTGTAGAGTGAGGAGTGGAGCAGACCCCACTCTCACAGTGACAAAGCTTATGCGGCGCGTCGTATTCTCCCCCTGCCTACGTTTTTAACAAATGACATTCAACAATTGAACGAACATTACAACAACGGGGAGGCAAAAGTCAGCGTTTAACTTCACCCCCAAACGTAACGACAGTCGTTGAAATATAACGAGCTCGCCCCGCCTTTGATAACATAATCTCTGCCATCGTTTCTCTCCCTGAATACGCACTGCGCACAAGATACAGAAGAATTTGTCAGAGAAAAAAAATAATAAGCCTCATAAATTAGACTACCCTTTCCTTTACAGTTCAGTAAGTATCATAGAGTAAGTCACTACGGAATCTGATTCCTATGATACTTGTCTAACAAGCCTTCAGACGATTTTCTCAGTGTGTAGCAGAAAAATCTAATTCACGTAATGACAAGTACATTTTTAAGGAAATCCAAACAACGTTCTTTGAAAGTCTAATAAGTGTCAGGGGATTTTACATGCTAGTTTAAGTATCCGGTCGAGCACACTGTGGAGCGAGCCTTTCTATGGCAGGCGGCCAGGTATCCCAAAATAGGAGAGCAATACTCTGTTGAAATTCGTTTGATGACTCTCCGGGCTATTCGGCCGTGGTCCACTGCTACCACCACCACCACCACCACCACCACCACATAAACGACGTTTCGGCTCCATCGTCGGAGGCCATCTTCAGTGTAAACGACTCGAGTATCTGGCACCTTCGTCACCGGTTAACCACAGTACTGTTACGTAATGCAGAACGTTCTCGTGCGTTCGATGGTGTCGTTCTACAAGCTTGTACAAGAAGAAAGAAGTGGAAACGCAAACACTAAGAAGAACAGAATGTCACTGCGTTTTCACCGAAGGTGAACTTAATTATGAAACGTTAAAAAAAAGAAAATAGAATAGAGTACATTGGCCAGACCATTGTCAGTCAAAACGAGACGTGGAAGAGGAGGAGGAGGAGGAGGAGGAGGAGAAGAAGAAGAAGACTTAATACCATCGAATTTATACCTACAGGAGTACATTTAATCATGCTAATATTAAAAAATAAAAACAATTACAATAGGGTACATTGGCCAGATCAATATAAATCTAGACGAGACTAAACAAGAACAATGAGGAGGAGGAGGAGGAGGAGGAGAAAGAGGAGCAAGAGAAGAGGAAGAAGATGATGATGATGAAAACAACAATAACAAAACGAGGTAGGAAAAGAAAGACCTAAAGAAGTAGAACAAGGAGAATAAAAAATGCGATCGAATTTATACCTAAAGGATACTTAATTACGTGTATTCAAAAAGAAAAAAGTTACAATAAGGTTCGTTTATCGGATGAATGTCAATTACAGCGAGAAGCAAAGGCAATGACGGGTCTCTGTCGTTCCATCCCCTCCTTTTATTTTCGTCTATTTATCCCCCTTTCTATTTTAGTTCTTTCACTGAGGTTTAAAACATCACGTGCACACACACACACACACACACACACACACCGGGGCGCTTCTGAGATAATCCTCGGTGACGCGAATTGGAAAACAAAACAAAACAAAAAGACACGCCCCGGTTTACCGGACGGCTAACGGAAATTGATTACAGGACGGGCACGTGCGCGCACGCATCACGTCGTTTGTTGTTGGCGGCGGCGGTTTTGACGAGCAGAAGACTTGCTGCAAGGTCCCGCATACACGCGCGCGCGTTCATATTTTCCATTCATATGATAGTACGATTGAATGTTGATAATTACAATAGAATGTCAATCGTCCGAACACTGTCACATGTAGTTCTTTTAAGCATAAATAAGATATCCCAGACATTTAATGCGAAGAAGAAGAAGAAGAAGAAGAAGAAGAAGAAGAAGAAGAAGAAGAAGAAGAAGAAGAAGAAGAAGAAGAAGAAGAAGAAGAAGAAGAAGAAGAAGAAGAAGAAGAAGAAGAGTACCCAATCCCATCGAATTTATACCTACAGGAGTACTTAACCGAGCTAATATTAAAAAGAAAAACAATTACAATAGAGTACATTGGCCAGATCAATGTAAATCAAAATGAGACCAAAGAGGAAGAAGAATGATGATGAGGAGGAAGGAAGGAGAAGGAGGAGGAGAAGAAGAAGAAGAAGAAGAAGAAGAAGAAGAAGAAGAAGAAGAAGAAGAAGAAGAAGAAGAAGAAGAAGAAGAAGAAGAAGAAGAAGAAGAGTACGACTTTAATAAACAAAAGCGTTAATGGTCGATACTCAAAAGCGTTATGTACTCAGCAATCATAAAATTCACCAAGTTGATTACGAATTAATAAAGTGTAGCGTCGAAACCCACCCTCTCTCTCTTCCCTAACGGAGTATAAACCCTCCAGGAACCTCTCTGAAAATTCTGGAATCCAGATGCGCGCGCGCGCCCACACACACACACAGCGACAAGAAAACACTCTGAAAATGTCTCACTAAAAATTCTATGCTTAAATAATTCTGTAGCAGCCCTTTGTATAACACATATGTAAACATTCACAAAGGGGAAAGACGTAATTCCTTAACAAAACTGAGGTGTTTGTATAAACCGGTGTCCAAAAGTTGAATTCACTGTACGGCAGTATTGTTGTCCATATTTCTGGACACACGGGCAAAGTAAACACAACTACAATCTTCTCCACTGTTGATTCGCACAGTGTTTTGGACTTTCTAACACCTGGACATTAGAATTGACATGACGTTACATACCACCATGGGAACAAAACGTAATGGGGAACTATCACAACTAAAAAAACGGATACAACAAGGTGATCCACTCGATCTCCTACTTTTTAAGTGGGTAATGGACGAAATAATAACAACCATGAAAGATATGAAGGGATATAAAATGGAGGATACAACAAGGTGATCCACTCGATCTCCTACTTTTTAAGTGGGTAATGGACGAAATAATAATAACCATGAAAGATATGAAGGGATATAAAATGGAGGATACAACAAGGTGATCCACTCGATCTCCTACTTTTTATTAAGTGGGTAATGGACGAAATAATAATAACCATGAAAGATATGAAGGGATATAAAATGGAGGATACAACAAGGTGATCCACTCGATCTCCTACTTTTTATTAAGTGGGTAATGGACGAAATAATAATAACCATGAAAGATATGAAGGGATATAAAATGGAGGATACAACAAGGTGGTCCACTCGATCTCCCACTTTCTAAGTGGGTAATGGACGAAATAATAATAACCATGAAAGATATGAAGGGATATAAAATGGAGGATACAACAAGGTGGTCCACTCGATCTCCCACTTTCTAAGTGGGTAATGGACGAAATAATAATAACCATGAAAGATATGAAGGGATATAAAATGGAGGATACAACAAGGTGATCCACTCGATCTCCTACTTTTTAAGTGGGTAATGGACGAAATAATAATAACCATGAAAGATATGAAGGGATATAAAATGGAGGATACAACAAGGTGATCCACTCGATCTCCTACTTTTTAAGTGGGTAGTGGACGAAATAATAATAACCATGAAAGATATGAAGGGATATAAAATGGAGGATACAACAAGGTGATCCACTCGATCTCCTACTTTTTAAGTGGGTAATGGACGAAATAATAATAACCATGAAACATATGAAGGGATATAAAATGGAGGATACAACAAGGTGATCCACTCGATCTCCTACTTTTTAAGTGGGTAATGGACGAAATAATAATAACCATGAAAGATATGAAGGGATATAAAATGGAGGATACAACAAGGTGATCCACTCGATCTCCTACTTTTTAAGTGGGTAATGGACGAAATAATAATAACCATGAAACATATGAAGGGATATAAAATGGAGGATACAACAAGGTGATCCACTCGATCTCCTACTTTTTAAGTGTGTAATGGACGAAATAATAATAACCATGAAAGATATGAAGGGATATAAAATGGAGGATACTAACTTCATTACGTAGGTTATCACGGTCGGAGTTTTTGATAAAACAATTCATATCCGGACTGTTAGACAGCGGCCGATTGCTTTGTTCAGCATTTTGTAAACATTTCGCCCACCCATCGGAGGCCTTCTTCGGTAGAACAAAAAGTGTTCACCAAAAGGGTGGACAGCCACGTTAAAAATAGTATAATGGTGATTATTTTTAACTTGTTTTTTACGTATTTTGTACGGAGCCGACCCAACAACGAACCCCCCCCCTAGTCAAATTCTAGATACGCCACTTGGTTGTCTCCCTTATGACTCCTCTAAGGTTTGAATCGTCGTCTTTGAACAGTTAAACTAGGAGTTTCTTGACTTCAATGCGAGAAGATGTTATTTCTGAATTTAACATTACAAACAACGTTCATTAAAAGTAACACTATAAGTAGAAATCTGACGATAGAAATTGAACAGTTGCTTAGAGATGCGCAGTGTACAAACACCTCGTTGCGAGGCTAACGAAATTTTCAGTCATTTCGCACATGCGCACAGCAGTCTTGTACAGTGTTTCATAGTGTGAACATCGGCTGCAACAAGACTGGTGAGACCAATGGAAGCAAGTATGTGACAGAGAGGGGGATATCATGTAAGTGAGACAGTGAATGTTATCGTGTCGTCTCCCCTCTCTTCTCTCTATACTGTACTTGTAAGTGGAGGAATTGTTATTTATAGTTAATTGTTAAAAATAAAATAATTTTGTTGCCAGGCAATAAAATTATAATTTTTTCAGTTTAATTTAAATCATGTATGATTGAAAATATATCGTTCTTGGCAGGAAAGCATATATCAATTATGTAATGTTTACGTTTCCAAATTTTATTTTATGATTACCGCAATAAAAAGGCAGGCAGGACACTCTCTCTCTCTCTCTCTCTCTCTCTCTGGACACACACACACGGACACACACACACACACACACACACACAATTCGCGTTATTACTGGCCTCACTCATGTTTATTTTCTTACGTTTGCAAGCTTTTTAAATGGAAAGTCCCGAAACCCACACCAACACAACGCGTGCAAGCCGAAAACATGTCCAGCGTGGACAGCGATTTGCTTCCTGTGGATCGCTGGCCAGTGTTAACTGCACGTGTTTACAGAGGAACGGTTCATAGACAGACTTTTCGTCTTTAGGGAATGAACCCTCTGCAAGATGCTCAGGGTCCATGAGAGGCTTCGGAGCGCTCCTTTCCCGCGTGTTTGTTCTGTGAAATGTACACCGTAGATTCCCAGCTTTACTCTCAGCAACGCTCCATAGGGAATGTTGACAATTTTTGTCCACGGTGTACCCTCATACACACTAAAACCTGCTCTGATGTTTTGATTAACGACATCATACTATTCAAACTTTGGAAACTTGAGCACTACCTTAATGGAGATCAAACATTAACTTTACCAAACCATTAATTGTATGCATATTTTTATATACTACATTATTGGCAATAAAGAAGTGTAGTTTGTTGTTAAAATTCCTTCGCGGGCTGTATGACCAAGGTCCAATGTTTTATGAAAAACCGGAAGTTTCGGCAGTCCCATCGCAGTGTCATCATCAGTGACAATCGAGTGCGCTAACGTGAGGTGGTATACGTTAGTGACCACAGTACTGTGGTCAAGGCTGAAGAAAGAAGTAATTTCTGCGGAAATATTTTATTTCGAAAATTATTTTAAATATAAATCTTAAAACATGGAAGTCATGTATGGTTCTCCATACCGATATTTATTTAATTTCGTCACACTCATTAAATCGATACCAAACGTGAAAAAATTACCCCTTCCCCTTTCAACTGCGCTTTTCATTTATAGATATTTAATCTACCTGCCTACAATGGATTATTATGACCTTATTTTCAGGATAATTTAATTATCAAAATTAAGTACTTTACTCTTGTTAAAACGTAAAACGTTGCACGTAAACTACCTTTTCCCCCTAACAGACCTTCACCAAAGTCAGTAGGCCTTGAGCCCTCTACAACTCGGGCACATATGCAAAAAATTATTTGATTTTGTTTGAATTTGCGGTAGTTATCGTTCGCCATAGAAAACATTCTCTACATAAGACACTTTTCGGAAAATTACTTTTCTTCACGTTTTTGAGGGTAGTACTAGCAGAATCAGCCCTTATCTCGAACATGATTTTTTCACCATCACTATACTTCCATTTCCTTAGGGAACATGGAAGTAAAAAACTTTGAGACACAAAGAATGTATAAACTGTATTAATTAAATTATAAGAGAAGAATCCTGAATTTCTAATTTCTTCTGAGGAAAATGGGGAATGCAATCTTCAAGCTGGTCTCATCCTACCCTCCCCACCAGGAGTAGCTCCTACTTATGCTTACCAACGACAAACTAGCGCCAAGTAGGCGTAAGTATTGTTGAGATTAAAATCCGGAATATTAGGCCGTGGTCTACTACAGTTATATGTTGTTAGTCTCACACGTTTCTGGCTCACCTCTGGAGGACATCTTCAGTGATAAACGATTCTAACACAACTGACACGATGTTCGTCAGTAACCACAGTACTGTGGCGAAGAATCGTTATAAACTACCGTAAGACTATGATTAGGTGGCTGACGAACATTAATGGTAGAGGTAAATTACCGCGGCTCCGACAGTTATTTCGCTTTACAAGTTTTCCTTATGTAGAACATAGATAAACAAAAGACGCATTTTTTCGAAGCTAGTTTTAGTTGAGAGGTTGGTGGAAGAACATTTTAAGAAACGAGCGGGGTCGATTATGATAAACGAAAGTGATACGCAGTTTTGGGGTTTTTTCCAATTCTAAGAACATTAAATGTAATAAAGCATTACATTTAATGGCTAATAGGTCATATAGTACTTTTTGTTAATGTGATTCAGAGGTGATTTTCACTTGACTGCACATTTCACGTAAATGATGAGATTGTTGTAGCTCTTGTGGCTTACTGTTATCTTTTTATTATATGTCGTTTTTACATTCTCTGTTGTCCTATTACGGGTACTCTAAATTTCATTGCCTGATTTTCGCAACTGATTTGTCTAACCAAAATGGAATCAATAATTTAATATTAAATCTGTCAGTTTGTTTACTCCTTGTGAAAACTTAAATTAGTATTCCCAAAGGGAGATGATAGACCTATAAATTCTCTTGCTTCTTATTTTCTTTTAAACAGTAACAGCTTAATAAAGTTAATAAAGTCACAGTGTAAAGTAACACACTGTTAATACTTTTAGTTTCAATTTATTTCTTATAACAAATTATATAATACAGGTATATGTATAATAGGTATATCTCTCTCCTATGGGACTACATGCCTTGTTGGGCCCTGGCCTCCTTCAATTTTCCCCCATTCTCTTCTGTCGGTAACCATCCTCCTCAAGGAAACGACACTTTCAGTATTTCTTTCTCATCCTCATCCACCGCGTCCTCCCATGTTCTGCTCGGTCTTCCCACTGGTCTTTTTGAGTGGATTCTGATGCTCAATAGTTTTCGTGGTATTCTGTCTTCCCCCATCCTGGCTACATGACCAGCCCACCTTAGACGCAGTAGTTTTATGTATTGTGTTAGCAGTGGTTCTTTACACATTTGATGCAATTCAACGTTATATCTTATTCTCCAGCCGTGTATGTCATTAACTGGTCCCAGGATTCTATATTACCCAGAATAATAAGTATATAATAGTAGGTATTTGTACGTGTTATTTTTTTGGAACGGTATCGTTCGTACCTGTTATTTTCAAATGCTAGTTTAACATACCTGTAATTATGACAAAGCGACTGATGGAGAGAGTAAAGCCTACACAACAGAATGAAACACAACATCGGTGAATACAATGCAAAGCGTACGAGAGCGTTCGTTAACTGTACAAAATAATATACGCGGCGTTTAGTAGCGTCCATTTGATTGTCACACTGTAATCCCTCGGAAAAAACACAGTTACACAATGGTCCACAGTTTAATATATTTAATCACAATGGGCTCAGTGATTCGTTAATTAAATCAAGGCTAACAGCGCACCAGTCACGTCCTATCCATCCCCTGACCGACAATATCGTGCTGCTGCTGTCTAAAGAAGAATCGGCTGTTTTTTTTTTTTTTAAATTGCACAACTCGTGTTGAATACAAAAAAAAGCAGGTGAAAAATATTATTTTTATTGTTGTCGTTATTGTTGTTGTTATTTCTAACAAATAAATTTTATAATTTCACGGCTAATCTCAACACGCACACAAATATATGTGATCGAAGATGTAAAATATTTTAACATAATAATGGAATACGGAAACCCTAAGTCTGAGTATAAGAATCGAATCCGCGAGTACATTAAATTACATGACAACTGTACTAAATGTCAAATTAGAACACACTGCACAATTGATTTCATTGTGCCGATACTCAAAATCAGAATATCAGTAGACCCCTACGTAAACTAACAGTTGTAGATACATTATTCTTATTGTAATTAATTATTTTAAATAATAAGTTTTTTCTTAATTGAAAAGCATGTTATACATACACACAAATACAGTGGAATTTGCTTATAACGAGACTCAAGGGACCGGACAAATCTGCTCGTTAAAACCGGGTGCTCGCTACATCCGAGTTGTCGACACGCAAGCCTAAATTTTTATACCGTAATTTTCGAACACACAACAAAAAAGTCTACTATACAAGTCTACTACTTTGCACTATAAAATTTTGACATGTTTTACATTCTACGCTTAAAAGTGAAATTTAGACTTTAAACTTTTTTTTTTTGACACTAACATCCTTTGCTGAATATTGACGCATTCGTGACATAAAATTGTCATTTTACTAATGGCGTACTTTTACATTAGTAAAAGTAACTGTGTAGGAAAAATTTACCAAAAATCAGCCGGCTATCTGGCAAAAAACGGAAAACTTTCCATGCCACATGTAGGCATACAATATTTATTTTTAAATTACAAGAAAATTCACTCTAATTTATTTGTCTTTTTGTTCTCCGTTCTAAATAGAATCGTTAAAATTATATTTCGCACACAGAACTTAATTAACCTTAAAAAAGTCATCTATTTTTGTTTGTTTAGTAATTTTGTATCTTTTAGATATCAAAACAGTTTTATAATTTATTTAAAAATTCCACGAAATCATCACTGACATTAATAGTTTCACTAAATTGCGTTAATGATGTTAAACGAATGTTTAAAATGCTGTATTTTAACGAACATTTTTAGACCTTTATCCATGAAGAAGCCTCCGATAAAATGTTCGTTATAACCAAGTCTCTAATCCGTTCCTACTCGTTAAAAGCGAGTTTAATTATCATTACTAAGATACAAAACCAAACAAATCTCGTACTTTTGCTCGTTACATCCGAGTTATCGTTATTCGCGAGTTCCACTGTATATGATCGAAGATACAAATATTTTAACACAATAATGGAATACGGAAACACTAAGAATGGCTATAAGAAGTGAACCCGCGAGTGCGTTAAAATTAAATGGCAATTATTAAATAATGTCAAATTAGCACAGAACACACTGCTCAATTGATTTCATTGTGCCTGCACTCAAAATCAGAATATCAGTACGTAAACAAACAGTTGTAGTTATATTATTCTTATTAGTCTATATTATAATTAATTATTTTGTTCTTAAACTGAAAAACGTATTGTTAAAAAATATACGCTTTTAATTGTACAATAATAAAGTATTATTACACGCCTCGTCTTGAACGTGTTCCGTCAAATTTTGCATTAAAAAAAATATGTACGTTACCGGCAACTTCACAAAAAAAAAAGATTACAATCTGATGACAAATTTTGAATATTTACTACTAAACTTTTATTCCAACCACTAAGACGCAATTATACTTTCCATAAGCGCGCATTCAAGCCTCTCGGCTCATCTTCCAATTATTTATAGCGATACATTAATTAAAAGCTGAGAGGGAAAAAGTTATGCAAGTTGAATATTGCTGTAACACCGAATTAATGTCGTGCACGCTTTATACCAAATCACAACGTGTGCCAAGAAGACTATTGAAAAGAGAATCAGCGCACATAAAAGTGCAAGGAAAAAATTAAATATTTTTAAAATTTGTTTATAAGTACTTAGGCGTTTTTAATTAAAACAATTCACTAAATGAATTTTGACATTTACGAATAATTTAAAGACAGTATCGTGGTGGGGTTAGTGGTAAATCTACCGAAGTCCACTAATGCGAATTTACGGAAAACTGAAATTAAAGGTTTTCAAATACAACGATAAACCATAAAACTGATTTTTGTGGTTAATTTTTTTTATTGTATCGGTCATCTGAGGACCACATGCCAATTTCAATTCTTTATTCCTTGTTCTTTTCTTTTTCTCCAATATTCTTTCATCTTTTCTTTTCTTCCTCTCGTCCACTTTGAACCTGCGTTTTTCTCTCTCCTATCCTGGACTCCCTCCATTTTTAAAACTCTTGCCCGAAAAACTTCTCTTTCAATTGCTTCTTCCGCGTTTATATTTTTTTTTTTTGACATGATAATGTCTTTTGGCTGGCCATCATTTGAAAATTTCTGTAACGCTGTAAACTGTAACGCATCACGCTGCATGACGTCATTCTTGCGTGACGTCATTGGGATTGTTGTAAATAAACGTTTGTTTTGATACGTCGCAATATATATAATGTGTTAAAAATAATATCACTGCAAACAATTAAACCAGATTTATAAAGCGTCCTGAAAGTTTAAAATCAAGTGTTAGCACAATTTACCAGCCGGGAATCGTTAACTAAAACCGCGACCGCTAACATGCTAACGTCGTCGCAGATTAAAGACCTAACAAGCAAACAACACTGCATAGCTGTAGATAGGTTATTGGGGTTATTGTCTCTACTTAATGGTTGTCTTCGTATGTGATTCAGCTAACGATCTATTCATTAAAATATTTGTCATCGTAAATGCAAATCTACTGAACTTGAATTTGAACATGGAGAAAATACAAGAATTCTTCGTATTAAACATGATGGCGTACAGCCCAAAGGTTGCTGGCTTATTCAAAGTGATTGACAAGTACGGCTACTACAAAATACCAATGATTCTCGGTGGCGATGTGAATATCGACTTGAAATCGGACAACGGCAAGGAGTTTCTCGAGTTCTTACAAGAGAATTGGCATCTCCAACTCAACAACGATCCGGCAATCTCTACTACGCGCAACAATACTTGCATCGATGGAGTCTTCACCCGTAATATTGATAAACTACAAACACAAAATTATATATCCTACTTCAGTCACCACAAACCTATGTTAAGCTTTGCCCCTGCTCAATAAAAATTTTTGAATCTCTGTACCTGTTGCTTTATTATTTTACATAGCCTTATACAATCTGGAAAAATTCAAGTACCGTCTGCCTAGTGGCAAAAGCTAAAGAGCATGATAATGTCTTTCGGCCGCCAGCTAAACGCAACATTTGCAGAAAGGAAACAATCAGTCAGTCAGTAACCATAATAATGTTGCGTTTAGCTGGCGGCCGAAAGACATTATCATGCTCTTTAGCTTTTGCCACTAGGCAGACGGTACTTGAATTTTTTTTTAAATCCTTTTGGACTTCTTTAATCCAACTTGATGTTGACTTCTTTCCCCACAGATATTTGAAGATCTGTTTTGTTAACCTATTGTCGACCATTTTATATAAATGTCCAAAAAATAATAAGTCTTCTTTTTCTCATTGTTTGTTATATTTTCTATACTTTGATATATTTCATCATTACTTCTTAATTTTCAACCTTCTAACGTTTTTCCTGGGCCTAATATTTTCCTACTAAGAAGGTTAATTTTTATTATTAGAGTTTTTATTAAAAAAAAAAAAAAAAAAAAAAAAAAAAAAAAAAAAAAAAAAAAAAAAAAAATGCGAAATTCATTTTAAAATGTCGTTTTTGTAACATCTTTCAACATTATTAAAACTTGGGGTACTTTTACCACTAACCCTTCGATATATGAATACAAACGGGTAACATAATCATGGCCGTTACTTGTGTGTGTACGTGTTGTCTGGAACGAATAAAGTTTCATTAACTTCAATGTAATACATGTGGCAGTGTTTCGCACGGTAAGTAATAGCACTTGCAGACCATGTTTCATGTAGGCCCTATACTAGCATTTATTTCCGACTTATGAAATAATTTGGATGATTTTTTTTTTATTATTTAACGTTCGGAATAAAATATTTTTCTCAATTTTATAATTACCGATGTTTAAAAAAAATCAAAACAATGAAGAATGTGTTTCTTAGGCTTTCGCGGCGGCCGGCGTCAAAATTACTATCCGGGCGGTAAAGCCGTGCTCTTCCATTTCTTCATGCCAAAAGGTGTTAATCGGTCGACCAGACGTGTCAGCCTCACTTCTGGAGACCATCTTCAGTGAAAGGAAACTGGCAAGGTACGTCAGCCTTTGGCACAGTACTGTGGTTTTACTCTGGAAGGCCTTACACTGAAGATGGTCTCCAGGGTGAGTCCGAAACGTCTGGTCGAGCGAGTAACACCTTTCGGCATGAAGAAATCGGAAGACCACGGCCTATACAGCCCGGATAGTAATTTTAGCAATCAATGCAGAATGGTTTCCTTCATTTCAAAAAATTGTTTGTTTGTTTTAAGTTGCGCGACTAGTAAGCGAACGTAAAGCTTTCAAGGCCGGTGGTCTTTACACTGGTAGAATTTTCCGAGCTGTTAGGCCGTGTTGTCCAGTTTGTCTACCAAACGTTTCGTCCGTAATCGTGACGGACGTCTTCAGTGACGCGGGAATACGGAACACATTGTTTGTATTCGTTCTCGGGTGTTTGTGATCTGTGTTCCCCAGGCGATGTTTTTACCGGGAGGGGGGAAAAAGGGACCCCCTCCCAAAGGAGGGTCGAAAAAGTTGACGAATTTTGTTAATCTCTTAATTTTTAGGGTCTTTTATTATTTTTTCACCTGTGTAGCTAATATAGTAGTAAATCTTTTTAACTTATACAAACAGATTTATTACACAGCATTAGCGCCGCAAACGTTTGAAAAAAGAAATATAGGAAAATCAATTCAGTCAGTAGGCCGAAGCATCTTGTAAACAATGTTTCAATAACGCATATTTTTATTGTCTTATTACTACAGTTTAATTTAATAATGGGACCGATTTCAGCCAATTTAATGTTGATTATTCTTAACTAGTTTTTCTTTTGGATGAAGCCGACCCGACCGCGGACCGCCCCCCCCCCAGATCAAAATTGTAGATATCCCACTGGTGTTGTTCCCACGTCCGTCATGGGTACGAACGAAACGTCTGTGGGTAGTTTCCGGGAAAACTGTGACGTTGCACGGCCACTGTTGCACAGAGGCGCCAGTAACACGTCTGACATGTCAGACATTATGTTCTGGCCTAAATAAACTTTACTATTACATATTTCAAAAATATCGACGTCAGATGGTGTGCGCCGTCATACATAGATCGTTGAGGACAAACACAAGGAAAGAGACAAGGCTTCAATTTTACAAAACAATGGCACTGCCTGGTTTACTATACGGATGTGAAACATGGGTTCCCACAAAGAATATTAAAAGCCGGATTCAAACTTCGGAAATGAAGTTTCTGAAAGAACAAAGGGTTGCACTAGACAGGATCGTTTGCGCAATGAGGATACTAAAGAAGAGCTGCAGGTATTCTCCATAAATGATAAGATCTAGACATATCGGATGGAATGGTTGCAGCATCTGGACAGAATGGAGGATGGACCCCTACCTTATAATAAACTACACCAACACTTAGGTATATGATTTTCTTCTTCTTGATATCTAAATGCATTGATAAAATCATTTGTAATACTGGATGCGGTTTCATTGACAGATAAGTAGCCAAACAGTTTTTACAATAACACTTCACTAAAAGTAATCAATGGGGTTGTGTTTCGATACAGAACCTTTGATACAAGAGATGTAAGAAGACCGAGAGTGAGATGGAGAGATGCTCTGTGAAGACGGAACAGGCAAAGTGCCTATTCCGTGAGAGGTGCAGAAGAAGCTTAGACTATTTCCATAATATTTCTTTTATGAATTTGCTAACTGCTATAATTTTTTATTGTTCGACTAAGCTTTTCGTCATTACTGACATCTTCAGGTCTTAAACAACCATTTCCATAATATTTTGAGAGGTGCAGAAGAAGACTTAGACTATTTCCATAATATTTTGAGAGGTGCAGAAGAAGACTTAGACTATTACCATAATGTTTATTTAACTTTATTTTGTATCACACACACACACACACACACACACACACACACACACACACACACACACACACACACACACACACACTTGAAATCTGATAAAAAGAAACAGACCGTAAACGAATACAAAAGCGATCTTTTTCAGACTTTCGTTCGATGGTTTTTTTGGTCTGATCTATATTAGGTGTGTATGTGTATTTTGTTATTAATATATTTTTTATTGAAAGATACTTTATGAATGTATGCAAGTATTTTAATTTTAACTTTATTATTTTTAAATTGAGTATATTACATATTTTGAGTATCCATATACTACTTACCATCGTTAATAATACAATAATAACAACGTTTCGGTCATCGAAAATCTGCGATCGCTTCAGGTGAATTAACAAAACTGAACAGAATAAAACAAACTATCTAACATAACAACAAAACATAATTGTCCAGAGGCAATTTTTACGATCCGGCGTCTACATCGCTCACACTCAGCCACGCGAACGTCTTGGCCGGCAAATGGTTTATAATTTATATTTCAACTTGATGAAAAAATTGTCAGTTTAAATTATTTTACGTTGTTGTTTTTTTCGACGATATTGTTGATTGTTGATACATAGTTTGTACTACTGTACTATTAAATTTTATTAACTCACCTGAAGCCGGTTGGAGTCTATTAATGGTCGAAACTTTGTGTGAACTTTATATTATCAACTATGACGAATATCCGAAAGTAATTGTGTTAACATCAATAATAGTACTGTCACGGCATCGAATCTTAGTTTTACGATCCTTTATATATTATGTTTCGTATGTTAAAAAAGTTAAATACTTTAAATCTTGGAACCTTCATTTTATAATAATAGTAATAATAATTATATTCATAAATGGTCATATTTTTCTTGTATATATATATATTTTATATTATTATTAATAATAACAAAGTTTTAACAGGAACATACTTTTATTGTTTTCTGAATTACGATGTTTCGGTAGTATTGAACATATATATTCAACATGTGAAACATTGTAATTTACAATATAATACTAATATTCTTGTAACAACTTTGTTATTCCTAATAATAATAATTAATAACAGAGAGTTTATCTAATATTACATAGTTTCTAAGAAATGTGTGATGTCACTTTTAATGAGTCTAGGAATATGCTTAATGTATTCACATGTTAATATTCTGGCGATTGTGTGTCGCAGCATCGAAACGCCTGACCAAGTCTAAGTCGTCCACTTAATATACAGGAAGTAGGCTAACACCAAAGATATATAGTATATATCTGTACTATATATAGAAAAGCTAAATCTATAATGGACAGTAGTAGTAGTATAAATAATTAACTGGGAGTACTTTGACGCGAATATAAAAAATTAAAAAAAAAAACATTTACCTTCATACACTAACGAATATTTTTCTCAAACAAATGAAAATATAAACTGTATAAAAAAATTGATAACCATATGTGCCGCGAATGAAAACAAAGTGTCATCACTTTTATAGAGAGAAAAAACAACAACACTCGTAAACTATAATAATGTGTACAACACCGAACGAACGGAAAAATAATGAACGGACGACGGACGTAAACGAACCACTCCGCACCACGGCAAAGGGATGTACTGACTGAGAGTGGTGGTGTGTGCCGTCGGAGTACGTTTGTCCACCAGACTGCGCTGGCGTCGGGCCTACCCCTGGGGAGAACACTTTACTTGTGTTGTGCACCACCTGCTTTTGATAAAACTGCCCAATAGATAAGTTATCCTCCGCACCACTTTCTCCACTCGCGCGCACACACACACACACACACACACACACACACACACACACACACACACACACACACACACACACACACATTAGCCTGAGGATGCACTCGCTCTCTCTCGCCACCAGACTGCATTAAGAACGTCTCGTCTACAAAAAATATAATCTCGGCCACGGCACTGTGACTTTACTTAAGTAATGCTGTATGGGAAGAACGTCTCGTCTACAAAAAAATATAATCTCGGCTACGGCACTGTGACTTTACGTAAGTATGGGATACACGGTTTCGTGTTGAACAACCGTCCCGAGGAAGTTACATTCCACAGTGTCGTCACCCTCGAGACATGTAAAATATAGCTACCCCCCCCCCTAGACACTTCACCGTAAGCGACGACTCTGCGGACACCTTTTAATTTACAACGATTTTTTCTTCTTCCGAGATGCTTTTACTCGACATTCCTGACTGCCGATATACAAATAATACTCTTCCCTGGAACAACCACTTTCAGTATTATTGTACACTATCATGTAGGCCTACATGACAAGGATTTTAACGTTCTTCTTTACTTAGATATATGCTGTGAGTGCTTGTGTCGGGTTTGGATGAACGGTACTAACTTTAAACAACACAGAACCGAAACAAAAGTTGAAAAGGAAAACATTCCTAAACGGCACGCTGCAGTTACTATCGGGGCAGTCATCATCGGCCGTGGCTCTACAACACTTGGTGGGTCTTGGCCTGCTCCAAGAATCGATTCCATTCCTCCCTATTGTATATCCTGGCTTTCCAGTTTCTTGTGTTCAGGTTTCCGAGGTCCTCCTCTATCTGGTCTTTGAACCTACTTCGGAGTCTTCCCCTTTTTCTACTACCCATTGGTTTCTGGTAGAAAATATGTTTCGTAGGCTGCCCTTCCTCCATTCTCTATATGTGTCCAACTCATCTTAGCCTGTATATCCTGATTATCCTGACAATGTCCGGCTCTTTGTAAAGATGGTATAGTCCATGGTTATAGTGCCTGAGCGACATTCCATTTTCTTCTACTCCTCTCAATATTGTTCTTGGAATCCATCTTTCACAGCAATCTAGAAGTCTCTCGCTATTTTTTTGTCATTGTCTACGTTTCTGAACCATATGTCAGCACTCCCCAGATAAGTGTTTTGTAAATTTATCATTTCGTGCTTCTTGAGATTCCAGGTGCTTTTTAAAATCCATAATATGTTTTTATTTGCGAGGTATATTCTTCTTCTTGTTTCAGTGTTGGTGTCGTTAGTGCTGCTTATCCGGGAGCCAAGATATATGAACTCTTTTACTGCCTCTATATTTTTTGTGCCTATTTCAAGGTTCTGAAGGGTTAGGTTTAATACGGGGGAATAGCGAATTTAAAATTATGAACGGATTTTTCTTCTTCTTCTTTTTCCATTCTTCTACCAATCATTTTTAAAAGTGATATATCTTCGTTCACTTATATAAACTTATATAAACAATAAACAACATATTCGCATAACTTTCCTCGTCTTTTTTTTCGAAGATATCGTCTCTCATTATTTTCATCATCATCTTCTTCTTCTTCTGCTTTTTCCATCCTATAGTAGGCGTAGACACCTGTTTCGGATTTAGAAAACTTATACGCTCTGCGAATATAAATTAAAATTATTTACGAAATTTTCAGTTTAATTAAAAATCAGACCATCGGAGCAGGAGAAGAAGGAGGAGGATGGGGGGAGAACAATAACAAGAAGGAGAAGTGAAAAATTCATAACATCAGACATATGAATCCAAACGGTAAGAAGTAAGGGTATAAATTTGTAATTGTATTTGTAGGGAATGGGGCGGCAGTCCAAACTACCTCTGTACAGTATATAAATAAACAGCGAAGCCCCGGTTTGGCATTGGCACGTGCACGCCCGTACTGGCACGTGACGACGCCGGCTAATCCGATTTATTACTATGTAGTCTACTCGCGCTGCCGGTTATAGATAAGACCGCAGTCTTTGGATGTGAAGCCTCCGCCACAACGATAATCGTATTTAAACTACGCCTTTCATGTTCTTAACCCTTTGTTCGTATAACCGGAATGTATTTAATTTTTACTTCCATGTTCCATAAGGAAATGGAAGTATGGTGACGGCGAAAAAAATCGTGTTCGAGATAAGGGCTGATTCTGATTGTACTACCCTCAAAACATGAAGAAAAGTCATTTTCTGAAAAGTGTCAGCGTGTAGAATTTTTTGTATGGCGAACGATAAGTGCCGCAAATTCAAACAGAATCAAATAATTTTTTGCATATGTGCCCGAGTTGTAGAGGATGAGGACTCAAAGAATTTTGATGTTGGTGACGATCGGTTAAGGGGGAGGGGTAGTTTACCTGCAACGTTTTATATTTTAACAACAGTAAAGTTACTTAATTTTGATAAATAAAGTATCCTGAAAAGAAGGTCATAATAATCCACTGTAGAAAGGTACATGAAATATCTATAAATGAAAAGGGAGTTGAAGGGGGAGGGGGTAATTTTATGTGTACATACTACGTTATGGGCAACGAAGAAGTAGTTTCTATGGAAATATATTTAATTTCAAATTGTCAAATTTTTCAATTTATATCTAAATGATTTTAAATACAAATCTTCAGAACATGGAAGTCATGTATGGGTCTCTATACCGATTTTGTGTGTGTTTCGCACAAAATTCGCTTCCAGTGAAGTTTTTGAGATTTTACTGAATAACATAAAAGAATATTGTCCATTTAACTAATAACACTTTTTGTTGTTGTTTTAAAGCTACTATTCAGAAATAATTGTATTTTTCATTTTACTTTTTCTGTTGTGGTTTCCGTTAAAAACGTTACATTCTTTATTTAAAGGCACTCTGTTCTAAGCATTGTATAAACGTCACGTTCTTTTATAAACCATGTCTTTTATTTCTTTAAAGAGGAAACTAAAAACCAAAAACCATTATTACCTAACCTCACAAACCAAAACATTACGTACTTTCGCTTTGCATTAATAAATAAAATAATTTACAATTAGCACACTTCTTCTTCTTCTTCTTCTTCTTCTTCTTCTTCTTCTTCTTCTTCTTCTTTTTCTTTTTCTTTTTCTTTTTCTTCTTCTTCTTCTTCTTCTTCTTCTTCTTCTTCTTCTTCTTCTTCTTCTTCTTCTTCTTCTTCTTCTTCTTCTTCTTCTTCTTCTTCTTCTTCACCTTCTTCTTCTTCTTCTTCTTCACATCGTGGTACATCGGTACAGTCGCATAATCGAAATATCGATAAAAGTAGCGCGGGTACGGATAATGGACGAGTACCAACTCTCTGTATCCCACCATAATTGAACTTACATTCAGATTATTATTTACATCTCTGTCAGATTTAAACAAAATTCTTTACAAGTCGTTAACGACGACGAAAAATCAATCACAAATGACCGAAGCGAAATAACAATATTGATTTCTCTCTCTTTTGTATACCTTTAATTAATTAGTCTCGTTTCGGTTTTTCATTAACTTTAAAACCGCACGAGTCGTTATATTGTGTAACGAGCCACACACAACAAAACATTTTTCCGCTATAAATATGCAAATACTGGCAGAATCAACCACCGTGTATCTATGTTTGTTTGTTTGTTATGTAAATTGTGTTTGTATACATACCGTGTTGTCTCGTGGCCTGATGTTTCTAGTTCATAATATTCTAATAGTATTTTCTGAAATTATTCTCCATGTATTTTATAGGCGTGGTGTTGTTGTAGGCTTTTGAGACGTGTTGTTGGTGGAGGAAAACCGTGGAGAGACTAATATGATTAATTAATAATGAGGAATTGAAAAGAGTCGATGAAAGAAGGATTCTGTTTGAAACCATTGTGGTGAGGAGAAGCTGTATTCAAACTGGTCCACCATCCTGATCAAGGGAATTACTGAGAGATGTACGTGGGGGGGGGGGGGAGCGCAGACAAGAGTAGCCTATATGGATGAAATTAAAGGAGGAAGCAAATTTGGAGCGATTAAGATACTGTCTTTGGAAGGGAACAAATTACAAGCACACCAACCTCCAGGTTGAGGCAAACAAGAAGAAGAAATATTTTATAGCCGGTGCTGAAAGGACAAACAGTATTTCCCTACAGTTATTACCAAACTCCCTGAGCTGCAGACCACTACCTCACTATTTTGAAAGAAATACATTAAATCTACAAATAAAATTAAAATAATTTTTTTTATACGAACAGGCCAGCCGTGGACCACGCGAATATCATTTACTTTGCTTCACCTGCCAGAAGGGCCCTCTTTCGCACACTATGCGCCGCCTTCCTTTCCACTGTCACCCCTTTCTCGTCTTCTTATCACCGCAGAGAATCTCAAAATTTTGAATTTTGTTTCTTTATGTATTTCTATCCTCTGCAACGCCATCTTCCCACCTCTTCTTCGGTCTACCTCTAGGTCTCGTTCCCTTCCTCCCTTCCATGTACCCAGCAAAGCCCTCTTAGGGTTCCTGCCATCCTCCATTCTCATAACATGTCCGCCCCAACATGGCGTTGCAGAGGACGCGAGAGATATGGGGATAAGAAACTGGAGGAGGGTTGCAGTGGATAGAGTGGATTGGAGGCGGAGATTGGTGGAGGCCAGGGCCCGATTTGGGCTATAGCGCCATCGGAGAGGGAGAGAGAGAGAGAGAGAGAGAGAGAGAGAGAGAGAGAGAGAGAGAGAGAGAGAGAGGGGGGAGAGAGAGAGGAGAGAGATGTATTTTTATCCACACAGTCATTCAAAGAGATACCCAGTTTCATCATTTCCTCCTTGAGTTGTTTGGTGTATCCGTTCGGATTGGAAAGATGCCAAATATAGTTGAAAATGTGTTTATTTAATCTGTACCGAACCATATGTCCAAGGAATCTCAGACTTTTCCTTTGGAAAGCCGTTTCCAGATCTTCCAGATCAATGTACACCTCTTCTTTGGGTCTATGCCTGTACCCATCTTCGGTTTTCTTGGGGCCATAAATTTTTCGAAGAATCTTCGTTCATTTTAAGAAGATGTTCAAAATTTTGAAAGGACATTGTTTCCATTCCATACATGATCACCGGCCTGACTATAATGACGGACTTTCGCACTTCTGGAAAGGGTTTCCTTACCGTACAGTTCCCGGGTTTGAGTAAAGGCCTTTGCTAATTTGAGTTTTCTTATCTTAAAAAATAAATTTTATTTTAAGTTTATAGTATGCAAGTTTTTAAGCTTTCACGGTCGGGTCCAATATTATTGAGATTATTATTAATACAAGCGTCAACATTGATGACGGGCTGTTAGACACCGTGGACCACAGTTTCTGCTATTGACAAACGTTTCTGCACCAACATCGGAGGCCATCATCAGCGTCAACATTGATGACGGGCTGTTAGACACCGTGGACAACAGTTTCTGCTATTGACAAACGTTTCTGCACCAACATCGGAGGCCATCATCAGCGTCAACATTGATGACGGGCTGTTAGACCCCGTGGACAACAATTTCTGCTATTGACAAACGCTTCTGCACCAACATCGGAAGCCATCATCAGCGTCAACATTGATGACGGGCTGTTAGACCGTGGACCGCAGTTTCTGCTGACAAACGTTTCTGCACCAACATCGGAGGCCATCATCAGCGTCAACATTGATGACGGGCTGTTAGACACCGTGGACAACAGTTTCTGCTATTGACAAACGTTTCTGCACCAACATCGGAGGCCATCATCAGCGTCAACATTGATGACGGGCTGTTAGACACCGTGGACCGCAGTTTCTGCTATTGACAAACGTTTCTGCACCAACATCGGAGGCCATCATCATCGTCAACATTGATGACGGGCTGTTAGACCGTGGACCACAGTTTCTGCTATTGACAAACGTTTCTGCACCAACATCGGAGGCCATCATCAGCGTCAACATTGATGACGGGCTGTTAGACACCGTGGACAACAGTTTCTGCTATTGACAAACGTTTCTGCACCAACATCGGAGGCCATCATCAGCGTCAACATTGATGACGGGCTGTTAGACACCGTGGACAACAGTTTCTGCTATTGACAAACGTTTCTGCACCAACATCGGAGGCCATCATCAGCGTCAACATTGATGACGGGCTGTTAGACCGTGGACCACAGTTTCTGCTATTGACAAACGTTTCTGCACCAACATCGGAGGCCATCATCAGCGTCAACATTGATGACGGGCTGTTAGACACCGTGGACAACAGTTTCTGCTATTGACAAACGTTTCTGCACCAACATCGGAGGCCATCATCAGCGTCAACATTGATGACGGGCTGTTAGACCGTGGACCGCAGTTTCTGCTATTGACAAACGTTTCTGCACCAACATCGGAGGCCATCATCAGCGTCAACATTGATGACGGGCTGTTAGACACCGTGGACAACAGTTTCTGCTATTGACAAACGTTTCAGCACCAACATCGGAGGCCATCATCAGCGTCAACATTGATGACGGGCTGTTAGACACCGTGGACAACAGTTTCTGCTATTGACAAACGTTTCTGCACCAACATCGGAGGCCATCATCAGCGTCAACATTGATGACGGGCTGTTAGACACCGTGGACAACAGTTTCTGCTATTGACAAACGTTTCTGCACCAACATCGGAGGCCATCATCAGCGTCAACATTCATGACGGGCTGTTAGACACCGTGGACAACAGTTTCTGCTATTTACAAACGTTTCTGCACCAACATCGGAGGCCATCATCAGCGTCAACATTGATGACGGGCTGTTAGACCGTGGACCGCAGTTTCTGCTATTGACAAACGTTTCTGCACCAACATCGGAGGCCATCATCTGCGTCAACATTGATGACGGGCTGTTAGACCGTGGACCGCAGTTTCTGCTATTGACAAACGTTTCTGCACCAACATCGGAGGCCATCATCAGCGTCAACATTGATGACGGGCTGTTAGACACCGTGGACAACAGTTTCTGCAATTGACAAACGTTTCTGCACCAACATCGGAGGCCATCATCAGCGTCAACATTGATGACGGGCTGTTAGACACCGTGGACCGCAGTTTCTGCTATTGACAAACGTTTCTGCACCAACATCGGAGGCCATCATCAGCGTCAACATTGATGACGGGCTGTTAGACACCGTGGACCACAGTTTCTGCTATTGACAAACGTTTCTGCACCAACATCGGAGGCCATCATCAGCGTCAACATTGATGACGGGCTGTTAGACACCGTGGACAACAGTTTCTGCTATTGACAAACGTTTCTGCACCAACATCGGAGGCCATCATCAGCGTCAACATTGATGACGGGCTGTTAGACACCGTGGACAACAGTTTCTGCTATTGACAAACGTTTCTGCACCAACATCGGAGGCCACCATCAGCGTCAACATTGATGACGGGCTGTTAGACCGTGGACCGCAGTTTCTGCTATTGACAAACGTTTCTGCACCAACATCGGAGGCCATCATCAGCTTCAACATTGATGACGGGCTGTTAGACACCGTGGACAACAGTTTCTGCTATTGACAAACGTTTCTGCACCAACATCGGAGGCCATCATCAGCGTCAACATTGATGACGGGCTGTTAGACACCGTGGACAACAGTTTCTGCTATTGACAAACGTTTCTGCACCAACATCGGAGGCCATCATCAGCGTCAACATTGATGACGGGCTGTTAGACACCGTGGACAACAGTTTCTGCTATTGACAAACGTTTCAGCACCAACATCGGAGGCCATCATCAGCGTCAACATTGATGACGGGCTGATAGACACCGTGGACCGCAGTTTCTGCTATTGACAAACGTTTCTGCACCAACATCGGAGGCCATCATCATCGTCAACATTGATGACGGGCTGTTAGACCGTGGACCACAGTTTCTGCTATTGACAAACGTTTCTGCACCAACATCGGAGGCCATCATCAGCGTCAACATTGATGACGGGCTGTTAGACCGTGGACCGCAGTTTCTGCTATTGAAAAACGTTTCTGCACCAACATCGGAGGCCATCATCAGCGTCAACATTGATGACGGGCTGTTAGACACCGTGGACAACAGTTTCTGCTATTGACAAACGTTTCTGCACCAACATCGGAGGCCATCATCAGCGTCAACATTGATGACGGGCTGTTAGACACCGTGGACAACAGTTTCTGCTATTGACAAACGTTTCTGCACCAACATCGGAGGCCATCATCAGCGTCAACATTGATGACGGGCTGTTAGACACCGTGGACAACAGTTTCTGCTATTGACAAACGTTTCTGACCAACATCGGAGGCCATCATCAGCGTCAACATTGATGACGGGCTGTTAGACACCGTGGACCGCAGTTTCTGCTATTGACAAACGTTTCTGCACCAACATCGGAGGCCATCATCATCGTAAACATTGATGACGGGCTGTTAGACCGTGGACCACAGTTTCTGCTATTGACAAACGTTTCTGCACCAACATCGGAGGCCATCATCAGCGTCAACATTGATGACGGGCTGTTAGACACCGTGGACAACAGTTTCTGCTATTGACAAAAGTTTCTGCACCAACATCGGACGCCATCATCAGCGTCAACATTGATGACGGGCTGTTAGACACCGTGGACAACAGTTTCTGCTATTGACAAACGTTTCTGCACCAACATCGGAGGCCATCATCAGCGTCAACATTGATGACGGGCTGTTAGACCGTTAACCGCAGTTTCTGCTATTGACAAACGTTTCTGCACCAACATCGGAGGCCATCATCAGCGTCAACATTGATGACGGGCTGTTAGACCGTGGACCGCAGTTTCTGCTATTGACAAACGTTTCTGCACCAACATCGGAGGCCATCATCAGCGTCAACATTGATGACGGGCTGTTAGACACCGTGGACAACAGTTTCTGCTATTGACAAACGTTTCTGCACCAACATCGGAGGCCATCATCAGCGTCAACATTGATGACGGGCTCTTAGACACCGTGGACCGCAGTTTCTGCTATTGACAAACGTTTCTGCACCAACATCGGAGGCCATCATCAGCGTCAACATTGATGACGGGCTGTTAGACACCGTGGTTCACAGTTTCTGCTATTGACAAACGTTTCTGCACCAACATCGGAGGCCATCATCAGCGTCAACATTGATGACGGGCTGTTAGACACCGTGGACAACAGTTTCTGCTATTGACAAACGTTTCTGCACCAACATCGGAGGCCATCATCAGCGTCAACATTGATGACGGGCTGTTAGACACCGTGGACAACAGTTTCTGCTATTGACAAACGTTTCTGCACCAACATCGGAGGCCATCATCAGCGTCAACATTGATGACGGGCTGTTAGACCGTGGACCGCAGTTTCTGCTATTGACAAACGTTTCTGCACCAACATCGGAGGCCATCATCAGCGTCAACATTGATGACGGGCTGTTAGACACCGTGGACAACAGTTTCTGCTATTGACAAACGTTTCTGCACCAACATCGGAGGCCATCATCAGCGTCAACATTGATGACGGGCTGTTAGACCGTGGACCGCAGTTTCTGCTATTGACAAACGTTTCTGCACCAACATCGGAGGCCATCATCAGCGTCAACATTGATGACGGGCTGTTAAACACCGTGGACAACAGTTTCTGCTATTGACAAACGTTTTTGCACCAACATCGGAGGCCATCATCAGCGTCAACATTGATGACGGGCTGTTAGACACCGTGGACAACAGTTTCTGCTATTGAAAAACGTTTCTGCACCAACATCGGAGGCCATCATCAGCGTCAACATTGATGACGGGCTGTTAGACACCGTGGACAACAGTTTCTGCTATTGACAAACGCTTCTGACCAACATCGGAGGCCATCATCAGCGTCAACATTGATGACGGGCTGTTAGACACCGTGGACCGCAGTTTCTGCTATTGACAAACGTTTCTGCACCAACATCGGAGGCCATCATCATCGTCAACATTGATGACGGGCTGTTAGACCGTGGACCACAGTTTCTGCTATTGACAAACGTTTCTGCACCAACATCGGAGGCCATCATCAGCGTCAACATTGATGACGGGCTGTTAGACACCGTGGACAACAGTTTCTGCTATTGACAAAAGTTTCTGCACCAACATCGGACGCCATCATCAGCGTCAACATTGATGACGGGCTGTTAGACACCGTGGACAACAGTTTCTGCTATTGACAAACGTTTCTGCACCAACATCGGAGGCCATCATCAGCGTCAACATTGATGACGGGCTGTTAGACCGTGGACCGCAGTTTCTGCTATTGACAAACGTTTCTGCACCAACATCGGAGGCCATCATCAGCGTCAACATTGATGACGGGCTGTTAGACACCGTGGACAACAGTTTCTGCTATTGACAAACGTTTCTGCACCAACATCGGAGGCCATCATCAGCGACAACATTGATGACGGGCTGTTAGACCGTGGACCGCAGTTTCTGCTATTGACAAACGTTTTTGCACCAACATCGGAGGCCATCATCAGCGTCAACATTGATGACGGGCTGTTAGACACCGTGGACAACAGTTTCTGCTATTGAAAAACGTTTCTGCACCAACATCGGAGGCCATCATCAGCGTCAACATTGATGACGGGCTGTTAGACACCGTGGACAACAGTTTCTGCTATTGACAAACGCTTCTGACCAACATCGGAGGCCATCATCAGCGTCAACATTGATGACGGGCTGTTAGACACCGTGGACCGCAGTTTCTGCTATTGACAAACGTTTCTGCACCAACATCGGAGGCCATCATCATCGTCAACATTGATGACGGGCTGTTAGACCGTGGACCACAGTTTCTGCTATTGACAAACGTTTCTGCACCAACATCGGAGGCCATCATCAGCGTCAACATTGATGACGGGCTGTTAGACACCGTGGACAACAGTTTCTGCTATTGACAAAAGTTTCTGCACCAACATCGGACGCCATCATCAGCGTCAACATTGATGACGGGCTGTTAGACACCGTGGACAACAGTTTCTGCTATTGACAAACGTTTCTGCACCAACATCGGAGGCCATCATCAGCGTCAACATTGATGACGGGCTGTTAGACCGTGGACCGCAGTTTCTGCTATTGACAAACGTTTCTGCACCAACATCGGAGGCCATCATCAGCGTCAACATTGATGACGGGCTGTTAGACACCGTGGACAACAGTTTCTGCTATTGACAAACGTTTCTGCACCAACATCGGAGGCCATCATCAGCGTCAACATTGATGACGGGCTGTTAGACCGTGGACCGCAGTTTCTGCTATTGACAAACGTTTCTGCACCAACATCGGAGGCCATCATCAGCGTCAACATTGATGACGGGCTGTTAAACACCGTGGACAACAGTTTCTGCTATTGACAAACGTTTTTGCACCAACATCGGAGGCCATCATCAGCGTCAACATTGATGACGGGCTGTTAGACACCGTGGACAACAGTTTCTGCTATTGACAAACGTTTCTGCACCAACATCGGAGGCCATCATCAGCGTCAACATTGATGACGGGCTGTTAGACACCGTGGACAACAGTTTCTGCTATTGACAAACGCTTCTGACCAACATCGGAGGCCATCATCAGCGTCAACATTGATGACGGGCTGTTAGACACCGTGGACCGCAGTTTCTGCTATTGACAAACGTTTCTGCACCAACATCGGAGGCCATCATCATCGTCAACATTGATGACGGGCTGTTAGACCGTGGACCACAGTTTCTGCTATTGACAAACGTTTCTGCACCAACATCGGAGGCCATCATCAGCGTCAACATTGATGACGGGCTGTTAGACACCGTGGACAACAGTTTCTGCTATTGACAAAAGTTTCTGCACCAACATCGGACGCCATCATCAGCGTCAACATTGATGACGGGCTGTTAGACACTGTGGACAACAGTTTCTGCTATTGACAAACGTTTCTGCACTAACATCGGAGGCCATCATCAGCGTCAACATTGATGACGGGCTGTTAGACCGTGGACCGCAGTTTCTGCTATTGACAAACGTTTCTGCACCAACATCGGAGGCCATCATCAGCGTCAACATTGATGACGGGCTGTTAGACACCGTGGAGAACAGTTTCTGCTATTGACAAACGTTTCTGCACCAACATCGGAGGCCATCATCAGCGACAACATTGATGACGGGCTGTTAGACCGTGGACCGCAGTTTCTGCTATTGACAAACGTTTCTGCACCAACATCGGAGGCCATCATCAGCGTCAACATTGATGACGGGCTGTTAGACACCGTGGAGAACAGTTTCTGCTATTGACAAACGTTTCTGCACCAACATCGGAGGCCATCATCAGCGACAACATTGATGACGGGCTGTTAGACCGTGGACCGCAGTTTCTGCTATTGACAAACGTTTCTGCACCAACATCGGAGGCCATCATCAGCGTCTAGATTGGCACGGTGTCTGCCAATTCAGCTCAGAGATTGGGTACACACTATTACATCTACCTGACACCGAAACGTTTGTCAACAGCAAAAACTGTAGACCACGGCCTTACAGTGGATCTGATAATAATCTCAAACAAAATACACTTATTATTAGATAAATTTCAATACTAGATCATTTTTCAGTTACGAGAAATATTACGAAAACTCCATTTACTCTAATATTGTTTGAGTAATTTTTAGTAATTAATCATTAAGGAAAATCTATTTTATTAATTTACAAATATTGCAATTACTTTTAATCCCACAACTATTTACAGCCTTTGTTTAACATACGCAACTGACTCAGAAATAGACTCAAATTTAGTGATTGTGGAACTTTGCTGAAATTTTCTGTAGCTGTTAGGGTAGGGCGGGGGTTGATCCCCTGATCCATGGCTGGCTCTAGTAGAAGGCCGGAATATTAAACGTGCCAACACTGGAACCAGCTGATATTTGATGCCGACTAGACGATCTCTTAATTTATGTATTTCAATAATCAAATCGCGTCATGTTTAATTGCCGGTTAACAGCAGTTTTGTAATTCCTCAATTTTTTGCAAATTAAAAGTTTATTATGTAAAATACTGTTATATTATTCAAGAAAAATAATAATAATCTCATTCATATGATCCAAATTCAATAACTCGAACAAAATTAATTCATTAGGCCTAACACTAATTCACTAATTTCTTCAACTTAAACGTATAGTACTAAGTGCGCACAGACCTATAATTTAGATTTAGCTATAAATAGGCCTACTCATGATTTTAGTAATGCTATGAAATTAAATCAACATATAACATGTTCACTTCAGCTATTTTATTACACTATACTTATACGCAACGTTGCCACGTTTAATATTCCGGCCTTCTACTAGAGCCGGTTAGGCCTGATCCCCTGCCGTAGTAATACCACTGCCTTCACCAATCTTCTTCTTACGATTGTCGGGTTCTCATCTTGTTCCAAGATTTCCGGAGATTTTGTCTAAAATCTACATATGGGTGCATAAATACATAACACTTTGTCTGGAAACCATTATACTTTCGTTTTATACGGGGCCGTACCAGATTCCTAGAATTGTCGGCGGCGGTTTCAACACGCTTTTCACAACAAACTGTAGAGCGCGCCACTCGACAACAACAGAACTTGTATTCAATGGTATTTGTTTGTTGCAACGTTACTTTTAATAAAAACCTGCCGGTGCATATTACCGCAGAAACGGTAACAATTTACCGATTCATTACCGCCGCCATTCATTACCGATCCATAATTGTTAACTACTGCGAATTGCGAAACTACCATGCCGTATATATACTGTATACAGTATACTCAATGCGTATATATACTCGTATGCGCAATTAAACAGTCGTTTTATTCTTCTTCAATTAACACATATTACAGTGATTACAGAAAATGAACGAGTTTTCATCGAATTGTCTGTCTGTCTATCTCTCTGTGTTATTTAACACTGAAATGCCTGTATGTCTCTCTCTCTCTCTCTCTCTCTCTCTCTCTCTCTCTCTCTCTCTCTAATACGCTTTTGTTTGTTTGACAATAAAATGAATTCGGTGGAAATTGATTCTCTCTACGGAATATCCATTAACAAACCAACTGTCCAGGTTTTAGTGCCCACAACAGAACCGACTTGAAGCAATGGATACAGACAGACAGAAACTCTATGGATAACGGAGATGTTCCAAGTCTAAGCTTATACCATCCCCGGCTCTCTGTCTATTGTTCTGAACGCTGACCAGGCGCCTGACGATGTTGTGGCCCCAGACCCTTTGGGTTTGAGACGTGCAGCTGCACGGGTTACGGAATATCTACTACCTAGGATTTAACAGCAGATAGCAGCATCCAACTCCACCGCACAAGGCGGACACAGAGTCGACGCTCCACAGCCGAAACCACAGACCAACCTCAAGTCCAATCCAATACATCGGGAATCTACCCGGGTCACGCCAGATCCACCCCCGATGCCGGCCGGGGCAAAAACATGGCCCTGCTTGCGGTGTAGACAATGGATGTAGAAGAAGACAAACAGACAGAAGTTGCACAGGGTGTCTGGCACCCTGGTTTGTTTGCGTTGTCCAGGCCGAAGCTCGATGAACAGTGCAGCTCGGTCGTTTGCTCGGCACAAGCAGTTAGGGTGGGGTCCACGTATACACGATATGGCGTCAGTCGTCAGGTCTGAGGCGCGCTGTTGCATTGCGCCGTATTAGCGGGGTGTCCTTGCAGCCGGTGCATGACTGCAGCATCTGGGTCGAGCTCAATGGCTACCTGGTGATAAACATAGTTCTGGTTCAGTAGACTGGTGCCTAATACTGGACTGTACACCGCCAACGCGTTAACGCAGACATTAACGAGAAATACAACGCTGAAACCGATTCAGGCAACAAGTGTTTCAAGCTCAGCAAGCAGACTCCTTGATGCGTCGGTCGCTCTCCGCGAGACAGAGAGCCTCCGTGCCAGTAACAGTGGCTAATAGCGCGGTCGATACGCGAGGCGGAAAGAAAGGAAATCTTTGAAGGTTAATTCAAGAGCTGGGACAAATGTAAAATTTTATAGAGCCACTGTATCGATGTCTTTACGACGAGTCATCTAGAATCGCCCGAGGGGGTTTGGCCCGGATCGCGGGAGTCGGTTGCGTGGTGCTGATGGTCCATAGGTAAGGGAAGGAAGAGGTCGCAGCTGCAGCAAAATAAGTAACAGCTATAATCAAATTTTAATCGAAATTTATTAAACCAGCTATAAAACAGATTAGTGTGAATTGCAGCAGATTGACGTGGAGACCACCTGATCTAAAAATCTGGAGTAGGCCTACAGTATGTTTCTTCCCAATCACAAATAAATTCAAAAATTGAAAAATATTACTTAAAAGTTAGTTACGACGTTACTTTCAATTTGGTTTCTTACACACACACGCGCGCGCGCGCGCAGCTGTGCTATAGAAATTGACCGAGGTACAGTGATTTAAAGACAGGAAGCCATTGTTATCCTCTATTAGGAAGGGAAATCTCATAAAATTTGATTTAATGCTTTCAACCCTCCCCTCTCCTTAGCAGTGTTGCCACCTTCTTCGACCATGCTGTTGGCACTCCGGATTCTTAAAGTATTTGTCAAGAGAATTTTTATACTGAGTTTTGTTGTTTATACGATATATTTCGATTTAGTTCTTCTGCATTAAATGTATTCCGAGCTGTTGAGCCGAGGGTCCTCTTTCTGTAGACCCAAACGTTTCGTCCGCAGCTGCGGCAGTCATCATCGGTGGCGTTCTGTTTGGGTTGCGTTGTGGTAGCGGGTTGTCTTCGCACCCATGGCTGAATTTGAGCTTCCAGGACGTACCCGATGGCTGCCAGATACGAACAGTGCTGGACTTTCATGAGACACAGGCCTAAAACTGGAAAGGACACGCAAACGCGGTTAACCGCAAAGGCGCCGGATATTTCTTAAACAATTAATTTTATTTAATTTAGGTGACAGGTTATGCTCGTTAGCACTGCCTCTGGGGCCGAAGCGGACGGCAGGTGTCGCCCGCATCGGACACAGTAGGCAGACGCCTTGTGGCGTCGGTCGTTGCCCGCGAGGCAGGGAACCTCCGTGCCGGTGAAAAACGGTAACTAGGCCAAGCAGTGCGCTAAGACATGCTTGTGGAAGGATGTCCCTGAGAAGCGAAGGTAACAGAAAGGAAAGGAAGATGCTGGGGGCTATTCAGATAGCGCAACGAGGTTGACTCACGGGGGTTCATCTAGAATCGCCCGAGAGCGTTTGAATCTGATAGCGGGAGGTGGTTCAGATGTACTAATGGTTCTGAGGTAAGGGAAAGACGAGATCGCTGCAGGACAGGATACGTAGAGGATATGCAGGATGGATAGGTAACGTAGAGGATGATTTGAGAGGTATGAATGTGAGAGGCCGGAGAAGATTATGTGGTGAGAGGGCGCGGAATGGAAGAAAATCATCGAACAGACTAAGAACCACATTGGATGTGGTGGTACCTGAAGAAAAAGAATCAGAGGAAGAAGAAGAAGAAGAAGATGACTATTATATAAATCCGAGCCTAAATGTAACTTTACAGCATGTATAATGTTTATGTTATAATGAAAGGAGTAACGGCAGACAGTGGCATACCGAGAATTTGGTAGGGGGGGGGAGGGTGCCTGGTCGAGTTAGCTTCATACAGAAGAAAAAAAAATAAGTGAAGACTAATCAATATTACTATTTTCAAAGTGGTTGAAAAACGTGTTATTAACATCCTGAGAAATCAATCCTATTAATGTAAGTTAATGGTAATAACACAATAAAAAATATGCGTTACCGATACATTGTTCAGAGGATATCTATCGACTGAATTGAATTTCCTATATTTCATATTTCAACGTAATGTAAATCCTTTGTAATAAACCTGTTTGTATATTATACTACTATATTACCGTTCACAACTGAAAACAAAATAATAAAAATTATAAAATAACACTAAAAATTAAGAGATTAAGAAAATTCGCCAACTTTTTCGACCCTATGGGGGGGGAGGTTCGGTCCCGTTCGTCCCCTTGCGTAAATACGCCCCTGACGGCAAACGGCAAAGAACGCTGCAATCGCCATAATTATAAAACATTTTCTCGTTAAACATAATTTTAAACTGGGTGTAACTGTCATGTAACTGCAAGGAATTAATTGTCTGGTGGGAGGGGGAGGAAGAGGCCACATCCGTACGTGGTTACATATCACATAGACAGCAGCACATCGTTTCACATTCATAGAGAGAGGGGAACCTTTAGAAGCTTTGCATCAAGTGACGGAGGGGGGGTACGCACGTCGTCGTCATTCCTGTGGATGGACGAGGGTGAGGGGCGGTTTTTTACAGGTCAAGTGTTATATTATTACGCTCACACGTTTCTCTTCTTCCTCTTTTCCTTTAATCAAAGAAATTCCACCCTCTTCTACCCGCACGTCCGGAGCGGTGCTGTCCTCCCCGCGATACATAGCCTACGTTAGGTAGCAGTAGACTATACTATGTAACAAACAGAAGTACTTTACTATGGGGGGATGGGTGTGGATGGGTCGAGGAGTCAATAACACGGAACTATTCATCCAAACAAGGAGCAGAGACTGTGCTACTGCTAAACAAAAGAACCCACTTAAAGCTGGTGACTGGTGCTCTCTAATTTTACAGACAATAACTTATGTGTGTGTGTGTGCTCTTCATTGTTCCTCCTGCAGAGTTCGCTACACATACTGATTTATGTACGCCCTTTTAAGACACCCACATTCTTATTTTAGTTTAACTTTTAAGGTCACACACACACACACACACACACACACACACACACACACACACACACACACACACACACACACACACACACCAGTCATACATAATTAACGCAAAGAGGGAAGCTATTTTTACTTCCATGTTCCGTAAGGAAATGGGAGTATGGTGATCGCGAAAAATATCATGTTCGAAATAAGGGTTGATTCTGATTGTACTACCCTCAAAACATGAAGAAAAGTCATTTTCCGAAAACTGTGTGTGTCTATCTGTGCGACTGTGTGTATAATTTTTTCTATGGCGAACGATAACTGCCGCAAATTCAGAGAGAATCAAATAATTTGTTGCATATGTGCCCGTGTTGTAGCGGACTTAAAGCCTATTGAGTTTGGTGAAGATCGGTTAAGGGGGGGAGCGGTACTTTACCGGCAACGTTTTACGTTTTAACAAGAGTAAAGTACTTAATTTTGATAAATAAAGTATCCTGAAAAGAAGGCCATAATTATCCACTGTCGAAAGGTAGATGAAATATCTAAAAATGAAAAGAGTAGTTGAAGGGGAGGGGGTAATTTTATATAAATGAAAATGATAGTTGAAGGGGGAGAGGATAATTTTTTATATAATATTGAAAACTTTCTCAAGTGAAACTTACTTGTCTGTTTTGTATGTAGAACGCGTTTCGGCGTCGTGTTCGCCTTCTTCAGCTTTGCGACAGACTGCCAGTACCTAGTAACGTTTGTTGGTTGGAAGGTATAGTGGGGGTGGTGTATAGAGGAAGGGGATTGGCGCGGGGATCCGAATTATTGTTTGTTTTGTGTATAACTGTGTCGAAAAGTGTATGTGGGGGGGTATGTCGAGTAAGTTTCATTTGAGAAAGTTTTCAATATTATATAAAGTGTAGTGCAGTGAAAGAAGAGGATGAACAAACAAGACAACGATAATTTTTTATATGTTACTACGTTATCGGCAACAAAGAAGTAGTCTGTTGTTAAAATTCGGAAAATTCCTTCCCGAACTGTTTGGCCGTGGTCCAACGGTTTCTGCAAAACCAGACGTTTCGGCAGTGCCATCGACTGCCATCGTCAGTGAAAATCGATTGAGGTAACGTGAGGTGGTATAGGTTAGTGACCACAGTAATATGGTTAAGGCTGAAGAAAGAAGAAGTTTCTATGGAAATATTTCATTTCGAAAGTGATTTTAAACATAAATCTTAGAACATGGAAGTCGTGTATGGTTATTTCGAAATGTCTCCATACCGATATTTACGTTATATCGTCCTGTGTGAAGGATAGGCTACATATAGACCTAACAACAAGAAGTTATATGTTCGACAGTCAAGGTTCGTTTTTCGACTGAGAAACACCCACATTCTTACTTTCGTTTAACTTTTAAGGGTGCACACACACACACACACACACACGCACAATAGTCATACAAAATTAACGCAAAGAGAGAAGCTATTTTTATGTTATGTCATCCTGTGTGAAGGATAGGAGACTTAACAACAAGAAGTTACGTGTTCGACCTTAATGGTTCGTTTTCCAACTGAATTATAGCTTTTAGAGGCTCCCCGAGATACCATTTTTCTCGGTTTTACTGCGAGTACGTGGGCACGGACGTGTACACTACAGGAGAGAGCGCGGTTAGCAACAATCAGATACACTTCACGGCCGGGGTTAACATTGTTGAAATTACTTTCTTCCGCACTATTAGGCCGTCGTCTACTGCTTTCGTTTCGGCCACACCATCGCAGGCCGTCTTCAGTATAAAAAAACGAAGGTTATCTCGGTAGTCTGTACTTCCGAACGAACATCGTGCCAATCGATCGATCGTTCGTCAATTAACAGAATTCGATCCTGTAAAAGCTCGATCCTGTACAGATCGATGTTAAAGTTACAGAATACCTGTACAGTTACTGCGAGAAGTGTTGCAACTGTGCTATTCACCTGAAGTACAAGATATTCCGATCAGGGCATATCGACACTTCAAGCTGGCTGATATCTACACACCCGAAAGCCACCCTGAAACCGGACTGGGGAAATCGACCCACGTATTCATCCAGATAGGAACAACCAATCTTTTAAAGGATCTACAGTCGACATTAAAGGAAAGCGAATTTATACCCTATTATTTGTGTAGAATTATAAAAAATGTATTTAAAAGACTTCACAAGAATAAGACTTCACTTTGTTTAAATATATAGGCCTACTTCACAAGAAAATACAAATTTCGATTCACAACTATCGATGTCGACTATTAACACGATCATATTTTATACAAACAAAAAGATAACACAAATATAATACTGAACCACAATTGTGGTATCGAACGCACTCACTAAACTTTTTATAATTTAATTCACTGAACTCATAATCGAGACTGACTAGTCCGTTTACTACAGTCTTATCCAGCTTGGTAATGACGTCACTCACCAGCCTTTTTCACTTACTATAAACTAGACCCTTTCTTACTTTTATAGACAAGCTGAGAAAATTCTACGCGCTTATCCTGGAATCTCGCAGAACAAACCATGTTTACGTATCAATGCGAAGTTCATACATACGTAACATTCTAGTGTCTATCAATAGGCTATACATGAGTTATACAGAAATTATGGATAATGTAAATACACGCGAATAACATAACCTACGCACTGTTCTAAATAGCTTTAATAATATCAATCACAATACTACTTAATATATTCATACTATTATTTTGAATGTGGGTTGCTTGGGAGTTCCTTAGTGTACAACAACTTGTCATATTAGTACAAGTTAGTACTGTATTGTTTTGTATAAAGTTGTAGTGCTAATATAATATTACTGTCAAGTACAATACTCACTTACTCAGTTACGTCTGTATACATTTATCCAAAAGTACTCACCTGAAACACAAAGAAAACAATATTTCAATATACTTTGGACACAAGTAAATAAACATATAATTATTAATAATAAAAAATTTTTAACAAGAATACATTTTATTTTGTAAATTACAAACGTTTCGATAGTAATCTAACTATCATCGTCAGATGAATAAATTAAGATGATTTAAAAAATTAAAATTTTTTTAATCAATTGTTAAAAACAGCTTTTTATATGTAGAGTAAATTTAATGTTTTTATATGTGTATATGAAATGTGTTATATAAATTTAAATATTTTAAAAGATGTGTTCGTATAAATATTTATTATTTTATTAAATTAGTATTTTGAAAATATAATTTTTTGTATTAATCTGAACTTGTTCTGGTGTTAATTTATTATTTGTTTTATGTTTAAATATTTAAAAATTTTACCATAAGGTCATTTTTAGACCTTTAGGAATGTGTTTTTTGTTTGTTTTAAAAAACAAACACACATTTCCAAATTTAAATAATATCAGTTTATTAAAACATGTCCAAAGGTCCAAATTTTCAAAAGATATTTTTTTTTGAAATTATCGAACCGAATTCAAGTAAATGATTTTAAATATAAATCTTAGAACATGGAAGTCATGTATGGTTCTCCAAACCCATTTTTATTTTATTTTTGCTGTTGCTTTGAACTACTGCGCATGCTCAACGTCATATAAACTCATACATCGTCCACACAACAACATAATAATCACAATGGCAGGATTGACGTGGTACAGAAGTTACGACCAAACCAGACGTATCAATGGAAACAGAGTGGTTGACGACAAGACAGGGCGCCCTAATGAGCCGACCACAACCGCTCCGTACTACTCCGCCAAAAACATTATTATTGGTATTATTATTAAATTAAATTTTATACAGAGACGCTACGCCAACCAATCAGCAGCGCTGTGCGGTGCGGTCGGACCTTATTGAAAGACGCTGCCAACCACAGCGACCTTGATCGCGAGAAACTATGTGAAACACAAAACTTCCAGAGTACTGTCGTTGTATCGAATCTTTAGCATCAATATTCAACACGTCAAATGATGTAGCTCTGTTAACGTATTAAACGTCTCTAGTAGAAGGCCGGAATATTAAACGTGGCAACACTGGAACCAGATGATATTTGAGGCTGACCAGAGGATCTCCTTAATTTATGTATTTCAATAATCAAATCGCATAATTTTTCATTGCCGGTTAACAGCAGTTTTATAATTCTTTGTTGTTTGCAAATTAAAATTTTGTTTTGTAAAATACTGTTACATTATTTCAGAAATATAATAACTGACTGATTCATATGATACGAATTCAACAATTAAAATTAATTCATTAGGCCTATATCAATTTACTAATTTCTTCGACTTAAACGTATACTACTACTATTTCAGTTTACACATATGGTATACCATACTGTTTCTTCCTGCCTGCCTTGTTCTGGGAGCTTTCACTTGAGACATGAAAAGCAACCCCCCCCCCGTTTGTTGAAAAGGAGTTGTTCAAGCGGTTTAAGGTACTATTTCGCTGGAACTGCCCGCCGTAACGGTTGACAGTTGCGATGAGCAGTCGTCAACATGTTTACGTGTTTTTAAATAGCAGGTAGTTCATTGCAACTGCTGGGCCGTCAGCGGCTGCGGCTCGGCAACCAGTCGAGACGGCCTGTACTCTTGTTTTTCGTTTGCTTTCAGTTTGTCCTGTCAAATGATTCAATTTTGAAACCAGCTGTGAAAATGTCTGAATCTGAGGATGAAATCCTGTAAAATAATGTGGAAATATATAAGAATTTATGAAATCAGCTGGGGTTAAACGAGAAAAGTTTGTTACTACTGTATGCAGGTTAGTGTAAAAAGATTACTGGACCTGAATGTGAGTGTAAGAAGATGTGTACTGGAATATTTATTTCTAATAACAGAGAAAATATTATTAATACAATGTACAGCGATAGACCAAACAATGGATAACATTAAGTATTTAATGGGCCTCATTGAAACCACGACGTTAATACACATAGGTCAAACAATGAAAGTTCTAAACAATTAACATTATCTTTCAAATATTTTGCTACGATGGACTCAGACCAGATTAGAGTGTGCCGGAAGGTTTTTTTAGTTTACATAAAATTTCGAGCAAACTACTCTTTCACTGAACTACGTTACTAGCTGAAGGATCACAGCTTATTGATGTGAGATGAAATCATAATAAAATTCCACAAGATGCTTTAATCAAACTACATGCTCTTGTTGATTGATTTCCTTAAAAAATTCTCATTACTCGTCTTGTCTTATAATCCATCTATTTTTGGATTTATAAAAGAATACACATGTTCAGGGAATCATGTTCTGGACAAAACCGAAACCACACGTTGGTAAGGTCATTAATGAGTCTAAGTATAAAAGGGCGGTTTCAAATAATACACCACTACTTTCCAATCCACGGTCATAGCTTTTTTCCTTGTGACGGGAGAACTCTGTAGTTGTAAAAAGAGTTATTCGACGTCATGAAGTGGAGTATTTACACACCACTTCAGTATGATGAAATGTTAAGTAGTTCTAAAACAACAGGTTCATTATTCGAAGTGAAATTAGTGGAAGGTCAACAAATATTAAATTTTATAGAGTGGTGGCCTAAATTTTTCAAAAGAAGTACCTACGTACAGTACCGGCAACGTGTTTCGCTGCAGCTGACAGCAAACTGCGGGCAGCGGGGGCGAGCAGTTTGAGCGAAACAGTCCAGCAGTCGCCGCCAGCTTTATGCTTTATGCCAGTCTACAGCAGTGTCGGTCATACTAGATTGCAGGGTACTGTGTGCGCACCGTATCGGACTGTCATCGCTGCAGCTGACAGCAAACTGCGGGCAGCGGCGGCGAGCAGTTTGAGCGAAACTTACTTTACTTATCCAACGCCCGTCTTTGGTGCTTCCACCATTCGACGTCGAGCCTCCCAGTAGCGATTGATTGTGTCATCGTTCGGGTAAGTCAGCGATTGGCACGTCTGCAGGTGGTCGCCGTCCGTCCTGCCAAGACCACAGAGAGGGCATGTTTCATCAGCAGCAAGACCGATACGGTAGAGATGCGCTTGGAGGTAGTCATGTCCAGTAGCAAGACGAAATCGTGCTACTGCCTCAGCTCTCTCAAGATGCCTTGGAATCGCTCCCGCTTCGGCAAGGCTTTCCCACTTTTTGCCAATGCTAAGGTCCTTCAGAGTTTTGAGCGTGGCGTTGTTGATGGTGTTAGTTGTGAGGTTATTTGCTCTATTGAGTGTGAAAGGTATCTCAGGCTGGTCAGTCTCTGCGCCGCGTTTTGCCAGGATGTCCGCCCTTTCATTGCCTGATATTCCAGAGTTTGAGCGAAACAGTCCAGCAGTCGCCGCCAGCCGTAGCGGCGGGCAGTTCCAGCGAAATAGTACCTTTAGTTTGCTTTATGCCAGTCTACAGCGGTGTCGGTCAGACTAGATTGCAGAGTACTGTGTGCGCACCGTATCGGACTGTCATCTGACATGGCCTTGACAAACTGTTTCAGGAGCAGTCGAAGACGGTACGGTCTGCGCATGCCGCTCGCACAGCCTTATACACATGTGTACATTGAAGACGGTCTGCCTATATAATTCAAATGGTATAGACCAGTGCTTCCCAAACTTTTCAGTCCGCGGACCCCACCCCAAAAAAAAAATTTTTTAATTTTACGGACCCCGTCTCAGTTCTGAAATAAAACACAGTAAATATGATACAAACTCTTTCATTTTAATTAAAATTAAAATTCTCGTAACTTGCAAAATTATAATGATATCAACATAGTTTAATGAGATCAATGAAGCTGCTTTTGAACAATTAGCTCTGCAATATTAGCTTTAATGTCTGATATAATTTCAATATAAGCCACTCTCGACAGCAAGTTTATTTCTGAACTTTGCCAACCTCGGCTCTATGTTTCCAGCCACACGTGTCGAAATCCAGCTACTCAGGCGTAAAACCAGCTACACGGAAAAACGTTGTACTTAGATATAGTGCTTATACGTGGACTAGAACAGTGCGATCAGTTCTGCGTTGATGCGGCGCTCTAGTCAGTTCGGCTGACAAACAGATCTGCTACACGACATGATTTAAAGACATTATTAAAGCCATTTGTTTGAAATTACTTTTACAATTACAATTAGGTTGAATCAAAAAAAAGTAGAGGAATCTTCTACTAGTTGTTTTAAGATTCTAAAGTTTAGATTTTAGACTATAAAAAATCGGAGAAAATTACGATATATTCAATTTTTGTCTTAAAAGTATCCGCGAACCCCCTAAAACATTGTCGCGGACCCCACTTTGGGAACCACTGGAGTAGAGCATTTTGCAATTAAAGCAGTCGAGACACAGTCGCAGCATAGTAGCGACATATATGTGTAAATCCATCTTAAAATAGTCGAAGGCAGTCGAGGAGGTAGAGTACGCGCACGCGCACGGTATCACATGTGTTAATCTAGCTTTACAGTTATCGACATTTAAACTACATTTACAACACTGCGTGAAGACCAAAATTACTCAAAAGCACAAACAAGTGAGTCAAAATTATAAAATTTATACTAAGTTTATTCTTAAAAAATACAATAGTTTATGTACTATGATTAATTAATCATAAAATCACACTATGATTAATGTCAGTTGAAAAGAAAAGCAGAGAAACATGAAGAATGGCGAGCTGCTGCCAACCAGCCTATGGGTTTGCTAACCTAGAAGAGTGGGGGAGAGAGGGGGGAGATCAATTAATTAAGCTTATCTGTTGTGATATCAGGCTTGTCGATGATGCCAAATATGTGATGCTACCAAACTGCTGCTCCTTCTCTAAGTTGGTGATAAAACCATAAAGTGTAGGTGTGGGAGCACAGCTATCTTCACTTGTTCTAGAATCTAGCGAAGATACTCGAGCATGACTAGGAATCTGGTTTGCAGTTCCGTTTATTCCAAGTTTGTTTACTCTATTTCCTCCCAAAGACATTTCTGCTTTTTCAAAAGCTTTTCGGATACTCATTAACACTCGCAGATCGTCTAGTGCTAATACTCCGCACAGATGCTCTTGGTATTTTACTTGTAGGAGTAATGTTTTGTTCCTTGATTATAGTAGTGACACTATTTTGTAGTTTTACTGTATCTGTTTCTTCTTCTTCTATGGCGTCACAGTTCGGAGTCGAACCTTAGCGTCCATAATCATCCGCCTCCATTTTTCCCTGTCCTTGGCGATCGATGTCCATCGTTTTATTTTAAGTAAATTGTCAGCATTCCTCGCCACTGCGTCAATCCAGCGTGTCTTGGGTCTTCCGACAGGCCTTCTACCCTCGATCTGACTAAACAGTACCTTCCTACGCATTCGGTTGCCTTCCATCCTAATGATGAGTCCTGCCCATTGCAATCTACGCAGTCGGATGGTGGTGGCCAGATCATTGTCTTTATATAGCTTGTGTAGCTCCTCATTGTGACGCATTCTTCATATCCCGTTTACTTGGATTGGTCTATATATTCTTCTCAGAATTCTCCTTTCAAAAGTATTGACTATGTTAGCGGCTTGTTTGTTCAGAGTCCAAGTCTCACTGCCATATGTTATCAACAGTCTAATCATAACTTTATATAATGTGACCTTGGACTGATGGTGGATATTATTTCATCTTTCTTTGGAGAATCTGGAAGAAAATCCAAAGTATTTGTCCTGTGTGTTGGTTTTGGCGGTATCTTCTGATACACTCTCATTTTCTTCTGAATTTTTCTCATTATTCAAAAACTCAATTGAAGCACTCTTATGAGAATTATCCGAAACTACCGAACTAGTAATATCACAGTTAATTTTATGATCACTTGGCAGTCTCTTTACCATTGGTTTTGGCACAACAATTTCTTCCTCATCAAGTAAGTTAGACAATGATTTCGTTGTTGGTTGATAATGGCCTGTTAAGCACTCATTATAAATGTCTTCCTTTCCTTTTGTTTTACTATCACTACTAGTACAGTAGCAGCGATATATTTACTACTATATAATACCGCACACCGTACGGAAAGCCAATGCAGGCTGGTTTCTCTCTGGTAGCGTCCTGTCAGCTGCACCAAGGTTACAGGGCGAAACAGACGATGATGACGATTTAGTGTAACATAGCGTGAAAACATAACAAAGCACTATCATCACATCAATCTGTAACAAGACCCGGCCTATAATTATACTACAGTATAACATAATTATTCCAGCCAGCCGCACTACTGTAGTATATCAATTCATTAGTGTAACGGTAGGCGGCGCTAGTGTTGTGTATTAAATCAAATTACCTGTCGCCGAACACAGCTGATACTGGCAAAGTTTGGTTGTTACCCGCAAACTACACTGTACTTAGTAAGTGTATAGCTAAGTTTAAGTCGTTCAACTTTGTGTACGGTGTACAACAGAACCATTCTAACGGTTAAAGTTGCAATTAATGATTGAAGTTGTGGCTCACAAACACACGAGTATTTGTGCGTTAAATACCACTTTTTAAGTCAACGAATACAGGAATATTTTTTTGTAATTTGTCTATATCAGTTGCGGACCTGTGGGGCTGTACGTAGCGAAGGGCAAGCCCGTCGCCTGCTCTACTCGTGTGCTGCGTCCCGAGCTTGAAACAGAGCTCCTGCCGCAGGAACCACAGATGATCTGGATGTTAGGGGGTATGGCCTGCTACCGGCCGTGGGTTTTCAATTAGTTACCTAATTGAGGGTAAGTGTACGCCGAGGCCGGGTCCAAGATTCGCCTGGTGTCGGTTCCAGGCTTGAGAGGTCGTCACGTAAGGAAGAGATGTAATAGGGGGAGGACCCTAGGAGTAACACTTGTTTAAAAATCTTGGGTTCAGCTGAATCCGGTTAACAGAGGACAGGGTAGTCTACACCTTTACGGTGCTGAAGTGGTTTCGTCACGTAATGAGAGTAGGGGCGGGAGGACCGAAGCGAAAGAACATTCTTGCTACCATGTGTACCATTTTTTGACACACAACACGTTTACTAGAGCCCGTGTGTACCATATGTGGACATATTAAATTTTCTGTACAGCCCACGTGTACCAAAGTTGGACACATTGCATGACTGTGTTTTGAAGGTTTTGGCAACATGTGGACACACATCAGTGCCATGTAGATAGTTTTACATTCATCTGGAGTGAAAGAAATATGCCCTTGGGTTAAGTTGGCAATACTCTACTGTCAACAAAATCAGCTGTTATAACATATATAAGAAAACATATGTGGGCCAGGGGGAAATTTACTCTTCACAGATCTGGTACCGAGAGGTTTTCCTGTCACCAGGGTCTGGGAGCGAAAGTGTTAAGTGTAGTCCTACAGAGTCCGAAAGACGGAAGAGAGGGAGACATCCGGAAGATCTCAAAACGATGGTGGTTTGCATAGATATCGGGGTGGCGCTAGGGACGAGAAGGCGGCAAGAGTTTATATAAATACCGTTAAACAAGAAAACGAGAGTGGAAATGAGTTACAAAGGTCTATTTATTCCGTGCATACAATCTGCCAAATATATAATTTTCTTCTTCTTCTTTTTCTTTAGCGGCGCGACAACCCATTAGTGAGCCAAGGCCTCCTTTAGCAGCCTCCGCCAGTTGTCCCGGTCAAGTGCAGCTGCTCTCCAGTTCCGAGTCCCAAGGATATGACACGCATCATCATAGTTCAAACCGTCTTCCCAACATAGTTTGCCAACTCTCCTGGTGCCATAGATCTGTTCTGTGAGTGCCTTTCTGGGTATTCAATTCTCCTCCATTCTGATCACATGTCCAGCCCACCTGAGTCTACAGAAATACAATTTTAAGATCTCAAATACTACGACAAAAGTAAAGGCCTTCCTAGGGAAGAACCCTGTAAGAACGAAAATTGTAATTGATAATAGTGTTTTGGAGCAGGTATCACATTTTAATTATTTGGGATGTGATATCTATCTCATATAGGAAGGACAACGATATCGAAAGAAAGTTAAATAAATTTAGTTATGCCTAAGTTTAGTTATACCGTGGAACAATAAGACGAGAGTGAAGAATAAAACGCAGAGCTTAAGTTCTATAAGGTCGTGGCTGTGCCGACTTTAATGTATGGATTTGAAACATCGACTCTCCTGCAAAAAGATAGCCTATTTCAAAAATACAGGCCTCGAAAATGAAAATTTTAAGAGCAGTTAAGGAATGTAGTTTGAGAGATCATCTACGAAACGACGACATAAGGAAAGACCTGAAGTTACAGTCGGTTCTGGAGAGAATAAAGTAATACAGGCAGAATTGGAAGTCCCACGTGGAACGCATGGTAGACACACGTATTCCTAAACAAGCGTTTGAATATAGACCAGTGGGGACGAGAGATCGTGGAAGACCCTGGAAAAAATGGTCAGAATCTTGAATTTCCATTTTCGAGGCCTGCATTTTTGAAATATAATTCCACTGGTATAACTAAATTTATATAAATTCCTCACGATATCGTTATCCTTCCTATATGAGATATCATATCCCAAATAATTAAAATGTGATACCAGCTCCAAAACACTATTATCAATTACAATTTTTTATAAATAGATCATGTTGAAAAACGGTAGCTGAAGTTGGTTCGTCACGTAATGATAGTAGGGGAGGGAGGGCAGGCGATGGCCGAAGCGAAAGTTTAAGTGTAGGCCTACAGAGTCCTGAAAGACGGAAGTTAAGAAGACATCCGGAAGATCTCAAAATGACGGCAGATTGCATAGATACCGGGGTGGGGATGGGGACGAAAAGGCGGCAAGAGTTTATATAAATACGGTTAACAAGAAAACGATGCTGGAACAAAAATCATTTTACTTCCATGTTCCGTAAGGAAATAGAAGTATGGTGATCGCGAAAAAATCGTGTTCGAGATAAGGGCTGATTCTGATAGTACTACCCTCAAAACATGAAGAAAACGTCATTTTCCGAAAAATGTGTGTAGAATTTTTCTATAGCGAACGATAACTGCCGCAAATTCAAACAGAATCAAATAATGTTTTGCACATGTGTCCGAGTTGTAGAGGACTCAAGGCCTATTGATTTCGGTGAAGATCGGTTAAGGGGAAGGGTTAGGTTACGTTTTACGTTTTAACGAGAGTAAAGTACTTAATTTTGATAAATAAAGTATCCTTAAAAGAAGGTCATAATAATCCACTGTAGAAATGTAGATGAAATATCTATAATAGTTGAAGGGGGAGGGGATAATTTTTTATATGTATACTACGTTAACGGCAACAAAGAAGTAGTTCCCATGGAAATATTTCATTTCAATTTGTCAAACATAAAACTTGATTTACAAGGAACACACACCTAACGCGTTAGGAGTTATCGAACCGAAATCAAGTAAATGATTTTAAACATAAATCTTAGAACATGGAAGTCATGTATGGTTCTGTATATCGATATTTTGCTATTAGAATGTATTATATCATCATAGAGTAGGCCTATATCGATAAAAACATGTTTAAATATGCACAAGGTTAATATTGCGATAAAACTGTGAAAATATATTTTACAACAGTAAAGTGGAGCAGAGAGAACATTCAGTTTTAGTTAGGTCTCATACCTGTGACGCCGGCATTCCACGCAACCACAAAGCCACATTCTCTCGTAATAAACAAAACAGCTGCTCCTACCTACCTACACACGACGACAAATTATAAAAGAAAAATATATATATATATATGTGAAGCGAAACCTTGAGTCTCTTACATATAATTAGCTTCGGAAATTAGTACCATTTATTTATGTACAATTAAATACACGTATTGATTTGCTAAGAAACAATAAGAATCTATCCCGATTGAAACAAACCAAGGTTGTTGTCTGTCACCACTACTTTTTAACCTTTATCTAGATGATCTCCTAAAAAAATGGAAACAACAATCCCCTGACGGTATTAAAATATTTATGACTATAATTAGGTTACAACTATTATAACTGATTAGTAGGAGAGTGATTGCATTGGATAAATAAAATCTTAATTAACTACATAAAACTTCACAAGACGGCTTACGTCAACATCTAGGTTAGATTGGCGTATCTTTATAGAGCCAATTAACTTAAATAAACGAATAACTCTTAACAATTAATAAAATTCTACTCTACGAAATTTATGAGTGCATTGCGTGTGTAAAAACAATCATCTTATAGCCTATATTGGATAATACCTAAGAAGGTAAATTATTATCTCTCGTAACTCATTAACTGGTTTAAAGTAAAAATTGAAAATTATAAATTCTGGAAGGCATAACGTCCTTCTAACGTTTGTTAATATTTCATAATATAACTTAGGGTTAATAACATTTATTAATTCTTATTACTAGTTAATTTCTTCATTGACTTATTGAGGTTTGAGTGCCTCTTCAATGTTCAGTTAGACTGCCTTATGGGACATTAGACATGTTAATAGGATGTTTCATTTCATACTTCTCTTAAAATTATTAAAGTCACTATACTCCTTTTTTCTTTTTTTTTATTTAAAATCCCGTGATTGCATGGGATTGTACACTATGGAATCGAATCGCACTGTCACTCCACTGATACTGTATTTATTCCCATTGGTTAATAATCAATCCCATAATCAATGCTCAGCATTAACAAATATCTTCCCAATACATAGTGTGGCGGGTATGTCATGAGGGCAGTATAATTTCGAGAATTTTGTGGGTAATAATACTGCTCTCTGGTGTGTCGTTTACATACGAAAGTAAAGTCCAAAGAAAGTAACGTCCAACGCCACAAATGGTAAAAAATAGAGATTCACTTTCAACATTAATGGACGTTAGATTCCATCGTCTTGTGATTTAAAATGTTTTGAATATTTTAAACTGAGATAACAGAAGAAGAAATATAGATACCGCTTTTACATTTTTACTCCCCCCCCCCCAAGTCATGTTTCAACTACGTCGATTCCCCCGCAAACACACTGGACGACAAAAAGTCTCGGACCTTTTAAAACTTTTGGGTTATGTCGACCCAAACATTGCATTCGACGCCCGCATAGGTTAGATTCTCTCTCCTCTTCTGTCGCCGGTAACTCTCGCCTTGTCTCCTGAGTCGATCGTACAATAATGATTATCCGCGTTGGCGTCTGTTTCGGTCAACCTTTGCTATAACCAATTTGATTGGTGGAAAGCGCGATGACACCACATCCGTTTTCTAAGATAGCGTACATTTTTGGGGTGGAGAGTATGAAAAAGATGCTTAATATTTTATCAAAATTTATACAAATATTTTTAAATTCATTTAACTTCCTTATGGTACTTGGGAGTTCTAATCTAACCTTGTCAATCGATTGCAATTGTCTTTTCGGATATTTCGATACCCCACAAGACATAATTCGGTTCATGTTTGATAAAGATCTCTGTTATACTTAGGTCTCTTACACTGTTTTGTATTAAAATCTAACTTATATTTATTTTATTTACAATTCGACTTTACTAGTATTTGTTTCCATTACATACAGTCAGTTTCTGTTATTGGGTCATATTATGATCCCTTAATGGTTAACACAACACTAATTTTGATACTATGCTTTGATCTGCCCTTAGTAACATGATTTATTTTTACTTATTATAATTGAGTGGTGGTATTTTAGTATTGTTTTACATTACACACTTAATCTTAAGTCTTCCTTTCAACTACTGGTCATCATTGTCTCGTTTAATTGATGTCTTATTTATATATCTCTGTTATGAAAATACATGGTGTTTGGCACACCTAGGCCTTATGTTTATTCTGCTAGTAATCTTAGAATCCATTGTTTATAATGTTTACATTCTGGTTACTACTTGGTGTCTAGTCTATCTAATGAGTTTACTACAGATGGTTTAAACTGATACTCTGTTCAGCATAATATTTAGTACCAGTCTCTAGGCTCCCTTTAGGCCAATTATCACCCAAGTTAGTTTTACAAGTGTTTCGTTTATTTCTATTGAATTACTCATGAATAGTGTTACTTATTCATCTTAGTTAACCAGTACAACTTCTGGTTATTATTGTTAGTGTTTTTTATACAGTTATTCCCTTGAATTATACTCTTTAGATTCACCCATAGTTCATGCACTATATGGTGTTATATAATTTACCTTAACTCTTAATTATATATTTAATTTTGGGATCATTATCCTTTACAAAATATTGATAGTAGTTATTCTAAGGTGTTACAATTATTTGATTGGTAATAGGATATCACCCTTTTCTGTTAATTCAGTAAAACGTCTTGCATCTGGTCTCAGGATACAACTATGTCTAAATTATATTATCATGATATATTTTTATGCTAATTATTTGTGTCACATCATATAAGTTATTTCGAACATTGCTGGTTCTATTGACAATAATGTTTCATCTCTATAATCTTTTAATGTTAATGTTTTTTGAGTTGCTTATTAGGTAAATTCAGAATGTCCATTTCATTATTTGATTTTACTCTAATTATAATATAATTCTTATTATTACATACATACTCTTTGTGTTGGTATTACTCTTATAACATATAAGTTCATTATCATCCAACAAAATTTGGATTACTGGTCATTTCGTTACTTAATTCTTTTAGTTTAATTGCATAATTCACATTGAGTGAGGTTATGTGTCCTATTTTGTTTTGACAACAATGTGTTCACCTTATGATGAGCTCTATGTCTTTCATTTCATACTCTTATAGTATTAACAAGGTTACTTATTACTTTAGGTCTATTATACACTTCTCTGTCTTTATCACTCTTCTTAAAACTGTACTTATGATTATCAGTCTACAATTTCTATCCCTACATTTACTCTAGTTACATGACTGGCCTACAAGATGCACTTTAGTTATTCTTTCTGAGACACAGTTAATTTACATTTAGACTAATTTTACTTCACTCTCCTGACCAGTATTCATTATATCATTAATTTACTTTATAAGTTCTCTTTGTCAGTCCAGTTATTTAAATTAGTTTGTCATGGCATAATTGTTATTCTGTTCTTCACTCTGGGCTTCTCCTGTTATGATTCATTCATCTTGCATCGATTCACATCTTGCTTAGAGTGTAGGGCATATCTTATTTCTTCCTGCTTTTGTATATTGTTGGGTTTTATAGTGCCTTTCTTCTATCCATTTATATTTTCTTCTCTTTGTCTAGGGTTTTCTCACTTTACCTAATCTATTGGGTTAGCTGTTAGTTACTTTACGTCTAGTCTATTGTTATTGTCTTTATTTCTTTAATCATCTTCATAGTTTGTTAAAGGTGTATTCTTTATTCCTTTTAAAATCAATTCCTAATATTTTCCCTTTACTTAACTTTGAACTTTAAATGTGGTATTTCTTATGATTTTTTATGGTTGGTTAATGTTTGTTTTGGACCCTGGTGGTCGTGATATTATGTAACGTTACAAAATTAACAGGTGTTTACAAGAAATCTAAATCTTACAACACACTACACATTTTAGTTCTATCGCTAAGCTACAATGTCGCTCCGCGAAATTTTCAGCTGACCTTCGTATAGACTTTGTGTAGTAGTTATTATAAGTTGTGAGTATCCCCGTTCTTCTAACAACTGTCAGAGTTAATACATTCCATCAATATATACTATCCACTCTATCAAAGGCCAATGAAATTACTCTAATATCAATCTACTCTATTATTATACAATGAAATTATAATTAAAATTTCGAAAATGTTACCTATTTTAATTTGAATTTGTTCTGCAATTAATTTCAAACGAGAGACGAACAAGCGGTTACGACATTGTAGTAGAGTTCTCATTTTGCATAAACAACAACATTCTGCTTTCCACTGCCTCCACTATATAGTAGTCCATAGTAGACGCAACACAACATCGATTGGTACAACTGCCCCACTCCCGAGGCCCGCCGCCCGTCAGCACGCTATGCTATGCTATCCACCATACTGCTTTATAATTAACTTTATCACGCAAATCGACCGTTGTTCGTTTCCCCCGTCCATTCGTCTTCCTCTTCTCTCTCTCTGTTTTAGTGCACATTCGTTACCGTTTCATAGTCGGCTGTTGTTGTTATTATTATTACAGAGCTTATTTTTTCCTCTCTCCAAGTCGACTGTGTAAGTCACGCACGGTCGGAATATTTTTATACGTAGCAATGAATCGACCCCGCGGTACCATTGTAGACTTTACCACGTCGTTGTTGTTGTTATTCTTATTGAATAAACATCACTGTATTGTGTTCCATGATGGAATGAAGCAGTATCGTGGCGTCCATGTAACCGCTGTTGCCGGTTGGAAATAAGAAGAAAATAATATTAATTATATCACAGAATAAATAGGCCTACTTTAGTTATTGAATAATTTCAAATCCGAACAATATTAGTAGGGAAACTTGAAGAAAAACGTAGCATTGCTTTCGAACTCCTGAGCACTTGCACCGTCTTGTGTTGCCGGCTCATACATCGGCAATGTTTTACTGCGTACGGTCATTGACCTCGTACTAGTTGTCACTGCACTGACTGCGGAGAGGGGGACACACACACACTCTCGTCCGTCCAATGTGTTGCCGCTGTATAACACGGCAAAACGCTCAGTTAGCAGCTGTGTTCGTTTCGGAACTGACGTGCAGCAGATACTACGTACCTATTTGTGTTTTGTTCGTTTAGTCATGTGTTTCTCTGTTTGTATTTATTATTTTTAATTCGATTATTTGTATTCTGATTTATTCTGTGAAAGTATAATGGGAGTCAGATTCCGTTGGATCGGGACCCTTTTCTTCTCTCAGCGAATGATAGAAAATGCTCTAAAAAGAACACTTGGCACAAGAAAAAATGAAATTAATTTTTAGGTTAAGTTTTAGGCCTACCACAACCGGCAACAGGTGTTATGTACCCACGCCACGCCACTGGAATGAAGGTCTCATATAAGAAACGTAAAGTATATTAGTTGTACCTGATCGGAGAATATGACTTACCTTGGGACTTTTGTTCACCGAAACAATGGTGGGGTGGGGTTACACGGTTTCGAATCCACAAACTTCCTGATTGTAAGTGAATGATGTACTTTTTGGTGTCAAAAGGTAGAAAACTACTGACAGGCCCACAGTATTTTATGTTTAATCAGCTGTTTAAGTTTGTTTAAAATCGTAATTCCGATTAAAAGTGCGACATTAGTCGGCTAACGTTTCCGGGACAGCCACCCGAAACCTTCTTCAGAGCCGCTGCGAAGCGACAGATGCAGCAGATGTTAGCCGAGCAGTACCCGAGTGTTACACGGGTATAAGCAACTACGTATAAGCACGTACATAGTATTTCGTATAACCACAGAAGTTGTTTATGTAGGTGTTTTATTATGTATAAAGCTATAACGCTAGGTGGCGGGAATCGAAGCCAAGACTCGTGTAGGAACCACCCAGCGCAACTACTATCGATTACGCCACCACGGTCATTCCCCTTCTAAATTTCGTCACTGTCAACTATTAAATAAATCAAAAGTCGGTGTCGTTCGGCTTATATCTGGCGAAGGTGTTCTCTCTCGCTTCGCAGCCGCTCTCAAGAAGATTCCCGGTGGCTGGGATCGGAACGTTAGCCGACTGATGTTGCACTTTGTCGACGACGACCACGGCCTAACAGCCCGGTTTGGTTTTATATCAACTCAATATTGTTGTGCAAGCTTACGTTATAGGACCTGCAGGAAGTGAGCATATCCAGAAACGTGACCCTCTTAAGGGGACCATGTACCCGCCTATCTTCCCCATGTTAAATTAATCAACTTTATGTACCTTTTTCTCAAAATCTGTTCAAGGTACAAACTTGAGGTTTGGTCAGCATATTCTGGGAAGGTATTTTAACCATCTGAACCAAAAAAATTACGTTTTATTATCTCACATTTATTTAATGAATTTTTTGAAAAATTCTCTAAATATTTTAATTTTTTTAAAGAATTAATAATTTTTTATAATTTTTCGGTTACTTTCTTCTTCTGTTTTTGAGGTTCAGTAGATACACTGTAATTAGCCCTACAACTTAAAAAAAGAATCGTGTTTCTATCTTTTACAGAAGCTGAGAAAAAGGTACATAAATATGGTAAAAAGTCATTTTTTGAGAAAACTTGCTTTATTGTCAATGTTACCATAGTTACACAACAAAGCTACATTTAAAATAGTCCTGCGCCGTACTGTGGGTCTTCCTCATTTTCTTCTGATTTCTTCTCGTTTTCTTGCCTTTTTATTTTACCTTCTACCTTACTTTGCTCTGTCATTTTCTTATCAGCTTCTTTTACTCTCCTCTCATCGATTCGTCTCAACCGTGCCCGACAAGACTCACTTACTTTCAGTCCCAGTTTCCCCATCACAGTACATTTGCTGTAAGCTCCGCTGCTGAAAGCAAGCACTGCATCATACACACCCACTTTAATTGTATTTATCCCAACATAAATTGTCTTTGGTAACCTTTTCAAATTAGGGCATTGAACGATTCATTCGGGTTTTGTGTTTTACCAAAAAGGCACTTGCTCAGTAAAGTTTCATTGCTTAGGTCCCTGAATATGTTTTATTTTATGAAGCTCAGGTAAAGGCAGTGAATGCTCATGTTTGTATTCCTCACCTGTAATAATGACAGAGTAGCCAACCTAACCTATAACACAAAAATTCCCTTTTGTATGTGAAAAAAAAACAAATATATTAAAAGTTTCCAAGCCTGAAAATGCAAGCGCTCAACACAAAATTGTGTACTTTTTAATTATTTATTTTTGTAACTTCTATTTCTCATAGGTAAACAAATTTTATATCATTTTTTTCAGAATTAACTGTAGTTTCTGAAAATTTGAAAAACAGAAAAAGTGAAATTTTTAAAAAATTTCGGGTACGTGGTCCCCTTAAGAAGAAACTTGGAGCTCGTCAGGTGTTTTAAGTGTTCTTTCCACAGTTCTTTACAATCTCTTTTTCCAAATTGATAACTTGTAATTGTTCTCGTATGACTGCATTCTTTCTACGATCAAGTTTAGAAAACTTTGTGAGTACTCTTAAGAACGCTATTTTCGAGACCTGTATCTCACTTTCTTGTTTCTTGGTTGTTGTTCTTAATCCACTCCACACCCATAGGACAGTACGTGGACTGCCATAACTTCGTAGAACTTTATTTTTGTATCTCGACGTACCTTGTGTTGTTAAGAATACGGTTGATTGTCCCACAGATCGTCTGGAGCTTACCTCACTTAACATCAACATCATAATTCCAATCATAACCAGTATCATTTTCCACATAATACAGTGGCTCACCTGTTCTAGAATTCGATCGCTAATCATTAATTTGGTTCTTATTGTTTCCTTGCCTCACCTTTGTTTTTTATAGTGGAGATTTTCATATTGTATTGTTTGAAAAAAAATCTGATGAAGCTTAAAAACAGATTTTTGCAAAGCAGATTCTGTATTTTGAAATACAAGCAAGTCGTCAGCAAACAACAGCACATTCAAATATCTGTCTCGTGATACCAGGGTACACTAGATGTTTCCACTTCCTTACCAGATCGTCAATAAATATAAATGTTAAAAAGAGTAGGTGATACATAGCACCCTTGTCTAACACCCTGATTGATAGATAGGCTATATGTCTTTAAAAAATCATCATCACCGTCACCACTCCAAGGATTAGGCCTTAGACCTGTTCCGGAACCCATCTCCTACTCGGTCTCTCTTCCCAATAGGGTGATAACCCAAGGCAGCCACAGGTAGACGGATATCAGGCATGCGATTCAAGTGTTCACACCATCTCCTTCTGTGGTCTTCAGTCTTCTGGTGCAATGAGACAATGTTTAAATCGCGTCTAATATCCTCGTTCCGTCTTTGATCCAAGAGAGAGAAAAACCTTGCATTCCTCTTAGATATTTCATTTCGGATGTCTGAATCCTCTGCACGTCCCTTTTACCAAGAGTCCATGTCTCACTAGCATACAGGAATGTGGGGTCAGCCAGAGATTTATAAAATGATCATTCGGGTATCCTCCCGTGTTTTATTTTTCAGGTACCTATGAATCGTTTTACAGATGCGTCTAAATTTTGTTAGCTTACTATCCCAATCAATATCAGTTCTTTAAGAAAATAAGTAAATTAATTAAACATACACATCGTTATTTCACTCTAGATACGTGTAAAAAGGTTTTAAATAATTTGAAGAGAAGTCTTTCTACCTCGCTCTATCTCACGCGCGCGCGTACACACACACCACACACCATTTCTTCTCTATTGGATTTTTCTAGCATATTGCAGGTGTAATGCATGGCAGACAGGGGGGTAGCACTACACTAACACAAGTTGATATATGGTACGCAGCAAAGGACCCGACTGGCGACAAATGAATATACGGCTGAAGGCAATGCGTTTGAAAATGTCACCTGCAGAACCACGAACCCAACTCACGTACGTATAGGCCTATATATATACTTCAGGGTGTGTTTCTATAAATAGACACGCGCGCGCATTCTGTTTACAACCGCAGGGTCGACGCCCTACTCTTTATTAATTTTTTGTCACTTTGTCTCGTATATGTAACACAACGCGCGTCGCGGGTTTGTGAACTTTTTGTGCCTTGTGACCCACACCTGCCCGCATCAGTAGCGTATCTATAATTTGGCCTGGGAGTGGGGTTTGGGAGGTCCGGTTTAACTCAGCTTCATACAAAAGAAAAAACAAATTAAGACTAATCAATATTACAAAGTCTTTAAATGGCTGAAAATCGTGTGATAACATTCTGAAATCAATCCCACTAATATTTCAGCAGTGGTGTTAGTAGTTATAAACACAAACAGAAAGAACACTGTTCCACACCACTATAGAAATATTTTTCCGATTTGCGCTTTCAAGCTTCACAGCTCATCATCAGATCGGGAATATTTATATCGAAAAGATACTTACGATCTGACAATGAGCTGTGAAGCTTGAAAGCGCTAATCGGAAAAATGTTTTCTATAGTGGTATGCACCAGTGTTATTCCTGTTTGCAATCCCATTAAAGTCAACGGTAATAACGCAATAAAAATACGCTCTACTGAAACATTGTTTACAAGATACTTATTGAATGAATTATTTTTCCTGTACGTATTTCATATTTCAAACGTATATAAGCAAATGCTGTGTAATAAACCTGTTTGTAAATTTAAGTAAGAGTTACTACTATACTAGCGTGCACAGCTTCTTCTTCTTCACTTCATGTTTAGGCATTCTGCCTGTTACGGTTCCCACCTTTTCCTTGGTCTACCTAAATTTCTTCTTCCTCTGGTTTTGTATTTTCTAGATTTTACTGGAATCCTGTATTGTTGCATTTTTTCTAAATGTTCTTGCCACTTGTTTCTATTAAATTTTATCTTTTCATTTAAGTTGATTATCTGAAGTTCTTATCTAATCGTTTCATTTCTTATTCTGTCTATTCGACTACAGCCCCTAACTCGTCTTAAGAATCTCATTTCCTGTGCCTGAATTCGATTTTCTTGTGCCTTTGTCGTTAAACCATGTTTCGCTGCCAAATATAAGTGCGGGGACAGCCATTGTTGTATAAAATTTCAACACTGTCTCTTTCCTGGCTTTATTTTTCAGGCATCGACTGATAGTTCCGCACATACAGTTAAAAGTACTAATTTTTTTGCCACTATCTTTACTGTACTCGAAGGAAATATCACAACCTAGGTATTTAAAATGTTTTTTTATTTGATCCAGTGTTTTATCGTTTAAGATGATTTTGGTTCTTATTCGCTCTTTTCCTGCGAATGACATTATTTTTGTTTTAGGAATTGAAATTTTTAAATTGTATCCTTCGCTAATTTGCTGCAGTTTGTATAATCCCTTTTGAAATTCTTCCTCTTTTCCCCCAATTAGAGTGAGGTCGTCAGCATATAAAATTACATTTAATATTGTGTCTTGTCTAAATATATTCCCTCTTTATATAATTCTTTCCAGTTTCGGATTATATTAACTATATAAATATTAAATACCGTGGGTGATAAACTGCATCCTTGTCTTACTCCTATATTAGTCATTACTGAATTACTTATCTTTCCGTCTAGGCTTATAAAAATTTTTGTTTTGTGATATAGTCTTCGAATTGTTCTGATGAGATGTGGTGGATATCCTCTTAAGCACATGATCTCCCATAATTTTTCTCTGCTGACACGGTCAAAAGCTTTATCAAAATCAACGAAAGCTACGCACGTACTTAGGTTGTATTCTCGGCGTTTCTCGATTAGTTGTTGCAATATAAACACAGCATCAAATTGTGCTTCTTCCCCTTTCTAAATCCCGTCTGTTCTCCTCCTATTATGTTATCCATTATATTTTTTAAGCGATCGTTTAAAATCTTGGCGTGCACAGCTGAAAAAGTAATTAAACAGTCTAAAAATTTAGAGAGTAACAAAATTCCTCGTCAATACACTCTCGGTGGGAGACCGTCCACTATTAATAATTATTAACACACACACACACACACACACACACACACACACACACACACACACACACACACACACACACACACACACACACACACCACAATTCCTTTGTACGTAACTCGTTGAGTTTCCTGCAGGTCTCCCATGTAATATCTTCCAATAAATACACCGCAAGTAGGTTTATTTTCACCTGACGCACGTTTCACAGAAATTATTCTGTATCTTCAGAGCTATTCTGTACCTTAAGGGGAGATCAGCAGTTTTTCGGTCAAAAAATAGAATTTTTTTATTGTCCCAAAAAATTCCTCATTTTATCCTGATTAAGAAAATATAGACTATACTTTTATGAGGTTATCTACATTAATGTGACAATAAAAAAATAAAATAAAACGTATTACATGTTGTTTTCCAATCCCATTGTTTGGCTTTATGCGCGTTTTCCGTAACCATCGATTTCAACAATTAGGTACACTTTTAACTGTAAGTGCTATTGAGTTCAAATTTTTTTTGTTAAACAGTACAATGTAATAATCAAAGTATACTAGAATTAATCACTTCCTTCAAAAAAATTATTTTTAAAGTTTTTTTTAAATTTTTCAGAAAATAAAAATTATTTTTAATATTGGTATTTTTTTGTTAAATCGCTCCAAACTAGTACATCACGTTACAAATATATGTGTTAAGGTATGGTAGAAATTCCTAATACAGAGCTTCAATAGATCATTAATTAATGGTACCTAACTAAACACCTGTTCGCCCATTTAAAATGCATTGGACAAAAAAAGTGCGGATCTCCCCTTAATAGAATCGATTACCCGTTAACTATATTGTAAGCGATACATTCAGTTACAATTCCGTTTATTTATTTGAATTATATAGCCTATTTACAATTATTTACTTAAACATTTTTTAGAAGCATAAGGCAATGGAGGCTGAAGAGCAAGCAGGTTTCAAAGTTGGTAGATCAACCATAGATCATATTTTCTCTGAAATGAAAACAGTTCGATCACAACCTCTTCATTTAGTTTTTATTAACATTGAAAAAGCCTATAACAATGTACCGTTAACCAATCTGTGGACAGCTTTAAGACCAACTAGTATCAACCTCATTATCATAAAAGCTATACAAAATTTCTATAACAATTCAATATCGAGATTAAAAACAGGAAAGAATTTGTCACCAGGTTTTAAGTGACCAAAGGTTTACGCCAGGAATGTTGTCTGCCACCCACGCTTTTCAAAATGTATACGGAGACAGCAATAGAGACTTGGAAAAAAAAAGTGCAGGAATATGGGAATTCCACCTGATGGTAATACAGTTTATTCATTACAGTTTGCTGATGACCAATTACTTTTGGCTCAAAATTTTGTAGACATAGAGTACATGACTAAAAAATTGATACAGGAATATCAGAAATGGGGACTAAAGATAAATATGAAAAAAAATACATGGCAATATGTGAACTTCATCAAGACTTGATATTGGAGGAAGATGTGGGGAAGATTTCATATGCATAGGAATACAAGTATTTAGGGGTGAAAATTATGGCTAGTGGGAAGCAAGATAAAGAAATACAATCCAGAACTAATTTGGGAAAGATGGCTATATCTGCATTATAAGGAATCCTGTGGGATAAGCAAATTACAGCAGAAACAAAAACCAAAATATTTAAAACCATTGTTAGAAGTATCATGACTTACGGTTCAAAAGTTTGGACTACCAATAAACACACAAGAACAAAATTAATGACAGCAGAGATGAACTTTTTGAGACGTTCGGCAAGAGTACCCAGACGTGATAAAATCAGAAATGAAGTTATGAGGACACAATGAATGTGAAAACTTCAATTGTTGATTTTATCGAAACAAAAATCAACAAAATTATTGGACTACCAATAAACACACAAGAACAAAAAATAATTACAGCAGAGATGGACTTTTGGAGACGTTCGGCAAGAGTATCCAGACCTGATAAAATTAGCAATGAAGTCATTAATGACAGAATGAATGTGAAAAATTCAATTGGTGATTTTATCGAAACAAAAAAAATTATAATGGTATGGACACACGAAGAGATTGCCAAGGAGACTCATGGAATGGACCCCACCAGGAACAAGAAAAAGAGGAAGACCACCTATCACCTGGATAGAAGAAATTCAGACTATATTGAGGGGACGAGAAATTCAGTCTTTGGATGGACAAGCAGCAGTGGAAGGTGAGAATTCAATCACTTCTGTAATCTTTGGTTACGGAAAATGTGTAAACATTGTACAGCCGGAATAACAATAAAAATATTTACAGTTAATTAGATATAATAATATTTAAATAAAAACCAAAAGCTTTTCTTATTTGCGTCTTCAATTTTTTTGTGCATCACCAGATTTGTTGATCATGAACCGCCACTGATATTTCTTGTACTTCGGACGTCGGTGCTTCTCGGTTAGTAAGCTAATGCTGTTCCCCCCCGGTCTGTAACCTGTACTCGCTATATACAATTCCGTAAGGCCATTGTATGTCTTCTTCTTATTATTCTTCTTACCTGGTGTTACAGCCTTTGGTGAGTTTTAGCCTCCTTAACAATACTCCGCCCTTCCTCTCCACCCTCTGATTCCCATGCTACCACGATCTTCTTTTATGCCATCCAACCATCTCATCCTTGGCCTGTCTCTACGTCTAGTAGTACATAATCTTCCCTTCAGCATTCTTCCACATGTCCCAGCCAACGCAACCTCTGTGTTTGTATGAATTTCACTAAGTCTTTTCCATGCATGAGAGCATATAGTTCATTGTTATTCCGTATTGTCATGGCCAGCTCTAGTAGAAGGCCGAAACGTTAAACGTGGCAACGTTGCGTCTGAGGCCTATAAGCATAGTGTAATAAAATAGCTAAAGTGAACATGTTACATTTTGATTTAATTTCATAGCATTACTAAAATCATGAGTAGACCTATTTATAGCTAAATCTAAATTATAGGTCTGCGCACACTTATTAATATACGTTTAAGTTGAAGAAATTAGTGTTAGGCCTAATGAATGGATTTTGTTAGTTATTGAATTTGTATCATATGAATGAGATTATTATTATTTTCCTTTAATAATATAACAGTATTTTACACAATAAACTTTTAATTTGCAAAAAATGAAGAATTATAAAACTGCTGTTAAGCGGCAATTAAAAATGATGCGATTTGATTATCGAAATACATAAATTAAGAGATCGTCTAGTCGGCCTCAAATATCAGCTGGTTCCAGTGTTGCCACGTTTAATATTCCGGCCTTTTACTAAAGCCGGCCGTGGTATTGTCCAACTGCCTTCTTCTCTTACTGGGTCATCAATTTTACACAATATTTTGCGCTCAAATTATTTTAAAGCAGTTTTGTCATTCTCTGTCAAAGTCCACACCTCAGATCCAAGGCACCTAGATAACTAAAGCAGGACACTCCTTTGAAACACTTGCCATTCACATTGAAATCTCTTACATATCTTAATGTATAAATCTCACCCGACATTATACGTATCTGTGCTGACATATACAGACAACACTATATACAGTCAGACAGGATTACACGTCAGTACGGGGTAATTAAATCTTACTCACAGTGTGACAGACATGACAAATGTACCAGTATTCTTTACCATTTATCTTAGTTGTTGGTAGCACTGAACGCACACCTGTTCTGTCAGTAATTAATTACCTAAGTTTGGATTTAACTAATAACGAGTTTTCTATTTTCATTTAAAAGTTCGCTCGGATATTAACACTTCTTTGACATTTATTTGCCTCATTAAATGTAACAGAATTAAATTACTCATCTACACACTCACCTGATCTAAGTTTCAAATCCAACTATACGGATACAATATTACATAACATGCTAAACACGTACACGTTAGCACAGCGTTATATTGTTATAGAAATTCCAACGTTACGCCCATTGAACTGGAGAAAATGGCGAGGCAGAGACGTGGTAGACGCGGAATGACATGGCGACGGACAACAGCAGGGAAAGGGCTATGTACAAGGCAAGTTGACGATCCTTTGTTGCGGCCCTACGCTCCACATAAGTTAAAGGAAGTAAGTGAAATATGCTACACTGAGGCAATAAATAGTACCGCATCTCTGATTGCCTACATGACTTTTGGGGCATTCCGGAGCACGAGAGGCTGTTCCAGTCGTCTGGAGATTATTCTGCGCGGCACAGTTCCAGACGTTCTGCCCCTTCAAGACGTTTACTCGTCTACTCTAGTAGCATCCAGGCCCACTATCTTACTTAGACGGCGGACGTATAAATACTGGTTTTTGCAGAGAAACAGTTCAGTTGCACCTGGCGATTTTACAAGTGCGGTTCGCAGTGATGGATTGAATGTAACGGACTGGAGACCTTTACAATTTTATGATTTACATTTTAGACCTTTCTTTGTAGGAATATCTTCTGATTATTTACCATTCAAATCCACGAGAACCGCTGTCTTGTAATATAACTCTTAAGAACTTTAATTAATTGCGAAGGGAAAACCCCTTCGTTCCATTATACTCCAGAGTACCGAACGTTTCACATTATCAAAAGCTTTCGACACATCTATGAATGCTACACGCGTTTCCACGATATATTACGGCGATGGACAGCTAAAGTTGACTCGGGAATATCACTTCAGCGAAATATTCATGTGAATGCATTGCTTTATGCAGATGACAAGGTAATGATACAGAAAACAGAATACCAGTTACAGCGGGCGATATTTACGTTCAATAGCATTATACAAGACTACGTGCTACAGATCTCTGCTACAAAATCTAAAACGATGGCATTTCAGGGCAGGTATCCTATAAGAACTAAGATAGTCGTCAATAATCAGATTTTGGATCAGGTTAGTCATTTTAATTACATGGGTTTTAATATCTCATATAGAACTGATATTGATTGGGATAGTAAGCTAACAAAATTTAGACGCATCTGTGGAACGATTCATAGGTAGGCCTACTTGAAAAATAAATAAAACACGAAAGGATACCCGAATGAAATTTTATAAAACTGTGGCTGTCCCCACATTCCTGTATGCTGGTGAGACACGGACTCTTGGTAAAAGGGACGTGAAGAGGATACAGGCAGCCGAAATGAAATTTCTAAGAGGGACGCACGGTTTTTCTCTTTTGAATCGGAGAAGGAACGAGGATGTTAGACGCGTTTTAAACATTCTATTGTTGCACCAGAAGATTGAAGACCATAGAAGGAGACGGTGTGAACACTTGAATCGCATGCCTGATATCCGTCTATCTGTGGCTACCTTGTGTTATCACCTGGGAAGAGAGAATTCAGGTAGACCGACGAGGAGATGGGTTCCGGAACAGGTCTAAGGCCTAATCCTTGGAGTGGTGATGATGATACATTTTTGACACGAGGTGCTCGGAAAGTTAAAAATACTAACGTCAGAGTTAAAATTCCCTTTAGACTGATAACTGCAATTTTTTCTTAAATTGTTGACTTTTCTTGCACTCAAAAGTTTAATAAAACGTAATAATGGACATTGTATGAGCAAATCGTAAATAAAGCGTCGAGACTGCGACTGAAAACGTCGGCCGGTCAAACAAAATAACGTAGCTTACATTTATTTAACTCTCGCCTTCGGTGGTGAATTCTTGGACAGCATTCAATCCGCCCACACCGAGCAATGCCATTGTGATCCACCCACTGAAAAAGACGCGTCGTGTCATAACGGCCGACTGAATTCTCACGGCTTGCTTGATCGCGCGCGCCCCCTTCAACGCTTCATTACTTCCGCCCGTGCACTTACAAGCTTGTCTGTTTGCGAAGAAGAAGAAAACGAAAAAGTGTTCAGGGTTTTATAAATTGTGAGACACCCTACACTTATACAATCATGGTTAAAACTTAACCTTCGCATTTGTTTTAGGTTTCTTTTTTAATACTGAATTGCCAGAAAACGTCTTTCAGTAGTTCTCTTGACGAGTCTACTATATATAAAGAAACGCTAAATTTAAAACAAAGAATTGTCTCAGTTTTCTGCGGGGTAATTCTGTATGACTGCGACCTATGGATTATTACAAACACAGACAGGAACGACTGAATAACGATTTTTCATCATGCTGCTGGAGAACGAAAGTATTATAGAAATATTCGTGTTCTACAAATATTATTATTTCTACTACGTTGGACTAATACAAACAATGATTCTTATTTCAATGCTGGGCACTCTGTGTGTGTGTGTGTGTGTGTGTGTGTGTGTGTGTGTGTGTGTGTGTGTGTGTGTGTGTGTGTGTGTGTGTGTGTGTGTGTGTGTGTGTGTGTGTGTTGTGGAAACCCCTGGAACAATGACGGTAAAAGTTGTGAGACGAGAGACGCGATACCAGAGGCAGTGGACCAGAGCAAATGAGTCTGTAATAGTTATTTATGCTTTGGGGTCGCAGGCCTGTCATACGCAGCCACAACACTTCTTGTTATCCCGCCATTGTTTCACTTACCACGGAAATGTTTTGACTGTAGAAAAGATTCAATTGTTCTGTTGTAAAGTTGCCGCGCGGTGCGAATTCAATTAAAAGATAAGGAACTTTTACGTACAATTAGAATCCGTTGTTTCTCAACGAGTGTTCAATAATGGATTGTGTAGTGTGGGACGGAGGCAAATATTTATACAGAGTGGAATACCTAAATTGCACGGAAATATTCTAGTCGTGTGTTCTAAGGGGTAACGTATTAAAAAAAAGCTACACTAACATTTATTCCAGAACGATTTTTTACCTACATATTTATGGTTAAGGGTACTCGTAACCGGTAAATCGACCAAAAAATCGAGTTTTGGTTTATCTTTAAACAATCCTCAATATTTTCTGAGTAATTTGATACCAAATTTATGTGAATACGCCTAATAATAAATTTTTATGATTAAAAAAAAATTGAGATCGTAGGAAAAGTTCTCTCAAAAGTGCTGATAATGTTACCATTTTTTACAAATCTATAACAAATCATAGAGATATGCAGTTTTTACCCTTGGAAAGAAAATTTCAACAAGCATTCACTAACAATGTCTGTCATAAAGCCAATATTTGCTGATCTGAGTCATCCTAATTTGTTTTAAAAAATGTCTTCATGACAGTACACAGAATTCAAACAAGTCGCTGAGCCATTTGATTAAGAATAGTTTGCCATGAAATATATTTGTTGAACTGGATACTTTGGTTCTGGATATACATGATGCTGCGTTGGCCTTCAAATTTAGGTAATACAAGTAAGTGTCAAGTCTTACAAAAATTATGAATCAAACGAGGATCAAATGTGGTTAAGGTAATGAAAAAAACTGACTTGCAAGGAATCCTTGTGGCAGAGACAGCAGTAGATGAATTGATGAAAAAGGTTAGACAGTCAAATAGAAATGTGAAGAGAAAACTAGAGGACAACAAATGGACATACATAAAGACACTGAGCATGGAGCTGGACTATTTTAAATAACGTAAAACAATAAAAATCTGTTTTAAAAACTTTAAATGCGTTTTTCTTCTGAAAATATATTTTTTTTTGTTTAGGTAAATAACCCATTATTGCAGAAACCAAGTGAACTATCAAGCTGAATTTTTTTTTGTGGCTATTGGGTTAATGGAGATGTAATTACACTACTAGAACAGTACAGTTTCACTGAAAAATAAAAACATAAAAAATTATAAGTGCGCTTTTTGTATGGAAATTTATAGAGCAAAACATAACACATTATAACAAGTCAGGAAATTGAGATAGCTTCGTAACTGTAGTAGCGTTTGTAGTGTACTAAGTGTTTACCTGCTTGCTAAAGTTTCAGACAGGTGCGTGCTAAAGATCTTTTACAGGTTCTGAGATAATGAGTCTCAAACTTGATGGATTTAATATGGTAAGTATAGCTGGTTACGAGTGCCCTTAAAGACGCATTAATAGTGAACCCTGGTATTATGATATCACGGGACAGATATCTGAATGTGTTGTTGTTTGCTGGCGACTGGATTGTAATTTAAGTCTACAGAATCTGCTTTAAAGCTTCATCAGATTTGCATACAATACAATATAAAAATCTCCACTGCAAAAACAAAGGTAGATGATACTTCGAGGCAAGGAACCAATAAGAACAAAAATAATAATTAACGATCAAATTCTACAACAGGTGAGCCACTTTAATTATATGGGAAATGATATCGGCTATGATAGGAATTATGATGTTGATGTTGAGTTAGGTACGTGCCAGACGATCTGTGGGACAACGAACCGTATTTTTAGAAACAAGGTACGTCGAGATACAAAATTAAACCCTTAGAAAGATATGGCAGTCTCTAGTTATGGCGGTCCCTGTACTGACCTATGGGTGTGAATTACGGACAACAACCAAGAGACAAGACAGTAAAATACAGGCCTCGGAAATGATGTTCACAAGAGGAATTAAAAGGTATTCTAAACTTTTTGACAGTGTAAAGAATGAGGCCATATGAAAAGAGTTACAAGTTTTTAACTTTAATTAAAAATTAAAAGATTTTAAACAACGGTGGAAAGAACACTTAGAAAAAATGTCAGATTCCAGACCGGCCAAACAAGTCTGGAAATACAAACCTATAGGACGCAGGTGTGTGGACAGACCCAGGCAGAGATGGCTGGAGTATCTTTGAAGACGAAACATGCAGCACCTTGCATATGCCGTGTTGTGAAGATGATGATGAAGATACCTTATTAAATACAATGTATTCAAAGTCTGATGTGGCATCAAAGTTTTTGTTGAAAGCATCACTCAGCGCAGCTTCTTGACCGTGTCTGACAGGACTGTTTGGATAGCCTCTGCAGCTTGCAAGATGACATATTGTAGTTTGTTCGCGTGGGCGATTTGATTATAGAATATACCAAAGATTTCATCGGAGTGAAAAGAAATACAGTAGAACCCCGTAATTTCGGATAATCCGAACAGGTTGTTAAAATAAAGTTTAGATGAAACCATAGAGGTATAATGTGATGTGGTACCTCTACGGATGAAACACAATAATATGCACAAATCTGTCGGTTCTGTCGTTGCAATACTTTTTAGATAAATTCAAACATTACGCTTACTTTGCAACAGTATAATTAACTCTTATTTATGGTAAAAAAAAATATTTGAATTACGAATATGCGGTAAGAGAAGCAGTGATTGTAATTGTTTTGGAAAACACGTTTCTGAGAATGACAGGCCTGCGACCCCAAAGCATAACAACTACTGCAGGCACGTTAGCTATGCCTCCACTACCTCTGCTACACGTCTCGTCTGGCACGCTGCAATTTACTAGCCAACATATAATCACTGACTACATCTCGGTCAGCATTCTCTTACGTTTGAACGCCTGAGCACCTCATTGTTTTTAACAGAAACGTCACAATTTTCACAATTTCATTTTCACACATCAGACCGGAAAGAGTGGTAATTGCGGCCGTGGATGGACACTTCATTGTTGTGTTTACCACTCTGCAGATGAACAACAACAGAATCACATATTTACCGTGTAATTACACTGTGCATTGAATCGTACCGTTGTCGCCGGTGAAATTCCAATGCCACGCATGCGCCAGAGACGCAACAGGAAGCGTAACATTACGGTGAAAGCGGCAGCAGTCGTGGTTCCACTACCTCGCGGTACCCACATCACATATCTACCGGTAATACCAGTCGATTATAGGAATAGTAGATATGGAATACTATTGCTACGGGGGCTGGTGCGGTACAGACTTATATCATCAACATCATCATCATCATTAGCTCCAAAGATTAAATTAAGTCCCAACTGTTCCGGTCCCAAGTAGACCTACTACAACGCTTCTTTCACGTCCTTCCGGTCTATAATTCCATAGTTGTTACAGTTAGTTCGGATATGACGATGGTTTAAGTAACGAAAGTGGTAGTTGCATTACAGTGTTTTTACAGTGGTTTGTAAATTAGAAACTACAAAGTTAGACTAACTTTTTTTTTTATTATTAGACCTATATACCATAATGACAATATCATAAGTAAAAATATAGTATTAACGAGTAATTTTATAGTTATTATTTAATGATAAAAAAGAATTATTAATGGAATAAAAACAAAATTTTATTATTATTTCCGGCTGTACAATGTTTACAAATTTTCCGGAACCAAAGATTACAGAAGTGATTGAATTCTCATCTTCTACTGCTGTTTGTCCATCAAAAGATTTTCAATTTCTCTTTCCCTCAATATAGTCTGAATTTCTTCTATCCAGGTTAAGAGTTGCACGAACTGAATTATTAATTGTGCTCGTTAAAACTGGTTGTAAAATAAAGCAAAATGTGAGTAATAGCATTAAAAAAAAAAACAAAAAAAAACGAGTTTCTCATGAGTGCGAGAAACAAAATATATAAATAAATATGAACGCATATAAATATAAAGAGTAATAAAAATACTAACAAAATAAAATGGTCATAAAAGGAACCTTCTCTACAGAGAAAAATATTAGAATGGGCCGCTAGAAAAACGACGACGGGGAAGGCCGCGAAGAAGCACGATGTACGATGTGGAGGAACCAATGTCTTGAACAATGGCGTGTCTAGAATTTTGCCGGGGGGGGGGGGGGGGGTCTATGAGTTATGTCTAATCAAAATTACTATCTTTAAAGTGGTTGACATACGTGTGATAACATCCTGAAATCACTCCCATTAAAGTCAGCGGTAATGACACAATAAAAATACGCGTTATTGAAACATTGTTTACAAGACACTTATTGACTGAATTCATTTTCTTATATTTCATATTTCAGACGTATACGCTGATGAGGTGTTTTTTAATATACCTGTTTGTATATTTAAAAAATAGTTACTACTATATTTAGACCCCCAGGGCTCTATATTAGGACCTTTATTGTTTATTTTATATGTCAATGACTTACTAATGTTACAAGATGTATTAATAGCATATGCTGATGATACAGTAGTACCAATGAAAGCAAAGACATGGCCTGAACTTGCAACAGATATGTCAACTAAATTAGATATTATATACTCTTGGCTCTATCACAATAATCTAGTACTCAACATAAGCAAGTCTGTTTTTATCACTTTTGGAAATTATAGAGACTCTGTTCCGCATGACTTTGAAATTAAGATAAATGGTCAAAAATTGAAAAGAGTTAAAACTAGTGAATATCTAGGAATAACATATGACTTTAACATGAAGTGGGATGTACATGTGGCTAACATTGTAAAAAAAAACAAATACTTAGCCTACGTTTTTTACAGACAAACAAATTTTATCAAAAAAGCAACTACTACAAATATACTATGGACTATTCCATAGTGTGGCAGGGTATGCTATCATAGGCTGGGGGGGTCTATGTAAATCATCTCTAGACGCATTGGATCGGCTGCAAAAGTGTATTCTTAAAATTATAGGAGTCAATGAACAAGATTCGAATAAACCATTAAATATTAAACAGGTGTTTGTAGTGAATTCTATAGTTTATCAATACAATGATCTAAAAAGTGAGTTTTTACAAAATCGAATCAACACACGGTATAAAAGTATTATATTGCCGCGACACCTATTAAGTATTGGGCAAAGAAGCTATGTGTATTATGCCATAAAATATTTTAATGAATTACCTAATGAACTGAAAAATCTAAGTGTAAATATAAAAGTGCTTAAAAAAAAAATCAAAGAAAAAATTAGGAACATTGTTATTGAATAATCAAAAAAACAGTCTATTATGATATGGACCTTTTTTTCTCTTTTTTTTCATTTATTTATTGAATTGTATTATAGTACAAACTAAAATTTTGTTAAAATTGAAAAATAATTTATTTTTAATATATTACTATGATCGGTGAGGTAAAACTCACAATTAGTATTAAGTATATAAATATTAATTCTCAGGACCAACCTATGTACGGGCATTTATGCCCCCTATAGGTCCTTTATTGTATAATTTTTATTATATGTAAAGGAAAATTGGTAATAAATATTATTATTATTATTATTATTATTATTAGCATACACAGCCAAAAAATACTAAAACAGCGTAAAATTTAGGAGATTAACAAACTTTTTCGACCCTCTGGAGGGGGGGTCCTGTTCCGTCACCTGACCGCCAAAGTGAAGCTGTAGCATATTTATTAGTTCGTAAGACATGGCTGTCGAAGCTCATTTCATTTGGCATGATGAACAGTGGCAATATATAGATATTTCAAGAAGATGTGTTGTCCCAGAGATAAACAAACTTACTAGACGGTGCTGTGACGATTTAATTGGTAATAAAAATTTAATAAAAAAAAAATTAGAAAGCAAATAAGCATTTTTTAAATCGCACAATTAAACTAAATACCCCTGTACTAACTCAGAATAAGTATGATATTTATATTAAGAAAATCTAACTAAATAAGTAATTAAAAAAAAAAATCGTAATGTAAAAAGTTAAGAATAATACTGTTAACCCTTTAAACAAACTTAGACTAGACGGTGCATCTGTTCGTTAACATTTCTCGCTCACCGAATGTATCCAAAATGTGAAGGAACTTATCAATGAAAAATGTTTTCTCAGTTTTCTTTTTGGCAGAGTTTTCTCACTCAACTTTATTCGACCCTTTGGGGGGGGGGGTCCGGTCCCGTTCGTAAATAGGCCCCTGGTCTTGAACCTGGAAGAGGACACATGCATGGACAGAAAGATTTGGAGAGGTGGTTGAGGCCGTACACAATTATCACCATCATCACCACTCCAAGGACCAGGTCTTAGACCTGTTTCGGAACCATTTCCTCCTCGGCCTACCGACATCCTCTCTTCACAATAGGGTATTAAACCAAGACAGCCACAGGTAGACGGATTTCAAGCATGCGGTTCAAGTGTTCACACCATCTCCTTCAGTCTTTTGGTGCAATGATACAATGTTCAAATCGCGTCTCATATCATCGTTCCTTCTCCGAATCTTGCGTCCTCTTAGACATTTCTTTTCGGCTGCCTGAATCCTCTGCACGTCCCTTTTACCAAGAGTCCATGTCTCACTAGCATACAGTGAGACATGTGGGGACGGCCACAGTTTTATAAAATTTCATCCGATATCCTTCAGTGTTTTATTTTTAATGTAACTATGAATCGTTCCACAGATGCGTCTAAATTTTGTTAGCTTACCGTACAAAATATATAAAACTGAAAGTAAAAGTAATTTCAAACACACCGAGAAAGTTTATGTTGCTTTATTTCTAATTGCGTTCCAAACGTGAGATCGCCGTAGGAGGGGAGGGCTAACACAAGTGAAAGGAAACAGAGCGTTGTCTAAATAAACGCGGACAGGAGGAGGATGGATGTCTTGAGAAACGAAAATAAATGGATTAAGTGAGAAAGCAATTCAGTGCCCGAGTCACACACACACACACACACACACACACACACACACACACACACACACACACACACACACACACACACACACACACACACACACACACACACACACACACACACACACACACACACACACACACACACACACACACACACACACACACACACACACACACACACACACACACACAGCTAAGTGACTTATGATATTGTGCGTAACACACACTCCACTGTCTGCCACCTCGAGACAAATGGTAGCTCTACACAGTATCACGTTCACACGAAGCTGAGATTTATTTTTTCTATTTGATCTACAGAAATGGGTTTAGGTAACAGTTATGCTGACCTGACCCGGATCCAACGGGGGGGGGGGGCGGAATTGGGGAACCCCCAAATGGTCACATCAGATGAAAATTTTTTTCAAACGGAAATAACACTGTTGAACACCACTATCGAAAAGTTCGAGCAATTTTTGGATTCCGTGCGCTATAAATTATCCGATTCAAAAAATTGTCTTTATTTCACGTTTGTACTCATCTTAGTAACTATCGTCTAAAATTTGACGAATAGTTCAGATTTCACAGCTTAACTGAGCAAGTTATGTTTTTTTGGAGCATTTGACGATTTTTTTGACATTCTATAACGCAGGATTGGAAAATATGGCGCAAATTTTGTGCAAAGAATGAGATAAACTGTTCTGTCATGGGGAAAGTGTTGCAGAAGACTTCTGGCAAGCCTAATATGCATGAACAAGCAATTCAGAGCTTCTAAAATTGTCGTGAACAAATTGAAGATCGTGACTATCGTATGAGGAGTGTGGTTTTTTTCTATATAGGATTTTCCGATTAGCGCTTTCAAGCTTCACACAGTTCATCATCATATTGTCACGACGGTCTAAGTGATCGTCGTATGGTACAGTGGAAAACAAAATTCAAGACACCAATCAAGTCACTAATCACCAGCTTTAATTAATCACAATTCACAGTTTGAAATCAACCAAGTTATTCAACAAAATTATACTCGTGCAATAAGGCAGTTAAATTTTTCCACACGCAATAATAATGTCAAATAATAAAGTTCCACACAAATATATAAAACTGAAAAGTAAAAGTACGAGGGGCGGCTGATAAATAATGCACAGTCGCATATAACGGGAAAATAAAACAATTTACAGGACGACGCGTGCTGCCATCTTGTAGCGACATTCTTGTATTACAAACGTCACAAATCTCGTTTACCAACTCCTTCTCGTTGGTCACAGTACTTCACACAATACTTCGACAAACACTCGATCCGCGCTAAGGAAAATCGCTCACGATAACTGACTTGACAACGCCAGACGCTCTTGCTTTTATAGGTCGTGCAGAGGTCCAGTATAGCTTTCCCTCCTTACTGCACGCCGGCTTAATGCGTATCTCAGATGTTTTTGAATACACTAGAACGTACTTCTGAGCGGCCTTGACTGAGGCAACACCTACCAAATGGACGGGGGGGGGGGTGGAGAATGTTCTGGGCTATTCGATAAGATACCAACCGGCACCGATCCCCTAATTATATTTAACCTTTACTTCACACCCAATTTTATGCCCTCTAAAACGAGTCCTCCACCTATCCCTTGACGCCATGTCGACGCTACAATCCATCTTTAGCGTCCCTGCGCTATACTCTACCCCGATGTTGCTGTTTTCTAGTTTGGCACACTCATATCAATCTCCACCCCCCCTCAATATATCTGTCCACACTAGATTCACACACACCCACACATGTACGTACTCTTTCTTCTACTTTGTGCCTCCACCTTCTCCGCTACCGACCTGCAATGGCGTGTGCGTCTCCACAATCCATATTCCAAACCGACTGAAGAGAGCTCGTCCTCAAAACAGCCCGAGACTTGCCCATTTTGGACACGCCTTTTTTAAGTAATTGTATTAGAAGGAGGGGGAGGTAGGTCAAATGGGCCACGACGCGCAATTGTTGACTATTGTATAAGTTACGTTCACGTAATCGTTATTAAATTCTGTAAAACCTCGTTGTGGGCAGAAAATGTTTATTGTCAGTGTAGTCAACTTGTCCGGTTGTGTTCACTGTCACGGTCAGTTGTGACCAAACAACGTTTTTACCTGTTCAATTACGCGGTCAACTGCGCCCCACACTTTCACTTACTGACCGAATCTGTCATTTAGAAACGTTGCTATTCTGAATTTCGATGAGATTTCAAATCTGCAACTTTTCGTTTGTGAGAGTAACTTCTTTCTTCCAATATTTTTATTACGACAGGATAGGTTAGGTTAGGTTATGTTAGACTAGGAATGAATAGAATTATAAAGGTATTTTCTGTATTATTATTATTATTATAACATGAAAATGGAATTGATTGCAACTAACCGGATTTAAATTTCTACCTCGGTCGCAACTGACCGACCGGGTTTTATACGATTGTGTAGCAACTGATCAGGGTTCCTTGTTCAAATTCTAATTAGTTAACTGAAGTCTCGCACACAATTCAGTTTTATTGAATTCATCATTTTATTGTCAAATAAAGAGAGAGGGGGAGGGGGTAAATAACACAAGCAGACAATTCGTTAATTGTGTGTGATGATTACTTGTTTCGTAAAGTGTTAATAACGACCGTTTGATTGCAAATACGGGTACATGGCTTACTTTATCGGTAAATTGTTGCCGCTGCGGTAATTGTTATTTGCAAACGTTATGCGTATTACACTGCGCAAATTAACACTGGAACAAATACGAGTGAACTACACAAGTATGTATTTGTGTACAAATATAAATATAAACACTTTTATACTTCCGAGTGGCGCTATTGAAGCCGCGTTTACACCGACTGTTGTGAACAAATCTCGCAATTTTGTGCTGCAAAGTTATATGTTGATAACCACAGTACTAGTTTGTCTCAAACCTGACTTGACCTCACTTCAGTCTTGCTCCAGTTCCACTTCAATATAAACACTTTTATACTTACGAGTGGCGCTATTGAAGCCGCGTTTACACCGACTGTTGTGAACAAATCTCGCAATTTTGTGCTGCAAAGTTATATGTTGATACCCACAGTACTAGTTTGTCTCAAACCTGACCTGACCTCACTTCAGTCTTGCTCCAGTTTCACTTCAATATAAACACTTTTATACTTACGAGTGGCGCTATTGAAGCCGCGATTACACCGACTGTTGTGAACAAATCTCGCAATTTTTGTGCTGCAAAGTTATATGTTGATACCCACAGTACTAGTTTGTCTCAAACCTGACCTGACCTCACTTCAGTCTTCCTCCAGTTCCACTTCAATATAAACACTTTTATACTTACGAGTGGCGCTATTGAAGCCGCGTTTACACCGACTGTTGTGAACAAATCTCGCAATTTTTGTGCTGCAAAGTTATATGTTGATACCCACAGTACTAGTTTGTCTCAAACCTGACTTGACCTCACTTCAGTCTTGCTCCAGTTTCACTTCAATATAAACACTTTTATACTTACGAGTGGCGCTATTGAAGCCGCGTTTACACCGACTGTTGTGAACAAATCTCGCAATTTTTGTGCTGCAAAGTTATATGTTGATACCCACAGTACTAGTTTGTCTCAAACCTGACCTGACCTCACTTCAGTCTTGCTCCAGTTCCACTTCAATATAAACACTTTTATACTTGCGAGTGGCGCTATTGAAGCCGCGATTACACCGACTGTTGTGAACAAATCTCGCAATTTTTGTGCTGCAAAGTTATATGTTGATACCCACAGTACTAGTTTGTCTCAAACCTGACCTGACCTCACTTCAGTCTTCCTCCAGTTCCACTTCAATATAAACACTTTTATACTTACGAGTGGCGCTATTGAAGCCGCGTTTACACCGACTGTTGTGAACAAATCTCGCAATTTTTGTGCTGCAAAGTTATATGTTGATACCCACAGTACTAGTTTGTCGCAAACCTGACTTGACCTCACTTCAGTCTTGCTCCAGTTTCACTTCAATATAAACACTTTTATACTTACGAGTGGCGCTATTGAAGCCGCGTTTACACCGACTGTTGTGAACAAATCTCGCAATTTTTGTGCTGCAAAGTTATATGTTGATACCCACAGTACTAGTTTGTCTCAAACCTGACCTGACCTCACTTCAGTCTTGCTCCAGTTCCACTTCAATATAAACACTTTTATACTTACGAGTGGCGCTATTGAAGCCGCGATTACACCGACTGTTGTGAAAAAATCTCGCCATTTTTGTGCTGCAAAGTTATATGTTGATACCCACAGTACTAGTTTGTCTCAAACCTGACCTGACCTCACTTCAGTCTTCCTCCAGTTCCACTTCAATATAAACACTTTTATACTTACGAGTGGCGCTATTGAAGCCGCGTTTACACCGACTGTTGTGAACAAATCTCGCAATTTTTGTGCTGCAAAGTTATATGTTGATACCCACAGTACTAGTTTGTCTCGAACCTGACCTGACCTCACTTCAGTCTTCCTCCAGTTTCACTTCAATATAAACACTTTTATACTTCCGAGTGGCGCTATTGAAGCCGCGTTTACACCGACTGTTGTGAACAAATCTCGCAATTTTTGTGCTGCAAAGTTATATGTTGATACCCACAGTACTAGTTTGTCTCCAACCTGACCTGACCTCACTTCAGTCTTGCTCCAGTTCCACTTCAATATAAACACTTTTATACTTCCGATTGGCGCTATTGAAGCCGCGTTTACACCGACTGTTGTGAACAAATCTCGCAATTTTGTGCTGCAAACTTATATGTTGATACCCACAGTACTAGTTTGTCTCGAACCTGACCTGACCTCACTTCAGTCTTGCTCCAGTTCCACTTCAATATAAAAACTTTTATACTTACGAGTGGCGCTATAGAAGCCGCGTTTACACCGACTGTTGTGAACAAATCTCGCAATTTTTGTGCTGCAAAGTTATATGTTGATACCAACAGTACTAGTTAGTCTCGAACCTGACCTGACCTCACTTCAGTCTTGCTCCAGTTCCACTTCAATATAAACACTTTTATACTTCCGAGTGGCGCTATTGAAGCCGCGTTTACACCGACTGTTGTGAACAAATCTCGCAATTTTGTGCTGCAAAGTTATATGCTGATACCCACAGTACTAGTTTGTCTCAAACCTGACCTGACCTCACTTCAGTCTTGCTCCAGTTTCACTTCAATATAAACACTTTTATACTTCCGAGTGGCGCTATTGAAGCCGCGTTTACACCGACTGTTGAGAACAAATCTCGCAATTTTGTGCTGCAAAGTTATATGCTGATACCCACAGTACTAGTTTGTCTCAAACCTGACCTGACCTCACTTCAGTCTTGCTCCAGTTTCACTTCAATATAAACACTTTTATACTTCCGAGTGGCGCTATTGAAGCCGCGTTTACACCGACTGTTGTGAACAAATCTCGCAATTTTGTGCTGCAAACTTATATGTTGATACCCACAGTACTAGTTTGTCTCGAACCTGACCTGACCTCACTTCAGTCTTGCTCCAGTTCCACTTCAATATAAACACTTTTATACTTCCGAGTGGCGCTATTGAAGCCGCGTTTACACCGACTGTTGTGAACAAATCTCGCAATTTTGTGCTGCAAAGTTATATGCTGATACCCACAGTACTAGTTTGTCTCGAACCTGACCTGACCTCACTTCAGTCTTGCTCCAGTTCCACTTCAATATAAACACTTTTATACTTACGAGTGGCGCTATTGAAGCCGCGTTTACACCGACTGTTGTGAACAAATCTCGCAATTTTTGTGCTGCAAAGTTATATGTTGATACCCACAGTACTAGTTTGTCTCAACCTGACCTGACCTCACTTCAGTCTTGCTCCAGTTTGACTTCAATATAAACACTTTTATACTTCCGAGTGGCGCTATTGAAGCCGCGTTTACACCGACTGTTGTGAACAAATCTCGCAATTTTGTGCTGCAAAGTTATATGCTGATACCCACAGTACTAGTTTGTCTCAAACCTGACCTGACCTCACTTCAGTCTTGCTCCAGTTCCACTTCAATATAAACACTTTTATACTTCCGAGTGGCACTATTGAAGCCGCGTTTACACCGACTGTTGTGAACAAATCTCGCAATTTTGTGCTGCAAACTTATATGTTGATACCCACAGTACTAGTTTGTCTCAAAAACCTGACCTGACCTCACTTCAGTCTTGCTCCAGTTCCACTTCAATATAAACACTTTTATACTTCCGAGTGGCGCTATTGAAGCCGCGTTTACACCGACTGTTGTGAACAAATCTCGCAATTTTGTGCTGCAAACTTATATGTTGATACCCACAGTACTAGTTTGTCTCAAACCTGACTTGACCTCACTTCAGTCTTGCTCCAGTTCCACTTCAATATAAACACTTTTATACTTCCGAGTGGCGCTATTGAAGCCGCGTTTACACCGACTGTTGTGAACAAATCTCGCAATTTTGTGCTGCAAACTTATATGTTGATACCCACAGTACTAGTTTGTCTCAAACCTGACTTGACCTCACTTCAGTCTTGCTCCAGTTCCACTTCAATATAAACACTTTTATACTTCCGAGTGGCGCTATTGAAGCCGCGTTTACACCGACTGTAGTGAACAAATCTCGCAATTTTTGTGCTGCAAAGTTATATGTTGATACCCACAGTACTAGTTTGTCTCGAACCTGACCTGACCTCACTTCAGTCTTGCTCCAGTTCCACTTCAATATAAACACTTTTATACTTCCGAGTGGCGCTATTGAAGCCGCGTTTACACCGACTGTTGTGAACAAATCTCGCAATTTTGTGCTGCAAAGTTATATGTTGATACCCACAGTACTAGTTTGTCTCGAACCTGACCTGACCTCACTTCAGTCTTGCTCCAGTTTCACTTCAATATAAACACTTTTATACTTCCGAGTGGCGCTATTGAAGCCGCGTTTACACCGACTGTTGTGAACAAATCTCGCAATTTTGTGCTGCAAACTTATATGTTGATACCCACAGTACTAGTTTGTCTCAAACCTGACTTGACCTCACTTCAGTCTTGCTCCAGTTCCACTTCAATATAAACACTTTTATACTTCCGAGTGGCGCTATTGAAGCCGCGTTTACACCGACTGTAGTGAACAAATCTCGCAATTTTTGTGCTGCAAAGTTATATGTTGATACCCACAGTACTAGTTTGTCTCGAACCTGACCTGACCTCACTTCAGTCTTCCTCCAGTTCCACTTCAATATAAACACTTTTATACTTCCGAGTGGCACTATTGAAGCCGCGTTTACACCGACTGTTGTGAACAAATCTCGCAATTTTGTGCTGCAAACTTATATGTTGATACCCACAGTACTAGTTTATCTCAAACCTGACCTGACCTCACTTCAGTCTTGCTCCAGTTCCACTTCAATATAAACACTTTTATACTTCCGAGTGGCGCTATTGAAGCCGCGTTTACACCGACTGTTGTGAACAAATCTAGCAATTTTGTGCTGCAAAGTTATATGTTGATACCCACAGTACTAGTTTGTCTCGAACCTGACCTGACCTCACTTCAGTCTTGCTCCAGTTTCACTTCAATATAAACACTTTTATACTTCCGAGTGGCGCTATTGAAGCCGCGTTTACACCGACTGTTGTGAACAAATCTCGCAATTTTTGTGCTGCAAAGTTATATGTTGATACCCACAGTACTAGTTTGTCTCGAACCTGACCTGACCTCACTTCAGTCTTGCTCCAGTTTCACTTCAATATAAACACTTTTATACTTCCGGGTGGCGCTATTGAAGCCGCGTTTACACCGACTGTTGTGAACAAATCTCGCAATTTTGTGCTGCAAAGTTATATGTTGATACCGACAGTACTAGTTTGTCTCGAACCTGACCTGACCTCACTTCAGTCTTGCTCCAGTTTCACTTCAATATAAACACTTTTATACTTCCGAGTGGCGCTATTGAAGCCGCGTTTACACCGACTGTTGTGAACAAATCTCGCAATTTTGTGCTGCAAAGTTATATGTTGATACCCACAGTACTAGTTTGTCTCGAACCTGACCTGACCTCACTTCAGTCTTGCTCCAGTTTCACTTCAATATAAACACTTTTATACTTCCGAGTGGCGCTATTGAAGCCGCGTTTACACCGACTGTTGTGAACAAATCTCGCAATTTTGTGCTGCAAAGTTATATGTTGATACCCACAGTACTAGTTTGTCTCGAACCTGACCTGACCTCACTTCAGTCTTCCTCCAGTTTCACTTCAATATAAACACTTTTATACTTCCGAGTGGCGCTATTGAAGCCGCGTTTACACTGACTGTTGTGAACAAATCTCGCAATTTTGTGCTGCAAAGTTATATGTTGATACCCACAGTACTAGTTTGTCTTGAACCTGACCTGACCTCACTTCAGTCTTGCTCCAGTTTCACTTCAATATAAACACTTTTATACTCCCGAGTGGCGCTATTGAAGCCGCGTTTACACCGACTGTTGTGAACAAATCTCGCAATTTTGTGCTGCAAAGTTATATGTTGATACCCACAGTACTAGTTTGTCTCGAACCTGACCTGACCTCACTTCAGTCTTGCTCCAGTTTCACTTCAATATAAACACTTATATACTTCCGGGTGGAGCTATTGAAGCCGCGTTTACACCGACTGTTGTGAACAAATCTCGCAATTTTTGTGCTGCAAAGTTATATGTTGATACCCACAGTACTAGTTTGTCTCGAACCTGACCTGACCTCACTTCAGTCTTGCTTCAGTTTCACTTCAATATAAACACTTTTATACTTCCGAGTGGCGCTATTGAAGCCGCGTTTACACCGACTGTTGTGAACAAATCTCGCAATTTTGTGCTGCAAAGTTATATGTTGATACCCACAGTACTAGTTTGTCTCAAACCTGACCTGACCTCACTTCAGTCTTGCTCCAGTTCCACCTCAATATAAACACTTTTATACTTCCGAGTGGCGCTATTGAAGCCGCGTTTACACCGACTGTTGTGAACAAATCTCGCAATTTTGTGCTGCAAAGTTATATGTTGATACCCACAGTACTAGTTTGTCTCGAACCTGACCTGACCTCACTTCAGTCTTGCTCTAGTTCCACTTCAATATAAACACTTTTATACTTCCGAGTGGCGCTATTGAAGCCGCGTTTACACCGACTGTTGTGAACAAATCTCGCAATTTTGTGCTGCAAAGTTATATGTTGATACCCACAGTACTAGTTTGTCTCAAACCTGACCTGACCTCACTTCAGTCTTGCTCCAGTTCCACTTCAATATAAACACTTTTATACTTCCGAGTGGCACTATTGAAGCCGCGTTTACACCGACTGTTGTGAACAAATCTCGCAATTTTGTGCTGCAAACTTATATGTTGATACCCACAGTACTAGTTTGTCTCGAACCTGACCTGACCTCACTTCAGTCTTGCTCCAGTTCCACCTCAATATAAACACTTTTATACTTCCGAGTGGCACTATTGAAGCCGCGTTTACACCGACTGTTGTGAACAAATCTCGCAATTTTGTGCTGCAAAGTTATATGTTGATACCCACAGTACTAGTTTGTCTCAAACCTGACCTGACCTCACTTCAGTCTTGCTCCAGTTCCACCTCAATATAAACACTTTTATACTTCCGAGTGGCGCTATTGAAGCCGCGTTTACACCGACTGTTGTGAACAAATCTCGCAATTTTGTGCTGCAAAGTTATATGTTGATACCCACAGTACTAGTTTGTCTCGAACCTGACCTGACCTCACTTCAGTCTTGCTCCAGTTCCACCTCAATATAAACACTTTTATACTTCCGAGTGGCGCTATTGAAGCCGCGTTTACACCGACTGTTGTGAACAAATCTAGGAATTTTGTGCTGCAAAGTTATATGTTGATACCCACAGTACTAGTTTGTCTCGAACCTGACCTGACCTCACTTCAGTCTTGCTCCAGTTCCACCTCAATATAAACACTTTTATACTTCCGAGTGGCGCTATTGAAGCCGCGTTTACACCGACTGTTGTGAACAAATCTCGCAATTTTGTGCTGCAAAGTTATATGCTGATACCCACAGTACTAGTTTGTCTCGAACCTGACCTGACCTCACTTCAGTCTTGCTCCAGTTCCACTTCAATATAAACACTTTTATACTTACGAGTGGCGCTATTGAAGCCGCGTTTACACCGACTGTTGTGAACAAATCTCGCAATTTTTGTGCTGCAAAGTTATATGTTGATACCCACAGTACTAGTTTGTCTCAACCTGACCTGACCTCACTTCAGTCTTGCTCCAGTTTGACTTCAATATAAACACTTTTATACTTCCGAGTGGCGCTATTGAAGCCGCGTTTACACCGACTGTTGTGAACAAATCTCGCAATTTTGTGCTGCAAAGTTATATGCTGATACCCACAGTACTAGTTTGTCTCAAACCTGACCTGACCTCACTTCAGTCTTGCTCCAGTTCCACTTCAATATAAACACTTTTATACTTCCGAGTGGCACTATTGAAGCCGCGTTTACACCGACTGTTGTGAACAAATCTCGCAATTTTGTGCTGCAAACTTATATGTTGATACCCACAGTACTAGTTTGTCTCAAAAACCTGACCTGACCTCACTTCAGTCTTGCTCCAGTTCCACTTCAATATAAACACTTTTATACTTCCGAGTGGCGCTATTGAAGCCGCGTTTACACCGACTGTTGTGAACAAATCTCGCAATTTTGTGCTGCAAACTTATATGTTGATACCCACAGTACTAGTTTGTCTCAAACCTGACTTGACCTCACTTCAGTCTTGCTCCAGTTCCACTTCAATATAAACACTTTTATACTTCCGAGTGGCGCTATTGAAGCCGCGTTTACACCGACTGTTGTGAACAAATCTCGCAATTTTGTGCTGCAAACTTATATGTTGATACCCACAGTACTAGTTTGTCTCAAACCTGACTTGACCTCACTTCAGTCTTGCTCCAGTTCCACTTCAATATAAACACTTTTATACTTCCGAGTGGCGCTATTGAAGCCGCGTTTACACCGACTGTAGTGAACAAATCTCGCAATTTTTGTGCTGCAAAGTTATATGTTGATACCCACAGTACTAGTTTGTCTCGAACCTGACCTGACCTCACTTCAGTCTTGCTCCAGTTCCACTTCAATATAAACACTTTTATACTTCCGAGTGGCGCTATTGAAGCCGCGTTTACACCGACTGTTGTGAACAAATCTCGCAATTTTGTGCTGCAAAGTTATATGTTGATACCCACAGTACTAGTTTGTCTCGAACCTGACCTGACCTCACTTCAGTCTTGCTCCAGTTTCACTTCAATATAAACACTTTTATACTTCCGAGTGGCGCTATTGAAGCCGCGTTTACACCGACTGTTGTGAACAAATCTCGCAATTTTGTGCTGCAAACTTATATGTTGATACCCACAGTACTAGTTTGTCTCAAACCTGACTTGACCTCACTTCAGTCTTGCTCCAGTTCCACTTCAATATAAACACTTTTATACTTCCGAGTGGCGCTATTGAAGCCGCGTTTACACCGACTGTAGTGAACAAATCTCGCAATTTTTGTGCTGCAAAGTTATATGTTGATACCCACAGTACTAGTTTGTCTCGAACCTGACCTGACCTCACTTCAGTCTTCCTCCAGTTCCACTTCAATATAAACACTTTTATACTTCCGAGTGGCACTATTGAAGCCGCGTTTACACCGACTGTTGTGAACAAATCTCGCAATTTTGTGCTGCAAACTTATATGTTGATACCCACAGTACTAGTTTATCTCAAACCTGACCTGACCTCACTTCAGTCTTGCTCCAGTTCCACTTCAATATAAACACTTTTATACTTCCGAGTGGCGCTATTGAAGCCGCGTTTACACCGACTGTTGTGAACAAATCTAGCAATTTTGTGCTGCAAACTTATATGTTGATACCCACAGTACTAGTTTGTCTCAAACCTGACTTGACCTCACTTCAGTCTTGCTCCAGTTCCACTTCAATATAAACACTTTTATACTTCCGAGTGGCGCTATTGAAGCCGCGTTTACACCGACTGTTGTGAACAAATCTCGCAATTTTGTGCTGCAAAGTTATATGTTGATACCCACAGTACTAGTTTGTCTCAAACCTGACTTGACCTCACTTCAGTCTTGCTCCAGTTTCACTTCAATATAAACACTTTTATACTTCCGAGTGGCGCTATTGAAGCCGCGTTTACACCGACTGTTGTGAACAAATCTCGCAATTTTGTGCTGCAAACTTATATGTTGATACCCACAGTACTAGTTTGTCTCAAACCTGACTTGACCTCACTTCAGTCTTGCTCCAGTTTCACTTCAATATAAACACTTTTATACTTCCGAGTGGCGCTATTGAAGCCGCGTTTACACCGACTGTTGTGAACAAATCTCGCAATTTTGTGCTGCAAAGTTATATGCTGATACCCACAGTACTAGTTTGTCTCGAACCTGACCTGACCTCACTTCAGTCTTGCTCCAGTTCCACTTCAATATAAACACTTTTATACTTACGAGTGGCGCTATTGAAGCCGCGTTTACACCGACTGTTGTGAACAAATCTCGCAATTTTTGTGCTGCAAAGTTATATGTTGATACCCACAGTACTAGTTTGTCTCAACCTGACCTGACCTCACTTCAGTCTTGCTCCAGTTTGACTTCAATATAAACACTTTTATACTTCCGAGTGGCGCTATTGAAGCCGCGTTTACACCGACTGTTGTGAACAAATCTCGCAATTTTGTGCTGCAAAGTTATATGCTGATACCCACAGTACTAGTTTGTCTCAAACCTGACCTGACCTCACTTCAGTCTTGCTCCAGTTCCACTTCAATATAAACACTTTTATACTTCCGAGTGGCGCTATTGAAGCCGCGTTTACACCGACTGTTGTGAACAAATCTCGCAATTTTGTGCTGCAAACTTATATGTTGATACCCACAGTACTAGTTTGTCTCAAACCTGACCTGACCTCACTTCAGTCTTGCTCCAGTTCCACTTCAATATAAACACTTTTATACTTCCGAGTGGCGCTATTGAAGCCGCGTTTACACCGACTGTTGTGAACAAATCTCGCAATTTTGTGCTGCAAACTTATATGTTGATACCCACAGTACTAGTTTGTCTCAAACCTGACCTGACCTCACTTCAGTCTTGCTCCAGTTCCACTTCAATATAAACACTTTTATACTTCCGAGTGGCGCTATTGAAGCCGCGTTTACACCGACTGTTGCGAACAAATCTCGCAATTTTGTGCTGCAAACTTATATGTTGATACCCACAGTACTAGTTTGTCTCAAACCTGACTTGACCTCACTTCAGTCTTGCTCCAGTTCCACTTCAATATAAACACTTTTATACTTCCGAGTGGCGCTATTGAAGCCGCGTTTACACCGACTGTTGTGAACAAATCTCGCAATTTTGTGCTGCAAACTTATATGTTGATACCCACAGTACTAGTTTGTCTCAACCTGACTTGACCTCACTTCAGTCTTGCTCCAGTTCCACTTCAATATAAACACTTTTATACTTCCGAGTGGCGCTATTGAAGCCGCGTTTACACCGACTGTAGTGAACAAATCTCGCAATTTTTGTGCTGCAAAGTTATATGTTGATACCCACAGTACTAGTTTGTCTCGAACCTGACCTGACCTCACTTCAGTCTTGCTCCAGTTCCACTTCAATATAAACACTTTTATACTTCCGAGTGGCGCTATTGAAGCCACGTTTACACCGACTGTTGTGAACAAATCTCGCAATTTTGTGCTGCAAAGTTATATGTTGATACCCACAGTACTAGTTTGTCTCGAACCTGACCTGACCTCACTTCAGTCTTGCTCCAGTTTCACTTCAATATAAACACTTTTATACTTCCGAGTGGCGCTATTGAAGCCGCGTTTACACCGACTGTTGTGAACAAATCTCGCAATTTTGTGCTGCAAACTTATATGTTGATACCCACAGTACTAGTTTGTCTCAAACCTGACTTGACCTCACTTCAGTCTTCCTCCAGTTCCACTTCAATATAAACAATTTTATACTTCCGAGTGGCGCTATTGAAGCCGCGTTTACACCGACTGTAGTGAACAAATCTCGCAATTTTTGTGCTGCAAAGTTATATGTTGATACCCACAGTACTAGTTTGTCTCGAACCTGACCTGACCTCACTTCAGTCTTCCTCCAGTTCCACTTCAATATAAACACTTTTATACTTCCGAGTGGCACTATTGAAGCCGCGTTTACACCGACTGTTGTGAACAAATCTCGCAATTTTGTGCTGCAAACTTATATGTTGATACCCACAGTACTAGTTTATCTCAAACCTGACCTGACCTCACTTCAGTCTTGCTCCAGTTCCACTTCAATATAAACACTTTTATACTTCCGAGTGGCGCTATTGAAGCCGCGTTTACACCGACTGTTGTGAACAAATCTAGCAATTTTGTGCTGCAAACTTATATGTTGATACCCACAGTACTAGTTTGTCTCAAACCTGACTTGACCTCACTTCAGTCTTGCTCCAGTTCCACTTCAATATAAACACTTTTATACTTCCGAGTGGCGCTATTGAAGCCGCGTTTACACCGACTGTTGTGAACAAATCTCGCAATTTTGTGCTGCAAACTTATATGTTGATACCCACAGTACTAGTTTGTCTCAAACCTGACTTGACCTCACTTCAGTCTTGCTCCAGTTCCACTTCAATATAAACACTTTTATACTTCCGAGTGGCGCTATTGAAGCCGCGTTTACACCGACTGTTGTGAACAAATCTCGCAATTTTGTGCTGCAAAGTTATATGTTGATACCCACAGTACTAGTTTGTCTCGAACCTGACCTGACCTCACTTCAGTCTTCCTCCAGTTCCACTTCAATATAAACACTTTTATACTTCCGAGTGGCGCTATTGAAGCCGCGTTTACACCGACTGTTGTGAACAAATCTCGCAATTTTGTGCTGCAAAGTTATATGTTGATACCCACAGTACTAGTTTGTCTCAAACCTGACTTGACCTCACTTCAGTCTTGCTCCAGTTTCACTTCAATATAAACACTTTTATACTTCCGAGTGGCGCTATTGAAGCCGCGTTTACACCGACTGTTGTGAACAAATCTCGCAATTTTGTGCTGCAAAGTTATATGTTGATACCCACAGTACTAGTTTGTCTCAAACCTGACTTGACCTCACTTCAGTCTTGCTCCAGTTTCACTTCAATATAAACACTTTTATACTACCGAGTGGTACTATTGACGCCGCGTTTACACCGACTGTTGTGAACAAATCTCGCAATTTTGTGCTGCAAAGTTATATGTTGATACCCACAGTACTAGTTTGTCTCAAACCTGACTTGACCGCACTTCAGTCTTGCTCCAGTTTCACTTCAATATAAACACTTTTATACTTCCGAGTGGCGCTATTGAAGCCGCGTTTACACCGACTGTTGTGAACAAATCTCGCAATTTTGTGCTGCAAAGTTATATGTTGATACCCACAGTACTAGTTTGTCTCAAACCTGACTTGACCTCACTTCAGTCTTCCTCCAGTTCCACTTCAATATAAACACTTTTATACTTCCGAGTGGCACTATTGAAGCCGCGTTTACACCGACTGTTGTGAACAAATCTCGCAATTTTGTGCTGCAAACTTATATGTTGATACCCACAGTACTAGTTTGTCTCAAACCTGACTTGACCTCACTTCAGTCTTGCTCCAGTTTCACTTCAATATAAACACTTTTATACTTCCGAGTGGCGCTATTGAAGCCGCGTTTACACCGACTGTTGTGAACAAATCTCGCAATTTTGTGCTGCAAACTTATATGTTGATACCCACAGTACTAGTTTGTCTCAAACCTGACCTGACCTCACTTCAGTCTTGCTCCAGTTCCACTTCAATATAAACACTTTTATACTTCCGAGTGGCACTATTGAAGCCGCGTTTACACCGACTGTTGTGAACAAATCTCGCAATTTTGTGCTGCAAAGTTATATGTTGATACCCACAGTACTAGTTTGTCTCGAACCTGACCTGACCTCACTTCAGTCTTGCTCCAGTTTCACTTCAATATAAACACTTTTATACTACCGAGTGGCGCTATTGAAGCCGCGTTTACACCGACTGTTGTGAACAAATCTCGCAATTTTGTGCTGCAAACTTATATGTTGATACCCACAGTACTAGTTTGTCTCGAACCTGACCTGACCTCACTTCAGTCTTGCTCCAGTTTCACTTCAATATAAACACTTTTATACTACCGAGTGGCGCTATTGAAGCCGCGTTTACACCGACTGTTGTGAACAAATCTCGCAATTTTGTGCTGCAAAGTTATATGCTGATACCCACAGTACTAGTTTGTCTCGAACCTGACCTGACCTCACTTCAGTCTTGCTCCAGTTTCACTTCAATATAAACACTTTTATACTTCCGGGTGGCGCTATTGAAGCCGCGTTTATACCGACTGTTGTGAACAAATCTCGCAATTTTGTGCTGCAAAGTTATATGTTCATACCCACAGTACTAGTTTGTCTCGAACCTGACCTGACCTCACTTCAGTCTTGCTCCAGTTTCACTTCAATATAAACACTTTTATACTTCCGAGTGGTGTTATTGAAGCCGCGTTTACACCGACTGTTGTGAACAAATCTCGCAATTTTGTGCTGCAAAGTTATATGTTGATACCCACAGTACTAGTTTGTCTCGAACCTGACCTGACCTCACTTCAGTCTTGCTCCAGTTTCACTTCAATATAAACACTTTTATACTTCCGAGTGGCGCTATTGAAGCCGCGTTTACACCGACTGTTGTGAACAAATCTCGCAATTTTGTGCTGCAAACTTATATGTTGATACCCACAGTACTAGTTTGTCTCAAACCTGACTTGACCTCACTTCAGTCTTGCTCCAGTTCCACTTCAATATAAACACTTTTATACTTCCGAGTGGCGCTATTGAAGCCGCGTTTACACCGACTGTAGTGAACAAATCTCGCAATTTTTGTGCTGCAAAGTTATATGTTGATACCCACAGTACTAGTTTGTCTCGAACCTGACCTGACCTCACTTCAGTCTTCCTCCAGTTCCACTTCAATATAAACACTTTTATACTTCCGAGTGGCACTATTGAAGCCGCGTTTACACCGACTGTTGTGAACAAATCTCGCAATTTTGTGCTGCAAACTTATATGTTGATACCCACAGTACTAGTTTATCTCAAACCTGACCTGACCTCACTTCAGTCTTGCTCCAGTTCCACTTCAATATAAACACTTTTATACTTCCGAGTGGCGCTATTGAAGCCGCGTTTACACCGACTGTTGTGAACAAATCTAGCAATTTTGTGCTGCAAACTTATATGTTGATACCCACAGTACTAGTTTGTCTCAAACCTGACTTGACCTCACTTCAGTCTTGCTCCAGTTCCACTTCAATATAAACACTTTTATACTTCCGAGTGGCGCTATTGAAGCCGCGTTTACACCGACTGTTGTGAACAAATCTCGCAATTTTGTGCTGCAAACTTATATGTTGATACCCACAGTACTAGTTTGTCTCAAACCTGACTTGACCTCACTTCAGTCTTGCTCCAGTTCCACTTCAATATAAACACTTTTATACTTCCGAGTGGCGCTATTGAAGCCGCGTTTACACCGACTGTTGTGAACAAATCTCGCAATTTTGTGCTGCAAAGTTATATGTTGATACCCACAGTACTAGTTTGTCTCGAACCTGACCTGACCTCACTTCAGTCTTGCTCCAGTTTCACTTCAATATAAACACTTTTATACTTCCGAGTGGCGCTATTGAAGCCGCGTTTACACCGACTGTTGTGAACAAATCTCGCAATTTTGTGCTGCAAAGTTATATGTTGATACCCACAGTACTAGTTTGTCTCAAACCTGACTTGACCTCACTTCAGTCTTGCTCCAGTTTCACTTCAATATAAACACTTTTATACTACCGAGTGGTACTATTGACGCCGCGTTTACACCGACTGTTGTGAACAAATCTCGCAATTTTGTGCTGCAAAGTTATATGTTGATACCCACAGTACTAGTTTGTCTCAAACCTGACTTGACCGCACTTCAGTCTTGCTCCAGTTTCACTTCAATATAAACACTTTTATACTTCCGAGTGGCGCTATTGAAGCCGCGTTTACACCGACTGTTGTGAACAAATCTCGCAATTTTGTGCTGCAAAGTTATATGTTGATACCCACAGTACTAGTTTGTCTCAAACCTGACTTGACCTCACTTCAGTCTTCCTCCAGTTCCACTTCAATATAAACACTTTTATACTTCCGAGTGGCACTATTGAAGCCGCGTTTACACCGACTGTTGTGAACAAATCTCGCAATTTTGTGCTGCAAAGTTATATGTTGATACCCACAGTACTAGTTTGTCTCAACCTGACCTGACCTCACTTCAGTCTTGCTCCAGTTTGACTTCAATATAAACACTTTTATACTTCCGAGTGGCGCTATTGAAGCCGCGTTTACACCGACTGTTGTGAACAAATCTCGCAATTTTGTGCTGCAAAGTTATATGCTGATACCCACAGTACTAGTTTGTCTCAAACCTGACCTGACCTCACTTCAGTCTTGCTCCAGTTCCACTTCAATATAAACACTTTTATACTTCCGAGTGGCACTATTGAAGCCGCGTTTACACCGACTGTTGTGAACAAATCTCGCAATTTTGTGCTGCAAACTTATATGTTGATACCCACAGTACTAGTTTGTCTCAAACCTGACCTGACCTCACTTCAGTCTTGCTCCAGTTCCACTTCAATATAAACACTTTTATACTTCCGAGTGGCGCTATTGAAGCCGCGTTTACACCGACTGTTGCGAACAAATCTCGCAATTTTGTGCTGCAAACTTATATGTTGATACCCACAGTACTAGTTTGTCTCAAACCTGACTTGACCTCACTTCAGTCTTGCTCCAGTTCCACTTCAATATAAACACTTTTATACTTCCGAGTGGCGCTATTGAAGCCGCGTTTACACCGACTGTTGTGAACAAATCTCGCAATTTTGTGCTGCAAACTTATATGTTGATACCCACAGTACTAGTTTGTCTCAACCTGACTTGACCTCACTTCAGTCTTGCTCCAGTTCCACTTCAATATAAACACTTTTATACTTCCGAGTGGCGCTATTGAAGCCGCGTTTACACCGACTGTAGTGAACAAATCTCGCAATTTTTGTGCTGCAAAGTTATATGTTGATACCCACAGTACTAGTTTGTCTCGAACCTGACCTGACCTCACTTCAGTCTTGCTCCAGTTCCACTTCAATATAAACACTTTTATACTTCCGAGTGGCGCTATTGAAGCCACGTTTACACCGACTGTTGTGAACAAATCTCGCAATTTTGTGCTGCAAAGTTATATGTTGATACCCACAGTACTAGTTTGTCTCGAACCTGACCTGACCTCACTTCAGTCTTGCTCCAGTTTCACTTCAATATAAACACTTTTATACTTCCGAGTGGCGCTATTGAAGCCGCGTTTACACCGACTGTTGTGAACAAATCTCGCAATTTTGTGCTGCAAACTTATATGTTGATACCCACAGTACTAGTTTGTCTCAAACCTGACTTGACCTCACTTCAGTCTTGCTCCAGTTCCACTTCAATATAAACAATTTTATACTTCCGAGTGGCGCTATTGAAGCCGCGTTTACACCGACTGTAGTGAACAAATCTCGCAATTTTTGTGCTGCAAAGTTATATGTTGATACCCACAGTACTAGTTTGTCTCGAACCTGACCTGACCTCACTTCAGTCTTCCTCCAGTTCCACTTCAATATAAACACTTTTATACTTCCGAGTGGCACTATTGAAGCCGCGTTTACACCGACTGTTGTGAACAAATCTCGCAATTTTGTGCTGCAAACTTATATGTTGATACCCACAGTACTAGTTTATCTCAAACCTGACCTGACCTCACTTCAGTCTTGCTCCAGTTCCACTTCAATATAAACACTTTTATACTTCCGAGTGGCGCTATTGAAGCCGCGTTTACACCGACTGTTGTGAACAAATCTAGCAATTTTGTGCTGCAAACTTATATGTTGATACCCACAGTACTAGTTTGTCTCAAACCTGACTTGACCTCACTTCAGTCTTGCTCCAGTTCCACTTCAATATAAACACTTTTATACTTCCGAGTGGCGCTATTGAAGCCGCGTTTACACCGACTGTTGTGAACAAATCTCGCAATTTTGTGCTGCAAACTTATATGTTGATACCCACAGTACTAGTTTGTCTCAAACCTGACTTGACCTCACTTCAGTCTTGCTCCAGTTCCACTTCAATATAAACACTTTTATACTTCCGAGTGGCGCTATTGAAGCCGCGTTTACACCGACTGTTGTGAACAAATCTCGCAATTTTGTGCTGCAAAGTTATATGTTGATACCCACAGTACTAGTTTGTCTCGAACCTGACCTGACCTCACTTCAGTCTTCCTCCAGTTCCACTTCAATATAAACACTTTTATACTTCCGAGTGGCGCTATTGAAGCCGCGTTTACACCGACTGTTGTGAACAAATCTCGCAATTTTGTGCTGCAAAGTTATATGTTGATACCCACAGTACTAGTTTGTCTCAAACCTGACTTGACCTCACTTCAGTCTTGCTCCAGTTTCACTTCAATATAAACACTTTTATACTTCCGAGTGGCGCTATTGAAGCCGCGTTTACACCGACTGTTGTGAACAAATCTCGCAATTTTGTGCTGCAAAGTTATATGTTGATACCCACAGTACTAGTTTGTCTCAAACCTGACTTGACCTCACTTCAGTCTTGCTCCAGTTTCACTTCAATATAAACACTTTTATACTACCGAGTGGTACTATTGACGCCGCGTTTACACCGACTGTTGTGAACAAATCTCGCAATTTTGTGCTGCAAAGTTATATGTTGATACCCACAGTACTAGTTTGTCTCAAACCTGACTTGACCGCACTTCAGTCTTGCTCCAGTTTCACTTCAATATAAACACTTTTATACTTCCGAGTGGCGCTATTGAAGCCGCGTTTACACCGACTGTTGTGAACAAATCTCGCAATTTTGTGCTGCAAAGTTATATGTTGATACCCACAGTACTAGTTTGTCTCAAACCTGACTTGACCTCACTTCAGTCTTCCTCCAGTTCCACTTCAATATAAACACTTTTATACTTCCGAGTGGCACTATTGAAGCCGCGTTTACACCGACTGTTGTGAACAAATCTCGCAATTTTGTGCTGCAAACTTATATGTTGATACCCACAGTACTAGTTTGTCTCAAACCTGACTTGACCTCACTTCAGTCTTGCTCCAGTTTCACTTCAATATAAACACTTTTATACTTCCGAGTGGCGCTATTGAAGCCGCGTTTACACCGACTGTTGTGAACAAATCTCGCAATTTTGTGCTGCAAACTTATATGTTGATACCCACAGTACTAGTTTGTCTCAAACCTGACCTGACCTCACTTCAGTCTTGCTCCAGTTCCACTTCAATATAAACACTTTTATACTTCCGAGTGGCACTATTGAAGCCGCGTTTACACCGACTGTTGTGAACAAATCTCGCAATTTTGTGCTGCAAAGTTATATGTTGATACCCACAGTACTAGTTTGTCTCGAACCTGACCTGACCTCACTTCAGTCTTGCTCCAGTTTCACTTCAATATAAACACTTTTATACTACCGAGTGGCGCTATTGAAGCCGCGTTTACACCGACTGTTGTGAACAAATCTCGCAATTTTGTGCTGCAAACTTATATGTTGATACCCACAGTACTAGTTTGTCTCGAACCTGACCTGACCTCACTTCAGTCTTGCTCCAGTTTCACTTCAATATAAACACTTTTATACTACCGAGTGGCGCTATTGAAGCCGCGTTTACACCGACTGTTGTGAACAAATCTCGCAATTTTGTGCTGCAAAGTTATATGCTGATACCCACAGTACTAGTTTGTCTCGAACCTGACCTGACCTCACTTCAGTCTTGCTCCAGTTTCACTTCAATATAAACACTTTTATACTTCCGGGTGGCGCTATTGAAGCCGCGTTTATACCGACTGTTGTGAACAAATCTCGCAATTTTGTGCTGCAAAGTTATATGTTGATACCCACAGTACTAGTTTGTCTCGAACCTGACCTGACCTCACTTCAGTCTTGCTCCAGTTTCACTTCAATATAAACACTTTTATACTTCCGAGTGGTGTTATTGAAGCCGCGTTTACACCGACTGTTGTGAACAAATCTCGCAATTTTGTGCTGCAAAGTTATATGTTGATACCCACAGTACTAGTTTGTCTCGAACCTGACCTGACCTCACTTCAGTCTTCCTCCAGTTTCACTTCAATATAAACACTTTTATACTTCCGAGTGGCGCTATTGAAGCCGCGTTTACACCGACTGTTGTGAACAAATCTCGCAATTTTGTGCTGCAAAGTTATATGTTGATACCCACAGTACTAGTTTGTCTCAAACTTGACCTGACCTCACTTCAGTCTTGCTCCAGTTTCACTTCAATACAAACACTTTTATACTTACGAGTGGCGCTATTGAAGCCGCGTTTACACCGACTGTTGTGAACAAATCTCGCAATTTTGTGCTGCAAAGCTATATGTTGATACCCACAGTACTAGTTTGTCTCGAACCTGACCTGACCTCACTTCAGTCTTCCTCCAGTTTCACTTCAATATAAACACTTTTATACTTCCGAGTGGCGCTATTGAAGCCGCGTTTACACCGACTGTTGTGAACAAATCTCGCAATTTTTGTGCTGCAAAGTTATATGTTGATACCCACAGTACTAGTTTGTCTCGAACCTGACCTGACCTCACTTCAGTCTTCCTCCAGTTTCACTTCAATATAAACACTTTTATACTTCCGGGTGGCGCTATTGAAGCCGCGTTTACACCGACTGTTGTGAACAAATCTCGCAATTTTGTGCTGCAAAGTTATATGTTGATACCGACAGTACTAGTTTGTCTCGAACCTGACCTGACCTCACTTCAGTCTTGCTCCAGTTTCACTTCAATATAAACACTTTTATACTTCCGAGTGGCGCTATTGAAGCCGCGTTTACACCGACTGTTGTGAAAAAATCTCGCAATTTTGTGCTGCAAAGTTATATGTTGATACCCACAGTACTAGTTTGTCTCGAACCTGACCTGACCTCACTTCAGTCTTGCTCCAGTTTGACTTCAATATAAACACTTTTATACTTCCGAGTGGCGCTATTGAAGCCGCGTTTACACCGACTGTTGTGAACAAATCTCGCAATTTTGTGCTGCAAAGTTATATGTTGATACCCACAGTACTAGTTTGTCTCGAACCTGACCTGACCTCACTTCAGTCTTGCTCCAGTTTCACTTCAATATAAACACTTTTATACTTCCGAGTGGTGTTATTGAAGCCGCGTTTACACCGACTGTTGTGAACAAATCTCGCAATTTTGTGCTGCAAAGTTATATGTTGATACCCACAGTACTAGTTTGTCTCGAACCTGACCTGACCTCACTTCAGTCTTCCTCCAGTTTCACTTCAATATAAACACTTTTATACTTCCGAGTGGCGCTATTGAAGCCGCGTTTACACCGACTGTTGTGAACAAATCTCGCAATTTTTGTGCTGCAAAGTTATATGTTGATACCCACAGTACTAGTTTGTCTCGAACCTGACCTGACCTCACTTCAGTCTTCCTCCAGTTTCACTTCAATATAAACACTTTTATACTTCCGGGTGGCGCTATTGAAGCCGCGTTTACACCGACTGTTGTGAACAAATCTCGCAATTTTGTGCTGCAAAGTTATATGTTGATACCGACAGTACTAGTTTGTCTCGAACCTGACCTGACCTCACTTCAGTCTTGCTCCAGTTTCACTTCAATATAAACACTTTTATACTTCCGAGTGGCGCTATTGAAGCCGCGTTTACACCGACTGTTGTGAACAAATCTCGCAATTTTGTGCTGCAAAGTTATATGTTGATACCCACAGTACTAGTTTGTCTCGAACCTGACCTGACCTCACTTCAGTCTTGCTCCAGTTTGACTTCAATATAAACACTTTTATACTTCCGAGTGGCGCTATTGAAGCCGCGTTTACACCGACTGTTGTGAACAAATCTCGCAATTTTGTGCTGCAAAGTTATATGTTGATACCCACAGTACTAGTTTGTCTCGAACCTGACCTGACCTCACTTCAGTCTTCCTCCAGTTTCACTTCAATATAAACACCTTTATACTTCCGAGTGGCGCTATTGAAGCCGCGTTTACACCGACTGTTGTGAACAAATCTCGCAATTTTGTGCTGCAAAGTTATATGTTGATACCCACAGTACTAGTTTGTCTTGAACCTGACCTGACCTCACTTCAGTCTTGCTCCAGTTTCACTTCAATATAAACACTTTTATACTACCGAGTGGCGCTATTGAAGCCGCGTTTACACCGACTGTTGTGAACAAATCTCGCAATTTTGTGCTGCAAAGTTATATGCTGATACCCACAGTACTAGTTTGTCTCGAACCTGACCTGACCTCACTTCAGTCTTGCTCCAGTTTCACTTCAATATAAACACTTTTATACTTCCGGGTGGCGCTATTGAAGCCGCGTTTATACCGACTGTTGTGAACAAATCTCGCAATTTTGTGCTGCAAAGTTATATGTTGATACCCACAGTACTAGTTTGTCTCGAACCTGACCTGACCTCACTTCAGTCTTGCTCCAGTTTCACTTCAATATAAACACTTTTATACTTCCGAGTGGTGTTATTGAAGCCGCGTTTACACCGACTGTTGTGAACAAATCTCGCAATTTTGTGCTGCAAAGTTATATGTTGATACCCACAGTACTAGTTTGTCTCGAACCTGACCTGACCTCACTTCAGTCTTCCTCCAGTTTCACTTCAATATAAACACTTTTATACTTCCGAGTGGCGCTATTGAAGCCGCGTTTACACCGACTGTTGTGAACAAATCTCGCAATTTTGTGCTGCAAAGTTATATGTTGATACCCACAGTACTAGTTTGTCTCAAACTTGACCTGACCTCACTTCAGTCTTGCTCCAGTTTCACTTCAATACAAACACTTTTATACTTACGAGTGGCGCTATTGAAGCCGCGTTTACACCGACTGTTGTGAACAAATCTCGCAATTTTGTGCTGCAAAGTTATATGTTGATACCCACAGTACTAGTTTGTCTCGAACCTGACCTGACCTCACTTCAGTCTTCCTCCAGTTTCACTTCAATATAAACACTTTTATACTTCCGAGTGGCGCTATTGAAGCCGCGTTTACACCGACTGTTGTGAACAAATCTCGCAATTTTTGTGCTGCAAAGTTATATGTTGATACCCACAGTACTAGTTTGTCTCGAACCTGACCTGACCTCACTTCAGTCTTCCTCCAGTTTCACTTCAATATAAACACTTTTATACTTCCGGGTGGCGCTATTGAAGCCGCGTTTACACCGACTGTTGTGAACAAATCTCGCAATTTTGTGCTGCAAATTTATATGTTGATACCGACAGTACTAGTTTGTCTCGAACCTGACCTGACCTCACTTCAGTCTTGCTCCAGTTTCACTTCAATATAAACACTTTTATACTTCCGAGTGGCGCTATTGAAGCCGCTTTTACACCGACTGTTGTGAACAAATCTCGCAATTTTGTGCTGCAAAGTTATATGTTGATACCCACAGTACTAGTTTGTCTCGAACCTGACCTGACCTCACTTCAGTCTTGCTCCAGTTTGACTTCAATATAAACACTTTTATACTTACGAGTGGCGCTATTGAAGCCGCGTTTACACCGACTGTTGTGAACAAATCTCGCAATTTTGTGCTGCAAAGTTATATGTTGATACCCACAGTACTAGTTTGTCTCGAACCTGACCTGACCTCACTTCAGTCTTGCTCCAGTTTCACTTCAATATAAACACTTTTATACTTCCGAGTGGTGTTATTGAAGCCGCGTTTACACCGACTGTTGTGAACAAATCTCGCAATTTTGTGCTGCAAAGTTATATGTTGATACCCACAGTACTAGTTTGTCTCGAACCTGACCTGACCTCACTTCAGTCTTCCTCCAGTTTCACTTCAATATAAACACTTTTATACTTCCGAGTGGCGCTATTGAAGCCGCGTTTACACCGACTGTTGTGAACAAATCTCGCAATTTTTGTGCTGCAAAGTTATATGTTGATACCCACAGTACTAGTTTGTCTCGAACCTGACCTGACCTCACTTCAGTCTTCCTCCAGTTTCACTTCAATATAAACACTTTTATACTTCCGGGTGGCGCTATTGAAGCCGCGTTTACACCGACTGTTGTGAACAAATCTCGCAATTTTGTGCTGCAAAGTTATATGTTGATACCGACAGTACTAGTTTGTCTCGAACCTGACCTGACCTCACTTCAGTCTTCCTCCAGTTTCACTTCAATATAAACACTTTTATACTTCCGAGTGGCGCTATTGAAGCCGCGTTTACACCGACTGTTGTGAACAAATCTCGCAATTTTTGTGCTGCAAAGTTATATGTTGATACCCACAGTACTAGTTTGTCTCGAACCTGACCTGACCTCACTTCAGTCTTCCTCCAGTTTCACTTCAATATAAACACCTTTATACTTCCGAGTGGCGCTATTGAAGCCGCGTTTACACTGACTGTTGTGAACAAATCTCGCAATTTTGTGCTGCAAAGTTATATGTTGATACCCACAGTACTAGTTTGTCTTGAACCTGACCTGACCTCACTTCAGTCTTGCTCCAGTTTCACTTCAATATAAACACTTTTATACTCTCGAGTGGCGCTATTGAAGCCGCGTTTACACCGACTGTTGTGAACAAATCTCGCAATTTTGTGCTGCAAAGTTATATGTTGATACCCACAGTACTAGTTTGTCTCGAACCTGACCTGACCTCACTTCAGTCTTGCTCCAGTTTCACTTCAATATAAACACTTATATACTTCCGGGTGGAGCTATTGAAGCCGCGTTTACACCGACTGTTGTGAACAAATCTCGCAATTTTTGTGCTGCAAAGTTATATGTTGATACCCACAGTACTAGTTTGTCTCGAACCTGACCTGACCTCACTTCAGTCTTGCTTCAGTTTCACTTCAATATAAACACTTTTATACTTCCGAGTGGCGCTATTGAAGCCGCGTTTACACCGACTGTTGTGAACAAATCTCGCAATTTTGTGCTGCAAAGTTATATGTTGATACCCACAGTACTAGTTTGTCTCAAACCTGACCTGACCTCACTTCAGTCTTGCTCCAGTTCCACCTCAATATAAACACTTTTATACTTCCGAGTGGCGCTATTGAAGCCGCGTTTACACCGACTGTTGTGAACAAATCTCGCAATTTTGTGCTGCAAAGTTATATGTTGATACCCACAGCACTAGTTTGTCTCGAACCTGACCTGACCTCACTTCAGTCTTGCTCCAGTTCCACTTCAATATAAACACTTTTATACTTCCGAGTGGCGCTATTGAAGCCGCGTTTACACCGACTGTTGTGAACAAATCTCGCAATTTTGTGCTGCAAAGTTATATGTTGATACCCACAGTACTAGTTTGTCTCGAACCTGACCTGACCTCACTTCAGTCTTGCTCCAGTTTCACTTCAATATAAACACTTTTATACTTCCGAGTGGCGCTATTGAAGCCGCGTTTACACCGACTGTTGTGAACAAATCTCGCAATTTTGTGCTGCAAAGTTATATGTTGATACCGACAGTACTAGTTTGTCTCGAACCTGACCTGACCTCACTTCAGTCTTGCTCCAGTTTCACTTCAATATAAACACTTTTATACTTCCGAGTGGCGCTATTGAAGCCGCGTTTACACCGACTGTTGTGAACAAATCTCGCAATTTTGTGCTGCAAAGTTATATGTTGATACCCACAGTACTAGTTTGTCTCGAACCTGACCTGACCTCACTTCAGTCTTGCTCCAGTTTCACTTCAATATAAACACTTTTATACTTCCGAGTGGCGCTATTGAAGCCGCGTTTACACCGACTGTTGTGAACAAATCTCGCAATTTTGTGCTGCAAAGTTATATGTTGATACCCACAGTACTAGTTTGTCTCGAACCTGACCTGACCTCACTTCAGTCTTCCTCCAGTTTCACTTCAATATAAACACTTTTATACTTCCGAGTGGCGCTATTGAAGCCGCGTTTACACTGACTGTTGTGAACAAATCTCGCAATTTTGTGCTGCAAAGTTATATGTTGATACCCACAGTACTAGTTTGTCTTGAACCTGACCTGACCTCACTTCAGTCTTGCTCCAGTTTCACTTCAATATAAACACTTTTATACTCCCGAGTGGCGCTATTGAAGCCGCGTTTACACCGACTGTTGTGAACAAATCTCGCAATTTTGTGCTGCAAAGTTATATGTTGATACCCACAGTACTAGTTTGTCTCGAACCTGACCTGACCTCACTTCAGTCTTGCTCCAGTTTCACTTCAATATAAACACTTATATACTTCCGGGTGGAGCTATTGAAGCCGCGTTTACACCGACTGTTGTGAACAAATCTCGCAATTTTTGTGCTGCAAAGTTATATGTTGATACCCACAGTACTAGTTTGTCTCGAACCTGACCTGACCTCACTTCAGTCTTGCTTCAGTTTCACTTCAATATAAACACTTTTATACTTCCGAGTGGCGCTATTGAAGCCGCGTTTACACCGACTGTTGTGAACAAATCTCGCAATTTTGTGCTGCAAAGTTATATGTTGATACCCACAGTACTAGTTTGTCTCAAACCTGACCTGACCTCACTTCAGTCTTGCTCCAGTTCCACCTCAATATAAACACTTTTATACTTCCGAGTGGCGCTATTGAAGCCGCGTTTACACCGACTGTTGTGAACAAATCTCGCAATTTTGTGCTGCAAAGTTATATGTTGATACCCACAGTACTAGTTTGTCTCGAACCTGACCTGACCTCACTTCAGTCTTGCTCTAGTTCCACTTCAATATAAACACTTTTATACTTCCGAGTGGCGCTATTGAAGCCGCGTTTACACCGACTGTTGTGAACAAATCTCGCAATTTTGTGCTGCAAAGTTATATGTTGATACCCACAGTACTAGTTTGTGTCAAACCTGACCTGACCTCACTTCAGTCTTGCTCCAGTTCCACTTCAATATAAACACTTTTATACTTCCGAGTGGCACTATTGAAGCCGCGTTTACACCGACTGTTGTGAACAAATCTCGCAATTTTGTGCTGCAAACTTATATGTTGATACCCACAGTACTAGTTTGTCTCGAACCTGACCTGACCTCACTTCAGTCTTGCTCCAGTTCCACCTCAATATAAACACTTTTATACTTCCGAGTGGCACTATTGAAGCCGCGTTTACACCGACTGTTGTGAACAAATCTCGCAATTTTGTGCTGCAAAGTTATATGTTGATACCCACAGTACTAGTTTGTCTCAAACCTGACCTGACCTCACTTCAGTCTTGCTCCAGTTCCACCTCAATATAAACACTTTTATACTTCCGAGTGGCGCTATTGAAGCCGCGTTTACACCGACTGTTGTGAACAAATCTCGCAATTTTGTGCTGCAAAGTTATATGTTGATACCCACAGTACTAGTTTGTCTCGAACCTGACCTGACCTCACTTCAGTCTTGCTCCAGTTCCACCTCAATATAAACACTTTTATACTTCCGAGTGGCGCTATTGAAGCCGCGTTTACACCGACTGTTGTGAACAAATCTAGGAATTTTGTGCTGCAAAGTTATATGTTGATACCCACAGTACTAGTTTGTCTCGAACCTGACCTGACCTCACTTCAGTCTTGCTCCAGTTCCACCTCAATATAAACACTTTTATACTTCCGAGTGGCGCTATTGAAGCCGCGTTTACACCGACTGTTGTGAACAAATCTCGCAATTTTGTGCTGCAAAGTTATATGTTGATACCCACAGTACTAGTTTGTCTCAAACCTGACCTGACCTCACTTCAGTCTTGCTCCAGTTCCACCTAAATATAAACACTTTTATACTTCCGAGTGGCGCTATTGAAGCCGCGTTTACACCGACTGTTGTGAACAAATCTCGCAATTTTGTGCTGCAACGTTATATGTTGATACCCACAGTACTAGTTTGTCTCGAACCTGACCTGACCTCACTTCAGTCTTCCTCCAGTTTCACTTCAATATAAACACTTTTATACTTCCGGGTGGCGCTATTGAAGCCGCGTTTACACCGACTGTTGTGAACAAATCTCGCAATTTTGTGCTGCAAAGTTATATGTTGATACCGACAGTACTAGTTTGTCTCGAACCTGACCTGACCTCACTTCAGTCTTGCTCCAGTTTCACTTCAATATAAACACTTTTATACTTCCGAGTGGCGCTATTGAAGCCGCGTTTACACCGACTGTTGTGAACAAATCTCGCAATTTTGTGCTGCAAAGTTATATGTTGATACCCACAGTACTAGTTTGTCTCGAACCTGACCTGACCTCACTTCAGTCTTGCTCCAGTTTGACTTCAATATAAACACTTTTATACTTCCGAGTGGCGCTATTGAAGCCGCGTTTACACCGACTGTTGTGAACAAATCTCGCAATTTTGTGCTGCAAAGTTATATGTTGATACCCACAGTACTAGTTTTTCTCGAACCTGACCTGACCTCACTTCAGTCTTCCTCCAGTTTCACTTCAATATAAACACCTTTATACTTCCGAGTGGCGCTATTGAAGCCGCGTTTACACTGACTGTTGTGAACAAATCTCGCAATTTTGTGCTGCAAAGTTATATGTTGATACCCACAGTACTAGTTTGTCTTGAACCTGACCTGACCTCACTTCAGTCTTGCTCCAGTTTCACTTCAATATAAACACTTTTATACTCCCGAGTGGCGCTATTGAAGCCGCGTTTACACCGACTGTTGTGAACAAATCTCGCAATTTTGTGCTGCAAAGTTATATGTTGATACCCACAGTACTAGTTTGTCTCGAACCTGACCTGACCTCACTTCAGTCTTGCTCCAGTTTCACTTCAATATAAACACTTATATACTTCCGGGTGGAGCTATTGAAGCCGCGTTTACACCGACTGTTGTGAACAAATCTCGCAATTTTTGTGCTGCAAAGTTATATGTTGATGCCCACAGTACTAGTTTGTCTCGAACCTGACCTGACCTCACTTCAGTCTTGCTTCAGTTTCACTTCAATATAAACACTTTTATACTTCCGAGTGGCGCTATTGAAGCCGCGTTTACACCGACTGTTGTGAACAAATCTCGCAATTTTGTGCTGCAAAGTTATATGTTGATACCCACAGTACTAGTTTGTCTCAAACCTGACCTGACCTCACTTCAGTCTTGCTCCAGTTTCACCTCAATATAAACACTTTTATACTTCCGAGTGGCGCTATTGAAGCCGCGTTTACACCGACTGTTGTGAACAAATCTCGCAATTTTGTGCTGCAAAGTTATATGTTGATACCCACAGCACTAGTTTGTCTCGAACCTGACCTGACCTCACTTCAGTCTTGCTCCAGTTCCACTTCAATATAAACACTTTTATACTTCCGAGTGGCGCTATTGAAGCCGCGTTTACACCGACTGTTGTGAACAAATCTCGCAATTTTGTGCTGCAAAGTTATATGTTGATACCCACAGTACTAGTTTGTCTCGAACCTGACCTGACCTCACTTCAGTCTTGCTCCAGTTTCACTTCAATATAAACACTTTTATACTTCCGAGTGGCGCTATTGAAGCCGCGTTTACACCGACTGTTGTGAACAAATCTCGCAATTTTTGTGCTGCAAAGTTATATGTTGATACCCACAGTACTAGTTTGTCTCGAACCTGACCTGACCTCACTTCAGTCTTGCTCCAGTTTCACTTCAATATAAACACTTTTATACTTCCGGGTGGCGCTATTGAAGCCGCGTTTACACCGACTGTTGTGAACAAATCTCGCAATTTTGTGCTGCAAAGTTATATGTTGATACCGACAGTACTAGTTTGTCTCGAACCTGACCTGACCTCACTTCAGTCTTGCTCCAGTTTCACTTCAATATAAACACTTTTATACTTCCGAGTGGCGCTATTGAAGCCGCGTTTACACCGACTGTTGTGAACAAATCTCGCAATTTTGTGCTGCAAAGTTATATGTTGATACCCACAGTACTAGTTTGTCTCGAACCTGACCTGACCTCACTTCAGTCTTGCTCCAGTTTCACTTCAATATAAACACTTTTATACTTCCGAGTGGCGCTATTGAAGCCGCGTTTACACCGACTGTTGTGAACAAATCTCGCAATTTTGTGCTGCAAAGTTATATGTTGATACCCACAGTACTAGTTTGTCTCGAACCTGACCTGACCTCACTTCAGTCTTCCTCCAGTTTCACTTCAATATAAACACTTTTATACTTCCGAGTGGCGCTATTGAAGCCGCGTTTACACTGACTGTTGTGAACAAATCTCGCAATTTTGTGCTGCAAAGTTATATGTTGATACCCACAGTACTAGTTTGTCTTGAACCTGACCTGACCTCACTTCAGTCTTGCTCCAGTTTCACTTCAATATAAACACTTTTATACTCCCGAGTGGCGCTATTGAAGCCGCGTTTACACCGACTGTTGTGAACAAATCTCGCAATTTTGTGCTGCAAAGTTATATGTTGATACCCACAGTACTAGTTTGTCTCGAACCTGACCTGACCTCACTTCAGTCTTGCTCCAGTTTCACTTCAATATAAACACTTATATACTTCCGGGTGGAGCTATTGAAGCCGCGTTTACACCGACTGTTGTGAACAAATCTCGCAATTTTTGTGCTGCAAAGTTATATGTTGATACCCACAGTACTAGTTTGTCTCGAACCTGACCTGACCTCACTTCAGTCTTGCTTCAGTTTCACTTCAATATAAACACTTTTATACTTCCGAGTGGCGCTATTGAAGCCGCGTTTACACCGACTGTTGTGAACAAATCTCGCAATTTTGTGCTGCAAAGTTATATGTTGATACCCACAGTACTAGTTTGTCTCAAACCTGACCTGACCTCACTTCAGTCTTGCTCCAGTTCCACCTCAATATAAACACTTTTATACTTCCGAGTGGCGCTATTGAAGCCGCGTTTACACCGACTGTTGTGAACAAATCTCGCAATTTTGTGCTGCAAAGTTATATGTTGATACCCACAGTACTAGTTTGTCTCGAACCTGACCTGACCTCACTTCAGTCTTGCTCTAGTTCCACTTCAATATAAACACTTTTATACTTCCGAGTGGCGCTATTGAAGCCGCGTTTACACCGACTGTTGTGAACAAATCTCGCAATTTTGTGCTGCAAAGTTATATGTTGATACCCACAGTACTAGTTTGTCTCAAACCTGACCTGACCTCACTTCAGTCTTGCTCCAGTTCCACTTCAATATAAACACTTTTATACTTCCGAGTGGCACTATTGAAGCCGCGTTTACACCGACTGTTGTGAACAAATCTCGCAATTTTGTGCTGCAAACTTATATGTTGATACCCACAGTACTAGTTTGTCTCGAACCTGACCTGACCTCACTTCAGTCTTGCTCCAGTTCCACCTCAATATAAACACTTTTATACTTCCGAGTGGCACTATTGAAGCCGCGTTTACACCGACTGTTGTGAACAAATCTCGCAATTTTGTGCTGCAAAGTTATATGTTGATACCCACAGTACTAGTTTGTCTCAAACCTGACCTGACCTCACTTCAGTCTTGCTCCAGTTCCACCTCAATATAAACACTTTTATACTTCCGAGTGGCGCTATTGAAGCCGCGTTTACACCGACTGTTGTGAACAAATCTCGCAATTTTGTGCTGCAAAGTTATATGTTGATACCCACAGTACTAGTTTGTCTCGAACCTGACCTGACCTCACTTCAGTCTTGCTCCAGTTCCACCTCAATATAAACACTTTTATACTTCCGAGTGGCGCTATTGAAGCCGCGTTTACACCGACTGTTGTGAACAAATCTAGGAATTTTGTGCTGCAAAGTTATATGTTGATACCCACAGTACTAGTTTGTCTCGAACCTGACCTGACCTCACTTCAGTCTTGCTCCAGTTCCACCTCAATATAAACACTTTTATACTTCCGAGTGGCGCTATTGAAGCCGCGTTTACACCGACTGTTGTGAACAAATCTCGCAATTTTGTGCTGCAAAGTTATATGTTGATACCCACAGTACTAGTTTGTCTCAAACCTGACCTGACCTCACTTCAGTCTTGCTCCAGTTCCACCTAAATATAAACACTTTTATACTTCCGAGTGGCGCTATTGAAGCCGCGTTTACACCGACTGTTGTGAACAAATCTCGCAATTTTGTGCTGCAACGTTATATGTTGATACCCACAGTACTAGTTTGTCTCGAACCTGACCTGACCTCACTTCAGTCTTCCTCCAGTTTCACTTCAATATAAACACTTTTATACTTCCGGGTGGCGCTATTGAAGCCGCGTTTACACCGACTGTTGTGAACAAATCTCGCAATTTTGTGCTGCAAAGTTATATGTTGATACCGACAGTACTAGTTTGTCTCGAACCTGACCTGACCTCACTTCAGTCTTGCTCCAGTTTCACTTCAATATAAACACTTTTATACTTCCGAGTGGCGCTATTGAAGCCGCGTTTACACCGACTGTTGTGAACAAATCTCGCAATTTTGTGCTGCAAAGTTATATGTTGATACCCACAGTACTAGTTTGTCTCGAACCTGACCTGACCTCACTTCAGTCTTGCTCCAGTTTGACTTCAATATAAACACTTTTATACTTCCGAGTGGCGCTATTGAAGCCGCGTTTACACCGACTGTTGTGAACAAATCTCGCAATTTTGTGCTGCAAAGTTATATGTTGATACCCACAGTACTAGTTTTTCTCGAACCTGACCTGACCTCACTTCAGTCTTCCTCCAGTTTCACTTCAATATAAACACCTTTATACTTCCGAGTGGCGCTATTGAAGCCGCGTTTACACTGACTGTTGTGAACAAATCTCGCAATTTTGTGCTGCAAAGTTATATGTTGATACCCACAGTACTAGTTTGTCTTGAACCTGACCTGACCTCACTTCAGTCTTGCTCCAGTTTCACTTCAATATAAACACTTTTATACTCCCGAGTGGCGCTATTGAAGCCGCGTTTACACCGACTGTTGTGAACAAATCTCGCAATTTTGTGCTGCAAAGTTATATGTTGATACCCACAGTACTAGTTTGTCTCGAACCTGACCTGACCTCACTTCAGTCTTGCTCCAGTTTCACTTCAATATAAACACTTATATACTTCCGGGTGGAGCTATTGAAGCCGCGTTTACACCGACTGTTGTGAACAAATCTCGCAATTTTTGTGCTGCAAAGTTATATGTTGATGCCCACAGTACTAGTTTGTCTCGAACCTGACCTGACCTCACTTCAGTCTTGCTTCAGTTTCACTTCAATATAAACACTTTTATACTTCCGAGTGGCGCTATTGAAGCCGCGTTTACACCGACTGTTGTGAACAAATCTCGCAATTTTGTGCTGCAAAGTTATATGTTGATACCCACAGTACTAGTTTGTCTCAAACCTGACCTGACCTCACTTCAGTCTTGCTCCAGTTTCACCTCAATATAAACACTTTTATACTTCCGAGTGGCGCTATTGAAGCCGCGTTTACACCGACTGTTGTGAACAAATCTCGCAATTTTGTGCTGCAAAGTTATATGTTGATACCCACAGCACTAGTTTGTCTCGAACCTGACCTGACCTCACTTCAGTCTTGCTCCAGTTCCACTTCAATATAAACACTTTTATACTTCCGAGTGGCGCTATTGAAGCCGCGTTTACACCGACTGTTGTGAACAAATCTCGCAATTTTGTGCTGCAAAGTTATATGTTGATACCCACAGTACTAGTTTGTCTCGAACCTGACCTGACCTCACTTCAGTCTTGCTCCAGTTTCACTTCAATATAAACACTTTTATACTTCCGAGTGGCGCTATTGAAGCCGCGTTTACACCGACTGTTGTGAACAAATCTCGCAATTTTTGTGCTGCAAAGTTATATGTTGATACCCACAGTACTAGTTTGTCTCGAACCTGACCTGACCTCACTTCAGTCTTGCTCCAGTTTCACTTCAATATAAACACTTTTATACTTCCGGGTGGCGCTATTGAAGCCGCGTTTACACCGACTGTTGTGAACAAATCTCGCAATTTTGTGCTGCAAAGTTATATGTTGATACCGACAGTACTAGTTTGTCTCGAACCTGACCTGACCTCACTTCAGTCTTGCTCCAGTTTCACTTCAATATAAACACTTTTATACTTCCGAGTGGCGCTATTGAAGCCGCGTTTACACCGACTGTTGTGAACAAATCTCGCAATTTTGTGCTGCAAAGTTATATGTTGATACCCACAGTACTAGTTTGTCTCGAACCTGACCTGACCTCACTTCAGTCTTCCTCCAGTTTCACTTCAATATAAACACTTTTATACTTCCGAGTGGCGCTATTGAAGCCGCGTTTACACCGACTGTTGTGAACAAATCTCGCAATTTTGTGCTGCAAAGTTATATGTTGATACCCACAGTACTAGTTTGTCTCGAACCTGACCTGACCTCACTTCAGTCTTGCTCCAGTTCCACTTCAATATAAACACTTTTATACTTCCGAGTGGCGCTATTGAAGCCGCGTTTACACCGACTGTTGTGAACAAATCTCGCAATTTTGTGCTGCAAAGTTATATGTTGATACCCACAGTACTAGTTTGTCTCAAACCTGATCTGACCTCACTTCTGTCTTGCTCCAGTTCCACTTCAAGATGTCGAGTGTTGGTAGTTTTGAAAATTTTTCTGAGAATGGCCAGCTACGATTTTGAGTACTCGATTATAATGATAGAACTTAATATTGTCAAACAGGACACTAATTACAGACCAGCTATTCCAGTACAAGAAAAACTTGCTGTGGCGTCGTTGCGTTTTATACCAACTGGAGACTCCTACTCTTCCCAAAGTTATTAAAGTACAGTGTCATTGTTTGTGGGAGAGGTTTATGCAATGTGCAAGGGGGTAACAATTCCTTGTAGACAATCCCGTGATTGTTGATAGGAGAATTACTTCATTTACTCTAGTAGCAATTTCCTATCTTTGTAATAATTATTTGTCATCTGTACACCGATATAATAGCTATACTTAATCTCAATATTTCCAATCAGTATGTTGTTCCCCGAATTGCTTGCTAATATGTATTCTGTCTTAAACGTATTTATGATCTATTCATTCTCGCAATACAAGATATATTCAGAACGTTTTAGCTTCTGTTTTCCATTTTTTGTCTAAAGGTGGGTGCATGATCAAGATGGATTTGACATGGCTGCCAACTTGATGCCCTTTTTTTGGTCGTGGTGATTTTGGTGTCTTCCACTGTGACGACTGGTGCTTATTCTGAGGATCACAACCGTTAATCCATAATTCATGACTGGTTGTGATATTGGAGATGAAATTGGGTTCATCTTTGACTTTTTGTTTGAGTTTTGTATAGACAGAAATGCGACAGACCATCTGTTCGTTACTTAGCAGTCGTGGCATAGATTTTGCAGAAATGTGTCTCATGTTCAAATCACTGGACAAAATATGTTCAATTGTCCCGTATGACTGCCCTACCATCTCACGAACATTGTTTGCCTACAATATGAGGCAAGGATAGCCTCATAAACTTTTGCTGTAGTTTTCAGTGTTCTGTTTGTTGATGGTCATCTGGAACAGATGTTCGTCCCTCCTCAGGGTCGCCGCTACCATAAGTGCACCGCACACGGGCGGCCGTAGACTGCCAAATTCGTCAGCAGATGTTGCAAAATAAATTAAAACAATTTATACCGACTAGATCTAGGTATATGACATTAACGTTTATTGAACTGTCCTTGATATTTGTTTTGTTAGCATTGCCGCAGTGTACTGGCGTCAACCTTTGTTCTGACTGCCAAGAAAGTTATAGGTATTGTTGCCCGAGATTTATATCCGAGTTATAGCTGCGGTCTCTTTGTGGTTTTGTAGACAGGCGCGTGTATGTCGACGCTGGCAAACTATAAACTACCTACCCGGATAAGATAAGAAATTATTTAAATAATCAGCTAATAAGTACGATAAGAAGTAGGCCTACTCGGCTAAATAAGTTTTAGAAAATTTATTTATTTGTTGTCAATTTAACTATTTATGTCTGTATCTATTTTTAATTAAAATAATATTAAATAGTGTGGCAAAGTAGGGATATGAAAAGTATATTCAGGAGAGCGGCAAGCACCCTAGCGGCGGCCCTGCGTTTGTGAGGCTTTGATAGAACTGCTGAAGGACAACGTGAAAGTAATTGAAAAAATAATTTACTTATTTAAATATGACTCACGTTATAAAGATACCCTACTATAGTAGGCTACATAGCCGTTTTATAAAATCACAAAATTTGGATTTCGTTGATACATTTTTAAAGAAAGGAAGTAAAATCAATAATTATAGGTCCAAGCATGTTTATAACTTCATTTGATCTTTACCGACTTCTATTGGAAAACAAAATTTACGTTTTAAACACGGATAATCTGTTGACAACACGAGATGTTTAAAACAAGTTACTACCGTTTTTCGAAATGTTGTTATCATTTGTTTTTCACATGTATTTTCAACTTCGGTATAAACACGGCTTTACCTGGTTTTTAAGCTTCATCAGATTTGCAAACAATATGAAAAACTCCACTATAAAAACAAAGGTAAATGGCATTTCGAGACAAGGAACCGATAAAAACAAAAGTAACTATTAGTGATCAAATTTTAGAACAGGTGAGCCATTAAAATGGCCCACCTGTTTTATAATTAAATTATTCAAACTACAGAATCTGCATTACAAAAATCTGTTTTGAAGCTTCATCAGATTTGCAAACAATATGAAAAACTCCACTATAAAAACAAAGGTAATGGCATTTCGAGACAAGGAACCAACAAGAACAAAAATAATAATTAATCATCAAATTCTAGAACAGGCGAGCCACTTTAATTATTTGGGAAATGCTATTGGCTATGATAGAAATTATGATGTTGATGTTAAGTTCGGTAAGTTCCAGACGATCTGTGGGACAATCAACCGTATTTTTAGAAACAAGTTACGTCGAGATACAAAATTAAACTTTTACAAAGTTATGGCAGTCCCTGTACTGTCCTATGGGTGTGAATTATGGACAACGACAAAGAAACAAGACAGAAAAACACAGGCCTCGGAAACGGCGTTCTTAAGAGGAGTTTAAAGGTGTTCTAAACTTGATTGTATAAAGAATAAGGCCATAAGAGAAGAGTTACAAGTTTTTAACTAGAATGAAAAATTAAGAGATTACAAACAACGGTGGAAAGAACACTTAGAAAGAATGTCAGATTCTAGACTGTCCGAACAAGTTTGGAAATGGAAACCTATAGGACAGAGATGTGAGGGCAGACACAGGAAGTGATGGCTGAAGGATCTTTGAGCAAGCAGCATCTTGACTATGTTGTGTTGGGACAATGATGATGATGAAATGTATTCGCTTTACATTCTGTAAGCTATAATGGGCACTGCAAAACTGAATGTTCCGTCTTATTTATAACGCACAATATCATGAGCAGTACCATTTACATTTCTTTTCTGAAGTGACGAAAACTACATATTTGTTTAATCAAATTTATTTAATGCTAACGTATGTTACAGTTTCTTTATCTTCTTGTCAAGCTTGTGAAAGCTTATATTCTTTATATTCTTGTGAAAGATAAAGGTTTTTACTATACGCACAGCAAAAAAAGCGCGCCCACTGCACTGTAATAATTTTAAATAATGGAAAAATAATTTACCTTAAGTTCAGGAAATGAGAAGGAAATAAATGCGAGGAGATTGGGAGCGTGACCCAGATTGCCTACGGCCACAATACAGCCGATACGGCGCGCACACACGGGCACGCGCAGACGGCAACATTCACTGCAGGACGGGGAACATTTTTTACAAAGTCTCTATATTAAACAGCTGTTCTGCAATAATCTGTAATGTCTGTAACAAACCCATGTCACCAGTATTTTATTTATAATCTTACACTGAAAACAGCTGATCAGCTTACAACACGTTGTTGTAGCCTACTAATCTGTTGCAACGTGTGAACGTGTTTTCATTTACAATCGCAGTCTGAAAACAGCTGATCCGCTCGGTACATATTTGTTGCAAACCCGTGACGCGAACGCTTTATTAAATACTTCTGTCGTGTAGCAGCAGCGCAATAACGTTGACGACGGAAAATTAATAACGTCTCCAGCACGGCGGCAATGAAAGCAGAGATTTATATACTGCCAACACGATCTTGCCGTGTCGTGACCATTGCGTTTGGTGGAATTCGCGGAGTCGAGACTGTTTTCCGGTTATTCCCAGTCCACAAATAATGGCTAGTTGTGATTGCACAGACGTTGACTGTATTCTGTGAGAAAGTTAAAGAAATTACTAGTCAGCCGTCCGTGACGAATTTCGTGAAATCTTGCAGTCTGGATGGGAAGAAAAAAAACAAAACAAAACAAAACATGTATGTAATAAGTGTTGTAATTGTCAATTATTTTAAGTGTAATAATTGTAAGTAATGTTATTATATCATAACTGTTATTTAGAAGTGAGGCTATAGACATTTTGACATGATAATGTCTTATGGCTGGGGGTCATTTGAAAATTTCTGTAACGCATCACGCTGCATGACGTCATCATTTACCAGCCGGGAATCGTTAACTAAAACCGCGACCGCTAACGTGCTAACGTCCGTCGCAGATTAAAGACCTAACAAGCAAACAACACTGCATAGCTGTAGATAGGTATGTAACCAATCAGTCAGTCAGTAACCATAATAATGTTGCGTTTAGCTGGCGGCTGAAAGACATTATCATGCTCTTAAGCTTTTACCATTTGGTAAACGGTACTTTACATTTTTAGTTGACATTTAGCAATAGACACAGGTGTCAGACTGTATACCACAGAAGCAGATGATTTGAACATAAAATTAGTTTTATAAACTTTCCCAGGGATTTCAACCTCTTTCTCAATAAGCGTCAGGAAATAATAATCATAGGAAATCTGGCGAGACACATCAAATAAGAATTAATGGTGACAAGATCCAGACAGAACACATAAATCTCGCCATAAAGTTTATATCCTTTTGGGGTAAGTCAAGTAATGGGTCACAAGTGTGAAGGCAGGTGTTGTACTCCAAGTAAAAAACCCACCAAATCGTGACGTAGGGTCACATGATACAGTCTTTGACGAATAATAGGAAGTCTTATAAAAATTTTATATATATATATATATAGATGACCTCGTGCGAGAATGGAAACAAATTGCTCCTCTAGGTATACAGATTAGCCGACACGAGTTCCTAAACACAATGCTGTTTGCCGATGATCAATTTGTAATCCAAGATAGTGAGGATAAATTACAACCGGCTATCCACAAACTAAATCTGTTATCAAAAGGTTATAATTTGAACATGTCAATAGAAAAAACTAAGACCATGGCACTCCTAGGAAAAGATTCGATTCGGACAAAAATTGTAATTGAAAATAAATTTTAGAAGAAGTATCACATTTCAGTTACCTAGGATGTGATATTACATACGAAGAAGACAAAGATATTCTTAATAAAACAAACAACTTTCAAAGAATATGTGGAACGTTACGGAGAACACTCTAAGAAAAGACCACGAAAGAAACACGAATAACATTCTATAAGGTGATGGCACTCCCTATGCTATTATACAGGTCCGAACCATGAGCACCAAGAAAGAAAGATTATAGACAGATGGAAACATCTGAGATGAAATATCTTAGATCTGTGAAAGGTTGTATAAGATTAGATCATATAAAGAACGGAGATATAAGACAGGAATTAAAAGTACAACCAGTAACGGAACTACCGAAAAACTATAAAAAAGATGGAAAGAGTATGTTATGCGCATGTCTCCAGAAAGAATTCCAAGAAAAATCCTGAATTATAAGCCAACCGGAAGAAGAAATGTTGGCAGACCGAGACGGAGATGGTGAAGCCGGAACAGACAACCTGCCTAATCCTGGACAGATAGATGATGATGATGATAAAAATTTTAAGAGACTACCCTCACTTCAACTAGTTTTAGTCAATCATAGTAAAGGTTTTAGAAATAAGAGAAGGTATCATTCCCACGACTGAAATTAAGGGTTACACCCACGATTTGTGTATAAAAAGCCAAGGAAATGCTAAAGAAACCAGATCTGATTGTGAGTGTTCTTAGAGAGCTCATATCTGTATCACCTGACTTGTCCTTTGATCTGAGTTAGAAGGTGTTCTAAGAGAACCTCTCTAGCCAGTGATAGTCAGTCATACTTACTGCTTTTGTCAATTTTTAAAGAGTAACTAAAGTAGTTACGTTATTTTGTTGAAACTAAGTACTAGTGACTGAAGGTACTTAGAGTTGAGTAAAAGTAATTGAAACAGAATTATCACTGCTGCACACCACTATAGAAAAATTATTCCTATTAGCGCTTTCAAGCTTCTCAGCTCACCGTCAGATCGGAAATCCGATTTGATAATAGGAATCCGATTTAATTTGATAAATCCGATTTCCGATCTGACGATGAGCTGAGAAGCTTGAAAGCGGTAATCGGAATAATTTTTCTATAGTGGTGTGCAACAGTGATATTTCTGTTTGTGATTATGTCACAACTTTCTTAATTAAACTAAAAGTAATTGAATTAACTGAATTACGTTGATTTCAAGAATTATTATTATACAAGAAATTGTAAAACTTTGTATTTGCGAATCATCAATAAACTGTCTTCAGAGAAGAACGGTTCATATCAATGATTTAAATTCACCTCCGAAGCCACAACAAGTAACAGTTGTAGCCTAGCAGCCACTCGAAAGGTTACAACATAAGTCGCTTCGTATAGTTATAATGTGGACACAACAAGCAATTTGTCTGTTAATGTTTGCAGAACAACAATACATTTAAATTGGAAATCCAGAACAAAAAACAACTCTAACGACTACTTTGTACGTAACGTGATGTAATACGAAATGACACAACTCAGTTGCTAGTTTCACAAATTAATTTATCAAAACAATTGTAACAATCAGAAGCTAGCTGGTAAGGCGTAGAAAGTAGTCTCGCTGGCTGAAACAATTGTCACGGTTGTTTTAAATAAATTAATTTGAGAAACTAACAAGTGTGTTTTGTAATTCCTTATTATTTTACAGTGTTTCACTATATGCGAAGAAACGAGACGTCAATGAATTACTGTAGTCTATGAAATTTAGTTTATTTTAAAGCTTCGTATAAACCCATTCAAACGTGGAGCCTTTACATAATAATCACTTTCACAGATTCGTTCATCTTGTTATTTGAATTACGAGTCTCTGTAATTCCAACTTTGTCGTGTTTATTTGCTAAACTGCTAGTTGTCACGTTCCGGACGAGTGTTCCTTTCACTGTTTCCACCAGTATTTAGAACTTGAAAATGGTGGAAGCACTGAAAAGCCTCGTCCGGAACATGGCAAGTAGTAGCAGTTTAGCAAGTAAACACGATAAAGTTGGCACTTTCACAGACTTAAGCGACCTCTCTGCAGGAGATCGCTTAAGCGCTGCTATTGGAGGCAACTCTAATCCCGATACAGATCTAGACAGAGTGTCCGAGCGTCGAAGAAGACACGCACCTAGAGCAGAAGAACCGAGAGCCCCCTAACGCCAACTCCCGAACTCCCAGAAACAGCGACCAGTCTACCCTAGCTGGGACAACCACACACACACACCACATAACTCCGTTTGTCACTTCGTGAACACCGGGGGGGGGGGGGGGACAGGACCCCGGTCGAGCTGCTTCACAATCTCTTCGTACCATTTTTCGATACGTCGCTGATCAACACGACGACCTCTGAAGTTCTAAGTGGCTACCGACCTCCGGTCGATCGACAGAATCTCCCTTGGAGATTTACGGCTTGTCATCCACCTTCTGGTGGCGACAGAGGAACACAACTTCGCGAAGCCAGTGGTAAGACACTCCCCCCCTCACTCTCGCGTCAACTGAAAACCCCACGGACGCCAAACGGCCGAAGAGGGGAGACCAAGCGGTCGAAACATGAGATAACTAGGAGGAGGAGGAGGAGGAGGAGGAGAGGGGGAGGGGGAGGAGAGAAAGAAGAAGAAGAAGAAGAAGAATCTGTAAGTAAGCTCGACCGGACGAGCTGGTTCAAAATCCCATCGTACCATTTTTGGATAAGTCGCTGATCAACACGACGACGATTCCGAGGCCCTGAATGGCCACCGACCTCCGGTCGATCGACAGAATCTCCTTCGGAGACTTACGGCTTGTCATCCACCTTCTGGCGGCGACAGAGGAACACAACTCCACGAAGCCAGTGGTGAGGGGCACTCCCCTCACTCTCGCGCCAACTGAAAACTCCACGAACGCCAGACCGCCGAAAAGAGGAGAGCAAGCGGTCGAGACACGACATAACCAGAGTCCCTCCTAGGAGGAGGAGGAGGAGAAGGAGGAATAGAAAGAGGAGGAGGAGCAGAAGAAGAAGAAGACGAAGAAGAAGAAGGAGGAGGATAAGAATCTGTAAGTAAACAAATGTTGGCGAGTATCCAGGTGGACGATGATGATGGTTAGCAGCGAGGGTAACGGTCACTGTCACACATACTCTTCCCATGACGTGACCATAACGAAAGCGAGATCGTTGACCAGCCGATTTGCTTCGCGTCGTACGCGGGGGACGTTCAATAAGCAGTTACTAAACGACTGGACTGCGCGCATCACTTAACGGCAATACCCCGCACTCCGGACCACAAACAACACAGGCGCCAGAATTTTAATTTAGAAATATCGGTACGGAGAACCATACAGGACTTCCATGTTCTAAGATTTATATTTAAAATCATTTACTTGAATTCGGTTCGATAATTTCTAAAAATATATCCCCCACCCTGAAACTATTTTCACTATTTATAGATATTTCTGTTATAATGGGGTTAGTCGTTTAATATAATGTTATTTTCGACTCACATTATCTACAAAAATTAGGTACTTTATTCTTATAAAGAAACTGAACTACGCAGATAATCACGCATTAATTACATATTTATATACGGTAATTATGTAGTTATGTGTCCACAAATTATTTTGTAGGCCGTGGTTGCGGATCTTCACGCACAGATGATTTAAATTAAAATAAAAAATATATAATATTTCCTGGCAACAAAATTATTTTATTTTTAACAATTACAATTGTTTGAAAAGTTTAAATGCATTTTTAATTTCGTCAACCTCATTAAATCAATACCAAACGTGAAAAAATTGCCCCTCTCCTTTCATTTATAGACACTTCATCTACCTTTCTATAGTGGATTATTATGATATTCTTTTCAGGATACTTTATTTATCAAAATTAAGTACTTTACTCTTATTAAAACATAAAACGTTGCAGGTAAACTGCCCCTTCCCCTTAACCGATCATCTTCACAAAAATCAATAGGCCTTGAGAACTCTACAACTCAGGCACATATGCAAACAATTATTTGATTCTGTTTGAACTTGCGGCAGTTATCGTTCGCCATAGAAAAAATTACTCTTGTTAAAACAAGGGCCCAAAAATTGTGTCAAAATTTAGACAAAAATTGCAAAAATCCATCTGTGGTATCACGTAAAAGAGAATTTTAACCTAAATATGAATATAGTTTTGAAATTTCAAGTTTTAGAACACCATGGCTCACAAAAGGGATCGAAAATTTGGAAAAACTGTACAAATCTAGCCGAGTGTAGGACTAAAGGTGTATGGAAACATACACAAAGTTAAAAAATAGGACTATATATCATTCGTCGTTTATGTGTTATGGTTATAAATTGAGTTTAAAAAAAAAACAGTGCAGCTGTTTGGAATTGTTTAGTGTTTGCTGTACGATTGTTTCTTCTATAATTGTTATTTTACTGTTTCACACCGGTTCATAGTAAATATATTTTCATTCCTCAATACATCTGGTCTGTTTTCGTGTTCAACGAACTTCAGTATTTTTCTCTTAGTTTACATTATACGTTCTTCTCAAGTATCTAAGCGGCTTGAGCCAATTTTTGGGAATCTATTTGTAGGGAGCCTATCTGCACGAAATATCGTTTGCTGGAACTCGTTACGAGTTAACAGCTCTAAGGAATTTTGCTTAATATTTATTTTTCTGAAAAATTATAAATTAATCATAGCGATAAAATAAAAATAAATATATTCATCTTTATTTTGTATGTTACACTTCAATATTTCATACAGGTTTTCTATATAATGAATATGTTTTCAAATAAAAAATACTTCTCCAAGTAAAATTTATAAAATTATATTATCATTGTATTTGCACCTGACCCACGTTTCACAGAATTATTTTTTATCTTCAGAGGTTTCTATATGAACTATCGAATAATCCATTTGCTTCGACTATAATATAAATTAACGAATAATCGTTTTTATTTCGTTTTAAATTTTCGATTATTGAAATGTTTGTTTACGTAGTCAGCTGTTTATTAAATATTTTATGTTTTTATTTTCATTATTTTAATAAACGAGTAATTTTAAATAAATCGTCTTTGATTTTCTTTGAATTTGTTCGTTAATAAATAATAATAATTTACTATTTTGTGTTTGTAAATATTGAGATTTTCCCAGACATTCGTTTTGTTACCTTTTTGTACGTTTTGAATGTCTGGAAATTGGTGTTTATTATTTAAACAGTGTGTGGCTAAATTAGACTTGTAAATATTAGGTTTTTAAAAACGCAATGCAATGTTGAGGGAATCTATCGAGTACTTTTTTCTTCGACTGACCTATTTAAATTTAAGTCGAAATAAAATCGATTATTCGTTAATTCATAATGAAACTTCTGAAAATACAGAATAATTATATTAACGTGCGTCAGGTGAAAACACAATAATATAATTTCATAAATTTTACTTGCAGAAGTTTTTATCATTTGAAGACATATTCATTACATAAATCAAAATATGTAAATAATGGTAAATAATTCTTTCAGTAACAAAACAGAGAAACATCAAAATATTAAATATATTAATTTCACATACATAGGCAATATTAATCATGAAATTACAAAATTATTTAAAAACCAAAATATAAAAATTACCTATAACAGTAATAAAACAGATTTTGATAGAATCATACCTAAAACATAAATTAATTCATAAGTTAAATGGAGTATATAACATTGAATGCCCTGACTGTAACAAATTTTATGTTGGCCAAACTAAAAAACGTTTAAAAGAAAGATATATACAACACGTAGTTCATATATATATATATATATTGTAATATATAATATATATGTTATATTGTTATATATAAATAAACTATTTGTAACTATATATATATTGTTACAAATAGTTTATTTATTGATATATAATTTTCTATTTATCCTTATCCACTTTGTTCTGTTTGTTAACATATAAGTTATTAGTAAGTTAATGTAATGTTGTTCTGTTGATGGCAAGTCACCTGCTGTAAGCGTTAATTTGTAATAAAAATTAATGAGAAATATAATATGTTCTCTAATATATTATGTAATAATTAAATCTGTTCGGAAAGAGTAGAGTACAATATTAGTGAGTATATTGGATGATTACCTTGTTACTATTCAGGCCTAGTCTGTACACAACATTAAGAGAGGAGAGTAAGATCCGTAAATAGTTTTTCTCTTCTCTCGTAATTCAACAGCTATACGCAAGCTAGCGCTGTGGTTGATAGTCAGCCGGTTATTATAGGTTAAGTTGTTCTAAGCCTTGTATTCCTCTCGTTTCTCCCTCTATACGCTATAAATTCTTCAAAACACACTACATCATCAACAAATAATAATAACTCATCAATTTCAGGAAAGATTCTTAATTTTTATATTTTTTCAAAACAGATGTTTTATCTTGGCACAGATACAACACATCGATCACTCTGGAACGAATCGATTAGCTACCGAATTCGGGTTTAGATGTTTTAATTTTAATTACATTGTTATTTTTTCTTAATCTCAGGGTACAAAGAGTTCTTGTGACTATTAGGAAGGTCAGAAAATGCAAAATAAGATTACAAGGTATTACAATTTAATCATAAAATCTTATTAATTAATATTTGAACATAAATTGAGTTTTACCGTATGTTGACAAAGTTACTCGTAATGGCCGCGCTCCGATAGACTAGTGCTGGTAGCCGAATGATGGACGAATGTCTGAAATATGTCAGTCTCCAGCTTCTCAATAAAAGTTTGGTGTTGGTGTCCCAGGATGTAGTGGAAGTTCCAGTTCTCAATCTTCGCTAATGTTTGCGTTTCTGGTGGTTACGGGTCCCAATGAATTTTGTGTAGTATTAGTTCTTCGCTTAGTCGTAAAAATGAGGTTCAGGGTGTAATTTTAATTCCTTTTTTCGTCTTGTAAAATACTTAATTACTTTGATTACTTCATGTCTTGGGTTGTCTTCATTTATTTATTATTAAATTTCATTATTACTCATTTGACTGTAGTTAATTAGTAAATTTATTCTTTGGGATTTTTATTTAATTTTATTGGTAGGTTGAATTATACTCTCTGATTGATAACCCTCGGAAGTCAACCAACTTTTTTGTTAGTTAATAGTTACTGTCTGTATGAACTGTCCTCGTTCATATATAACAATTGAGTGTAATTGAATAAACAAAATTTCTTGCATTTTGTCGTCCTTGACAACCAGTCTTCATTCTGTTATTGGATAATATTTGTTATCCTAGAGCCATAATTGAAAAATATTCTTGCACTTACTTAATAAAATACTCCCTTACTAAAATTACATTACATCATATAAAACTTTCACATAATCTTTGTTATTAAATTATATACATTTTGCTATCTTTTCCCCTTAATCTTCTTAGTCTAACAAGTACTATCTTCTCATTACAAAATACTAATTTTGGGCCTATTTGTTCTATTACATATGTTATGATTTTATTGTATTTTAAGTCACTTATCTTTTTATTAATTACTACTACTGCTTTCTTTTAATTTATTATATTACATTTAGTGTTTTTACATTTTTTAGTTAGTTAACTTTTCTGACCTGACTTCCTGTACAATGTGTCACTGGCTTATGCCCAATCCTTCCATTTTTATTTCATTTTGATTTTAATTCATTATTACTTATTTTAGTATAGAACCCTTCATCTGTTTATAACATAATTATAATAAACCCTTTGGCATCTTATCAACAATTATTGCCTTCCTGGCCAAGTTTACAATTATAATCTAGAAATACCTCTATTATTTATTTAATGTGAGTACCAAAATATTTACTCTTATAAAGTTTAACACCAATTCTATGGTGTCATATTCGTTAACATAAATGAAATTAACATCAATTAATTGATGCTTTCTTAAACCAATTGCTTCACACCTGCTACATACAAAAGACAACATAAATACCATGATAACAAAACAACATGATAAAACATAATAACATGTACATTAATATAAAATAAATCAAACACCAATTAATTAGTCTACTCTCAGTTAATTAATTGATTAGTCTAAACTGTCTATATTATTTTTCACATTATGTGACACTATGTTTATCGCTTACACTTTTCACTGACCACTTCATAGTTTGTATTTATAAACATTTTTATTTTTTTTCTATATTACATTGTACTCTTATTTGGTGTTATTTATTTATTTAATAAGGGTTTACCTTTCTGACCTTTATTACAACGGACAATTAGCGTTTTTTTATTTTGATAATTATAAATTTTTATGTAACGTAGGGGACCTTAGTTTCGTTACGTTACAATATATATATATATTTTTTTTTTCAATAACTTTCTGCTACAGTTCGTTTCTTGATATATATAAAGTAATTAAAAATTTATGTTTATATTACCTCAAGATGTTATATTTTTCCTATTCGGAACATGTTTCGAGAGCTCCCGTGCTCTCATCTTCAGCCTTCGCGATCTTGCGTCTGGTGAAGTATTTGTGTGTTGGCTGGATGCTATTAAGGTTTCTTGTTGGTCTCTGGTATTTTAAAGTTGTATTATTGTGTGTGATTGTGGTATATGTATTTGTATTTTGTGTATTTTCGATGTTGAGTGCTTTGAAATAATTTAAAAAATAAAATAAGATTTGAAAAAACAAAAAGACTGTTACAATCAACAAAAAACTCAACACATTAAAACAACAAAACGAAAATCAAGAACAAAAAAAACAAAAATAAACACACATTTTACCCTCGAACCATTAACCTTACCAATACAGAATTTAACAAAAACGAAACAGAATATTTAAACAATATGTCAAAAACTAACATAAATCAAAACGCAAACAAAAATCTAGAAAATTTAATAGTAGAACAGAATTTGCCATTAACCTAATAAAAGACAATATACAAGAAGAAAAAAGAACAGAAGCAACACATATAATTAAAAAAATAATCACTAGTGAAATGAAAAACAAATATAAACAAAAGAAAGACAATAAAACAATAAAAGAAATTAAAAATAAAGTAAAGAACAATAATTTAATATTAACTAAAGCAGACAAAAGTCAAGCAACAGTAATCATTGAAAAAGCAGACTACATCAAAAAAACCGAAGACTTCATCAACAATAATAAATGCATACAACTAAATAAAGACCCAACAGAAAAATATCTTAATCAAACAATAAAACTAATAAAAACAACTAAAAACATTTTCAACAATAAAAACACAGACTTGTATATAAATAATAATCCAGAACCACCTAAAATGAATAGCCTAATAAAAATACACAAATTAAACAACCCAATACGTCCATTAATCAACTTCAAAAAAGCTCCTACATACAAAATAGCCAAAATATTAGCACAAAAACTAAAAAGTAACCATCTAACAAATAACCATCATAACATAAAAAATACATACGAATTAATAGACAAACTAAAAATAATAAATATAAATGAAAATACATTTTTCACATCATACGATATCACAAACATGTACACCAACATCCAGTAGAAGAAACAATAGACATAATAATAAACAAACTTAAAGAAAAATGAAGACAAACAATATATAACAGAAATAAAAAATAGCCTCCAACTAATACTAAAACAAAATTACTTTGAATTTAATAACAAAATTTATCAACAGCTAGAAGGTTTAGCAATGGGATCACCATTATCAAGCATAATAGCAGAAATATTCCTACAACACATAGACATCAAAATACAAAACATTATAAAATCCTTTGATCCAAATGGCATTTGGATAAGATATATAGATGATGGGCTATATGTATCAAGTAACAAAAATACAAATGCAGATAACATATTAAAACACATCAATAACATACATCCAAAATACAAATCACAGAAGAAAAAGAAAAACATAAAAAAATCAACTACTTAGACATAACCATCACAAGAAACAACAACCACGTACAATATGCAATATACAGAAAACCAACTTCTACCAACATCATTATACCTAACCATTCTGACCACCCACCACAACATAAAATGGCAGCATTCTATTCGTTATTTAACAGAATGTACAAAATTCCCCTAAACAAACAAGAAACTGACAAAGAAAGAAATATAATATACCAAATTGGTTATGAAAATGGAACAATAAAAATACTGTAAACAAAATAGAAAATAAAATCAAATATAAAATAAAAACTGAACAATTAAGAATTAATCAAAATGAACAACACATAAATAATAACAACAACAACAAATGGGCCACATTCACATACATAAATAATAAAATGACAAAGCTAATAAAACTATTTAAAAACACAGATATAAAAATAGCATACAAAACGAATAAACACAATTTACAAAAACTAAATAGCCCACACAACAACGATAATACAACTACTAATGGTATATACAAAAGTGAATGCCAATAGTGCAATAAATGTTACATAGGACAAACAAAAAAACAGCTGAAAAAACGTTATTTTGAACACCTAAACGCATACAAAAAACCAATAAATATACAGAAATATATAAATCCAATTTAGCCACACATGCAATAAACACAGGACATGAATTCCCAGACATAACCAATGTGACACTAATAAAACATATACCACACAAAGGCACCATAATGAACATTTGGGAAAATTTACAAATATATAAACATAAAACACAAAACAAACTAATACCTGAACAAATACAAATCAATACAAAAAACATGACACAATATTCAAAGCACTCAACATCGAAAATACACAAAATACAAATACATATAACTTACCACAATCACACACAATAATACAACTTTAAAATACCAGAGACCAACAAGAAACCTTAATAGCATCCAGCCAACACACAAATACTTCACCAGACGCAAGATCGCGAAGGCTGAAGATGAGAGCACGGGAGCTCTCGAAACATGTTCCGAATAGGAAAAATATAACATCTTGAGGTAATATAAACATAAATTTTAAATTACTGTGTAATGTATTGCAACAATACATATATGTGCATATTTGCCCAGGGCGGTATGTTTGTAAATATTTAGCACAGAAAGTATATGATGAACAGTTTTTAACAATATTATGCAGGCTAAGAATTGTCAGAAAGCGTACACCTGCCCCGCGAGTGAATACAGCGCTTGTGTGTTTGTGTGTGTGAACGCAAGCTACGACAGGCAATGTCTATGATGGGGTGATGCGTACGAATTATTGGGTTGTCTGTAATCAGGTTTTAACCGGATAAAAGTAAACTAATTAATACGTTTTAAACCTGTGAACAAAGACTTAGGCTACCCCAATTATAAAGACACCATTACATTAAGGAATTTTTAACGAATATGGTGATATAAAAATTATTGCAGAAATGTGCAATAATAAAGACACTAAGTAATTTAATGTTAATTACTAGTGTAATTAAATAGTAATTAATAAGTGTGTTATATGTGAGTGACTAGAAAAAAATTACGCAAACGATGATATCGCTCGTCCTACGAGTATGTTTACGAAATCGCGAAAATGAACCAAAAAGTGATTTGTAATTAAAAGAACGCTTTGCACGCAGTGACAATATCTAACAGGTCGAAAACAGTAGTCCTGGACTTGTCAGATCGCCGTCCAGTATAAATACCACCGGCAATTTTGGGGCGGTCTCGAGACTCAAGATATCTTCACACAACGTAACGCTGCTGGTCTGCCGACCGAACATCTTTACCACACACACCAACACTTATGGAGGAACTCTGGACCATCACAAACAATAAACCGTAGAGACAGAGAACACATTATCAGCATAATCATCATCATCAAATTCTCAGGATTCAGGGCACACACGCGCGCGCGCAACGGTAACGTCGGCAGTACGCAGGTGATGAATAAACAATTATATTTTTTGGTCATGAAAAGAACTCTTAAAAAGAAACTTATATATGAACAGTAAAGACTTAAAGTTTTAAATATAATCACTGTACACAAATTTAAATGGTAGTTAAAGAAAATAATTTAATTTAACAAGAAAATTTAAAAATACTAATCTTCTGTTGTATGTTAAAATTCGGGTGTGTCAGTAGAAATAAATACTAGGTTGGAAGTAAATGTTATATTTTTTTATTTTGTTCATAGCAACAATTAGTTTTATTCTTGAGATTTAATATTATTTTTGTTTGTAAATGAGTTGCTATTATTATTTAAAATTTGAGTCAAAGTCAGACACACTAAAATAAAAGTGTTTAGATAATTTGTTTAACATGTCTGTTTAGCTAGTAAGATTATACGGTTGTTTATTTTTATGTCATGAACACCATAGAAGGTTGTATTGTATTTTTTGTAAACTTATAAAAGAGAATATTTTTTTATTTTTATAATTCGAAATTTTAATATTTGCATATTTTCTATTAATGTTAATAAATCATAGAATGATTATTTTGAAACGGTTTTAATTAATTATTTCATGACATCAACATCTCACTCCTCTTTGGAAATTATTTTTTTATTGTGCAACTACATATACTTGACGCAACGAGAATAAAAAAAATCCTGCGACCTGGCCGGTGTAATACACTTCATAGTTGCGTTGAGTACATGGTAATGTATTTGTGTATAATACTTGTAACGTTCCAATGTGTGTGTGTGTGTGTGTGTGTGTGTGTGTGTGTGTGTGTGTGTGTGTGTGTGTGTGTGTGTGTGTGTGTGTGTGTGTGTGTGTGTGTGTGTGTGTGTGTGTGTGTGTGTGTGTGTGTGTGTGTGTGTGTGTGTGTCAAATTTAGCTATACACTCAATAAAAAACAAACACAGATTTCCAAAGGTTCAAAGATGACCTTATGGGAAGATTTAGAAATGTTTAAACAGAAAACACGTAATAAATTAATACCAGAACAAATTCAGATTAATATAAAAAATTATAATATTTTCAAAATGACTTATTTAATAAGATAATAAATATTTATATTATGTTTTACTATTAATTATATAACATATTTTATATACACATATAAAAACATTAAATTTAGTCTACATATAAAACAGCTGTTTTGAACAATTGATTTAAAAATTTTTTGAATTTCTTAAATTATATCTGACGATGATAGTTGGATTACTATCGAAACATATGTAATTTACAAAATAAAAAATATATTCTTGTTAAAAGTGTTTTTATTATTAATAATAAAATCAAAATATAAGTCGTATGTGTTTCCATAACAGATAACAGTCAAATTAGAACAATATATATGTTTTGTGTAAAGAGTTTGGTAGTCAAGAGGGGAGGGGGGCCGCGGACAGATGTATGGCCGTGGGTCTACAACCCGACATCAGGTGATGAATGTGAGATGTGTTTTGGCGACTTCAACCTGCCACGAAAAGCAATTAGTGTCAGAGCCGCGGTGACATTTTATTAAACAACCCAATGATATATATTTTTGTACCTCCACGGCTGTTGCTGCTTTTATTTGATTCGTTTGTGTGGCTACTTGGGGGCGAATTAAGCCGTCGTGTTGTTAGATTCGTTTTTAATTTAAAAAAAAAAAAACTTTGTAGTTTCGTTTTAGTTTTTTTCCTTAACACTAAATTACCAAAGAAGTTGATTAAGTACAGATTATTAGGAAATACGCTAATGCAGGGCTTGACGGTGAAATGTAAATTAAAAGAAGAATTACATTAGCTAGACGGTATAAAATAAATTATTGTTTATAAAAGTACAATTTATATGAGGTTAATTATAATAATTGAGTTGTCTAGTTTCAAAACCAGATACATTCAGTTTTTTCACTTTTACATTTTTTTTCATTTTCCTATACTTTATTACCTTCTACATGTCCCTATCTACTCCACAAGTTTCAAAAACAGAAAATCCTTATTAAAATTGTAGTAGAAATTGCTTGTTAGTTCCAGAATCAGATACAACTATTAGTCTCATATGACCTTGCTTCTTCTTTCTTTTTCTTCTTATAGCTGCCTGCTGCCCATCTGTTCATATGCCCAACAATTGAAGTTATTGTTGGAATTGCTGTTAGGCCGTGGTATAGTGCTTATATTATCTGATCTTTCTCATTAACAGTCGACTGTCACAGGTTCAAGCTTCCACATGTCAGTCTCTACCCCTTACTTCTTTTTCTTCTTCAGTATTACAATCCAACAGTGAGCCCTGGCTTCAAACACCAATCTTCTCCAAAGTCTCCTGTCCATTGCCATCGTAGTGTAACCCCTAATATCTATCCTTCTGAGATCTTCTAGCATATCATCCAACCACTTTATCCTAGGTCGGCTCCTCTTTCTGCTTTTATAGAATTCCAGCTTCAAGATTTTCTTTCGCATACGCTGATCATCCATCCGCTCTAGGTGACCTTACCATTGTATTCTTTGAGCCTTTATGAAGCTTACAATGTCTTCGTGATTCAACATCTCATCTATCTGCTCATTATTTCTGATTCCCCATTCGTAACCTTCTATAACCGGGCCATAACCACGTCTTAAGGTCATTCTTTTAAACCTTCTTAGAGTTCCTCGTTCCTTTTTTAATCAGTGTCCATGTTTCTCCTCCATAAGTAACAACCGGTCTGGTAAGTGTCTTATTTATTTATATTTTCGTGTTACGACTAATGAGTTTGCTTGTCAATTGCTTGAGTCTGTTATTGGCATAATATGCCCTATTTCCTATTATATATGTACCCTTCATTATCTACCATGTTACCCAGGTATCTGAACTTATTAAAAACATCAAATGAATTATGCTCTACTATAACCTTTAGTTTTGAGTTATTTGTGACATTTGGGATACTTTCTCGAGCAGACAGTTGAAGAGTTTATACGATCTTATCGTCTGCCTATAATGTATTGCACGCGTTGTAAACGCGACCTGATCACTGACGGTGTGTATAAGTAACTAGCTAGGCGTACTAGACTGCTTTTTCAATCCCAGCAGCTAAACCACTTTGAACGTTGCATCATAAACTGCGCGAAACACTTGGTGTTAACAATAATATCTCATAAAACATTGTTGTCAAAACCGACAAACAATGTTGTTGTATGTGTTGTACTTTTCTTTCTCGGTACAAAACACATCGCTCAATCTACGATAAGAAATCTTTCGCTTGATTGGGGATGCCGCCTTGTCGTAGATTGGATGAAACGTTTGGTATCAGAAAAACAAAATCACCACACCGAAAAAAGTTTAAAATCGAATAAAAGAATATGGAAAATTTAGTGACAGGCACATTATATGCCCTCCAGTACACACGTCTGGTACCATCTTAAAGATCTTGACATGAAGTTGTGGTTGTTCGGGAAATTCAAGTCCTTGTACCACCTTCCAGTTTACAAGTTATCAATCATTCTCTGTTACAACTTTGTACAAATAATTTATGAAAAACTGTAGTTTAAAAAATATCCAATTCTAGAATTTCTACGTATAAAAAATATGTACGTTTCCATACCTTCACAAAATTATTTCTCATTATATCTCGTTACTCACTACAAAATAATTACTTCTCATCGCGTATTATCTGTTAACGCATAGTAATAATCAGTGGCGTATCAACAACTTCGCCTTACTGGGAGTCCGGTCGTGTCGGCTGTATAGAAAAGAAAAAAACACAGTAAGAATAATCAATGTTATAATCTTCAAAATGGTAGAAAATCGTGTGATGACATCATGAAATCAATCGCTATTAAAGTAAACGGATATAACTCAATAAAATCTGTGCTATGGAAACATTGTCTACAAGACACTTACTGACATTTAAAAAAAAAATTGTATACACAAAAATGTTTTAGCCTTTAATTCGCCTTGATTTTTTGGCTATTTCATCAACAACTTCTTCTGAGGTCACTGAATTTATTTTTCTATATGTGGTACTCCAAACGTATAGGCTATGCAAATGCTGTGTTATAAATCTGTTTGTAAACTTAAAAAAGGGTTACTACTATATTAGCGTACATCGTTGAAAACTAATTTTGTAAAAACCTAAAAATTAAGAGATTAACAAAATTGTCTGCCAGTTTTTTGACCCTCTGGCGGGGGGGGGTCCGGTCCCGTTCGTCCCCCCCCCCCGTAAATACGCCCCTGGTAATAATTATTTATTAATGACAACACGTGTTGACCAGTTGGTATCAATCCTGTTGCAGACGTTCTGCGACTTTTGTTAGCATCGCACATCGTCTCGTCTTTCTTTTTCTTCTTTCATAGGCAGCCAATGGAAACTAAGAAGAGAAGTTGAGAGCAGTTTGATAGGCTTAATGCCTAACAGTACCAGCCAATGACGGCACAAGTAGTGTTTCTGGACAGTAACAAAACGTGCTACTTGCACGACGACACAGTGTGTGTGTGTGTGTGTTTGCTAAGAGATCGTTATCAAGAGAGACGAGATTCTGCTTAATTTATTCCGGGCCACGTTAGTGCCGGCGATAGCTCGCTATTAAATACGCATTTGAATATCAAACTGCTGAACCTCTGTGCGTCATCTTTGAATATTCAGTAGGTTAGCGCTCACGTCTGCTCACGACAGTTCTGCCCTTTCTAAATCACCACCACGCCTCTTCATCACAATAAAACTATTACGTAGACCTGCGCCGTACGACGGCAGTCTGATCTAACAAAGCAATGTAATCTTAATCTAATACGACCGAACAGAAAATAACGTAGGCTTACGGCCTCTTTCATGCATGAGACTTATATCGTACGAGAGGTTCTGCTGCATCCGATTTGTGTCGTGCGAAAAAAATGTTCTTCCTACCGTTGTTTGTCTTCTTCTTCTGATAGTTCCGATCCGTTTCAGATGTTGGATATCATACAGACAACTTTAACTTTCTGCACTGGTGCACGGAATAAGTCAATTGTATTCATGCCAAACCAGCTCCTTAAATTTCCCAGCCATGAGATTTTAGGTCGCCCAACTCCTCTCTTTCCAAATACTTTTCCCTGTAGTATGGACTGCAATAAGTAAAATATCTGCACATTTCTCATGAGATGTCCCAGATACTGAAGCTTTCTTATCTTCGCTGTGTTAATAACTTCCCTTTCTTTCTTCATCTTTCTAAGAACTTCAACATTAGCTATATGTGCTGTCCATGAAATGCTCAGTATTATACGGTAAAGCCACGTTTCGAAAGATTCCAATTTTTTAGTTGTGTCTTCAGTCAAAGCTCAAGAATCTACACCGTAGAAAAGAGGACCGAGAATATGTAGCAGCGTAAAAGTTTCATCTTTGTGTTTATTGTTAAATCGTGACTTTTGAATAAACTGCTCATTCTAGTGTACACTGCTCTAAAAACCGCTACAAACCGTTGTTTGTAATCTTTTAATTTTTCATTCAAGTTAAAAATGCATAACTCTTCTCTTATGGCCTAATTACTTATACGGTCAAGTATAGAACACCTTTTAACTCCTGTTAAGAACGCCATTTCCGAGGCCTGTATTTTACTGTCTTGTTCCTTGGTTGTTGCGCATAATTTACACCCGTAGGACAGTGCAGGGATTGCCATAACTTTGTAAAACTTTAATTTTGTATCTCGATGTATCTAGTATCTAAATGTACGGTTGCTTGTCCCACAGATCGTCTGGAACTTGATTAAGTTAACATCAATATCACCATGCTTATCATAGCCAGTATCATTCCCCAAACAGTTAAAATGGCTTACCTGTTGTATAATTTGATAATTAATTAATATTTTTGGTTCTTACTGGTTCCTTCCCTCGAAATTCCATTACCATTTTTGTAGTGGAGGTTTTCATATTTTATTGTCTGAAAATCTGATGAAGCCTAAAAACTGAGTAGCACAATTTATCCAAACTGATGAACATTTTGTAAAGCAGATTTTTCATTTTCAATTACAAGGAAGTCGTCAGCAAACAACCCCCGACACATTCAATATGTGTCTCGTAATAACTTAATACCAGGGTTCAATAACTGTTTCCAGTTGCTTACTAGATCGTCGATATAAATGTTAAAAAGAGTAGGTGATATACTTCACCCTTGTCTTACACCTTGAGAGATAGCCTATTTGTTGAGAAATCGTACAATTATTTTTAATAGGTATTTGTTGTTTCGTTATATAGGTTTTGGATAGTTCTTATAAGCTGTTGTAGGTATCTCCGTTCTTTTAATACTTGCTACAGCAAATTTCTATCTACTCTATCAAAGGCTTTATCAAAGTGAATGAAAGCTACATGCGTTTGTCTTTTAAACTATCGATGCTTCTTATAATCATAAATTATCTTTAAAAAAGGTAATAATAATCATCATCATCACCACTCGAAGGACTAGGCCTTAGACCTGTTCCGGAACTCATCTCCTACTCGGTCTACAGACATCTCTCTTCCCAGTAGGGTGACAACCCAAGGCAGCCACAGGTAGGCGGATATCAGACATGCGATTCAAGTGTTCAGACCATCTGCTTCTAGGGTCTTCAATCTTCTGGTACTGCAATGATACAATGTTTAAATCGCGTCTAATATCCTCGTTCCTTCTCCGATCCAAGAGAGAACAACCTTGCGTCCCTCTTAGAAATTTCATTTCGTCTGTCTGTGAATCCTCTGCACGTCCCTTTTACCAGGAGTCCATGTGTCACTAGCATACAGGATTGTGGGGACAGCCACAGTTTTATAAAATTTCATTCGACTATCTTTCCGTGTTTTGTTTTTCAGGTACCTATGTATCGTTCCACAGATGCGTTAAAAAAAAGTAAGAAGTTAATTTTAAAACTACACATGAAATAGTAGAGGACAAGTCTACCTCACTTCGGTCAAGAGAAACCCTAGCGTGTACTTATTAGTTATTAGTTTCCGACGAACTATTTATTATGGACGGCCCTTGACATGGAAAAAACAGGGCAATGTCACAACAATATACGGTTTCAATAAGCAGTCGATTATCGTGTTAAATACAACACGACCTTTCAAATGTCTAATTTGGCTTATAGACCTACAGACTACAGTTGTGCTAAACTAGTATTTGAAAATAACAGGTACGAACGAAACCGTTCCAAAAAATAACATGTACAAATACCTGTTACTATATACGTAGACCTATTATTATATAAAAAGAATCCGACAACGCGTGTATTACATATTACCCTACAAAACAAACGCGCGCGCATACACAATTAGACTCACCTACAGAACTTCTTGGGTCCCAACAGCACACTGATAATTAGTCTGTAAGGTTTTTAATCAACTTTCAACTGCCTACCATCTCTGCAATACGCTATAGTATACGAGGTTTTATCGCAATATTTAAATTTCTCGCACTAGAATTGTGGTCTAACGTGTGCCTAACTTTTCGTCTACACTCTGAACAACAACAACACCTTATTTGAAGTTCCAAGAAAAGCTTCAAAACAAATTGGATTGGGCAGATCGAGATTTGTCGAGGCAAAGAGGTCGACTGACCTCTAAGGGGAAAAGTCAAAGAAGAAGAAGAAAAGCCTGTGTGTTTGAAACACATGTCGGGAATCGCGGCCGCGGGCAACCGAGCACTATGTAAATGCGCTGATGAATGAAGGGGGCGCCCACCGCGCGCGCACACATATACCACAGTGTCTGGGCGATATTAGAAGGAACGGTGTATATTGACATTTGCACCACCGCGCGATCCTAAAACTGGTTTCATAAATAAGATTTTGCGTTGGCCCCGGCGATGAATATTTTGTCGAGGGAAATATGAATTTCGCGTCTTACAAGAAGAACGATTACAAAGTAATTTTACGACTAGGAAGCGATCGCAGTACGCACAACACAAGAGTTATCAGTTTTTTCAGCCAAACTGAAGACATTCACTTTGAAAATAGAAATCAGTGCTTTAGAAAAGAAGACACTTAGTTTTGATGAATTAGTCTGGAGACACTGATTCAAAAGATTAATCTTTTGGAGGCATTAGTGTTTTCCAAAAACTGGATTTCCTTTTTCATCAATATTAATTTATAAGTCTATAATTGCTTTAGGCTATTTTGGAAATGCTATTAAATACGTACAAAAAAAGTTTTTACTTCTAAACTTTGTACAATTTTTAATGTATGTTTTAATAATACTTCAATAATAAAAACATACAAAATCAGTAGCGTGAAGTATAGTAGCGTAAAATATTAGTAGGAAAACTTGAAGAAAAGCGTAGCATTGCTTTCGAACTGCTGGGCACTTGCACCGTCTTGTGTTGCCGGCTCAGACATCGGCAATGTTTTACTGCATACGGTCATTGACCTTGTACTAGTTGTCACTGTACAAACTGCGGAGTAGGGGACTCATTCGTCCACCCAATGTGTTGTCGCTGTACCCACGCCACGCCATGATATGTATTCTGATCATACGTTAAATTCCGTATTTTCGTTGGCAGTTAAATTCAAACGTCACTGCAACTTTACAATAGAACAAAATTAACTTTTTAATAGTAACAAAAAAAAATTGAATTAATACGCCGGTGGTAAGCGAGGCAATGTCGGACAAACACGAGTGGCTGGGTATGACAGGCCTGCGACCCCAAAGCGTAAACAACAATTACAGACTCGTTTGCTCTCTGCTCCACTGCCTCTGCAATCTCGTCTCGTCTCACAAGTTACCGTAATTGTTGCAAGTTTTACCCAACACATAGGATACCACCCAACGTAGAAATAGTGTGATAATGTTTGTTAATTAACGTCATGCGTTTGAGCAAACTGGTACTCAATGTTTGGACACATTCAGTATTGTCTGACTTCGTACAACCTTTACACTTTACAATAGAATGAAATGTTACCACGTAACCTTCACTTTTTCCTTGGAATCATGTTATTTATGACATACATTTTAGTCGAGTATACTAACATTATTAATATTAGATACATATCAAGGTCTATGCACTGCAATGTACAATGGTCGCATAGAGTAAGTAGTCAGTTAGCGTATATTGCAATGCTACGGATTTATTAAAGATTTTTAACATTGAAAATGTTTATAAGGGCGTGTCGCACATTTGCGGCCGATCGCTGGTGCGTGATCGAAAATGGGAACCGGTGAGTTTCCATAGAAACTACTTCTTTGTTGTCAATAACGTAGTTTTAACGATAATTATGCTAATGTATGCAAAATTTAATTATTCAATTAAATTTTGAAATGTGACTAATTAATCTGATTATGGAAACATTATTAATCAGTCTAATCACTGAATGTATCCATTACTAATTAGCATAAATAATGAGACTCTATATTTCGTTGTTATTAAAACAATATAAGAAAATTTATCAAACAAATCAATTGACGCTAATGTCTTTTGATGTTAAGGATTGGAACAATAATGAACGCATAAAATATATATATCAAATAGAATGCTTGTTTATTACACATTACTCAAGTTAACTTCCGAAACACATATATAAATCATTACCTTAAAATACACTCAGAAACATATAAAACATAAATCATAATATAAATCTGTCTTCGTTGATGGTTGAAAACATAACATACTACATGATATAGATAAACATACACAAAACATAGACAAATCAAATATTATCAAATATTATTCACCCTAAACTAATGAGTTCATTATGTGTCTCAGATGAGTAGCTTTTATATAAATAATATATTTTAACATTATCTTTACTAAATGATTATACAAATTCTCAAAGGTGTTGGTTCTTGGAAAAGAGACAGAGCAGCAGTATTATTATAATATTAGAATCATGAAGACTTAACTTGACTTTTAGAATATCCAATAATCCATCGGTGAAATTTCCTGCTTACTGGTGACTCCATGTGTGGTCGCACCATTGATTGGATGTTTTCACTATCACTTTGAAACTTGCGATGAGAATTGACTTTCGGCGTACGTGGTGTGGTGTTGGTGTAACCCGTCTTCACTAATAGTTTATACAGTTCTGTGTAGTGTAGATACAACCATCATTAGTGGGTTGTGTTCAAATAAAATGTCTATTACAAAGATGCTTCATCGAACTGTTCATGTTCTACTTAGCTTGGTCGTGAATGTGCGTTATGTTATACACTTGTGTTTATGAATATTGAGTTCTCTTATCGTTCATGAGTCTGCACAACTAGAATAATTAAGTCTGAATCATGTTAAGTTTACGATACGAATCACAATGTCCGAAGTTGATATACAAAAGTTCTATTATTGAGATGTCACTTCACTTGTTAAAAGTTTCTAAGTTCCATAATGTCAAATAATGAATAATACTTTAATGTTTATAGTACTGCACTCGAAAGTATAACTAAGTAAATAAACTGCGCAATACTGAGATAAAGTTTTATAAGACTGAGGTAAAATTGTGTAGAACTGAGTTAATAAACTGAGCACAAAATGTTATGAGACTGAGGGCCTCGCGTACTCTGCAAACGGTTTTTATCAAACGTTTTCTACCACAATCAATATTGTGCCTTCCACGCCTTCGGTTGATCCCGATAGGTTCAAGACTTACCCTCTCCTGGGCCACATGTTCCTGCCACTTTGATGATCTTTGGTTTTCGACTCTCTGATTTGTTGCCCTGGTTGTCACCATGACAACAGTCCTCTCCACTTACTTCTTCGAAAGATGCTAACCTCTGGTTGGCTGTTGAACATCCTCTGAAATACACAGCTAAGGACATCGCATTCTTTCTAAGAATATAAAGTAATTGTTCGCCTGTCTGTCAAACCTTTGTTTCGTGAGTTTCCCAAGGTTTGTTGTTACACCCTCGCTAACAATCCGTTGCGTCCTGTTCCTTGTTCAACTTCCACCCCGTTTTTTCTACCAATTAATAACTTCTCGCTCGCTGTCACTCTGAGTTGCCTCCACGATTTCTCGTCGTAAATATAAGTTGTCACTCTGGCGTTGTTTTCATGCTGTGGGACATGGTCGTATGTATTCACTGGGTATTCGCTGTATTGTCTTTGTACTGTCGAGACTTTTCTGAATCCTTTGTCAGTGAGTATCTCTTTTCTTACGTTCACACGTGTTGGCTTAACCCTACAGCGTCCCTTCGTTACAATTTCTGCGTACTTGTGTCACTGGACTCTGCTCTTCATTTGGTTTGTTATGATGTCGTAAATTTGAGTTGAGTTTGGTCTGTCAAAGTCGATCCCAATTTCCTTTGTTGCGTTAAGTCAAACGTTGTCTTATTGTCTCGTAGCTGGCGTCGGGTTGACGTGTTCTTAATTCCCTTTATTTATTCCTCTGGTTTGGGTTGGTAACCTGACTGTGTGAGAATGCACTGCTCGATCAGAAAATTTATAAATTTGAAAATTTTTGATCGCTATATAGTACACATATAAAACTTCGCTTATGAATGCGACTACATTTAACTTATAATCTGTACATTGGTAAATGAAGAATGAATTCATTGATTGGTGAATGAACATAAATATATATATATTATAACGGAACCAAATATTAACTATTTGGGGTTATATGTTTACCGCATACTGAAACCATATTTAAATAAAAATTAACAGTTAAAACTCCATTTGAATGTAACGCATTGAAAATAATGCTGTGTAAAGCAACGCACACGTGGTCGTTATGTAATCAGTTCGCTGTACAAGGAAGCGACCACACCCAAACTGTTAATTATTAATATCTCGGAAACTAATAAATAAAGGCGAAATCTAACATAGCCAAAATGTTTGCCGAGATATTAATAATGACGTGTGCAAATTTGATGCAATATAATTAACAAATGAAAGAGTTAATTAAAATAATTAAATAACTTCTGTAAAAATAGAGTTACAGTAATGAGATTTTAGTATATTATAAAGATAATAATTTCGGACAAATTGTATATTTTAGATTTCACACAACTTGATTTGCAACCAAGTTATTGCAAAATTAAATAAGTACAGGATATCCGTAGCGACAAATTGGTTGCGCCGGATAATTATATTAGATAATAATTCTATTCTCCGTCTGTGGGAACCAGACTTCATTCTCACGGACCGAGGGAATTCTAAATTTTATGTGGTAGGGAGAGTGTTTCGACCAATGAAATCATTTCATGCAGCCCCGGCTAGTGCGGTGTTTTATGGTTGAAAAATCACTCTTCTGTCAGTACTCACGAAGTTAAGACGTAGTCCTTCGATCGTCTAGTAGCCAAAGTGGTGAAGATCAACAAGAAGACTCTACGTGGTCAACACACACGCAATTACGAACACACTAAGTACAGATCATCTGTATAGCTCGTAATTGTTGCGTAAAGGCGAGATACTCTTCAAGACATCAACCAAGCTTATTGTGTACTACCAGTTAGTCATAAGCACGCAACAGATCCACCAGACTTCAAGACCAGACTTCAAGAATACAGCAGAGAGGCCGTCTAAATCATTGGTTAACAGCTGACGAGCAGAGCGACCACTCGAACGAAGCACACACACACACGCTGACGTGCAACGTGCGAATCGACGAGGGACAGGAAGCAGCAGACGTTAAAATATTCACAAACAGCAAGGAAGCAGAGTGTTGCCGAATTTTGAACTCCACGACCGAATCCAGCAGTTCTAAGCAGATTACTTTCTCTAACCAAGGACTCGAATCGACGAGGGACAAATCGGAACGACATCCTCTTCAGTAACAGGAAAGCAAAATCTATTTATTTATTTTTCAGATCAAATTTTCTATTTTTCAATTAAAACATTGTAATTCAAATAATTCAGGTGCCAAACAAAAAGCAAAGACTCTAGTAATTAAAAAGTAAATTCGTTGTGATAATCTGTATAGCAGTTTAAGGTTTTAGTAAGTTATAGTTAAGAAATAGAAGTAGTATAAAAGCGCTATACAAATCTTAACTGACAATCTAATCTTAGATCATACTGCAGTAGATCAGAAGTAGAATCACTAGAAATGAAATAACGTGAACTAGACTGTCACGTCTAATTTATTTTAATTAATTATTCTAATTAATTTCAGAGTTTTATATTTTGTTTCATGAACACTTAGATTCAAATTAATTAAATAAATTTAATTAAATTCAAATCAATTAATAAAGTCAAATTTAAATTGCAATTAACTCGCAAAGAACGAGTTCAGTTTCTTTCCACTATTAAACAATCGAAAAACATCGATTCATTGTATAGACTATAAGAAAATTCATAAGATTATAACCATTCTATTCTTGTGTGTTGTTGGTGTAATAAACAACGTTTTATTACCCCATATAACAGTGTTTTATTGTTGTACGATAAAGCCTACCAGTCTCACAAAACTCTCCCCCTTTAAAGTAACCCATTATGTGTGTTGTTGTAATAATTTGAGATTACTAGCTTGCGAACTTCAAATCCAAAATCCACACGCCCTAGTCGGAAGAATCTGCAAGATCAGACAGCAGGTGGGTACTCACACACAACATTACATTACAATAACGCATAGTAGTGGTAGAGTTATAATATATATATATATATATATATAAATATATTAGATTTATTGAAGCATTTTCAATGCCTTTCTCTGTGCATTGCATTGTGCAATGCCTGTACATTTTTTTTTAATCGCACTAATAATTTAATACTGTTTCTGATAGCAAAATGAAATTAATTAACTGTCACTGTTGAACTTTTCTTACTAATTTAAAATAATTTTCTCTTATATTCTAATTATATAAAGATTTAATTTATACGAGTTATTTTGTCTTTACGTTTATAAGTGTTTTTTTAATAAGTTTATAACAAATTTCACTTCCTTTTACGAGATGAATAATGAGATGTCGATAATCCAGTCGTGGTAAGCGGCTACAGTTGTTCCTTCTGGATACGCGGCGATCTCCTCCTGTTATCCGGCGTTCAGGGTTGTTCTCGGGTAGGGTACGTCTACAATTTCTACTGAATTAATTTTTAATTATGATTTATTCTGTGCATTAAACTACGGAATACTCCAGTAAACTTTAAGTGTTCTTATAAATGCCTATGCAGACAATCTTGTACTATACCGTATTAGCACTCGATATTTAATCTACTCGCGAACTTTCTGACTTGTGCTCGTGCGCTTTTTGTAGACTAATCCTCTAGACGGCCGGTAACGACCACGCGTTATTTAGACTGAATTATACCCTACGAAGAATAAACTCAAATGAGATTTTATCCAAATATTGGCTGACAAATTCCCTTTGTCTACATCTTCCGTAAATGTAAGGTTCTTCCTGCAAAAAACTGTCTACGGACCAAGTTAAGCTTGCGAATAAAATTTATTTTATTACCAGTCTAATTTTATGACTTTTCTTCAGGGTCATAAGACTTTCTCTAGAAGAAAATCATATTTTTAGTTCTTTAATTTGTGAACAAATATTACCACTCGATAGGTTTTTTTATTTATGCATATTCTGGTGTAGGTAAGTCTCATGCCAGAAATTGTATTTTCACAAAAGTTATTTAATTTAATCTGTTTTTTATTATTATACCGTAACATAATTAGACATACCCGCACACGCGCACTCGCCATATGCATATGTTCGCTCTACTTCACAACACTAATTTGTTTGTTTGTTTACTGTCAAAAATTAAATTAAAATAACAAATTTGACATCTATCTTATTGTCTGTTATACAATGTCTGAACATGCAGTCTTTACTTAAACAAATTTTCATTGCAACATGCTATCATACGCTGAGAGTTAAATTATTACCTTATATGCAAATTTCACCTATTGCAGTATACATTATATACATTCCAGAGTCGTTTGTGAAATACAGTTCAGTCGTATACACTATGTTTTCGGAAAAGAATTTAGAAACCACAACATTTCGCACAGCTGATAACATTAAAATATAGGCCTAACATCAGGAATAGAAACCCAACAGTTTAGACAAGGGGGTAAAAGAGATGAACTCTCGAAAAATTTAATTAGCCTATCAATCATATAATATGTAATATTGTTACATAATATAATAAATATTCCATAAAATGTTTATATAATGTTATTGTACATATAATAAAGGTTCATCGTATTTAAAAATTTTGATTTTGACAGAATCAAACCTAAAGCAAATAATTTAATTCATAATTTAAATGGAGTATAGTCTATATACAAAACTGAATGCCCTGGCTGTAAAAAAAAATATGTAGGCCAAACTAAGAAACGTTTAAAGGAAAGGTTTATTCAACACCGTAATTTATATTTAAAACCGGATATATACCAATCATATTTAGTCTTATATACACATGTAAAAACATACATTAAATTTAGTCTTCAAATACAACAGCTGGTATTCAATTTTGAAATACATGGGCTACAGTGTGTCTTATAATACAAGCAACGACGTGGTGAATAAGTTGCATAAGTTCAACCTTATGTGCGGGACGAACAGGGGAACTCTTTAAGTCACCAAGTAGAGAAACACGCCTAAAATTCAACAAGGTGATGGCTCTTCCCACATTACTTTATGGGTCTGAACCGAATATTATGAGTATACTCGACAGGATCGCCCAGAATCGGCTGACTTCAACATTAATAAATTGAAAGTAAAAAAATTAATGCTCTGATTTTATGTTAATGACCAATGTGTTTGGACTTAATGTTCTACTTATTTTTCAAAGCACCATTTAAAGTATCGTTAATGGTTTATTTACATACAATTTTTATTATAAGTTTCGATTTTAACAAACACTTAATTAAGTAATATAATAATTTAATTAGAGTGTTAACACTATTTTTTACAGTGGCGTGGCGTGGGTACGTAACACCTGTTGCCGGACGTAATACGCCTAAAACTTAACCTAAAAATTAATTAGAATTTTTTCTTGTACCAAGTGTTCTTTTTGTAGCATTTTCTATCGTTCGCTGGGAGAAGAAGAGGGTCTCGGTTCAACGGGATCTGACTCCGATTATACTTACACAGAATAAATCAGAACACACATAATCGAATTAAAAATAATAAAGACAAACTGAGAAACATGACTAAACGAACAAAACACAAGTAGGTACGTAGTATCTGCTGCACGTCAGTTCCAAAAACGAACATAGCTGCTAACTGAGCGTTTGCCGGTTTATACAGCGGTAACACATTGGGTGGACGAATGTCCCCCCCCTCCACACTTTGTACCGTGACAACTACTACTAGGTCACTGACCGTACGCAGTAAAACATTCCCGATGTCTAAGCCGGCAACAAAAGAGAGTGCCCAGCAGTTCGAAAGCAATGCTACGCTTTTCTTCAAGTTTCCCTAATAAAATTGTTCGGATTTCAAATTATCCAATAACTAAAGTACTTATTCTGTGATATAATTAATATTAATTTCTAATATTTCCAGTATTGTTGCCGCCGGCAACAGCGGTTACACGAACGCCACGCTACTGCCTCAACTTACTTCAATTGTTTTCACAATGGCCCTTGTGAAGGGCAGAAATCTTGCCCAAAACATGACTTACGAAGAAGTTCGGATAGGAATCCAATTTCAGAGCTTGGCATTGACGTAAATTTTCCGTACGTCTGCCAGTCACATTTTCAGTGCATTTTAATAGAACGAAACTCGTAACAGTCCAAACGTAAAGTTTCGCTCAAAGGATAATGATCTGTGTATGCGGTCTCGGTATACGGCAAGGGGCAGACAAAGCGATACCGGTGTGTCGGAGAATTAGCTCGGAGTGAAAGTTTGTTTGTTGTAGCCCGTATCGGATCCGTGGCGGCGGCGGCGACATTTAGGAGAGACACTACCAGTATATATGGTGTTGGCCCCAATCTTTTGTTCGAGACGGATTCGCTTCAACCGAACCGCTGTCGCGTTTACTGTTTTGACATCGCGCCCAAGTTTCTGACAGTTTCTTTTTTTTTTGTCTGTCACAAACGCTGATTTCGCAAAAAGCCGACCAGACGACAAACAAACGTACACAAAAAAAAAAAGACTGACACGATTTCGTCGGCGCGATACTGCAACTGGTGGCGGAAAATAGAACTAAACCGTGACAGTGCAATTGTCGCGAGTTTGTTACCCTCTTCTCGTTTTCAGTGTTCTGTGTGTACAAGGTAAATACGTACTTTGAAATCGACTTAAGTATTCTTGCTCTTGCATCTACTCTTACGTATTTGTTTTTTTTTCTAAACGGTTGCAAACATCTTGCAATTCGAGTTTGATACCGTACATTGTTTTGTAGAATTGTATCTTTTTTTATTATTAATTGTTATTTCTTCTTTTTCTTCCTCCTCTTCGTATTCATCATCATCATCGTCGCCGTCGTCATCTTCTACTTCTTCTTCTTCTTCGTCAACATCACCATCTTCACAACACGGCATAGGCAAGGTGCTGCCTGTTCCGCCTTCAAAGATCCCCCCAGCCAGCTCTTCCTGGGTCTAACCACACACCTGTGTCCTATAGATTTGTATTTCCAGCAGATTTGTTTGGCCAGTCTGGAATCTGACATTCTTTTTAAGTGTTCTTTCCACTGTTGTTTGTAATATTTTAATCTTTAAATTAAGTTAAAAAACTTGTAACTACTCTCTTATGGCTTCATTCTTTATATGGTCAAGTTTAGAACACCTTTTAACTCCTCTTAAGAACGCCATTCCCGTGGCCTGTATTTTAGTGGCATTTTTGTTGGTTGTTATCCGCTTCCTCTTCATCGTCTTCTTCTTGTTCTTCGTCCTCTCCAGTTTTTCCACCTTTTCTCCAGCTTAAATATTCTTGCTCTTGCATCTACTCTTAAATATATTTTTTTTCCAAACGGTTGCCAATCAAACAAACATCTTGCAATTCGAGATTGATACCGTACATTGTTTTGTAGAATTGTATAGTTTTTTAATCACTAGTTGTTATTTCTTTTTTTTCTTCCTCTTCTTCCTATTCATCGTCATATATCGTCATCATCATCGTCTTCTTCTTCCTTTTCGACTTCTTCTTCTTCTTCTTCTTCCTCTTCTCATCCCCGCAGTGTTTTACTGCGTACGGTCATTGACCTCGTAGTAGTTGTCACTGTACAAACTGTGCAGGGGGGACAAATTCGTCCACCTTAGTGTTGCCGTTGTATAAACCGGCAAAACGCTCAGTTGGCAGCTATGTTCGTTTTCGGAATTGACGTGCAATAGATACTACGTACCTATGTGTGTTTTTTTCGTTTAATCATGTGTTTCCCTGTTTGTCTTTATTATTTTTAATTCGATTATTCTGATTCGATTTGTGTTCTGATTTATTCTGTGTAAGTATAATGAGAGTCAGATCCCGTTGAACTGGGACCCTCTTCTTTTTCCAGCGAATGATAGGAAATGCTCTAAAAAGAACACTTGTTTTTCTGTCTAAAAAGAAAAAAATCGAATTAATTTTTAAGTTACGTTTTAGGCATACCACAACCGGCAACAGGTGTTACGTACCCACGCCACGCCACCGAAGTAGACTCAGATGAGTTTTTGGCCATGTCACAAGAAAATGCTTAAGACGACCCCCCCCCCCCCGTACTAGAAAAACATCGTTGGGAAGACCTTTTGGTCAGCGCAAGCGAGGAAGCCCAAGAAAACCAAGAACACTCTTGGATAGCATAGAGGAGTGTGAGGGTGGTCGCGGCGAGCAATGGAAGGAGAAGATTGGAGGAATGTCCTGAAGGACGTTACGGCCCAGCCATAATGATGATGATGATAACAACACAGATGTAGATATAACAAGCGTGATTACCGGTAAATCCTATCTATTCGGACTGCTTCCATTGTAATATTTTTCCCGCTTGAAGTTTCGATCCCTGGAATCGTGGTGGTTGAAAGACCCTCTGGAAGATTTAGCACTGTTGTCTTTCATCCGCCACTCATACCTTCTGAAGATGATCCCAGATTCCAGGTGTTGTATAATTTAAATATTGTGTTTTTGTAATTAAATATGTTTTAGAATTGGTTTACGGGGTATGTTTGGGACTCAAGAGTAGACTAGGTTCCTAACGTAGAGAAAGTGATATTTGGTAAATTCGTCATTGCCTCGAGTTCAGAGCCGCTTTTGTAAACAAGTTTCACTTTCAACTTTGTAAACAAGATTGGGTATAGGCCTATAAGGTAAGCGTAAAGCGAGGTAAGGCACCAACTCCAGAGGGTTGCCGTGCGTCGCTCATAGCTGTGCGTGTGAAGAAAAGGACACATTGGTAATATTCTGTATTAATAATACTTTAAAGAATAATAGTTTTTTAATTAAAGTAATAAATTGGAAAAGATACTGTTAACTAGTAACTTGAGATTAATTTAGAAATATCGAAGAATAATTACATTGGAACTTTTGTTTAAATACATATACTTCATGTTTCTGGTATCTTTGAATTCTAATTCTTAACTCAGTAAACTACCCAAACTTTCTATCTGTTTTGCTATTCGAGCAGGTAGTATATTTTGCTGGTAATTTATCTTAGGATAATGCACCGGTATAACACAGGGATGGAAACGTCAGGCGAGGAAAACACTACGACGGAATCGGTCCGAATACAGGATTTACCCATAAGAAGTCACCCACCCATCGCGTAGAGGTTTTAAAGAAAATTGGTGTAATTGAAACATAACTCGAGCTTTAATTGGAATCTAATCAGTGTTTACTATAATTAAGTGACATGTCCTATTATAAACAAAGCGGTCATGAGCGCAGTACCGAAAGCTTTAACAATAACGTGCTGGGGGGTAAAAAGCTGGATACTGACAATATAATGAGTATAGGTCCATTATGTAAATAGGCAGTGGTGGAGGGGCTCTGCCTTCTTCCGGGTCATGACTCCTGGTAATTTTCATCAAGGGTTGTCTTCCCCTAGCCTTTCGTGCCCCAACATCCAACTGCAAGGCGGCAGCAAAATATAATCCTATAACAATACGCAGCACAATTACAGCCGACTAGATCCCCCCTGTAATACTCCAAAGATAAGCCGATCAAGGATCATTTCCCTTACGCCCTAACTTTGTACTGGTGGTGGCTACTACCCTACACCATGTCCTGCCCTACGCCAGGAATATTTATCGAATTTCCGATCTAGATCCGTAATGTTTTGCATCAACAAGGTCACCTCTTGTACGATGTGGCGCTTCCATCACACAGTACGGTCTTGGCCAGAGAGAGAGAGAGAGAGAGGCGTCGGGCTCCTTAGGAAGCTAACATCACTTCATCCAACCCTGTGAACTTGTAAGGACTCGTCCCCAGTCAACCCGATACAAAGCTTTTATATAGGCTATATAGAGCAACAATAAATATTTACCCAGGGCAGTATTTTGTAAATAATTAGTATAAGGAGAGTATGACGAATAGTTTAAAAAAATTGTGCGTGAAAGTACAGGCGTGGACACGGGGTAGGTCTGTCGAAAGTTTAATTACTCGAGCTTTTATTGAAATCTAATTAGTGTTTACTAATTAAATGGCTTGTTGTATTATAAACAAAGGGGCCGTGGTATGTGTTATAATGCAAAAAGCGCAGTACCGAAAGCCTTAAAAACAATGAGTTGCGGGGGGGGGGGTAAAAGCTGGATATATTGACAATAATGGATGTACGAGGTCCATTATGTAAATAGGCAGGCAGTGTGGTCGCGTCAAGGGACAATACTACGATGTACGGAGTAGAGAGTTTAGTGCTGCGTCCGCTGGGGACCGCCGAGTCGCGACTTGGTTTTTCATACAGTTTCACGACGCTACACAAGATTCTTTCTTGTACTACGACGGTATACTATAGTCAAACTATTAGAATAATTGGAATTTTCCTAAAAGTATATCTGATATAAGTAAACTGTTGTCGATAGAGACGGGTATTCGGCGTTGTAGTTTCGACGATTGACGTGGTTAAAAGGAAAAAGAAATGTAGACATATATAAAAGAGACAAACGAATGTGAAAAAGACACAAAGCCTGGCAACAATGGAATGCGCACAAGAACATAGAAAACAGAACAAACTTCTTACAAAGCACAAAGGAAACATACAAATTAATTAGGAATATTATGAGAAATTACATTATTTTCACATCATTATTTTCGCAGATATACGGCAGGAACAGAAAACTATGAGTATACTCGACAGGATCGCACAGTATCGGCTGAACTGGTGGGAACATCTTTGACGAACGGATGACTGCCGCGCATCCCCAAACAAATATGGGACTATAAGCCGAGGGGACGGAGAGGTGTGGGACGTCCGAGGAAGCGCTGGAGTGAACAGCCTAATCTTTGTCTATTTGAGACCGGAACAAACCATCCATGGTTTAATTCTTGATGATGATGATGATGAGAAATTATGACAAAAATCAGTTAAATAAAATAGAACAAAATTTTAAAAAGAATAAAACGAGGGACTTTTATAGTACTTTAAAAACAAAACTTAAGTAAATATTCCCCTCCAAACCTGTGCTTTAAAGACCAGAGTGGAAAAAAAGCGTACAATAATAAAGATAATTGCGACATCTTACCCAGTTATTTTGAAAACCTACTGAACGGTGAACGCATTAAATCAAGATTCAGTTTTAATCAAGTGAACACTCAACAAGCTGATTCTCTCCTTCCAGATAAAGAAGAAATCATTGCAATAATTCAATCTCTTAAAGACAATAAGGCGCCTGGAGAGGACTCAATCATTGCTGAACTTTGGAAACATACAAATGATAAATATCCAGAAAAATTGCTGAAATTATTCAAAACATTTGGACAAATGAGAAAATTCCTGACGACTGGGCAACAGCATGGATTCATCTAATCTACGAGAAAGGTGATAAAGCAGATGCGAATAACTACAGATGTAATTCACTTTTGCCAGTTACCTATAAAATCTTATCCAAAACATTACTGTTCAGAGCAGAGAAACAACTTGACTCACAAATAGGTGAATACCAATGTGGCTTCAGAAAACGTAGGTCATGCGCAGAGCAGATTCTTAATATAAAATCAATAATGACATAGTTGAAACGAAGATCTAAAGACTTTGTAATTACCTTCATTGACTTTACGAAGGCATATGACTCAACTGATAGAGAGTCATTCTTAAAAACCCTTAATGAATTTGGCTTGGATAATAAAACAACAAATTTAATCAAACAAACGCTGACGAATACCTGCTCCAAAGTGAATTTCAGATGTAATTCTAGACAGCTTCTAGGAGTCAGACAAGGGGATAGACTGTCACCGTTGCTTTTTAACTGCGTTCTGGAAAAAGTAGTAAGAGAATTGAGAAAATCATTGGAGAAAAATCACATCAGCCAGGGAATTTGACTAGGCTACGACAGAGATAACCTGTCAATAGATTGTCTAGCGTTTGCAGACGATCTAGGAATCCTGTCGGACTCGGAAAACAGCTTGCAGATGGGTACACATTTGTTAAACCGAATCTGCAAAGACTCTGGATTGGAAATATACACACTTACGACCAAAGTGATAGCTTTTCGTGGAACTGATTCCGTACGGGCAAAAATTGTTATAGATGGTACTGTCCTGGAACAAGTTACAATTTTGGGGTACAGTGTGTCTTATAATGCAAGCAACGACGTTGTGAATACGTTGCATAAGTTTAATCTTATGTGCGGGACCATCAGGCGAAATCTTAAGTCAGCAAGTAAAGAAACACGCCTAAAATTCTACAACGTGATGGCTCTTCTCACACTTCATTACGGGTCTGAGAATTGGACTTTAACGAAAAGCCAGGCCAGTCGCATTCAAGCGGCTGAAATGAGATTTCTCAGGCACGTGGCTGAAATGAGATTTCTCAGGCACGTGGCAGGGTATACTCTCCATGATCATAGAAGAAACACAGATATATATACGGCAGGAACTGAATATTATGAGTATACTCTCCATGATCATAGAAGAAACACAGATATACAGCAGGAACTGAATATTATGAGTATACTCGACAGGATCGCCCAGTATCGGGTGAATTGGTGGGAACATCTTTGCCGAATGGATGACTGCCGCATCCTCAAACAACTATGGAACTATAAGGTCCATGAGGGGACGGAGAGGTGTGGGACGTTCGACAAAGCGCTGAGAGACCAGCTCTAATCTTTGCCAGTTTGAGACCGGAACAAACCATGCTTGGTTTAATCCTTGAAGATGGTGATGATGAGAATATTTTGACCGAAATTCCATCTTATAGCCGTATTAATATAGATCCGCGAGAGACTATACAGTGTTGAATAGCAGCAGGAAGCCGTGGGTCGCACACATAGCTCGGTTACATTATTATTAAACGGCCCCGAGAGTGCAATGACCTTTCGACGGTTGTGTATATGACATACTTTAGCTGGCACGCATTGGGTCAAACCGACCGCCTTCGTTCGTGCCAACGCGTTTTCTATTTTGTTCGTTCCCGCTGCCGCTGCCTTACTTCTTCTTCTGTTTCTTTTGGACACTTTCTTTCGACTGGCCATAAACCGTCGGCAGCAGCTCAGCTGATTTCTCGTTACGTCAGCTGTTTTCACCGATTTTTTGGTACTGCCCCAATGACCGTACCCGCACTGATTTTCGATATTTCGATTATGCGATTATTGGCATCGATATGTAGTAAATACCGCATATAATTTTAATTAGGTCTAACGCACTAAAAACTTATAAATCACCGATAAGTTCGAATTTTGGAACAGAAACCTTCCTAATAGTTGCTACGGGTTCTCGGTCAGTTGCGACAAAGTGAAAATACAAAGCGGAAGTGTCCGGGTAAGAACAGATTTTTTTATTTATTATTAAATTTAACATGTTGAAACTGGTCTGTAAGACCAACCATCACTTATCTCTAATACCTCTTAATACTTAATACATATCAGCCAAATTAAGTCCAATGACATCCTTTAGTTAGTTATGGTGTTCTTAACTAAACACTCTCACCCGCGCACAATGCTCTGCTTTTATAACACAAAACACTACACAAGTTCAAATGGCTTTGTTCTCTTCAGTCTTCGGAACACGTGTTGATTGTCCAGCAGCTGAAGACCTTCAACATTTTCGTGGAGGTGAACTCTTTCTTCATGCTTCCTCGCAAACCTTTTAATCTCTTGTTTAATTGTTGGAATACCTAGATCTGTGTGGATATCGGCGTTTCTACCATACTATGATGCATTCACCATGGTCCGCAAAACTTTGTTTTGGAATGTTTGTATTATTCTAATGTTACTATCTTTCGTGCACCCCTAGAGTTGAATTCTATACAGCCAGGTGGGTTTAATTATCTGATTATACGAGGGTCATTCAATAAGTAAACAAACAAACAGCTGTGGAGCAAAAACTTTTTATTCATTCAATATAATTTTTTTTTACTTTTCAACGTAAAATCCAGCAACGTCTATGCACTTGTCCCATCTCTTTACAAGCTTTTTTATTCCCTCAGCAAAGAATTCTTTACCTTGATGTCGAAGACAGTTTTGGACTTTTTCCTTCACTTCTTCATTGCTGTTGAACTTGACACCACGCAAAGTCTCCTTGAGTGGGCCAAACTAGAAAAAGTCAGACGGGGCAAGGTCAGGGCTATAAGGGGGATGAGGCAGGATCTCCCAACCTACTTTTTTTATTGTTTCGAGCGTCAGTTTTGCCGTGTGTGGGCGGGCATTATCGTGAAGAAGAATCACACCTTTCCTCTGTCATCCCGGACAGTTCTTCTTCAATGCAGGCTTAACTTTGTTCACAATCATGTCAGAATAGTACTGACTATTGATGGTACGCTGGTCTTGTAGGTAATCACAGAAAATTGGGCCTTGGGAGCTCCAAAAGATGGTTAACATCACCTTACCAGCCGATGGCTGGGTTTTGAATTTCTTTTTGGCGGGTGAACTGGGATGCTTCCACTCCATGCTTTGTCGATTTGACTCAGGTTCAAAATAGTGACTCCAAGTTAGTGGTTATAGTGGTTCCAAATCCAAAAATCTTATAACAGAACGCTGTTCTTCGAAAGTACTGTCCTCAAGAGGACACGCCATCGTAAATAAAACTGTATTGGTTATGTTTATGCAATATATTATTGAACAGCTGATCAAAACTCACAACGACGTTGCCAGGTAACACTCCTGAAAGTTTCAATCAGCTGCTACAATTAATTTCTTTTCTACAACTGTTTGTCTGTTTACTTATTGAATGACCCTCGTAGGTCAGAGTTTTACTGTATAAAGACAGGTTGGAAAGTTTTCCTATGAGCCATTTATATTGTCGGAATTTTATGTTAAGCTCCTCTTTTTTTTTTTACATGCCTTTTCCATCTCAGTTTGGTATCCAATGTCATACCAAGGTACTTTGCTTTGTTTCCATAAGGGGCTACCGTTCCATTTATGACCAATGATGGAAGATTATTCAATCTTTTATTGGTGAAATTAATGTGTGCCGATTTGGCTTCGTTAATTTAATTTTCCATTTTTTTTGTCCATTCATATATGGTATTGCTAGCTTTCTGCAATAATCGGGTTGAAATAACCAAATAACCTCATCTTGCCCTATTGCAAACAAATCTATATCATCAGATACATCAGCAAAAGTAGCCAATTTTGCTTGTTCTAAGTTTGGTATGTCACTGGTAAATAATAAATACTCGACAGGCCCAAGAACACTGCCATGTGGTACTCCCGCCTGCATGTTTTTTAGGTCTGAATATGCTTCTTCTTGTTTAACTCTAAAAATCTATTAGATATGTACGAGGTAAGGATTTCTACATATTATCTAGGTAACATTTTATTTAACTTAAAAATTAATCCTTTAAGATGAAATCACAGTTTTGTTGCAACTGACCGAAACCGCCTAGGGGCAACGAGGTATTAGTCCACTGTGAATCTCAGAGCCGCCTAGGGACAACGAGGTATTTGTCCACTGTGAATCTCAGAGTTATTATTCGTAATCTGTCGTTAGGTCGTACACGTATTAACTGATTATTAAGCTCTGCGGTATACGATACGGAGAAGTATTTCAGTACACTTTGCGATTTATTTTCATTAATCAGATAGGCTGTGTAAGTTTAACTATTTTTTTAATGAAGTTGCTTCCCTGAATCTCAGACATACTCCATGTAAACTTTCCCCTTTCCGATGTTAAATATATTGCAAGCATAGTTTAGTTGTAGTCTTCTTCTTCTTCTATGGTGTCACAGTTCGAAGTCGAACCTTAGCCTCCATGTGTCCCTGTCCTTGGCGATCGATGTCCATAGTTTTATTTTAAGCAAAGTATCACCATCATCCCCTCGCCACTGCGTCAATCTAGCGATGCTTGGGTCTTCCGACAGGGTTTCTACCCTCGATTTGACTAAACAGTACCTTTCTAGGTATTCGGTTGCCTTCCATCCTAATGATGTGTCCTGCCCATTGCAATCTATGCAGTCGGATAGTGGTGACCAGATCATTGTCTTTATGTAGCTTGTATAGTGACATTGTGACACGATCCCCATATCCCATTAACTGGGATTGGTCCACATATTCTCCTTTCAAAAGTATTGACTATGTTAGCGGCTTGTTTGTCCAGAGTCCAAGTCTCGCTGCCATATGTTATCACCCCCCTAATCATAACTTTATATAATGTGACCTTGGACTGATGGTGCATACTCCTTGTCTTGAATAGTGGTAGTCAGTCCATCTTAATCCATTTGTCTTTTCAGTTCTATAAATGTTTTCAACAAAGCACGTAGATCACTATTACTGCCAACGATAGTGTTTATATTTTCCTTTTAATATATATGTAGCGACATATCTTAAATTATAATATCGTCGCGGAGTCGCAAGTTCGATCGACAGACATCGGTCGCTTGACTATTTATTAGTAATTGCGCGGGAAAGTAATCAAGTTTTCCGCTAGTGAAACGAGGTCACTATAATTTTACAAATAATAACGATGAGACGTCCGGACTTCGATTCCTTAGCCAGCACATTGCAGAAGCGACGTTAGATATTTCTTATCAGCTGTTCGTCGTCGTTCAAACTTGATCGACTAAGAAAATTAATTTCCTTCATGGCTAAGTAATTCCATGCTCTTCCGTCTGTTGCAAATGACGGGACATTTGATTTATTACTTTATTATTGATTCTGAGTTTTTTTTAATTGACTCCCTTCTGTTATATACGGTCGCTCTCAATTACCGCAAAACTGTAAGTATGACTTATGTAATTCTTGACCTAAATTATTCTAAATCCTGCAGAGCGATATTCCAGTGAAAATTCTACCTTCCACAATTCTACAGAATGTTAGCCTGAATTAGGTTTATTGATTTTTTTTTATTAGTGGGAGTCCTACAGTCTATGCCCCATCCCGCATTTCGACCGCCATTTCTCCCTATCCTTCCAGTCATCAACTTCAATAGCTCGATCTCTCCTGCTTTTCCTAATTGCTGTTCGCCATTGTGTCGTCAGTCTTCCTTTTCTTCTCCTGTTTTGTGGTGAGTAAGTCGATGCTTTCTTTGGCCATCGCTTCTCCTCCATACCATACCATAGCAACTGCCTAGGTTCTATTCTTTCTGCTGTTGTAAATACGCGCCCTCTTTTCCTTCTTATATCTTCGTTTCTAACATGTTGCATTCTACAAACATTACACGCTCTTCTTAAGCAGTCCATTTCCACAGTTTCTATCATCTTTTTCTCTTTATTTATTAAAATTTTTAGTCATACGTTAAAATGGGATCCACAATAGATGTGTAGATTGTCAGTTTCGTTTGAAGTTTCATTTTGTTCGACCAAAGTAACGAGTTTAGCAAACGAATAGCCTTTTTCCCCTGTTGTATCCTATTTTTGATGTCATTTTTTGTTGTTCCATCTTTTGAAACAATGCTTCCCAAATATCTGAACTCGCATACTGAACTTGCATACTGAGAGGTATTCTTGAACAGGATGATTCAAAATTGCACGGCAATCTCTCGGGACCTGACTCTATAGCTAAAAATAAGAAAAAAGTCCATATAAACATAGGTCCGAATACGGTTCGTTAGCGAGTTACGGCTCGCGAACCAGTTCGCCCTGATTTCTGCTCCCACGGTAAAATGACGCCATTCTGAAATTCTTGGGGTGTAAAGTGAAGGATAAATTTTGTGGTTTCTTATGGTTTTTGATCTGAGTAATTGAATAAAAGGGGTCCCAGAGCTCTACCTTTATTGGTTTCTAAGAAAAACTGTGTAAACACAAACAATTGGAGTCCAAAAACACACATGTTTAGATTTGGGGTAAAATAACTTCGTTAATTTGCGAATAAACAAGTAAATATTTCTAACTAACTTTGTAGAGGATTTAATTTTGAGAAATTTGATGTGTATAATGTCTATTAAAAATAATTACGAATTTGAGAAATTTTAGTTTAACTAAAAACAAAACAGACCAAAATGCGTCAGAAAAGTGTTACAATTTACAGAAATGGCATAGTAAACTTTCGAAACGCCTACACTTGGGCAGACGAAAACCCACGAGACCCCAAGACGTGACCAACATACTTCTTCATTTAATGTGTGGTGCGGTCTTCTTGGTGATAATCTCTTACGCCCTTTTTCCTTACCACCAAGGCTTAATGGAAGACAATACTTTTTTTGCAAACGAATCTGATGGAACTCTTGGAAAATATTCCACTTGCAGTTAGAGTGGAGGTGTGGTTTTTGAATTACGGTGGATCTGCTCACTACTGTCGTGATGCGATGAACCATTTAAATAATACTTTCGGTAAGCAATGGATTGGTCGAAACGGACCAATAAAATGGCCAACGCGATCTCCTGATCCACGCCAGCAGACTTTTTCTTTTGGGGTTGGATGAAATCGTTTATTCCGCTCGTATTTGCAGACAAGAAGAATTGAGACTTCGCGTAATAGAATATGGAGCTACTGTTAAGAATAATTCTGATCCTATAAGACGTGCCTGGATTCGACGAGCTGAAATCTGCATTCAACAAAATGACAACATTGAACAACTGCATTGAACGAACTTTTGCAGCTTTATGAATTTAACAATTTTGATATTTAATCATTTGGAAGGAAAACTTCAACAATATAAGTTTTCAATTTGTTTACAGTTACGTTTGTTGTGAAAACGTTTACGAAAATCTGTATAAGAAACATCCACACACGTTAATGCAGTTAATGCTGCTTAGTATTATTACTGTTAACCGCTATTACTACGGTTTGCTTTAACGACCGCATACTATTATTTGGTTTGTATCGTATCAAAATCAGTGTCAACTTACGATTCAAAGTCCAATCATTTTCCAGTGAGCAGTACATGACAGAAACACTTACCTGAAACAAACGAAATTAACAAAATTAGTACAAACTCTTTACTCCGTTAATTTATTTACAAACATAGTGTAAATGTAATCTACTTATTTTAATACTCATACTGAGATTACAGAACAATTTACGTGTTTCTTGAATGTTCTAGAGGAATTCGGCTGTAATGTTGTGTGCGTACGTGATTTCAACATGCGTTCGCGAGACTTTTATAAACGTCGCCAGCCGCGCGCACTGTGTCAAGGCCGCAATCAATTCTACGTCCTAGTGTTGCGCTGATGCGTAGTATGTGGAATGTTCTGGTGTCTGAGCGGGATATAAATACAAGGCTTCAGCGGTGCTTAGTTCAGTTATTGTCGGGTGATTACACAGTGAGTTTGAATTGCGATATATAACAGTGCGGTTCGAAGTATTGTGGTGAAGTGTTATGTGCTTTATAATTGTGCGGGACAATTGTACTACAATTGTGTTTTATATTAGTTGACATTTTTATTGCGCGTGAACAATTTTTACTTGATCCGTTGTAAGAGACTATCTTGTTGATTACAAACTAAATAACTGTGATAATTAAAGCTGGTTTTTAGTGACTTCATTGGTGTCTTGTATTTTGTTTTCCACTGTACCAGTAGACCGTAGTAACACTATATTAACTATATACTTATTATGCAAGATCTTAAACTGTCACGGTCGGTTCCAACATTGTTGAAGTTATTGTTATCTGCCGGGCTGTTTTTAGGCCGATAGTCCACAGTTGTCGTTATTGTTATCTGCCGGGCTGTTTTTAGGCCGATAGTCCACAGTTGTCGTTATTGTTATCTGCCGGGCTGTTTTTAGGACGATAGTCCACAGTTGTCGTTATTGTTATCTGCCGGGCTGTTTTTAGGACGATAGTCCACAGTTGTCGTTATTGTTATCTGCCGGGCTGTTTTTAGGACGATAGTCCACAGTTGTCGTTATTGTTATCTGCGGGCTGTTTTTAGGACGATAGTCCACAGTTGTCGTTATTGTTATCTGCCGGGCTGTTTTTAGGACGATAGTCCACAGTTGTCGTTATTGTTATCTGCCGGGCTGTTTTTAGGACGATAGTCCACAGTTGTCGTTATTGGCAAACATTACGGCCCCACCGTCGGAGGCCATCATCAGTGTGTCCGATGGTGGATTGGCGGACGTCGTGCCAATCTGTCGATCGTTTTACACTGAAGATGGTCTCCGGTGGTGGGGACGAAACGTCTGTTATCAGTAGAAGCAGTAGACCACGGCCTAATTGCCCGCCGTGAAAGTCTTAGGAATGAAACAATACTTTGGACCAAACAGATACTGTAAACAACTTTGTCACTACTTATTGCCACACTGCTAAATACTTCGTTCTTGACGAGGCCTATCGGTGTCTCCACCCTCTTCAGGTCTTAAACGACAAAGGCCTGAAGATGGTGGAGACACCGAAAGGCTTCGTCAAGAACGAAGTATTCAGCAGTGTGGCAACAGTAGTGACAAAGTTGGTGTTAAGATGGCTGTTAATAAAACTAACAAAACTGGTGATAATATACTGTAAAGGTACGTCCATACTAGTAGACAAAATCGCACAGCTAGTGTCTATAGACATTGTTCTCCGATTGTCTATAGACAAACCAGGAACAAATTACGTGTTCTGCAACTTTTCGTAGACAAAAGTCGCAGGTCTGTGGTATCCCATCTCGGATGGAAAACTTGAGACATGTTGCGCAACATTTCGTCGTGTGGAAGTGTCTGGATACTACCGTTCACGTGCCTTACTCGCTGTCTTTGACAGCTTATTCGTTGTGATTATTTAAACAATTAATACTCAATTTTCTATTGTAGTGTATTCATTGTTCATAGCCTAAAAGCACCAAACCTATGATTTTCGATAAAGTTTTAATTACTCACATTCTTAAAGACGATCGATTTCGGTCGTAGACCATCGTCAGGTTACATACAGCGCACTTGCGGTCACAATATCGTAAAACAGCCACTATTTACAAAAACGAATTCGTAGACATTGATTAATAAACGCGATACGTATGTCGGTGTCCAAAGTTTCTCGATAACTGATTTTTTTACAATGTTTATGTTTACATTCAGTTCTATATATTATATCAGCTGATTACTGTATGTTGATTTTCATTTTGCCGCAATATTTCAAATGTGATACGATTTTTGAAGTCCGTCATGACGTTCAATAGATTTTCGTGGCCCTCTTATTTTACATGTTTGTATATTCGGTATTGTTCATTTATATTGTAACGAAAATTAAATTGAATGGTTACAAATTCTTAATCTGGTCTGTTCTTCTTCCTTTCAGTTTAAGCCCCACTGTTGGGCTAGCCAAATTGTAACTAAACGTGGTTATGGTGTTTAAGTATTGGTGTTGTGTTACAAAATATATAAATATGTGTTCGTGTAAGAAAATAAAATTGTTTGTTAATTTTTTTTTTTTTTTTTAGTCAATTAATTAGAAACAATTAATTAATTGAGTTTCGTGAAGTTCCGAAATGTTTCTCTCTTATTTAGAAAATTTTACAAGCTTTTGTGTATTTATGAAGAAACTCCAACCACTTATAGGATTGTCTCCAATTACAATCGATCTTTGTTTACGTTCGTTTTGGAAGTTATCTTCCTTCTGGTGGTGAAATTCTTGTAGTATATTTTGTTTAAATTAAAGTATATTTAAATTGCTATATTTATGAATGAAAGAACTGTTTTAATATGAAAGGTATAAATTATTTTATTGACAACTGTTTACTTGGACTCTTGTCGATTTTTAAATAGATTCTCAGGGTATCGATGTTATTACAAATTTTTATATAAAATACAAAAGTTCTTTGAACAGCTATTTATGGGAAAAGTCAGAGAAATCGGGCAAAGATTAAAAAGTATAACGTTACAAGATAATTCTTAATACTAAAAGGACATATATTCAATTGAAAGAGTAAAATAAATAAGTAGGATGCGAACCGTCGCAGACAAACACTAGATGGGAGTGTTCAGTTGAGGGTTGATGAAACAGTAATGGCCGCCATCGAAGTTGTAAATCGTCCCTTCGTAGTTTTGGCATCCCAATAAAGATGTTTTCCTGTCGAATTTACGTCCTGGTGTCTGCAAATCTTCCTTCTGATGTTGGTGTAGTGTCTCTGGTTAAGTTTCGGTGTTGTATTTGGAAAAGTGGTGTATTTATAAGTCAGTTTCACTTTTGTCGATCAGGCACTTTTGATGGTTAAGTTATATACTGTTTTACTAGTTTTACTAGTTGTAGTGTAGTTTTGTGCTATACAATGTTATTTAGGCGTTTGTAGGTGTTTATGTCACTGTGTTGAAGTTGTAAAATGTTTTTTGCCGCCACTCGCGATTTTCACTCTCGGATCCTACTATTAATCGCCATTACGGTATTCGAAACTAGGTTAATACGTTTTAATTGCTCGTGTCAAGTGTCCCGTACAACGTTCAATAATTAACTCTCTTACTTCCTTCACCTCCGACTAAAACCTTAGCCAAAGCAATATCATTCCTTACATTGTTCGAATTTTATTTTGCATCCTGTGCATGTAATAAAGTTACATTATATAACTGCTTATACTTTGGTTATTATTCAAATTTATTAGCTAGTTGTTACTTAATTTTATCCTTCAGTTCATTCGGCGTATTTTGATATCGAATAATGCCGTTTTATTAAGTTTTTTATCTAAAATTGGTAATTTTACCTTCATTTTGTATATTGTAAATTTTAAAATCCAGCTTCCAGTCATTATTCAAATTCTGCCATTATCAAGTTATATTTATGATTATTAAATCTCATATTGTAATAAAAGGTTTATATTCCCTTAATTTCTTGCAATTATCTTGAATTGGTTAAGTTTTAAAATATTATGTTGGAATATATGACTCCCCTCTCCAAATTTTTGAGTTCTGTCATTTCCATTTTTATTAATAATCCTGGCTATAATTTTACAAAATCTTTCTAAGTTAAATTTCTAACTATATGGCTTTGTTTCTGGTTTACCTTATCTAAATCCCTTCAGTTTAAATGTATTAAAGTACTTAGTTTCTCAGTTTTGATGATGTTTAGTTTTCATCATTTTGCCTAGATTCCTAACAATTTTTCCATACAAATTTTTATATAAACAATACATATTGAGTTATACCCTCTCTGACTTTTTAACATTGTAATATAAATTAAACATTTTTTCTATTAAACAAAATAACAATTAGTATCTGTTTCAATACTACTAACATACAAGAAATAATTTTAAATAATAGTTGTCTTCAACTCGTTAGACAATTTTTCCTTTATACTTACAGCTTAATACTAATACATTTTTAAAATTCTTATTCTATATAAACAAAACCTTATTTTCTACATTCTTATTCTCTATTCCTTATATTAAGTTTAATTAGCAGTTTTTAACTGTTTTTTAATATGGTTTTTTGGGTAATTGTACCCTGTCACTTTGTGTCTGTTTCTGTTTTTATTCATTATTTAAATAAATGTCATTTCAAACAGATTGACAGCTCTATATTAACATATGCATTATATTCCCTCTGTACAAATAATAAGTCACTCAAAAGTTGTATTTTTTCATTGTTTACACAGTTTGTGGATGCCAATGATGAAACATAGGGTTTATTTTTTTATAATACACAAACTAGCACTGGTTCACTTTACACTCCTTGATGCTATTTCTAAATGGTTATTTAGTCTTATTAAAATCAAGAGATCTGTTTGTGGGTTACAATGAAGATTTGTTCTTTGGTATTATATTATTGTTTCACCTTGGTCCACTTGCAACTCTTACTCTATACACTTTTAGTCTTATTTCTATTGTACATGTGGTTTTTTCTTCATGAATACTGTGTTATACTTTTTATTATTATTGTTTTTATTTATTTTTGGGATATGGGTGTTTTTATAAGAGCATTCCTTCTTCTTGTGGATGCTGTCTTCTTCTCGTTTCTTCAACGATGTCTTCTTTTCTTCTGGCTTCTTAGAACTGTATGTTCTTCATCTTCTTCTGGATGTCATCGGGTTTTTTGGGGTTCCTTCTTCGCCTACTCTTCTCGTTTATTCAAATGCATCACCTTTTATGGTGGATCTTGCCTTGTTCTGGGTTTCTACTTTATCTATTCCTTCCCTTCGTTGTGGGTTTAGTAATGTTCTGGGTTGCTTCCTTATCTACTCCTTACCTTCCTGGGTTATATTTTTTCACCTTGAGTTATTAAACTGGTTTTGATGATTCATCACTAGTAACATTTCTTTTATATGAACTTATACTTTTAATATCAATGATTGTTCTGCACGGTTGTACTGAATTAATTCTTTATATTATAAAGCTTTCTTCGGATTTGATGTTATTATATTATTTTAATGACCAATTCGCCATTCATTTTTATGTGTTTATCTGTCACGCTACAATATATTAGATCGTATTTCATCACTACATGTTTTCAATACGGTTAAATGTTGCTGTATTGGACCATATTCACAAGACTGTTGTTTTATGTGTTTGGCTAACGTTGAGTTCGAATTTGAATGTTGAGAATGTCTGGTGTGTTCAATATAAGTGTGTTTAAATGATCTTGAAGTGAATCCTATGTATTTTTTGTTGCACCGCACATTATATTCTGTCGAGTTAACAGGCTGACATTGATATTGGTAAAATCCAGCTTTTTCATAAATGCTTTTTTTTTTGTATTGGTTATTTTCAGATTGTTGTATATGTCATTGTTTGTTCTGAATGGTATGGCATGGAATGTATGGTATCTGTAGGCTATGAACAATAAATACACTACAATAGAAAATTGAGATTGTAGGTACCGTTAGTAAACAATAAGTCTGTGTAAATTATAAATACATGACATTATCAATAATTAATAGGCGTTTTCAAATATGTGGCCTACGAAAGAGACTTTAATGTTAATGTTAACTTTTCCTTTTTTTTGTGTTCACTTAAAATAATAATAACCGCACAAACGGCAATGCCACAGGCCGCTAAGTCACTTGTCACGGTCTCTCGGAAAATAAATTTAGGTGTGGACGACGCGTGACAAAGTCTATAGACAGTCTTGAGACTTGTTCGCGATTGTCTACCAACAAAATCCTCGATTTGTCTGTAGACAGTCGCGCGATTTTGTCTACTACGAGTGTGGACTTACCTTAAGATTATGAGTTATAACAAAGCGCCAGTGCTGCCCTCTATCTAATCGGAAGAAAGAGGAAAACGTTCCTTTACTTTCTGATTCTCGTTCGCAAAATGTACAGCCACACTATTGCAGAGTTTACCCTGTGTTTCTTCCCCAGGGCTCTTTCAACAGATTAGCAATGACTGGCCTGAAATTTGTTCACTTTATTTTCGATTGTCCGTCAAATTCATGTACAATATTACACCTCGAGTGTTGAAAACATGAGACTTGTTTCAATATTTTATCGGTAGTTACGTTTGATCTCGTATGATTCTTCCTTCTATAAACCCATTACTTTTGTTTATAAATAAAAATGTTTAAATTGTATCCAACAGAGTGCTGATGAAATTTTGTAATTAGCTTTCTATAAACTGTTTCTTGGATTATTATCTGATTACAAATGCATATTGACAGTTCATCAACAATACAAGGGCAGAGGAGGGAAGACCCATCTAACCAGTGTTCTCTACACAAGAGGGGTACGACAAGATTTTGTTATTTCGTACCCCCCCCCCGCCGAGGGCAGGATCCACCCAACGTGAATACATGTTCATATTTTATTGTTTTACGTTAAAAAGATCCGCCTGCTGCAGGGTCCAAGACAATAAAAATATTCATCTAGTCTCGGGCGGTACTAAATTCCGTTTTATGACTATCGCGTTTGAATTCAACAGACATAATTCCAACTTTTCATGTATAAATATTACGTAAACTGCTGTATACTTCGCTGTGAGCGTGCAAATTATCTGCGTATGGCTTAGACAGAGGCGAATCCTCAGAAACGCGGGGCGAATTACTCTCAACTTGGAGTAATCATACCATAAGTATGGGCAAACGAACGTCCGGAGTATGAAAAGTTATTGAAAATATATATATATATATTCTATATAAGTAACTCGAAGTTTCTTGCAGTAATTATATAATTTGTGATGTTTTCAATTTGTTTCTTCTGCAAGTAGATAATATTGTATATTCTTTTTAACACCTAATATAAAAAAAAAAAGAATATACAATATTATCTACTTGCAGAAGAAACAAATTGAAAACATCACAAATTATATATATATATATATATATATATATATATAATCCTTTATCTACGGCTTTGTCACTATGAGTTTGCGTGCAGAGAAATAAAAAAAAAATTTCTCGCGTAATATTTTTTACTTCCATGTTCCGTAAGGAAATGGAAGTATGGTGATCGCGAAAAAATCGTGTTCGAGATAAGGGCTCATTCTGATTGTAGTACCTTCAAAACATGAAGAAAAGTCATTTTCCGAAAAGTGTCTGTGTGTAGAATATTTTCGATGACGAACGATAACTGCCGCAAATTAAACAAAATCGAATAATTTTTTGCGTATGTGCCCAAGTTGTAGAGAACTCAAAGGCTATTGATTTTGGTGAAGATCGGTTAAGGGGATGGGGTAGTTTACCTGCAACGTTTTATGGTTTAACAAGAGTAAAGTACTTAATTTTGATAAATAAAGTATCCTGAAAAGAAGGTCATAATAATCTACTGCAGAAATATCTATAAACAATAGGATAGTTGAAGCGGAAGGGGATAATTTGTATATAAATGAAAATGATAGTTGAAGCGGAAGGGGACAATTTTCTATAAATGAAAATGATAGTTGAAGGGGAAGGGGATAATTTTTTATATGTATACTACCTTATCGGCAACAAAGAAGTAGTTTGTTGTTAAAACTTCTTCCCGGGCTGTTTGGGCGTGGTCCAATGTCTTCTGCAAAACCAGACGTTCCGGCGGTGCCATCGACTCCCAGCATCAGTGAAAATCGAGTGCGCTAACGTGAGGTGGTATACGTTAGTGACCACAGTACTGTGGTTAAGCCTGAAGAAAAAAGTAGTTTCTATGGAAATATTTCATTCGAAATGATTTAAAATATGAATCTTAGAACATGGAAGTCATGAAACCGATATTTTTCAAGTCACACCAGAGGCGAATCCTCAGAGCATGCGACGCAAGCAGTGCTTGCCCAAACATGGAGCTCAATGAAAGTTATTTGAGATACCGAGAGTACACTACATCAAAACAAATTTATTTCTACTAATTTCTTAACAAACTATTACGTTAAAAAATTTGCGAATCAATGGATATTCGACGCACATGTTAAATCACAAGTGAACAGAAATGTTCACAACAAAAAGGTTTCGTAACGTGAGAATTTTTATTAAGCACTCGAGCGCGTTGTAGATTTACATGCATGCTGGAACTGAGAACGGTCCCACAACGCACCACGTATAAATAAACTTACAAAAGAGAAAAAGAGTTGCGTCCACTGGGAGCCCTATCGACATGTGTCCGAACGGTACTCGCGGGAAACAACAATTCACATTTAAATCACGGTGGCAGTGGATTGCAGACGACGAGGACGTCGTGGGACCGAGAACAAATAGATTTTTGCGCTATAGTGTTTACTATAAACACAATCGGACGTTCACCATGTTTAATACGACAACTGTACGTCATAACGTTTCAAAGTGACTAAACAAGAGTTACGTCTCCGGAAAAATGAAATCTTAAAACAAACTTATTAAACAAGTTCGACAATCATAAAATTAATCATAAAATTCACAAAGTTATATCTACTAAATTAATTAGTAAAGAACAGTAAATTAAAAAAAGTTAGGCCTACTAGTGAATCGCAATTAAAATGAAACAAGACAAACAATGTAAAAATTAAAACAGATCCATGGACAAAGTAATACATGTGCAACGGTAGAAAGGACAAGTCTATGCCACAACGAAACGATGAGAGAGATTGGTGGGGCACTGGTTAACGAGAGAACATGAATAACTAGGACGGCAGAGACTGAAGTAGATTGCTGAGGATGGGGATTTAGGGAGATTAGCCCCCATTGCTGACGGAGAATTTAAACGACGATGTCGAACCAGTCAGGAGACTGATGACGAAGACAAACAAAATTAAAACAACTAATCAATTGTACTTAATCTTCCCAATTATCGGGCTAACAAAACTTTTCTCAACGTCTCAACAAAAATTCTCAAAAGATACGTACTATTTTGAGCTGTTTGTATGTGTGTAAAAAGAAACTAGGAAAATAGATCGTGCAATGAGATTTGAAGCAGGGGGTATTTACGCGGGGGGGGGGGCGAACGGGACCGGACCCCCACCCGGAGGATCGAAAATTGATAATAAATTTTGTTATTATATTAATTTTTTAGCTGTTTTATTAATTTTCAGCTGTGTACGCTAGTACAGTGGTAAAGTTTTTTTAAATATAGGTCTATAAACAAGTTTATTACACAGCATTTACGTGTACGTTGAAATATGGAATATAGGAAAATCAGTTAAGTTAATAAGTATCTTATAAACAATGTTTCAATAGCGATTACTTTTACTGTGTTATTACTTTGATGGGATTAATTTCAGTATGTTATTACGTTTTTCAGCCACTTTACAGATTGTAATATTCATTAGTATTAACTTGTTAACAGGACTGGACACTGCCCCTCCATAACACAAAATTCTAGATACGCTGCTAATTTGAAGTGCAGGTCTAGTATAAGATTAATCATAAAACGAAAAATAAAATAAGAGAAGTGTAGGTTCACGTCAAATATCACGGATTTCAGACTTCAGGGCCCTCGCATTCAAGTATTCAGAGGTGTTACAATTAATGTTGCAACTGGTACAAGACAAAAGGAGGAGGAGGAGGAGGCGAAAGAGTAAGAAATAGACGCGAAGGAAGGACAAGAAGTTGACGATGTGAATTAGGTTGAAAATAAGCCGAAGAAAACACAGAAAAAAGAGAGACAAGGGAATGGAATAGGAACAGAAAGAGTAAAAGAAAAGAAGAATAAAAAACGAAGAAGAAAAAGAAGAATGACAGGAAAAAAGTAGAAAAATATGTAAACCACTTTGAACCTAATTGATTATATACCTTTAAACGACATAATCTTTATCTAGAAAGTTATTCTGTAATACCTGAGCAATCTATATAAGCAACAGCGGCCGGCTTAGTCAATCAGAGTTACAGTGGGCGATTGCTTTAGTGCGGATCGAGTGGTTGTTAAGGATTAGTGGGAAGTGATTATTGTGTTATAATTAATGCGAAACTCTTTAACAGTTGACATTACTATTACGTGGGGATACATTTAACTAAAATTACTGTATGACTACCTTGTTGATTACAAATTGTTATTTGAGAGTAATTAATTAAAGTTGGTAATTAGTGATTTCGTTGGTGTCTGTATTTTGTTTCCACTGTACCATACGACGATCCGTGAGACCGTCGTGACAATACCAATGTTTGCGTGTTGTTCGTACACAAGTCTCGTCGATGACAATGAATTCTGTCGCAAGGTCGACACAGAGTGTCTTTCCAAGTTAGTGTCCGGACCTCACCCAAACACTTAACGATTTATTAATCGTTACTACAGTACTACTAAAACAGGGAGATGGGCTGGCCCCGACCTTGTTTAATCTAGCTTTAGAATATGTTATCAGAAAACTGTCAGTAGGAAGAAACAACGTACTGACAAACAAATCGGTCCAATTAGTAGCCTATGCGGATGACATCAATATAATGTGTAGGACAAAAAATGCAGCAGAGGAAACGTATTCTGAACTCAAAGAAAATGCTAGCAATATAGGCCTCAAAATCAACATAGATAAAACAAAAATATTAGTGCAGACTAGAAGACAAAGAAACTACGGAACAATCGACAATATCGAAAAGGTGGACAACTTTAAATACTTGGGAACCATATTAGAAAAAAACGGCACAGAAGAAGCCGAAATCCGAAACCGGATAGTCCAAGCCAATAAAGCGTATTTCGCCACATCAAGTATCTTCAGATCCAAAGACATCCACAGAAACACGAAACTAAGGATATACAAATCAATAATAAGACCCATCCTAACATATGGTTGCGAAACGTGTATCCTGAACTCCAAGGCAGCAAACACTCTCGATACCTTTGAAAGAAAAATATTACGAAGAATCCTGGGACCAGTTAATGACGTACATGGCTGGAGAATAAGATATAACTATGAATTGTATCAAATGTATAAAGAACCACCATTAACACGGTACATAAAACTACAGCGTCTAAGGTGGGCTGGTCATGTAGCCAGGATGGGAGAAGAAAGGATACCACAAAAACTATTGTATACCAGAATCCATGGAAAAAGACCAGTGGGAAGACCAAGGAGAAGATGGGAGGATGCGGTGGATGAGGATGCAAGAGAGATATTAAAAGTGCGTTCCTGGAGGAGGATGGCTGCTGACAGAGGAGAATGGGGGGAAAAATTGAAGGAGGCCAGGGCCCAACAAGGGCTGTAGTGCCATAGAAAGAAGAAGAAGACTACAGTACTACACGTAAGGATAACAGTACTAAAAGACTTGCGACCCAGTGTGTATTCTTCTTCATCATCATCATCATCATCATCATCATCAATGGCGCAACAGACGCATGTAGCAGCTGCCCGTGGACTGTTCAGCCACTGTCGTCCATCCATAGCCTGTAGGTCCTGAGAAAGGGAGATGTTTATCCTCAGCAGCTTGGTCACTCAGGACAACGTCTATCGACTCCTAGCCCACCCTGCAGGCCACACTCCACCAGGAGAACTGTTCTTCTTCTTCTCCTCTTCAAGGACTAGGTTATATAAACCTGTCCCGGCACCCATCTCATCCTCGGACGACCCACGTCACTTCTACCAATGGCTTTATAGTTCATTGCCGCTTTCGGAAATCGATCCTCTGCCACCCTTTGCAGGATGACCCCACTATTGTCTTCTGTAAATTGAAATAATTTCATTTATGCCCTTTACTTCGAGTTCTGCTCTGATATCTTCATTCCTTATTCTAACTTGCAATGTATAATTTAAAGTATTTTGAAAAAACTGCATTTCAGCACTCTGAACCTTGCCGCTTTTCTTTTTTTGTCATGACCCACCCCTCACTCGCATAAATCAATGTGGTATTGGGTATTTTATAAAAGTTAATCCTTGTGCTGTGTCTTTTGTTTTATTTCTAAGATTTCTATGAATCGTACCAAAAATATTCCTAAATTTATTTATCTTCTCTCTTATATCATATTCAGATTCATAGCTTGCTGCACAGCCAAGATATTTGAAACGGCTCACTTGTTCTAAAGCGCTGTTGTTTATAACTATCTTAGTATTCACTGGATATTTACCTTTAACGGCCATCGTTTTGGTCTTTCTTACTGAAATTGTCAGTGAGTACTCTCTTGCCGCTTCATGTAATTAAAACATAGCTCTTTGTAAATCATCCTTATTTTATTGAATAAGAACTATGTCATCCGCATATAGCAGGGAACCCATACAAATTGATTAGTTAAGCTGTGTTCCCGAAGTCACTCTGGATTTCCATCATGCTCTCAACATGTCATCAATGTACAGGAGAACTGTTGTACAGCTTTTTGACTGTCCTGTTGTCTTCTATTCTCAGGACACGACTATCTAGCCGCTTCAATATTTGTATTTTAATGAAGCAGGTAATGCTGAGATCATCATAAGCTGCATACAATTCTCTATTTTTCTTTTATCTGCCAACATAACCTATTTTCACACATGTAACCCATTGTATGTGTACTAGCGCTGTATTAGTCACCTAATTCGTTCCATTTATAAATCGAGCAGCACGTCGTCCAATTCTGTAAAGTGTCCACTTTGTACGTTTTGTAAAATTTTTTATTTCGCTCTTTTCAGCGTAATTAAAAACTGTCACAAAAAACCTGCCGTCGACGCAGGAGAAGGCGGGCCGCGGCATCAACACCCTAGTTTCCATACAAATCCAATTGATGGGAACTGCACCGTTGGGCATAGATGTTGAAGGGCACCAACAGCCACCGCTACACGCTTTTAGCGTTAATCTAGTTATAAAAAAAACCTGAAATTCTAAATGGATTGACACGCGTATTTACTACTGCGAATTTTTTTGGAGTCTCATGTATTACGAGCCGATTATAGTTGGGCAATACACGTTTTACTAGTTCATAGAATTGCCTCGTCTAAATAAGGAAGACAACTATTAATATCACACTATTGTTGCATTTGACGAGTTATATCCCGCGAACGATTCCTGTCAACATTTCTATTGTCTATCTTTATGAGAGTGTTTTAATGTGTAAGCGTCCGCTTATTTATAAACAACGGAAAAGTTGAACCGGAAAAAATCAGTTGTACACACACGTTGCAATGAGACAAACACTCACACTATCTGTGAATATATAGGGACAGGTAAGGTAATATTGTTCTTAGAATAAGTACTGCATGTTAACGTAATTTAAGACAATAAACAATAAAAAACAGCAGTGCAGTGTAGCTTATATTTGGCGTTGATTATTAACAAAGTTATTTGAAATTAGGTACGGAAGTTCAGGGACATTAGTGCTATAAATGTATAAAGTTTCATCCATTTATACCCATTATTTTCAAAGTAACATTAATTTGTTTAAAATCGTCTATTGCTATCTTTACGAGCGATTTGCAGAAAAACTATTTAACGCACGTAAGTGTTATAAGTTCAGTTTTGTTTGAAATTTTATCCTGAACAATTTTTAATTAAAACTTTTTTGATACGATTATTGGCAGCGGAGATATTTTGAGACAACCAGAAAAAAACACAATTTTGCAATTAAAATTCTTAATAAAAATATGTTGCCGACCGATTTGGTTTTCTAAAACTTCAGGGTGTATATACTTTCAAGTATAAACTTTTACCGTGTATTAACGTACGAAGAGTCAACTTATGCAGACCACTGACTACGGCTGTTATCGTAGTCCTTCAGTCTTCGACTGGTTTGTACCCTCCCCGCACATACCCGTGGTGCGTGTGGTACTGATTCTCTCACAGGTATATGGGACCTACAGTTTAACGCCGGATCCGAACGGCATAGTTGGGGAAGGTTTATACTAAGCAGGATACCTCTCGCTGGTTTGCCATTGCCTTGCGAGGGGGAACGGTCGTATCTAAATCAGATGGCCCCCGGCGGGAATACGGCTGTTATGTTTGCATAAATTAAGCACAATTTTTGCTTTAACGCGAAAAAATATTTTAAAGTCTAAATTCGGGACGTATGGTCATCGTGTGTATAGTTTCTGTGATAACAAACAGTTTAACAATTTGCGGCCTGAAGAAGATCCCCGAAACGTAGCCGAAGATGTCGCTAGTGAACACCAAACTGATCACTGCCTAACGGCTCGGTTTATTCTAAATTTAATAATAGTGCTACAGTGAATTACAGTGGCCGTCGCCAGGAAAAACGGGCTAGCCCGTTTTGCGCGACAAACCTACATGGAAGAAAGGGAGTTGACTAGAACTGTAGGAGGCTGTGGAAGGAAGAGACGACAAACTGATAGTAGGCCTACGCGTGAAGCCAAAGGAGAATTCGTCTGGGGGCAGTAGCCGCGGACTGGTAGGCTATATGGGACCTCATTGCGAGCTGCATTGTATAGAGTGTTCCAATCCGGATGGCACCTAAGGGATTAGAAGACCCCCTTACTCTCGCACGCGTAGTCGCAACCTGGCCAGCCACGACCCGAGCGGTTCGGATGTATACGGTCCAATTCAAAAGTATAAAATTTTTAATTTAGATTATAATCCAAACTAAACTATAATTTTTGTAATCTCCGTGAAATTGTGAGAAAAACGAGTCCAAACAACAACACATATTGCGATAAATATAATTATTTTAAGGATTTCTAACGCAAACGCAGAATTGGAGTGCTTAATAAAGATAGACTTAGTTGTACGTCCGAAATATATGACAACCACGTCATGTTTGGTGTCATTTTCTTTAAAATTTTATGGAAATTACAAATACGCTAGGCTCGTTTGTTAAAAAATTGTATATTATAAATGTAGCAGTTACAGCTGAACTTTTGAAATGGTCTCTACCAAAGATCAAAAACGATCAACAATTAATTTTTGAAGAAATTTGGAAAACAGAACAAATCCCAGAAGAATGGAAGGTGGCCTTAATACATCCGCTGCATAAGAAGGGTGATAAGCAAGAGGTTAACAACTACAGAGGAATATCTTTACTTCCAGCTGCGTATAAAATATTTTCAAAGATTCTATTGAACAGAGTAAAAAAAAAAAAAATTGGATAGCCATTCGGGTGAATATCAGGGTGGCTTTAGGAAGGGCAGACCCTGTCCAGAACACGCTTACGTCAATAATCCGTCACAGGCTACTGAATTCAAAGGAGCTTGTAGTAACATTTGTTGATTTCAAAAAGGCCTTTGATTCTGTTGATACAGAAACTACAGATAAAATAATCCGAGAATTTGGTGTTAAATTTAAATTGACAAATCTAATTCGTGAAACCTTTACGGACACAGTCTCAAAAATAAAATTCATGGGAGAAATATCTCAACCGTTCAAAATAAATACAGGTGTAAGACAGGGTGATGGTTTATACCCAATTCTTTTCAACTGTGTCCTGGAGAAAGTAGTGAGAATTTTAAATGAAAAATTAAAGGAATGCAAAATGTCACCAATCATGTTGGGAAGAAGGAACAAACGTATTTAAATAAACTGTTTGACATTCGCAGATGCCTTTGCTATATTTTCTGAACATCTGACATCTGCAATAACACAAGTTATTTTTTTAGAGGACATAGTCAGTAGAACAGGCTTAAGAATTTCTGCAGAAAAAACAAACAAATTTCTCACGAACATTAAAAATGAGCCAAAATTCCTGGTAACAGATACTGGTCGAATAGAGAGGGTTCAAAAATTTAAGTATCTCGGAGAAATAATTCAAGACAATGGTTTAGAAAAATCTGCTATAGAAGAAAGGATTCATAAGATGGAAAGGGCATATGGTATAACCAAAGATATTTACAATAAAAAGTGCATATCTAAAAATGCGAGAATAAGGCATTACAGTACAGTAGTGAAGCCAGAATGCCTATATGCAAGTGATTGTCTAGCACTGAATTATAATTTAGACAAACTAGAAGTATTGGAAAGACGAATTATTAGGAAAATATTAGGCCCACGAAAAACTTCAGAAGGTTGGAAATTAAGAAGTAATGATGAAATATATCAAAGCATAGAAAATATAACAGAAAAAATGAGGAAAAGAAGACTATAATTTTTTGGGCATTTATATAGAATGGACGACAATAGGTTAACAAAGCAGATCTTCAAATATCTGTGGGGGAAGAAGTCAACATCAAGTTGGATTAAAGAAGTCCAAAAGGATTTAGAAAAAAATAGTACGCAGAAGAAGCAATTGAAAGAGAAGTTTTTCGGGCAAAAGTGTTAAAAATGGAAGGAGTCCATTCTTAACAATGTTAAAAGAACAAGGAATAAAGAATTGAAATTGGCATGTGGTCCTTAGATGGCCGATTAAAAAAAGAAAAAAGTGGCAGTTACGTAGTGGACGCCCCAGTAGATGATTCATACCCCAGGCGTGCGGGCCAGCTGTGTTTGTGTGTGTGTGTGTGTTAGTAAGCGTCTCCTAATCCCTCAGGTGCCATGCGACTTGGAACGCCGTATAGGGTTAGATATCGACTGGAAATAACTATGGCAGTGGTTCGCAAACTGTTTTGCCCGCGGACCCCCCCCCCCCGAAATAATTAAAAAGTTCACGGACCCTGTCTGAGTTCTGAAATAAAACAAACAGTAAATATGACAGAAAATCTTATATTTTAATTAAAATGTATTAAAATCAAAATTTTCTTAAATTATAATAGTAATGACATCAAACATAGTTTAATGTGAACAATGAAGCTCTTTTGAACAATTAGCTCTGCACAATTACCAATTATTATTTAAGGCACTTTCACTTGTGAAAAACTTACTTTTTGTTATTTCCTCAAACGTCGTTTCGGAGTGGTATTCTCCTTCCTCAGTGAGGTTTAAATGCGGAATGCGTCAAGTCGTTGGTAATCTGTAACGGTTTTTTAGGTGACTGGTTGTGTGTGGGGGTGTGGAGATGGAAGGGGGTTGGCGTGGGATTCTGAATTGTATGCGTTGTGTATTATTGTGTCGAATAGTGTGTTGGATTTAAATTGTAAATGTTCATTGAATATGTTGTTTGGTTGTGTTTTGTTGTGTTTGTATATTTCGTATTGTTCTGTGGTGTTGAGTTTACGACTTTTGGGTATCTAGTGTAAAATTTCAAGATTGTTTTTATATTGGTGTAACTGTGGTTTTCTGTCTGGATGTGTGTGGCAAATGTGGATTGTATGTTGTTATTGGATAATGCTTTTGTGTGTTCAGAAAATCGGGAGGAAAAAGATCTTCCTGTCTGTCCCATATAGAATTTATTGCAATCGTTACAGTTTAATTTATATATGCCTGTCTTGTTGTATATGTCTATGTCTTTGTTTGTGCCGTTAATGTGTCCCTTGATGGTATTGTTAGTTCTGTATGCTATTTTGTAATTGTGTTTTCTGAATGTGTTGGCAATTTTGTGTGTGTTAGAGTTGTAGTATGTGAGTGTGATGTATTTGTTTTGTTGTGTGTTGTTTGTATTTTTTGTTGTTTTGTTGTTTTTGTATAGGATTTGTCTATGTAATTTGTTTATTAACTCAGGGTTGTAATAAACAATATTGGGTTGTAATAGCTCTGCAATATTGGGTTTAATGTCTGATAATTTCAATATTAAGTCACTCTCGACATCAATTTTATTTCTTAACTTTGACTTGAAGTACGTGAGCAAGGAGAATGCGGTTTCATACAAATAAGTAGAGGGAAACAGAGTTAAACGCTTTAAAGCTTTTTTTGAGCGTTCAGGATGGTCAATCATTACATATAACCAGAAGTCAGCTAGATGTTATTGCGAAAACTGTAATTTTAATGAACTGTCAGTTGAAAGTTCTGCCAATGAATCTTCTTTTTGTAGTGTAAGAGAGAGGTTAGTCGACAGCAAATGAATTCCTTATCTACATATCACTGTCATCCCTCACGGGACAATATTCCCTTATCTGCAAGTCCAATTGCTCCAAATGAGACTTAATAACGTTTAGGATCTCCTTTGGAACATATTCTCCTGGCATCTGGACGAAATCTGCCATGGAAGGGAATTGTTCGAAGATTCTAGAGTCTAATCTCTAAATCCACAGCTTCAATTTTGTTAACATCCCCTCGGTTTTATCTCGAACCTGGAATATGGTGATCCTAGATCCCTGCAGGCTTAAAGTGAGTTCATTCAGATGACTGAAGATATCAGTAAGATAGGATAGCTTCAATATCCAGTTAAAGTCATGGAACCTGTCTTTAAGGTCGAAGTTGGAATCAAATAAAAAGAGCTTTACTTCATCCCTCAAATAACCTGTTCCAATACCCTTCCGCGCGAAAGCCATCGTACTTCACAGTGGATGAACAATTGATTGTGGCCACTACCCATGTCTTCACATATTATAAAGGAAGAACGTTTTGCTTAGATACAGTACTTATACGCAAGATACAGTGCTTATACATGGACTAAAACAGTGCTGATGTCAGTTCGGCTGACAAATAGATCTGCAACACGACATGATTTAAAGACATTATTAAAGCCTTTAGCCTGAAATTACTTTTGCAATTACAATTAGTTTGAACCAAAAATAAAATATAGTGGAATCTTCTACTAATTGTTTTAAGATTCTAAAATTTAGATTTTAAAGCATAAAAATCGGAGAAAATTAGGGTATATTATAATTTTTCTTAAAAGTGTCTGCGGATCGCCTGAAACATTGTCGCGGACCCCACTTTGGGAACCACTGAACTATGGTATAAGGCAGGGGTCTCCAAACTACGGCCCGCAGCAACCCGGCGGATCCTGCGTGCAGGTTTTAGATCGTCAAAATACTTCAAATATTATAAAATTTTACTAAATGACTAAACAAGAAATAAGTATAAAATCAAAGTACATGGCTAACTTGTCAGACGAACACTTGAAATCCATTCTAGCGATAGGAGCATCAAAATTTGACTCAAAATGGACAGACATTGTATGTCAGAAGCAACTCCACACATCCCATACGTACATAAGAAAGCCAAAGAATAATACATAAGAAATATCTTTGAATGTTTTTCTTACTTTTATTTACATTATGTTGAATAAATGAATTTGTTTTCTTTGGATAAGTCTGCTTAATTTGTATTTAAGTGACTATTTTATTGACTTGATTTATTTCGTAAACTTAAAAAAAAGTTTACAACAATTATTATATATATATTTCAATCACGTTTCTTGATGTATATAATACATAAATTTACCTCAAGATGTTATTTTTCCTTATTTGGAACATGTTTCGAGAGCTCTCGTGCTCCCATCCTCAGCCTTTGCGATCTTGTGTCTGGTGAAACATTATACAAATGTGTGTTGGCTGCTGGATGCTATTAAGGTTGTTTGTTGGTCTTTGGTATTTTAAAGTTGTATTATTGTGTGTGATTGTGGTATATGTATTTGTATTTTGTGTATTTTCGATGTTGAGTGCTTTGAATATTGTGTCATGTTTTGTATTGATTTGTATTTGTTCTGGTATTAGTTTGTTTTGTGTTTTATGTTTGTATATTTGTAAATTTTCCCAAATGTTCATTATGGTGCCTTTGTGTGGTATATGTTTTATTAGTGACACATTGGTTATGTCTGGGAATTCATGTCCTGTGTTTATTGTATGTGTGGCTAAATTGGATTTATATATTTCTGTATATTTATTGGTTTTTTGTATGCGTTTAGGCTTTCAAAATAACGTTTTTTCAGCTGTTTTTTTTTTGTTTGTCCTATGTAACATTTATTGCAATCTTGGGATTCAATTTTGTATATACCGTTAGTAGTTGTATTATCTTTGTTGTGTGGGTTATTTAGTTTTTGTAAATTATTTTTATTAGTTTTGTATGCTATTTTGATATCTGTATTTTTAAATAATTTTGTTCGCTTTGTCATTTTATTATTTATGTAGGCCTATGTGAATGTGGCCCATTTGTTGTTGTTGTTATTATTTATTTGTTGTTCATTTTGATTAATTCTTAATTGTTCAGTTTTTATTTTATATTTGATTTTATTTTCTATTTTGTTTACAGTATTTTAGATAAAATATTCGGCTCTGAATTTTCAATTCGGCTCTGAAGTGAAAAAGATTGGAGACCCCTGGTATAAGGGGTGTCTACATTGCGGGCTGTATACTAGAGTTAGCGTAAGCACACATGTACAACATTAACGGATTCATTAGCTGTATACTGTAGTGTCCGTGATAACAAACTGACACACCATGATGACGAGGTATACCGAGCTGAGCTGAGCTGACTGGCTCACAAACTGGTTTGTCGGCGCGGAGCGGACAACTTTCAACCGGATGACCTTAACATATAATGCCGTATGCAAATGATACCGTATCTCGCCACATACAGACAGAGACCTTTCTTTATGCCAGCTGCGACTCGACCTTTATCGGGCGGCGACAGTTCTTCATAACTGAGATAACGTCGTTTAACTGACAACCATTAATATACTTCGTCGGCTTACACGGCCGGAATAAATGATGTTAAAATTCATTCCCGGTCGTGTTTGGCCGTGGTCTATTGTTTTCAACAAAAACAGACGTTTCGACAGTGCCATCGACTGCCATCATCAGTGTAAATTCGAGCTTCGCTAACGTAGGGTTGTAGACGTTAGTGACCACAGTCCCGTGAACACCATTCCTACTTATAAATTCTCTACGTGCCACGATGAAGTCATAAATCAACCACCAGCCAATCAGAAAGAACGTGTATTCCAGATCCAGATCCGGAAACACGCTGCGATCGCAATGAATCGGCGGGGTGAAAGCCTGTCATTAAGTACTCTGTGCAAGGTCTGTTGCGAGCCTCTAATACATGTTCTTCTTTCTGATTGGCTGGTGGTTGATTTACGACTGCATCGTGGCACTTAAAAAATTTATAAGTTGGAGTCGCGTTCACGGGACTTCTCCAGCCTTAACCACAGTACTGTGGTCACTAACGTCCACAACCCTACGTTAGCGAAGCTCGAATTTACACTGACGATGGCACTGCCGAAACGTATGTTTTTGTTGAAAACAATAGACCACGGCCAAACAGCCCGGGAAGGAATTTTAATAAGACAACGATAACTGCCGTAAATTCAAACAGAATCAACTACTTTTTTGCATACCTTTTTGAATTATATAGAACTCAAGGTCTGTTGATTTTGTTGAAGATCGGTTAAGGGAAAGGGGTAGTTTACCTGCCACTTTTCATGTTTTAACAGGAGCTATTGTTTCTATGACGACGATAACTACCGCACATTCAAACAGATCAAATATTTTTTTGCATGCATCCCTGAATTATAGAGGACTGAAGGCCTACTGATTTTGGTGATCGGTGCAACGTTTTATGTTTTAACAAGAGTGAAGTACTTAATTTTGATAAATAAAGTATCCTGATAAGAAGTTCATCCACTGTAGAAACGTAGATGAAATATCTATAAATTAAGAGATTAGGTGAACGGGGTGGGGGTAATTTTCTATTAATGAAAATTATAGTTGAAGACGGAGGGTAGAATTTGTTATATGTGTACTACGTTATCGGCAACAAAGAAGTAGTTTGTTGTTAAAATTCCTGCCTGGGCTGTTTAGACGTGGTCCAAGGTTTTCTGCGAAACCAGACGTTTCGGAAGTGTTATCGACTGCATCATCAGTGAAAATCGAGTGCGCTAACGTGAGGTGGTATATGTTAGTGACCACAGTACTGTGGTTAAGGCTGAAGCAAGAAGTAGAAAGTAGTAGTTTGTATGGAAATATTTCATTTCGAAAATGATTTTAAATATAAATCTTAGAACATGGAAGTCATGTATGGTTTCTCCATACGTGTATGGTATCTCCATACCGATATTTAAATTATGGGAAAAATTACAAAAATCCCGACTACTCTAATATTTCTTTAGTAATACAACAATTGTAGACCGCACACTGTCATACAATATATTACAAATTTGAAATATTCTTTTTTTTTTTTTTTTTTTTTTTTTTTTTTTTTTTTTTTTTTTTTAAACATTCGTCTTTTTTGTTTTATTTGAATTAGCTCTTTTAATTAATACACTATTATTAAACAAGACGATTTATTTAAAAATCATACATTTATTAGAATAATAAAGTAAACATTAAATGTATAATAATAAATAAATGACTACATAAACATTAAAACAATCGAAAATAGAATAAAAGTAAAATCGTTTATCGTTAACTATATTGTACAATTACAATTCAAACAAACCTCTGAAGATATTATTTGTAGTTTTTTATGTTATGTAAAAAATAAAATCGTTACCCTATAAGTGCGACCCCAGTCAAATGTTTGTGGTTAACAGGACATCGTCGGTCGCAAAATATCGGCCGTCCGCCAAATTTGGGACATAGTCTACAGGGCTAAAAAGTGGGTAAAATAGAGTCACTTATACGTCACACGTTTATATGATTTTATATCGTTGAGACCTCAGTTACAATATTTCCAGTCGTATGCATTATCACACACAGTACACACTCCATACAAGAAGGTTTAGCCTGTTGTTAATGAATCTGTTACACCGAACACAGCTGTTTCCAAGCAGTACGCGGTAATCGATGCCGCGATCTAAACTTAATTAATTAGTAGCTAATTAATTTCTCTTCTCTCTATGAGTGTGTGACTATGTTTGTTTATTGTTTCTTAGTTGTTGAAAGAGACAATATTCCAGGAAATGTTCGTGTGCTTTGTTGAAAGGGCAAAATAGACCAACCAGCAAACAAGACGTCTTTTATAAAACTGTAATTACATTCAACTAATAAATAAATAAACACACACACACGCACACATCTAATTAAAGTAATTTTAATCTTCTTCTTCTTCTTCTTCTTCTTCTTCTTCTTCTTCTTCTTCTTCTTCTTCACTCCATGACTAGGGCTATAGCCCGTTCCGACTTCACAGACTCTCTGACGATTTTTTCTAGGGTCTTCCACGATCTCTCGTCCCCACTGGCCTGTGTTCAAACGCTTGTTTAGGAATACGCGTGTCTACCATACGTTCCACATGGGACGTCCAATTCTGCCTGTATTCCTTCATTCTCTCCAGAACCGACTGTAACTTTAGATCTTTCCTTATGTCGTCGTTTCTTAGACGATCTCTCAAACTACATACCTTAACTGCTCTTAAAAATTTCATTTCCGAAGCCTGTATTTTTGAAATATCTTTTTGCAGGAGAGTCCATGCATATCACATCCATCCATTAAAGTCGGCACAGCCACGACCTTATACTTAGAACTTTATCTGTGTCTCCGTCTGCGTTTTATTCTTCAATAGTCGTCTTATTGTTCCACAGGTATAACTAAATTTATTTAACTTTCTCTCGATACAGTTATCCTTCCTACATGAGATATCACGTCCCAAATAATTAAAACGTGACACCTGCTCCAAACACTATTATCAATTTCAATTTTTGCTCTTCCCTAGGAAGGCCATCACTTTTGTCTTAGTATCTGAGATCTTAAAGTTGTATTCCTGGCAGATTGTATGCAAGGTATAAATATACCTTTGTAACTCATTTTCATTCTTCCCTATAATTATTTGGTCAAATATTATTAAAATAATTAATAATATAAAGCGTGTATACGTGCGCGTGTAGAGCGTCACCCATTTTGCACACCCTGCTGGGTCTACGTCTAGCCGGAACTCAGTTTCCGACACTGAAGACGGTTGGGCCGAAACGTCTGCCCCACAGCCCGGGAAATAATGTTTCCAACTATAAGTATTTAATTGTAATATTTGTAAACACTTGGTTACTCACAGTCTTGTGACTTCTTTAAAACGATAATAATTGATGATTCGTTGGGCACTTGGGTGAAACATATTAATACAAAGGTTTTTTAAAAATATATAAACACTTGGTACGTTTCATAGTTTTTAACATGATAACGTTTTTAGGCTGGGGGTCGTTCCACAAAAATGTAACGTCATCGAAAAATGTAACGCTTCCACACTTTCGATTCCCCACAGTCTAGAAATCTTCGGTCTCTGTAGTTTTAACATGATACTGTTTCTTATATAGTAAATATATTTGTTATATAGTAAATATTTGTTATATGCACATTATACGTTTCAAAATCCTAAAAACATTATCATGCTTCGATGTTTTGGTTTCGTCGAAATTGTTTTTAATTTAACTCTGACAGCTGTTTCGACTTACTTAAGCCATTGTCAAAGAGCTGAGTGAACACTAAACAGGAGATGTAGGCTAAGGGTGGTTGACATCTGTTTAGGGCGTGTATCGGACAACATGTGTGAGATGTGAAGATGGGGAGGGGGGTTGCAGGAGCTAAGGAAGGTCAAGTGTTTGTAAAAACTAAATATAATCTTAATGCAAAATATAAAATTAACTAAACTAAATAACAGCTTTTAATAAATGGGATAAACAGAATTCAGTTTGTTCATTTGTTAAATTTTTGTTATTTTTTTACACGCCCTAAACAGATGTCAACCACCCTTAAGCCTACATCCTCTGTTTAGTGTTCACTCAGCTCTTTGACAATAGCTTAATAAGCTGAAACAGCTGTCAGAGTTAAATAAAAAAACTGTGAAACGTACCAAGTGTTTATATATTTTTAAAAAACCTTCTTTAAAACGTTTAATAATTACGCGTTTCACTGATAAACCTCATCATCAGGTTATACAAAAAACACCAGTCCTTCTGGATAAGTCGTCAAAAAATCCAATAAAATTTTACCAAACATCACAGTAAGTATATGTCATCTAAGAACACATTATTGTGGCACTTCACGCGCCGTCGCGACCTGGTGCGCGCCACTACACGCGATCGACTGCTACTGAGCATCGTTATCGCCCGAGATTATTGCTGCACCGCGATTGCCCGTACGTATTTTGATGTTTGGTAAAAATTTTTGATTTTTTGACGACTTCTTCAGAAGGACTGGTGTTTTTATATAACCTGATGATGAGGATTTATCCTTGAGACTTGCAGTAATTGAAAGTTTTCAAGAAGTCACAAGACGGTGAGTAACCACGTGTTTACAAATATTACAATGAAATACGTATACACGTGACTTGGAGACGATAGTATACTGAATTTCCAACTATACTGACGCCGGCCGAGAAAGAATTAGGAATTCTATATGATTACTATCTACATAAGTAACAATAAATCCTACTTCCTACAGCCGAAATTATTCATGTTACCAATAGTCTTAACCTTAGTAATAATAGCTTTAACCTTTCCTTGTACTACATTTGTCGTCAATGCAAACAAACCTATAATAATTTTTAAAATGATTTTGAGAATATATTACAGAATGCGACTACCCTACAATTATAACTGGTGATATTAATATTTGTATAATAAATAAGAATAAGCACAACTCATTTAGCATACAATTATGTAAGAAAATGTAACCACAAACACGCAAACATAAACATTAACATTTTAAATTAATGGTACATAATTATTAGTCTAGTATTATTCATAACAGGATAATGACCTCATCATGACTGTAAAGGGCAGTGATTGCTTGTTAATAGTTGTTGTTTGGTATCATTTTTCTTAGAATTTTGCGCAGAAGTTACTCACGTACACACCTATTTATATTATGCACAATTGGTGTATAACTTATGTTTATGATGGACACTGTTTATACAGACACTATTTATATAATAGACTAGAATGTTGCGTATGCGCGCTTGGAATATTCTGGGCTATAGTAGTAAATTACGCATGTTGGTGAATGACGTCATTGCCAACTATATATAAATGGAAAAAATCGATATCGCAGTTGTGAATCCAAATTGTGTTTTCTGTGTTACATTTTTAATGTGATATCGTTTGGTCTTCTTAGTTGATAATTTTTATTTAATTGATAATTGTTTAATACAAAACTTTCATAAAAAAAATACTTCGTCCGTATATATTAAAAAATATATATAATAATAATAATAATATTAATAAAAATAATAATGAACAAACGAATAAAATGAACAAGAACAAGAAGAAAAAATAAATAAATAACAAGAAGAACCAATATTAAAACCATAAAATTTACATAACCTAAAGGCCTGTCTTAACATATAAGAAGATACAATAAACTGAGACAGAATCCTCTCGTGAATGACAGGTTCACCCATAATCTGCGAGTTCGTGTAATAGCTTTTTCTGTATACCGTATTTCCCGTAGAGTATCGAAAACGTCACGCAAGCGATATCGATTAGAGGAAATGAAAACGTACACACACAGAACAAACAGGACGGGAATCGAGAGCACGGCATCAGCAGCAGCAGTACTTCATTTCCAAAAACTGTCATAGTTTTGTTGACATACTGACTTTATGTACGTAGTTCTCCGAGGACACATGCCCGCGCATGAACTACTTCATTTTCATAGGAAGGCAGGATGAAGTATCGTGAAATCAATCAATCAATATCGTGAAATGTAAGAGTTGTTGAGTTGTTTGATATTAATTTATAATTTAGACAAGACAGTTGTTGAAAAAGTAAAACATGTACTATGAAACTTTAGCAGGCTCAAAAATGCACAAAGAATAAAAAAAGACATAATTCTTAACGTCTACTGTATTCATTCTGCGCCGAAGGATCGCACACGTCAGACATACTTTGTTATACGGATTAGTCTTCTTCTGCATTACAGCTGAAGAAAATATATCAGAAAACAATCTCCAGAGCAATATTTAGTGTTTAAATAAAAACTGTATTATGTTTCCCATTTTATATTATAAATTCGTTTAGGTATTGAATTGTATTCACAACTACAAACTACAACTACAGGCAATTACAAAAATTCACATTAGTGACTATAGACCTACGTAGAATTTAAAGGTTATTATTATTCCGGCTCCACAATGTTTACACATTTTCGGAACCAAAGATTGCAGAAGTGATTGAATTCTCATCTACCACTGCTGCTTGTCCATCCAAAGATGTTCCATTCAACTTCTCGTTCCCTCAATATAGTCTGAATTTCTTCTATCCAGGTGATAGGTGGTCTTCCTCTTTTCCTTCTTCCTGATGGGGTCCATTCCATAACTCTCCTTGGCAATCTTTCCTGTGCCATTCTTTTCGAGTGTCAATACCATTGTAATTTCTTTGTTTGAATAAAACCAACAATTAAAATTTTTACATTCATTCTGTCCTTAATGACTTCATTTCTAATTTTCTCACGTCTCCAAAAGTCCATCTCTGCTGTCATTAATTTTGTTCTTGTGTGTTTATTAGTAGTCCAAACTTCTGAGCCGTAAGTCATGATACTTCTAACAATGGTTTTAAATATTTTAGTTTTAGTTTCTGCTGTAATTGGCTCATCCCACAGGATTCCATTTAATGTAGATATAGCCATCTTTCCCAAATTAATTCTGGATTGTATTTCTTTGTCTTGCTTCCGTAATTTTCACCTCTAAATACTTGTATTCCTCTGTATATGAAATCTTCCCCATGTCTTCCTCCATTATCAAGTCTTGATGAAGGTCACCTATTGGAATGTATTTTGTTTTATTCATATTTACCTTTAGTCACCATTTCTGATATTCATGTATCATTTTTCTAGTCATGTACTCTATGCCTTCAAAATTTTGAGCCAACAGTAATTGGTCATCAGCATCGGGGTCCCATCGGGCGCCTCCCCAGTTGGCTGATAGGAGAATGCTCACCAGATATGGTGGGTACCGGGGAAATAAAATACCCAGGGTGGACCAAAACTAGCAGCTGCTGCCTTGTAGTTGGATATTGGTTTATCAAAGGCTAAAGGAAATAAACCTTGGTTAAAAATTGCCTGATCCTCCACGTTAGGGGTCAATGCAATAAACTCCCCATTTATTGGAAAAAAGAAAATTAAAAAAAAAAATAGAATTTAAAGGTAATTTAAAAAAAAATAGATTAACGCTAAAAGCGTGAATTTTAACATGTGTAGCCAACGGCGAGTATCCGATCAATTGAATTTGTATGAAAACTAACAGCCGTAGGGTGTTGCTGCCGCGGCCCGCCTCTCGCATCGACGACAGTTTTTGTGACAGTTTTTAATTACGCTGACAAGTGCGAAACAAAATTACGTAAAAAAAGTACAATTGACTCTTTACAGAATGCGAATGAATTAGAATACTGTGCTCAATTCACAAATTAAATAAAGCAGTCAACAATATATACACCGGTCTTTTGGCATTTCTTCGATTTATCGACTATGTAGCGCGTGGAATAACATATTCTTCATGATTTTCCTTCACTTCTCGCTTTCTTTTCATGTCGGTAGCACAGCATGCCAAATCCTATTTAATTTCAACCTATCATTGCTTATGCCTATGCCTAGGCACTAAGAACTAGAGCGTTTGTTTGTCTGGACTCTCTGTTTCCGATACTTGCCAACAACGCTATGACCCGCAAGCTAGGTAAGTTGATTGTCAACGCGTATCTGTTGCCGATCATCACCTACCTAGGCCGCCCCCGTCTGGGGCTACCTTGCCGCTGTTCATAAAAGAAAACTGCAAAGCGTTCTCGATAGGTACCCTTCTCGTCTTTTGAGACGTGGACTCGGTGTCCGCTCCTTCAATGACACCGTGCGGCGTCTTGATAGTAGAATTTACGTCCGAGCGCAGAATTTACGTCCGAGCGCAAGCACCTTAAGACTAAGGTGATGGCTTTTCGTGGAACTGATCCCGTACGGGCAAAAATTGTTATAGATGGCACTGTTCTGGAACAAGTTAGCAATTTTGAATACCTGGGCTACAGTGTGTCTTATAATGCAAGCAACGGCGTTGTGAAAAAGTTGCATAAGTTCAAACATATGTACGGGACCATCAAACGAACTCTAAAGTCAGCTAGTAAAGAAACGCGCGTAAAATTCTACAAGGTGATGGCTTTTCTCACACTTCGTTATGGGTCTGAGAATTGGACTTTAATAAAAGGCCAGGCCAGTCGCATCCAAGCGGCTGAAATAAGATTTCTCACGCACGTGGGAGGGTATACTCTCCACGATCATAGAAGAAATACAGATATACGGCAGGAACTGAATATTATGAGTATACTCGACAGGATCGCCCAGTATCGGCTGAATTGGTGGGAACATCTTTGCCGAATGGATGACTGCCGCATCCCCAAACTACTATGGAACGGAGAAAGCGCTTGGACGTCCGAGGAAGCGCTGGAGTGACCGGCTCTAATCTTTGCCTATTTGAGACCGGAACAAACCGTCCTTGGTTCAATCCTTGAAGATGATGATGAGCGGCAAGGAGCTAGACAAAATCCCTCATAGCCGGCCTTGGCAAGTAGCGTCCACGACCAGATAATGTTTGGAAACGGCCTAGGCAAATACCGTACTACGACGGCCCAGTACGAGCATGGCGTTGTAACGGCCTGTAAATTTAAATAAATATTCCGTTGTGGACCGGAGAACAAGGCAGCAGCTGCTTCCGGTAAACCAAAGGAGACGTCTCGGACGCGCATCCCTACAGCTCTGACGGCGTTTACTGCTTACCGCTCAGTACACCCGTGCTATCCGAAATCGTTCCACGCCCGTTATTCCTGACAATCGGGATTTTACTACAATACTGTAATTAACTTTTGTCTGAAGCTCGCGCGGCCGGTGTCAATAAATTCAAAATTACTACAAAAAACCGGTCTGTTAAGCCTTGGTCGGTTACTATTAAACCTCATTACGTCGGCGTCTTTTGTTATGCGACAGGAAGCGTTCACGTTCCTCCTCCCGTGACTCCAGACTACGAAGGTATCGTCGACGTACCGTAGCCAACACTTTGGTCTTAACGGCGCAGATGCAATGGACGTGTCCTCAAGCCTCTCCATGTAAAAGTTGGCCACCACGGTACGCCGTCAAACTGCTTGTAAAAGCCGCCATTCCATTCCAATTACGTTGTGGTCAGTACTTGCCGGAAAAGACACGTGATACTCGTAGGGAACAGCTCTCCGATAAAAACCAAGACCTCCTGGACCGGCACCGTGGTGAACAACGTACCATATCGCCAGGCTGCAACCAGCTTCTCCAAGAAGTGCGAAGAATCCTTCACGAACGAGGAGTTCGTGTGCACGAAGGCTTGAGAAGGGTCGTTAAACACTTCGCCAAGGAGTACGACGGCGATCCGATGGTACTGACGTCAGGGAAACGTCAAGTTTGTGTATTTCTGGCAGTCCACAGAGGCGAGGTAATGCCGTAATGACGTGTAATGATAATGTCGACGTAATGACGTTTAATAGCAACCGCCCACGGCCTAACAGCTCGGTTTTTAGTCGTAATTTTGAATATTGTAATTTTTCTCTTTGTTTTCATTATTTAGCGGAGTTAAGTTACTGTATAATTTTGCCTACGAGAGTCAGTTGAAAAGTTCGCTGAGCGACATCTATAGCTCAGTGGTAGAACTAAAATCTTTCGTGTGCTGCAAGACGTATATTTCGCGTGAACGCCTGTTAATTTCCAGATGTATCTGTCAATTTATTCACGTTTTACCAGCTGGTCGAAAGTTTCCTGTCATGCGTGCTTTTAAAATGCACAAAACCAAAAATCGTGTTGTGATGAATGCTCTGTTAAAAACGTTTTAGCGCTAATGGAAAATCAAAACGAAATTGTAAATGTGTTAGGAGATGCTGCGCCTTCAGAAACAACGGTAAGTGGGGCACACTAGAGTTTAAACGTGGTCGTACAAGCACTGAAGACGATCGCAGCTGTGAACGTCCAAAAAGTACAACAAAAATCACATTATTGAAAAAATTTCATAAGATGCTGGAAGACTGCAGATTGAGGAGTGGATGACGTTGCTGAAATCATAGGCATTTCATATGAGCGTGTGCATCATACTTTAATTCAAGAAGTTGGTGTGAAAACGCGTTATGCAAGATTGCTGCCGCATCTGGAGTTTTTGCATTTTTGAGCCTCCAGTGCGGGGGGAGGACATCTTCGATGCTCGTACGACCACATTCAAACTCTAGTGCCTACTTACAAACCGTTGGTTTTGAAGTCGCAGCATCTCAGCATCTCCTAACACATTTACAATTCCGTTCTGAATTTCCGTAGGCGCTAAACAATTTTTAACAAAGAATCACACACACGATGTTTGACTTAGGCCGTTTTTCAAAACACGCATAACACGTCAATTTTAAACAGCTTCTAAACAATGAATAAATTGATCGATAGATTTGGAAATCAACAGGAATTCACATAAAATACAAATCTTGCAGCACAAGAAAAATTTTAGTTTCACCGCTAAGCTATAGATGTCGCTCCGCGAACTTTTCAACTGACCCTCGTATATGCGTTTAACACCTATATACCTGTATTAAGTTTGTATTTATTTAGAAAATATTCAACTACAGCTAAATTATTTAGTTAAAGTGAAGTTTGAGTTCTGCACGCCAGTTCAACTACGGACACATTTGCCTATGAATATACATCGGTTGATTGACAGAGCGCGCTACTGCATAAATTACAGTTTACCGAACGCGTATATAACTTAGTTTGTGACAGTACGCTACATTACGCTATTTGGACCAGTCACGTCATTACGTCCGAAACAGTGTATGCAAATTGCAGCTGTGAAATTCCTCCTCCCCTCCTTTTCTAGGTGCGTATCCAGAAAAATTGGGGGGGGCGGCGGAAATTATGTACATATATTGCACCGATACAGCCATATGCTGTATTAGGCATTGATTTGAATAAATATAAAATTTGTAGAATTATTATAAGTGAAGGGTAAATGGACAGGTCTGAGATTGTAAAAATATTTCATTGTTAGATTAGGGGAGAAATTAACCTGTTCCGACAGGCAAGGAACACCTGCTCGATTGTATGTGTGTTACGCGTGTATCTTGTGTGTGTTAGTGATGCATGTACAGACAGGAATCTTAGCTACCCGCCCCAAATAATTAATAAAATAATTATTTAATTTCACTGTGTGAAAACTAATTAGTTTATAAACAAACAAAAGGCACTAAAGTGTGTGTAAATTTTATAGTTATCCCCAGTGAAAAAATGACGTTAATAGGACACGCTACGCGAAGTCAGTGCGAAATAAACGTGCCTAAAAATACGCAAATTACCAGAAGACGCTCAAATTAATACAGTGAGTGATTAATCAAATTATCTATGATTTGTGCTATCTCGATTCCGTGCAAAACATTGCTATTTGCTAATAATTGCAAATATATGAAAAGGTTCGGGAGTGGGGGCTATCATGTGATCTGCAGGTCCCAACAGGATGATTTTCGGGGCCAACAGGTGCGGAATCTCGAGAGGGTATACATTAAGGGTTCGACTGAAAACCCTTCTCTTCATTTCAAGACACAGTTGTAGTCGGACATGCTGTCCGTCGGCAGAACAGTTTTATTTTTTTCAACTCTTATTAACGAACTAATAAGACGTTCAACAATTAGGTTGACAATATTTCGGAAAGCGTAAAGTACCAGGGCCGTTTAAGTCTACAAAGAGTATCTACGGAGAAGCTACCAGAGCGACGAGGGATGCTGGAGGTTAGATGTTTTTTGACGCCTAACCGACGTTTAAGATCCACCTTGCAACAGATAGCAATTCTCTGAGACAGACCACACACTGCTGGAGAACGACGCTGGACTCTGGACATATCCAGGACCACGCCAAGCCAGGAGGAATGGAAAACCAATTCTGGACAACGCTGGACACCGTCAATAAGTCGTAAGATCATCAAAACTCGAGGTGACATGCATACTGCATTTATAAATGATTTTAAAAGAGCTCATAAAGACTATATTAAAAGACAATAAATTAAAACAAAGAAAAAAGTTATAATTAGAAATAATATTTTAGAAATGTAGATAAATGTTTAGTCGTAAGAATGAGCGATCGCATATAAAGAAATAAGAAAAAAAAGAATTTAAAGTTGAGAGAGTAGATTTGTTTATCAAAGTAAATAGTTAAATTGATTTGATATTTGCATTATAGAAAAGAATAATTTAAATTTTGAATATAAAACAAATGCCAGTCTAAAAGTAATTAATATAAATTTAAATTTAATTTTTAAACATTGGTATAGACTGAGCGAGTTGAGGTCAGATCTGAATTAAAAGAATTCAATTCAAATTACATTTTAATTTTATTTGTTTTAGTAAATCAAATGGAATAAATGTCTAGATTAAGATTATTAACATGTCTAGATGTAAGAGGGTTTTAAATGTGTGTAACTCCGTATATTATAAGAGATAAATACTTAAAAATGAGTGATATTGTGACCGAAGATCATTAACGATGTTTATTGTTTATACGATTGAGTAAACAATAAATATGAATTTTTAAATACTCATAAATCTAATACTCTTATTATAATTACATCTGATATCGTTATACAACCTTCATAAATTACAGTATCTTAAACAGTCATCTGTAAAGTTGCATAACTTTGGCGTCCCAAAGAACGTGGGGCTCCTCAAGCACAAATACATTTATATTTCCAACTTGTGTCGTTGTAACTTGCGATATTTCCAACTTCGTTTCCATAATCGTTTCCAACTTGTGTCGTTCCAATTTGCGATGATTGCGGTTTTTAGCATATCTGTTAATAATATCTTCTGGATCTATTTCAAGATCATAATAAATATTTAGCAAAGCCAATCCATTTAGGCGGTCTTCTGACATATTGGGTTTCGAAGCCATGATTTCAATCTTCTTAGAGTAGAAGAAAACGTCCTTTCAGTTGAAGCATTTGAAACGGGAAGTGTAATTAATATTCTTAAAAAATATCTTGTTTTAACTCAAGTTAAGTTTAACGGATTACAGCTCAGTGTTCAACGAAACAAAATATTGTCAAACCTAAGTGCTATTCTAAAAACCTACAATAGAGCTCACCTTTTTTTAAAGCAAACTAAACAATAAAATCGTTAAAAAAAAAATTCGCAAGAAAACAAGACAAAACAAGAATTCGCAAAAGGGCCGGACAAACCGACTTGCAATACTGCAGATGTACAAAGTACAAGAGCGCATGCGCGTAACTGTCGTCTCACCTCGAATCTCGACACTGTTTATGTGATAACTCGTCTCTCTATATTACCGACTACCAAGCCAAATACTCTAACGGCGCTTAAATTAAAATAAAATATTTTCTAAGTGTTGAAGCGATCGCCCCCCCCCCTTGGATACGCGCCTGTCCTCGCAAGACGTGTTATTCATATTTCCATCGAAAAATATTCGTCTGGCGCGACCGACCGATCGACAAAAGCTATTTTATTTATGAAGCCAGTTTTAGGATCGTGGTGCAAATGTCAATACCGTTCCTAGTAATATCGCCCAGACACTTGTGTGTGTGCATGTGTTGTGGGGCGCCCCTTCATTTGTCAGCGCATTTGCATAGCGCTCGCCTGAGGTATTTATCGTCATGCGTTTCAACACGCACACTTTTCTTCTTCTTCTTTGACGTATCCGCTCAGAGGTCAGGCGTCTGGCACCTGCACAGAAATCTCGGTCTGCCCATTCCGCTGTCTCTAGCAACTCATGTTTCAAACGGACGCTCACTCATGTATATAGTAGCAGAGCATAAACATGTTTACCATGGTCAATATTTTAGAAAAGAGAGGTAAATAAACAATTAAAATAGTTTTACAATTTATTTAGTGAACCATGGTATTAAGATATCACGAGACATATACTTGAATGTTGCTGACGATTTACTTGCAATTCAAAATTCAGTATCTGCTTTACAAAACATCTGTTTGTAAGCTTCGTCACATTTGGAAACAATACAGTATGAAAATCTCCACTATGAAAACAATGGTAATGGCACTTCGAGGGAAGGAACCAACAAGAACAAACGTAATGGTTAACGATCAAATTCTAGAACAGGCGAGCCATTTTAATTATTTGGGAAATGATACTGACTATGATAGTGTGACGATTTAATAGGGTTAAATAGCACAAAAAAAGAGGTAAAAATAATATAATCCTAAATGAAACTACATAATTTCTCTCCCTATGAAATAAATAGAAAACTAAATAATGTTAAACAAATAAATATGTAAACCACCTCCTGTTTCATCAGCGAATAATAAATTATAGAGAGACGTAATAAACCAGCAATTTAAAATAAGTAAAAATAATAATTAATAAATTAAGAACTATTTCTCGCGCAGGTAAATAACCACACGCGTGGACACGCACATCGCTAAGCCAGCGGTGCGCGCCCCAAAATGAGTTGTAAATCAGACTCCGCCGAGAGAACAAAGCAGTTGAAAATGTAGGCAGTAACTAGCATATTATAGAGAATGAAAGAATATGTCGTTCACTCTCTTAGTTTCTTTAAGATAATGCTTAGTAAAGCTGATAGCAATAATTATCAGTAATTTCAATATGTTTAACATCTTTGATACGTTTTAAGTGTGTGTTTATGACATCTCTGCAGTTGATTTAATATCACGTCAACGTGATAGAGATCACAGTATATGTAACAGTTTAACTATAAGGTAAAAGTACGGTAAACCGAAGTGAGTTCAAGTGAAAGATTCTCACCACCGCCAGCACCAGAACCTGATAAACCCTGCAAAAAGAGAGAGAGAGACAACAACACCTTCCATTATTACACCTTCTTCAGTCTCCAGGATAGACCAGAAGCCGCTGAGCCACCGTTTACTACAGACAACCCCGATTCGCCGAGGATACTACAGGTGATACAGAAGTCAAACTTCTGTAGTTCAGAAATCACTTAATAAAAATATGAAAGACAATTGACACCAAAATAAAATTAATATCATAATACAAAAGACTGGCCGAATTAAATTACCATTGTAACTTTGTGATAAACAATATGATGTATTTAGCTTTAATGACTATAACATGCTAATATTAATAAGCCCATTCTTCAAATGGCAGCAAAAGTAAATTGTTTAACTTTAATATAAAGAAAGGAGATATCTCGGATCCGAGGGTATGAATTACCAAAGTTTTATAAATAATTAACCAAGTTGATTAATGAATACATTATGCAGTTATTATTTTTTTTATAGTTAACTAATCAGTTGAACGAAATAGAGTAAACAAAAAGTAGGTTAAGTATATATATATATATATGTATGTATGTTTTAACAATACAAATCACAAGCCTAATTGATTTTTAATAATAAGACAGTAACTCATTTTCTGTTATGCTAATAGGTATAATAGGTATGTAAATAAAGAGATGTCATGGACGTAAATATGCGTGAATTAATTTCGCAACACGAATCTAATATTCCTTAATTCACAGGTTCCAATTAAGTGTTTTGTTACGTTGTATTTTAATTAAATATATAACATTTTTTATGAATATTATGGCAGCCTGTGTAATTGACCGACGTCAATTAACCCGGCTCCCGAGGTTATAAGGGCGATAGTATACAGAAGTTATAAAAGATAGGGCCGTTATAATAGGAATTATAATATTGATGTTGTTAGGTAAGTTCGAGACGATCTGTGGGAGAATCAACCGTACTTTTAGAAACAAGACCCATCGAGATACAAAATTTAAAGTTTTACAAAGTTATGGTTATTTCCTGTACTGTCCCGTTGGTGTGGATTAAGGACGACGACCAAGAAATAAGACAGTAAAATACAGGCCTTGGAAATGGCGTTCTTAAGAGGAGTTAAAAGGTGTTCCACACTCGGGATCTTTTCGGTTAAGTGGTAGCATGCAGTGAGCAATTACTCTACGTAGCAATCGCCACTAACAACGCATTTCCCCCTCCACACGTAGCGATAACCAGTGACAGTTTGTATTTTTATTTTCATCTTGACATTTTTTTTATATTTACATTTTTTATATTTATTTTTATATTTATATAAAATGGTGCTCACACACTTCTCGCATGTATGAATTCCAATCCATGCACGTGAAGTGATTCATTTCCAACTCATCTTGACAGTATTGCCCGGTTGTGTACTCCTTACTCCAACAGTAAATGAAGTATACGATTGTGCGGAAATCTAATCGAGTATTATTTAGTAATGTATCATGTCGCACTTGTTTGGATTCCCGGCAGTCCTTTTTAGAACATACCCAACGGTCTTTACCTGTCGTATACAGTTTCATTTGATCGTCGTTCGTACAAATTCTTGGGTTATGTAAAATATTTTTGTCTCTTAGAAACTGTATCGCTGGATCTTTGTCGGGAGTCTGTGCTGTTAACTGAAGGAAATTCATGATACGCAACGATACTACTACACTTGCGACTGCAGCATACAGAGTGACCGGCCACACTGTCACCATGGAATGGTTGCAAAATGCGTTGGAGGGGGAAATGCGTTGGAGGGTAAAATGCGTTGTTACTGGCGATTGCTACGTAGAGTAATTGCTCACTGCATGCTGCCACTTAACCGAAAAGATCCCACACTTGACTGTATAAAAGAATGAGGCCATAAGAGAGAAGTTACAAGATTTTAACTTGAATGAGAAATTAAAAGATTACAATCAACGGTGGAAAGAACGCTTAGAAAGAATGTCAGATTGGAGGCTGGTCAAACACAAGCGTACAGGACTATGGTGTGTTGGTATGGCTGGAGGATCACCTTACCTATGCCGTGTTGTGTAGATGATGATGATGATTTACAATTAATTCTTTTAGTTTTTTATATAATATATATAATGTTATAGAATATTATATAATATTTTAGAATCGGGAAAACACAATCCAGCATTTAACATCGCGTAGAGCTACACGGTTCTTAGAAGGAAAATACGCCAAATGATTTGTTAGGAAAAATGCACCTCCGGTGATTTTTATACGAGATCTATAAACAAGGTATCTCTGGATTAATAACAAAAAAGAGTAATATTTTAAGTAACATGAATTGTTTTGTTATAAGTAACGATGTTGTAAAATTTAAAATTAAATAAATTAAATTAAAACTCCTGATATAAAATAGAAATTGTTGATAAAATAATACGTAAACAATTACGGAAAATAAATGGTGACAATAATAAGGCTAAAAATAAAACACAATACGTCTCAGCATTATATGCGAACTTACTCCCCAATGTAATAAAAAATGAATTTAAAAAATTATGTATACATGTTTCATACAAGACCATGAATAATCTAAAAAATATACTTAAGCCACGTGCTCCAATAACATCGGAGGAATGTTCAGGAGTGTATAGAATCCAGTGCAGTGAGTGCGATAAGTTCTATATCGGACAGACGGGGAGAAAATTTATCGAGAGGTTTAAAGAACACCTACCAAAAAAGAATCCCCAAACCACCTCATCTAATTACGCACTCCACCTCATAAACGAAAACCATAGTTACACCGGATTCAAAGAAAACATGGAGCCGATACACATATGTAATAAAGGTCATCTCCTGAACGCCCTAGAAGAGTTTGAAATATACAGGGCCTCCAAAATAAATGAGGAACAGTTACTCAACGATCAGCTGATGTTTAAATCCAATAAATTATATGATACCGCGTTGAAGATAAGCAGTAAAGCGCGAATACATGTTACTTGACGATCAGAGGTCGACCGGTGCACCGAGTCACTTATAACGTTTTCATATGTTTATGTATATATGTTAATTTATTCATAGTGAGTTTTGTGCGTGTGGTGTTTATGTGTATAAACGTTTTAATCTTTTCGACGACCCCTATGTATTAGGGGAATAGCATTTAACTGTACCTCAGGATGGGGATTTAGTCCCTGAAACATGTCGTATTTGGAAAACTGAGATCGCCTAGTGGATTATATAAGGTAAAATTCTTAAATTAATCATAATAGCGATCTGGAGACTGCATAAAATGTAGCTTATTATAAACTTTGTCAGAGGCTGCCACTGGGAGCGCTGTCCGTCTTGTTCTTCGCGACGGCGTCGACTTTTGAAGGATAGCAACATGGATATTCTACATGTACACACAAAAGGGCGAAAACTAGACACGCTTGAACAATTGGAAATATACAAACACACAAAAACGACATCCTGAACGAACAAACATAATTCAAATCACAAGCATTATTCGAACATATCACACCCCCTACACACACAACATCGATCCTTCAAAAGTTCTGGCTATAAGGTAAAACTTTAACATTTTTACCAATAAAAAACTTTGTGTTCCGAGTCGAGAGTGATATACTTATATTTACTTAACATTAAAATTTTCAATCAGCTACCATTTTGGAAATTTTTAATATGACACTTTGGTTTATCTTGTACTTACAAGAAATAGAACACTTACTCTGTAGACCAATATTCAGCTCCACGCCTTATTCCGACCAACACTAATTAATTAAAAGATGATGAAGAAGAAGAAGATACAGAGACATACAGGCAGAAAACGAAGCATTTTTCCTTCGGTTTAATGAGTACAATCATTTCCCAAAGTTTGCCACCACCATTCTACGTATATGCTGACAAGGAAAAAATACACATTTGTAAAGCAGACGTTTCATTGGTCGACAGGTAATGTCTTACTTTGGTAATCAGGGAAACGTCACTTTTCAATAGCTGACGCTGTAAACGCAACGATCACAGTTTTCATATTCAACTCTTTATTGACGACGCTCCGCGGAACGTTTCCGAGAATTTCCGCATAAATAAACCACACGTTTACAAATGTAGCTTTCAATCAACAAGCCTTCGTTCAACGAATTTTGACAGATGAAGTATACTTTCTTTTACTATTCAATACTCCCCACGTACTTCAGCTGTTATGAAGAAGTCCAAATTTATTAAAAGAGCTAAGCAAGTTCTAGTTTTAACCGAACGTATGGCATTTGTCTGTCTGTCTATCATATCAGTTTGGGGCATGTCTCACAATAACTTACGAAATTAAACTTGGTAATAAGATTTTCGTAAAACTTGGTATGCGTGTCCACACCTTTAACATACAGAGCCTTATCGTTTTTCAGATTGATCCAACCCAAAAATGGAGGGGGGCCGAAAAGCAAAAAATGTAAAAATGTGAGTGGGAATTTTAAAAAAATTATGAAAAAATGTCAGAAAATCCGTTTAGGGTATCAAATTAAAGAGAATTCTAAAGCACAGTCGGAATACATGTAAATTTCAAAACTATGGGCCGATTACAAAAAAATGACAAACATCCTAGCGAGATCCCAAACCAAAAAGATAATTTTCACTAAAATCTGAATATAGTGTTTAGGCATGCAAATTTCTAAATTTTGGGATATTCGGACCCGAAAAGCGTACCAAAGTTTCCAAAAAGATCCAAACGGTATATCAAATTTAAGATAATTTTAATCTCAATATGAACGTAGTTTGTAAATTCCAAAATTTTAGGGTATCGGGGACGTAGAAGTGTACTGAAACGCTTTTAAAATCGCAAAAATCTACGTACGGTACCAGATTAAACAGAATTTTACGCACACTCTAATCACAGTGTTTAGGTTTGGAAATTAAAAAATTTTAGGGCACAAGTGCTCAAAAAATGTATAAAAATTGTGAAAAAAAACGTACAAAACTCATGTCGTACACCACACTAAAGGGAATGATGTTAATTGGATCGTATTGTTACTACGGTCTCACTAATCGTCGTATGGTACAGTGGGAAACAAATATACAAGACACCAATTAAGTCACTAATTATCAACTTTAATTATCACAATTAACTATTTGTAATCAACGAGTTATTCAACAAGATTATTCTCGTACAACAATTCAAGTTAATCTCTCCACACAAATAATGATGTCAACTCTATAAAGAATTCCACATTATAATCACTTTTTACTTGTACACCACTTGAAACGTACTGTGTAAATCGCCCGACAATAACTCGAACCTCATTTGAATAAATCGCCACTTCAACTGAACTCAGGCTCGCTGAATCCTTATATTTATACCCCTCTGAGATTCCAGAATAATCCACACTACGCGTATGGAACGCTACTAGAAAAACACTGGAGCGTAATTGCTTGAACACAGTGCGCGCGGACCGGTGAAGTCTGGATCAGTCTCGGCTGCGGACGCGTGACAAGTGTCACGTAATTGTCCTTCATCTCAAAGTAGCAGCAATATGTACGCACACACACACATTATAGCCGGGCTCCGCTGCAATAGCCGAGAACACAGAATGTTGTGTAATGGCGTAATAGTATTGTATTGTTAAGTTTTGGAAATTTCCAAAAGTTTATGACGCCGGGGACAAAAAAAATCGGGAAAAAGTTTGATAAAATTGGAAATTCATACGGTATAAAAAATGAATGAGAATTGTAACAAAAATGTGTATGTTTTGGTAGTGTACAGTTCTGGTATTCTCGTCTGACCCTACAGCCCAAAAATGGGATCGAAAAAATTTGAAAAAATTGTAAAATTCCAACCGGGTGTCAGAACAAAGGGCAGTTTAACGTAAATCCGATTGTTTGGAATTTTTAATGCTTATTCTGATGGTCGCGCCACAATTGTTACTCTATTAAACGAAAAAGCAGAAGGGTAACCGGGATTTTCGTAATTTTTACAATTGAAAAATTATCTAATATAAAAATTTATTCACAGCTGTGGTCAGCAACTTTTGATCCGTCCGGCTATTCCTTATTTGAGGCAATTTAGTAGTGAATATTGTAATGGTACATATAACACACCCAACACCAACGTACCACAAATGGATTAAAAGCCACTATAAATGAATTTATCTACAAAAGTTGAACCTACAATCATGAACAGAGGAAGTATTATAACCAAAATAGGGGAATAAAATAAACTATGATTTACAAGTAAATGTACAACTGAAGAAAAGAAGACAAGACTAACGACAAGACAACATACCTAATTACCCAATAGATCAAACAGTGAGAAAGAAACCAATGACAACAACACCAAGAAGAAACTTACTAAGAGTGAGGAAGGAATCAGTGCCAATAAGGAGAAAACATAATCAAATCAAACACGCCAAAAGGAGATAATATAAATGAGAACAATATAACATATGAAAATAAAAGTATTATTATTGAAAAAGAAAATGTAAAAGTGAGTCAACCAACATGGTTTAAATCCCTAAGCTGTGACTTGACACTGACCTAAACTTATTAATCAAATACATTCGATAACAGTACAATACAAAAAGAACTCAATAAAATTAACTACTGAAAGTAGAATTTAATAAGGAGAATGAGTACCAGTATGGTAATTGCATAACTAAATGAGGTATAAACATTACAAAGGGACAATGTCCAAAGTACTGATAAAAAGTTGTAAAGTGGAATTAAAATTGTCAGTGACCACTAATTATCAATAATAAAGATTGTGATAATAACCAAATTGGAATCTAGCTATAAACAATTATATACCAGTGTTAGATAAGAATAAATACATCATGCATTATGTAGAAAATTGAAACTGACTTTCAACCATTGTTGAGAGACCAAATTAGAACATAACCTAATCTGGCCAATTAGTTTTCAATAAAACAGTAGAAAACTATGATTAAAGTGATGTTAAACCAAAACGTTTTGTAGTATAACATAACTAGGTACTATAAGGAACGTTCTATGTACAAAAGATAATATGTTAAAGAAACATAAATCCTGAATAAGTGTAATTTAATATAACCATATGCATCACATAGAATGGTTACATGAGACAGCAAAAATATCACTTAAACTTGTAATAAAAGAATAGGAACTCAACCTATAACACTGAATAATGCAGAATAATGCTTAGATGAGACAATTCAAGGATTATATCCACATAATTAATCAAAATAAAACAAATAATAAGTAAACACTAGTAATAACTAGATGCAAGAAGTCTGAGTAATTTCAAACCAAAGTAATTGTCAATATAAAGGCAGAATTAACCACTGATCAGTACTAACAGTGTTATCAGAACACTGATAAGAAATAAATATACAATAATGAAATAAATGGGAAAGAATTACAACTAACGAAAAATGTAACATTCCAAGGGTACTAAAAACTCATAAAAAAGACTGTAATTAAAGTAATAAAAACCAGTAATAAATAAAACTGACACTATCAGAAGTGGTAATGACCAGTGAATTATGCATAGGACATAACAAAGTTGCATTATCAACAACTAATATTATGAATTAATTAATAAACAATTTATGTGATAATAGGCATAGAGTTTGACCCTAGGAAAATGAATAATTCATAACTGTAAGTAAACAACCATGTGTGAAAAGTTCATAATACAGTACTAATAAGTTATCACCATAAACACAGTGAATAAAAACAATGTATTTAATGTATTATGTAACATAAGAGATATTATTAATTTGTACGAAGTGTGTTTTTATCAACCCCATATCAGAACTATATGATAAGGGTATGCAAATTACTCGTAATCAAAAGATAGAAACAATGGTAGTTATAAAAATGTTGTCAGTGTAATTATAAATAAATTATTTGATTTATAAGAATAACTAATAAATTGCAAGCCCGTGCGCGTGCCTTTGTAACCAAAAAAAATCATACTCTCAACCCCAGCGTAGTGACGCTTACATGCGCGTCTATTTTGACGAACTTCCCCGAGAGTACACGAAATAAAGACAATTAGCCAATCAGAACTCATTAAAAAGTACTAAGTGGCGAATCCCGACACACGTAACAATAACAGTTCATCACCAGCAATCGAGACAGATTCCACGTGGGCAGAGTGACCATCAAAACATTGAATTGATAGCCGACAGCTGATAACGCATACTAACCTCGAAACTCATAGTTGAGGTTAGGTCGGATTAGAGGGACAGTGAAGTTTATTTTGACAGTGTTCTTGAACGGAGTACATGCGTATAGGCAGTGTGTGAAAAGAATTAATAAATATTAATTCAAGTGTTAAATAATTTTTGAAAATTAAGAAAGTTTTGTGTTAGTGACACTTCGAATCAACGGTACACGCAAGTATCAGTGCCAATGGTTATTATATTGTATAAAAATTAATTAATCAAATAAAGAACCCTACTAGCGAATTTGACTTATCCAAGTTAAATAAAATATAACCCTATTTCTATAAGAAAAGGGACTTTACCAATTGAATAAACAATACGCAACGAAAGCGTTCACTAATAACAATTTTGACTTTATAGCTTAAAATCAATTGTAATATTTTATAAAGAGACATTGAATGATCAATGAGGGAACCAATGAACCCTAACATTTAATATTTTTAGATTATTATTGTGTTTAATTGTAGAACCTTAACTCAATGTAACATACGAGTTAACCCTAGTAGTAGATGAATTTTAATTACCTGTTCTTTGTTTATATCCACTTTTAGGTAATCATTCATGAAAATATCAATGAATTTAATTAATAACAATGTTATATGAAATAAGTAATGCATTCAAGGAAGTGTTAATCAATTAATAGCAAATAAGTAAGGTTACGATGAACCCTAGTTAACCTTTATTTCAAGTAATGAACAATCGTTCACATTTTGTATTATATTAAAGAAACAAATAATATTTTTTATTCTCCGCCTACTCATTATTACAGTAGTGCATTTCTGTAGTTAAAGTGTATCTTGCAGACTAAAAGAACTTGCGATTTTTATAAAGAAAAATAACGAAATTGTTTACATCCAGGCATAGTCGATTATTAGATTCAGTCTGACCACCCTGAGATTTTAATTATTTTAAGAGTCCATACTCGAAATTAATTGTTTAAAAAAGAAAATGAATGAAATAATTGTATAACAACAATTATTCAAATTGAGTTCAATAAATAAGCATTATTTCACGAATAGACAAAAGTGTTGACTATTATTGTAAATGAATAGACTTGCAGCTTAGGTGAACGAGAGCAACGGTTGGTACCAGAGGCCAGAGCGAGAATTTGAATCTAATTATTCTCGCCAGTAATATTCTCGCACATTACTAGCATACAACCATCACTAGTATGTATTGTATAAATGTTATACTTATGTCAATTTCAGTGCAGGAATACACCGTTCGAATCACCTCATCGAATAGCAGAAGAGTCAACGTAAACCATTCGACAACGAGCTCACAACATTAAACAACAATACAAAATTTAAAATTCAATAATAATAATAATAATAATACTTATAAAATTTTAACGAGAGTGGATCTCGGCTAATTACAATATGTCCCCTGGATATGTTACTAGCATATCGCAGGGTAAGACGTATGGTGGGGCTGCCACCTTCAGGCTTAACGCCCAGCCCAATTTTCTGTCTGGGCGTTCTCCCATAAACTGGGTGTCTTACCAGACTAAAGAGACCTGTTTTCCCTGTTCAGATATCCATAAGGATCTTTAATGTGGTGGTTTCTCATTGCCTCCCACATCCTACGTCGTTGACCAATGGAAGGTCATCCGTTTTTAGGGGAAATTTCTCACCCCAAGGGCAAAAGGGTGTCCTAACCTCTACTTGACAGTGACAAGTACAGGAGGGAGAGCTTATACCGGCTGTCACTCGGTCTCCAGGGCCGCGTTAGCCCCCCAACCCGTAGGTGTTGCCCATACCCCACCACTTGAAGAACTGAATGTTATGAGTATACTCGACAGGTTCGCCCAAGTATCAGCTGAATTCGTGGGAACATCTTTGCTGAAAGGATGACTGTCGCATCCCAAAACAACTATGGACTATAAGCCGAGGGGATGGAGAGGTGTGGGACGTCCAAGGAAGCGCTGGAGTGACCAGCTCTATTGCCTATTTGAGACCGGAACAAAACATTCTTGGTTTAATCCTTGCAGATGATGATGACGAAAAATTTATTCAGTAATAAATATACTTGTTCAAAATAGTGAGCGGGTTCTGTAGTTCATGGAGCATACTGATTTCATTCGTTTCTGTTACTGAGCAATTACGTCGTGCTTTCGATTCGTTTTGTCTTCTTTAATATATTATGGTGACAGTATACGTTATAAAGACAGCAGTTGTGCTTGAACAAACCGGATCTCAGACACACCCCCCCACCCGTCCGCCAAACCCAGGGGTCGTGTTATACTGCTGGTAACGTCAACTTTTCGTTTAATTTATTTAAATGGGTTGAGGCGGAGAAGAATGTGCTGAATAAACGAGGGTGGAAGTCGACGCCGACGACAACTTTACGGCCAAAGTAATCACAAACACAGAGAGAAAGGAATATTACTACAACAACACACTGAGAATAAACTTCATAAGAATGCCCTCCTCTCTTCAAACTTAGTTTTGCCTGTTTCATTGAGCCGTTCTGCAGCCGTTAAACATTGTGTATTCATTAGTATGAAAAAAAATAAATTAGTTAATTTTGTCCTTTAAATAAAATTTAGTCGTACAGTTATATCGGGACGAATCGTTGCTTTTCTGAGGTGAGAATTTTGTATACGGGACCATAGTGCTCGACTGACTCGCGTACACCTCACGCTCCTAGGCCAGTTAAACTGATTAAACGATTCAACCCCTTTTCCCCACATAGTTATACAAAATTTCCCCATTGGCACAAATATGTGTGCTTTAAGCAAGGCGTAATATTTTATATAACGTGAGCATACACATATTCTATATTTTTACGACAGTGTCACTGATAGTCTTATGGTACAGTGGGAAACAAAATACAATACACCAATGAAATCACTAACAACCAGCTTTAATTATAATTACGCATAATGAGAATTAATTAGAATAGTCTCTTACAACAATTCAAGTAAAAATTGGCCACACGCAATAATAATGTCAACTACAAAGAATTCCGCACTAATTAGAACACAAGAACAACTTCCCTACAAACACTTGATCCGCGCTAAAGAAATCGCTCAACACCACTGAACTGACAAGCCGGCTGCAATGGATTTGTATAGGCCTAGGTAGCGCACGCCTTCTAGAAATCTTCCGTCCTCAATGTGCACGGCACTTAATGCTGACGCTAACGCGTGTCTCAAGTGGCCTCTTGAAGAATCTGGAACAAACTTGTACGCGCCCTTGACTGAGGCAACAGCTGCCACACTGGACGGGAGGTGGAGAATGTTCGATAGGATCCCCTACAATTACAAGAACAACGTAAATCTTAAGAATAATGTTATTAAGTGATTAATCTGTTTGGCGTTTGATCATATCTGGTGAAAAAAATGTATTGCGTTACATTATTTCACGTCTGCCACCAGAGACCGGCACCAAATAAGATTAATTTTGGTGATTACACAATCAACTTAATTAAAACAATAATCTTTTTAATTTATTTGTGAAAAATTCAATTACTATACTGCACATATCTCACTCTACTTAATTTAATATTGCGTAAATCATATTGTTACACTAAAAAAAAAAAGTTACTTGTTACATACTGTTTGTATAAGTATGTATGCTGAAAATAATATACGATATATGACATGATTCTATTTATGTTCATGTAAATATTGATTTCTTACAATAAAATACACATAAGCACTATGCTCTCGTCTTATTTAATTATTATCCGTTCACTCTTATTTGAATCTTAATACTTTATAGCCTTGGACGATGGCGAGAAATGAGCGAAGGATACAAACAAATTAAATGAAGTTCTTGAGAAAAACCAAAGGTTGCAACCTTAGAAATCAAATACGAAATGAAGATGTAAGAACCGAGTTAAATGTATATTCTATGGCCAGCAGAGTAAGGGAAGGAAACATAAAATGGAGTACAATATGATTTATTATATCTATGCAAATTTTATTGAATATGTTAATTAATTATCTTTTTAATTAGGTCGAAATTAAAGTGTAACTAACCCCAAGTTTGGGAGGTCATATACGACTGTTGATTCTTCCACTAAAGCTTGTTTGTTGCCCGCGTTGGGAAGCCATATACAGTGTTATATTTATGCATATTTTGTGATTGCATAATTTAATTATTCAATTAATTAAATTATCTTGATTACAATGATTGACAATTCTTTATCAGTTTTAATAAAGTGTTTACTATTGATGATATATATGTTCATAGAAAATTCATTACGTGTATAAGCTAATCGCTTTATGTTTAATATAATAAGTTATGTCTACTATTCACTTAATTCATTTGATTCAAACTACACATCAGCGTGTCCTTACAATGTTATGTTTGCATTACCTAATTGACATATAGAACCATGTAAGAAATTATAGTTAATAGTGTTCCATACTTAGGAGCCTTCTATAACTGTGAGTTTTCATTACTGATCATGCTTACTGCTCCAGGTTGGGCATACCATATATAATGATACACTTGGATATCATTGAATTTAAATACGTCCCGCGTTCCGGAGCACCATATGTAAACAGGTATTTTGATCATACGTATGGTATTCTCATTTGCCACGTGTTGTTTGTGTCATGTGTGAATGCGTTAATATGTAAATATGTCTATGCTTACGTGTATTATTCCTTGTAGTCTTAAATACATTTATGAACTAATTGTACAGTTAGTATGTAAGTGTGATTTACATACCCTTATCGTTGGTTTTCTACTTTATCACGCCCTTTGATTTGAGCGCCAGCTATACTGGTATGGTTGCATCGCTTAATTATGCATTATTTAATTAAATGTGAATTAACTAGGTCAATATCAATAATATGACTCAGACACTATAAACGTTTGTGAACAATACTAATTTATTTTATATATTCAAAGTCATTTTAAATTCTGAAGAAAGTTAGCATTACTTTACATTAAGATACACAATGTTGCTATATTGTCTCTAACATCTCTGAATTCTCAACTACAAATCAATAAATGTTAATTAATTACTTTACAAATTTCAATATACCCTACTCTATAGGTTCATATTCTCATTTGGCTTTATTCAGAGCAATAAAATAAATGTTTAGTCTACTCAGTGGCGAGTTCTTTTTGAGTGGCAGGATAGTGGCGACCTAATCTAATAGTACGTAAATAATAATAATTTACTTGGCGTATGTATCCAATTTAGCGGTGACTAACTGGGTAGCTCCCCATTCTGCGGCGAGGTCCTGGCCGTAGATAAGAAGATTAATCCGCTCCACGTCATTGAATTGTGACACTCCAACTCCACTTCACTTTACACTCCGTCGACGACACTATTTGTTCCACATTTGATTCGAATACGCTCATTAACGGAAATGACTAACTGCGGTCATTCGAATATTACTTAATTGTCTTAGGACACTTTCGCGTGCGGGTTTTTCTGTCACTTTCGGTGTACATGCGTTAATAGTTTATGCCGCGTTCAATTAGAGTGCTTGTGCCATTTATGATGCATTTTATTATGCGAATGTAAATGGTTTATTTTCCACCTCAGTAAGTTAATTCGTGGCGTACTCTCACTATATTTGTCCCATGTCACTTACGTCACGGTAAAGTGATATATTGTCAATACTTAATCACACGCGTTCGATTCATAAGATTGGATATATATATATAACAAAGTCTGATTGAAGTTACTCGACATTGTCTTAATATTTAACTCCCACGATCTAATGAATTCTCTTAACGCACGGGTAAGTTCTACAGTTAATTTACTACTTCATCATTCCACTACTTAATTTCGGCGTACTACAGTTTTACATAGTTCATAGTTTCTGACTCACTCCCGAACGATCTATCTGCTTGTATGAATACACTTTACAACAGTCCTTCTGAAAGACTCTGACTGACCGTAAATTGAAAATAAACTGAACTGCTAATTGGAGTAAGATTTAAAATAGACTGACTGGAATTAAACTAAGACTGCACTCAAATTGACCGTTTGAAAATTGAAAATCGACTGAACTCCCGTTCTCTGCGAACACCTAGTTTTATTACTTCAGCAACACGACCCTCTCCACGGATCGCATACCCTTACTACCATCTCTGTCATGATTGGCTTCTCGCCTCCGATTCTGCGAAGACTCCTCCTAGATATTCGGGCTGGGGCCCCTGGTCTACTTCCCATTTGCTCTTCACCCTCGTCTCCATGGTGATGTCTTCTTAACACCCGCCTTTACCGAACTCCTTGTTCCTGATAGGTCAATCTAGACCCCTCTCCAAAAGTCTTGCTGTTCGCACCACCTCCACATATGACGACGGACCTAATTACACGGCTGTCTGTCACTCGATTGTCTTACGTTTCCTTTTGGTCCTTCCCAACAAATTTCCGTCCAGCACATGTGTGTTCCCTAACTCGGGTGTGTCGAATCGCCGTATTGTCCTCGACTTCCCTCGTTACGTTCACACGCTGATGGTGGTTATCTTCCAGGAATGAACATCTGCTCTGCAGCTCTCCTAGATGCTCCGTACTTTGTGCCAGTAAACAAGTTACCCGCTGTGTGGCTATGCGTGGTATTTTGTTCCTAATTGCACTCGTTCGTATACTGCCTTTGTGGAATATGTCATCTCCATGTGCAGTCGCTAACTCCCACGTGTAGGTCGACAAATACTTGCGTCGTCTTCGTACACGTTTTCTCGGTAATTGTGACGAAAAGACGTAGTCTTTTGTTTCTTTGTTACTGTAACTTTGGGCCTATGTCGTTCATTAACGTCTAACATCTGCTGTGCTGAGGCATTGTCTTTCGTAACAAAGCCCCTTTCGTCGCTAATGTGGCGCACGTGTCATTTTCAAACAGCGGTCGTCTAGCTATAACATGCATCACTCTTGACAGTTGACGCCGGCTACAGTGCCGTTTACTCCCCAAAAAAATTCTCTACAATAATTGCTTCACAGGAGGCAGCATATTGACAGAATGGAAGATATGAGACTACTTAAACAAGTAATAAGATACACACCTCAAGAGACATAGGTAGACCAAAGAAGAGATGGCTTCAGTGGAGACGGGACAGGCTGTAAGGCTATACCTGGAGGAGGAGGAGGAGGAGGAGGAGGAGGAGGAGGAGGAGGAGGAGGAGGAGGAGCAGGAGCAGGAGCAGGAGCAGGAGGAGGAGGAGGAGGAGGAGGAGGAGGAGGAGGAGGAGGAGGAGGAGGAGGAGGCAACGATTCTTTACAGCAAAATCTCAAAATATCTGTTACTCAAATACATACGAGCAGCCTTTTACACGCTGAATCAATAAGCTCGCAACTCGTCACTGAAGTTCACTTCTGGCCTGTGTCCCACAACACGCCCAATATTTTTTTATAAACGTGTTGTACGTAGCTTAGCTTAAACTATTTCTTATTACAAAACAATCAGACATGTTTATTTACTACGATTACTCGACGCCTTCCAGAGACCCTTCTTGCGAACCTACAGCAGCACCACCAGGACTTGTACTCTTGGTGTGACGACGGTATGACGTTACTTCGGGCTTTTTATAATTTTGTGGATAACTTAAAAATTAGCCTACTGATATTGAAATTTATATAATAATAATAAATGGATTTCGTTCAAAACAGTGAACGAATTGTGCTCGGGGAGCTGACTAGTCTAATCAGTTCACAGGATATAATTAAAAAAGAAAATACTTAATTTCGAGCCGGATGTAGGGACTGGCTGACGTAACGGACGCAATAAAGTAGCTACAATACAAACGTTGTGGTGTAGCGTCGTATCCATCCGTAATAAGGATGTGTCGGTCTGACCGAGTGAAACAGTGCGTGGCGCCAGTGGGAACCTTCTGAGCGCCGCCGGCATCGTACGGAATACAGACGTCACGCATTCGAGACCCGGCAGTAGTATGCAAAGAGGTTGTTTAATCCACATTGAAATGACGACGCAAATGCGTTTTGGTGGTGTATTCGTCATTTTCGCTTGTACCTTGTAACTGTAAAATGTGTCGGGAATGAATTTTTAACAACACTGACTCCGGTCGTGTAAGCCCACGAAGTACGGGTACATTATTAAAAATAGTACAGTTTGCGAATAAATTATCATTTGAAATTAAACAAATAAATTAATAAAAAAATCGAATGAAATTAATACGCTTAACACATTGTTTCAAAGCAAATGAACAAAATATCAACAAAGTGAAATATTGTAAAGAAGACAAAAATGAAAAAATAATGGTTTGATGAAGTCCTAGTTACTTTGACTTATCTTCGGCACAGTAACTTCTTCCTCTGCGATAATGATAAAGAAAATGCTACGATTCCTTCCATTCTTCAATGACAAACCACAGGGGGGAACCTACGGGGGGATACATCCCCCCTCGAAATCCGAAAAAAAATAAAAAAGTTTTGGAGCAAAAAATTTAAAACTGGTTGTGTTTATGAAAAGTAATTTACTGACTTCCGAGTTTTATCAATTTTAAAAAATTACTATTTGGGTCAATGACACGTTTAAATAATCTACAATAATAGGCCTTATACTCAATAATAAATCTAACAGATGTTGAAAGAAACTGTGAACAACGAAAAGAAGTCGACTTGAATGAGAGTACGATACAGTACGTTTTCCGCTGTTACGTGTTGATAACTTCAATCACAAAGCACATAATGTGAATGAGTTTTAATTTCTTAACATAATTTTTTATAATGGGCATGGGTTGTTGTAATAGATTCTACCTAGGTCTAAGAAACAAAATATTGTAAAATTAAACATACATTCATTTAAAATTTTTCGTGTTCTTGCATGTGTTAACCCTACAACACAAACATAGGCCTACACATACACAATTTACTTTCTTAACTTGAACGTTCTCTTTAAAGTATTTATATTCCACAGAAAGGTATTATTAGACTTCCAAGTCAAACTGTATGTTATTAGGCCTAAACGATTTTTATGAAATTAGTGAATTACGGCCATTATTTACCTATTAGTTTTAATTTGTTGGTACGATTTTCATTATACAATGAGAAAAAAATATAAAATGAGAAGAAAACGATATGTGGTTGAACCCCCCCCCCCCCCATGAACTCTCCCCCTTTTGGGAACACCATTGTGTAATGTCAAATACTAGAACGAATTACTGTAGCTGTAATGAATTATTAAATCATTACAGCTGTTTAATAATCAATCGAGCAGGCAGTGTAATTCTAAGCAGTAACGTCAGCAAAGGGAGGGCAGAAGTATCAAATTGCCGTATAATGTTCCAACAGTCAACAGACGGGGTTGAGAATTTTGTGAGACAAAGAAAAACTGTGAAATGAAAAATAAAAAACAGCATTAATTATGTAATAATTGTCGAAAAGTTGGCGTTATACTGTTGTTGTTTTTGTTGGTAGTATATGTGTGTGTAACAAAGACTGGCAATTTAAAAGCCGAGAGGGAATATTCGTTATGACTTGGTCCACACCCACCCCTTCACGCGTCCGTCCACTCCGGATAGATTGCGCCGACCATTAACTTGAAAACTCGTTAATCTGCATACACAAAGAGATTACTGTTTCGCCAGAGCTCGTTTATGAACACACACACACACACACACACACACACACACACACACACACACACACACACACACACACACAGTAGCGTGAAGTGTAACGTCTCGTTAAAAAAAACGTGATAATTTTCGACAAATTAAAACAATTGGATTTCTTGTTGGTTAACGTTTTGCTTCTACCGAACGGGTACAGAAGCGCGACCGAATTATTATGTAACAACTTTAACAATCGATTAGATTATAACGATCGTTCCGTTAACGTTTTGTGCTACCAAACAGCGAACGAGCACAGAAGCGCGACCGAATTGCGTAACAACAGAACTTTAACAACCGATTAGAATATAACGATCATCCCCACGACCGAAGAAAGACAGTTATTTAATATTTCAGTGAATTATTTTGTTGTAGACGGAACGAACAAATGATTTCGTAACTATTATATTTTCAATTTCCTGCTGAAGTAATTTGACTGGAGTAAAAAAAAAAAGAAAAATGAATACGGTCGAGGTATTTCGTTTGGAAATCTGTAAATCTAATTTTCGTGCCGCGGCGTAACTTTCTCTTTTCGATTGTGTTTGCGCGCATTCTCCAACAATTGCTACCTTGATACATTGTGCGTCTACCTCTATATATAATGTACTGGTATGCATGGAACGTTCTTAACTGTACTTGCAAAATTATACTACAATTTCTCTTCTTAGTTATAATAGACGTAAGTTGTTATCAGACCACTGACAAACAGTGGAACTCGCGAATAACGAGAACTCGGATGTAACGAGCAAAAGTACAAGATTTGTTTGGTTTTATATCTTAGTAATGAAAATTAAACCTGCTTTTAACGAGTCGGAACGCATTAGAGACTTGGTTATAACGAACATTTTATCGCAGGCTTGTTCATGGGTTAAGGTCCAAAAAGGTCGTTAAAATACAGCATTTTAAACATTCGTTTAAAATCATTAACGCAATGTAGTGAAACTAATCATGTTAAGTGATGAATTCGTGGACTATTTAAGTAAACTATAAAACTGTTTTGATATTTAAAGATACAAAATTACTAAACAAACAAAAATGGATAATTAAGGTTTAATCAAGGTTTTTTTAAGGTTAATTAAGTTCTGTGTGCGCAATGTAATTTTGACGATTCCATTTAGAACGAAGAACAAAAAGACAAATAAATTAGAGTGAATTTTCTTGTAATTTAAAAATAAATATTGTACATATGGCATAGAAATTTTTTTTTGCCATATAACCGCCGATTTTTTGCTAAGTTTTCCTACACACTTACTTTTACTGTATTTCGCGAATGCATTATACGCCAATATTCAGCAAAGAATGTTAGCGTAAAAAAATTATAAATATTCTAAATTTTACTTTCAAGCGTAGAATGTAAACATGACAAAATTCTATTGTGCAAAGCCTCTTCTATAGTACTTTTTTGTTGTGTGTTCGATAACCATGGTATAGAAATTTAGGCTTGCGAGTCGACAACTCGGATGTAGCGACCACCTGGTTTTAAGGAGCACATTTGTCCGGTCCCTTGAATTTCGTTATAACCAAGTTCCTCTCTCTCTCTCTCTCTCTCTCTCTCTCTCTCTCTCTCTCTCTCTCTCTCTCTCTCTCTCTCTTTCCATTTACTCCCACGAGGATATAGTCGCATTATCATGTTGCTGAAAATTATAATCTTATAAACAGATTTAAAAAATGTTTGCGTCTCAAAGTTCTTAACGATATCTGGTGGGTGCGTAATTTTTTTTAATACTGCAAATACGTACGTTATTTACTAATTGTTGTACGTTCTTGTCATTATTAAGAAAACTTTACGGTTATTTTATTAATTTACAAATATTGTAATTCCTTTTCTTCCTAATAAGCCTTATTTTAAAATACGCCACTGGCTTACAACAGGCCTACGTTAAGTTATTACGGAATTTTGCTGAAATTTTTAATAGTTATGAGGGAAGGGGGATTGATCCCCTGTTCCCCTCCCCCGTAGTTACGCCACTGAAAACATATGGTGGACGGAAGATGTTTGTAAGAAAATCGTGGGAATCGGACAGTGGCGCCGGCGCTATGAAACGGATAGAATTGTGTGTGTACTGCTTATACAAGCGCTATAATTACTATATTTAAATTTAGAATCTTTACGAATGTTCTCGTGAAACGTCGTAATTCGAACTGTCCACAGGCGCGTCTCCATATTACTTTACTGTAAACGCGCGGCTCACTAAATCACGTCGCTTTTTCGAAGTAGGGCAAACGCCGCCGTACGGTAGTCGAGAACAGACCTCGACGTTGATCAATATGTAGTGAAACGCGCTCCTTCTTCTTGTTCTTCTTATTACTTCCTTTTCCGGTGTTTCGACACTCGAGAGTTGCCTCTCTATTGTTGTTTTTACTCTTTAAGGCTGACAGCAGACGAAGGGCCGTTTGTAATATTAAATTAACCACGATTCTTCGCTTCACCGTTTGTTTGTCTTTACATCGAGGTGCTGCTTATCGAACCAAAGTGTTGTACTTAATTCACCTCCTTTCTAACCGAGGCGAGAGAGCGCCACTGTTGTTAAAGTACCTCGTCTTATGTTCCATCTGTTTGTTTTCACTGAATAATGATGATGATGATGAGTTATGGAAACGAAGTATAAAATGCTTATCTAACAATGCACGAATAATGTACATCCAGCAAAACCGATATACGCTGGCGCCTAAGTTTTGATACTACCGGTAATGACGCGTACCGATAGTTACATTTGTATACCGATAATATTGGCAGTGCCGAAACCAAAGTCTGTATTATCCGCGGGACCGATACAGATTTTTTCTCTTGATACTGATTGTACTGGCAGTGACAAAACTAGAAAATCTTTTATCCTGTATAAATATGGATTCAGGCGCTCTCCTATTAACGAGGTGACGAACGTGTTAGTAAGTTTTAATTTATATAATTAATTATAAGAATAGATTTCTTCTGCAAGTAGAATATTTGAAGTTTTATTAGCATATAGGCCTATACAAACCTGATGCAGGTTTCATAGAGTAATCTGTATCTTCAGAGATTTGAATGTGTCGATGAATTCCTTGAATACCACGAAGCGTTTTTGAACTTCGTATGATTCAAATCATGAAAATGTATGATTTTAAATAAATCGTCTTGTTTAATAATAATCTACTAATTAAGGAACACATTCAAATATAAACAAAACAAGACGATTTATTTAAAATCATACATTTATTAGAATAGTAAAATAAAACATTAAACATATAATTAATAGCTGACTACATAAAACATTACAACAATCGATGTAAAATCTATTATCCGTTAACTACTTATATTGTAAGCGAAACATTCAATTAAAATTAAAAAAAAAACCTCTGAAGGTACAGAATAATTTCACGCATAAAAATCTGCTATTCTGCATACCCTCCCAGGTCGGTCCCCAGGGGACATAAGCACTGTTTGCACTGGTGTTGGTACAAATATCGGGTTTCCGATGTTACCGCGGTATCGAGATAAAGGTTTGTGTTAGTCAGGCGTCAAAATAATTTTGAGAAATGTAAAGTAATTTTGTTAATGAATGAGATGGAATGTATCAAAGCGAAAATAAATGAAAATAGTGAGAAAAAATTAATTAATGGCAAAGTAATGAAATTTTAAATTACACATTATTCTAGTTTCAAAATACTTTTTTACATTAAAATAAAAGTTATTATATACTATACTAATGAATATATTATACAATACGGGACAAAAACTAAATGAACGTGTACTGGTAAACGACGAATAAACAGCAGGCCTTACTAAGTGGGTTAAGAAAATATCAAAACCGAGAAGACATAACCTATACAACACAATTATTATTGTTATAAGCATAATGATTTAACATCCCTACCAGTTGTTGTTAACTTTTAAAGAATCCACCTCACTGGTGATTGGAGGTATCTGAGAAGGAATATCGTAGTAATCCACCCGTCCGTTGACTGTATCGAAAACACGACAAGCGATATCGATTAGAGGAAATGAAAACTGTCAAAATACAAACTTGGCGGCGGGAACCGAGAACACGGCAGCAGAAGCGAGTTTTGTTAGAGTACATTATACAGTTACCCGTGGATACATGCACCCGACACCAAGTTGTACAGGAAGTTGTAATTAATTTCGCCGGAAGTGCATTGTTGTCGCATATTTTACCACGCGCCGAGGATACGACTAAATTTACATAACGTAATTCTTAGCTTCTCGCTGAAACCTGTCCTCGACACAATTACAGCGTCGACAACATAACATTTATTTCGAAAATATGTGTAATCAAATATTAATTTCGATACGGAAAACTATTTACACTAGAAGAGTCTTCCTCAACCGCATGGCCTCAGCCCGGTACCGGATGCTTGCATCCATTACACCGGGTCTCGAGTTTTTCTACAGACATTTTGGTTTACTTAATTATTTTAATGAATAAATATATAGTGAATATATTATAGTGGAAATATTAGGGAAGATAATATTAGTGACTGTGTCGAAAGATCAGACTAATATTGCCTAAAACCACTGGTATCTGTGTTACTTATTTTATTAGGTCGACAGCCTTGTGTGTGTGTGTGTGTCAGTCTGGCTGCACACTGGAGCGACATTTTGTTTCGCGATAGAACCGTTTTGGAGCACTGCGTCGCAGATGACTCTGCCCTTAAGACCTATAAAGCGCCACACACTGGCTACGACATTGTCTAGAAGCGCCGCGAAACCACTCGCGACCAAAGACAAAGCTCCTTCAATTTATGTCTCGCAACCAAACATCGTGCGACATTTTGAACTGCGCATGCGCTGGATTCTAACAACACAAAGCGGGGCGTTTATATTACACTAACTTAGTTCTACTTGGAAAGTGCGTGCATTGTCCTTTTGTTCTGTGTCTCGCATGTTGTTGTGTATTTAATTAATAAAGTTGTGTTAGTGGTTATACTCACAAACAGAATTAACAGTGTTGCACACCACTATAGAAAAATTATTCCGATTAGCGCTTTCAAGCTTCACAGCTCATCATCTGATCGGAAATCGAAAAAGCTGTGAAGCTTCAAAGCGATAATCGGAATAATTTTTCTATAGTGATGTGCAATAGTGTTAATTCTGTTTGTTGTGTATTTATTATTATTATTATATTATTATTAATTGCTATTGAGTACAAAACGAAACAAGTGTAGGTGTAGTTGAAACTGAAAGAGCCAAAATAATGCCTGTCACGAATCCAAGAACCACACACTTTTACATCTCAAAAACAACTGGCGAGAAATGGTTCTATCGTGAGCCAATGTCTCAAGCATCTCTCCACTGAAGCGACGCTTTGCAACACGATGCGTCGAAACGGTTCTGTGACGAAACAAAATGTTGCTCCAGTGTGGGGCCGGCCATAGTAAATTATTATTATTATTATTTTTTACATGAAAAGGCCAGCCGTGTACCACGCGAATATCATTCCCTTTTCTTCTCCTTCCAGAAGGCCCTCATTCCCACACTACGCGCCGCCTTCCTTTCTCGTCTTCTCCTCACCGCAGAGAACCTCAAAATTTTGAATTTGTTTCTGTATGTATTTCTATCCACACAGTCGTTCAAAGAGATATACCCAGTTTCATCATTTCCTCCTTGAATTGTTTGGTGTATCCGTTCAGACTGGAAAGTTGCCAGATATATTTAAAAATTTGTTTATTTAATCTGGAGCGATCCATCCGAACCATGTGTCCAAGGAATCTGTCTTTTCCTTCGGAAAGGCGTTTCCAGATGTTCCAGATCCCCTACAGCTCTTCTTTGGGTCTATGACTGTACCCATCTTCAGTTTTTTTGGGGCCATAAATTTTCCAAAGAATTCTTCGTTCAATTTTAAGAAGAGGTTCCAAACTTTGAAAGTACATTGTTTCCACTCCATACATGATCACCGTCCTGATCACATTGCTATAATGGCGGACTTTCGCACTTCTGGAAAGGTTTTTCTTTCCGTACAGTTCCCGGCTTAGAGTAAAGGCCTTTGCCATTTTGAGTTTCCTTATCTTAAAGGATTCTTTGTCTGAGGCGTTTCGGAATATGTTTTTCCCAATACATTTACAATTGTTAGTGTATTTTATTTCTCCATACACTGCGTTTATGGGCACGTTTTCTATCTAAATAGGGTGGTCACAATTTCAGTTTTAGCAAACGAGATTTTGAGGCAAGTTTTCTCCGCTATCTCTGAGATCTTCTACTTGCTTTCTTGCTTCTTGTCCTGAGTGGGCGAATATGGCAAGACCATCCTCGAAAGCTAAACAGCTTAATCCTACGCTTTTGGATTTGTTATCTATTCTAACCCTAGTGGAATTGACTACCCTAGTGAAAAAACCCTAGTAAATTCTTTTATTTATAACAAATTTTTTTTGCAACGAACGTACAGTCTTCCAGATTCTATTCAAGGAAATCAAACAACGTCTGTTCTTTGTGTAACAAACATTAAAACTTACTCAATGGAATAATGCAGTAATCAATTTACAGTGACCGAAGTTATATGACGCATTGTTTGTGATCAAAACCGGATACGTCAATGAAATTCAATTTAATTCCGTCAGCCCGAGAGAACTACTATGCGTTGGTCCAGACTGATAATATAACTAATCGATCCAGTCCAGTGATCGATAACTAATTTAAATGTAATATTATGTATGTCAACGTGTAATACACAATAGATAATGTGATAATGCAGTTTATAATCAATTGTGCCATAATTACAGTAGCGTCATTTTATAAACAATGGTTCTGACAGATGTTCGGTGGGCGTAATTCAACATCGCTCCTGTTGCCAAAAGTATATTTACGCTACGTGTTGTTGTAGGTATTTATATCGTTTCATACTTGTCCGTAAGGTTCTCTCTCTGACACACACACACACACACACACACACACACACACACACACACACACACACACACACACACACACACACACACACACACACACACACACACACACACACACACACACACACACACACACACAGCCACGATCTCACAAAATCATGACGTCGTAAAAACTCATTATCAGCAGATAAGGTTGAATTCGCTTGTCCTAATTCGCTTGTGAACACAGAATACCACCACACAATGTCGAACCTCAACCTTCGTACTTCTGTACAAGTGAGCGAAGAAACTAAGATTAGTAGTGCATCTAAATGAATTTGAAATTGAAACTTTTTCAAACCAATTGAACGCAATAAAACTTGAAAACTTCACAAAGTTTCAGTCAGTAGTGGAAGCGAGGTTTCCCAACAGTGTGGCTTGCCAAAGGAACTACTAGAGGCGTCGTATCCTCAGCGCGTGGCAAAACACGTTGACAATGCACTTCCGGAGAAATTAATTACAACTTCCTGCCATCCTGTACAACTGGTGTTGGATGCAGTGGCGTAATTACAGGGGGCACGAGGGGGGAATACCCCCCAGAGCTATTAAAAATGTCAGTGAAATTCCATAATCACTTGTAATTATGGGGCAGCTACGTGTGTTAAAATAGGGCTTACATATAACTGAACAAACAATTATGTATGTACAGGTAAACCGGGAACAATGACGTAGTCGGGGAGAGAACCAGATCCCCCCCCCCTGAAAACTGAAAACGCCGAAAGCTAGTACGCATAACACTTAGGATTAAAGAGTCAATATTGTTCATGCAATGATGGGATTCATGATAATCAGACGCTTATATTATGTACAGTTTTTTTATGTTATTTCACGACATGTCTGTAGGGTACCATGAAAGAAGTATAATTTAGAAACATAAGGTCATTTTTCATTTTAAATGACAAAACGATATTTCAAATGTCGTAGATTATAGCGACTGAGTAAGTCATATTCAAAATTTAATATTCATATTTGTTTATTCAAATCTGGAAAAAAACTAGAAAACAACTGTAAATATTTCTCTTATTCAGTTAGTCTTTAATTTCAAGTTTATTTATGTCGACGTTTCGACAATGTTTATTGTCATCATCAGGACAATTGTTGCTGACGCCGAACACACAACTGTTGAGCGTAACAGCTCAGCAACAATTGTCCTGATTATGACAATAAACATTGTCGAAACGTCGACATAAATAAATTACAAAATTTGTGTTATTTCTGACCGATCCTCACTAACCTCCACTGAAAAATTCATTGATTGACGGTCACTACGAATTTAAGGATTTAATTTCAAGGTTACAAGATGTCCTAAAACCCCACTTCAGGTGCCTCATATCTCTTAGCCTACTCCGGGGGAAAATATGCACCCCACCCACTATCTTTCTAGAAGGAAACATATCGGAATAGGTACTCAAAATTGCAATAACCACACTGACATATGCGAGTGAGGCGTGGGTCATGACAAAAATGAATGCGGCAAGATTCAAGCGTGCTGAAATGCAGTTTCTTCGAAGTACTTTAAATTATACATTGCAAGATAGAATAAGGAATGAGGATATCAGAGCGGAACTCGAAGTGAAGGACATACAGTAAATGAAATTATTTCAATTTACAGAAGACAATGGTGGGATCATCTGTAAAGGATGACAGAGGATCGATTGCCGAAAGTGCCACCATTGAACTATAAAGCCATTCGTAAAAGAGATGTGTGTCGTCCGAGGATGAGATGGGTCCCGTAATAGGTTTATATAACCTGATCCTTGAAGAGAAGAAGAAGAAGAAGAAGAAGAAGGAGGAGGAGGAGGAGGAGGAGGAGGAGGAGGAGGAGGAGGAGGAGGAGGAGGAGGAGGAGGAGGAGGAGGAGCAGAAGAAGAAGAAGAAGAAGAAGAAGAAGAAGAAGAAGAAGAAGAAATTCACGACAACCGCTGTTTTGTAACATAAGCTCATAAGAACTTTATTAATTGCGAAGGGAAACCAAACCTCTTCGTTCCATTAAGTTAGTGAGTTCAAAAAAATAATTTCATACACTCAGGCTGGTTAGAGTTTGCACAAACCTCGTGCACACAAGCTACACGCAAACGTTTACTAAAGACAATTAATTATATTTGATATTGTTATCGGACGCGCAGGGAAAAGTGTAAAACAAGCTGGTGTGTTAAATCGTTTTCAGCTTTGTTGGCTCCGTGTGGGTGACATTGAGCAGAAGGTTATCAGCGGCCACCAGTAGTACACAGGGAGGGGGGCGGCGGCGGCGGACAAAGCTAACACACACCCACCCCTCGGATGGTCTGGTCATTGTCACCGCACAGCACAGTATCCATCACCGACACTTGACGCCTCATCCCTCCCTCCCTCCCTTCACCACCGCCACAACTACTGATAGAAATACCCACAGACTTAATTAACTAACTCTGTGTCTCTTCGAGAAGACAATACCCGCCGTGTTTATAGACGTATGGTGATCAATTTGTGTAGTGTATCCCTACGCGTTGTCTGGGTGGACGAATTAATCAACAATTACACTCTGTTCACCTTGTTATTTGAATTAACAGTGTCTGTAATTCCAACTTTGTCGTGTTTACTTGCTGAACTGCTACTTGTCATGTTCCGGACGAGGCCTTACAGTGTTTCCGCCATTTTCGAGCCCTAAACCACGACCCTGAAAGGCCATGACAAGTAGCAGTTCAGAAAGTAAACACGTCAAAGTTGGAATTACACTCTGTTATTTACTAAACAACGAAGTGAGTGGCCAATTAACTTAGACAAAATGTCTGTATCGACGTTTCGATAAAATTTATTGTAATCTTCAGGACAAACGTTGACGAGTCGTTTTGACGCTCAAAACGCAACAATTATAATTCGTGTCTCATTTAACGAATCCTCACATCTTGTGTTTTCTACCCAAGGGCCGGTCTTACACGGCTTGCTGCCTACATGCCGGGGGGTATTAAGGGGGTGAGGCGAACGGGACTGGGCCCCACCCAGATTCCAAAAAAGTATATACTTTTGATAATCTATTAATTTTTAGGCTGTTTTATTATTGTTTCAGCTGTGTACGCTAATATAGTAGTAGCTCTTTTTTATCCTATACGAACAGGTTTATTGCACAGCGAAAGCGTATACGCTTGAAACATGAAATATAGGAAAATCAATTTAGTCAATACGTATCTTGTAAACAATGTTTCAATAATCATTATTTTTATTATGTTATTACCGTTTACGCTGAATGGGATTGATTTCAGCCATTTTAAACATAGTAATGTTGATTAGGCTTAAGCGACCAAATTCTAAGTACGCTACTGCGTTCGCCCAATGAAAACGCGCCCTAACAGAATTCAACGGTAACCACTCGTAACGTTGTTGTCATAGCAACGTGATGTCAGTTGTATGCAATAGTGCCACAGTTGTATGTGACTGACTCTTCAGCAGTACAGTAGTGATGCTGACGTTGATATGGAAGAATTTCAGCCACCCACAACGACAGCTGTAGTATGTAAAAAATGAAATGTGTGTTACACTCATCTCATATATGTTACACTGAGATGACAATGGACAAGAGAAGAATTATGTTGGAAGCCAGAGCTCACGTTGGAATGTAGTGCTGAAGAAGAAGATGCATGTATATATTTGCAGTATACAGCACCCTTTTATTTATATACCTACTGGCAACATATTTCGACTGCATAAATAGATGACACTTTCAGTAGGATAGGACGTCCATAATACTACTTTTTAATATATGTTATTTAACGTTTAAAGATATTGTTACGCAATACGAAACATTCTCGTACAGTCGATAGTGTCGTGTCGTTCTACACGCTTCTCGAGCGCGTGTGTCTGCCAAGCCCGTTCTCAAGTACCCTTTAGAATTTCGGAAGCTTGTTAAGGACGCATATTATGAAACCCCGCAGGCCATAAATAGCCAACAGCTGCCGCTTGGAAGTCAGTTTGTGTCGGGCGACTTACTGAGTGCGTCTCAAATAGTTATTAGTGAAAACTGATTACTGTGCCGGACTATATTACTTGACATTGTTATTGCGTGTGGATCAATTCAACTTGAATTATTGTATGAGTATAATTTCGTTGAATAACTTGTTGATCTCAAATTGTTATTTGTGATTAATTGATTAATTAAAGCTGGTGATTAGTGACTTCATTGTTGTTTCCACTGTACCGCAAGACGATCAGTGAGACCGGCGTAACGCTATTGGTACAGAGATCGGCGTATGGTGCAGTGGGAAAACAAAATACAAGACACCAACGAAATCACTGAACACCAGCTTTAATTAACACAATAACAATTAGTAATCAACTCGTACAATAATTCCGGTTAGATTTGTCCACATGCATAATAATCTCAACTAATAGAGTTCCACACAATTTATAACACAATAACATTTCACAAAATACTTCGACAAACACTCGATCCGCGCTAAGAAAAATCGCTCACGTCACTGACTTGACAAACGCCAGACGCTTTTGCTTTTATAGGTCGGAAAGAGGTCCACTATAGGTTTCCCTCCTTACTGCACGCCGGCTTAATGCGTATCTCAAGTGTTCTTGAACACACTAGAACCTATACTTGTGCGCGGCTTTGACTGAGGCAACACATGCCACACTGGACAGGAGGACGGGGTCAGGGCTCTTCGGCTAATCTAGGTGGTTCCATTCGTAGCAAAATACTATTTTATGATTGCAAAGCTAGGGTATCTAGGTCGTTACAAGATAATATCCGATCTCTATAACCACGAAACTACAACTTTTGTATTGTTTGACATAAACAAGTAATTTCCAATGAAGCGTAACATTATTTTTACTTCCATGTTCTATTAGTAAATGGAAGTATGGTGATCGTCAAAAAATCGTGTTCGAGATAAGGGCTGATTCTGATTGCACTACCCTCAAAAAATGAAGGAAAGTCATTTTCCTGTGGGTGTGTGTGTGTGAAGAATTTTTTCTATTGCGAACGATAGCTGCCGCAAATTCACGCAGAATCAAATAATTTTTTGCATAAGTGCCGAGTTGTAGAGGAGTCAAGGCCTATTGATTTTGGTGAAGATCGGTTAAGGGGAAATGGCAGTTTATCTGCAACGTTTTACGTTTTAAAAAGAGTAAAGTAGGCCTACTTAATTTTGAGAAATAAAGTACTGTATTCTGAAAAGTAGGTCATAATAATCCACTGTAGAAAGGTAGATTAAATATCTATAAATGAAAAGGGTAGTTGAATGAGGAGGGGTAATTTTCTATAAGTGGAAATGATAGGCCCGTTGAAGAGGGAGGGGTTAATTTTTTATATATGTGTACTATGTTATCGGCAACAAACAAGTAGTTTGTTGTTGACATTCCTTCCAGGGTTGCTTGGCCATGTTTTCTTCAAAACCAGCCGTTTCGGCAGTGCCATCGACTGCCATCATCAGTGAAAATCGAGTGCGCTAACGTGAACGTGAGCTGGTATACATTAGTGACCACAGTACTGTGGTTAAGGCTGCAGAAAGAAGTAGTTTCTAGAGAAATATTTCATTTCGAAAATGATTTTAAATATAAATTTAGAACATGGAAATCATGTACGGTTCTCCATACCGATATTTTATGTTTGTCATTTAACGTTCAAAAATGTCTTATTTTATGATCGCAAAGCTAGGGTATCTGGGTCGTTACAAGATAGTATCCGATCTCTATACCCATGAAATGACAACTTTTGTATTGTTTGACATAGAAAAGTAATTTCCAATGAAGCCGTAACATTATTTGTAATTTAAAGAACGAAACGATAGAGAGAAAAGCAGTGTTTGCCTCGTCCTGTTGCGTCGGCAGTGATATTATAATAACAGATCTGTTGACGGAACGTCTGCATTGGCTGTGGCTGGTTAATAATGACTGGAATACTGTAGTCTGTGTAATGATAGTGGAATTGCTTTGTGTGTGTGTGTGTGTGTGTTTTGTATGCGAATGATGAAAACTGAATATTAAAATAATAAATTATGAATAATGTGATTTCATTTTCTATGTAATTTGTCTACTACCTATTCATCAGTCAGCAGTAGTGAGTGAGTGGTTGCTGAAAGAGAATATGAAATGAATTACATTTGTTTATTCAATTTCTATACAGACGCTGCGCGTAGATTTTCAGTCTAGTATATTTTCGTTCTATGTGGTTCTTCTTGTTTTTAATAAAAACCTCAAATTATTTATCAGTACTACACAATACGGTTACATAGAGTATTCGTATTATAGAGGTGTGCTAAACTAGTATTTGAAAATAACAGGTACGAACGAAACTGTTACAAAACAAATAACACGTACAAATAATTTATTATATACCCATTATACATATATCTGTATTATATAATTTGTTACAAGAAATAAATTTTAACTAAAAGTATTAACAGTGTTACTTTACACTGTGACTTTATTACGCGGTTACTGTTTAAAAGAAAATAAGAAACAAGAGAATTTATAGGCCTATCTCTCTGTTTGGGGATACTAATTTACGTTTTCACTAACAGTAAACAAACTAACATACATTTAATGTTAAATTATCGATTCTATTTTGCTTAGACAAATCAGTTGCGAAACTCAGCCAAGTGAGATGTGCAGTGAAGTTAAAATATCTCCGAAATCACATTAAGAAAACGTACTATATGGCCTATCAGCCACTCTATAGGTTATAACACAATATAATTCACTTTTTCAAAATTTACCAAGTTGATGACTAGTACAATATATAATTTGTTATTATAATGTGTATTATATATCTGTATAAGAAACGAGACTATATGTAACATCAGTAGGATTTTTTTTTTTTTTTTAAAGACGGATACTTTTTTGTTAAAGACAGATACGTCTCTTTGGCATAGAGATAATCTGATCCTTGCTGTTTTGCTTCGTTTCGTACTTGTATGCCAAAACTGTTTTGTATCCACACACGCACACACGCGCGCGCGCGCACACGCACTGTTTTGTACACAATTTAAATCATACAGATCTTATGCGATAACTAGTTAATTGTCCGGGAAATATAAACTATATAATTTGTTATCTCCTACTAATGTTTTACAGTTCCATTTCTTTTTTCTTTTTTTTTGCTCCAGGTCTCTAAAAATTTCGCTAAGAATATATTAAATGTTAGCTTTATTGAACGCAAAACGTATTTGTAAGGAAAACGAGACAACAGTTATGCTAATACTTTTACCGTGCGTGTGTGTTGAACACCGTACAATATGCAAACCGTACAAACAAACAAGTTATTCATTTTACCGTATTTTAACAAGCGGCATCAGCGACTCGTTTGTTAACTTTCCCCAATCGTCGGCCGCCGTCAAGTATACAATTTTAAAACAGTTGTCAAAACTTCAGTCAGAATAATGAAACAGCCGCCCGGCCACGCTGCTGATACCCATCCTCCCTACAAGTTGCCTTTAAAGCTTATCAACACGTAAAAACGGTTTCCACCACATTGTGTTCATACAATGGCCCCGTTACATTTATACACGTTTGTTACAAACTATGTTTATTATGTTGGCTTTATTAATTTATACACACAAGAACAGTGGAAATTTAAGAACTTAAACAACTAGACCAAGTACACAATCTGCAGACTCATTTGATTCACATCAGTTAGCGTAAAGCTTATGAAAGTTTCCCAGTCTCTATTCACTATTTCAACGTCTGTGATAGTATCTTACATACTACTATGTACAATAAACAGTACATACCACTCTGTCATGCTTATCAATAAAGTAAAGCAGGCAGTGATGCGGAAAAACGTCCTGGATTTTTGCACAAAGGTGTAATTCTCCTTCATCATAACGCCCGTCCACACACACAGTTCAATTAACACGTGAAACCATCAATAAATTGGCTTGGGAGACTCTAACTCACCTTCCCTACAGTACAGACGTGGCTTCATCTGTTTGCCACTTGTTTGGTCCACTCGAGGAGGCGTTATGTGGTGTATGTTTTATGACAACGACGAGGTCAAAGAAAATGTCCTAAAATGGCTACAACATTAACATAAAGATTTCTTAATTATAAGTCATAAGGAAGCTTATTCAGAGATGCAACAAGTGTGTTAATGTTGCTGGGGATTATATTGTATTGATTACGTCGGTAAGCAAACGAGAGATGGGGGTTCTTTCTGTCAGGGCAGACTGGGGGTATCCTGGGTCCTGGTCTGGGGGAGGAGCCTACAGTAGACCAACGGCTGCATGCATGGGCTGAGTTAGTTAGCCTACTGCGACCGGGCAGAGAGAGCTTGTCAGCTGAGGTGAAAGCAACTCTCTAGAGGACGAGCAGCCCGAAATCAAAGTTCCTGGTCCTCCAGTTTGGGGGTTTTACAGCAGGCCAGTAACCTGCTTAAGTAAAAATATATGTACTTACAGAACTCGTACGAGTCTCAGAAATCGGGTGGGAAATACGGCAAAACGACCTAAGCTAACACAAAAGGTGAAGACCACAGAACAGAAGGAGATGGTGTGAACACTTGAATCGCATGCCTGATATCCGTCTACCTGTGGCTGCCTTGGGTTATCAGAGATGTCGGTAGACACCGAGGACGAGATGGGTTCCGGAACAGCTGTAAGGCCTCTAGTCCTTGCAGCGGTGATGACGATGATTACATATTTATAAGTGATATGACGTCATAACGTCTCCCCTGTCTGTGTCTGAGACATTATAACAGAGGGAACCAGTTTAATTGGTTACTTTCAATCAAACCGGCTGCCGTTGTTAGTACAATTTACTTACCAACAAATTTGAAAATATGTAGAACAGGAATTAGGATTAGGTTACGCAAATTTACTCACTCTCTGGATATTTAGCAAAAACATCTCTTGATTATAGCTTCTTGAATAATGATTTTAAAATAATTGTTATTTTTGTTTTATTACGTTAAAAAAATAAACTTCTCAAAGATTCTGCATCAAATGCTCTTATGCCTTTTTAAAATGTTACTCTGGTGAGCAAAAATAAAAAAAAAATATATTTATAAACTACATTAAATACCTCGGATCCGGGTTTTAACTTAATAATATTCTAAAATAAGTCAACATTATGCAAGGTATTAGAAGAGTAGTTTGCTCAAATTTCGAATTACCTTTTACCTTTAACTATCATCAGATTACTGTTTCATTATTGTAATTACAGACATTACTATGTTAACATGTACACGATTAGAATAAGTCTTTGCAAAACGTACTGTTTTTGTTGCCATTGTTAGAAAGATAATGGTTTGGTTTCACCTTGATATAATGTGTATCGGCGGCAGGTTCTCTTGTTGTTACTCTTCAGTTGGGTTTCCTGGAAGTTCTACGTTGTCGTTCGGGTGCCTCCATTTATTTTGTAGATTCTAAGTTGCGATCCTGACGAAAGGATTCTGTTACCTGGAGCTCGTGAGGTTGTCGTTGTTGCTTCACTCCTGATGTACGGTGTTCACCTTTTTTACATTTTACTTTTAACTGCACTAATGTTACTCTATAATATTTGGATAGAACATACTTTACAATTTAAACATTTCGTTTCTTTTTTAAAGAGATGTGTCGGCTAAGTTAGTTACTTTTAGTTATTTCACTACATTTCAACTATATAACTTGTTTTACTTTTCACCACCTTTCACTTACTTGTGGAGTCTGTCACCGCGAAAGATTACTTTCAGTTACATCGTTTTCTTTTTTTTTTATATATTCACACGTTTTTCTTCACGACACATGGTAAAGCTGTTACCTTGTCTGAGATTCTGGCTCGACTGGGGCTGGTTTTGCGGCGGTTAGTAGGGAAGAGGGAGCAGTTCACGCGGAGAGAGAAAAGTAGTTCGTACTTTATTATTATTATTTTCATACTAATTAACTACTATTAATAATCCTACATTTTCTTTATTGAGTTAGGTATTTCGATTATTATTATCACGTCTTTTTATTTAATTATAATAATTATTAATTTTCGCTTCAATACAGAGTCATTTTCATGTCCGTACTAGATTTTTACAAGTTGATACAGGCATATAAGTACAAAGGGGAGGGTTAAATATTTTCTCACATGTTATTTTGAATAAAAATTATTTTGTGCTATTTAAATTCCTTTTAAATCGTCACAACGTCATATGAACTTACGTCATGAACAGCTACTTGTCTGTTTAATTATTGAATCACCCTAGTACATTATATTCCCAAGCCTTCTATACACAGATAATGCAAAACTATGATATTTTTTGTGAAGTGTCTCAATAGCAATAGTCTTCTTCAGATAGAAAATGATATTCAACTAAGGCATAAAGTTTCAGAACATCACATACGTACACATTTTTTCCTATAATGTAACATCCTGAACGTTAACTTTTATTTAGTATGTAATACGACACATTCAAGGGAAAACACTAAATTTTTACTTTAAATCTTCCGTACATGGTGAAAAAATTGTCAGGAAAACAAAAAAGTATATGTAGATCTATATGAAGTGTTTATTTATTAAATTCAAATATATTTTTTTAATTTCTCCGCGTTTTTTCTCTCATAGAAAGATGTGTTTATGAATTTTGTTTTTTTTCCCTTAATGTTAAATATCATTTTGTTCGCTTTATGACAATCTGACTGTTTCTGTATCAACTCCGTATAATTTTGTCTAAAACGTTTAAAAATTAAAATAACGACTTTTTGGATCTGATGGTAATTCGCGTTTTGAAAAAGGCATTTTCTTAGTTTAAGTCCATTAAATATAGAAATGTTATTTCGGTTTTCGATTTATGCTAATACGACGAGGGTTTCCTGCGATGCATCACTAGAGTTACGCGACTTGTACGACATAAATTCACTCAACGCAGCACATATTTCTTGAGTCCGCCTCTCGACCCTTAGTCACGCGACTTAATATAGAACGGAATTCTGAAGGACTTTGCAATTTCGATACATACAAGAATCTCAATGTTATCAAATATAGGCAACTTGTAAAATAAGTTATTAGCAATAAATCAACGTGTATCAAAACTAAAAAAAAAAAAATAATAATAATAATAATTATAATAACTAGACAATAAATGAAACGCCTCAGACAAAGAATCCTTTAAGATAAGGAAACTCAAATGAGCAAAGGCCCTTACTGTAACCCGAGAACTGTACGGAAAGAAAAACCTTTCCAGAAATGCGAAAGTCCGCCATTACAGCACTGTGATCAGGCCGGTGATCATGTATGGAGTGGAAACAATGTCCTTTCAAAATTTGGAACATCTTAAAATCGAACAAAGAATTCTTCGGAAAATTTATGGCCCGAAAACTGAAGATGGGTACAGGCTTAGACCCAAAGAAATCACTCAATGCATAGTTGAAAAATCCCTGTAGCCGTACAGGGATTTGGAAGACTTGCAAACGGCTTTCCGAAGGAAAAGACTGAGATTCCTTGGTTCGGATGGATCGGTCCAAATTAAATAAACAAATTTTCAACTGCATTTGGCAACTTTCCAGTCTGAACGGATACACCAAACAACTCAAGGAGGAAATAATGAAACTGGTTATCTCTTTGAACGACTGTGTGGATAGAAATACACACAGAAACAAATTCAAAATTTTGAAGTTATCTGCAGTGAGAAGAAGACGAGAAAGGGGTGGACAGTGGAAAGGATGGCGGCGCATAGTGTGCGAATGAGGGCCTTCTGGCACGAGAAGAAAAGAAAATGATATTCCCATGGCCTGTTCGTGTAAAAAAAAAAAAAAAACTAGACAAAAAATACAGATTACGAAGAAAATAACAAGCTGTACAATGTATTCGCACACAGAGGCAGCCTCAAGTTAACTACTGTACCCAACATACAGAACAGTTGGCTAATATGTTTATAAACTAATAGTAGCCTAAGTACTAATAGTAATAGTTCAATAAGCTGCAGAACTCACTCAGTATTTTGAACTAAGTACATTTCTTATTACATATGGGATAAATTTAGATTTCAAGTATGAGTAAAATTACAAAAATCCCGAATTCTCTACTATTTCTGTAGATTCCTTCAACACCGCAATACATATTTAAAACCACATATTTATAAATCTAATTTAGCCACACATTGTCTAAATAATAACACCAATATATATAAACCAATAAGGCACTGAAAATATAAAGTTAATTAAAAACATACAAAAAGGTAAAAAAAAATGAATATTTGGGAAAATCTTAATATTTACAAACACAATAACAATAACTAATTAATTAAAGAACAAACTCAAATAAAAATAAAACAAGATTATCTATTTAAAATTATAAATTTATAAAATAAATAAAATATAAACATTAAATATTTCCTTTATAACGCCAAAAATAGCTGCTTAAGCAAAGAAACATTAAAACAATCGTTAACTAATCGAATTAAATCGATTATCTGTTATTTTACATTAAAATCGAAAAAAATTCGGTTATTCATTAGTTTCTATATTAACGTAGAATTATTTCTATTGTTATTGATTTACTTACAAACCTCTGATGATATTTCAGTGAAACGTACGCCAGGTGTTGAAACACCAAAAACGCAATGCACTACTTGCAGAAGAAACTATATTGAATAATATCACAATATTATTTCTATAGTAATATAACAATTGTGGAGCACACAATAACACTAAAAATCCAAAAAATCGGATTTCGGTTACAATTACTTTTAGTATGTCTGCCACCATACTGGATTTTCATAACTTTTCAAAATTTGTAATCCCTTTGTTGGGCCCTGGGGTTGATAAATTTTTGTTGGGGTTGGTTCAGAAATTTTGACATTTCCAAAACTTGACACTAAATTCAGACGTTAGTTAAAATTATCTTAAATTTGACACCCCACAAGAATGCCTGCGATTTTATCAAAATTTTCACCCACTTTTTGGTCCATGAGGTCAAACATTTTGGAATTTCAAAGAAAAAAAACAGTATATTTAGAGTGTGGATTAAACTGCCTTTAATTTGATACCAAACAAGGGCTTTTGCAATTTTCTCGTCAATTTTGACCCCTCACCCCACATTTTACCTCCCGCCATCATATTTTTGAGGAAATAACTAAAAACTAATAGAGTTCTGTAGGATAGTCACAGTATATCCACTGTGATCGCTGAGCTGAGCGAATCCAGCGAATGAATTACCCCCACTTAAAAGTATAGCTTCAATCGCGTTACTTTACGGTGGCCTCTCCATAGCTGCGCGAAAAGTGGGGGTAGTGGGGAGACTCAGTGTGTTCAGTTGTAACACTTCAAAAACGTCCATCTTACTGTTCCTACAGCCGGATTTGTGGGTGCCCTTAACTATTTAATTATTACAACTCGGGTTTTACACATTGTTGACATTTCCGGATTTCATTCAACTAACTACTATTTATAATTCTACTCAGTATTACTCCACATTGTATCAAATATGTATTTGTAATACCACAACAATGTTATTTGTTACATAATATAAATAATAAATAATTACTAGTGTAAGAGCAAGAAAGTGGAATACTAATAAAAGAAATAGAGAAATATAAATCTAAAATGACCAGAAATATGCTTTATGCAAGTGCTGCTAAAATAGGACCTAAACGAAAAAAGTGGGTAAACTATACGTAACCACGCATAAAAATATGCATACTTTATAAAAAATATAACATAAAATCGAACCCATTAATTTTTCTTGCATTTAATACAATTATTAATCCAAATTTTAAAATTAATATGTAAGTAATGAATGTAAGTAACTTACCGACTTATAAAGAAGTATATACGAAGTCAGAATGGACTGGGAATTCAGTATCATTCTCCAAGTCCGGCGATGTTTCTCTGTCCAAAATTGTCTCAACACCGGAGATATAGCTGCCATCATCTGAAGAAGATTCAGCGCTTGATAGGCCATCGTCGTCGTCATCGTCATCATCTTCGTCTAAGGTAATTACAAGCCTATCTTGCATTTCATCTATTAATCCTTCTCTTTCCAAATATTCGTCTTCAATTATAATTACATTTTCACACTCCGATGTCCATTGTTTTTCTGTCGATTGGCATGCTTGCCTAGATAAATCTATTATGTTTTTATTATCAAAAGTGGTGTTGTTTTTTGCAAAAGAGTGTTTAAGTTGAGCCCAAATAAGTTCTATGGAGTATGGGGTCAGGATGATACGGAGGTAGACGAATAACAGTGTGGCCGTGATTTCCTAAAATACTATCTATTTTATAGGGGTTTTCTAACGGTTTATTCATTTTTACTAACTTATATAGCTCTGGTTTAAACACATTAGGTGTAAAAGGAATGTTTTTATTAGATAACCACTGGATTAACTCACTTTTTGAAGAATTTGATGTGGGACATTTTTCGGATTCGTAATTGTGGTATGGTGCATTATCTAATACTAACACTGAGTCTTTGGTAATCCCGGAATTAGCTTTTCAACTACCCATTTCTCGAAAATTGTACTATTCATATCCCCATGATAATCACCTGTTTCCTGTCCCGATTTAAAAACCAATAAGGCACCATCCATGAACCCTTGTTCTGTACCCGCGTGAACTTTTATGAATCTGTCTCCTTTATTTAACGGTACACTCGCTCCTTCACCACTTTCGTCGTACCACGACTTTTTTACTGCGTGAGACTTGTGTATACACGTCTCATTTCTGTAAACGATTGGCCGGTTTTCTGTCCTGAATTGTTTTATTTTCCTAAGGTATTCAATTCTATTTGCCCTTATCTCTTGACGTTCATTTAATACACTTCTATTATTTCTAATATTCTTCCACTTAAACCCTAAGTTTATAACAACTTTCTTAAACATGGTAAGCTACCTTGAACGTTTACACTAGACTAAAGAAGTTGATGAAGTTTTCGTAGTGTGGGGATGTTTTTTGTGTTGTCGTAAAATTGTAAATTGTTCGTCTTATCACACATTTATCAAAATCATCAATATTAGATTTTGTTGATCTCCTCTTTCTTTCTTTACGAGGTGTTATAAAGTGTGGTGACTGTCTATTTTCTATTGTTATCCCCTCACTTTTAATACGGCGGATCGTTCTTTCAGAAACTCCTGTTGCTGACCCTACTCGTTTTTGAACCTTTTTTAGTGGAATACTACGTAATTCCATTTTTTTCACTTTCCATAAATTTACATTCATTAGAAATGACTTCCAGAGCTTGGCTATGCACAATCTTTTTACCTAACTTTGATTTAATAGGAGGCATTTTTCTGATTACGTAGTGAAATAGAATGTACTGTAAAAGTAACAATACTTTAACCAAAATAAAATTTAGTTTAATTTAACGTGATGTATGAAAACACAACCACAGACAACATTAAATGAGTTTTAAAATGTAATTAGATTATTTATCACATGTCACAGTCCCAAACTAAACACTAGTAACGATACAAACTAAATAATTAAATGAAATACAGGCCTACGCGGTAAATGTTTTTGAAAACGCATCAACTCTTATGCACTCAGTGAGACGTGCCGTTACACTGACAAAAAATAGGGTTCTGCGCACACTGCTTTCACCAAGGTTGGCGGCCACCATAAAGTACACAAGTAGTAACTTGTTTAGAGAGGAGTGAGGGGAGACAACGCAATAACAGTTCACCGTCTCAGTCATGCTCTACCTCTCTCTCTCTCTGTCACACACATGTTCACCCATGCCAAATTTTAAGAAAGGAGACAGACAGACTGATAGACAGTCAAACAGACAGATTGACGCCAAACGGCCGAGTTAAAACTGAGCACTCGCTTCGCTCGTTCAATAACATGTGTAACAATTATTCTAAAAACCTTTTGCGATAACTCACGTTTTTGTTGTTATGTCTTTCATATGACCTTTTTTTCTTATTCCCACTTTCACGTTTCACGTAGATTTGTTCTGAATCATTACAGTAACTACGAGGGTCAGTTGAAAAGTTCGCGGAGCGACCGTCTGTAGCTTAGCGGCAAAACTAAAATGTTTCGTGTGCTGCAAGATTTGTATTTTATGTGAACTCCTGTTAATTTCCAAATCAATTTATTCATCGCTTAGAAGCTGATTAAAATTGACGTGCCATGCGTGTTTAGAAAAACGGACAAAATCAAACAACATGGTGTGATTCTTTGTTAAAAATTGTTTAGCGCCAACGGAAATTCAAAACGTAATTGTAAATGTATCAGGAGATGCTGCGACTTTAAAACCAACGGTTTGTAAGTAGGCATTTGAGTTTAAACGTGGTCCTACGAGCTTTGAAATGATCCCCCCGCCTCCACACTAAACGCCCAAAAAATGCAACAACTCCAGATGTGGCAGGCATCTTGCACAACGCTTTTTCACACCAAGTTCTTGAGTTAAAGTATGATCCACACGCTCACATGAGATGCTTATGATTTCAGCAACGTCATCCACCCCTCAATCTGCGGTCTTCCAACACCCTATGAAATTTTTTCAATAATGCCATTTTTTGGACGTCCACCCCTGGGATCGTCTTCAGTGGTTGTACGACCACGTTTAAACTCGAGTGTGCCTCACTTATCGTTCGTTGTTTCTGAAGGCGCAGCATCTCCTAATACATTTACAATTTCGTTTTGATTTTCCACTGGCGCTAAAACGTGTTGAACTGAGAATTCGTCACAACGCGATGTTTGATTTTGTGCATTTTAAAAACACGCGTGACAGGAAAATTTCAAACAGGTGGTAAAATGTGAATAAATTGACAGATATGTCTGGAAATGAACAGATGTTCACGCGAAATACACGTCTTGCAGCAAACCAAAGATTGTAGTTCTACCACTGATCTATAGATACGAACTTTTCAATGATCCTCATATACTGTACTCTCTCTTGTATATTCATCCCAACATTTCTACGCGTTGCCCTTTCAGTTACCGCTATCAGTTAAGTTTCCTGTTAGTCCTTCAATTGGAGGACAGTCGTGGATACTCAACCCTTTAATAGTCTCACGTTCCACTGTTATGGAACACCACCGTTGGCACGTGGCCCCTTCTTTTGAAACAGTGAACACTTTTCATCCGCATCTTCAATTTTTAGAGAAATTATGCAGTGGCGTGGAGTGGGGACATGACAGCTGTTGCCGGTTGTGACAGGACTAAAACCTACCCGGCACAACCTGCAACAAATTAATACTAAAAAATTAATTCGTTTTTATTTCTAGTACCAAGTGTTCATTTTAGAACAAAAATATATTTTTTAATAGTATTTTCTATCATTCGATGGCAGTAGAAGACGGTCCCGGTTCAACGGGATCTGACTCCATTATACTTACACAGAATAAGTCAGGACACAAATAATCGAATTAAAAATAATAAAGACAAACAGAGAAACACATAACTAAACGAACAAAACACAAATAGGTACGTAGTAACTGCTGCACGTTGGTTCCGAAACGAACATAGCTGCTAACTGAGCGTTTGCCGGTTTATACAGCGGCAACACATTGGGTGGACGAATGCGTCCCCCTCGCCGCAGTAAGCACAGTGACAACTAGTACGAGGTAAATGACCGTACACAGTAAAACATTGCCGATGCCTGAGCCGGCAACACAAGACAGTGCAAGTGCTCAGCAGTTCGAAAGCAATGATATGCTTTTCTTCAAGTTTCCCTACTAATATTGATCGGATTTCAAATTATTCAATAACTAAAGTATTTATTCTGTGATATAATTAATATTATTTTCTCTTATTTCCAGCACTGTTGACGCCGGCAACAGCGGTTACATGGACACCACGCTACTGAAATTATGTAACCCGTCTTATGATTGTTTTACTGAAACGACGAGGGCTAATCAAAGAGAACGCCGTCAAAAAATAATTAAACGCGTTAAATGAACTCTTACATAGGTCACTGTAAAAGTCAAAAGGCAGCTGAAACAAAACTACACAGACATTTTTTTTTTTAATTAAATCAAATCATAACGAATCGCACCTGACGGTCTAATTCGTCCAAGTAACGGGAACAGAAACATAAACGAAGCAAATAAAAGAAACGGTTGCTGGTACAAAAATTATTTATCATTGGGTTGTTTAATAAAATGCCACCAACTCCGACAGTAATTGGTTTCGGTGGCAGTCGCCAAAACACATTACTGTAACTCGCACATACATCACCTGACGATGTCCGGAAGTGCTACCGTATGTCATTTACCTTTGCCTCCCCCTCTCAAACGCTACGACTTATTTTTGCTTTTTATACCTTCTTCTTGGCGCGGGTTGGAACAGTCGTAACGTTAGAGTGACTCACAATCTCAATGACTGTAATGAGGCCATGGGATCGAGCCAAGCTCACCCTTATTGTTATGGAGAAATAATACAGCGGTCTTGTCTAGCATGACCGGGATACACAGGCCTACGCCACACACACACACACACACACACACACACACACACACACACACACACACACACACACACACACACACACACACACACACACACACACACACACACACACACACAACCTCTTCGTCGCGCGGTTCGCCACAGCACGTGGTTACGAGAAGGTTGTAGGCTCCCAGGGAAATTGGGCAAACTGTCATAATTATCATCATCATCATAACCTGCAAGGCTTAAACCAAGGATGGTTTGTTCCAGTCTCAAATAGGCAAAGATTACAGCTGGTAACTCCAGCGCTTCCTCGGACGTCCCACACATCTCCGTCCCCTCGGTTTATAGTTCCATAGTTGTTTGCGGATGCGGCAGTCATCCAATCAGCAAAGATGTTCCCACCAATTCAGCCGATACTGAGCAATCCTGTCGTGTACACTCATAATATTCAGTTCCTGTCGTATATCTGTTTCTTCTATGATCATGAAGAGTAGGCCTATACCCTACCACGTGGTTGAGAAATCTCATTTCAACCGCTTGGATGCGACTTTCCTGGCCTTTCATTAAAGTCAGATTCTCAGACCCATAAAAAAGTGTGGGAAGTGCCATAATCTTGTAGAATTTTGGGCGTGTTCCTTTACTTGCTGACTTAAAGAGTTCGCCTGATGGTCCCGCACATAACATTGAACTTATGCAACTTATTCACAACATCGTTGTTTGGATTATAAGCCACACTATAGCCCAGCTATTCAAAATTCCTAACTTGTTCCAGGACAGTACCATCTATAACAATTTTTGCCCGTACGGGATCAGTTCCACGAAAAGCCATCACCTTGGCCTTATGTGTGGATATTTGTAATCCAGAGTCTCTGCAGATTCATTTAACAGATGTATATCCACCTGCAAACTGTTTCCAAAATCCGACAGAATAGCCTGATCGTCCGCAAACAACAACGTGTCAATTTATTGTAGAGTGACCAATCATAAAATGTTCTGGAAGACACGCAAATTGGGTTTTGTAACATCTATAATCTAAATAAAACATGAATTTTAGCAGAATAAGAAGAAAAAGTAAAATGTTAATTAATAGTTTTAATTACATTCGATTTATAAAATAACGAGAGAAAAAAAAACTTTAATTTAATTAAATTAAGTAATAATAGACCTATTAAACTTATTTGTGTAAAATAATAAAAGCAATGCCAGAGTTGGTGACATTTAGTTAACGGATTTAAAATTGTGATGATACAGCACGAATATACAGTTCACGAGGCCTGCGTCAGTTATTAAATTTTAACACTTTTTTGTAAGAGTGTTATTTTGAAAATTATTCATCATCATCATCATCATCAATTTCAAGGATTAAACCAATACTTTTTTGTAAGAGTGTTCTTTTGAAAATTATTCATCATCATCTTCAAGGATTAAACCAAGAATGGTTTGTTCCGTCTCCAATAGGCAAATATTAGAGCCGGTCACTCCAGCGCTTCCTCGGACGTCCCACACCTCTCCGCCCCCTCGGGTTATAGTTGCATAGTTGTTTGGGGATGCGGCAGTCATCCATTCGGCAAAGATGTTCCCACCTACTCAGCCGATACTGGGTTATCCTGTCGAGTATACTCGTAATAATTAGTTCCTGCCGTATATCTGTGTTTCTTCTATGAACATGGAGAGTATACCCTGCCACGTGCCTGAGAAGTCTCATTTCTGCCGCTTGGATGCGACTGGCCTGGCTTTTCGTTAAAATCCAATTCTCAGAGCTATAAATAAATGCAGTTCGGGCCCTTGAAGTTGTTCCTGGGAGGCCATTCCAACAGCGACGATGAGGCGAAGCAGTCAGTCCTATCTTGGTTTCGACGTAACGACAAATGTACAAATGTAGCAGGGGATTACATCGAGAAATAAAAGTATATTTTTACTATCATAAATGTGTTCTATATTTATTAATATATTTATTATTTATACTGAAATTACCTCAAGATATTTTATTTTCCTTACTAGGAACATGTTTCGAGAGCTATTGTGCTCTCATCCTCAGCCTTCGCGATTCTGCTTCTAGTGAAGTACCTATGTGTTGGTCTGCGCCATTGTGGTCTCCTGTTGGTTTCTGGTATCTCAAAGTGGTATTTTTGTGTGTGTGATTGTGGTGTATGTATTAGTTTTTTGTGTATTTTCGATGTTGAATGCTTTGAAAATTGTGTCTTGTTTTGTATTGATTTGTATTTGTTCGGGTATTAGTTTGTTTTGTGTTTTATGTTTGTATATTTGTAAATTTTCCCAAATGTTCATTATGGTCCCTTTGTGTGGTATGCGTTTTATTAGTGTCATATTGGTTAGGCCCCTATGTCTGGGAATTCATATCCCGTGTTTATTGCATGTGTGGCTAAATTGGATTTATATATTTCTGGTTTTTGTATGCATTTAGATGTTCAAAATATCGTTTTTCAGCTGTTTTTTCGTTTGTCCTATGTAACATTTATTGCACTCTTGGCATTCAATTTTGTATATACCGTTTGTAGTTGTTTTTATCTTTGTTGTGTGGGTTATTTAGTTTTTGTAAATTATTTTTATTAGTTTTGTATGCTTTTTTAATATCTGTATTTTTAAATAATTTTGTTAGCTTTGTCATTTTATTATTTATGTAGGCCTACGTGAATGTGGCCCATTTGTTGTTGTTGTTATTATTTACTGTATTTGTTGTTCATTTTCATTAATTCTTAATTGTTCAGTTTTTATTTTATATTTGATTTTATTTTCTATTTTGTTTACAGTATTTTTATTGTATCCATTTTCATAAGCAATTTGGTATATTATATTTCTTTCTTTGTCTGTTTCTTGTTTGTTTAGGGGAATTTTGTACATTCCGTTAAATAACGAATAGAATGCTGCCTTTTTATGTTGTGGTGGGTGGTCAGTATGGTTAAGTATGATGATGGTATATGCTGGTTTTCTGTTGCAATAGAACATTGCAGTAAGGGAAATGTAGCCAGGACTACTTGCTGTTACAACAGGTTATGACGTTATAGACATGTTAAAATTTGATTTTTATCTGAATATGTAAATTAGATGCAAGTATTGAAATAAGAATTGGGTAAAAGACTATTATGTAGTAAAATGCCCATAAATGTATTTGTGATCATGTCATGTGCGAGTTAAGGGTGCGAGTGCGCGTGTCAGTCGTATTTTTTATGAATAGCTCAAGTATACAAGAGCGTACCGAACTGAGATTTGGACAGCGCAAGCATCTTAAATAGCGCTATATTTTCTGGATGTCAGAGATTTGCTACGTAGTATGTTAATAGGTATTTTGTTAGTAAAAAACAGTTTCTATAAAGTCCTTATCTTTTAGAAGGCAGAAAATTCATAGATAAAATCTATACCTGCTTCTGCAGAAATCTGCAAATCGTTTCAAGAAATCGTCTATCAGTGGTAGCCATCAATCGCGTGATAGCTGTTTCGACCAATCAGCGGCCCCAATTTCCATTAAGACTGGGTCTCCGCCGACGAATATCTAATTAGTTCTATCCTGCAGCTCGAATATTACAGACGTGCTCTCTGTGCGAGTTTTTCGCGCAGAAACGTGCTTTTGTACGAGTGATCAGGGTCAATTTAGCGACGAGTTACCCGTTGCTGATACCTTGACTGGGTACGAACTCATTATTAAAAAAGTAAGCTATTCAATATTGTTAAACAGTGCTAGTATCGCGTGAGTCAAGATTTCCGCATACGGAAGGTTTATCCACCCGGGATACTCCTATGTGATCGCGAGGACACCTCAAGACGCGGGAAGGTGCACGCTTAAAGCACCAAAAATAAGTAAGATTAAATTACAACCCAATTTGTGCCCTGAGATAAGATTAGACTGATTACCGGTGTGACGGCGTGCGCGCGTACAAGAGGAGCTCCAGCGTAGCGGGAGTGTGCAGAAAGGAGGAGACGAGAGAAGAGCAGATTGCGGCGATTCATAGGACTTGCAGTAAGACGAATCAACCCACGAAAACAACATCCAAGTAACAAATTGACGTTTCTTTTAAAAAATCAGATCAATTTGATTTCAGAGACAATTTTGCAATAAAATAAATATTTTGTGAACTACAAAGCATATAAAAATTTTGTCTTAAAATATACAACCTTGCTCCAGATAACTGACTATGTTGTTCCATTATTACTATGCCTAACATTTGTTTTGTCGCACTGTATATTGCATATTGTATGTGGTCGTTGTTTCTTGTGATGGTTATGTCTAAATAGTTGATTTTTAAAATATATTTATTAAAAATTAATAGTCCCGGATTGACGTGAACGTCCGTCGTACATACATGTACTATATAGGGTTACACAGCCAACAGAGTACAGGGGAAGGAATGGGGGAAAGAAGGGTGTCGGGCGGTGAAGCTAAAAAATTCCAGCGAACATAATTATTGTAATGGGCGGAGCAGGAAACCACTGATGCGATGCCGACAGTAGCAGCAAATATAAAGGGGCGTTTGTCTGTGCTGTCCATTTGTTACTGCTAACCTTCCTTGCGACAAATATAGTGATATGAACTAACTACTAGATGTGTGCTAAACTAGTAATTGAAAATAACTGGTACGAACGAAACCGTTCCACACAAAAATAACACGTACAAATACTGTTATTATATACCTATTATACGTACACCTGTATGATATAATTTGTTATAAAAAATAAATTGAAACCAAAAGTATTAACAGTGTTACTGTACACTGTGACTTTATTAAGCTATTACTGTTTAAATGAAAATAGGAAACAAGAGAATTTATAGTCTGTCACCCTTTGGGAACAATAATTAAGTTTTCACCAGGAGTAAACAAACTGACATAGAATTAATAATATTAAATTATTGATTCCATTCTGGTTAGACAAATCAGTTGTCAAACTCAGGCGATGAAATTTAGAGTGCACGTAATAGCACAACAAATAATGTCAAAACAATTTACGTGAGATGTGCAGTGACGTTAAAACCATCTCCGAAATCACATTAACAAATGTGGCCTATTAGCCATTCTGTAGGTTATAATACAATATAATTCGCATTTTCCAAATTCACCTAGTTGGTGACTAGTATCACATATAATTTGTTATTATAATCTGTATTATATATCTGCACCACACACGAATAAATGTAACATCAGTATGAATTTTTTTCATTTATTAGAAACAGCTTCGTCTCTTTGGCATAGAGGTATTCTGAACCTCGCTGTTTTGCTTCGTTTCGTACTTGTATGGCAATCGGCACATGCGCAGAATCAAGTATTCAGCACCAATAACTGTGACTTTGCACTCGTTTATTCGTTAGTTCGGTAGGAGGGTACCGCGAGGCAACCGGAACTTGTATTTCAACTTTTCACTCACTGTTATATCCGTTCCACAAAAATAATCGTTCCAAAATACCTGTTATAGGTATATTCGCCCACCTCTAGTTCCTATATTTGATCGGATGCCAGTCTCATCCAACGTTGGACAGAGTATAATTGTGTGTAGACGATTAACGCAATTACCACAGAGAAACCTATAAAGACTGATAGAAGGGATACTAACTAGAAACATTGCCGCCAACATAATTACTTGCATTAGTAACAAAGTCAGGACGTAGTACAAACTACACATCATTTGTCACGCGGTTTACAGAACGCTGGCAAACGCTCCGCAGCAGTAAACAGACGTTCCGCCATTTTTCTCCAGTAATTGCGTTTCGACCGGTCGCGGCGCCAATAACCAACCATTACACGCAAACTACCAGGTGTCACAAAAGCGGCAACTACACGCTTGCTGAACGAATGCGTAATGACACACAATAGACGGTTTCTGTTTTACAACAAGACGAAGCATCGCTCCCTCGGCCAAACGGATGACAGTCGGAGGTCTTTGATGCAATAACCGCTTATTAACTGCCCACAGTATTTCATGCCACTGTCTCTGTGCAACAATTTACTGTTGGAACGGTACGTTGTGAAGGTAATCGATTCTTACAAATACCTTGGCGCCACGGGTTACAAAAGTGTAACAGAAATAAAAATTCTTGGATTTCGTTGTCCATGACGTGTCCGTTACTTAACTAAATATCACTATAATATTGACGACTCGGAACACAAAGTTTTTTATAAGTAAAAACGTAAAGTTTTACCTTACAGCCTAAACCGGCTTTCACCTATAGAAGGCTTCATCAGAGGCTGTCGTTAGTAGCGCTGCTCGTCTTGTTGTTGGCGACGAGAAAGTGTTTCGAAAGATTGAAGCTGTGTGTGTGTGGTGAGATGTGTTCGAATAATGCGTGCGATTTGAATTGTGTCTGTTCGTTTAGGATGTCGTTTTTATTTGTTTTTGTGTGTTTGTATATTTCTAATTGTTCTAGAGTGTCTAGTTTTCGGCCTTTCGTGTGTACGTGTAGTATGTTCATGTTATTGTCGATGTTTTTATATGTGTGGTTTGCTTCAATGAGGTGGTTTGCGAAGGTAGATTCTGTAGTGGTGTGGAGTGCTTTTGTGTGTTCAATGTATCTCTGTTTGAAGCTACGTCCTGTCTGGCCTATGTAGAATTTACTGCAATTTGAACAATTTAGTTTATATACACCGGGTAGATCGAATTTGTTTTGTGCTTTGGGCATGCGTTTTGATAGTGTGTGTTCTGTTTTGTTAGTAGTTTTGTAAGCGATTCTGTATCCTGCTTTTTTGAATTTGTGGGCAATTTTTTCTGTTTGTTTGTTGATGTATGTTAGTGTTATGAATTTGTTGTTTTCTGTCTTTGTCTGTTGTTTGTTTTGTGTTTTGTGTAGGAGTTTACTGACTATTGTTCTGTCATAACCGTTAGATTCTGCTAGATATTTTATCGTGTTTAGTTCGTCTTTGTAGTCTATTTCATCTAAGGGGATGTTGTTAAGTCTATGTATCATGGTTCTAAAAGCAGCTAGTTTGTGTTGTATTGGGTGATTGGAGGTGTTGTGTATTAGTGTGTCAGTTGTAGTTGGTTTTCTGTATATACTGAATTTGTGCCTGTGTTCTAGTTTAGTGATGGAGAGGTCTAAGAAGTTTATGGTATTGTTGTGTTCGTATTCGGCAGTGAAGGTTATAAAAAACTTTGTGTTCCGAGTCGTCAATATTATAGTGATATTTAGAAATAAAAAGTCCTATAGGGCAAGGCAAACAAGTGACGATGTAGTTACATTCCACTTTATGAGCAATATACTAAGACTCCAAACCAAATATAGAGAATTTTGATGGAGGATGATCGGAAAAGATCGCAAAGTTTGGAAGCCATGATGCGAAAACGACTTTACAAAACAATGCTGTTCGAAAATCTCAACATATGAGCAAACCCACGGCAAATTCCCCTCAAGCTGAAAAAAAAGGTGGAAAAAAGTTTGTGGTACACCTTCCTAGGATTGACTTTAGGGTTCTGATAACGATGAAAAGACATTAAAATGATTTTCTGTTTGCGAAAATTCTGGTTTTCACTACATCCCTTTGACGTCTACATTATTCAGTTTTTAATAATTTTCAATAAATTGTAAATAAGTTGCATAAGTTCAACCTTATATACGGGATCATCAGGCAAACTCAAGTCAGCACGTAAAGAAACACGCCTAAAATTCTACAAGGTGATGGCCCTTCCTACACTTCTTTATAGGTCTGAGAATTGGACTTTAACGAAAAGCCAGGCCAGTCGCATCCAAGCGGCAGAAATGAGACTTCTCAGGCACGTGGCAGGGTATACTCTCCATGTTCATAGAAGAAACACAGATATACGGCAGGAACTAATTATTACGAGTATACTCGACAGGATAACCCAGTATCGGCTGAGTAGGTGGGAACATCTTTGCCGAATGGATGACTGCCGCATCCCCAAACAACTATGCAACTATAACCCGAGGGGACGGAGACGTGTGGGACGTCCGAGGAAGCGCTGGAGTGACCAGCTGTAATCTTTGCCTATCTGGGACGGAACAAACCATTCTTGGTTTAATCCATGAAGATGATGATGAATAATTTTCAAAATAACACTCTTACAAAAAAGTATTAAAATTTAATAACTGACGCACGCCTCATGAACTGTATATTCGTGCTGTATCATCACAATTTTAAATCCGTTAACTAAATTAACAGTATTAACCTATTTACGACGATACTATATTAAGTCTCTGTTGATATAGGTTAAGCTCTTGTGAAGCGCTCACCAGGCGATTATAAATTTAATATTTGCATTAAAAATTAATTATTTTAATAATTACTCGGCTACTACTTTGTATCTAATAAGAAACTCCTTGATTATATATCCGGGGGTCAGAATCGATGCCGTGGCGGGTATAAAAGTAATTACCACACGATAATAGAATTTCCATCCTTATCACAGTACAAAGGACGTTCTTAAGCCACGGATAACGAACAGACAAATGAACATAGCAACATAAAATGACACTTGGGTGTTATTAGAGCAACAATGTAGTCAAATTATTATTTTTGTAAGCTTAATACATAATTGCTGTAAAATCTGTAGTACCTAGAGTAACAATACGGAAATACAACAGTCAGGAAGAGTACCTAAAATTACTTTAAGAACCTACCTACCTAGCTAAAATTCCTAAGGGGGAGGAAGAAAATCGACCTTCCGAATACAGAGGATCCTCACTAATTCGTCTCCTTTTGTAATTCGTCACCCACTCAAGCTTTCTTTCTTGTTCTTTATTAACAAGCGAGTAACATATACGCTCTAATTATAGCCGAGGTAAACCAGAAACGTCCTGATTATGGTCGGGTTTCTAATAATAGCCAGGAGAACGGATTGCGGAAGGTATTGGTTCTGAGAATGGGTATTTCGTACTTGTGTACACGGCACAATAAGTGTTGTGTTGTGTTGTTACAGCGTAATACGTTTCCGAAAATTCAGTCGGACTGCTCATGCCTGCCAAATTATTCTGGAAAACACTCTAAAATCTGCTGCCTGGAATAAGTTACGGCCATATGAATTACAACCAGCGTCTACAGAACCAGAAGGTCTTGATCCCATATCGGAATTGTTAGATATCAGCCAATCCCTACCAGCATTTAACAGTTTGAATGGAGGCGACGTCAAAAAAATTGGTGTGAAATAGTCTTACCGGATGTGGGTTACGAAATGTTTAGTGATGATAAAACTGTTACACACATATCCATAGAGCCGACCCACAATTAAACAATTTTTTTTCTGCAATTACAGTGCTTAACTTGTTTAAGTTTAAACATTTCCAGTAATAAACATGTTCGAGCATAACATTAGTACTGTAAATTGCTAGTTTTGTAATAAAACATTTTACACTGTCTTTAATGGGTTTGTTTCTTATTCCCTCACTAATTCGTCACTCCTTCGGTCCCGTAGGTGACTTTCTATTGAATTATATAAATGAAGTTGGTACCGGGATGGAATTTTCTAATAGAGTTTTCGACGGTAAGTTTGTGACGATTTAAATTGTACCAATAATCAAGAAAATAAAAAATTTTAAAAATTAAGGTTGCGAGCTCTTAAGCCATTTAAATCTCACTGTATTAATATAAAATACCTGTATGTACTCAGTATGAGAGGAAGCAGTAATTAATAAGTTATAAGGTACTCTAATAAAAAGATAAATTGTAAAGAGTTATTAATATCGTATTTAACCCTTTGCTTGTAAGCAGGCGCTGTCCTGTTGATTCCAGACTCGACATGCTTTCAGAGTCTTGTGTGAGTTAGAATAAGATAAAAAAAATTAATGTTAATAATAAAAAATCTGAAGACATAAACAGTCGCTAAAACAACTGATTTAAATTATGTATATTTGTTTAGGGATAGTTTGTATAAATAAAAAGGTTAACTTAAATATAGTTAGGAACTATATTCTCGCGCGGAAATTGTCCCACTAACTTTTGCCCAGTACCAGGCGAAGGGAGCGGAATTTCTCTCTCTTGCAATGGTGACTCCGTACAGTATAGACGTAGGAGCTGTGCGCTTAAAATATGTTAACTACATTTTGTCTCACCTTAAGATGGTGTACCAGATGTAGCTGTTTAAAGCATCTGGATGTGTTAATTAATATAGTCATGTAAATAGACAAGAAATTTAAAGTAAAGTAAAAAATCTAAACGTAAAGAAAAGGAGTGTAACACAAGATGACTTAGTGCTTCAACAAATAACAACAATTCCAAAGTCATACCAGAAGATGTGAACTATCAGAAGCCACAAACTCTACTGCACGTGACAGAATATGCAGATCAGGACATCAGGGAATCTACAAGATCATCCTAGATATCTACACTACATATTGTTCAACCTGCGAACTTTTGGAGCCCTTTACAGAGGAAGGCCAGACCGAGATGACGACGTAGCTGTTCCTGTTTCCCAAGACTGATACCCAAGGACGAGTCTTCTGCATACCAATTAAAAGGTGACTCGATAGCCTGTCTATCGAGGGTTACTAATATTTGTTACACAACACATCTTGAAAGAGACTTTTCAGAAACTATTAACTTTGTAAAGACTTATAAATTAAATCTAAGAATTTCATGTAACTATTCTAACTTCATACGTTGTAACAGTTTATATGCTAATGTAGAGTAATATAATTCAAGCAATGATACCATTCTTCCAATGGTTGAATAAAAGAAAGTCTTGCAAGCTAATATCATGAAATGAGTATAATTAAAAGTCTTAACTACAGAAATACAGAAAGTTGACCCGGATCCGAGGTATAGATATATAAAATCAAGTTTGATCTCAAAGTTTCAAGAAACCTTTCAAATAACTTAATAATTGAATTAGTAATGTCATGGGATCTGTCAGTATATGTTTTTAAATGTTAAATAAAGAGAAGTCTTCTTGTTACACACATATGAGGAGTGCTTAAATCAATTGTATACCTTGCCATTGTTTCCTTACACAGTTAGTAAGTAATTTGTTATATTAATTATTGGTGATCAATTCTGTTACAACGTAGGCAGCCCATCTAATTACGGAGTTTAATTACGAGGGGTTCCCTGGATTTGTAACGCGGCGAAAAGGCGTTACAGAAATGCGCCACTCTGCTTAATTGTAAAAAAATAAAAGGGTAATTGTTTACAGAGTGTCACAAAAGTGTGCCACTATGCTAAATTTTATAAAGTTGTTTTAAGCATCGCGACGCAAACAAAATTGCGTCACTCAAAAAAAGGGAAACAAAGGAAAGAGTTTTAATTGTGTATGGAGTGTCACAAACAAAATTGCATTCACTATGCGTGGATAAATTGTATGATCAATAACTAAATATATAATATTGATATATGCACTCAGAAAGTTACTTTACTAAAGGTAATGTTCAAAACATATTTAATAGTGTATTAAGTTACGTAGATGGTAGTAAGTATAAGTAAAATATCCTTAGCGTCATACAATGCATGTAGCTTTTGCATTCTATAGGCCAGTAGGAACCTGCATAATTCGATGTAAGTACTTCCATACATGAATTGTGACCAAGCATAACAATTTTGGTCAACCGAACAATCTGTAACAGGTTTGTTTACGACAATCTATAACCTGTTGTTTCCTGAATCATTCTGCACAGCGTATGTCCAACTTACATACAGCTTACATACACTAGTATGTGTTATAAAAAAAAAAATTGATTAAAAATAACTTTGTTAATAATAATAAAGTAATTAAGTAGAAGTTCGTGATTTAAAACTTGTGAACAAAATAAGTAATTATTTAATTGAGAAAAGTTTATGAATGAACGGAGCCATAGTGTTGCCAAGCGTAGTAATAATAAATGTGTTGCATAAGATTGCGCTCCCCTTCTCTCGTGTTCATACCCGTTTAGAGTACGTATACAGTAGTTGTGTTATTCAGTCACATTGTGGAGAACAATAAGAGTAGAACCCCCTCTCTCTCTGACACGCTCAACCCTCCTTGTTAACTAAATATGTAGGCCACCCTCTGACCTACATTCCAGAAAACAGCTGATCGGCTATTTAACATTGAAAGATATGTGTGTGTGATTTCTGTCTCTCCCTTAGAAGAGAAGTTGTTCTTTTCTAATTTGTGTAAATTGATTACTGATGAATTTATTATATGTATATGTAATGTATGTGTACTATACTAGTATTAATTATAAGTACGTGCTAATGTGTTAGAACAAAATGGCCCAATTTAACCCGGATTGGTTATTAAAAGACGAGCTGTCTTACGAAGCCCTTTTGCGTGGACTACCCCATGCTGATGTAACAGTCGCGGAATTACGAAGTTCAATTCGCGAATGTGGATTTGTTGCGCCCGTGCAATTAAACAATCTAAGCCAACTCGATTATGAAAGCGAGAAAGAAATTTGTAATCCCAAGTATAGTGAACTATACTTATTGTCTCAAACACTCCAAGACGAGAAATCTCCGGCAAAAATTTTGCGGACTACCCAGAGAATAGAGCATTTAACCAGGCGAATAAAAAATTTGTCGACTGGCCGAATCTCACAGAAATACCCGTTGATGTACAAAAGCTAGCAGACGAAGCTCTACGCCGCTTACCTTCAATTATCAACGATTTAAGACGAAAATCCGACTCATTCAGGATGGACGAAATAGAGAAATCATTAATGAAATTACACATCTCCCCAGTACAATCCCCCACCACTGGTTTACCTCCGCCTAACTCGGATCGGAACTCACCTATCGTATCGCAAGTGCAAGCGAACCCAGAACAAAAAACTGATACAGATGTAAATGTCCCTTCTCCCGAGCATTTTCAGTTTCGTCCCGGAAATAATGAATTGACCAACACCCCCAATGAATCTAATCACCCTCATCGAGGAATTACCCCTATGAACTATAACGCAGATCTATACGGAAAAATGACTCACCCTGTGGAGAAGATTTTATCCGAAATCCCTTATACAGATGGTTTAAATGTTTCCAAGTTACTAACATTTATTAGTTATCTTCTTCAGATAAAGGATCTACAGCAGCTGAATGACTGGCAAATTTTACAAGTCCTGTTACCAAAGTGTAAACCCCCGTTAAAAAATCGTGTGCTAGAAGCCCTAACCTCTACTTTCCCAGTAGAAGAGCTACATAGCTCTTTAATAAAATACTTTATTCCCACCGGCATCTATGAGGAAATAAAAAGGAAGACAGTACTCCGAGTACAAGGACATCAGGAGAGATTAGCTCACTACATCTCCGATATTAGGGAGTCCTCTCGACTACTACGTGTAAGCTGGAATGAAACACAACTGGTGGACACCATTCTAGTAGGCGTGTCACCTGAAGAAAGATCTCGACTATCATTGATGAATAGACCCAATACTATTGCTGATCTAGAACAGTGCAGTATCCATTCTTCAAATGTATGGTACTCAGATCAAAATAGAGAAGCAATGAAAACCTCTGGAACTAATAGACATCAATTGCGAGCACTACTGCCTGATGTAACAACCTCGTATGAAAGACAAGTTTCTAGTAGACCTCACCATGTGCGCAAAGCTGGTAAGTTAACTGTAAACCCAGATAAAGCGGAAACCAAGTACCCACCTCGCAGAAAACCCACCTGTTATAATTGTGGCAAATATGGGCACATAAGAAGAGAGTGCAAAAGTAAGCCATTGGAACGGAATAACCCCAATTCAAAAAACATGTAAGGCAGGGAGACCCGAAAACCTGTGTCTTCCGCAGCTACTCAAAATTGGGTAAACTAAAAGAAACCAGTAATAATAATAAGAATGAATTATTCTGTAACCGAGTGAAAAACAAAAAAGGTGCGAAAGAAATCGACCCCTATGTGCGAGAATTTCGTGAAAAGTGTAATGCGATTAATAGATGTAAATGGAAAAAAAATCTACTACCATTAATACGAGTCGACTTAGGCGTTACATCCCCCATCGCCTTAATTGATTCGGGATCTAGTAGAAGCTTAATCAGCCAAGAATTAGCGGACATGTTAGCTAAACATCATCTAGTAAAACGAAACCAACCTGTGAATATAAAGTGTGCTACCGCTGATAAACGTAAAATAAATATAAACCTTAGTATTACCGTGAAGGTTAAAATAAAAAACCTAAGTTGGATGTTTACAATGTTAGTATGTAAAGAATTAGGACCTGCTTTAATATTAGGTGCAGATTTTATTAGTAAGACTGGAATGATTCTTGACATCTACGAGCAAGTATTTTATTTCAGATTTGACCGTACAAGAAAACATAAATTTGATAGTAATGAAGAAAAACGTTGTTCATCTACTGCACATGTAAGTCACCAAGATTCAGATTTATCTCACCTAGAACGAAGAGATAGAGTCAAAATAGTAAAACTAATAAAAGAATTTTCCTCGGTTCTTACACCAAAACTAGGACTTACGGACCTAATAGAGTATAAAATTAATCTGAGTGATCAGAAAGTAATACGACTACCCCCTTACAAGTTGTCTCCCCCCAAGATGGAAGTCATGCGAAACCATATCAATAAGTTATTGGATCAAGGAGTTATAGAACCCTCTACGTCCCCATATTCTTCACCCTCCTTTTTAGTACCTAAAGGACCAGATAAACACCGACTAGTTGTAGACTACAGGCAATTAAATAAAAGAATAGAATTTGAATCAATCCCTCTTCCAGACATCCATAGTGCGTTTCATTATTTTACTAAAGCAATGGTTTTTACGGTAATGGATCTAAATCAAGCTTTTCACCAAATACCTCTTTCAGAAGAATCCAAACGTCTAACCGCGTTTGCAGTTCCTTTTAACTTGTACCAATTTACTAGGGTACCCTTTGGAATATCTCAAGGAAGTTCCGTATGTAGTAGACTATTGGAGAAGATATTTCACGACATTAAATTTAAATATGTGTACCACTATTTGGACGACATCGTAATATACAGTGAATCAATGGAACAACATCTCAGACATTTGCGTGAAGTGTTATCTCGTTTACTAAGAGCAGGATTAACGGTGAACCCAAATAAGGTAAGTTTTGCTGTCCCTCAGTTTTCTTTCTTAGGACACATAGTGAAAGCGAATGGAAAGGTAAGCATTGACCCCGAACGTACCCGTGCTATTAGAGAATTTGCACCCCCACGAGATGCAAAAGGTATAGCCCGATTTTTAGGTATGGTGAATTATTTCCACAAATACATTCCCCATCTTGCCGAAATAGCAGCACCCCTAAACTCCTTACGAAAGAAGGGAACAAAGTTCGAATGGAGCTCAATACATCAAAACGCGTTTGAGCAACTTAAAGAAAGCATTATATCTCCCCCAGTTTTGCAATTAGCTGATTTCACAAAACCATTCGTCGTGCAAACCGACAGTTCCAGTGTAGCGTTAGGTGCAGTGATATACCAAGAGATAGATAACTGTAGACTACCAATTAGTTATGCATCACGAACACTGAGCGATCAAGAAAGAAAGTATTCTGCATATGAATTGGAATGTTTAGCAATTGTTTTTGCATTCGAAAAGTTTAAACCATTCCTAGAACATAAAGAATTTCTTTTAGAAACCGACAATCAGGCGTTATCATGGTTATTGAATCACCCTAAACAATTAGGACGAATTGGCAGATGGATATTGAAATTAAACTGCTACAAATTCAGAGTGCAGCATATTAAAGGTACTCAAAATGTAGTCGCCGATACCCTGTCCCGTATGTTCCAGTCACCCACTAAAACTTCCGAAAACGTAGTGAAGCCGGAAATAGCAAGTGCGAACGCCGTAATTACTGAATTTCCCCTTGCCTTTACAAACATTGCCCTGTATCAACAACAAGACCCCTTACTGAAGCCTATTATAGAACAACTTACCCAAGGTATTAAATCCGAGAAGTACGTATTGAGTAAGAATGTACTGTGTCTCAAAATAAGAGACGGAAAGGAATTAAGAATAATAGCCCCGGATGTAATTAAGCCCATGCTAATGGAATACTTCCATTCATCTACCATAGGAGCCCATATGGGAATCAATAAGACGATACATCGTATTCGAAAGGAATATCATTGGAACAATATGAACTGCGTAATAGCTACCTTCGTAAAGAAATGTTCATTATGCGCCCTTAGCAAACCCGCCAGAAATACTCAAGTAAGCCAATTGATATCAGAAATCCCAAAGACCCCTTTTTCGAAACTTTATCTAGATTTCTCAGGTCCGTATCCACGATCCAAATCAGGAAATTCCATGTTACTGATATGTGTAGATTCGTTCACCAAATTTGTTTGGATGTATCCCATGCGACGAGCATTAGCGTCGACAACAGTTAAAATACTACAGGAAAGACTATTTAAAGACTACGGTATTCCAGTACGTATAGTATCTGATAACGGCCCGCAGTTTAAAGCAAAAGAATTTAGGAATATGTGTTTCAAGTTAGGGATAGACCATATAACCACTACAGAGTATCGACCGCAAGGCAATATTGCTGAAAGGTATCTACGAAACCTCAAATCTGCGCTAATCGCCTATCATGCGAACGATCACACGTCGTGGGACCAAAATCTATCCTGGATTCAATACGCTTTTAATTCAGCTTACCACGAAGGTCACAAGTCGACCCCGTTCGAGTTACTATACAAGTATCGACCAAACCACCCTTTGTCCACAAGATGGAATATACACGATCTACTGCCTCCGCAAATAACGGATAAGCAGATAAAGCGAATATGGAACAAAGCCCGCTCTAACTTGAGAGCAAGCTTGGAAAAATCCAGAAGATACCACGAGAAAGGTAGTCATAGCAACTCAGTCAGGTACCAAGTAGGTGACTTAGTAATGTACAAGACTCACCCCATTAGTAGTGCGATTGATAAGACCACCTCGAAACTATCATTCAGATGGTGTGGCCCTTACCAAATCCAAAGGTACCTAACTCCAGTTACAGTAGCCCTGTGCGAACCTGCAACTCAGAAATATGTGCGGAGAACGCATATTTCTCAACTAAAGTTGTATAAGAAGAAGTGACGGTATAGTATAACCCAAAAAGAAAAGGGAATACTAGGTAGTAAAGAAAAATTATATTTCTGAATCCACGTAAAAAAATGTAAAACGTAGAGTTTGGAAACGAGGCCTGATCAACCTGAGTTCCAGTTCTGCGAAGCATGCATTAATGAATAATCATTAACTAGATGGGTACTAACACTCATTAACTACATGAGTTATATATAGGACTCACAGAAGAAAAGATAGAATTCTAAATAGTAAAGATTTAGAAAGTTACTCTACAGAAGAGAGAGTAAGATAAACAAAATAAACCGGTAGTAAAATTAAGTGATAGAGATAAGAAAGAGTTTTGTGTTTTAATTGTGTAAATATTTAGTGTAAATAGTATGTAAAAAAAAAAAGGTAGTTCATAAGAATATAAAGTGTACTGTGTTGTAACTATAGGTAATAACTATGTGGACAACGTTGTAAAGTGTACAACAACTATGTGAAAGAAATTAGACACACTAGCCTCATTCAATATCCCAGTGCCCAATAGTGAGTTAGACTCAAAAAAGCTTAACCGTAGCGTGCAATTTAAGCGGTGGAGTCTGTGACGATTTAAATTGTACCAATAATCAAGAAAATAAAAAATTTTAAAAATTAAGGTTGCGAGCTCTTAAGCCATTTAAATCTCACTGTATTAATATAAAATACCTGTATGTACTCAGTATGAGAGGAAGCAGTAATTAATAAGTTATAAGGTACTCTAATAAAAAGATAAATTGTAAAGAGTTATTAATATCGTATTTAACCCTTTGCTTGTAAGCAGGCGCTGTCCTGTTGATTCCAGACTCGACATGGTTTCAGAGTCTTGTGTGAGTTAGAATAAGATAAAAAAAATTAATGTTAATAATAAAAAATCTGAAGACATAAACAGTCGCTAAAACAACTGATTTAAATTATGTATATTTGTTTAGGGATAGTTTGTATAAATAAAAAGGTTAACTTAAATATAGTTAGGAACTATATTCTCGCGCGGAAATTGTCCCACTAACTTTTGCCCAGTACCAGGCGAAGGGAGCGGAATTTCTCTCTCTTGCAATGGTGACTCCGTACAGTATAGACGTAGGAGCTGTGCGCTTAAAATATGTTAACTACATTTTGTCTCACCTTAAGATGGTGTACCAGATGTAGCTGTTTAAAGCATCTGGATGTGTTAATTAATATAGTCATGTAAATAGACAAGAAATTTAAAGTAAAGTAAAAAATCTAAACGTAAAGAAAAGGAGTGTAACACAAGATGACTTAGTGCTTCAACAAATAACAACAATTCCAAAGTCATACCAGAAGATGTGAACTATCAGAAGCCACAAACTCTACTGCACGTGACAGAATATGCAGATCAGGACATCAGGGAATCTACAAGATCATCCTAGATATCTACACTACATATTGTTCAACCTGCGAACTTTTGGAGCCCTTTACAGAGGAAGGCCAGACCGAGATGACGACGTAGCTGTTCCTGTTTCCCAAGACTGATACCCAAGGACGAGTCTTCTGCATACCAATTAAAAGGTGACTCGATAGCCTGTCTATCGAGGGTTACTAATATTTGTTACACAACACATCTTGAAAGAGACTTTTCAGAAACTATTAACTTTGTAAAGACTTATAAATTAAATCTAAGAATTTCATGTAACTATTCTAACTTCATACGTTGTAACAGTTTATATGCTAATGTAGAGTAATATAATTCAAGCAATGATACCATTCTTCCAATGGTTGAATAAAAGAAAGTCTTGCAAGCTAATATCATGAAATGAGTATAATTAAAAGTCTTAACTACAGAAATACAGAAAGTTGACCCGGATCCGAGGTATAGATATATAAAATCAAGTTTGATCTCAAAGTTTAAAGAAACCTTTCAAATAACTTAATAATTGAATTAGTAATGTCATGGGATCTGTCAGTATATGTTTTTAAATGTTAAATAAAGAGAAGTCTTCTTGTTACACACATATGAGGAGTGCTTAAATCAATTGTATACCTTGCCATTGTTTCCTTACACAGTTAGTAAGTAATTTGTTATATTAATTATTGGTGATCAATTCTGTTACAACGTAGGCAGCCCATCTAATTAACGGAGTTTAATTACGAGGGGTTCCCTGGATTTGTAACGCGGCGAAAAGGCGTTACAAGTTTATGTTTTTATCTGCGATCTTATTTTAACGAATATAAAAAATACTATCTTTTCGTATACCTGAATCCATGGTTCGGATTTTATCCCTTCCACTATTCATAAAAATCTACTAACTTCATTCTTTGCCAAAATCTGGCTAAATTTGGCAAAACCGCTAAAATCCTTGCGGGGTAGCAAGTTAAAGAGAAATTTATACAAAACTGAGTATCGTGCTCATTTTTAAAAATATCTAAATTTTCAGATGGCGTGGCCTACAAAAAAGAATAAATATTTGAGAAAAATCACTCAAAACCAGCCAAAAGCCATTTTATCGCAAATAGGAATGTCGCGGTTACGATGAATTTTGATTTTAGGGCCATCACGGACCCAAAAATGGAACTCAAAATTTCAAGAAGATAGCAAAAGCGTATAGGGTAAGAGGTCAGGTCAGGGTAAGAGGAATTTCTTTCAAAATACAAACTTCGGTATTTTAGTAATTTGACAGAATTAATATCGTTCAGCGCCTGATTGTACTAATTCTGAAATCCACCTAATAATAAGTGTACATCATCCAAAATAGTGACCGAGTTGTGTAGCTTACAGAGCTTACTACATTATCGTTTAGATTAATAACAATTGAAACACACTACACGGTAAATTATTGCGATTTTTAAAATTATTATTAATCGATGGCGCAATGTACTCATTACAAATTATACAAATATAACTACGATTGCAATCACGGGAGGAATCGTTCTTTGATGTAATGGTGAGTACTGTTTTAGTATTATTATTATTATTTTACCACTATATTTGTATAACTAAGGTTTCGAGTTTTGACGATATCTATTTGTTAGTGATAGATTTATCTTTGTATTAATTTATTGTTCGCCTGAAGACGACCTCTGATTATATAGAGGTCGAAACATTGTGTTTATTAATTTTAACTTACGATGGCTAATGTCCGAAACCTTGTAATTTGTAACGGTAAATTATTGTTGTGTTTTAGACTACACAGAGAGGCCATCATTAAGTAGGGCTAACACAAGACTTAGGCCTGCCTTATTACATACCGTACTCTAAGTTAGTTGATTAATTCTACTCTTGGCTTATTCTTAGAAAATGAATTTCTCATCAACACACACGCCATTTTACATTGTTTTATAACTTTGAGCACTTTGGCAGTTTAATAGAAAACGCCAGTAACTACATCAAGCGCTCTCTCTCTCTCTCTCTCTCTCTCTCTCTCTCGCACACACGCGCGCACACACACACACACACAGCGACTTTCAAACAACATTTAAGTCGTTAAAATTCATACCCGGGCTGTTTGGCCGTGGTCCGATGTATTCTGCAAAACCAGACGTTTCGACAGTGCCACTGACTGGCATCATGAGTGAAAAACGAGTGTGCTAACGTGAGGTAGTGTAGTATACGTTAGTGACTACGGTACTGTGGTTAAGGCTGAAGGAAGATGTAGTTTCTATGGAAATATTTCATTTCAAAGATGATTTTAAATATAAATCTTCGAACATGGAAGTCGTGTATTGTTCTCCATACCGATATTTTATTTCTGCTACACTTGTGCAGTGTTTTGTAACCGTAACTTCAAGATATTTACTAACCTTCTTAAAAACACGATTTAGTGTGCCAGTATTTTATGTAAATGTAGCCCCAGTACATTGTTCGAGTCTCTTCTTCTGCTTACAACAACAGAAGAATACTGCGAACTAGCAAACAATAAACAATCGATCGACGAAACAAAAGTCGTCGGTTGAAGAGTCGAGTTCAACAAAAATTACAGCCAATACAACAATTACAGAGGAACAATACAAATGGCAGCTCGTCTATTACGTCAGCCATTGTTTCTCGTCTCTCGACAAATAAACACGTGTAATTACGTTTAAACTTACAGCTCGCGCCGTTTAGACACAAATTGATTATCGATGGTGGCCTTCTGCTTCTTGTTGTTTCAGTGACGGCTGTGCGATGGGATCGATTTATTGCCTCAAGTTCATAATTTTTTTATGTAGTGTCTTCTGTTTTCTAAGTTTATTCCGAGGATCGTGCGTTCGACACCCACGAATTATCCTCTATGTCTTGTCTCAACTCCATTATATTTTACTGAATTACAAAGAAGTCTGTATGTCTGTCTACCACGCGTTTGTATCGACTCCGCGGCCACATACTACAGTTTTATAGGAACTGTAGCTTTATCCGTTACTGCAGTACATTTTCGATGTTTTATATAATATGCGGTTGTATCGATATATTACGATGTGGAAAAGAAGAAGTGTACTAATTGTAAATTGTCCTATTTCTTAATGCAAAGCGAAAATACGTGTTGTTTTGAGTGTGAGGTTAGGTGACACTGGTTTTTGATTTTAGTTTACTGCTGAAATAAACAAAAGCTATGGTTGATGAAAACATAACGTTTCATGTGTATATACAACGCTTATAACAAAGTAATACTTAAAATACAGAACCTAAAGATTTTGAGTTGGCAAATTACCAAAACTACAACAGTAAATGTAAACTGAAAAATACAAATATTTATAGTTAATGGAAAACAAAAAAAATAATGTATTAAGGAATGACAACACGCTCTACACATTGTACATAGTGGACGTTTCTTTTTTGTTAGCCACAAAACAAGTACTTCTTGGAAAACGAATATTACCGAAAAACGAGTTCCGTCATAAAAAGTGACATGTATAGTAATAGGTAAGGCATAGCCCTTGGACCATCCCGCCTTACTTTCGAGTTCGGCCGTTTTGCCGTAATCTATTCAATGGACGAGTATTAATGCAAAGAAAGAATATTACTGAAAACACGATTTCTAATGCAAACCGAGTTCTTCCATAAAAAGAGACATGTATAGCAATAGGCAAGTTGGGTGTAGCAATACCTTACTTTCGAGTTGGGGTTTTCCCGTACTTTCCGCCGCAAAAAACAAGAGTTCTGCTTTACACTCGTATCGCTTTTCACGTTTTGTTTCAGTCGTCAAGTTAACCTAACAACTTTTGGCATCACAGGTACGCAACTCTACTATACCACTGCTACAATATTTTTTTCCCATTACAAAACGACTAACAACACCAGCAATAATCGTCAAACAACTATTTTCCGACATAAAAAATTAAAATTTGTATAATTCTTTTGACAACATGAAATTATGTGCTATATTCACTAAACATCGAAACCACAATCGCATTATCGAAATTTCGAAAATGACTAGGATCAGATAAAGGTAGAGAGTACCGTGTAGTCTTCTGTTTACTAAGTTTATTGCGAGGAACGTGCGTTCGACTCCCACGCTTAGCATCAATTTTTTATTATCCTCTATGTCTTTTCTCAGCTCCGTTGTATTTTACTGAATTACAAAGAAGTCTGTATGTTTGTCTACCACAACGCGTTTGTATCGACTCCGCGGCCACATACGCGTATAATACAGTTTTATATTTAGTTTAGTGGTGGAGGCGTATAATAATTACTGCGCGGATATTGGGGTCCGTTTGGCGGCTGTGTGAGTCGATAAACACACACACTCAACTCAACTGCGGCCAACCACTGAGTAAACAACGAATTTCTTTGCAACTTTTTTATTGTGAAACTTCGCCTCGTCTGTTATTTCTTTTTTGCAGACGTTTATGTATTATTTTTTCTTGTTTATACAGTTTCTTGCTCCTCCACGCGTGGTCGTGAAGCTGCTTTTATAAACAACATAAATCTTACCAAAATAACTCGAATATATATGTACACACACACACACACACACACACACACACACACACACACACACACACACACACACACACACACACGATGTTTGTGTGCACATGTGTTTTTTAACATACGTATACAAAGGGAAGTGTGTCATGGTTAGGGTTTGGGAACGCAGCTATACACCGCGCGTCCCGTTGTCCGAGATCACTACTACGCGGCACAATGTTCATTAACGTCTTACCGTACATTCATCACTATCACAACCATTGGGTTAACTAAGGAGGTGGTCGGGAGATCAATCCCCCCCCCCCCGAACTATTAAAAATGTTAACGAAATTCCATAATTACTTAAAGTAGATCTATTTACAAGCAAGATGCGTGTGTTACAACAAGGCTTATAAATAATTGTAGAAATAAAAGAATTAAAATATATCTACATTAATAAAATAAAGCTAAGAGTTTTCTTAATAATCCTAATACTGATAATCACTCAACATTTTCGTATTTGCTGACATACATTATGTTGTATAAAATTCAAACACTTTTTGCTACAGTCTATTTCTCGATGTATATAATATATTTAATATTTCTAATAATTTTACCACAAGATGTTTTTTCCTTATTTGGAACACTTAACATGTTTCGGAACACTTAGTGTTCCCATCCTCAGCCTTCTTAATTTTGAAACTTGTGAAGTAGGCCTACTTGTGTTTTGGTTGGTTGTTGTGGTTTTCTATTAGTTTTTGGTATTTTAAATTAGTATTACTGTGTGTGATTGTGGTGTATATATTAGTATTTTGTGTATTTTCGATGTTGAGTGCTTTGAAAATTGTGTCATGTTTTGTACTGATTTGTATCTGTTCAGGTATTAGTTTGTTTTGTGTTTTATGTTTGTATATTTGTAAATTTTCCCAAATGTTCATTATGGTGCCTTTGTGTGGTATATGTTTTATTAGCGTCACATTGGTTATGTCTGGGAATTCATGTCCTGTGTTTATTGCATGTGTGGCTAAATTGGATTTATATATTTCTGGTTTTTGTATGCATTTACATGTTCAAAATATCGTTTTTCAGCTGTTTTTTCGTTTGTCCTATGTAACATTTATTGCAATATTGGCATTCAATTTTGTATATACCATTAGTTGTTGTATTATCTTTGCTGTGTGGGCTATTTAGTTTTTGTAAATTGTGTTTATTCGTTTTGTATGCTATTTTTATATCTGTGTTTTTAAATAGTTTTGTTAGCTTTGTCATTTTATTATTTATGTATGTGAATGTGGCCCATTTGTTGTTGTTGTTATTATTTATGTGTTGTTCATTTTGATTAATTCTTAATTGTTCAGTTTTTATTCAATCTATTTGTATTGAGCACACCCACTTAAGCTGATTTAATTTATCTGAAGTTACCCTGATGATGAAGCAAATGCTCCGAAACGCGTAGTAACAAAACCTACTTGAAGTCACACGGTGGATTACTTAAGATTAGTTCGCTAATTTGAAAAAGTTTAGTTTATGACACTTTTTAGTTTTGTCGACAAACATTTTATAAAAACGAAATGAAGATGTCTAGAATACAAGCGACATGAAAAATAGCTATCAGCTAATCACAAATTAGATTTATTTTACTGTTGACAAAAAAGCGGTATATAAATATCAATATACGAACAAAAAAAAAATATGAAAATACAGTTTAAAACAAAATTATCCAGTCGCTATGTTAATGAGAGAGAGAGAGAGAGAGAGAGAGAGAGAGAGAGAGAGAGAGAGAGAGAGAGAGAGAGAGAGAGAGAGAGAGAGAGAGAGAGAGAGAATATCAAGAAAACATTAACATCTTAAAAAATAGGCCTCAGTGACAAGTGTAGGCTACAATGAAAAGACTCAAGAATCTGACCACGGGCTTGTGGGGGGGGGGGGTGCATTTACACCCAGTAAAATATTCGGTGAATGTTATACCCGCAAGGTGCGTTGTACTGGAAAGATATGCGTTGTGAATTTGAAGGAAGGCAGGCAGCACTAATCGATTCTGTTGTGTCGCAATCGACTGTGTGGACATTAGAAGGAAAACCAGGTTACTCTGTTGACATTTCCATGACAAGCGGCAAACACGACAAGACTCTAAATACCCACTTTTACGTCGTCCAGCAATACTAGCCGTGTGCACACTGTTGCCCATAATCGCAATATACCGGTAACTTACAATGTAGGCCTACACAACAGTAATCGTGTCCTAGTTATCTGTACCAGCACTACTTTATCGATGTGTTTTTGACTACGCGCTAATATCGATACGTCATGGTGTGAAGAAGAAAAGTACTAGTCATAAAAGAGTATGTTGCTTAGCCGCTTGTGAAACACGTGGATTAAGGTTTGGACAGACTGTTTTTAGTTTTAGTTTATTTTTAAACAAACAATACTTGTGTTGTTGCAAATTAAGACGTCTGCCAATTAATATAGCCTAATGATTGTAAGGCGAACTAATGATAATGTGATGTATTTATAATATACACACACTTATTGTTTACAAATGGTACCTATTATCTAAATTTTCTGTTATAGTGTATTTATTGTTCATAGCCTAAAGTTACATATGACTTGCGATAAAGTTTTAAATACTCACATTCTTAAACACGATCGATTTCGGTCATAGACCATCGTCAGGTCATATACAGCGCACTTGCGGTCACAATATCGTAAAACAGCCATTATTTACCAAAACGAATTCGTTGAATTCCATTTTAATTCAACAAATGATCAGTGCATCACTATTTTTGATTTTGATGATATTTGGTAGGCCTATATGATAACTACCCACCTTGTAGTGGCCAAAAAATATTTTTTTATATTTAAAAAAAAAAATTTTCTTGAGTAATAGACTATTTTCTAACTCGCCAACAGGTAAAAACAGCCATTTTCGTCACTTTTTCCATGAGCTGTAGTATTCTTATTTTACATCGTACAGAGGTCAAAAAGGGCTTTTTGGAAAGAGTAAAGATGGAACTTCATCTTAGTGTACTCAAAATTCATTTTGTTACATAACCAAATCTTGTAATGTTTACTGAAGTTACGTTTACAAATTGTTGTTTTTTCAAATTTTGGGCCCAAAATAAATAATGAAGGGCTTAGGTTAACAGGCCTGTTTTTTACCTTTTAACTCTTAGGTACTGGTAGTACTGTACTTATAAAAAAAATTGGACTGTTACCGAGTGTCCTTCATTAAAAAAAATGGCCGCCAAATCGTAAGATTTTGAAAATGTCTCATTTTTGGGGCCCAAAAACCACATGTGGGACAGGTGGCAAAACTCTGAAATTTTCACAGCAGTAAGTACTTTTTATGTACTTTAAAACCATATAAAATTTATTTTGTTACTCAAAGGGGTTGACGAGTAATGAAGCCATCAAAACCGCTAAAAACACCGTTCCTTCTAACCGTGAACAATGTATCCAAAAAATTCACAGCATGTATTTTTTCAGATAATAATGTAGGCCTACTATAAAAAATATTTTGATATGTCTATAATGAGATAGCTTATATTCTAGATAGTTTGTTACTTAAAGTATGACTCATACACACAAACTCATGTTTAAACAGGAAAGTGAATAGACATGCATGGACATGAATGTTTGCGTAATCTGAATGTAAACATTCTAGAAGGCTCAGTTACTGTTTTGATTTCAATTTCAATGTGATATGTTGTATTGTTGCTAGTGTTAATACTGTGGTTAGGTAATGTTCACTTGTTTATAAAGTAATTTTATTAGCAGTGAACTTCTCTTTTATGGTGACAGGTGGCAAAAATCTGAAATTTTCACAGCAGGAAGTACTTTTTATGTACTTTAAAACCATATAAAATTTATTTTGTTACTCAAAGGGGTTGACGAGTAATGAAGCCAACAAAACCGCTAAAAACACCGTTCCTTCTAACCATAAACAACGTATCCAAAAATACTGATGTTATGTTTTTTTTTGAGATTATAAAAATTACAACTAAACTCATTAGAATGAATAAATTGATAATTAATAAATAGTCAATTACAAAATGATAAATAGTCCATTACAGAATGATAAATAATAATTACAAAATGATAAACAATTCAAATACATTAACAAGTTGTTCAATTCACTTTTACCTTATTTTACTCCTGGTAATGGAAGTTATGAATGTGCTCCTGCCATTTTTTTATTGAGTAGAACTGATAAGTCCTCATTCATCTTTGGTGTAATGTTGTGTCCTCTTCCAGTAGTTGATAGAAAAAGCTCTGAAGGCGTGAGAATCTTTAAAATATTTTCCAGTTGAACCCATGTTTGATTATCCCTCAATGATTTCTTGAATGAAGTACCAGGACCCTGCGGATGGAAAAAGTGTATTCGATATTCCTCTTCATTTTCATGTATTTTGACTTCAATGACTTCGCCTAACCCCCACTTGCCATCGTATACGCAGCAGACATAATTTTTACATATTGTTAATGGAATAAATCCGCTTATAGTCCAAGCCACGTATTTTATAATCAACTAAACGCTATAACTCACCGTCTGTGGCTTAAGTAAATGTCTTTTATTCAACTGAATAAAATTTTTACATTTTGACTTTGGTAAAGCTATAAAGCAATCAGAAACACTAATAATGTCCTTGTGTACCGATACTAACTTAAACGTTTCTGATTCAGAGGTCGCCCGGACTTTCAGAATACATTTCTGACTTGTTGGAACATAACTGTGAAAGGTTCTTGTTTCTGGGGCTGTTGTGACTACCTGATAACGAGAACTGAGGTATTCTTCAGTCTCTTGAACATCTTTATTAGAGCAGAAAATAAATGTTATATTTTTAATATTGTCTTTGCAATAATTGTACATTTCAGAAGGTGTAACAATTTGATTGTTGACTGTCCTTTGAAGGCTTGCTTTAGTCACAGTCCTTTTTACAGTTCCACCAATACCATCACATGGTGCTTTTCCATGGTATGAGGCAAAAATTGCCATTCAGCTGCGATTTCAAAATCTTCTTGATGGTAGCACAAATTAATGAATTTTTTTTTGTTTTTATTCTGGGCTGAGGAGCCATCAGAATAATAAAAAAATTGTTTAACTTGTGGTAACAGTGTTTTTACTTTATTTATAACTTGCTTTTGGAAGCAGAAGAACGATGTAGTATTGTGCGTCAAGTACTCACTAATCACACAGTAGCTTTGGCTTTGTAATTTTCCTTCTTTTTTAAAATATATGAGAAATGGATGTACTGTGGCATAAGTTTTTGACCAGTGATATGACTGGACTTCATCCTGTATCACAAAAGAAAAATTTTGAGAGACGTCTCCCATTACAATACATTCACACTCCAACAAGTTTTCTTTTTAATGTTGAGGAAATTAGCTTGTTTCTTTGCAACAAAATGATGCCTTTTTAGATTATTTAAATTTTCAGTAAGTTTATCTAAGTACTCTTGAAATGGAAGAATTTGAGTAGTTAGTTCACAACGGTCAACAGAAACCCACTGTTTGAAGATAATTTCAGAATCAAAATCATCCCAGCTCTCTTGCAGTAATCTGAGCACTTCATTAGTGCCTGGACATTTTTCACACTGTGACAGCATGCACGTTTAATTTTCTATATCACATACCATGGTTCAAAGGAGAATTTTATAATCAAATTTCATTTTTAGAGCAGATAACATGAGTTTTACATTTTGGTGGGTGACACACACACAAACAGAGTGAGTACCTGACCCACCACCCAGAACACAAAATTTAGGTCTTAATCAGCAAATTTTGAAAAAACAATTTAAATTATGTTTTCCTTTGAAGGCTGTGTACAATTCTTTTAAGTTACATAAGATAAGCCTTTTTTGAATATTAATTTTCTTCCCGTCAGCTTGTCTTACAGAGACACAGTCCTTCTTGCCTGGCATCATTCGGCTGTGCTCATCATTCTGGTAAAAATCTTGGACACATTTAATAACATTTTCATAAATTACGTGACTGGGTTTCTTTTTGCCGGTTTGTGGCAAAATTCCACTTGTTTTAACTAATTGTTTGGATTGACGGGCTAAATACTGACTAACACTAAACTCATTTTGAATTTTTTGAATGCTCCAGCTGCTTGGTAATAAACTTAAAATATTAATTTTTTCCTGGGTTGATGTAACTGTTTTCATTTTATCCTTTAATCTAATGATTAATTCTTCATATTTCCTACCTAAATCAGCAAAATTTTGTGGTACTAAATTGGTTTCTTCTGTAGAAATATTTAAATCAAAGGAATCGTTTAATTTACTGGTAACTGACTCGGCTATTTTTTTAACTTTATTTTTTAAAATTGATTCCTTTGCGCTGCTCGATAATGTTTGAACCTAACGGGGGAAATGCCAAGTGCTGAACAAGCTTTATTCACCGACTCGACTATAACACATTGAGGCTCAAATATATCTTGACATTCCGGTTCGCTTTCTGTATCATCTTGTGGTTTTCGTATTTTGTTTAAGCATTTTGTACACAGTGCTCTGCCTGGCATTAATTTTAAATTTGGACTGCTTGTTGAAAGTGTCAAAGATATTTCTCGAAGAGATTTCTTAACCGATTTAGTGTGACAGCTAAATGGGTCAGAGCAACTTTTCCCATTAATATGAAAATATTTATCTAAATATTCGGTTTTATGAAAAGTACAGATATTTTTTGTTTCAGTACATCCACTTCTTAAAGATATCAATGTTATTTGCTGTTCAGTAAACTCTAAAATATCGTGCAATACTGAAGATCTATTGTAAGTCAATTTGTGACATACTGTTTCAGTGTGAATGCCAATTGAACACTCCATAATCCGTTTTTATAAAATGCAAGGGTTCTTACAATAACAATACAGTTAGTATAAATTATAAAACTACCAATTGCACCTCACTTTGTCTTATCCCAGTTTCTCTACAGCTAAAATAAAAATTTCTCTAATTAATAAAATTAAAAATAAAAGATATCGCATAAAAGAGAAGTTCACTGCTAATAAAATTACTTTATAAACAAGTGTACATTACCTAACCACAGTATTAACACTAGCAACAATACAACATATCACATTGAAATTGAAATCAAAACAGTAACTGAGCCTTCTACAATGTTTACATTCAGGATTATGCAACCATTCATGTCCATGGATGTCTATTCACTTTCCTGTTTAAACATGAGTTTGTGTGTATGAGTCATACTTTAAGTAACAAACTATCTAGAATATAAGCTATCTCATTATAGACATATCAAAAATATTTTGTATAGTAGGCCTACATTAGTATCTGAAAAAATACATGCTGTGAATTTTTTGGATACATTGTTCACGGTTAGAAGGAACGGTGTTTTTAGCGGTTTTGTTGGCTTCATTACTCGTCAACCCCTTTGAGTAACAAAATAAATTTTATATGGTTTTAAAGTACATAAAAAGTACTTCCTGCTGTGAAAATTTCAGAGTTTTGCCACCTGTCCCACATGTGGTTTTTGGGCCCCAAAAATGAGACATTTTCAAAATCTTACGATTTGGCGGCCATTTTTTAAAATGAAGGACACTCGGTAACAGTCCAATTTTTTCATAAGTACAGTACTACTAGTACCTAAGAGTTAAAAGGTAAAAAACAGGCCTGTTACCCTAAGCCCTTCATTATTTATTTTGGGCCCAAAATTTGAAAAAACAACAATTTGTAAACGTAACTTCAGTAAACATTACAAGATTTGGTTATGTAACAAAATGAATTTTGAGTACACTAAGATGAAGTTCCATCTTTACTCTTTCCAAAAAGCCCTTTTTGACCTCTGTAAGATGTAAAATAAGAATGCTACAGCTCATGGAAAAAGTGACGAAAATGGATGTTTTTACCTGTTGGCGAGTTAGAAAATAGTCAAGTTATTACATATTAGTTATTACTCAAGAAATTTTTTTTTTTAAATATACAAAAATATGTTTTGGCCACTACAAGGTGGATAGTTATCATATACAAAATATCATCAAAATCAAAAATAGTGATGCAATAACATTTTTGAGAATTTGTTGAATTAAAATGTAATACCCGATTCGTAGACAGTGATTAATGAACGTGATACGTACGTCGTTGTCCGAAGTTTCCCGAAAACTGCGGCAAAATGAAAATCAACATACAGTAATCAGCTGATATAATATATAGAACGGAATGTAAACATAAACACTCTGTAACAAAATCAGTTCTCAGGAAATTTTGGACACAAACGTACGTATTACGTTCATTAATCAATGTCTACGAAGTCGTTTTTGTAAATAGTGGCTGTTTTACGACATTGTGACCGCAACTGCGCTGTATATGACCGGACGATGGTCTATGACCGAAATCGATCGTGTTTAAGAATGTGAGTAATTTAAACTTTATTGCTCATCATACGTACGGTACCTTCAGGCTATAAACAATAAATACACTACAATAGAAAATTGAGATTGTAAGGCATTGACATTCCGAAACACAAAAACCGAGTTTAAGAAATTAACAACTGAAATTGTATGACAGCTTAAAAACTACCAGACTATTAAGACAGCCCTCCCCCCAAAGAATTACCCCCACCCAACCACCTATCCTCACTACCACCACTTAAATGTAGCCTACAGCATAGAGAGGAGAAAGGAGACCCCCACGGCACGGTAACCGTTTCCGTCTCACTCACACACTATCTCCCTCTATCGCATCTCTGTCTCTCTCTACATACTAGGAATTATTCCTCTGCAAGTAACTCGTTGAGTTTTCTGCACGTCTCCCATATAATATCTTCAAATAAATACACTGCAAGTATTTTCACCTGACGCACGTTTCACAGAAATTATTCTGCATCTTCAGAGGTTTGTTTGAATTGTAATTGAATGTTTCGCTTACAACATAGTTAACAATTGAGCCTGAGTAATATACTTGTTTAAATAATTGTTTTTGTTTTTGTTGTTTACGTCTAACAAATAGGTTATAGGAATGAGTTACATGACCTTGTTTGCTGTTTTTTTTCATTATTCCTTTGTAAGTAACTCGTTGAGTTTCCTGCAGGTCTCCCATGTAATATCTTCAAATATAATATTTCCAAAACTATTCGCCAACTGTACAATACTGTGGTTAACTGACTAAAACAGTGGTCAGTTAGCGAATCATTTTGCATACTGAAGATGGCCTCCACAGGAGAAGCCGAAAAGTCTCTTAGTAACAAGAGGAGTGGACCACGATCCAATAGCCCGGAGTTTAGTCAGTTTGTTCCCAACGCTAGAAAATTTTCTGTTTGATATATATAGAAAATATATAGAGGTCTACACGGGACAAGACCTCTAATGTGAACTGCTCATTTTGTAGTCAAAGGGCACATATCTCTGTCGCCATCTGCAGTGTGTACAGGACAGCTTGTGCTTCAAAACTTCACACTTTCAATTCGTCTTTTTAAGGTAGGTAAACATTATGTTCACTCTTACAGATTTTTAGGTTGTAGAACTAACTCCCTTATCACGTTACCTCCCTGTAGCCTATTCTTCCGTGTACATGCGTTTATACTCTATGTAAAATCATTTTACAAACCATGGCACTATTGCTTCACAATCGATACACTACTGCTGCACATAAATCGATAGTAAACGTATAACAGTAAATGCAGACAGGCAACAACACATTACTGAGTACTATTATTATTCCCGGTAAGTGCTCAAATGACCTTCACTACTAACCTTGCTGCTCGATAGATAATGCGCAGGCACTTTGTTGCCTTGGACCATTACTGTTTACAGCAATTTAATGCAACACGCAGGGATAATTTATACTTTTAATTTTATAACCTAAGTAGGCAAAAATAAAAGACTTTTTACATCAATAGGCGGAAAGTGAATATAACGAGGTGTGTGTGTGTGTGTGTGTGTGTGTGTGTGTGTGTGTGTGTGTGTGTGTGTGTGTGTGTGTGTGTGTGTTGTACGGATTCGAAACACAGAGGACTGTTAGAAGATGGTGAAACTTAATGTACATCCTTACGTTTTATAATACCAAATCGGTCGGCAACATATTTTTATTAACAATATTCGTTGGAAAATCGTGTTTTTTCAGGTTTTCTCAAAATATCTCCGCTGCTAATAATCAGATAAAAAAGTTTTAATTAAAAATTGTTCAGGATAAAATTTCAAATAAAACTGAACTGATAAAAAATTATATGTGATAAATAGTTTTTATGCAAATAGCTCGTAAAGTTACCAACAGGCGATTTTAAACAAATTAATGTTATTTTTACAGTAATGAATATAAATGAACTGAATTTTTACATTTATAGCTCTAATGTACCTGAACTTTCATACAAAATTTCAGGAGGAGGAGGAGGAGGAGGAGGAGGAGAAATAACTGTAGAAAAAAATTACAGTTATGAAAATTATTAGTAAAATAGAGTTATCTTACTAACGACACTCACACAACATTTGGTATATAACGTACGTATTTGCAGCCTTAAAAACACACTTCACCTTACAGGGTGTCTACGTCATGGCTCCTCTAGTCTAATACCTCTATGGTTTGAACCGTCGCGTCGTCTTTGCTTTCTTGACTTTAACACGGAAAAATGAGAAGATTTTATTAATTGTTTTTTTACGTAAAACATAACACATTTTAACAGAAACTATAGGTTGCTTAAACCATTCTTGGGACAATAAAACAGCAGTTTCCAAAATACACCGTGGTTTTCCAAAACAACTTCATAAAGACTAGTTTTCACGTGATTTCTTAACAATGCACATTTAGAATTAAAAGTGATTTCTAAACACGTGAATTTTATTACATTTTATTTGAATAACAATTAATCAAGATAGAATATATTGAAATCATTGTTTGTCAATATCTTGTTTTTTTTTCAATCCTTATACTTCACCTTGGTCAACTCAATAACTCTGAGACGAAAAGAATTTATTAAATGTATTTATAAAATTGTTAATAATAAACATAACTTTTCTTACAACAATATATTTTGTATTTTATGAATATTTTACACTATTTCGATAGTTTAAACAAACACCATCAGAAATTACAAATTAATAAAATTTTAAAAATCAACTATTCAAAAAACAGCTGTTTTATACGACTAAATCAGTTCGTATGTAGACTCAATTTATGTTTTATATTTACAATCAGTTATAGAACATCTTTTGTATATACATATATAAAAACAAATTTAGTCTACATATAAAACAGCTGTTTTGAACAAAAGATTAAAAAAATTTTATTAATTTCTAATTTTGGATGATGATAGTTTAAACAATGGAAACAGTGTAAAATATTCAAAAATAGAAAATATATTGTTGTAAGACAAGTTTTATTTATTTTAACAATAATAAAAAAATATATACAAGAATAATGTGAGCGAATATGAGTCTATAAAATTATATGGGAAGAATCCTGAATTTCGCATTTGTCCTATGGCAATGGGCGAGTATAACCTTCAAGCTAGTCTCACTCCCCCAACCGGTGCATCACCTAGTGACATCATTGTGTGTGTGTGTGTGTGTGTGTGTGTGTGTGTGTGTGTGTGTGTGTGTGTGTGTGTGTGTGTGTGTGTGTGTGTGTGTGTTGGACACCGTACAATATGCAAACCGTACAAACAAACAAGTTATTCATTTGACAGTATTTTAACAAGCGGCATCAGCGACTCGTTTGTTAACTTTCCCCAACCGTCGGCCGCCGTCAAATATACAATTTTAAAACAGTTGTCAAAACTTCAGTCAGAATAATGAAACAGCCGCCCGGCCACGCTGCTGATACCCCCATCCAACCTACACTCGACGCGCTGTTGCGTTTAACGCTTATCAACACGTAAAAATAGTTTGCACATTGTGTTAATACAACGCCCCCGTTACATTTACACGAGTGTTACAAAATGTGTTGGCTTTATTAATTCATACACTCCCGTTTGTATTCTGGGTACTTCCCAAACAGCATTTACTCAAAATGGTTTCATCAGAGCGGTCTTTAAAAATTGGTTTTATTTGATTTAAAACTGCTTCAAAAAGGTAATGGTAATGGTAAAAACAAATGTACTATACACCAGTGGCGGTCGGTGCCTCCAAAAAGTGGTGGTTGCACACGTCAATTATGAAAATTACTGTATTTGCCATCAGTTTAATAAGATAAAAAATAGCAATAAATAACATACAGAATGTTCATATAAATAATAATATGAAGAATACAAAACTGTAGTTGTGTAATTGTACGCAGTAAATAGAAGAGAATTATTTATGTAAATAGGAAAATGACAAAAATACCATATCGTTTAACAAATAACATGAAATTAATGCTATATAAAAAAGATATGACAAACACTTGCCAAATATTAGGTTACTTGAAAAGAAAATCCATTCTCCTTTCTTTTTGGTGGGCAAATTTGTCAATAACTTGGTAGTTAAAATCCCGAATTTCATTACGAAATATTACTATACGAGACACTAAACAGTAAACACTACACTCACAAAACATATAATAATCGTCGTCTCAAAGACGTAATGACAGCTAAAAAAAACGCAAAACATATACAAACAATTACGAAAACTAGTAACACTACAAACGTAACCTCAAAATTTAGTTTTTAAAACACAGCGCTTTAGAACGACTATTCACTGTCCACGTGTGCTGCACTAGCGCAGCCAGACGAGGTTTGCAGGAACAAAGTACACCACGGGCTTAGCACAGCCCTGGCATAGAGAGATATCAACGTAGCCTCTGTTTTCCGAGCTGAATGCTATTCTACCGCAAAGGAACCAGCTTCTAGGTGGTGTATGCACCCCCAAGCGTCGCGCCAATTTTAAGTGACACGCACGGACATAAAACATGCCGCAGCGTATAATTAAGATTCACAGTTATCTTACGAAGCTACTAAATTGCATTTTTGGCTAAAGATAATATTTCGTAAAATCCTGGGGGTTGTGCAACCTTGCAACCTAAGCACGGGCCGCCTCTGCTATACACCTAAAGAAGTTTATATAAAAATGCTTGATGTTCAAAACTCGTGAGGCAGCGCGCAGTAGGCACATTATTATTTTATTTTTTTTTAGTGAAGTTACAATTTTTTAACATGGACATGTTATATATATTTTTTCAGAACAATCCTATAATAATTAACAAAAAAAAAAGAAAATAGACAAAAAATTATTTTTTGGGTGTAAGTTCTCCATTAATCAATTAAAGTGAGTTCTGGGTTTTAACTCGACTGTTTGGCATTTATCTGACCGTTTGGTACTGTATCATGACAAATTTTGAATGCACATCAACAGATTTTCATAAAAACGTCGCATGCGTATCCATACCTCCAACTACAAAACTGCATTATGTTGTAGGGTAGCAAGGGGGGAAGTGATGGGTAAAAATTTTGGAAAAAATCGTAACATGTCCATGCGAGGTATCAGATTAAAGGGCATTTTAACCACATTCCGAATATAGTGTGTTCGGCTTTAGAAATTTAAAAATTTTTGGGTCCCAGAACCCCAAAAAATGCACCAGAATTACAATTAGGAATAAATCCAAATAGGATTAACCTGGTGTGCGAATTAACAGGGGGAAAAAGAGGAAGTTCCATGCTCATAAAATTGATTCCGTGGCCAATGACAGCAATATTTCTCTCTATCAGGAAAACGTCTTTTGTTATGTTAGTGCTCCAAATTATGATGGCTAAAAATGGTCACTAGTCATTCCATATCAAATTAAACAGAATTTTAACAACAATCTGAATAAAGTGTTTATGTCTGAAAACTTTTAAAATTCATATAGAACATCACATTAAAGGGAATGACACTATAAAACAGGTTAATTACCTTCTGTCGCGCTTCTTAAAATCCAAATACAGGATAACTCGAGTTTCAACAACTAATGTGTCATCATCAGATCCTCATGAATATAGTTACTATTACATTTATCGATGTTTACACATCTCGTCGAATAAATGTAAAATCGATAAATGTAATAGTAACTATATTCATGAGGATCTGATGATGACACATTAGTTGTCGAAACTCGAGTTATCCTGTATTTGGATTTTAAGAAGCGCGACAGAAGGTAATTAACCTGTTTTATAGTCTCAAACCGTTTCTGGAGGCAAGTAAAAAGGGAATGAATCTTATCCAAATCCGAATATAGTCTTTGTTGTACTACGAGCAAAAAATGGAAATCAAAATTTTATCAAAAATTGAAAAAATCTGAGCGAGTTTTGCAGTTTAAGGAGTTTACTAGTAACAACAATCAATGATACGCCATTACTGAACGATCTACATGTTATCCCAGCAGAGCCAGCTGTAATGTCGTGTGCGTACGCGACACTTAACATGCGGGGCAGTTGTTACGTAATACGGAACATTCTCGTACATTCGATAGTGTCGTTCCAGAAGCTTCTCGACTAGCCCTGCCGGTGCGTGTTTCTGCCAAGGCCGCATTGAAGTATCCTCTAGAATTTTCAAGTGTTTGTTAAGGACGCATATTACGGAACCCTGCAGACTATAACTAGTCCATACCTGCCGTTTAGTTTTCAGTTTATGTAGGGCGATTTACACAGTGCGTTTTAAGTGGTGTATTAGTAAAAAGTGATTATAGTCCGGACTGCTTTATAGTTGACATTATTATTTGTGTGGACAGATTAACTTGAATTATTGTACGTGTATAATCTTGTTGAATAACGTGTTGATTACAAACTGTTAATTGTGATAATTAAAACTGGTTATTAGTGATTTCATTGGTGTCTTGTATTTTGTTTTCCACTGTACCAAGGAGACCGTCGCAACAGTGGTGTCAGAACTGGGATAGAACGGCTAACAGTGGACACCTTGTACAAGACTAGTGTAATCAGTAAACAATGAATGCCAGTCAGATGATGGAAAATTTCCAGGCACTGCTGTTGCAGATAGAGGAACGACGACGGCAGGAGACAGAAGAAGCAGAGAAAGACGCCGACAAGAGGCGGAAGAAGCAGAAAAACGACAGGACGGGAAATCGGAAGTGAGATAGAAAACTCTCCTGCTGGAAACACAAGAACGCCAGAAAGCACTAACTTCGGAATCTGAAAGACAACAAAAAGAAGATCGTAAGCATGAGGCAGAGGAACGGATGCGTGATAAAACAAGACACCAAAGCATTAATAGAGGAGCAAAAGCAGATGCAAGAACAAACGGTTCCAGAGTTGGGTCTATTAGCAGGTGAGCTTAATAACCAAATTACTAGAGTATCTGAAGTAGAAGAATCGATGTCTAATAAAATATCTGAAGTAGTGGAGGATGTAGCAACTATAAAAGACTCGATTGCAAATATGAAAGAGCAGATTAAGAGTGAAGTAGAACAGTTAATAAAAATACAGCCATGCGGAAAGACAGAAAAGACAATAGAGAAAGTCACCTTGCCTGCGGTTGGGTCAGACCTTGTCAAGGCTCCAACCTTTGACGGAAGCACACACTCGTCGTAATAATAATAATATAAGAATTTAATTACGCCTTCATATCATTATTAATATATATTGTACTTCCATTAATAAAACATTTTATTTTGATTGAAATGGTACTATTTGTTTCCTGCTGGACCGTTAAATTGTAAAACAGCAATCTCTTATAATTAAAAATAGATATTATATATCGTTGAAAATATGTTTCAAGCAGGCTTTTCACAGTTGTAAGTGGGTCCCAGTGCCGTGGCCAGTGTAGTTTACATTACCACTCGGAAATGTTCAGAAGGCTGTGTGACACCACTTCCCAGAATTAAGCAGCCTGTGAATTCAATATTAACTGTTTATAAACAATAAACAACAAGCGTCACAAAGTCCGAGTCCAATTAGGACTCGATTAATGTACGTACAAACTGAGGCAGCAGCAGCAACAAAGTAAGTAGGTTTGTGAAGGGAAAGTTGAGAGTCGATCGGAACGGGCCGGAATCTGGCATACTGACCCCGGCCCGCTTACGCAGCAGCGGTGTACGCTCTCCTCTCCGTTAACCGTTAAACAACACCCAACAACGACGACGACAACATCCTTCCTCTCCGCACAGCTCCGATAACGTCCCAGTATATTGGTTTTGTACGTTATATACTGTATATATATATATTGCAACGTTATCATACAATGAATACACTTCTGTCCATGTACCCAACGCAACTATACAGTGTTAAACACCGTTGTAGGTTGTAGGATTTTTGTGCTCGTTGCGTTAAGTATATAGGTGGTTGCACAATAAACGTATTTTCTACAAAGAGCACATAAAGAACAGAATATGAGATAATAAAGTAATACAAAGACTTAAATGTAAATAATGTAAATATTCAAAGAAAAAGACATAATTGTGAGTTGGTATTAAAAATAATCATTTTACTCTGTTTAATTTTACAATTTGGGTTATTTTAACACGATAATGTTTTTAGGCTTGAGGTCATTCCACAAAAATCGTCATCGAAAAATGTAACGCTTCCACACTTTCGATTCCCTACAGTCTAGAAATTTGATATGTAAACGCATCAATACAGAAATAATCGCTGCTGACATTGAGTTTAGCAAACGTTTTAGTGAGAACAAATTTGGTTTTACATGCTCTGATTGTGATCGTCTGTGGTTTGGAAATGATTTACGTAATCCACCAAACGTAATCCACATTATACGTTTCAAAAGCCTAAAAACATTGTCATGCTTCGATGTTTTGGTTTCGTCGAAATTCTTGGAATGCTTAGGTGCATAAATAAAGAGAGAGAGAGAGAGAGAGAGAGAGAGAGAGAGAGAGAGAGAGAGAGAGAGAGAGAGAGAGAGAGAGAGAGAGAGAGAGAGAGAGAGAGAGAGAGGGGGGGGTAGAGGGGGAGAGATTTTTACTTACAAGTGTGAATACTACGTTAATTTCGTATTTAGAACTTCTATGACGTAATCAAGAGCCCCAAAAAATTAGAGCTACCTGTAAACGATTTCAGAACGTCGAATGACAACACCATCTAATACACAGACAACTATTAAATTCAGTAAATGTTTGAAACAATATATACGAATATTATCAATCTACTGGCAAATTACAAACTTCCGTGGCTTCACATCAAACCGATAACGTGGTAAATTTTGTCCACGACACCACGACATCAACGAGCCTTGAATATTTTTTATTAAAATATTAACAGCAACAATTCAGTTTTATTTTAGTAAAGTTGATATTATTTTTATAAATGAGGTGCTATTTTTAATAATAATTCAAAGTCACACACCCATGTAATATAAAAGAATTTTATAATTTGTTCATCATACATGTTTAGAGATTTAAGGCTATATGTTATTGATGTGTGCTGAATAGCAAAGACATATTATGTTTTCAGAGTGTAATATTATAAAAGAAAATATTTTGAATTTTCTAGTTTCAAATTTTAATAATCAATTTTCTTTGCAATATTTAATAAACCGTTGATTGAGTCTTTTACAGTGTTTTAATTAATTATTTCATGTCATCAACGTCTCACTCCTTTATTTAAAAATAAGTTTATTGTGGAACCACATATACTTAACGCAATGAACACACAGAAATCCTACGACCTAGCCGGTGATTAACACTGCGCAGTTGCGTTGGGTACGTGGACAGAAGTGTATTCATTTTATAATGCTTGTAACGTTGCAATACAAATGTTCACAATATATCCATCTATTAATGATAACATTTACTTATTATGGAAATATAACACAAAAACTAAGTAAAATATTTAAAGATACAAATTTAAAAATATAACAGACAACAGTTTTTAATGAAATAAAACCTACAACTAAAACCAATATTCACAAGAAAAATGGAATATACAAAATAGAATGTCCAGATTGCAATCAATTTAACGTAGTATAGACAAAGAGAAAAACTACTCCACAGATTCCTTCAACACCGCGATGCATTTTTAAAACCAAATAAATCTAATTTAGCCAAAATAATAATCACCAATTTGCAGACACTCAAGACTACGAAGTTAACTAAAAACGTACCAAAAGGTCAAAAAATTAATATTCAGAAAAAATCTTAATATTTACAAACACAATAACAATAAAACTTAATTATTAAAGAACAAACTCAAGTAAAAACAAAAATTTATTAAAATAAATATAACTAAAAATATTTCCAATATAACCGTCAAAACAGCTGGTTGAGTAAATAAACATTAAAACAATCGATAAGTTAAATCAAATTAAATCATCATTTCTTTTATACCTATTAAATTCGATTATTTATAATTCACTGATCTGATGATACTGATATAATGAGTGAAACGTACGCCAGGTGAAAATACAATAATAAAGTTTACTTGCAGAAGTACTGTACTTAATATTTGAAGAACTATTCATAATACACATGCGAGCGCGCGCGGGGACACACACACACACACACACACACACACACACACACACACACACACACACACACACACACACACACACACACACACACACACACACACACACACACACACACACACACACACACACACCTATTTGGAAAACCAAGCAACATTAGTTTAACGCGAATGGATGATAGCATAAAAACTAAAAAAATCGCAGACCGGAAACCAGTGGATACAAGAATCACAGGAAAACCTACTAAAAGATGGATAGACCGACGTACGGGATGATTTGAGCAGTACGAATGTGAGAGGTTGGTGGAGAATGTTGTGGGGTGAAAGGACGGAACGGAACAAAATTATTGATCATTGAACCCACGGTTGATTTTGATGCGAAAAGAAGAAGAAGAAGGAGGGGAGGGGGAGAAGAAGAAGAAGAAGAAGAAGAAGAAGAAGAAGAAGAAGAAGAAGAAGAAGAAGAAGAAGAAGAAGAAGAAGAAGAAGAAGAAGAAGAAGAAGAAGAAGACCACACGTAGTCTATTACAGGTCAACAGTCATCATTGCAACCCCCGCGACTGCGTAAGCCCCCTCTGAACTGCGAGATGCGCCAGAGTTCAATGGAGGAGATAGCAGAAGAAAACGTGAATAAACATAAATCCCCCCCCCCCCCAGGAGCAAAGTCGTTGGTAGTAGTAGCAGAGCCTAGAAAATGTGCAAATGACTGAGTATGTGGAACACCTACGGAGCTTGGAGAGGCTTGTAACCTCACCTTCCGGAAGAAGAAGAAGAAGAAGAAGAAGAATGTGGAGGAGGAGGAGGAGCAAAATTACAAATACATGAACACAACCTGTAGTAATCATAGATCACGCTCCATCGAGTTACTGTAAATTAACAATCGCAATGACCCGTATACAAATTCATATCCACTGAGTCAGACACCAGCGTTTTCATCTGAGCGCACACACAATAATGACGTGATTTAACGACGACTTTATGGAATGTCAAACGAGATTATGAAAATATCAAACATCCCAGCGTTCATTTCAATCGCTTCTTCTGCTGCTTCTATTGTGTTGTGTAGGTAGACCTACTTCCACGCAGTGACACAATGGGAATTAAATGAGAAAGCAATGTTGTTTACTTAACGCGACGCAAGAAGAATCCAAATTACTACACAGTGTGGCAACTGATGTAAATTGAATTCCTTGTTCTCTCTCTCTGTCCCCCCTCTCTCTCTCTCATCTCCTTGTTCTCTCTCTCTCTCTCTCTCTCTCTCTCTCTCTCATCCCTCTCTCCTTGTCACAATCTACGAACCTTCTGTAATTCTGTGGGCCACACGCATGCATAGCGTAAAAACATATAAACACACACACTCACACACACACACACAATTTACAAATATAAAAACACAAAACAAACTAATACCTGAACAAATACAAATCTATACAAAACACGACACAATTTTCAAAGCACTCAACATCGAAACACACAGAAAATACTAATATATACACCACAATCACACACAATAGCCCTAATACAATTTAAAATCCCAAAAACCAATGGGAGACCATAACCCACATAACAACAGGCAACCAGCACACTGAGACTCCACAACATTCAAAATTAGGAAGGCTGATGATGGGAACACTATGTGTTCCGAAACATGTTCCAAATAAGGAAAAAACATCTTGAGGTAAAGATATTAAGTATAAATATTAAATATCACACAAACACACACACACATTCAAACGCCTTACTACAATCAATTTCTTGCTGCATATATTACTTACTTAATATTTATATCTGTTTTACCTCAAGATTATATTATTCTTTAATTTCTTCAAATAAATACACTGCAAGTAGGTTTATTTTCACCTGACGCACGTTTCACAGAAATTATCCTGTATCTTCAGAGGTATGTTTGAATTGTAATTGAATTTTTCGCTTACAATATGTAGTTAACGGATAATCGATTTTACTTCCATTCTATTTTCGATTGTTTTAATTTTTATGTAGTCAGCTATTTATTAACTTATATAGTTAATAGCTAATTTTATATTTAATATTATTTTATTATTCTAATAAACGTATGATTTAAAATGAATCGACTTTTGTTTTTACTTGAATTTGTTCTTTAATTAGTAGATTATTATTTTTGTGTTTGTAAATATTAAGATTTTCCCAGATGTCCATTTTGTTACCTTTTAGTACGATTTTAATTAATTTGACATTTTGAATGACTCGAAATTTATGTTTATTGCTTAAACTGTGTGTGGCTAAATTAGATTTGTAAATATTACGTTTTAAAAACGCACTGCGATGTTGAATGTATCTCTCAGATAGTTTTTTCTTCGTCTGGCCTACGTAAAATTTATTGCAATCTGGACATTCTATTTTGTAAATTCCATTTTTATTATGAATGTTGAATTTAGTTTTAGGTTTTATTTTATTAAAAACAATATTATCTGTGTTATAAGATATTTGTAAGTTTGTATCTTTAAATAGTTTGCTTAGTCTACGAGTTATTTGGAACATGTTTTTTTGGGGAATGCTATTGTTCCCATCTTCAGCCATCTTAATTTTGGGTCTTGTTGAGTATTTCGGTTCCGGTTGGTTGTTGCTGTGGTTTCCTGTTGGTTTTTGGTATTTTAAATTGGTATTATTGTGAGTGATTGTGGTGTATATGTTTGTTTTCTGAGTGTTTTCAATGTTGAGAGTGTTTTGAAAATTGTTCGTGTTTTGTGTTGACTTGTAGGTACAGTATTTGTTCAGCTATTAGTTTGTTTTGTGTTTGTGTAAATTTTCCTATATATGCATTATAGTGCTTTTTTTGGTATATAAACCATTACGTTTTACAGTGTTATGTTGGTCATGTAAGGGAATTCCGTCCGAGGACCCATGTCTGAGTCGCCCGAGGATGAGATGGGTGCCGGAACAGGTTTATATAACCTATTCCTTGGAGAGAAGAAGAAGAAGAAGAAGAAGAAGAAGAAGAAGAAGAAGAAGAAGAAGAAGAAGAAGAAGACGACTGAAAGTAAACCTGTATTCATGTACGACAGCCAACTGAACTACAAAAAAGGAAGATTGAAGCACAACGGATGTCCTTTCAAAGAAGAGTAGTATTCCCAACGGACGTTTCTATATCAAAGCAGCGATTTCCTGGTACACCCCCTTCCCCCCTCCTACGTATTACCAATAGCTGCGTAACACAGCTATAACACAGCTGCGTATTTCCTTATCGCTACAAATTAATTAAAACAGCGACTATCCGTATTGTGTACACAAAGCCAGGCATCACAGATCAGTACAACAGTCCCCAGAGGTTGGTGTAACTATAGCACCTCCGATGACAGTTGACACAGAACATATGACAGCCTGCACAGAGGACGCGCGCGCCTTTTGTATCTTGTCACAAACATATACAGGCTACGGGACTACATCTTGGAACGACTTCAATCGATTCTGCGCTGAAAGTAAAACTCTCTCTCTCTCTCTCTCTCTCTCTCTCTCTCTCTCTCTCTCGGTTGTCATACAAACAGCTATTTCTAATTTTAAATTACAAAAGTATGTGGACGGACGGTCGTTTCTTGTAACGGCCATCTGGTTGTTTGTTTGCTCAATAAACATTTTTAACGATTCTGCCAAATTCATATCTGGTGGACAGTAGAAATATTTACATCATTCGCTTCTTGTTACATATGGGCTGTTGGTCAATAACAATCACGAAATCTATAATTGACCTTTTGTCCGAAACAGGGACGAAAACCAAGGGTATATTATGTTATGCTTTTTCGTAGTTCGTTTCCAATTGTATCTATGTAGGAGGCATTGGTATAACTAACTACAGGGGGTATCATGGGATCAACCCCCTCCCGGAACAATCACAATATTCATAAAATTCTACAATCACGTGACGTAGGCCTACCTCTAAGCCAGTTGCCTGTGGTAAAACTTGCTGGAAGATTTTACTCGTGGGTTTTTCATAAAAAATAACGTTCTTTAAAACAAACTATAAGTCAACCTTAAACTTGGAGAAGACAAAATATACGTATGCTGCCAACAAAATACCATTAAACCCAACCCTTCAAAACCTTCAAATAGGGACAAAAAATATAGAGGCAGTAAAAGAGTTCACATATCTTGGTTCACAGATAAACAGCACTAACGACACCAACGCTGAAATAAGAAGAAGAATATATCTCGCAAATAAAACATATTATGGATTAAAAAAGCACGTGGCATCTAGCTTCATCTGAAGAAGCACGAAATGCAAAATTTACAAAACACTTATCAGACCAATGCTGACATATCCCTCAGAAACCTGGACAATGACAAAAAATAACGAAAGACTTCTAGGTTGCTGTGAAAGACGGAGTCTAAGAACAGTATTTAGAGGAGTACAAGAAAATGGAATGTGGCGCAGGCGCTATAATTATGAACTATACCATCTGTACAAACAGCCGGACATTGTCAGGATAATAAAATATCGATATGGAGAACCATACATTACTTCCATGTTCTAAGATTTATATTTAAAATCATTTTCGAAATGAAACACTATTTACCATAGAAACTACTTCTTTCTTCAGCATTAACCACAGTATTGTGGTCACTAACGTATACCACCTCACGTTAGTGCACTCGATTTTCACTGATGATGGCAGTCGATGGGACTGCCAAAACGTCTGGTTTTGCAGAAAACATTGGACCACGGCCAAACAGCCCGGGAAGGAATTTTAAAAACAAACTAAGTTACTTCCTTGCTGCCGATAACGTAGTACACATATAAAATATTATCCTCTCCTCCTTCAACTACCATTTTCAATTATCGAAAATTACCCCTTCCCCTTCAACTACCCTTTTAATTTATAAATCTTTCATCTACCTTTATACAGTTAATTATTATGACCTCCTTTTCAGGATACTTTATTTGTCAAAATTAAGTACTTTACTCTTGTTAAAACATAACACGTTGCCAGTTAACTACCTCTTCCCCTTAACAGATCGTCACCAAAATCAATAGGCCTTGAGTCCTCTACAACTCAGGTACATATGCAAAAAATTATTATTCGATTTTGTTTAAATTTGCGGCAGTTATCGTTCGTCATCGAAAAAATTCTACTCTCTCTCTCTCTCTCTCTCTCTCTCTCTCTCTCTCTCTCTCTCTCTCTCTCTCTCTCTCTCTCTCTCGGAAAATGAATTTTCTTCATGTTCACAGGGTAGTACAATCAGAATCAACCCCTACCTCGAACACGATTTTTTTCGCCATCACCATACTTCCATTCCCTTTATGGAACATGGAAGTAAAAATGTACAGGCTAAGATGGGTTGGACACACAGAAAGAATGGAGGAAGGGCACCCTACGAAACATATCTTCTACCAGAAACGAATGGATAGTAGAAAAGGGGATGACCACGAGCCTGATATTGTCAGCATAATCAATATATACAGGCTAAGAAGGGTTGAACACACACAGAGAAGGGAGGAAGGACAGCCTACGAAACGTATTTTTTACCAGAAACCAAAGGGTAGTAGAAAAAGGGAAGACCCCAAAGTAGATTCAAAGGCCAGATAGAGGAGGACCTCAGAAAGCTGAACATAAGAAACTGGAAAGCCAGGGCACGCAATAGGGAAGAATGGAATCGACTCTTGGAGCAGGTCAAGGCTCACCAAGGGTTGTAGAGCCACAGCTGATGATGATAAGTTTCTTAAAACACTCTTTGGACAATTAAAGTGCGCACAGTATGTGGCGCCGATGGCTGCCTACGCGATCCCAGAATGGGGCTACTTAGCAAAGCGAAAGCTACAGTTTCGTGGACCGAGGTTTGCGATGGGGGCCAGCATAGCTCATTACCTAACTATAATATAACTATAACTGTGCACAGTTACCACCGACGGCTACGTACGCGATCCCAGAATGGGGCTACTTGGCAAAGACCCATAAGCGAAAGCTACATTTCGTGGACAGAGGTTTGCGATGGGGGCCAGCATAGCTCATTACCTAACTATAATATAACTATAACTGTGCACAGTTACCACCGACGGCTACGTACGCGATCCCAGAATGGGGCTACTTGGCAAAGACCCATAAGCGAAAGCTACAGTTTCGTGGACAGAGGTTTGCGATGGGGGCCAGCATAGCTCATTACCTAACTATAATATAACTATAACTGTGCACAGTTACCACCGACGGCTACGTACGCGATCCCAGAATGGGGCTACTTGGCAAAGCGAAAGCTACAGTTTCGTGGACCGAGGTTTGCGATGGGGGCCAGCATAGCTCATTACCTAACTTCCAACGTGACTATCCGCGAAGCCATGGGTGTTGTACCCTGAAACCCACCATACGGACATTTTCCAGGAAGTTCTTACGCTGCCGATGTTCCCGTTTCCAGGACAACGCTCCTGTTCAGCGCACTCGGTCAAAACCCATTTGTCCCAATCTTTATTGTGGTGTACTCATTGTTCATAACCTAAAGATACCATACATATGGTTTATAATAAAGTTTTAATTACATTCTTAAATTCGATCGATTTCGGTCACAGACTATCGTCATGACAATGATCATTAACGATGAATGTTAATTAGTGTTTCCTGACGATGGTCTATGACCGAAATCGATCGAATTTAAGAATGTGAGTAATTACAACTTTATTATAAATCATATGTTTGGTATCTTTAGGTTATGAACACTGAATACACTACAACAGAAGGTACCATTAGTAAACAACAAGTGTGAGTGTATATTATAAACACATGACATTACCATTTGTGCCAGGCGAATCTTGGACCCGCCCGGGTCCAACGCTCACCAGAGTCCATTCGGCCGATAGCAGATTACATTTAGTACACAGCACGTCAACAGTCATCATTGTCCCCCCCCCGCGGCGGGAGTTCATCTGAAGGTCAGAACGAGGCGGCGTATAAGCCTCTGAACTGCCAGATGCGTGCCTGACGCACCAAATGCGCCAGAGTTCAGTGCTGGAGGTAACAGAATAGAACGTGAAATACAGCTTGAAAGGCTGGAGAGAGGAAATATATAAAGAGAAGTACTAACTTACAGACCTAAGGAGAAGAGTCATTGGTTGTAGTAAGGCCCAGAAAATTTGGAAACGACTGAATACGCAAAAGCCTACGCAGCCGTACGAGGCTTGGGACCTCACCTGGAGGAGGAGGAGGAGGAGGAGGGGGAGGCGGAGGAGGGGGAGGAGGAGGAGGATTATTCTGTACCCAGGCATTCACTCCCGGTATCAACAGTGTTGAAAACAAACTGACTAAACTCTGGGCTATTGGGCCGTGGGTCCACTACTGTTGTTACTGACTGTCGCGCTCTGGAAACTCCTTCCTCATAGTGATATGCGAGTTTGGTAACCAGGCTCTCCTCTGGAATTTTCGGCTCAAGATTCCTCGCTAAGCAGACCTTCCCCAAGAAATAGGCTGTGAGCGTCGTCCCTCTGTTGGTCTCATATTTACCATGGCATATGTGTGGTTAACTGACGAAGATCGTGTCAGTCAGCGAATCGTTTTGCACACTGAAGACGGCCTCCAGAGGAGAGGCCGAAACGTCTGTCAGTAACAACAGGAGTGGACCCACGGCCCAATAGCCCAGAGTTTAGTCAGTTTGTTTCCAACACTAAAGAGTTTTTTCCAACCAACGTTACTACATGTTTCTGGGGGGCCAATTTGTGCATCCATCGTCGGAAAATTTCACTTTACATAGGTGAAGTAAATGTCTGTGTCTATGTGTGCGTGTGTGTGTCTGGGCGCGCGCGCGACTTCCACTGAATTATCATTAGAGCCACAGAATAACGACTGAATGCCGTACTTCGATTGCGGTGTTATAAAATGGTGTATGCATTTACAAATAGTCAAATACATTAAAAAGACTGGACGTTTCCAATGTTATTGCGTTTAAAACCGCGTTGCGTTTTGTATTGATTTCAGTGCGTTGGGTTATTAATTAGTTTTGTATTTTGTGTTCGGAAATATATATGTAGGTTTCACAAACTTTTATGATACTACCTTTGTACGGTCATTTCGTTTGATTAGCATCAATTATTACTACATAACACACACACACGCACACACACACACTTGTTTAAAACGTCAAAATTCCACACAATTACATGTTCGTTAATTAACTCTTTGTACTGCCCTCAAGCCCTCGCAATAAAAATAATGAAATAAATCAAGCATTAACATTTAAAATTTTGTATTGTAAACTGGCAATATCTGTTTGTCTCTGTCAATTACAACAAATGCGAATGAAATAAACATTTTTAAATATGACAATAATAAACAAAATTATGACTTTCTCGGAGGTAGTGGAACCCATACGGGCCAAAATTGTCTCAGACAACGAAACAGTAGAGCAGATGATAAGCCATTTTAAGTATTTAGTATGCGACACTTCCTATTATTACAATAAAGATCTGGGCCGAAAGCAAGAAGTTTTTTTTAGAGGTACAATCGGCTGGTGTCTGAATAACTAAAATAAGAAAAGTGACCGTATAAAACGGTAGCAGTATCCACGCTGTGGGTTACAACAAAAGCACAAGAGAGAAGAATACTAGCTCAAGAGATAACGTTTCTGAGACGAAAAAAGGATGTAACCGGGGAGATATTATAAGGAATGAAATAATCAGAGCATTGCATTTTACGAAATGAAGGCTACGGGAAAAACCTCGACATAAAATAAAATCTCCCGGTTAACCAGGTTGTTGAGATTTGAGACACTGGATTCATGTATAAAAAAGGTCAATGTTAAAAAAAAAGACAATAACAAGCCCCGGAATCGAATGGAAGAATCGATTTCCAGAACTGTGCTCTAAGCACAGTGGTAGATGATACCATAGCTATACAATAATTCAATAATTGCTTCCATCGTAAACTCTTCTGGCATTCTGCGAACATGTCCGAGACAGATTACGTGGGACATTCAATAATTAAAGAGACACAATTAGCCGTAGAGGAAAAACGGTTGGTAGGCTGAGTACGATAGTTTCAAAACTGTAAGTTGGCATCCCTATGATGAGTTCTGATCAGCTCTTTTATTAGAACTGTTTTGGTCATAAGCTCAAATACTCAGTCGATAACTGAGAGTCCTTTTGTAGTGTAGAACTTTATCCAGCAATGTGCAGTGATACGTCTTTTGCTTTCTGTAGGTGGAAAACGGGCTAAAATTTACTTTCGTGAGACTGAAGAATACGGAAAAAGCTATACGAACTGTGGCAGTTTTTATAAGTGGGTACAAGAGTTTAAAAACGGTCGGACTTAAGTGACTGACGAGCACCGTTCTGGAAGTCCAGTTGAGGTTTCAACTCCAGTGATTGAAACTCATATAGACAACCTCATCCACGAAGACCGACAGATTACAGCTGGACTTATAGCTGAAGAATTACACGTCAGTGTTGGCTCAGTTTATAATATTATCAGCCAAAAGCTCAAGTACCTTAAAAGAAGGGCAAAAGATAGGTTTCGAGAGAGCTGACCAACCACCACAAAGAGACTAAACTTTAAGTGCGTACAGAGCTAAAAGAATGCTATATGCAAGAAGCTGATGTATTTAGGAATGCATTATAACATGTGATGAAACATGGATTCATCATTTGAGCCGTAATCTAAAAAACAAAGCATATGATTTCACCTGGCAGGAAACAGTTCAGAACCATCAGCGGAATAAATCATGTTGAGGATGTTTTGGGATGCTAAACGCAAGGGTTTTGCGATTTTTTTAGACAATCAGCCGACAACAAACAGTACATACTACTCTTACATGCATATCAACAAAGTAAAGCCGGCAGTGATGCGGACACGTCTTGGATTTCTGCTCAAAGGCGTCACTTTCTCCTTCGTGATAACGCCTGTCCACACACAGTTCAGTTCAGTGAAACTAACAATAAAATGGACTTGGAAGACTCTGCCTCACCCTCCCTAAAGTCCAGATTTGGTTTCATCTGACTTCCACTTGTCTGGTCTACTCGAGGACGCGTTACATAGTACGTAGTTTTATGACAACGACGAGGCCAAAAAAAATGTCCTACAATGGTTCCGACATCAACAAAAGATTTCTTTGCACCAGGCGTAAAGAAGCTTATTAATGTTGCTGAGGATTGCGTTGAAAAGTAAAAAAAAAGTTTCCATTACAAGAAGTGGCAACAGAGTGCTCACTGACAATTTCGTAAGAAAGACCAAAATCATGCCCTTTAAAGGAAATATCCAGTGAGGACTAAGATAGTTATAAACAACAGCATTTTAGAACAATTGAGCCGTTTCAAATATCTCGGCTGTGCAGTAGTAGACTATGAATCTGAATATGATATAAAAGAGAAGATAAATAAATTTAAGAATACTTGTGGTAGGATTCATAGAAATGTTAGAAATAAAACAAGACACAGCAAAAGGATTAAATTATATAAGACAGTTGCAATATCCACATTGATTTATGCGAGTAAGGCGTGGGTATGACAAAAAAGGAATGCGGCAAGATTCAAGAGCGTTGAAACACAGTTTCTTCGAAATACTTTAAATCATACATTGCAAGATAGAATAAGGAATGAAGATATCTGAGCAGAACTCGAAGTAAATGACATAAGTGAAATTATTTCAATTTACAGAAGACAATGGTGGGACCATCTGCAAAGGATGACAGAGGATCGATTGCCGAAAGCGGCACTGAACTATAAAGCCACTGGTAGAAGAGACGTGGGTCGTCCGAGGATGAGATGGGTGCCGGAACAGGTTAATATAACCTAATCCTTCAAGAGAATAAGAAGAAGAAAAAGTAAAAAAAAAATATCATACTGATTAACTAAACCGTTTTTCCTGTACAGCTATATGTCTCTTTAATTATTGAATAACCCTATGGTAATAATATGGTTCCCAAAATGCCAGAAGATTCTACAATGGAAACCGGAAGGAAGGAACTCGCAGGAACGGCCCAGAAAGAGCTGACACAGCGGCATGGATGAAGAGATGAGTCGGCGTGGATTGGGTGAGGACATGTGAAACGACAGAGATGGATGACGAATGGGTATCGAAAGCGTGGGACGTTATATGCCGATAAAAAGAAGAAGAAGAAGGAGAATAAGAAGAAGAAGAAGAAGAAGAACAAGGAGAAGACTGTGTCTTCTATGGTTTGAGTCATGGATTCCAAACGTTAGGTTAAAGCCCCCTTTATGCAAAAGCGCCCATAAACGCAGCACAAATATCGACAGTTCAAGTAACAAGCGTCAGCTCTGTAGCATATGGATTGTTATTAATACGTACGATTTACAGATAAAATAATACTAACGATAATAAATTGTTAATCTGCAACAACACGTGTTAAGATAACACAAACACTTGGCTAGATTTAAATAAATCGTCAACCCGAGTTGAAAAACCAGTAAATCGTTTGCGTTGTATGAATCACCGACGCAATCAGTTGCCAACCAAACAGCTGATATAATCAGCTACTGAGTAAATACTAGTATTAAATTACATTCTACACGTTATTATTTCAATCTATTAAAATCATAAATCAGTCTAGAATCAAAGCCATGGTAGTCGATAGTCTCAGCAATAATTCAATTAATATCAATCTGACGGCAAATGAATTATAAAATAGTGTACAGATTTCTACATAAATAAATAAAACATTGATTTTATATTAAACATTTTAAATTAAAAAAAAAACTCTTTTTATACCCTCTATGAAAAGAATGGTCCAAATTTTCATAATCCCGCCAAAAGTCAACTCTCATGCCTCGAAATTGCTTGCTGGATCCGCCCCTGTATAGTGATGAATTCATGACGATCAGCTTGAATCATTATCCACACTATGGTAGCAACAACAACGCGCGCCCAAGTAGGTGTGTGTTACAAGTAACATCGTTTCGATATTTCACATCAGACATTTGCCAAGAGTACCGACAAATCGAATCAGTCATGACTGTAGTCAAACAACAGTCACAGGAAACACCACCAAACATGATAAAAGGGGTCTGAAAGGAACAGCCAAGCCTTATGCAGACGCGATACGGTATAAGGAAAATTCGAGTAGCGATACAGTGAGACGACGCCTCTGATTTGTGGCGAACAAAGCGACTCAAAGGACGCTGATTCTCAAAGGATTCGGCCTATTTCTGTGCACACACACACACACAGCTTTCTGAACGACACCATTTTCTGACAAAGATAAAGAAACCACACACACGAAAATGTACCAACATCTAGCTATGAAAAAAAAAAAACAAATCGTGTTGGAGTTTACAAGAACGACTGATCTGGGCATACGGTTCATTAAAAATATTAGGACAATGAAAAGTGAAAAAGAGGAAGGGAGAAAGAAAGAACAGAACCTAGCAATTGTAAAATGAAACGAGTAACAAACACCACACTGTAGAAACAACGTATCCATACTGTCAGAGAGAGAGAGAGCGTACAGTGTTTCAGTCTCTTCTTGTTGCAGACGCTGTGTCTAATACATGGTAGGCAGATAAGAAAAGCGTTCCAAAATCAGAACTACTAGCTGTAACAGTAGCTAGACAAGCAGGCAACAAACATAATAATTATAGAGGCACAGTTTTATTAATAACTCTATGCAAGGCAGTGCCAGCAAAGACAATGAGGTCAAGAACTCAGAGCGCGTACACAACACGTGGGGAGACAAGACACGCGGACTCACTGACTCAATCGTTGTCTATAATCCCTCTCTGTCATCCGCCCACTAGTTTCTTATCTTTTCCGTTCTGTACGTTCCAAGCGTTTGCTTCCAAAAATGAATTTCTGTAGCTCTCAACGTTCGTTTTCTATGTTGTTATCATTCAACGGAATCATTGGTTATTATACTTATTATAATATTCATATATGCTTAAATGTTTCTGTTATTATATATTATTATTAATAATAATAAAAAAACTTAAACAAGAATATATATATTTATATTTTTTTTTTGTAAAACACAAATGTTTCGATTATACACTTGTATGTATAATGTATACTATATACTCTTGTTGTTTTATAATTATTAATAATTTATTGTAATTTATATAAATACTGATATTTTATATCCAAAATAAAGTATAAAATTAATATATATATTATTATTATTTATATAATTTAAAAGAACAAGAATAATGTCAATAAATATGAAAGTTATTTATTGGAATACATTTTATTACTACGTTATGATGTCCAAAATTCGAACGGGCAAAATACAAAATGATAATAATTCGGACTGCATGGAAAACAAATTTCTTTTAGGAGTATATGCGCAACGAAATTTATTGTTTATAATAAAGAGTCCCGATAATTTGAATTGGGTGGGACCACGAATGGCTCGGATTATCAGGAATTACAATAGTACGTGATTACAAATCTCCACATTACAGAAGATCAAGATGACGGCTTTTCATGTAGCTGTAGCTCAGACTATGACGATTAAACGGGACGATACCAAAAGAGCTCAAACGTTCAAATACATGGGCGACGTTCTGACCGTGAACGCCAGTCACAAGACAACGACTTAAGACAGGGCGAGGAAGGTAGCGTAGGGAGGACAGCGTTCAGACTACGCCAGAAGACGTACAAATCTATTTCATGGCCAAATTCAATCACTACTGTACAGTAGTCGAACAGTAACGTTTGTATACGGCAGAGACAATAGCTAGTAAAGCACATTCCGAAATAGAAAAGAGAGAAAGACAATTTCTAAGGAAACCCATGGAACTAACTAAAATCTCAGCAAATGATTTAAATGGAATATAACTCCTATTGTAGTCCCAAGCCACGTGTTTGTTAACCAAATATACTGTTACTCACAGTCTATGGCCTTTCCGTGATGTTATTTCGTTGTTTACATGTTTCGAGGCACTTGCCTCATCATCAGAACTTTATAAAAACTAATGTAAAGCAAGTTCTGTACATAGTTTAATGCCGTATTGTGTTTTAGTATTTTGACACACGTCATCAATGGATGACATACATTAGTTTTTATAAAGTTCTGATGATGAGGCAAGTGCCTCGAAACATGTAAACAACGAAATAACATCACGGAAACGCCATAGACGGTGAGTAACAGTATATTTGGTCATCAAATGAGTTTACATTTTGTTTGAGTCCAAACCAAAACTACTCATTGAGTTAACTCTGCAAGGATTTCGGACTACAGATCTCTACACTGAAGACCAAGGTGATGGCTTTTCAGGGACCTGGACCCAAACAATTACCATTGTTTGAAAAAGTTTAAATGAATTTTCAAGTACTTTACTGTTGTTAAAACGTAAAAGGTTGCAGGTAAACTACCCCTTCCCCTTAACCGATCTTCACCAAAAACAATAGGTCTTGAGTACTCTACAAATCAGGGCTGTATGCAAATCATTATTTGATTCTGTTTGAATTTGCGGCTGTTATCGTTTGCCATAGAAAATACCCTTGTTAAAAAAACGTTGCAGGTATACTACCCCTTTCCCTTAACCGATCTTCACCAAAAACAATATGTCTTGAGAACTCTACAATTTAGGGCTGTATGCAAATAATCTTTTGATTCTGTTTGAATTTGCGGCTGTTATCGTTTGCCATAGGAAATACCCTTGTTAAAACATAAAACGTTACAGGTAAACTACCCCTTTCCCTTAACCGATCTTCACCAAAAACAATAGGTCTTGAGAACTCTACAAATAATATGTCTTACATTACAAACAACGATATGGTGAAGAAGCTGTACAAGTTCAACCATATGTGTGAGAGCGTCAGGAGAATTCTAAAAATAACTAGTAAAGACACACACCTGAAGTTCTGTAAGGTGGTGGTGACCCTTCCCACACTTCTCTACGAGTTTGAGAATTGGACTTTAACGAAATCTCAGGTCAGTCGTATTCACGCGGTCGAAATGAAATTTCTCAGTCACGTGGCAGGACATACTCTTCAAGAAAATATTATAAGTATACTCGACAGGCTTGCCCAATATCGGTTAAAACGGTTGGAATATCTTAACCGAATAGACGACTGCTGCATCCGCAAACATCTGTGGAATGAACAGAAGAAGAACCGGAGAGCCGAATGAACGGAGAGGTGTGGGAGGTCCGAACAAGAAGCGTTTTAGTAACCAGTTCTTAAAAATGCTTGTTCTAAAAGCCTACTCAAAAACTTGTGTACCAAAATATATTGTTGTTTTGTGTCACTATATTTGGAATGTCATCCCTGTAACTTTAACACAGTACGGAATTTTGGTCAGACATGGTGCGGGTCACAAATAGGTACGTGGTTGGCAACTCCATACCGTTTGCGCATACGAGACAAGACCTCTGATCAAAACTGTTATGAATATGGAAATATTTTTAAAATATTTCCATTATTAAGGTGACAAAATTCCACAGGTTCAACAAGTCAAGCGTTTTGAGCATTCGGACCGCGCCAATTATTTGAGATTACTAAGATTGTACAGATGATGTGACAACAGGTAGATCAAGACAACGGCTAGTTGAGGTGTACAAGGAGCTGAATGAAAAATCCGCTGGAGTGGGACTCAATGTAAACGTCAGCAAAACTAAATACATGCCAACTTCTGCATCAGAAAGGAGAAGAAATCTACAAAATTTATGCATAGAGGATAATTCATTTGATGCTGTTAATAAGTTCAAATACCCGGGTAACATAATAGATAATGAAAGGTCCATAAACACGATAATACATGACAGGATACAAAATAGGAAACAGGCCATATTATGCCAACAGCAGACTACTGAGCAGCAAACTCATTAGTCACAACATAAAAATAAAAATATATAAGACTCTTATCAGACCGGTTGTTACGTATGGAAGCGAGATATGGACACTGATAAAACTATGAACAAGTAACACTAAGAAGGTTCGAAAGAAATATCGTAAGACGTGTTTATGGTCCGGTTAAAGAAGATGACGAATGGAGAATAAGAAGTAACCAGGAGTTAGATGAGCCATTGAAGCATGAGGACATTGTAAACTTCATAAAGGCCTTTACGAATACAATGGCTAGGGGTAACCTAGACCGGATGGATGATCAGCGTACAACAAAGAAAATCTTGAGGGCGCAAGTCTATGAAGGCAGAAAGAGGGCTCGACCTAGCATAAGATGGTTGGATGGTGTGCCAGAAAGTCTCAGAAGAATGGATGTGAGGGGTTGCAATGAGATGGCAATGGATAGGAGACTTTGGAGAAGATTGGTGTTGGAAGCCAGGGCTCACGTTGGGCTATAGCGCTGAAGAAGACGAAGATTCTACAGTAACATACACAAAGGTCGTAGCAAAGAGCGTTTATTTCCATATCCATTTCGCGTTCAGAAGACCTGAAATGTACGTTACTCTTTCTGATGGGTAATTCCCGAGGTATTTAACTCACTCAGTTAAGTGCTGGGCGGCTCCTGCGTTCACACACACACACAAATGCTTTCATAATGTTTATGTTAATGACAACAAACGCATGCCAGATCATGTCTTTCCAATAAAACAAGTTCACGGAGGCCAAATATTTACTTATTATCACAAAGCGAGATGTGTGTCAGGTAGTAGCTGGGCATCAGAAGCGCGACCTTGTTTGCAGCGCTACGTATGACTCATTGGTTTACATAACACCATTCTTGTTCTAAATTTGTACCCGAAGGTAAAATTGATTTACCTTACCGGATATGAATGTCTACTGTTGAATGAACAGTATCCAACACACAAACATATCACTGCCTAGAAGTTGGGTAGGATCACTATGCTCGTAAGTACTGTTTCACGAATCTTCTCTTCACTGATCTTAATATAAACTATTGTACTAATTTAATAAAAATATTGCTCAAGAGCTGCACCATTCAACGTTCATTCCATGTTGCTACGGTGCTTGCAGAAGCTCGACCTCCGCAACAACGGTTGTTTCACTCTTGTTTGTCTTGTGCCCGTTGTCTCCTCCTCCTCCTCACTATTTGTTGTCTGATATGATATGCTCTTCTCCAAATTATCCAACCGATACGGAATGAGATACGCAACGCCAGCGCCAGCGATTTTTGTTGTTTTAAACGTAGGTTTATGTCTACATGTATCAATTCCAATGGTGTCCTAGTTTTTAATCCTGATTGTCCTAGGAGTTCAGTTTAGCCGATGGGGACACCACGTTACCGGAAGTGCCATCCAATCCGGTGTCACATGAAAAAAGTTCATCATTTACAGCAGGGTCGGATTAGAAGCGCGTGGTGTGCTCTATGCTGCCAACAGGCTGGTGCCCCTCCCCCAATTCTAAATTCAACCTTTTATCCACTATTTATACTGATAAACGGCATACACAGTTTCGAAAGTTAACAATTATTTTATTAAAGTCTCAAATTACGACAAAAATTCACCTAAATTGTATAACGTACTTATGACTTCGAGATTTTTTTTTGATTTTTGGGTATTCCGAGGGAGTTACACCAGCAATTAGAGCCCGTCAAGAGTGACATGTGTTAGCTTTGTTCGAGGGTGAGCGACGAAAGGAACAAACCTTTCCTTTCCACTTAAATGACATAAAAGCCGTTAAGGGACAATACGCGCTACAACACATGTTGCGACGAACTGGACCATGCGTGGGAACGCTTGACTCTACAAATATAACAAAGGAACGTTACACTTGCATCCGTTCATTAGCGAGAAGAATAGATAGGCATTGCTAAGAGCATTGTTCCAAGCATGTGTGGAACTTACAGAAAAACAATAGCTGGAGCACGGACAATGTAGCATGGGACGAAGAGGCGCCTGCGATGAACACAGATGTTTGCCACCCGTAAGTTCGTAAGAGGAAGTCGATAGTGTCTGAACAATACAATAATTCGACACGCTACACCAAAAGGGGAAGATGTGACTTCAGAAGCTAGGTCTTGGTGCAGATTCCAAGAAAGTGGCAACGTCCTGATGACAGCAACTCGTCGTGTCCACGTGGACTACGTAAGATTCAAGTAGAGAAGCCAACCAGCCAATTAGAAACGAGAATTCAGAAGGGAGTAACTGAAAGGGATGGTGTTGACAGAAGCCGACGACCAGAGAACAAATCCCGAGGAAGAACATCCCTCTCCAAACGGCGCTGGGTGGAGAATTCACAAGAATCACAGACTATAGACAAGAGGACATAGGGAGGTCCGAACAACTGTCCTATCAGAGCTATTTTGGTGGGAAAATGAAGCGATCGTAGGAGTAACAAGAGTGGGAAAAACGAAGGACATAAAAACTGTATGCACGAGGAGACGCTCTCGCAGTATTACTAAAATTTTATCTCAGATCTCTCAGTATCTCAGTACCGCAGTATCTCAGTTTTCAGTGTTTCTCATTATCGCAGTATTACTAAAATTTTATCTGAGTAACATTTAATTTTCTATCTCAGTATTATAAAGATTTTGTTCGGAGATATATTCGAAATGGTGTTCGGACTTAGTGGAAGTTCGGGAGTAAGACTTAGACCGTCAAGCCGAAACGGTAGTGTTCGCGACGATGCGAACTTTATAAACTCTAAGCATTACACCAATACAATTAATGCTGTAAGAAGTGATATAATCCCGTAGTAACATACTTGAACTTTTCCATCAACGAAATGAATCGGTTTATCATATACTAAATTTGTGAGACTACAGTATTTCGTAAAATTGAGTCAAGTGCTGATAATGTTTATATGCGTCTAATGAACTTGAAATCAATCTAGGCGTTACGGAAGAGTCGAACACGTAAGATGAAAGATAACTAAGTGCGTGACAGTATCGAACTAAAAAAAATCGCATAAATAGACTGACGCGATACGAATAGTCGATGAATCCTTTGCGCAAGTACCGCGACTTAAACTGTAATGATATTATAAAACTCATAACGGATGTCGTGAAGTGCGGACTAGCGTTTCGGAACGATGTACGTATAACAATTGAAAGTGCGAGTTACGAGTGTTTCCTGGATTAACATCAATCGTCAACAAATGGACCCAGATGGACATGCAACGGGAGCGAGACACTACGACGACATGAGTAACGTACCAAAATAATCACTTATCATAATTCCTAGTTTATCGTAATACCGCTGACCTGTCACTTAGAACTAACTGCCTGAGATATTCAATAAAGAGTCAATAAAATACGAATCCATAGTTAGGAATAAATAATGTCATAGAATATTACACATGTATTATTTTATCAATGTAAGTATATGATTATTCAATTATGTATGTGTTTTAATATGTTTATTGCAACTATATGATTATTCAAATTAGTATATGTCTAATATGTTTATTGCAAGTATATGAGTATTTCATGTGTGTAAATGTTTAAATGTGTTTTGAAGTAAATCACTTAGTGCAAATCTCAAGCACGCTACATTGATAGTTATTAACGTCACTACGCACGAATAAGTGGATACATTTGATTGTTTCTTTCAATTACTTTAAATGTGTCATAGAATTTAATTGTCTTTTGGAAATATTTGTAGATACTCTTATTACATGATTTCTTTTATGATATGGATACATGCAAAATGCCATATTATAATAAATGTACTTTAGAATGGATTCGATAGTGTTGAATTAATTTATTTTAAGACCTGACTTACAAGATAATTTCTTAAAAGATAGGATCCACAATTAATGATTTCGATTTAATATGATTTAACAAGTACCATGTTCATAAATATTCTAATTCTTGGAGTTTTATTTGGTAGTGAAAGCCAAAATTAATTACTCTTGGTTGATAGCATTACCGATTACACATTTAATAAATATGATCGAGTTTCATAAATTAAACAATAATTAATTTATGCAATTAACTAAATACACACAAACATTAACATATAAAATTAACACAAACACAAACATAGCGTCCAACTGCGGGGCTAGTTAAAACCAGAGAGATACGATAAAGTTCATACAGCCAACACATTCAAACATTAATATAAATAAAATCAGACAACAGTTAATAAAAAGATAATTTATGCAAATGGGATTTGCATAATCATAACATTGTATATCACGCTACCAACGTGTGACATAAATAATAACATCGTACATGGCTACCCAACGCGTGGCACAAGGAAACTTGTTCTACTAGATAACTGCAATCAAGAATAAAATTTATATAATTAAAATATATGTTAATTCATGCAATTAATTAAAATTGTTATTACAATGAGCATAGTAGTACTTAAGCTTCGAAAATACTAATAGATCCATTTTTTGTTGATTTTAACTTAACGGACTCTTGTATAATTTCTTCTAAATCGAGCGATTCAAGATCTCGCTTTCAATATTCAAACTGAACATATCTTGAATCGTTTTAATGCAGAAAATGCTCTTTCAGATTTCCAGTTAGCTATTGGAATCGTGAAAAGCAGGCGATAAGCAATGTACAAATTCGGAAATACATTTTACAATCAATAATCCAGTTTAATACTTTAAGAGGACAAACTGTAGTATCATGGAATCTATCGTCTTCATTCGAACGATTTGAAAAAAAAACCTCTTTCTTGCAATTTCACTAGTGGCACAAAGTGCTCAATTCTATTAAAAGATTGTCGAAAAATGTGCACACATCTTTTACGATTTTCATTAAGGTTTTTCAAAACGTTTTTGTGATTTAGGGCTGGATGGTGCTCCTTCTGACAGCTGAGGTCCTGGTGCCCGGTGCTGCAGCATACCCTAGCTTATGGGTAATCCGCCACTGTTTACAGAACAAAGTATTACGTAATACAGTAAGTTCTGCACCGCTCGCTTGTAATGGCAGTGACATTTGTCGTGACCTTGGGATCGATGACATTGCAACGATGATCAAACGTTTGGTCGCTAAACAAACACGAACCAAGACTCCACCGTTACGTCAACGCTGACGTAATCAAGCTCTTACACAGTGACAGTCTGAATTACTATCTACCATCTGCAATCGTCAAAGTCAAAGAAAAAGTAAAGAAAGGAATCGAAATTTTGGGAAAATTATAAACAACTTACGCTTTGTTGACAACATAGCTGTACTTAAGGAACGTGAAGAAAATATAGGCCTACAAGAATTACTTCATAAAATGGATAAGCTACTACAAAATGAATATAACACGAAAATAAGTAGGAAGAAAACAAAGTTAATGGTATGCCAGAAATAGCAACTAGGTAATCAATATAACACTGGATGGAGAGAATTTGGAATTAGTGCCAGTTTTGTTACGTAAGTAGAAGCGAAAGGGAGACTGTCAAAAGGGTTTTCCAAGCTAAGAGAGCGTATTATTTTAAAAAAAGTTTTTAACTTCCAATAAAATCTTGTTCACTTCACGAATTAGTCACATTGCCTGTTCCTCTTCAAAGTAGGTACATATCTTGCCATCTTGCTCTTAGTGTCCTTACATTCCTTGTTCCAAAGGGCCTGTACCTATATGCTACTTAAGATAGCCGTCTATCCTCCACTCTGTCCAGACCTGACGACCAGTCCAGGTGATTTTTCTGAATTGTGTCGTTTACGGGCGAACCTAGGATTTCATTTCGGGGGGAGGGGGGATTTTGTTCAACCACATATCGCTTTCTTAGAGTATTGTTTTTCTCATGTTATAAAGAAAATCGTACCAAAAATTAAAACTAATGGGCAAATAATGGCTGTAATTCACTAATTTTATTAAAATAAATTAAAAACATACATCAGATAGGCTTCCAGTTTGTCTTGGAAGCCTAATAATACCTTTCTGTGGAATATAAATACTTTAAACAGAACGTTAAAATTATGAAAGTGAAGAAAGTGAAGGTTACCAGCATGTATATAGGCTAATTGCTGTGGATATACATGTATCCAACAGGTTTGTGGATATAAACTGTAGAGCATGTAAAATAATGTTAAATAATTTTGTTAAAAAATGTAATGATTATAAGTCTTTTTCAATTAATTACATTTAAAAAAAAACACACGCAACCAATTTAAAACTTTTTGATCCAACATTTTCGGATTTCGGGGGGGGATATATTTCCCATATCACCCCTGGATGTAGTTCATTTCTAATGTCCTCATTAAGCAAACGGTCTCGCCTTGTACAACCCTTTGTTCGTCTCAGAAAGCTCATTTCTTAAGTCTGAATTTAATTTATAATCTTCCTTGTATGCACCCACGATTCGCACACATACATTAGCACATTAAAACTGTGCCATTGTTTTAATTTAATTTTTGTTTCTTTCTTTGTTTCATTCTTCCAATAAAGTGAAGAACTTTATTGAAACGCGCGCGGCATTTCAGCTGAAGAGAAAAGAAGATCGGAAGCCTTTGAAGTGTAGTGCAACCGAAGTTGAAAATCCCATGAGTAGAAAAAGTGTCAAATGAGAAGATTCAACCAAACCCATAACAAGCAGGAATCTTTGGAAACATATCCAAATTAGAAGGGACAAAATTACTGGACATATATTAAGGCTTGACTGGCTAATAAAATATATCACTGAAGGCTACTTTGAAAGCGGAAATTGAAGCGACAGGCCACGTTTAGACATCCATACAAGGAGGTACAGGGAGGTGAAGAACTTGGCGCAAATGGAAAGCCGCAGGCAACCAGTACTTTGAACTTGGCGACGATATTATAACACGCGCGGATCCACGAAGGGCAAAATGGCGGAAATCTCCCCCTGAATGGTTACTTCAGACGAAATGTTTTCGTCTTCGTTTCCTGATTGTAGAATGATTTTGTGATACAAAAAACACATCACGTTATGTAGGTTCATGGATTTACTCGAAAATTACATTAAATTTTAACTGTACCTTACCATACCAGCCTGTTAATTTTTCTTTGGTACTTACCATAGGAAAAGCAGCGTGTGTACAATAGTAGTGTATATTTTAAACTATAAGTGAATGTTATTAAAAAAAAGAATGAACAGACAAACTCAGATGCGATCTTATAATTGTACGTCAATAGACTTATATATACTCATTCATATCATTTATACTTTATGTCTTTAAAGAATGGTCCAACTTTTCATAATTCCGCCCCCAAAGTCAACACTTCTTCCCCCCCCCCCCCATATTGCTTGGTGGATCCGCTCCTGTATGGTGATGACCCACGACGATCTGGACTGAATCATTATCCACGCTACGGTAGCAACAACAACGCGCGCGCACGTAGGTGTGTGTTACAAGTAACATCGTTTCAGTATTTCACATCAGACATTAGCCAAAAAGAATCGACAAATCGAATCAGTCATGAGACTGCAGTCAAACGACGACAGTCACAGGGAAAACCACCAAACATGATAAAAGGGGGTCCGAAAGGAAAAGCAAAGCGTTATGCAGATACGATACGCTATAAGGAAAACGCGAGTGGTGATACACAGTGAGACGACGTCTCTGATTTGTGGCGAACAAAGCGACTCAACGGAGGCTGATTCTCAAAGGATTCGGCCTATTTCTGTGCAGACACACAGCTTTCTGAACGATACCGTTTTCTGACAAAGATAAAGAAACCACAGACGGAAATGTACCAACGCTAGCTACGAAAAAACAAAAACTAAAAATCTTGTTGGAGTTTACAAGAAACACGACTCCTCACTAGCCATCATGTAGACACTTAATAAGTAGAAACCGGAACCTGTACAGTGCAAAACTCGTTTATTCGAATTTTATGGGGCCGCGCCCATTTTCCATAAACGAAATATCTGTTTTAAATCATAAAATGTATACATGTTTATTAATAATAATAATTATTATTATTATTAATGTTAAAAAAGTACTATGTTCCGCTGGCAAGCATATGATTTCGTTTGCGACTCACAATGGCAACGGCTGTGTTGCGGTCGTGAGAACGTGTCGAGATCGTGACTCGATTTGCATGCCCATTCACTGTCGACGTATAATACAACAGTCTTGTCTGTCATGTATGGGCTAGATAAGTAACAAAGACACACACACACACACACACACACACACACACACACACACACACCAGTGGCGAAGTTACATGGAGGCAATTGAGGCAATGCCTACCCTAAAAACTTCTGTAGAATAAAAATTATAAATACGTATGAACTACATAACGTAAAGATTATACATTGTTACCGCGACTGTCGAATTTATTAAGCCGAAACGTGCTTTACTGAGCGACCGCTAGATGGTGACAGGTGAGATTCGGTATAGCTCGTTTAAAGCGAATGAGGCAACCTGAACTTGCCTCAGCGTTTTTTTGTATACATCGTATGTAAGCAATGTGCTGGTGCGATAGGGAAGTGAAGGGAATGGGGATTGTCCCGCGCTGTACACATAGAGCGTTGAGGCATGCCTGACTTCTGTGGTCCAAACAGTTTAGTTAAAGCGCCTGTGTTGTTTATAAGTGTGTTTATTTTATGCGGTTATTAAAAGTGTCCCTGTTATTCCGCTGAACTAACAGATGATCAAGATTGTTATTTGAATTATTTGTAACATTAAACATATATATAGAAACTAATCAAGTTTAAAATTTTAAAGTTCAATCAGTTGTATTACTGTGTATGACTAATACAAGGATTGTTCAATAGAAACACGTATAGAGCTGTAAAGAATTTTTTATTCAACGATTTTAAAAGAAGTCTCTCCATTAACATTAAGACATGAGTTCCACTGTTGCACCAACCTGTAGATTCCCTGCTAGTAAAATTCTTACGGGTGTTTGTGGAACCATTCGCTTACAGCAAACGCTACCTCAGCGTCCGATTTGAACCACCGTCCTTTTACAGATTCCTTAAAAAAAATTTATGATAAGATTTTTGCCTACCCATTCATTAACTACTAGCTTCGCCACTCACACACACACACACACACACACACACACACACACACGCACGCACGCACGCACGCACGCACGCACCTCCCTCTCCGCCTTGGGACTGGCCAACGCAAGTGGTCACTACACTCTGGCCGGACAAGGATGGGGGCTGAAGCATTAGCAGACCCTTTGCCAACGCACGCACAGGCACAGACAATAGCTTCGACCTGGCGCCAAGTCTCAGTCAGTGTTAGCGAGCCTACGATGACAGTTCAGGCACCTTCGCTAACCGGTCAAACTATACATATGGCTGAATCTCTCTGGCTGTAGTGGAACCTGAACCGTACCATGACAAATGACAACGGGGCGCAACAGCCCGCAGGCCTAATGGTTGAAGGAGGAAGAATAAGAAGAAAAAGAAGAAGAGGAGGAGGAGGAGGAGGGGGAGGACAAGGAGGAAGTAATGACAGTGAGTATGACACAACAAACTGTAGTTTTCAAACAGTCGCAATACGCTTATAATTTCTTATTAAGACAGGATTATTTTATGAGAACTGTTATATTGAATCACCTCCGGCTTAGAAAACCAATCAGATGTGTTGTCATTATAATACTTTATGTTTAAAAATCAGAACAAAATAATAATTCGAACTAGTCCCTGGTGCAATTAGGTAGAAATGTCAATTATATGCAACGTGAAATCTTTAGCGTAGGTTATTAATTATTCAGTTTTAGCGACAGGAAAAATGGTTTTGTTCGTTTTCAAAAATTTAGGGTTGTAAACAGATTTTTATACTATTTCCGGTCCTATCAAGTTCCGAAAAACGGAAGAGTACTGTATACATAGGGGCTCAAATGGGGGAGTGATGCGTAATATATGGCCTGTATGCAAGAGCTGGTCACTAGCCTCTCCTCTCCAACTCCAACTCTCACCTACAAGCGGTGGGCCCTTAAGTCGAGCAACCCATGCTAAGGTTGTGGTAACCAATCCCTTCGGCAGCTTGGGTCGGCGAGCCAACGAGAGATGGGGGTCTGGGCGAGGTGGCCCTGAGGTAATCAGGGACCCGGCTTACCAAGATGTAGTGTGTCGGCAGCAGGATGCATGGCGGGGTCGGCGGCGGAAGAACATAAAAATGTCAACGGCGGCGCCCATAGAGCTAGTGAGTATGGTCTACTGCGGACGGGTGGATGAGACGCGTTAGCTCAGTGAAGGCAACTCATCTAAGAGACGGCAACTCTAAACATAAAACCCCTGGTCCTCCAGGTTGGGGGTTGGGCGTAGGGTTAACAACCCACCCCATAAAAAAAAAATTGTTATGAAACCAAGAGAAAAAGGAAAAGCCGGACGGATTAATGGAATTGGGACTGGATCGTGGAAAAGGACAAAGATTTTAAACTTGCGACGTGGAACTTGCGTTCCTTATACAGACCTGGAGCCTTGAAGATATTATCGCTGGACCAGGTTGGTAAGGAGGCAGTGAGACTGGGTGCAGCAAACTGGTGGACATTGGCCGGGAGTAGAGACCAGTGAGGAAGATTTCTTTTGGAGGCCAGGGCCCGGACTGGGCTGTAGCGCCGAGGATGTCTGTATGTATGTATTTACTGTATACCTACATAACTTTTTTTTAGCTTGTTGCTGTGAATCCCATTTCTGTCCAGCGGACTTGGAGGGTAAATAGCGGTTTCTTTATATAGTTTTTCTTTATCAGTGTTTAACTTTGTAGGTGTCGGTGGTGGTTAACTACTCCACGCTGTTACTGAACGAGTCTTGAGTAGGCTTAAGTTTATATTTTCAATTTACTAGTGTCACACCTGAAGACGGCTACGGACTGTTTGGTGGTCGAAACGTTAGAGAGAGAGAGAGAGAGAGAGAGAGAGAGAGAGAGAGAGAGAGAGAGAGAGAGAGAGAGAGAGAGAGAGAGAGAGAATAGACGTATAGGAAAGAAAAATTATTTTGATCATCAGAAGGTTTAGATCGGATAATAACCGTCGTAAAATTTATCACACAGCGTTCTTTAAAATCTCTAAGCGATGGGTGATTTGTTTCGGGTAAATTCTCTATCCGGACTATTTTCATCAGATTTTTTTTTCTTTTCTGACGCTTGACGTTTCGATCCATGGAATCTGGGATCGCCTTCAGAAGGTATGAGTGGCGGTTAAAGACCCTGTTGAAAGACCTAACAAGAAGATTTTTGTTGTTCGGCCTAACCTAACCTAACCTAACCTAACCTGTTGTTTGTCTTTCAACCGCCACTCATACCTTCTGAAGGCGATCCCAGATTCCATGGATCGAAACGTCAAACGACGGAAAAGAAAATAAAAATTATGATTTTTGAAGCAGTCCGTGTGGAGGATTTACCCGTTATTGACTTTTCGATTTATTGACGTTACTCGTTACTCGACAACGTGTCGACCACCAAACAGTCCGTAGCCGTCTTCAGGTGTGACACTAGTAAATTGAAAATATAAACTTAAGCCTACTCGAGACTCGTTCAATAACAAGCGTGGACTAGTAAACCACCAACCAACACCTACAAAGCTAAACACTGCTAAAGAAAAACTATACAAAAAAAAAAACGCTATTTACCCTCCAAGTCCGCTGGACAGAAATGGGATTCACAGCAACAAGCTAAAAAAAAAGGTTATGTATACAGTACTCTTCCGTTTTTCGGAACTTGATAGGACCGGAAATTGTATAAAAATCCGTTTAAAACCCTAATTTTTTGAAAACGAACAAAACCACTTGTCCTGTCGTTAAAACTGGATAATTAATAGCCAACACTAAAGATTTCACGTTACATATAATTGACATTTGTAGCTAATTGCAACCAGCGACTAGTTCGAATTATCATTTTGTTCTGATTTTTAAACACAGTATTATAATAACAACACGTCTGCTTGCTTTTCTAAGCCGGAGGTGATTCAATACGACAGTTCCCATGAAATAATTCTGTCTTAATAAGAAATTATACTGCGACTGTTTGAAAATACAGTTTGTTGTGTCATACTCACTGTTATTATTTCCTCCTCGTCCTCGTCTTCTTTTTGTTGTTATTGTCCTTCTTCTTCTTTTCCTCCTCCTCCTACTCCCCTCCCCTTTCTCCTCCTCCTCCTCCTCTACTTCTTCTTCTTCCTTCAAGCTTATAGGCTTGCGGTCTGTTGCGCTCGTTGTCATGTGTCATGGCACAAAACAGGATCCATCCACAACAGCCAGAGAGAACTCAGCCATATATAGTTTGGCCGATTATGAAAATAGTCCGGATAGAGAATTTACCCGAAACAAATCACCCATCGCTTAGAGATTTTAAAAAACGCTGTGTGATAAATTTTACGACGGTTATTATACGATCTAAACATTCTGATGATCAAAATAAATTTTCTTTCCTATACGTCTCTCTCTCTCTCTCTCTCTCTCTCTCTCTCTCTCTCTCTCTCTCTCTCTCAACTAACGATGTAAAGAGCAATTAATGTGTATAATGCGCATGTATAATATGCGTATAATATAATCCCGTGTATAATGCGAACTCCCATTTTTGGAAGAAAGTCTGGGAAAAAAGTGCGCATTATACACGAAAAAATACGGTAATAAGTGACATCTCATAACAACGGGGCAGAATTGTCACCAAAAAAATTACATTAAAAGACGAACTAGCTGACAACAAAGTTTTCACAATACAAAGTAACAAGACTTACTTTCTTGAAGCCGCCCCATCTGAGAGCTCGCTGCAGCTTGGCGGCTTTGGAGACGTCCACTTGTACAGCGATACAGTAGTCCTCAGCGCGACCCACTTCACCACCAGCCGCCGCGGACATGATACCCACTACAGACTTCTCACCAAGTACACTACACAATACACGACACACTGCTTCCTTAATAATAACACTATCCAGCGGTGACTGTCCGGTTCATACCGTTCTAATAAGCTCCTCAGAAATGTAGCAAACGAATATATACAAATATGTTAAGATATACAGTTTTTACAAATGTATATTATAGAAAACGATTATGCAAACTGCTTACGGACAATAACTTACATACAGGCCTACATAAAATATCTATATAATAGATATTTACCATATATCCGTCGTGCGACTTCGTTTTTCTCGTCTTATTTTGACGCGTTTCGGCAACGAATTGCCATCTTCAGAATCTTAATCACTCATATGAGATCGTTAAAAAATTTAAAAACATTAAAATCATTACGGTAAAAGTGCACTTTTACGATATTGGAATATCGTATTAAAATGTATTATATTGAAGCCCGTCAGGCAAGTGTTGTCTACAAATACAAAAATGTTAAAATCAAAATGCTAAAAGTTGCACAAAACATTAAATTTAATAAAATGTGTATAAAAATGAATATCATACCAAAATTTGCACGCATAAATATTAATTCAAGAACACCGGCGGCACTCAAGACGAAACAAATAGCAGAAAAAATGTGGTTAACGCAAGAAATTAGACAATTATACAAAAAGAAAAACAGGTTAAATACGGATCTTTATAAAGCGCATTTAGAAATGTTAAAGGAAATTCACCCTGCAGTTATAGATGTTATCATGACCAAAATTAATGCTTTAATATCCAATTATTTTTATCATAAAGTATTAACCCATAATAAGAAAATACGAAATCTATATCTTACTCAGCATAAAAAAGAAAATAGACCAATAGATTGTAAACATGTGTTCTATGAACGTGTAACGAATACAACCAACATAGAGTTCACTAACCAAGAAATAAACGTGCTTAATAAAGGTCTGAAATATAATGTACCAAGATTTAATACGACAAACGAAATTGTCCATGAGGTAGTTAATGCTGAAGCTGCTATTAAAAGATTAAATGGTTCCGTTGCACAGAATGAAGCAAGGGTTTTTATCAACAACAAACTCAATAACGCAATTAATAGTAATAAATGTAAAAGTCAAAACAATTTTTTAAAAAGTAAATATAAGCAGGATATCATGAATCTTAAAACCATAAAAAGTAAACTTGAGAAAAATGATGCAATTATAAGTAAGGCAGATAAGGGTGACACATTGGTGGTCATGCAGAAAAGAGAGTATACTCAAAAGGTATTTGATTTCATAAATAATAATAATATTAAGAAAATAGACCGGGATCCCACAAAGGCTTATGTAAAAACTTTGAATAACACCATTAATCAATGTAATTTTTTGTTAGATGAGAAAACACGCAGATATTTAAAACCAATTAATGCCACGGCACCAAAATTCACAGGACTACCTAAAATCCACAAGGAAAGTACACCAATCAGACCAGTAATAAACTACACCACAGCTCCCGGATACAAAGCTGCTAAATTGTTAGTGACTTTAATTAAGAATAATATCAGGATAGCAAATAATTACAGTATAAAGAACAGTTATGAGTTTGTTGAAAAACTTAAAAAGATAGAAATACTACCACAATATAAATTAGTATCGTTAGACGTAACTAATTTGTACACTAATATCCCCGTGAGGGAAACTATAGAAATTGTAAATAACAATTTAAAGGAAGTAGCTCAACTTAGCATGCAAAAAATCAATGAACTTATAAAACTACTTACAGTCGTCTTGGAACAAAATTACTTTACATTTGACAACGGGTTTTTTACACAAGATGACGGTCTGGCTATGGGTTCGCCATTGTCAGGACTATTAGCTGATATATATTTAAATTATTATGAGAATATGAACATAATATCGAATAAATTATACAAGAATAAAATCATTTTTTATTGTAGATACGTCGACGATACGTTTATGATATTTAATGGAACAAAAAGGCAAATACAAAACTTAAGTAGTCACATAAACAGCATACACCATAAGATTAAATTCACATCTGAAATAGAAGAAGAAAATCAATTAAATTTCTTAGATTTAACCATTTTAAAAAACGAAGGAAAACTTCAATTTAAAATCTATAGAAAGGCCACAACAACGGACGTCACAATTCATGCCGATTCATATCATCCCACCTCGCATAAAATGGCAGCTTACAATAGTTTTGTGCATAGATTGCTAACTATACCGTTAAGTGAAAAAGACTACATTGAAGAGGTTAATACCATCAAGCACATAGCAGCGGCTAACGGATATAAAAGTTCATTAGTGGATAAATTAATAAGTAAACACAAAGAGAAGAAATTAAAAAAGTCGAACAATGATAACACACTTCCGGTTAATAAATACATATCTGCAGATTACACAAACATTTTACCAAATATTCTAGTTAACGAACTCAAGAAACACCATGTAATTGTAACCTTTCGTACAAATAACAACATTCAGAGACTTCTTAGCCGAAAAAACAGTATACCAGAAAGAAAAAGAACCGGCGTATACAAGATGAATTGCAGCTCATGTGACATGTTCTACATAGGCCAAACAGGCAGACCATTTGAAGAAAGATATAACGAACATCTTCCCAGAAGGGAATTACATAAAACAACATCTAATTTTGCCAGGCACCTGATACTATGTAATCATAACTACAGTGATTTTGAGACAAATTTCCAGCCTTTGCATTGCTGCAGGAAAGGAAAATACATGGACGCGCTTGAGGAATACGAAATATATAAAGCCGTCAAAATCAACAGTGATTATGTCTTGAATGATAAACTTACATTTTCACATAACATGTTGTACGACACGGCAATACTTGCACACGGGCGCCAGTAAATGAAATGTCACAGTACATATGGGCTATATTAAGCAAAACAGGTTTATCAGTGGCTATATAAACAGTGAATCAGTTGATCGATATTGTCCACGCGAAAGCAGTCGATCGATATAGTCCACTCGAGAAACATAAACTTTCATGTTCGCGTCTGTGAGTTTCCAATATCGTAAAAGTGCACTTTTACCGTAATGATTTTAATGTTTTTAAATTTTTTAACGATCTCATATGAGTGATTAAGATTCTGAAGATGGCAATTCGTTGCCGAAACGCGTCAAAATAAGACGAGAAAAACGAAGTCGCACGACGGATATATGGTAAATATCTATTATATTAATATAAGCGACTTGGAGACAACTAACCTAAAATGTATTATATTGAAGCCCGTCAGGCAAGTGTTGTCTACAAATACAAAAATGTTAAAATCAAAATGCTAAAAGTTGCACAAAACATTAAATTTAATAAAATGTGTATAAAAATGAATATCATACCAAAATTTGCACGCATAAATATTAATTCAAGAACACCGGCGGCACTCAAGACGAAACAAATAGCAGAAAAAATGTGGTTAACGCAAGAAATTAGACAATTATACAAAAAGAAAAACAGGTTAAATACGGATCTTTATAAAGCGCATTTAGAAATGTTAAAGGAAATTCACCCTGCAGTTATAGATGTTATCATGACCAAAATTAATGCTTTAATATCCAATTATTTTTATCATAAAGTATTAACCCATAATAAGAAAATACGAAATCTATATCTTACTCAGCATAAAAAAGAAAATAGACCAATAGATTGTAAACATGTGTTCTATGAACGTGTAACGAATACAACCAACATAGAGTTCACTAACCAAGAAATAAACGTGCTTAATAAAGGTCTGAAATATAATGTACCAAGATTTAATACGACAAACGAAATTGTCCATGAGGTAGTTAATGCTGAAGCTGCTATTAAAAGATTAAATGGTTCCGTTGCACAGAATGAAGCAAGGGTTTTTATCAACAACAAACTCAATAACGCAATTAATAGTAATAAATGTAAAAGTCAAAACAATTTTTTAAAAAGTAAATATAAGCAGGATATCATGAATCTTAAAACCATAAAAAGTAAACTTGAGAAAAATGATGCAATTATAAGTAAGGCAGATAAGGGTGACACATTGGTGGTCATGCAGAAAAGAGAGTATACTCAAAAGGTATTTGATTTCATAAATAATAATAATATTAAGAAAATAGACCGGGATCCCACAAAGGCTTATGTAAAAACTTTGAATAACACCATTAATCAATGTAATTTTTTGTTAGATGAGAAAACACGCAGATATTTAAAACCAATTAATGCCACGGCACCAAAATTCACAGGACTACCTAAAATCCACAAGGAAAGTACACCAATCAGACCAGTAATAAACTACACCACAGCTCCCGGATACAAAGCTGCTAAATTGTTAGTGACTTTAATTAAGAATAATATCAGGATAGCAAATAATTACAGTATAAAGAACAGTTATGAGTTTGTTGAAAAACTTAAAAAGATAGAAATACTACCACAATATAAATTAGTATCGTTAGACGTAACTAATTTGTACACTAATATCCCCGTGAGGGAAACTATAGAAATTGTAAATAACAATTTAAAGGAAGTAGCTCAACTTAGCATGCAAAAAATCAATGAACTTATAAAACTACTTACAGTCGTCTTGGAACAAAATTACTTTACATTTGACAACGGGTTTTTTACACAAGATGACGGTCTGGCTATGGGTTCGCCATTGTCAGGACTATTAGCTGATATATATTTAAATTATTATGAGAATATGAACATAATATCGAATAAATTATACAAGAATAAAATCATTTTTTATTGTAGATACGTCGACGATACGTTTATGATATTTAATGGAACAAAAAGGCAAATACAAAACTTAAGTAGTCACATAAACAGCATACACCATAAGATTAAATTCACATCTGAAATAGAAGAAGAAAATCAATTAAATTTCTTAGATTTAACCATTTTAAAAAACGAAGGAAAACTTCAATTTAAAATCTATAGAAAGGCCACAACAACGGACGTCACAATTCATGCCGATTCATATCATCCCACCTCGCATAAAATGGCAGCTTACAATAGTTTTGTGCATAGATTGCTAACTATACCGTTAAGTGAAAAAGACTACATTGAAGAGGTTAATACCATCAAGCACATAGCAGCGGCTAACGGATATAAAAGTTCATTAGTGGATAAATTAATAAGTAAACACAAAGAGAAGAAATTAAAAAAGTCGAACAATGATAACACACTTCCGGTTAATAAATACATATCTGCAGATTACACAAACATTTTACCAAATATTCTAGTTAACGAACTCAAGAAACACCATGTAATTGTAACCTTTCGTACAAATAACAACATTCAGAGACTTCTTAGCCGAAAAAACAGTATACCAGAAAGAAAAAGAACCGGCGTATACAAGATGAATTGCAGCTCATGTGACATGTTCTACATAGGCCAAACAGGCAGACCATTTGAAGAAAGATATAACGAACATCTTCCCAGAAGGGAATTACATAAAACAACATCTAATTTTGCCAGGCACCTGATACTATGTAATCATAACTACAGTGATTTTGAGACAAATTTCCAGCCTTTGCATTGCTGCAGGAAAGGAAAATACATGGACGCGCTTGAGGAATACGAAATATATAAAGCCGTCAAAATCAACAGTGATTATGTCTTGAATGATAAACTTACATTTTCACATAACATGTTGTACGACACGGCAATACTTGCACACGGGCGCCAGTAAATGAAATGTCACAGTACATATGGGCTATATTAAGCAAAACAGGTTTATCAGTGGCTATATAAACAGTGAATCAGTTGATCGATATTGTCCACGCGAAAGCAGTCGATCGATATAGTCCACTCGAGAAACATAAACTTTCATGTTCGCGTCTGTGAGTTTCCAATATCGTAAAAGTGCACTTTTACCGTAATGATTTTAATGTTTTTAAATTTTTTAACGATCTCATATGAGTGATTAAGATTCTGAAGATGGCAATTCGTTGCCGAAACGCGTCAAAATAAGACGAGAAAAACGAAGTCGCACGACGGATATATGGTAAATATCTATTATATTAATATAAGCGACTTGGAGACAACTAACCTAAAATGTATTATAAAATATCTAATTATAATTACTGCTGTACATATACAATGTTCTTTTTTTTGTATATTTGGAAACCTCTGATGACCTCCCAAACGTGTGTCAGATTAAAATACCACGATACAAAATAACAACATTCTACTAATCAGAAGTAATTATAATTTGACAATATGTATATCGTGGGGTTATTGCTAAAATTACACAGCTCCACTCATGTGAATTTACGGGAAACTGAAATTAAAAGATAAATTTTATTATTAATACAGTTTATTGATTGCATAGCTGTTAAAAAATAAAAATAAACAGAAATCATAAAAATGTCGTTTTTGAAACATCTTGAAACATTAAAACATGGACTTGGGTAGTTTTAACACTAACCCTTGATATATATATATATATATATATATATATATATATATATATATATATTTAGTCACTTTCTGCTACAGTCCGTTTCTTGATGTATATAATACATTTAATATTTATAATTAAATTTACCTCAAGATGTTATTTTTTTCCTGAAGCCAACAGGAAGCCACAATAATAATAGTCAACCAACAACACATATGTACCGTACTTCACCAGACAAAAAAACCGGAAGGCTGAGGATGGGTACAAGATAGTACCCGAAACATGTTCCAAAAAAGGAAAAAAATAACATCTTGAGGTAAATTTAATTATAAATATTAAATGTAATATATATATATAATATATATATTATTTAAAATTTATATTTACTTTGCCTCAAAATGTTATTTTTCCCTTATTTGGAACATGTTTCGGGACCCTCAGTGTTCCCATCATCAGCCTTCCTAATTTTGAATCTTGTGGAGTACCTGTGTGCTGGTTGGCTGTTGTTATGGCTTCCCGTTGGTTTTTGGTTTTTTAAATTGTTATTATTGTGTGTGATTGTGGTGTATATGTTAGTATTTTGTGTATTTTCGATGTTGAGTGCTTTGAAAATTGTACCACACACAATAATAACAATTTAAAAAACCAACGGGAAGCCATAACAACAACCAACCAGCACACAGGTAGGCTACTCCACAAGATTCAAAATTAGGAAGGCTGATGATGGGAACACTAAGGGTCCCGAAACATGTTCCAAATAAGGGAAAAATAACATCTTGAGGTAAAGTAAATATAAATTTTAAATATATTATATACATCAAGAAATAAACTGTAGCAAAAAGTATTTGAACACACACACACACACACACACACACACACACACACACACACACACACACACACACACACACACACACACACACACCTATATATTCATTGAAATCGAATAATTCTATTATTGTTAATTCATTTATAACCTCTGAAGATACTGTTGAAACGTAAGTCAGGATAATTGTGTAATAATATCAACAACGTGCAGCTGTGATACTATTTGATAATATTTAATAAAGAATACTGCAAAAATCTCGTGAGTTACCTATAAAGAAATCACACACACACACACACACACACACACAATACAAAAATCCTGCAAGAAACTTAACGAGTTACAAAGCAATTTCACACAAAAAGACACACATATTAAATAGTACGTTCTAGAAATAGCAGCACAGAAAACTTAAATTATGGTAACTCGGGGAAAGAACACAATACGATCAAGAAATGAACGATTTATGGTTATCCTGTAGAGGATGCATCGATATTTTCCTAATCAGGGACGGATGTAGCTGCTTTCTCGGAGGGCAGAAAGAAAACTTCACAAGTTTGAACATATACGAGGGGGGTACATTAGGAAATGTTTTGTTTATTTCCTAAACAGAACATTAGGAAATAAAACTTCACATAAGGTTAAAATTATACAAAACCATGGTTGACCCAGTTCTGATGTATCGCGGTAGAATATAGTTCCTGTACAGCGGGACAAGTTCCTGAAATGCACTTTGGAAGGAGAGACGATGGTTGCTCACATTTGACAATATCCAGAACGAAGTAGACAACTACAAGCTGAACCTATGAATTAGATGATTACATAGTATATTGTGGAAACACATCAACTTTGGTCCCCAAGGTAGGCCTAAATGACACTCTAATACCATAGGCAAAGTGCGACTTTTGAAGACGTTTGGCAAGATTCGACCAAACGTGACTTTCCGAAGATGGACTGGCCATATATGAAGTACAGAAGAAGAAATAGTAGGACAAAATAATTTCTATATAAATTAAACAAAGAAAACACTTCAGTAATAATGTATAAAGCCAACACACACAACAGTTAACAGTAGGGTACATATCCATAAAAAAAAATTCATCTCATTACAGTGAACTAATGCTAATGTTTTAAACTAAGCGTTTACATGGATTCAGTCATATGTATGAAGAGAGAATACCAGTAACTGTAAACAAGTACAAGCCTTCTGGAAAAAGGGTGTAGGAAGACCCAGAAAGAAATGGATCTGATAATGTGAAGTCGGAACAGGCACACTGCCTAATCCCTGAAGTGTAGAAGAAGAAGACAAACATTGTGGAAACACTTCAACTTAGGTTCCCAAGACTGACTAAATGACACTCTAAAACCAATGGTCAATCGATTTTTGAAGACCTTTTCTAAGATAAGAACATATGCGAATTTATGAAGACGGACATGCATTTATGAAGTAAAGAAACAACAACACAACAATTTCCCTCATAATAATGTCTATACGCCGAAATAAAACAGTTAACAGTAGGGTGCATATTCATAAATGAAAATTTCATCTCATTACAATGACCTTGCGCTAATTCGGACTACCCAGCAAATAAGACGATTCTGAATTAGTGAAACTTCGATTTAACTGAATGCACTTAGTCTGGACGACAAAGGGATCCACTACACATGGCCGAACACTGAACGGTTCCTTTCCTACATAACAAACTAAAATAATGCCTTTCATACTTTATCTTAATTACCGTATATTGTACAACTATTCCAAACCTACAAATAACGAGATAATTCTCTTTTGTATATTCAGCTGTCACATTAGAACTAAAATTAAAACTGTACTACAACGTTTTTCTGGCATTCTAAATATTCCAAAAATGTTCACCAATTCGGAAAGCAGTCTGAATTAATTGACTCACTTTTTTTTTTAACAATTAGCCAGAATTTTGAATTAACGATGTTCAAATTACCGATGGTTTACTATATTTTTCAACAATAGAAACGGCACAACAATGTATAACGTCACAATGGTGTACACAAACACGTAAGACGACCGACCGGGTTCCACGTCGCCACTACAACTGAGAGTGTGTGCTTCACATTCAGTTCTATTTTCATAACAACGTACTGCAGAGTGTGGAGCGCGCACAATATTTTCCTATCTATATCTGTACCACGCACACACACCACCACGTCTGTTCTGTTATTCAATGACTCATGTGTTACACGCCCGTCCAGCAATAAGATACGTCTCATAACGTGTTTGTTGTTTGTTGCTGTCAATTTGTGCTTCCAACCTTTCGGTGTCTATACCATTCTCAACTCCTACTCTGTTACTACGCCTACTTGTATAATACTGCTCTTCCAGAAGGATAACGGTCCGGACGCACCGACCATCTCGTCCGGATGAGGACTTTCGGTATCTATACCATTCTCAACTCCTATTCTGGTTACTCGTATAATACTGTCTCTTCCAGAAGGATAACGGACAGGACGCTCTGACCTTCGTCCGGATGAGGACTTTCGGTGTCTATACCATTCCCAACGCCTATTTTGTTACTACGACTACTCGTATAATACTGCCTCTGCCAAAAGCATAACGGTCCGGACGCACCGACCTTCGTCCGGATGAGGGACTTTCGGTGTTCATACCATTGCCAACTCCTACTAGTATAATACTGCCTCTTCCAAAAGGATAACAGTCCGCAGCTTTGGACGCAATAGTGTGTTCAACATTGCGCGGCAATTTCCTTGCACCAATCAGTTGCACCGTTAGTAAGACGAGATTACCGCTTTGTTTCCACTTTACCACGATTAGCATTCATCGACCGCAATTCATCACCTTCGACAGTGCCGACCGGTCGTTATGTCGTTGTCATTCTGTTATCGGTAGAGCCATTGACTAGGCGTATTGAAGAGAGTGGACGAATGAAGGATTCTGACTGAAGCCACTGCGTAAAGAAGAAGCACTATGGTCGGCTACTACAGCATTGAAACGACAGACTGCCTGATCGAGGCGCGTACTGGATGGGGAAAGCCCAGACAGGTGTATACAGTCGAGATAAAAGGAGAAGGAATGTATGGGGCAATTAAGAGCCTGTCTTCGAAAAGGAAGAAATTGCAAACCCACGAGGAGGAGGAGAAGAAGGAGAAGAAGGAGAAAGAGATTCGTTATCTGCAAATTCACGGATTAGACGACCCCCTGTACCGACTTCACAGTTCATTCCATCTTCTGCGTGGTCGTCCTACACTCCTACTGCCTTGTGGAGAAAACTATATGTCACTTGTTTGATTCATCGTCCATTCCTTTCTAAGTGATTTCTCCATTGATGTCTATATTGTTGGACTTCGTCTTTAAGCGCGCGTATATATAAATTTTGTTTTATAAAGAAGAATAAGAACTAGAAGACTAAAATACCAAGAAGAAGCAGAAGAAATCTCATCTCTGAATGGAAATAAGAGAAAGGAGAAGAAAGGATGAAATGAGAAAGTCCAAACCAAGAAAAAGAAAGACGATAAAGGAAGAAAGAGCAGAAGAAGAATACATCTATTCAGAGCGGGGGAGACAAAGAAGAGGAAGAAAAAGAAAAAGGAGGAGGAGGAGGACAAGGAGTAGATGAAGAAGGAGGAGGAGGAGAAGAACGAGGAGGACGAGGCAACAATCCATTGATCTTCGTAAATCTCACTTTTATTAAAGATGACTTTATCCGTTTCAAATAGCATTCCTTTATTGGAAACCATTGCACAAAAAATGATATTCGTCTAGAACTAAACAGTTATTGTTATGCTTATGTGGGTCGCGATTCCGTTGGTGGGTCTCAGTGCCATGTCTCATTAATTGTGTAGGCCTGCAGTAAAGTTTAGACAAGCCAGTAGGCTGAATAACTTCTCGCGTGTCACACGCAAAACATCCACTGCACCACGCGTCTGTCAGCTGTTCCAAAGTTTACTTACACTGTCGCTGAATTATAAATCTATCCATGGGTTGACTTTGTGACAGTGAGTGACTGTCGACTTGACAAACAAATACCAACGCTCATTCCGGAGAACTTGGGCCCCTACGCTGAACACGTGGTGCGGGCCAACCTACGTTAGCGTAGCTCGAAATTTACACTGATGATGGCAGTCGATGGTACTGTCGAAAGGTCTGTTTTATTTGAAAACAATGGAACACGGCCCGGGAATGAATTTTAACAAAAACCACATATCTTCTTCCTCCTTTTATTTCATCGCACCAGAAACAAAAAGACAAAAAAAAACAGTCAGCTTGCATAAAATTATTTGCTTCATGTTTCAGAGAGGACTAGAAGTTATTAGAGGAAAACCCAATATTATGAAGCATATTTAGAGTAGAGTGGGGCAAGAGTGAGCACTTAAATTTTAAATTCATATCAAACTGCACTCATTGCACTGAGACTCATTACATTTTGACAGAAATATCATGAATCCCTTAAGGTTCGATCAAGACCCCTTACTACCACTGGTCCTGGTCTCTTCCCTGGAAAATTTTGAAAAATATATCTTTCAGAACTGCAAATAAAACCATTATTAAGTGTACAAATTAAATTGGGATACACTGTTTTTTGTAAATTTTCAATATTATGTTAAACAGTTCACCGGTTTCAAGGTATCTCGAGGTACAATGGGATTCTGGAATCTATGGAAATAATAATAAAAGATTGTACTCGTTTTTGTATTACACTCAAAACTCCCTAAACAGAATAAAAATGTAGAAAAAAAAATGAAGACTAGTATTTTGTGGACATTTACATAGACTAGACGACAATCGGGTTAATAAAACAGATCTTCAGCTATCTGTGGGGAAGAAAGTCAACTTCAAGTTGGATTAAAGAAGTCAAAAAGGATTTAGAAAAAATGATATAAACGCAGAAGAAGCAATTGAAAAAGACTTTTTTCGGGCAAATGTGTTAAAAATGGAAGGAGTCCAGGGTAGGGGAGAGAAAACCGCAGGTTCAAAGTGGACTGAAGACAAGAAGAAGAGCCATAGTGAAAAGATGAAAGAATATTGGAGAAAAAGAAAAGAACAAGGAATAAAGAATTGAAATTGGCATGTCGTCCTCAGATGGCCGATACAAATACCAAAAAAAAAAACAGCTTTTTTCCAAAGGAAAGTACATTAAGGACCTGGTTTGGCATGAATACAACTGACTTATTCCGTGCAGCAGTACAGAAAGTCTATGATACAGAAAGGCATACATAGTCTGTATGATATCCAACATCCGAAACGGATAGGAACTATCAGAAGAAGATAATTCTTTCAACTACATAAAATTATGTCATATTCACTAAAGGTCGAAGCCAAACAATCGAAATATCGAAAATGACTGCAGGAACGGATAAAGGTGCAGTACCGAATATTCAATGTTCACAACACTTGTTACTGCTGGAGACGTGTACTGAGCGCACGGAATTCCTGTACCCAAAAATAAAGACTGCACGTATAGAAGTTATTTTGGTGTAAGATTTGTGTTGCTTTCAAAAGTCCCGACACGTGAGCAATAAACTCGGAGAAGCAAAACAACAACAACATAAAACCCTAAAATAACCCAAATGTATACGGTTCAAGTGTTAAGGTTTACCGGCCGTGACGTACATACGCCAAGAATCGTCGTCACTCATTGTCGCAGACATCTTTGAAGTCATTGTCGCCGTTTGAGACACACTGTCGTTACGACATTATAGGCTACTAGAGGTGGGTCGATATACCCATAACAGGTATTCTGGAACAATTATTTTTGTGGAACGGATATAACAGTGATTGAAAAGTTGAAATACCTGTTCCGATTGAACGATAACTGAAAAGTCGAAATAACCGTTTCGATTACTCGCGGCCTTCGCGGTTACGAGTCCCCTACGCAACTAACGAATAAACGAGTACAAAGTCGCAGTTATTGGTGCTGAATACTTTATTCTGCGCATGTGTCGATTGTCATACAAGTACGAAATAAATGAAAAACACTCATATTTATGTTACATTTATTCTTGAGTGTGTTATGCAGATATATAATATAGATTATAATAACAAATTATATATTATACCAACTTGGTAAATTTTGAAAAAGCGAATTATATTTTGTTATAACCTACAGAGTGGCTGATAGGCCATATAGTAGGCTACGCTTTGTTAATGTGATTTCGGAAATGATTTTAACTTCACTGCACATCTCACGTAAATGTTTTTGACATTATTTGTTGTGCTATTACGTGCACTCTAAATTTCTTTTCCCCAAGTTTCGCAACTGATTTGTCTAACCAAAATGGAAGCAATAATTTAATATTAAATCTATGTCTGTTTGTGTACTCCTAGTGAAAACTTAAATTATTATTCCCAAAGGGAGATAGGCCTATAAATTCTCTTGTTTCTTATTTTATTTTAAACAGTAACACGTTATAATAAAGACACAGTGTAAAGTAACACTGTTAATACTTTTACTTTCAATTTATTTCTTCTAACAAAAATTATATAATACATGTATATATATAACAACAGCTATTTGTACCTGTTATTTTTTTGGATCGGTTTCGTTCGTACCTGTTATTTTCAAATACTAGTTTAGCACACCTCTACTGCATTCACACATGGACATTGTTACGCCGATGGAACTCGTCACGCATTGCGTAATGAACAGGATACGACGCAACATTCTAGAACCGCGGATCACACTAGACATCGAGGCATTAGACGAATACAAATAATGAAGTATAGTAATATGATGAAGGAGAAGTCAGGAGTAGAAGCTATCATGTATCCTTGTACATCCTACGGACGGCATAAATTTTCTTGGTCTCCACACGCTATGGAAGATCACGAGATCTACATCTTCGGTCTTCTAAATCAGTTCATTCCATCTTCCGCGTGATCGTCCTACACTCCTTCTGCCTGGTGGGACAAACTATGTCACTTGCTTGATTCACCGTCTGTTCCTGTCTCTAAGCTATTTCTCCACTGCTGTCTATATTGTTGGATTTTGTCGTTCTACGTATATACAGGGTTTTGCAAAATTATGTTCAATAAGTTTAGGAAATGATCAAACACGAAAAACAAATAAAAAAACTTCCTATAAAGAAAAAATGTCATATACTGCTTCGTTTTCCGTTTATTTGCAGAAAAAGAAAGACGATAAAGGAAGAAAGAGCAGAAGATGAATATATCTATCAGGAGGAGGAGGAGGAGGAGGAGAAGAAGAAGAAGACAACCTTCTTTGATGCATGGTTCGATTACACATACACGCACTCCTGTATAATATTATAACACACCAGACTGTACTACACACTACGCTAACAAAGGAGCACACAGAAATTACAATTAGTTGTATCAGAACACTATTAGTTGCTATGTGTAATTATTATGGTAAGGTAGCAATCACAATATTGTACAGCAGCAACAAACTGTGTCAGGGTGTAGTCAGCTGTACTGTACAGTACTTATACTGTAGTTATGCAGTCAAACAATGCGCCGCCCGCCGCTGTCGCCGTCCTAAAAAGGCAAACAGAAATTAAAGAAAGATTGTCTCAAGGCAAAATGGCGTTTTAATCGCCGCGAGAAAGACCTTCGTTATCCGTCTGTAGACCTTCGCGCGCGCAAACACTCCGACTATGCTGCACTACACTGTTTGAACGGTTTTGATAATAACAGTATTCTTCTTCTTCTTCTTACAGCCCTTCCCTTTTCATTCTGGCCGTCTTCTTATGTGCCTACCTACCTATTTTCTTCGCCGGGGTCCTACGAGGGTCAGTTGAAAAGTTCGCGGAGCGATATCTATAGCTCAGTGGTAGAACTAAAATCTTTCGTGTGCTGCAAGACGTATATATTTCGCATGAACACCTGTCAATTTATTATTTTTTTACCAGCTGTTTGAAATTTTCCTGTCACGCGTGTTTTCAAAATACAGAAAATCAAACATCCTGTTGGGATGAATTCTCTGTTTTAGCGCCAATGGAAAATCAAAACAAAATTGTAAATCTGACAGGAGAAGCTACGCCTTCAGAAACAACGGTAAGTGGGGCACACTCGAGTTTAAACGCGGTCGTACAAGCACTGAAGACGATTCCAGCAGTGGACGTCCAAAAAGTGCAACAAAAAATGGCATTATTGAAAAAATTTCATAGGGTGTTGGAAGACCGCAGATTGAGGAGTGAAAAAGCGTTGTGCAAGATGGCTGCCGCGTCTGGAGTGTTGCATTTTTTGGGCGTCCAGTGTGACCACGTTTTCAATGGTCGTACAACCACGTTTAAACTCAAGTGCCTACTTACAGACCACATTGATTTTGAAGTCGCAGCATCTCCTGACACATATTTACAATTTCGATTTGAATTTCCGTTGGCGCTAAACAATATTTAACAAAGAATCGCACCACGATGTTTAATTTTGTCTGTTTTTCAAAACACGCATGACACGTCAATTTTAAACAGCTTCTAAACAATGAATACATTGATAGATAGATTTGGAAATTAACAGGCAGGAGTTCACATAAAGTACAAATCTTGCAGCACACGAAAAATTTTACTTTTACCGCTAAGCTACAGTTGTCGTTCCGCTAACATTTCAACTGACCCTCGTACAATTGATCATCACGATCGTTCTTCTTCGTCACGGCTTAGACTGTTTGGTCTGTTCCTAGGCTACTTCTTGGGTCTTCCCAGGTTATTCTTTCCTTTCGACTGATACAATAAGGCTACCTTGGGGAATCTGTCAACGCCTCCCATTCTGCTAATGCGTTGTTTCCAGCCATCTCTCTCTATACTTAATGATGATTCCGTTTACTTCTTCAACTTCGGTTCCTCTCTTATCTAATTGTTTCGTTTCATATCTAATATTGTGTACCCTGGTATGGAACGGAAAAATTTCATTTCAGTAGACTGGACTCTTTATATGTATCTAGTAGACATTGTCACATGCGCACTGTACAGCCTTGTACAGTGCTGTTCGGTGTATGGTGCCACGTATCAGTTGGCATTTATGAAGTTTGTTGGTGATTTCAATCTTCCCATACAGTTACACCGGACTCCCAGACAGTTACACCGGGCTCCCAGACAGTTAAACGGGACTCCCAGACAGTTACACCGGGCTCCCAGACAGTTAAACCGGAATCCCAGACAGTTACACCGGGCTCTCAGACAGTTAAAAGGGACTCCCAGACAGTTAAACCGGGCTCCCAGACAGTTACACCGGACTCCCAGACAGTTACACCAGACTCCCATAAAGTTAAAACATATGGCACCTATTGATTGTTCGGCGGAATTTCTGGAAATATGAATGCAGTGTTGATTTTTTTGAATATTCCAAAATTTTGAACGCTATGGGCCAAAATTATTTACTGAAGAGGTTATCACAAGAATGAAGGAAAAAAAGAAGGTATTAAGATTAGTGGAAGGCGCATTCATAGTATCCGGTTTCCAGATGACATAGTAATAATCGCAGACTCGGTAAAAGAAATGAAGAGAATGTTAGAAATCTTGTCTGAAATCCTAGGGAAACTTATATTAAAGATTAATAAGAAGACAACAAAAACAATAGTGATAGGGAAGAAGAAAGAGAATGTGAAACTTCATATTAAGTTGGGTAATACAATTTCAGAGAACAGGTTAAAAATGTTTGCTACCCGGGGGAGCACCATCACTTCTGAAAATCGATATGGGAGAGAGATTAAGAGAAGATTAGTTCTAATACACCAGGCGTTTCCGAACAAAAGGAATTTACTTACAAATAATCACTCAAGTACCTCCAGGTACGGAAAAGGTTCGGAAAAACATATTATGTGTAGAGTGTCTTAACTTATGGGTGTGAGGCGTGGACCCTCGGCAAAATAGAAAGGAGGAAGCTGGAAGCAGTGGAAATGTGGGTCTGGAGGAGAACGACGAGGACGAGTTGGATGGGATGGATAAGAAAAGTAATGAGCAAGTCCTCGGAGAAGTGGACGAAGATGGATCAATTTTAAAAATGACTGGAAGAAGAAGGGCAAAATTGATCGGGCACGTGTTACGACACCAATCAATTCTTAAGTAACAGTTTTGAAGGAAATGTGTTGGGGGGGGGGAACCAAGAGGACGACCAAGAGCAGCGTTCTTCAAAGGCACGGGAAAGGAGATGAACTTCCTATCGTACCGCGACTTAAAGAGAACAATGATGGAGGGAGAGACGTGCTAACGCGACAAGGCGATGCTGATGATGAAGGGCCAAAAAGCGTACCAAATTATAGGTAATTTTAACGAACATCTGAATGTTGTGTTATGTTTTGGACGTTACGTTGGTGTGTTACGTTTGGAAATTTCAAAGTTTTGGGACCCTGAGGCACATAAAAGGGATCAAAATGTTAGATTAAAGAAAACTGTAATCGAAGCGTACCAAATTATAGGTAATTTTAACGAACATCTGAATGTTGTGTTATGTTTTGGACGTTACGTTGGTGTGTTACGTTTGGAAATTTCAAAGTTTTGGGACCCCGAGGCACATAAAAGGGATCAAAATGTTAGATTAAAGAAAACTGTAATCGAAGCGTACCAAATTATAGGTAATTTTAACGAACATCTGAATGTTGTGTTATGTTTTGGACGTTACGTTGGTGTGTTACGTTTGGAAATTTCAAAGTTTTGGGACCCCGAGGCACATAAAAGGGATCAAAATGTTAGATTAAAGAAAACTGTAATCGAAGCGTACCAAATTATAGGTAATTTTAACGAACATCCGAATGTTGTGTTATGTTTTGGACGTTACGTTGGTGTGTTACGTTTGGAAATTTCAAAGTTTTGGGACCCCGAGGCACATAAAAGGGATCAAAATGTTAGATTAAAGAAAACTGTAATCGAAGCGTACCAAATTGTAGGTAATTTTAACGAACATCCGAATGTTGTGTTATGTTTTGGACGTTACGTTGGTGTGTTACGTTTGGAAATTTCAAAGTTTTGGGACCCCGAGGCACATAAAAGGGATCAAAATGTTAGATTAAAGAAAACTGTAATCGAAGCGTACCAAATTATAGGTAATTTTAACGAACATCTGAATGTTGTGTTATGTTTTGGACGTTACGTTGGTGTGTTACGTTTGGAAATTTCAAAGTTTTGGGACCACGAGGCACATAAAAGGGATCAGAATGTTAGATTAAAGAAAACTGTAATCGAAGCGTACCAAATTATAGGTAATTTTAACGAACATCTGAATGTTGTGTTATGTTTTGGACGTTACGTTGGTGTGTTACGTTTGGAAATTTCAAAGTTTCGGGACCCCGAGGCACATAAAAGGGATCAAAATGTTAGATTAAAGAAAACTGTAATCGAAATCCGACAGCACCCCAAATTTTAGTGTTTACTGTATGATTCTGTACTCTTCAATTGTTATATTACTAAAGAAATAGTAGAGTAACAGGGTTTTTTGTAATTTTTCCCATACTTTAAAAATCACCTAATACTCAAACGTATGTAATAATAATTATAATTCGTCCAAAACACTGAGCGATTTCTCCAGCTGGCTCAGAAATTTTATTTGATTAAAAATAAAAAATATATATCTCAGCTCAACAGTCCGTAAAGGACCAAGGCATACCGCGTGGCTCTTGTGTTTAGTGTGACGGTTGCATGACTAGGCTAGTACGACGCGTCGCCAGCCGCTAGTTGCGGTATTCACAGCCAGGAGGCGCTGCTGTTATCTCAGCGCCTACTCAGTTCTGCCTCACGACGCTGAGTGCACGCCGCCGTACGGAGCCTCCGCCGGGAATTGAACCCCGGAACCACGAGGACATCAATCTTGCTACTAGACCACCTGGAGGCTCTACATGACAAGATACAGTTTTAGAAAAGCACTTTGAAGAAAACAAGATAACTGCTAGACACAGCTCAAACAGCAAATCAGAGAAAAAAAGAACGGAATATGGAAAAGAAAGCCTATAAGTTACTAAACTGCCGTCATGCATATGGAAATATTAGTATATTTATAATTCCACGTCTGTTAGAATTTAAAGACGCCAAGACAATGAACATAACCAATTATTCTGCAGCCAGACAAATTCCCTGCCAACGATATTTCCTAATGCTGGTTGCGCATTCGAACGCTTGTTACAGGAGGGACAGCAAAATTAAATATCCTGTTTACCGCGGCAGTAAATGCTTCTAAAAATACTGGCCTCGTGCGGCACACTTCTATCTTACGGTGAGATTCCAATTAAAATATGCAGCAGTCATATGCGCTGTGCTAACGAACCATCCCCGGTGTCTATTCAAGCACAACACCAATCACTCGCGGCGGACTATTTTATTTCTAAAAATAAACAACAGATTCTTAATTTTTTTAAATTATTATTTAACTTCATTGCAACTAGTTACAAACCATCTAGCAGCAATTTTATACTAATACATAGGTTAACAGTGTGTAGGATAAGCTCTCACTGGAACATTCCTCAGTACAGTTACACTTTGTTCATATGCTGAGAATTAATACTATACATACGAGGTGTGATCAAAAAGTATCGCAGTTTATTTTATTTACAAAAATAAACAAGAGTTACGGATTTGTAAATTTGTCTTTATCAAAACTGAACCCTTCCGCAGTCACACACTTCTTACAGCGCTTTCCCAACTACTCGAACCATGTCTTAAAGTCATCTTCTGTAAGAGCCTTAAGTTCTCTCCACGCACTTTGCTTTATTTTGTGTGTTCTATTTGTAAGCAGGGAGTGTATAATTTGTTGAATATTCCCTTTGAGCTGATATTTGAACAATATTATTAATTTAGTTTATTTAGAGGTTTGAATTATTATTTGTGTTTGTATTAGGTTAAGTTTTGTGAACATATGATTGCGATACTAGACTGTGACGTTATATAACATTTAAACTGAACATTAATACGATAATTATAAGAGTTAATAATAGTGCCGTTTTCGTTAAATAAGGACTATAATATTTGTTATATATAAAATAACTATAAATATGGCTGAATCACTTGAATTGCAAAATACGTTAGCTGCATTATTAGCCAATATGCAGAAACTTTCAGAAGAAAATAAAGCTAATAAAGAAGAAGCAGCAAAACAGAATAAGTCACTACATGACGAAAATAAGAGAATTTATACCGGTGTGCATGATCAAGCGAAACAAAATAAACAACTGTTAGAATGGACGGAGAAAGGTATCGGCGAGAAAGTCGAATTAATTCGTAGTAACACTGAGACAGCACTAGAAGCAAACAACTCACGTATTAGCGAATGTGAAGTGAAGATCAATGGCACAGAAGAAAGAATGATTAATCATACTTCGACGGTAAGTGAACTAGTAGCAGAGCAGGATCATCGGATACAGGAGTTAAAACAACAGCCGACATTCCTCGGATACATTACATTCCTCGTATATCTCGAAATGATCTCCCTTTCAATCAATTTTTTTTAATTTTCGGAAAGAAAAAAAAGTCACAGGGAGCAATATCTAGCGAATGTGGAGAATGCTGAAGCTGTGGAATATTGTGTTCAGCAAGATAACTATTTTCTGACATGGTAAATGCGTCAAATAAGATTAACACACAACATACCAATGGGCATTTGTAAACAAACCAGATAAGCTGTTATTATGAAACTTACAATCAGTATTTAGTATATTGTCAAGTAAATATATGGGCGCTTTTTTGGAGCCAAATCAGCTGACTTGGCATTGACAGTACCAATCCGGATACTTTTTGATCACACGTCGTATTTAGTTTACTAGTTCAAAAGGTTTCTGTCTCTGCAATCGCCGAACGAGACCAGCATTATCCAGCAGTTGTAGCACTCCAGTGTTTATGTGTTCTTGAAGTCTTCTTTCGTATATTTATCCGCAACCCGTTTAATCTGGTCAGCAACCGTAGGCATTTTCATGTCCCGATGGATGTCACCATTTCTTACGTATCATGATGCATCAACAACACTGCGAAGACCTTATTTTGAAAAGTCTGAATTATTTTAATATTATATTTCTTAGTACAACCCCAAAGCTGCACGCCATACACCCAAACTGGTTTCAAGACTTGTTTGTATAACAACAGCTTGTTATACAGCGACAGGTCATAGTGTCTTCCAAGCAGCCACCACATTTTCTCCAATTTTAATCCAAGTTGTTCCCGTTCCTTCTTAACACGCTCTTTCCACCTAAGTCTGGCATCCAGAGGCATGCCCAAATACTTCACTGAGCTTGCGTGTGGAATTCTTTGCTGATCGATTACGATTGGTAAATAATCTGTTTCCGGTTGGTGAAACTGATATGAGTAGACTTGGTTTCGTTCATCTTAATCCGCCATTGTTTTTTCCATCTATTAGTGACGTGCTCAACTGCTGGTAGATTTTTGAAATGAAATTACAACAATGCCGACAATATGGAAAATATTTCGTTCGCTTTGTTGTGTTTTGTTTTGACAGTCGTGGTTTTTTGATAGCGAATGATTGAAACAATTAACCAAAAAGTAAATAGCCTATGTGCTTTTATAATTTATCCGGAACATTTATGGTTGCCACACGTCCTGCTTTAGCCGAACATGTTTGGCTTTTTGCAGTTTAGTCCGGCCTGTCTGGAATTTGTTAGGCTTCTGACTGACAGGGAGCGGTCGTGGCGTAGTGGCTAGCGTGTCGCGCTGCTACGCTGTCGGCGCGGGTTCGATTCCCGCCGGGGCCATCTGATTTAGATACGACCGTTCCCGCTCGCAAGGCGATGGCAAACCAGCGAGAGGTATCCTGCCTAGTATAAACTCTCCTCAACTATGCCGTTCGGATCCGGCGTTAAACTGTAGGTCCCACACGCACCACGGGTATATGCGGAGGGTAAAAACCAGTCGAAAGGCTGAAGGACCCAATAACATTGTCTGACAAATTTGCACGTAATATTATGATAAAAGTACAGCACATTTTTTATGCCTGAAAAAGATACACTAGATCTGAAAAAATGTACATACTAGATTTTTATTTCCTTTCCTTTCAGTATGTTTAGAACTTTTATGATATTACCGTTAACAAAATTATAAAAAAACGTATATTCGAAACAGAAGACGTTTTGTACATAATCTACACGTAAAACTCATAGTTTCTGTGCGATATTGTTCCCCACTGATTCTTGCGTAACTTACAAATCATCACTATTGTTGTTGTTGTTATTATTATAATCCCCTTTACGAAACACACGGAAAACTATTTACGCGTGAAACTATGGCTAGTGTCAAAGCCATGACCTCCTCTGGTTTTTGTACCCTACAATTTGCTCAAACAACGTGACTACACACACACATACGATACGATCACAGTTATTACTGTAAAACCGACACTGTTTGCCTGTTTGGCTTAATAACACAACACGTGGCCGAAATAATCGATTCTCCTTAACTCACTCGTCGTATTGGTTAGAATGTCAAAGTTCTCTGAAATTTCATCACGCCTGCGACTGTGTTTTGAACATTATACACTCTATAACAATCGATTGTCCTTAACTCACTCATCGTATTGGTGAGAATGTCAAAGTTCTCTGAAATTTCGTCAGGCCCGCGACTCTGTTTTGAACATTGTAAACTCTATAATAATAGGCCTAATCGATTCTTTTTATCTCACTCGTCGTATTGGTAAACTGTCAAAGTTCTATAAACTGCGAGTCACGTTTGAGTTGAAATTACACAATTCTAACTATTACTGGATTAGAATAAAAATTCGGTTTATGGAATATAAAATTTGATGAATATGCCTACTTATGGAACTGTTGTGAAATTAAATAAATACCAACTAAATATGTAATTTAACGCGTAAATATATTAAATGTCTGACTAAATTAAACAGATGTATACAACGTTTAGTTTAAAAATTTGATACTTGTATACATGAATTGTCTCTGTTGACATATACAGCAGCGAAGTAGTTGCATGTAATTGCATTTATTCAAATAATATGAAAAAAATCTATTTAACGTGTATGGACACAAAATTAATAATGATTCATTTTATGCAGTGGCGTATTTAGGAGGTTTGTTGGGGGGGGGGGGGTCCGGTCGAGTCGGCTTCATACGAAAGAAAAAAAACAGGTTTAAGATTAATCAACATTACTATCTTTAAAGTGGCTGAAAACGTGTTATAACATCCTGAAATCAATCCCATTGAAGTAATCCGTAATAACACAATAAAAATACAGATTACTGAAACATAGTTTAAAAGATACTTATTGACCAAATCGATTTTTCTATATTTCATATTTCAAACGTATACGCAGACACTGTAAACCATAAACCTGTTTATGTGTATAAGAAAGAGTTACTACTAGTTAAGCATGCACAACTACGAAAATAATACGACAGCCTAAAAGTAAGAGATTAAGTCAACTTTTTTCGACTCTCTAGGGGGGAGGTCCGATCCCGTTCGTACCCCCTCCCGGTAATAGCCCCTGATTTTCTGCATTTAATTTACAGTATATGGAATTATTATTACTATTCCGGCTGTACAATGTTTACACATTTTCCGGAACCAAATATTACACAAGTGATTGAATTCTCATCTTCCACTGCTGCTTGTCCATCCAAAGATCTTCTTCAATTTCTCTTTCCCTCAATATAGTCTGAATTTCTTTTATCCAGGTGATAGGTGGTCTTCCTCTTTCCTTCTTCCTGGCGGGGTCCATTCCATAACTCTCCTTGGCAATCTCTCCTGTGCCATTGTTTTCGTCTGTCCATACCATTGTAGTTTTTTTGTTTGGATAAAATCAACAATTTAGTATACGGAAATAAGTTCAAAAATATTGACACTGTAATCATCCAGCGTTAGAGAAGATTTTTAATAAATACAGTATGACTTGGATTGTTTAAACTTGGGAATAAAATTTTCGGCACTCCTCTAATATAGACCGCCACTTCAGTCACTTGCAAACTGCCGAGATTCTTACACCTTGTCTTAGAGTTATACATGTATAAATATTTCCAAACGTGAATCAAATATCGGTATGGAGAACCACATGACTTCCATGTTCTAAGACTTATATTGAAAATTATTTTCAAAATGAAATATTTCCATAGAAACTACTCCTTTCTTCAGCCTTAACCACAGTACTGTGGTCACTAACGTATACCACCTCACGTTAACGCACTCGATTTTCACTGATGATAGCAGTCGATGGCACTGCCGAATCGGCTGGTTTTGTAGAAAACATTGGACAACGGCCGAACAGTTCGGGAAGGAATTTTAACAACAAACTACTTCTTTGTTGCCGATAACGTAGTACACATATAAAAAAGTATCCCCTCCCCATTTAACTACCATTTTCATTTATAGATATCATGAACCTTTCTACAGTGAATTATTATGCTCATCTTTTCAGGATACTTTATTTATCAAAATTAAGGTCTTGACTCTTGTTAAAACATAAAACGTTGCAGGTAAACTACCCCTTCCCCTTAACCGATCTTCACCAAAATCAATAGGCCTTGAGTCTTCTACACCTCGGGCAAATATGCAAAAAATTATTTGATTCTGTATGAATTTGCGGCAGTTATCGTTCGCCATAAAAAAAATTCTACACACAGACACTTTTCGGAAAACGACTTTGCTTCATGTTTTGAAAGTAGTACAATCACAACCAGTCCTTATCTCAAACATGATTTTTTCGCCATCACCATACTTCTATTTACTTATGAAACATGGAAGTAAAACTCGTCAAGCGGGACTGTGACAGACTGGAATGCTTGCCTGCAGAACTCGTAAACTGGCGGTGTCAACAGGATAGGTGAAGGTGATAAAAGCTTGTTCTTGAAGACGAAGAATGAGATTTCGGTGGTCATATAACTGTACTTATAATCTGTGTTTAACTGTCACTGTATAATAAAAGAAATTAAATAAAAACGGATAATATCAGAAATGGGGACTAAAGGTAAATACGAATAAAACAAAACACATGCCAATAGGTGACCTTCATCAAGACTTGATACTGGAGGAAGACATGGGGAAGATTTCATATACAGAGGAATACAAGTATTTAGAGGTGAAAATTATAGAAGCAAGACAAAGAAATACAATCCAGAATTAATTAGGGAAGATGGGTATATACCTACATTAAATGGAATCCTGTGGGATAAGCAAATTACAGCAGAAACTAAAACCAAAATATCTAAAACCATTGTTAGAAGTATCATGACTTACGACTCAGAAGTTAGGACTACTAATAAACACACAAGAACAAAATTAATGACAGCAGAGATGGACTTTTGGAGACGTTCGGCAAGAGTATCCAGACGTGAGAAAATTAGAATGAAGTCATTAAGGACAGAATGAATGTGAAAAAATCAACTGTTGAGTTTATTCAAACAAAAAAATTACATTGGTATGGACAAACGAAAAGAACGGCACAGAAAAGATTGCCAAGGAGAGTTGTGGAATGGACCCCACCCGGAAGAAGGAAAAGAGGAAGACGACCACCTATCACCTGGATAGATGAAATTCAGACTATACTGAGGGAACGAGAAACTGAAGAAGATCTTTGGATGGACAGGCAGCAGTGGAAGATGAGAATTCAATCACGTCTGTAATCTTTGGTTCCGGAAAATGTGTAAACATTGTACAGCCGGAATAATAATAATAAAATAAGGTTACAGATTTTTTTACATAAGAACGTATTGTCATCCTTAAAACGTAAATGATTACACGCGACGACAAGAAGGCAGGCTTTTTTTTAATCTGTTTTTTAATCTATAAGTTAATCTATCTAATTTTCTTCACCCAGCCACACTTCTCCTTAAAGAGCACTCTTCTAGTCTAATATTTCTATGGTTTGAACTGTCGTCTTTGCACAGGTAAACTATCAGTTTCTTGACTTTAATTCGGAATAATGAAATAACGTTATTGCAGGATTTTACGTAAAAAATAGCGTTCTTTAGCAAGCAGTATAAGTTGCTTAAAAGACATTTTTCTTTTGTAATTTTTGGTTCTGGAAAATGTGTGAACATTGTACAGCCGGAATAATAATAATAAAGAATAAGAATAATAAACCCAAAAGAATTTAGAAAAAAATAATATAAACGCAGAAGAAGCAATTGAAAGAAATGTTTTACGGGCAAAAGTGTTAAAAATGAAGGAGTCCAGGGTAGGAGAGAGAAAAACGCAGATTCAAAGTGGATTGAAGAGAGGAAGAAAAGACAAAGTGAAAAGATGAAAGAATATTGGAGAAAAAGAAAAGAACAAAGGGGTCTTTTCCAGTAAGTGTCTACAAACAACTCTCACAGCGTTCACGAGCCTGCCAATCCCTTCTCCTACAGTAGCGGTGTGAAGGAAGAGCGATTAGGATACATTACACACATTCATATGACACACGCACGCGCGTGTGCCTTTAATTCCGCACGCACGCACACTTCAATTCTACTCTCTTTATTCTTTTTTTAAATTTTTATTAGAAGGGTTTTTTAGTTTATTTTCACGATTATTTACATAACATTAATTACATAATCTAGGATTGTGAATTAATACTTTGTTTTGAAAACAAAAACGAACGGCATTTTCCTCATTTCAGGCGACAGTTAGCAACTCTATCAGATTCATTTTGAATAAAGCAATATAAAGAATAAAGGTACGGTATATAGTAATAACGTAAACAATAAACACGAAAGAAATGTAAAGAATGAAAAAACACAAAATAAACGTATGAAAGAATAAGCGTATGTAAGAAGAAACGAATGTACTCGTAAATAATGTAACGTTAATTTGTATAGGGGATATGCCACACGTTGTTACGTCAATTTGTAACGTTAATTTGTAAAGGGGATACGACGAGAGATGGGTTTTCTCTTTATTTTTATTTTGGAAATATAAAATTATTTATTATTATTATTATTATTATTATTTAATCCTTTATTTTATTTAATAAAAGTGCCTCGGTGATACCCAGTCGTCAACGACTTCACTGATACGAGAGTGTTGTTCGTAGCCGTACGGTTTGAATTGTCGCCAAAATTAATTAATCTTTTTAAAGTGAATCCGATTGTGATGTTTTTTGACAATCGATTCCTGATTCGAATCGGTCTTGTAGGTTTCGTCTCAAAAATTTTCGGAGTTCTTCACTCTCGTCGTGGTTCTACTCTTCCTCGTCAAACTGAAATTTTTAAATCTTAATCCACTCTACAAAAATAAAATGCTGGTTCTGTTAACAAATTGATTTATTTGGTATTGTTTTAAAACTTGGATCAGTTGATCGGTTCACGAGTCGATCGTATATGGTCCGAGTCGACTCGCTCGCTAAACTCGATTTGAACAAACAAAGTTAAAAATTCAGTACAATATTATTTTTTGTTCAGGTCGTGGATTCTTTTAGCTGTTAGTAAAGATCGGAAAACGCTTTAGGACAAAATACAATGCAATACAATATGGTAATTACAACTCTTAATAAATAACAAGACATAAAATAATACTGTGTTTAAAATGTTATAATTCTTAGATCGGTTAACTTTCAACAAAATGGTTGGCCCCCCCACTCCAAGATGGCGAGCTCCCTCCAGCTGGTCGGCTAATGCTATATGTCTGACCTAGTATCTTCAAATTAAATATTGTTTTAAGAATTTAATGTCAATAATGTCCCTGAATGAGGTTTTGTTAAGGTTCACAAGTCTGGATTAACTGTGTTTTGGTGAATATTGTGTTGTGTAGTGATGTGGTTGGTTCGTTATTAAATAACCAAGATTCTCACCGCCTAGATGTCAATGTTTGACGAACTTGGGAAGCGTTAGTTTAAATAGATCGTCCTTTTTTCATTCAAATTTCGTTTCGTCTGTTGTTATTTTTCCAGGGTTATTCTGAATGGTTCTCCGGGAATTCCTATTGCATTTTTTACGTCTCCTGGTATTTTATTTTTACTTTTTTTCATCAAAATGTGACTCTGCTACATGTAGTTGACCTATACGGCTTGATTTTCAACAACAGACTAAAACTAATTATTCCGTTAAAAAACGGCTTGCCCCGGCTTTTATGGGCTATGATTGGTTCATTTTAACCCTGACCCCGGTCACGTGGTTTTAATTTTGACATCTGTAAATTTTAAACCTGTCACCTCAAATTACTCTCTATTTATTTTTTGATTATGTTAAATTTGAGTTATATGATGTTGTTCCTTATAAAAGGATAGGCATTTTGAAACCCAATTTGATATAAGTGGGCCTTTATAAAAGGTGTTTTTTCACCTTTACAACAGTTCTAATTATGGACCCTTACATTGTTTTAACATTTATGATACTACATTGTAATTCCTTTAATTAATCTAATATGTGCTATTACCTTATAATAATTAAGTTTTATCACATGAATTTTGTCCCTTCTCATTATTTTTCTTACACTGAATTGCTAACTTACTCATTTCTGACATTCCTTCCTTTACATTGAATTTTTGGCCTAAGCCATGAATTTCATTTCTGTAACATGTTCTAATTTTACATTGATAATTATGTATTTTTTGTTTTGAACCCTTTTTCCTGATCTTATTTGTTTACCACTTATTACATGAGCTTTGACCCTTAATATATCCTAACAATATTTATAAATTACTACAAAATCTCTTAATATATTAACTTAAGGTCTAGCCTTCATGGCCATTATTACATTCATAGATTAACAAACAATATCACAAACTACTTAGTGTACCATACTCCCATTCCATCAATTCTATCAAGCATTACTAGCTGACTATTAGATTATCGTTTATATGGGCCCCCTATAAATATTGTATTGTGGTAACAACATTTTCCTATTTTGCCTATAGGCTTAGTACAATTAATAACATGGTTTATTAACAATAACAAACATAGTCTTTGACATTAAAAAATTAATACAATTAACTACTGTCAAGGCCTTCACTAATATCTCATTCTGAGATGAGACCTTTTACCCTAACTTACTGTCAACTCAATTTACGGTTTTCTCTTTAAAGAGAAATAACATGATAAATCCTATGAGTATACAAAACTCTTTAAGCACATACTACTTTTATTTACTGGCTCTTACATGGTTTATACATAAGACCATTGCTTCACTTTCTCCCTTCCCCAATCGTTTATAACATGATCTTTGATCATCACTATTCCCTTCTTTGTACACTTATCACTTCACTCACTTATAAGTTTTTACAATTTTTTCTTAGACTAATGCATATACTATTTCTTACTCTTAATTATACCATTGCATTGCATTTTCTATAACTCTACCTACTCTCCGATCTTTTCTCTTTAATTATTATTATTAATTTATGAAGTACTGTTTATTTATTTTTTACCTGGTTATCAACAAGTTTTTACTTTAGTTTCTTTGGTTAATCTCTTTTTTTATTTTCAGTTCTTCATGCATTTATGTTATTTGGTAATTACTGTGGTCTTCACGGTCTTGTTGCTTAGCATGTCTTTATTTTAATTAGTGGTTCGTTGTTATACTTGTTTATACCTCTCACTTACCATATCTATTGGGTTTATCACGTTATTATAGTTTTCTTTGTGTTTCTCTTCTAATTTTTCTCCATTATAACTACTGTGTTGCACTATTTTCAATATTTAATTCTTCATCGACTGCTTTGTTTTCATTTGGAATTGACATACTATGCTTATAAGTTTTCTTATCATACTAGTACTCATGACTGGTGTTTTACTATTATACAGATTATAGGTCTATGGTGATGAAACGTACCGTCACAATAACTAACGAAAGAGTAACTTTGAAAAATAAAACAATGTAGCTAACTGCACAACGTAAAGGTAGAATTGTAGACTTTAAACAGAAACGATAAATGTTTTAGTAGTAGTGGTATGGTAGTTACCCCTCCTTCACACCGCTACAAGCGGGCGGGAACGTTGGTGGGGGAGTTTGGCGGGCTCGTGATGCTGCGAGAGTTGTTTGTAGACACTTACTGGAAAAGACCCGAACAAAGAATAAAGAATTGAAATTGGCATGTGGTCCCTAGATGGGCGATACAAAAAAAAAAAAACGAATAAGACCCAACGACGGGTTTTCGGTGACTGTACAACTTGAGTACATAAATAAAAGAAATTAAATAAAAAAATAAAAACGGACACGAGTATAAAAATCTACACGGGAAAGACATAAATTTACAAGGTATCAAGGTAGTCGTCGAACCCGCTACGCGAACATCGTCTCCTGTTAAATTTTAACCGCTTTATTTCACTTTAATTGTTATGCAAAAAACATTTAATCTCAACCGTAACAGTAGGTTGGAACAATAACGCATCTCGCAGGCAGACGTACAACGGCGTGTAAGAAGAAATAATTACACAGTAATGATTTTAGTATTGTTTCGTTAATTGAAAGGAACTTGTGTTGTTGGGGAGCGCTCTGAATAACCGATAACAGTTAACAGCATAGCATGGAATTACAATACACCAGCAGCGGGGCGGGGCGGGGCGCGCTCGCATACAACAAAACTTAATGCTCGCTGTTATCTGCGCGAAACTTGGTACTGTGCCTTGCCGTGGTACCATAGTACAGCACAATGAACAAACTTCTTTGTCGCAGTCACGCTGCTGTTGCGAACCTTGGCCCCCCCCCCCCCCAACCAAACATCCGTTGTGGAGAATCAGACGCAAGACGTCAATTATCGCAGCATGCTAATTGATAATACATCGAATCAAACATTATTCATAAATGACAACAAAAGATTCAGTCTAGTCAATTACACGATCGAGTCTTTTCTGTCGTTCCCCCACCCCCACGCTAACAATAAACCATTATCGTGCGAGTTATTCGTCTATTTCTGTACACAATAGTTCGTGGCGTTGTGTCTTATTTCCACAATAGTTGGTGTATTGGGCGGTATCTCCCATGAGGACAAACAGTCCTTCATGTACACTGTCCTGGACCACACGGCTGATATGCCCACAAACATATTGGAAAAATACGGCTATCTGATTCGTAGAAATCCTAAGCGCATAATCATCATCTTCACGCCCACGGTATGGGAAAGGTTCCGCCTTCAAAAATCCTTCAGCCATCTCTTCCTGGCTCTACCCACACACCTATGTCCTATAGGTTTATATTTCCACACTTATTTGACCAGTCTTGAATCTGACATTCTTTCTAAGTGTTCTTTCCACCGTTGTTTGTAATCTTTTAATCTTTTATTCAAGTTAAAAAACTTATAATTCTCCTCTAATGACCCCTCATTCTTTAGACGGTCAAGTTTAGAACACCTTTCAAACTCCTCTTGAGAGCGCCATTTCTGAGTCCTGTACATTACTGTATTGTTTCTTGGTCGCTGTCCATAATTCAAACCCATAGGCCAATACTGTACAGGGACTGTCATAACTTTGTAGAATTTTAGTTTTGTATTTCGACGTAACTTGTGTCTACAAATACGGTTGACTGTCCCACAGTTCGTCTGGAACTTACCTAACTCAACGAAAAAAATCATATCATTGCCAATTTCTTTTCTCACACAGTTAAAGTAGCGGCTCACATGTTTTAGAATTGGATCATTAATTATTATTTTCCTTCTCATTGGTCCCTAGCCTCGAAACGCCATTACCTTTGTTTTATTAGTGGAGATTTTCATACTGTACCGTTTGCAGATCTGATTAGCTAAAAAAAAGATTATTGTAAAGTAGATTCTGTATTTAGAAGTACAAGTAAGTCGTCAGCAAACAACATCACATTAAAATATATGTCTCGTGATGTCTTAGTACCAGGGTTCACTAGTAATTTCCATTTCCTTACAAGATCGTCAGGTATATAGGCCTACTGCACCCTTGCATAACACCTAACATAGATTGACTGATGTTTATTGAGAAATCCTAAAGAGTCTTTTCAATTGCTATTTTCTTGTTCTGTTATATAGGCCTTGTATAGTTCTGATAAGTTGTTGCGGGTATCTCCATCATTCTATATTCCTAAAGTGGAATTTAAAAATGCACATAATTGTGGCTCAGTGGGAAGATTTTGTTGACTTGGTGTCACATTAGGGTTAGGTTAGGTAGACGTTCATCAAGTCATAGTTTCCCGTCGTTCAAGTTGACCTTCATTAGTAATATTTTCCTTACATTCACGTAATACCTATTACAGGTTTTCTGAAATAAACTGAAGTGGTAAAGACGGTTAGTACCTATATTTTATGGACACAAAGTTTAGTTTGGTGTAGCATAATCTTTCCAACACTATAGGGGCCATGCCCCTCCCCCCTCCCCAAAAACTACGTTCACTGTTTCTACCTATATACTTTGAACTTAACGTTCAGAAATATTTTCCCATTCCAGTGTGACCATTACTTAAAGACGGAAGCATAACAGACAGCTAACGGAACGCCCTTTCCAATAAAACCTTGGTTTTGCGACAATCGGTAACAAATAGGCGTTTGAAGAAAAAGTCTCAAGAAAAGTAATGCAAGAGTCATTGGTATTTTGCAAAACACAGTCTCTAAAAAGCAGAAATGTACGAGGATTGTTCAATAGAATCACGTTTAGAGGCTGTAAAGCATTTTTTATTCAACGATTTTAAAAGAAGTCTCCATTAACATTAAGGCATGAGTCCCACTGTTGCACTAATCTGTAGATTCCCTGCTGGTAAAATTCTTGCGGCTGTTTGCGGAACCATTCCCTAACAGCAGACTCTACCTCAGCGTCCGATTTTAACCGCCGTCCTTTTACTGATTTCTTTAATGGGCCAAAAACATGATGGGGACAAGTCGAGACTGTAAGATGCATGTTGTAAAACTCCCAATTTCATACGACCAAGCAGATCTTGAATCGCCTGGGCTACATGGGGTCGAGCATTATCATGCAGAAGAAGACACCATTTGTGAGCTTCCTGGGACGTTTATTCTTGATGCTGACCCTTAAGCGTTTTAAGCTGTCAGCATATCGCTCAGCATTGATGTTGACATCAGGTTCTTTAAAATCTAAGAGCAGCACACCCTGATAATAAAAAAATACGGCCACCATTACTTTTCCTGCCGAAGGTTGGTACCGACATTTTTTCGCCTTCGGAGACTGTGTATGCTTCCACTGCACACTCTGACGTTTGGATTCTGGTTCGTAAAGATAACACCACGACTCATCACAGGCAACAGTTTAGTGTAGAAAGGCATTACCTTGTTGCTGATAGCGCATCAAATGCTGTAATGATAAGACCGAACGCAAATTTTTCTGGTCATCAGTAAGCACTAGTGGAATCCACAGAGCAGCAACTTTGCGATAGCCAAGACTATGAATGATGGAATGAATAGTTCCCACGGTGATGCTCAACATTTGATAAAGTTCTGTAACTTTGATGCAGCTATTTGCGCGTTAGGCAGTTTCCAGCTGTCTCACATTTTCATCTGATGCTGCAACATGTGCAGGTCCGGGATGGGCCAAATCTTTAGTTTATTCTCTTCCTTGCCGAAATTTATTGCACCATTCAACCACTGCTGTATGAGAATAACTATAGTCACCATAGACAGCTTTCATTCTCGTATAAATTTCCATTCGCTGACGCCCCTCAGCGGCCAAAAACTGAATAACGGCACGCAGATTACCTTTGGACGGATTTTCTATCATAAATGCCATTTTTCAACTCAGTCACAACGCTTACAAAAGAGCAAACTGCAAATATTTTTGACAGACGCGTCACTAGTACTTAAACAGACAATATAAACAAATGAATTCTGTTGCCATGGCGACGAAGTCACGGCTGCGCAGATTAAACGTGTTTCTATTGAACAATCCTCGTAGTTATGACAGAAAGTGGTATGCTAAAGCATGCCGAAAGCCAAAACTGAAAGCCGACCTGGTTAGAGTTATTACGGGCAATGATTTAGGGTAGGAAGACGAGGAATTTGGGAAAATTTAATTAATAGAACACACCATAAGGCACTATATGAGCATTTTGTCTTCGACGGAAGGGAAGTCCTTAAGAAGGACAGGACTAGAAAGAGCTATAAACATATTTGTCAGATGTCAGGACAGATGTAAGAAATCAGAACAGTGGTTGAAGCGACAGTACGTACCCTGTAGATATTAATTAAAATTCAATTATTTGACCATACACTTAAGTAATTATTAACACGCCATAATAATATTGTTAGCAGTGTATTTATTATTGTGATTACTAATGTATGCATGCATATAAAAGTGGATCGGTTAAGCGAGACATCGACTTGTTCATGACCGGTTCATCTGAATCAAATATCACAAGCAAACTGGGAAGCAAGGACGCAGAACCAACGCTGCTACCGTCCTAGCAACACAATCGACCAGATTTTAAAACACAAGCACAAGAAAACAACGCCGCAGAACCAATGCCTCTACGTTACACTGACATCAGCTGATTAAATCAACACTGCACTGCTCTCACAGTTGACACTCCCACAACACACACTGCTTCCTTGATTTCTTTCGCACATTTCTAACCACCACGACGAAGCAACGCCAAATACCGCAGAAGTAATGCTATTATTTGAAAACAAATATTATCAATAAATAGCACTGCTTCCGTAGCATTAGGCGTTATGTTTCTTTCCTCACTCACTTCATTTCACTTCCTAGGCCATTAACAGGTCGCCAAACAAACTAAAAAAAAACTTCAAGCAAGCCAATCTTATCAGATAATCTTCAATTACTGTGTACCTGATTGTAAACAACAGTAACCCATTTTTGAATATGGATGCAATGTGCACTATCGATTTTACCAAGTCGAATTTGTTCGCCGTTTTGAAAGGCGTCACGGCTACAACGCTCCACCACAACACTGACAACACTACGATTTCGATTCTGCGTCTACCAATTTAAATTTTAACCTCTTTGAAGGGCAAGAAATACAATAAACATCCAAAATTCCGATTTACAATAAATACTAGAGTACACATCCATTTTAATGGTTAGAGAAAGAAAAATATATGAGTAACATTTTTATGTAAAACATAGAAGATATTCAGAGTAAGACAAACAAAAAAAGAAACAAATAAAATTTTCACAAATTCTGTTTGTGATTATAATCACTAACACAACTTTCTTCATTAAAAATAAAATTTTATAGTGTTATAACCATGTGCAGTCTATTATCTTTGTACAAAACATGAGTGTTTGAAAAACATATGTATGTAAATGTATATATGAACCATTGTAGAAGATATATCGTGTACATGCATAGATGAATATGGGATGCATGCCAAGAGAGGATAATATACAATACAGAATGTACAAGAAATAGTCTAATAATATTCGAATTACAAGTATTATGTGGGAAACAACAGAACTGAAGAAATGGATTCCACATATAAACAGGAATGAAAGCAAAAGGGCGTCACACAAGTTTTAAAGATATGAAATGACAACATAGGAAAAAACATGCAAAAGGCAGCGTGAAAATAGCGGTCAGACAAAGTTAATGTCGAGTGATATAGGAATAAAGAAGAAGAAGAAGCCCGAATACAATATGGACACAAATGTGTGAGAAGAAAAAGACAACTACAATAGGTGGTTGCACCTATCAAACACCTAGAATAAAAACTATAATTAATTTTAGTTAAAATTGTAATTAAGTGTTACGTGAGTTCTTTCATTTTTTTAATAAAATATAAAAATTTACGCTTATGTACTTTCATACTATACGTTAATCTCAAAACAGAAGTCGAACATCGAAAAATTAGAATCAAAGAAACTTCTTGTTCTTCTCCATTTCAAGGATTAGGTTATATAAACCTGTTCCGGCACCCCGGTGCAACTGAATTGCGCTCACATGCCTAATAGACCGCTAATCCAACACCCGAACTGCGCTCACCATTTCTTATACCTGCGAAGGTCCTTGAAGAGACACTCGATCTGCGCTCAGTGTTTTACCTGGGGAATCAAACTAAAAAAAAACACATTTTCAAGACACTTAAATTTTTATTTTTAGTTAGGATAACACAATTTTTCCAAATTTATATGAAACACATTTTACAAAATTATATCTAGATATTTGCTCTCTGTCTAACTGAGCAATTTTTGTTGTATAAATTGTTGCCGTAATAAAACTTCGCGTCTTACATATCTTTTGTCATTCCTCTTTATAGAATTTAACTTAATGTAGGTATCTGTCTGCATGTCTAATAAAACTTTTAAAAATTAATGAATATTTGGATGAGACGATAAATTTTCACTTTTAAACTTTGAATGAAATGATTTAAATCGTACTCAAAGAGAGGAATTCTCTCGCTCTCGCTCTCTCTCTCTCTCCTGCCCATTTACAAACAACTGAACAGTAATAACTGTAAGAAGATATAATACATAATAAAGAATATCGCGGTTTATTTGTCAATACTAAAGAATCTCACACACCCAATCAAAAATAAATAACACTATCAGAGTATAAACTAACGTAATTATTATACGGTACAGGTCTCGCGACGGAAGGTATGATTGAGACGGGAGACGTTACAGAATGACGTACAAACGTGGGGCTAAAAAAGACGTAAACCCGATCAGTTATTTCACGTTACAATATATATATTGTTGAAATAAGACTCACTGTTTTCTTTGTATTATATATAGGTATGTAAACATAATCGACGTCATGAGACGTCATCATCAGAAATACAAATGAAATATTATGTTTAATATTTAATATTTATATATTATAAATGAAATATATACGTATAATATTTCATTTGTATTTCTGATGATGAAATACTATAACTAGTTTTTGACACGCTAATTTTTGAGGTTACGTACCTTTTCGAGAACTCTCCAGGGTACGTTCGGTAATAACTCTCCAGGTTATACAGCAACGTGTGGCGGGAAAACTTTACTTCGGACAGAATCGTGAGTTTAAGTTAAAACAAAATATAACATTTTAAACTTACCTAGACTGAGCAAGATGAAAACGGCAACCAAGAATTTTGAGTTCTTCTGGAAAAATTTCTTGCAGGCTCGCGTGAATTGCAACTTCAAAATCTATTATTACAGTACTGGGATTTAAAACATAACCCATCAGCGTGCACTTTTCTATTAATAATTGGAAAACTCTGCTATACGTAGACTTCTTCTTGTCTTTTAATAAGCAAAATACGACGGGTACATAAAAATTCATTGCATACGCATGTATAGTGAAGAGTTGGCCGAAATACTTAGTGCAATATTCGAATGTTCCGTCCATATACAATAAATCCTGTTGACACATAAACTCCAAGTTCTTTTCACATGACAAAATTACTATGTTGTCTAAAAAGTCATTGCACATCAGGAAAGGTTCGTTCGTACTTGTTCTTAAGTTTGAAGAATGTAAGAAATGTTGCACTTCCATCGTTGATTTTGGTAGTTTGGGCACTAACAGAAGTCGTGCATGATTGATGTTGTTGCGGATACACTTAATGTCCGTAACAGATAATGTTTCCAATGAGTGAGTTTCAGCTCTCATTTCAGACCGGATTAATTTTGAAGGTTTCGTTGAAATATCTTCTTGGGCTTTCCTTTTCACGACATTATTTATTTTTTGTCTTGATAACAACGCTTCGTTTGCTTCATGGTTATGTTCGCCACATTTTTTCGAAAATACCGCATTTAACGTATAAATTGTAGCCATACAGTTCTTCTCGGTGCATCTCCATACAACTTCTTCTGTTGATTTCACATCTCGATATTTTCGAAACTTGTAATTCTCAAAAACTAACAACGGTTGTCCTCGTTCACTCAACATAGTCTCCATCGTCGCACACTTAACAGTCGTCGACAACGTTTCAAACAAAACTGATATCAGAAATAATTTCAATTTTCATGTACCCAAGTGGGGTTTGGGGGAAATGCCAAGTATCCGTACTTTCGTACCTACCTGGCAGCAATAAACGCAGTTTCCAAGTATTCCTACTTTTAGTACATGGGGCCAGTGAGCGCAGTTCAGTAGGGGATGAAGTAACCTTTTTTCTAGCAAACCTACCTGACATTAATCTGAGCGCAATTCGAGTGCGTTCCGGCACCCAACTCATCCTCGGACGACCCACGTCTCTTCTACCAATGGCTTTATAGTTCAGTGCCGCTTTCGGCAATCGAACCTCTGTCATCCTTTACAGATGATCCCACCATTGTATTCTGTAAATTGAAATAATTTCAATTATGTCCTTTACTTAAGAGTTCAGCTATGATATCTTCATTCCTTATTCTATCTTGCAAAGTCAAAGAAGCTAAGGATTTTTTACAATGAATCGATTTTAATTAATTTTTTACAATTTTAATGAATCAATAGTTTTTTGGAATTTAAACGACACATATTTTTCTCCAGTTAATTGGCACCTTAGTTTCAACTTAGAGTCAAAGAAACTACGGTGCCAATTATCCGGAGAAAAATATAAGTCGTTTAAATTAAAACAAAAGAAAACTATTGATTCATTAAAAAATTCAGTTGCTTCTCCTGTGTGCTCGAGCACGTGTCTCTGCATACGTTTACAATCTTATAAAATTCAATTCTATCACGCCTTTATAAAAATAAATCAAAACTGCATTAATAATACTTTTGAAGTAATTGAAAAAAATGGTGTAAAAAATCTTTTTTTTTATTTTCCACTACATATAATAATTAAAATTTGGAAATAAGGAACTTATATAACATACATATGTACGAACAAGAGTCTTTGAAACGGTAAAAATATTGGTGATAGCAAGAAGGATTCCGATTGGAATGAGAAAGAGATTTGCTAACTGCTTTACATGTAGTGTTGTTTTATATAGCAGTGAAACTTGGACTATCAAAAAGAAAGAACAAAGGTACACAGAGTCTCAAAATGCGGTTGTAGCGAAGAATAATTACCAACTTTGTCGTGTTTACTTGCTGAACTGCTACTTGTCGTGAACCGGAGTCGAGGCCTTTCAGTGACTCCACCATTTTCAAATCATAAAAACCACGACCTGTCAGTCACATTAATATTTATTAATATCCAGTAAAATCGTAACATCACACACAAAAACGATAAACATGTCCAAAATTTACCCCTTAAATTTACAAATATGTCGTGGTTTAGACTTGAAAATGGTGCAGACACTGAAAGGCCTCGACCGGAACATGACAAGTAGCAGTTCAGCAAGTCAACACGACAAAGTTGGAATTACAGAGTCTGCTAATTCAAATAACAAGATGAACGAAGAATGATTAAGGTGAAATAGACTGACAGAGTCCGGAGATCCAAAGACGTACCACCATGGCTAACAAGGCATACTTCGCATTGCTGCCATCATTTAGGTCTGGGGATGTGCACAGAGAAACAAAAATCAAAATATATAGGACTGTCATCAGACCGGTGCTATGCTACGGGTGTGAGGCATGGACAATCACACAGAAAACAGTCGACATAGTAGACACCTTTGAAAGGAAAATCCTCAGACGCAAAAAAAGGCCCAATACAAGAAAATGGTTCATGGAGACTGAGACACAACAATGAACTGTATCAAATATATAAAGAGATACCCGTCTCAAAATTTATAAGAATACAAAGATTGCGTTGGGCCGGACATGTTATAAGAACGGAGGATGGCAGGAACCCCAAGAGGGCTTTGGTGGGTACACGGGAGGGAACGAGACCTAGAGGCAGACCGAGGAAGAGGTGGGAAGATAGAGCTTCAGAGGACGCGAGGGACACGGGGATAAGAAACTGGAGGAGGGTTGCAGTGGATAGAGTGGATTGGAGGCGGAGATTGGTGGAGGCCAGGGCCCGCTTGGGCTGTTGTGCCATAGGAGGAAGAGGACACTGACAAAGTGAGAAATGATGGAGTACTGACGAGAATATGAGAGGAAAAAAAACTACTGAAAGTAACAAGAAAGATAAAAACATCTTCGTTGAGCCATATACGTACTGTCTGTAGCTGAGGATGAGGAGCATGTAGGAGGAAAGACCGGGAGGACAAGAAGAGAGAGATTGGGACGCGGTGTACACATGCAGCGTTATTAACACTAAAATATGAAATATCCAACCGACCAAAAATCTCGCTCACTAATTAGTGCATCTTTCACAGTTCAAAGTCGGTGGTGACCCATCATGTTCAATTCATCACACCGGTTCGGATCTTCTACCTTACGGATCAGTTGTTCCAGCGTTCAGCGTGTTGATTTCCTGCATTCGGTCCATCCACCGTTTCACGAGATCGTTACCGTTCTACGTTTCCCAGGATAGTGGATTTTTCCAGACTGTCGCCGACATCTAAACTGGTTTTAAGTATTAATTTATACTTTGTTTACTAGATTTGACAGCACTGAAGTGTGGTAATATACCGTTTGCATGGCACAGGAATATGGAAACCTCGGACACAATATGATCTCATATCAGAACTGATAGCCAACACACACACACACACACACACACACACACACACACACACACACACACACACAATATATATATTAGTGCTGCCTCCCGTAGCAAGGCAGTTGTGCCAAGTAATCAGTGGTATTCACAGGGTAGTGTGGTTTTCTTAAATTTGTATTGTAAATATGGAAGACGTTAATACTTGAAAGGCTCATTGCCGAGATCCCGCTTCCGAACATTACAAAAACGAACCAAACGATGCAAATCGGATGCAAAACATATCGTACGATATAAATTGGATGCATAAAAGGGATGCAGAAGAAGAAGAAGAAGAAGCAGAAGAAGAAGAAGAAGAAGAAGAAGAAGAAGAAGAAGAAGAAGAAGAAGAAGAAGAAGAAGAAGAGCGCTAATGTCCCGTTTTCGTGACACAGGAAATACGGAAACCTCAGACACGATATGATCTCTTTGTCACAACTAACAGCTAACAGCCAACACATATATATGTAATGTGTAATGGCAGGAGCTTTAGTATGCAATGGCACGAATAATGTAAAGTGTAGTATGTAGTACAATTTAGCGGCGAGTAGGTAAGGTAATCGTGCGTGATATATTTCTCGAATGCTGTTTGTGTATGTGTATGTACGTAAGTGCAGTGCAGTATTAGCTATCAATGTGGAATGGAACAGACATCTGTGTACGACAGTGCTATTACTGCCAACAAAGCGTTCCTCTCTATTGGATCATATCTACTCAGCATTATGTACACTGCCTTATTACATCTCAGACTGCTGCACTTTGTAACACAGCATACGAATGCTATTCTTGTGGTATAAAAATAAATTGGAAGAAAACAAAAATCATGCGCTCAAGCGATCGATAGACAATAGACCGATAGACGGGAAACAGACGGTTTAGGTTAACTTCAAGAAGCAAAACTGCAGAGTTCTGCTGTAACACAGCAAGGGAATCGCGGGCATTAAACGTAGAACAGTCAAAAGTCAAGGAAGCATTCTCCAAAAGACAAATTTTTGACATCCAAGAAGTATTTCCTTGGAAACGAGAAAGCAATTTACGAAGTTATAGAAACAATTTGGACTTATAGAAACTATACTATAGAAACTAAGTGCAGGTATCCTATAAGAACTAAGATAGTCAGATTTTGGATCAGGTTAGTCATTGTAATTTCCTGGGCTGCAATATCTCATATGGAACTGATATTGATTGGGATAGTAAGCTAACAAATTTTAGACGCATCTGTGGAACGATTCATAGGTACCTGAAAAATAAAACAAGGAAGCATATCCGAATGAAATTTTACAAAACTGTGGCTGTCTTCGCATTCCTGTATGCTAGTGAGACATGGACTCTTGGTAAAAGGGACGTGCAGAGGATTCAGGCAGCCGAAATGAAATTTTTTAAGAGGGACGCAAGGTTGCTCTCTCTTGGATCGGAGAAGGAACGAGGATATTAGACGCGATTTAAACACTGTATCATTGCACCAGAAGATTGAAGACCACAAAAGGAGATGGTATGAACACTTAAATCGCATGCTTGATATCCTCTCCCTTGGGTTATCACCTTACTGGGAAGAGAGATGTCGGTAGATCGAATAGGAGATGGGTTCCAGAACAGGCCTAAGGCCTAGTCCTTAGAATGATGATAGAAAAGCAGAAAAGAAGATTATTGAGATTTTCCATTGGTGGGTCTGAAGAGAATTACTGAAAATATAGTGGACATAGTTCTAAATACGTTCTGACAAGACTGGGGTAAAGTAGGGAGCTACTGAAAAAAAAAAACTGTGGAAAGCAGAATAAGGTTATTCACTTACTACGATATTGTAGCTGGTTAACTACGTTTTTTTTGTAGCTCTATGAGATCATGAAGGCAGTGGCGTAACAACAGAGGGGATCTGGGGATCGATTCCTCACAGCTATTCTAAGCCAGTGTTGCGTGTGTAATAATAACACTTATAAAATAATTGTAAAAATAAAAGTGATTAAAATATTTATTTATAAATTAATATATTAAATTAATAATTAATTAATATAATAATTTATAAATTAATATTATTAATAAAATAATATAATATAATAATTAATATAATAATATTAATTAATTTACTGTATATTATAAATTAATATATATTAATATTTATACTAAATATATAAATTAATATAATTCTTAATGATGACAATCACACAACATTTGGTAAATAACGTACATGTATTTGCAGCATTTAAAAAACGATTACAAAAGCGCCAGAAAGTAGATAAGGCAAATCCTGTTAATCTACTACCTTTATATTTTTCGACCTAACTTCTCGACCAAGGCTTCCAGGTGGAAAAACTACATGGATAACCTGACAGTAGACGAGTTGACATAAAAATCGAGGGGAAGCAAACATTTACATTGGGCAAAAATTAGTCACAAGAAACATGAACTGGACAACGTTACACGGAAATCTGAGAATCCGACGAAATTTCCTGACCCAACATCAGCTGGACACATACATATGAACAAACGTACCTGGAAGCCTAGCTTCGATATCATTTTGAAGCCGTCTTCTTGATTTTTCGTAGTTGAAGGATTGCAAACAACACAGTATGAAAATCCCCACTACAAAAACAAAGGTAAATGGCATTTCGAGGTAAGGAACCAACAAGAACAAAAATAATAATTAATGATCAAGTTATAGAACAGGTGAACCATATTAACTATTTGGGAATTGATATTGGTTATGATACGAATTATGACACTGATATTGAGTTAGGTAAGTTCCAGACGATCTGTGGGACAATCAGTCGTATTTTAGGAAACAAGGTATGTCTAGATACAAAATTAAAGTTTGACACAAAGTTAAAGGCGGTCCCTGTTATAGCAACAAAATTTCTAATTAATTTTTTTTTTGTAAGTGAACGTTGTAACTAGGGTTTGCTGACAGCTATACAAAGATATACGATGGCTCGGTAACATGTGTTGTCCAAGACAAAGGAAGACAGGGTGTAGGAGAACAATGCCTCTGTCGCAGCAGCTGTTCGGTTAAGCGAATTGCGGGTGACGCGCTGGACCTTAGAGAAACAAAGGAGAAATGCATCGCTAAGAAGAGACAAAGAATGACTGACAGGGCGACATAGCGACGCTATCCAAAAGACAATAAGCCAAGTGCGTTGAGCTGCACACCAAACGCGGCGTTACGGTGCTACAATAGACAGGAAAGGCCCGGCTTGAGTGATGACAATACGTTTGCACAATGAACGAACGGCGGGACGTCCAGCTTTACCAGAAGGGTACACGGCGAAGGAAGGCCTGGAGAGCAGATGTAGCAGCTGTCTGGGACACTCGGAATTGACCACACTCGTTGTGGGAACGGCTAGGAGAAACTAGTAGACAATGCGAGCATTGGTCACGAGTAAGAAGCAGTACACGTGTTGAACCAAAGGCCAGGTGAGAGGCCACACAGCAATTAAAAGCACTTTGTCTGAAGGGACAAGACGCCAAGATACCAGGGTGATGGACAGGCGTTAAATTGGTCATCCGCCTCAAACGATGGGTGGAGCCAACCAGGAACTTGTAAGGGTAGGGATTAAGGAAGCCTATCAGAGTCGAGAATGGAGGAGAACGTTCCTACAAGAAGTGGTTGCCAAGGAAACGAGCTGGAGGAACGAATAAAAAACGAGGCCAGAAGAAAATCTAGAGTTTTAAAGCGGAGTTTCCACCAGAAAACAAACGAAAACCAATAGAAACGAAGAAGTTGAGAAGTCGAGTGGGAAGAAGAGTAGGTAGTGGGATTTTTGGGGTATAAACTAGAGTGTTGACCGCGAGCGGAGGTCTTAAGTTATTAGTCACATATCGGAGAGTACGATCTCTTAGAGTCTTAAGTCTTGTTTCATAGATCAGAGAGTATGATCGCTGGAGTTGTATATCGGAAGTCTTGTATCGGAAGTTTTATATCTTATATCTAATCGCCGAAGTCGAGAGTCAGATATCAAGAGTCGTATAATTTATATATCGGAACTGACGGGAGTGCGGATGCCGTAACAGAGAAAAGTCGTATCGGTTGAAGAATCGGTGTGAGTTTATGGGTACGAACAGTCGAGAATCGGAAGCCGGTAATGGAACTTAGTGTTTTTTAAAAGACATGTCGAAGTATAACTAAAATCGACTAAGTTGGTCGTCTTGAGTTAATACCATTATCAAAGACGTTAGTCCGATCTGAAGTGCGGTAAAATGTGTAAGAGATAGACAAAATGTCGAAATAGTGATAGCAAAAGAGAACCGGTAGAGAACTAATTACGGTCATGAAATTAGAGACAATAATAACTATTAACACCATTAAATATAAACAAATGGCATGTTAACAAAGTTAATCCGCGGAAAAACAGTGCGAATAAAAATACAGAGCATACAACACTTAGTATATTTCAATAAATCCTTAACATACTCAGAATAATGTAATGACACTTGAGTAGAAACAATTCAGCAAAATTTAGAGTTATCAAATAACATGTACTAAAATTCGAAAGTCCAATCACCAGATCTAAACCAAAAGTTATATATCTGTGTCGGAGTGCGAGAAGAGAAGTGACTAGTGCGAGTGCATTCTACGAGGTGATAATACCAGCCGCAAGGACTTCCAGAAACCTGGAGAGACAAGGAAACAGGATGACAGCGCAGAGGACTTTTCGCCGTCGAATGGATTAACATACATCAAGTAAAATTTATATTCATGCACTACTAATTAAATAAAACACTGTCTGTTCATCTGAAAGAACTCATAAGTAATAACATTTAAAGAAAGTAATAACTAGTAGCTAGTCAGGGTAAATTCATAAGACAACTATTACAGATGATAGTAATTTATATCCAATCTTCATGAATCCATTTATTAGGAATTGTTTAATATAGACTAATATGTATAATAATGATGGTTAAAGTCTAATAAGTATCTAGAAGAATGCTATTAATTATAATACATTAAGTTAACCTTGTAAAGCCTTCTGTATGTTATCAATTATTTGAAAACACCTGAAGATTAAAATTTTAGTATATGACATAAAAGAAATTGAACAACGACTTTTAAAACAATAATTTAATATTACGTAGGTATAAGTAATCAATAACAATCACAAACAAATTATTATTCTATTTGACGCTTCACCTAGGAAACTTAAGAAGATTATAAAATTACAACTTCATACGTAGTAAATTGGGAAGTAGTTAACAACCCAATTAATTAACATCAAAACACATTATCTTTATCCTTGACGCCCACACTGCGGCGCACACACTATAACTGTTCAATTTGGCACCACAACAAGGTGGGAATTAATTAAATTGAGTCATTAATGAATAAATTAATTAAATTAAAAGAGCACACACACACACACACACACACACACACACACACACACACACACACACACACACACACACACACACACATTATAGTTATATTTAGCGCCCCACGTTGGGAATCACATTAATTAAATTAAAAGACACACACACACACACACACACACACACACACACACACACACACACACACACACACACACACACATTATAGTTATATTTAGCGCCCCACGTTGGGAATCACATTAATTAATAAATTATTTTTAAATTATTAATAAATTAAATTAATAAATTAAAATTGAAATTATAGGTACCATTAGTAAACAATAAGTGTTCCATTAGTAAACAATTGATGTGTATATTATAAATACATCACATTATCATTAACGCCTAGAAAGAATGTCAGATTCAAGACTTGTCAAAGAAGTCTGAAAATATAAACCTATAGGACACTGGTGTGTGAGTGGACCCAGGAGGCGGTGGCTGGAAGATCTTGTTTGAAGGCAGATCTTGCCTATGCCGTGGTGTGAAGGAGTAAACATAATTTACTAAACGACACACGAGTATGAATCAGAAATTCCTACACAAAGGCATTGTATAAAGGATTATTGTGGACTGGTTGGCTCACATACGTAAACCACAAAATTGTGTAGCGAGGAATGGAGGTCAGTTAACCAGATTATCCGTGTCTGTATTGTACTGCACGGTTCACGCAGACAGACAGACAGACAGACAGACAGCACAACTCGATTATTGCCGGTGAAACCTTTTATCCCAAACATACGCAAAGGACACCACACGGAACACAAAGCCGATGTAACGGTACGCATTAATTGTATTACCCGTTGTGACGTGTTTGCGCTGTTCCGACTAACAAAAACACACAAACATTTCTTTCTCTCTTCTCGTGTTCGCTCGCTTTATGTCTCCTATGACTTTGTCGTGATTTCTTTTCACAGCCTTCTAGTACACCGGTTCATGAATTTCCTTTCTTCCATAGCCCTAATGATGGTTTCCCCTCACATCACAACCGATGTTCGTGTTGTCTTTCTTTCCCCTGACGTGCTGTCACTCTGATATTCCTTTGGACCGTCTTGCAGTGCCGTGCCCATGTAGTGCCTTGTTATCCGACGCTGTGCTTTGCAGTCGTAACTTATTATGCCCTTGGAAAGGATCTGACGCAGACTGACATGTACTACAAGCGATGGAAATGTAGATCTGAAGGAGAATGATTAAAATGACTAAATCTGTATCGTTCCACACATGTGATTAAACTTCTCTATTTTTTTGACATGATAATGTCTTTTAGCTTGAAATCGTTTGAAACTTTCTGTAACATGTAATGCTGTATGACGTCATCATTGCGTGACGCTTCCACACTTTCGATTCCCCACAGTCTAGAAATTTGATATGTAAACGCATCAAGACATAAATAATCGCTGCTGACATTGAGTTTAGCAAACGTTTTAGTGAGAATAAATTTGGTTTTACATGCTCTTTTGTCTGTACTGCATCGTTTGAAACTTTCTATATAATATGTAACGCTGTATGACGTCATCATTGCATGACGTCATTGGGATTGTTGTATTGTAAATAAAGGTTTGTTTTGATACGTCGCAATATGTAAATAAAGGTTTGTTTTGTGCTGCGGTGAAATACACTGCTGCTGATATATATAGTAACCAAACGTGGCGACTGACTAAAACAGCGTTCGACAATGGATAGCAGCGACGAGAAGGCTCAGATCAAGAAATGACAAAATGCCGAGCGAGTAAGAAAATGTCGGAAACGAAAGAAGCTCGAGAAGGAACAGCAACGAGCGGCTGCTGTCGGCGGTGAAGCTTCGGTACCAGCGGCCCCATCGCAACAAAAACGAAAGGAAGATGACTTGATGCGCGAAGAATTGAACGAGTACTTAATAAATACACCGTTCGCGTCGACGATGACTGAGCAGGAGAAAATCGATGCATTCTACAACACGAAACTGGAAGAGAAGCGAAGGAAAACCAACGAACGAGTAAAACGTTGTAGATTGAATAAGAAAATTGAGATGGCAACTAAACGCAACATTTGCGCAAAAGAAACAATCAGTCAGTTAGTAACCATAATAATGTTGCGTTTAGCTGGCGGCTGAAAGACATTATCATGCTCTTAAGCTTTTACCATTTGGTAAACGGTACTGTATCATTTTTTTTGTCCACATCTATCTCATCAACATAAGACTATTCACATCCAAGGAACCTGAATGAATGCACTTGCTTAATAAGTTATTCAGGAAGAGATGACTGGAGGATCTTTGAAGGCGGAACAGGCAGCACCTTGCCTGTACCGTGTTGTAAAGATGATGATGATGATGATGATAAAGTAAAATGGAGTTGTATAGGGAGACTAAAGGAAAATGAAAAATCGGTATGGAGCACCATACATCACTTCCACCTTCTAATTAATTATAAAATTATTTTTAATACGTAAACAAAAACTCAGAACGAAACCAAATGTATCAGCATGCTTTTGGTAAAAACGCTGAGAAAGATAATCAAAATTACGAAACGTGCATAGTTGTTAATACCTTTTTAAAAATAAAGAATTAATTTGATTAAATTATCTTTTATTTAAACAACGAGAAAAAAAGCGAATACCGCCCAGCGTTTGTTATCTGTAACTTTCTGAAAACGAAAAATTAATTTGTTTACGTACCCGTGGTGACATACCATGGAACGATATCAATTGTTAATATTTTATTGAAATTTTTAAGTTTTCGGTCGAATAAATTTATAACATCAATACAAAAAATTACCCCCTCCCCCTTCAAATACCCTTTTCATTTATAGATATTTCATCTACCTTTCTACAGTGGATTATTGTGACTTTATTTTCAGGATACTTTATTTATCAAAATTAAGTACTCTCCTCTTGTTAAAACGTAAACCGTTATAGGTAAACTACCCCTTCCCCTTAACCGATCTTCACGAAAATCAATAGGCCTTGAGTCCTCTGCAACTCGGGCACATATGCAAAAAATTCTACACACAGACACTTTTCGGAAAATGACATTTCTTCGTGTTTTGAAGGTAGTACAATCAGAATTTGCCCTTATCGCGAACACGATTTTTTTCGCGATCACCATACATACATTTCCTTACGGAACATGGAAGTAAAAATGAAGATTTTTATTGCTGCATTTTACATAGAAAATAACATATTTTAAGACGAACGATCAGTTGTTTAAAATATTCTTGGGGCAACGTCGTTAAATTAAAGTCCGAAGAGACAATATAAATGGATTTTTTTCATATGTTCAGAAAGACTAATTTTCACAAGATCGATTACAAATGCAAATTTAGAATTAAAGTGATACCTACCCATGTTAAAAAAAAACCCTGTGTTAGCGTGTGCAAGTTTTCATCCTGGAAGTGTTTCACTTCACAAAGTGAAAAGTAAAACCAGTTTTTACAAAAAGCTGAAACGTTTTCAGTGCGGAGAACATTTGTATTCAAAATATTTGAATGGCTTGAAAGAAAAGTTTTAGGTTTTGAGTACTTAAGGCTGAGTACTTTTATCTGTTTTTGCAAGTTTTGTTTGGTACTTGAAACAAAGCCATTAACTCCCTCGTGTCTTGAAGTGTAGTTAAGGGTTGTCTTGTTGATTGTTAAGAGATCTTCAGTAACTGTGTGTTCAAACCGTCAATTAGCAATCAGTTAAGATTCATTTAATATAACTTCCGAATTAACGTTTGGCTGTGTAGAAGTAGTTGTGATTCGGCATTCTTTCGACATTTCCAAAACTTAACACTAGACACAGAAATGTCAGTTAAAAATTGTCTTTCATTTGATTACCGTTCTAGGTTGCTAGCCATTGTATTCGTTCAGCCTTTTCGAATCTAACAGTGTCAATAGCTCATCTATCTCCTGGTTATTTCTTGTTTTCCTTTCATAATCTTCTTTTACCGGACCGTCAACACCTTACAGTCTTTATTTCAGAAACCTTCTTAGTGTTACTTGTTCCTTTTTATCAGTGTCCACGGAAGTAAAAGATTCGAGACATCAAGTAATGCGAGTTATCGAGGTTCGACTGTTGTAGTGTCCAACATTTCCTACACTGTAAAATTTTCACCTCGAAGTACCCACTCTGCACTGCGTTATCTCTCATTTTTGTATTTAATTCAAATTGAAATCCGTGAAGAGCTCTGGTGTGTTGTGACGCAAACAAACGATTCAGAACTGTTCCGTTTATTAATTCGCAGTCACGAACGTGGTCGTGGTCAGACATAAATTTTTGAATTTTAAATACATCGTCGGAATTGGCGTGTGAAGGACTCGATTATGCGCGCCCGCTGTCGCTACAGCCAATAAAAATTCAAAGCCACACACACACAATTCAAGTCACGTCGATACAAATCGCGATGTCAAACCCAATGACACTGTCTGCTTTAAATAAGACTAGCTGCTCTCAAGAGAAGGAGCAGAAATCTGGCGCGGCACAGAACACCTGTCGTTACTAGAGGTGGGTCGATATACCTATAACAGGTATTTTGGAAAGATATTTTTGTGGAACGGATATAACACCGACTGAAAAGTTTAAACACCTGTTCCGATTCAACGATAACTGAATACTGACAAGTCGAAATACCCGTTCGGATTACTCGCGGCCTCGCGGTTCCGAGTCCCCTACGCAACTAACGAATAAACAAGTAAACGAGTACTGCGAGTACGAGTACAAAGCCATTTTTTGGTTCTGAATACTTCATTCTGGCGACAAGGGGCACTGTTTCCAACCAATAGCTGTTGTAAGTAGAGGTGGGGCGATATTTTTGACATAACCGGTATTTTGGAACGATATTTTTACGGAACGGTTTTAACAGTGACTGAAAAGTTAAAATACCTGTTCCGATTCAACGATAACTGAAAAGTCGAAATACCCGTTCCGATTACTCGCGGCTTCGCGGTTCCGAGTCCCCTATGCAACTAACGAATAAACAAGTAAACGAGTACTACGAGTATTATGAGTACACGAGTACAAAGCCACTTTCTGGTGCTGAATACTTCATTCTGCGCATGTGTCGATTGCCATACAAGTACGAAACGAAGCAAAACAGCGAGGTTCAGAATATCTCTATGCCAAAGACACGAAGCTGTTTTTAATAAATGAAAAAAATTATACTGATGTTACATTTATTCTCGTGTGTTATGCACATATATAATACAGATTATAATAACAAATTATATATTATACTATTCACCAAATTGGTTCATTTTGAAAAAGGGAATTAGCCTACATTGTGTTATATCCTAAGAGCGGCTGATAGGTCATATAGTACATTCTGTTAATGTGATTTCGGAGATGATTTTAACTTCACTGAACATATGTAAATTTTTTTGACATTCTTTGTTGTGCTATTACGTGCACTCTAAATTTCATTGCCAGAGTTTCGCAACTAATTTGTCTAAATAAAATGGAATCAATAATGTAATATTAAATCTATGTCAGTTTGTTTACTCCTAGTGAAAACTTAAATCAGTATTCTCAAAGGGACATAGGCCTATAAATTCTCTTGTTTCTTATTTTCTTTTAAACAGTAACAGCTTAATAAAGTCACAGTGTAAAGTAACACTGTTAATACTTTTAGTTTCAATTTATTTCTTATAACAAATTATATAATACATGTATATGTACACTATATTAGGTATATATATAATAACAGGTATTTGTACGTGTTTTTTTAACGGTTTCGTTCGTACCTGTTATTTTCAAATACTATACCTCTAGTATAGACCAACTGGTAGTAGGGATCGTGGACGTAAACCCAGGAAGTAGTGGTCAGAGACTCTATAAGTCTGAAATCTCTGAAGTAGCACCATCAATGGAGCGAAGAAGAAGAATACTACAATGGTATGGCAAGTAAATAGAATGAACGAAGCAAGGTGACTCAAAGGAATGTTAAGAGTGGGGAAAATCAAAGAGAGAGGTACTTACTAGCTTTGCAAAAATATTAGCAGTTGTCTTATACAAAATACAGGTACTTAATTACATAGTTGAAGTAGTCTTTCACTTCGCTCACATTATCCAGCGTTGTTAATTGTAATTTTTTCAGCCTGTTTGTCTTTAATTTTTCAGCATTCCGTGTTTCTTAGAGCTGTCTCTTACAAGCGGGGGTTTACTGTAAATACTGAACAAACCTGTTTCGTACCTGTTATTTACAAATACTAGTTTAGCACACCTCTACCAATGACACTGTCTGATAGCTTTGAATAAGGCAGGCTGCTCTCAAGAGAAGCAGCAGAAATCTGGCACGACACAGCACACCTGTTGTTACTGTGTATAGGCAGCCCTCATCAGCATTCCATTCTATACGTCTATTGTGTACCCATTACTGTGCCCGTCAGTTAATTGAATCGTGTTATCTATATTACTACCGTTTCAAATGAAACCATCGACTTCATTCAGCACGTACGATGTGTCTTTCTAAAATAAAAAAGACACAGTGGCGTATCTAGAATTTGGTTTCTTGGGGGGGGGGGGGGGGGAGGGAGTCCGAGGTCGGGTCGGTTTCATTCAAAACAAAAAACTAGTTAAGACTAATCAATGTGACTACTTTAAAGTGGCGGAAAAACGCGTGTGATAACATCCTTGAAATCAGTCCCATTAAACTAAACGGTAATAACACAATAAAGATAAGAGTTATTGAACCATTGTTTACAAGATCCTTATTTACTGAATTCTTCTTCTCCTGATAGTTCCTATCCGTTTCGGATGTTGGTTTTCATACAGACTATTTTAACTTTCTGTACTGCTGCACGGAATAAGTCAGTTGTATTCCTGCCGAACCTGAGGTCCACGATATTCTCGGTCGCCCAACTCGTCTCTTTCCAAGTACTTTTCCCTGTAGTATGGAGTGCAATAAGTAAAATCTCTGTTCATTTCTCATGAGATGTCCCAGATACTGAAGCTGCCTTATCGTCACTGTGTTAATAACTTCCCTGTCTTCCTTCATCTTTCTAAGAATTGAATTGATTGTCCTATATTAATATTTTACACGCAAATTCTAATACTGTGTAATAAACCTGTTTGTATATTTAAAAAAGAACTAGTACTACATTAGCGTACACAGGTGAAAAAAACAAAATACAAACAGCCTAAAAATTAAGAGATTAACAAAATACATCAACCTTTTCGACCCACTTTAGGGGAGGTCCTATCCCGGTCGTCCTCCCCGCTCCGTAAATACGCCCCTAAAAAGACATTATAACATAATAGTTTATCTTCAAACCTATATGGAAATCCTTTGTGCGTTCAATGTATCTCTGTTTTGAGCTACATCCTGACTGGCCTATATAGATGAAAAAGAAATCCAAGACGAACTAAACACAATAAAAGTATCTAGCAACAACGGATACAACAGAACAATAGTCAATAAACTCCTACACAAAACACAAAACAAACAACAGACAAAGACAGAAAACAACAAGTTCATAACACTAACATACATCAATAACCACACACTGTGAAAAAATATCCCACAAATTTAAAAATGCAGGATACAGGATCGCATACACATCTACAAACAAAACAGAACACAACACAAAGAACAAAACAAATTTGATTTACCTGGTATCTACAAACTACACTGCTCAGGATGTAACAAATTCTACATAGGTCAGACAGGACGCTGCTTCAAACAGATACATTGAACACACAAAGGAACTACATTCCACCACCGTATCCACCTTTGCAAACCACCTCATTGAAGCAATCCACACAAACACAAACATAAACTCCAACATGGATATTCTACACGTACACACAAAACGCCAGAAACTAGACACTATTGAACAACTAGAAATATACAAACACATAAAAACGACATCCTAAACGAACAGACACAATTCAAATCACACATACTATTCGAACATATCACACCGCTCACCACACAATATCGATCTTCCAAACGATGGCGCCGTCAGGAAGAACAAGACGAACAGCGCTCCTAGTGGCAGCCTCTGACGAAGTATAATAAGCGAAAACTGGTTCAGGCTATAAGGTAAAAATTTTACATTCCAAGTCAGTAGTATTATATTTATAATTTGAAATTATCGTAAAAGGTCACGTGTTTACCCATACAAAGACAAAAACAAAAAACAAATGAAAGGCAATTTTTTAAACTATTAAAAAATCTATGTAACAATCACTAGCTCTAAAGGTTTATAACTTCTTTTTTTTTTTTTGGAAAAACCGAATTTATCTCCTTTTAACCCCCTATAAACTTTCCTCCGTTTGTACAAATCTAAATGTTTGCTAAACTTGTGTTGCTACCACTAATGCTCACTTACATTTCCATGAGTGCTTTCAAGCCTCCCGGGTCATCTTCAGATGGAAACACCGCTTTCATCTTCAGATGAAAACCCCTTCAGATGAAAGGTTGTTTCCATCTGAAGATGAGCCGGGAGGCTTGAAAGCGCTCATGGAAGTGTAAGTGAGTACTAGTGGTAGCAACACAAATTTAGCAGAAGTTAGACTTAACCACTAAATTGTATTTATCGTTTAAATCTAAATTTGTTAATATTAATTTCAATTATTTTTAGACAGACACAAATTTAATACACTTTAGTATTAACTTGAACTTTCCAGCTATCGAATCTGCGACTGATGTACGCGTATCCACCAAGTATCACTAGAGGGCTATAAACACGAAGAGGGTTGCGGAGCCGCGGCAATAAAGTACAACAGCCTTCAGCACGATGTAGAGTTTGTTCAGCAAAACACACGTAACGTCAACAATCAAAATATAAAATTATATCCGCACAGAAATATAAAATATATGACTAATAATCCGGTTTTTTTCTAAATGTAACTTATAAAATTCGAGCGCACACACAAAACGTCGAATGCGCTTCCGTTCAGTTTTATGTCGTCTTAATGTAAAAACTCCAATAAAAAATAACTTCAGTCGAAGTTTTATAACTTGAACGAGAAAGAGAAAAAACATTAAATGTAGGGCTACATCATTTAGCCTAGAATAGCTTCGTATAATACTGACCGTGTCACGTTTTATGCTAACATTTGTATGTACTTTTCAATGTGTTGTGTCATGGTTTTTATAACGACTCTAGTAGAAGGCCGGAACATTAAACGTGGCAACGTTGCGTCTGAGGCCTATAAGCATAGTGTAAAAAAATAGCTAAAGTGAACATGTTATATGTTGATTTAATTTCATAGCATTACTAAAATCATGAGTAGGCCTATTTATAGCTAAATCTAAACTATAAGTCTGTGCGCACTTATTACTACACCTATAGGCCTACATTTAAGTTGAAGAAATTAGTGAATTAGTGTTAGGCCTAATGAATTAATTTTGTTCGAATTATTGAATTCGTATCATATGAATGAGTAAATTATTACATTTCTTAAATAATATAACAGTATTTTACATAATAACTTTTAATTTCCAAAAAGTGATTAATTATAAAACCGCTGTTACCCGCCAATTAAAAGTGACGCGATTTGATTATCGAAATACATGAATTCAGAGATCGTCTAGTCGGCCTCAAAGCCGGTCACGGCTGTGTTAATCTGAATCGGTGAAATTAAGACAGTCAGAGAAGCGAGCAGCGAAGAGGGACGTCGCTTCGTGACTGGTCTCGATTCCATGACCACCCACGAATCTCCTTCAGTCATAATAATATGGTATGTAACTCTTTTCCGTTTCATGTCTACTTCCAGTGATCACACAGATAGTCAAAAATTAAATTTTTATAGTGAGTTTATAGGTGTTTTTTCTATATTTTTTCCTAGTAGCCATTAACCCATCGCTGTATTGTCCACAATAGTGGTTATGGTGGTGTTCCCCGCAGGGTTGCTGCAAATGCAGGAAATGTTAAATTTCCCTAGATCGCAATTTTTGTTTATTGTCCAAAATTTCTCCCAAACTCTATAGTATAGTGGGATTACTTATACGTTCATATTAACTAAGCGATCGATACTTTATAATGTTGGTCGTTAAGAAATAACGTTAAAGCGTATAAATTAACCTTTGTATTTGATCTAGTTGCGAGTTAAAAAAACAAATTGTGAAAACTACTCTCAGGGGTGTGAGGGCGTGGTCTTCCATTTTCCGCAACAGGCGTTTCAACTTCGTCGTGGAGGAGACCATCTTCAGTGTCACAAAGGACTTAAAATCGTAATCGTACTGACAAGATGTCCGTGAGTAACACCACCGTACTGTGGCAAACGCTGTTACTCACGAACACCTTGTCATGAAGACGACCTCCATGGCGATGTTGAAACGTCTGTTGTGGAAAATGGAAAACCACGGCCTCACAATCCGGACAGTAGTTTTTACTTCCATGTTCCGTAAGGAAATGGAAGAAGTATGGTGATCGCGAAACAAATCGTATTCTAGATAAGGGCTGATTCTGATTGTAGTACAGTCCAAACAAGAAGAAAAGTGATTTCCCGAAAGGTGTGTGTGTGTGTGTGTGTGTGTGTGTGTGTGTGTGTGTGTGTGTGTGTGTGTGTGTGTGTGTGTGTGTGTGTGTGTGTGTGTGTAGAATGTTTTCAATGGCGAACGATAACTGTCGCAAATTCAAACAGAATCAAATAATTTTTTGCATATGTGCCCGAGTTGTAGAGTACTCAAGGCCTATTGATTTTGGTGAAGATCAGTTAAGGGGGAGGGTATTTTACCTGCATTGTTGTGCGTTTTAACAAGAGTATAAAGTATTTAATTTTACTAAATAAGTTTTCCGAAAATAAAGTCATACTAGTCCACTGTAAAATCGTAAATGAGATAATTATAAACGGCGTAGGTAGTTGAAGGGGGAGGAGGTGACTTTTTGAAAATTGCTGTGCTGAAATCAAGTAAAGTACGAGTATTTAATTTTGAAGGATATGATACCTTAGAAATTACATATGATAAAACGGTTACTCTATGAAAGTGTAAATATCATTAATGGTGGGATCGGTTGAGGAGGATTGATGATTATCTGCGTAGTTCAGTTTCTTTAAAAGAATAAAGTAACTAATTTTATAGATAAAGTGACTCGAAAATTAAACGACTACCCCATAATTACAAAAATATCTGTAAATAGTGAAAATAGTTTGGGGGTGGGCAATATTTTTTAGAAATTATCGAACCGAATTCAAGTAAACGATTTTAAATATAAATGTTAGAACATGGAAGTCACGTATGGTTCTCCATACCGATATTAGAACATGGAAGTCACGTATGGTTCTCCATATCGGTATTAGAACACGGAAGTCACGTATGGTTCTCCATATCGGTATTAGAACATGGAAGTCACGTATGGTTCTCCATAGCGATATTAGAACATGGAAGTCAGGTATGGTTCTCCATACCGATATTAGAACATGGAAGTCACGTATGGTTCTCCATATCGATATTTTACAATACGACGCCGGTCGTGAAAGCCTAAGGAAATTTACACAAGTTTACATAAATACTTGTTTTGAGCCTGCTACGTGCTCTTATGAGATACGAACACAATACCTATTATTATGTATTTACCGATCACTCTGGAACCGTTTTCGTATAAACTGATTTTAAAACCGTAAAAGTCACTAAAAACTGTAAATTTATTTCGTTGAAATCGACATGTTCACAGTGATTACTGTCGATACGAGGCCACACTGTCTTTTATCAAACGTTGATACACAATTATAACATGTTTATTCATGTCTTGTATCCTAGATTCTAAAATCGTTTACTTACCGACATAAAAAAAAAAAACAAAAAAAATTTTTGTCAAACATTTGAAACCTTGGCTAATGAATAGAAGCCCAGTTGAATATCTTTATCATCCTGCATATCGTTAATAAAGATGTTTAATCACACGAGATGCTATGATTAGCAAAAGAAATTTTATCTGTAATGAGTATAGTTAGCTTTAGTTGTTTGTGATGTAAAATTATGAATGTTTTATTTATTACTAAAAATTGTCAACTTTTTTCAATATAAATTTGTATTTAAGCCTAAGAAGGCTGATTTATACAAACTTACATAGTTCCTACCTGACCATTGGGGTGAACTGGCGGACAGCTTGCACATTGTTTCAGACACTGATGATGGCTTCCAACGGTGGGGCCGAAACGTTTATCAACAGCAACTGTGGACTACGGCCTAACAGTAGTAGCAATCTTAACAATGTGGACTACGGCCTAACAGTAGTAGCAATCTTAACAATGTGGACTACGGCCTAACAGTAGTAACAATCTTAACAATGTGGACTACGGCCTAACAGTAGTAGCAATCTTAACAATGTGGACGCCGGCCTAACAGTAGTAGCAATCTTAACAATGTGGATTACGGCCTAACAGTAGTAGCAATCTTAACAATGTGGACTACGGCCTAACAGTAGTAGCAATCTTAACAATGTGGGCTACGGCCTAACAGTAGTAACAATCTTAGCAATGTGGACTACGGCCTAACAGTAGTAGCAATCTTAACAATGTGGACTACGGCCTAACAGTAGTAGCAATCTTAACAATGTGGACTACGGCCTAACAGTAGTAGCAATCTTAACAATGTGGACTACGGCCTAACAGTAGTAGCAATCTTAACAATGTTGACGCCGCCCGTGAAAGTGATACCAGTTGTTTTGTTGCCGACTGTCATCCTACTGGCCGAGACAGTAATACCAACTGTCGGAATTGGTAAGCGGACCGGTCCGTACGGTACGGCATTGCAAACACGTTCAAAAAATAGTGATGTATTTAAAATGTTTTTAGAAACTATGTGACCTACTTACAAGTTGCATGTGAATTAGCTCTAAAAGATTTCAGCTTACCTTTTAACAAAACGGAAAGTGGACTGTAATGAAGCCGGGACATGTCCTGAAATGCGTTTACAAAAACAAGTGAACAGAGTCGAGTGACGATACAATAAAAGTAAAAAAAAAATCAAAAATTCTATTCACACTTTTCTATTATTAAAGTCGGTGACTGTTGATGTTGATACACTGCAGGGACAGGTAGAATTAAATGGCGGTCTTCGCTTTGTTGTAAGCGGTAACAATGTGTGGTGTGGCGGTAAAGTGCATTGTTGTGGAAAAAGAAACGCAGTAAATTCACGCTGCGGGGAGGGTCGAGTCTCTCAATGGCCACATAAGAAACAGCTGTTGGTGGGATAGATAAGCCGGCTACTGCGCCATAAACCGTATAATTTACAACGGGGCCAAAGAAACCGTCTCCTTCCTTTAACACGTCTTATATACGCGTTAACACCGTGTCGTCTTATGTGGCGGGGGGGGGGACTCATTCTATTTCCCCTGCCCACCCCTCCCTTTGACGATGTAAATTATTCAACAAATAATGAAAGCGTTCCTTCCCGAATCCTATTTAAAAACCTTTGAGTTCTTTTCTACGTCGGCACGGATATAATGGAAAATATATTGGACAAGTGTAGTACACAGTGGCGTACCTAGGCCTGGGCGGATTTCTTTCTGAGGCCTCTCCGGATCTTTTCTGTTTAGTGGCAGCACGCAGTGAGCAATTACTCGACGTAGCAATGGCCAGTAACAACGCATTTTGTTATATTACATACAACAGCATTTCCCCTATTATATGTTCCTCTCGTTAAACAAGTCTCGTCCACTTCTACATGCAAATTAGGTCCACCAATGACCTTTGGATTTTGTAATAAATGGTGCTCACACACTTCTCGCATGTAGGAATTCCAATCCATGCATGTGCTGTGATTCATTTCCAGCTCATGTTGACAGTATTGCACGGTTGTGTACTCCTTACTCCAACAGTAAGTGAAGTATACGATTGTGCGGAAATCTAACCGAGAATTATTTAAGAATGTACCCTGTCGCACTTGTTTGGATTCCCGGCAGTCCTTTTTAGAACAAACCCAACGGTCTTTACCAGTCATATACAGTTTCATTTGATCGCCGTTCGTACGAATTCTTGGGTTGTGTAAAATGTTTTTGTCTCTTAGAAACTGTATTGGTGAATCTTTGTCGTGAATCCGTGCTGTTAACTGAGGGAAATTCACGATACGCTACTATAGTACTACACTTGCGACTGCGGCATACAGTGATTGCAAAATGCGCTGCTGCTGGCGATTGCTACATCGAGTAATTGCTCACTGCATGTTGCCACTAAACAGAGAAGATCCGCCCGTCCACCCACAAGACACGGGTTTTTATAATACAGTTTATCTTTAAGTAATATACAATAAAAACAATTTACTGTTATATATTTATTGTCTAATTACTGTATTGATACACGTAGTTAGGAAACTTTATAAGAAGCTGTAGTAATGTTTAAAATAAAAATCGTAAATAGGCTATAAAATAAAAATAAAGTGTGAACATATTTCTAATAATAAACTTATGATCGTTCGAATAACGATGATAGATTCCATGATACTACAGTTGTTTCCGCTAAAAGTATTAAACTGGATTATTGATTGTAAAGTGATTGATGTATTTCCGAATTTATACATTGCTTATCGCCTGCTTTTCACGTTTTCAATAGCTAACTGGGAATCTGAAAGAGCATTTTCTACATTAAAACGATTAAAGATATATGTTGAGTTCCAGTATGGGAGATGAGAGAATATCTTCGTTGGCAAGGTCGAATACTGTATAAGCGAGATACTTGAATCGCTCGATTTAGAAGAAATTATACAAGACTCCGTTAAGGCAATATCAAGAAAAAAAAATCTATCGATTAGTATTTTTCTAAGCTTAAGTACTGCTATGCTCATTGTAATCACGATTTAGCTAAATATTTGTTGTAATTTGAGACTTTAATAAAAATAATTTTTAACTTTCAAAATTGTGTATTGTGCCATCGGAAGACGATTTCGAAATTGTGCCATTTATCAGTATAAATAATGGATAAAAGGTTGAATTTAGAATCGGGGGGAAGTCACCAGTCTGATGGCAGCATGGGGCACCATGCGATTCTAATCCGACCCTGTCTGCAGCAGCTAAGGAAAGGGACGACGCAGCTGTACAGGGAAAGCTGGAAGGAAAGGGACGACGGGGAAGAAGAAAGGTTGTATTGTTTGACGACATCAAAAAACGGAAGGAATTATCAAACAGATGAAGACGGAAGTACAGGACTGACAAAAATGGAGAGCATCCAGCAGTTGTAGTCAGTTTTACTAGCCCCCTTTTATGCATCCGATTTATATCGTACGATATGTTTTGCGTCCGATTTGGCTCCGATATTTATCGTCCGTCAAAAATGTCGGAAGTGGGTGTGAACAAACTCTTTCAGTATTACCATCATCAGTCCTGGAAATGGATTCGTGCGGGTTGTATGCCGCTTATCGGTTAGTTTTTATAAGCTTCGGAAGCACGAAATCCCACAGTGCTATCATGTTCTGGATTTCGTCAGTGAGCCTTTTTGTTAAAATGTCTTCCATATTTACAAAAAAAAAAATATATATAATAATAATAAAATCACACCGCGACGTGAATACCACTGATTACTTGGCAAAACTGGCCTCGCCGACAGTAGGCAGCACTCACGTCTGAAAGTCATACGATAAAAAACTCGCGCGCGATTGCATAAACGGAACCATTACAATTTCTTTTATGGATTTGCTAACTGCTATAATTTTTATTGTTCGACTAAGCTTTTCGTCATCACTGACATCATCAGGTCTTCAATTTTACATACAAGACAATGGATTACCAATGGGATCACTGCTTTCACCATTAATGGCAGAGATATTCATGAATAGCTTTGAAATCAAAATTTTAAAAGATAAGATAAAGAAAGAAGAATTAAAAAATGGATCAGGTATGTAGATGACATATTAATAGTTTGGGAAGGTGAAGTAAATGAATTTAAAAAATTTACGGAAGAACTAAATAACATAGAAAAAACAATAAAATTTCAAGAAGAAATTGGAGGATTAGAAATTAATTTCCTGGATATCAATATAAAAATTGAAGATAACAAACTCAAATTCGATATATATAGGAAAGAAACATACTCAGATTTAATAATTCCACAAGAATCATATCATCCAGTAAATTATAAAATGGCAGCATTAAATTCATTTTGCTATAGAGCTATAAATTATCTAGAAAATGAAGAACTCAAACAAAAAGAATTAAAGAAAACACAACAAATAGCAACAAATAATAATTGCAACCCTAAAATAATGAATAGAATAGTTAAGAAAATAGAGGAAAATAAGAAATAGAAAAGAACAAAAAAGAAAAAAACAAATGAAGAAAAGAAATATAAAGGAGCAATAACATACATAGGATATCAAACAAAAATGTTACAAAAAAGCTTCGAAAAATATGAAATACAGATAGGAATAAAGAAAACGAAAAATGTATTCGAATATATAAAAAATGTTAAAACAGAAGAAATTCCATTAACAGAAAAAAGCGGCGTATAAAAATTAAAATGTGGGGAATGTAATAAGATATATCTGGGCGAAGCTGGAAGAAAATTTAAAATTCGACTGAATGAACAACACGCAAAAGGAGAAGGGATTAGAGTAACGAACTCACTATATGCAAGACATTTCAATGAATCAGGCCATAAATTCATAAATCCAAATGAAAATATGGAAATAAAATAGAAAACAATCCGCATAAAAGAAAACTAATAGGAGAACTAGAAATACTTAAAGTTAAAAAAGAAGATAAAAATAAATAATGAATATAAAAGTGGATTTTACAAATGAAGAAATATTTTATTATATATTAAACAATAAACAAAAATAAATTAAAATAATAAGAATAACACACTAAAAATGACGAAATGTAAAAGGTTACAAAAAAATTATAAGTCAAGAATGAAGAAATTAACGGGAGATTCTTCAACAATTTGACGGACGTTAGAAAAATGCCTAACGGAAAAATGTAGACAAAGTTCCCGTGAACAACGGTTAAATTAAAAAAAAAATTAAAAAAAAGGTTTAAGACCTGATGATGTCAGTGATGACGAAAAGCTTAGTCGAACAATAAAAATTATAGCAGTTAGCAAATTCATAAAAGAAATAGTATGGATGGCTGCTAATTTAAACAATACGAAGGAACCATTACAGCCCACGTTTCTACACAACACGTCCGATATTTTTTCAGATGCGTTTTCTATGAGACGCCAATATGTTTTTGAGTTCGGAACGATAAATTTATCGTACGACAGTGCATAAAACTGCCCATTTGTTTCTGTTGTTCTACACAACGTACGAGTTTTTATCGTAGTACGTTATATCGTACGATATAAGTCGGATGCATAAAAGGGGCCTTAACAAAGAGACCTTTGAAGATTCCGGGGGTGCAACCGAGAAAATATGGTCACCGTAACTACAGGACTTGAACTGTTTGGCCTACTTACTGAAGCTCCGTCGTACATTAAACTGAACGATACGTGATAAACTGCAGCAGTCTTATCGCCGCGTACAGAACAATAGACCAAGCCGAAGCCGGTACTTAAACATTTATTGATGGGCGGCCGTTGCAGCAATTACGGCGGAAACCGCGTTTATGGTTTATGACGCGCGGCCAGGTATTTGGCGATTGAAAACTTTATCGATGAAAACACTACTGCACAATACGCCAATAAAGTGTTTTATAGGCACTTGGTGCTTAATGAAACTGATAATTTAATGTCCGCCGTCGTTATGTCTACAGTAATGAACGGACGAAGGTTTTACCGCCTGTGACGCGTGACGAACACAGCCGATATTTTACCTTACATAAAATCTTTACGAGAAAATTAATGTCCCATGCATATTATAAATTAGGTTAAGAATTTGTAAGTCTGTTTTAGGCTTATAATGAATGGCGCAATACTGTGGCCACGGCCACAACCACGACACCTGTTGGCCTCATGTGGCCAATTTTGTATGGGACATGCATGCACCAACGCCCACGGTCTGTTATTTTGGCTGGCACGACCAAGCAACATCTTGCGACCAAACTTTGTATACCGTTTCCGTTCTTAGTTCAATCCTGATGTAAACAAACCCACGTGGCAAATGTGAAACGCTATTGGTCAGGGGCGTTGACACTGTTCACACAGTAATGTATTACGCGCATGTGCAGAACGTCTGTATAGTCATGTGAGAGTTATCTTGCCACTTAAATCGGGCACGTCGTTTTAAGACTTCCTCCTTATCACTGTATTCTGAATCCTACTGAATTAATATGGAGCCAGTTGAAAGGATATGTTGTCTGTCACAACACAACATTAGCTGCTTGATATGAAACAATTTATTGAGAAGGCGGTAAATGAAACTACGGCGGACAAGTGGAGTCATTGTATGCAGCATATAATCAAGGAAGCTGATAAGCTATGGCAACTGGCCCACATTACCGACGTTGTTGTGGACAATGAGCAATCTTATCAATAATAACCCTGACTCAAATGATGATACAAGTCAATACACAGACATAGAAGGCATTGAATTGCTTTCTGACAGAAACTGATAGTATTCAGTACATTGGCGGTTATCACAGCTTCTATTTTCATTTTAAATAAACTTTACTTTTTTATTTAAACGGTTAATAAAAAAAGTCATTAACTGGTGTTATAAAATGTTTCACTGTTGGGTCTGACGCTGTCACACAAATTTTACTTTGGTCAGTACAAATTATTACAATTTACGTGTGTTTGTACAGTACCAATATTATATTATGTACCCTGTCTGTACTGCTCCTGTCAGAGTGACACGCCTCTAATTCCAGCAGCAAATAGCGTTTTAGTTGTGTCACGCCTGGTTATTTACATCAGGATTAAGCTAAAATCGGAAACAGTGATAGATTGTTAGATACAGTAACTCACCTTATTTATATATATTACAATTCTAATGCTTGTCCTCTTCAATATAGTCCCTGTTTGGACCTACTCAGCGATATGTATTTCTATTGGACGGCGCGCACGGATGCGACCAGTTTGCTACTAGCTTTCAACTGAGCGGGAAGTGATACTGAAATAGGCCTATCACTTTCTTTTATCAATAACACTTACCTCAATGTTACTAGAAGCTTTCCTTCACTTCCCATGCACGACCGCCTTGGTCTGTCTACGCTCCTTATGCCGTCTCCAATTCTGCTTAATGATTCATCAAAACTTTAAACCGACATTCTTGTATAATTAAAAAAAATTGTCTTCGTGCTGACCAAGTTCACAAAAAAAAGTACAAAACATGCCTTTTACAGAACGAGTTTGTAAAATAGGATGTACCCAGGATTTCCCTTTCTTCCGTTTCACTGGTCGATTAAAGAAATACACAATAGCAGCTATGTCATCGACGACTTGTGACTGACGTGCTGCCAGTACCCGGCTGTCTGCACCGGCCAGCCGCACTTCCGGTCGTGATGGTTGCGGCCACCACGACCAGGCGTTTTTATTTGTTAAAAAAAAAAAAAAAAAAAAATTCATATGAAATTTTAATTTTTTTCAGCCATGAGGCGTAAAAAGTAGACTGCGAGAAACGTTTTTCCTATTCAAGATAGACTAATACAATAACCGAGCGAATTGTACAGAAAAATTCAAATTTAATTTTGATTTAACTCCCAATGTTCTATCTTTATTGGTTTTAAAATTACTGAGCGAATCGTACAAAAATATACTTTAGCGGTCACGCTGCGTATTGCCGCAGGTCCGTTCCCGTGCTTCTCGTACTGAGTATTATCATGACGTGCTTCAATTAACGCATTGTACTGTTACAGAAATAGTTAGGTTTGTTGTAATTTAAGACTTAAGGGCATTCGTAACCGGCTATGCTTACCATGTCAAATTCATCAATTTTGAGACCCATTATCTCAGAACCTGTAAAAGTTATAAGTATGACATATTAGCGCGCAGGTAAGCATTTTATACATCCATTTTATACCTCCATACACAGGTACTATCATTATAAAGATATCATAATTTCTTGATTTTTTATAATTTTTTTATGTTTTGCTCTAAAAAATTTCCATACAAAAAGCATACTTAATATTTTTTACGTTTTTATTTTTTAGTGAAACTACGTAATTCTACTAGCTTAGTTATATCTCCACTAACCCAATATTCACAAAAAAATTCAGCTTAATTTACCTGGTTCCTGAAATAATGGGTCATTTAACTAAAAAAAAATATACTTTCAGAAAAACGCTTTTAAAGTTTCAAAACAAATTTTTATTATTTTACCTGATTTACAACAGTCCAGCTCCATACTCGGGGTCTTCAGTTATGCTCATTTGGTCCTCTTGTTTTTCCTTCATATTTCTAGTCGACTGTCTAACATTTTTCATCAATTCATCTACTGCAAGTATTCGTTGCAAGTCAATTTTTTAAAATTACTTTAACCATATTTGATCCTAGTTTAATCTCTAATTTTTGTCAGAAATTGACACCAATATTACCTTCATTGAAGGTCAACACGGCATCATGTACACCCAAAACCAAAGTATCCAATCCAACTGGATAGATATTTTTTGGCAATCTATTCCAAATCAAATGGTTTAACGACTCGTTTGCATTCTGAGTACTACCATGAAGACATTTTTTTAACAAATTAGGACGACTCAGATCACCAAATATTGGCTTGTAACCGTTTGTGTTAATACAAAATTTACCTTTGTAAACACAAAAATTCTCCTTCCAATGGTAACAATCGCATGACTCTCGGATTTGTAGAAAATTGTAATATTATCAGCACTTTTGACACGTTTCCTACGATCTCTATTCTTTTAAAAATCATAATAAATTTCTTATCAGGCGTATTCACATAACTTTGGTAGCCTATCAAATTACTCAGAAAATAGTGGAGTAATTTTTTTTATCAAATAAATAAAAATAGTTTTTATTTATTACCAAAACAAAAAACAAAAATAGATTTTTGGGTTGATTAGCCGGTTACGAGTGCTCTGAAAATAGTAAATCTCCACAGGAATTAGGAAATACTAAATTGGAATAGATTATTTAATAAATACAAATAATTATTACTGGAAGATATAGCTTTTAACTTAACGTACAACTTGTATAGGTTTTGTCGAGCATGACAATGATAAACGTATCACATATTTAATCTTTCCTTTCAATAAAAACATAACGAATTACTGTGGCTATTTGTAAGTGGCGTTAATGTTAAGTGTATATTTCTTGTTGTTTATCATTGACCGCGGGTTTTTTTTTTAGGGTTTAGTACAATTTCATCATTTTTTTTTCTTCATACTATGTCAATATACTCCTATTTCTGGACATCGCAGACACTCTCATATGTTTGGGAAAACCCAATCTTGACGTTGGAGTGTTTAAATGTCGACAAAAAAACTGTGCAAAATGATGTATTTATAGTAAAATTTAAAACAGCCAGTGGCATAAAACCTCATGACGCACGTAGATAGTAAACAAGTACTGTAGACATCATCAAAATGATTAAGTCATTATCATCATCAAAATGATTAAGTTGGTATTGCTATACGAGGGTCAGTTGAAAAGTTCGTGGAGCGACAACTGTAGCTTAGCGGTAAAACTAAAATTTTTCGTATGCCACAAGATTTGTATTTTACGTGAACTCCTGTTAATTTCCAAATCAATCTATCAATTTATTCATTGTTTGGAAGCTGTTTAAAATTGACGTGTCATGCGTATTTTGAAAAACGGACAAAATCAAACATCGTGGCGTGATTCTTTGTTAAAAATTGTTTAGCTCCAACGGAAATTCAAAACAAAATTATAAATGTGTCAGGAGATACTGCGACTTGAAAACCAACGGTTTATAACTAGGCACGTGAGTTTAAACGTGGTCGTACTAACATTGAAAACGTGGTCGTACTGGACGCCCAAAAAATGCAACAACTCCAGATGCGGTAGCCATCTTCCTCAACGCTTTTTCGCACCAAGTTCTTGAGTTAAAGTATGATGCACACGTTCATATGAGATGCCTATGATTTCAGCAACGTCATCCACTCCTCAATCTGCGATCTTCCAACACCCTATGAAATTTTCTCAATAATGCCATTTTTTGTTGCACTTTTTGGACGTCCACTGCTGGGATAGTCTTCAGTGCTTGTACGACCACGTTTAAACTCGAGTGTGCCCCACTTACCGTTGTTTCTGAAGGCGCAGCATCTCCTAACACATTTACAGTTACGTTTTGATTTTCCATAGGCGCTAAAACGTTTTTAACAGAGAATTCATCACAACACGATGTTTGATTTTGTGCATTTTAAAAACACGCATGACAGGAAAATTGCAAACAGCTGGTAAAAAGTGAATAAATTGACAGATATATGTGGAAATTAACAGGTGTTCACGCGAAATATACGTCTTGCAGCACACGAATGATTGTAGTTCTACCACTGAGCTATAGATGTCGCTCCGCGAACTTTTCAACTGACACTCGTAGAGCGGCATGGTCGGCAACGTTTCGAATCCCGCCCCCGGGGATGTTTTTGAGGCCCCAAAAAGCGACAGTGTGTTGTGAAAACAGTTGCGGCGGGTCTTGCCCGAACGATACCTGACAACTTTTTAGTTGCTCTTACCCGAAAAAGTTCTTCAGCCTTTTTGCAGTCTGAAGAACATTCTCTGGGGTCCAAACGGGGTGTGACGCGAACATATGCTTTCATAGAAGAGAAATGCGCCAGCCTCTTCACCCCAACTCCACTCTCACCTACACGTCGGTGGGCCCTGTTACCCCGAGCAATCCACTGTAAGATTGTGGTAACCAATCCCTTCGCCGGAGTGGATCGGTAAGCAAACGAGAGATGGGGGTTCTGTCAGGGCAGTCTGGGGGTATCCTGGGTCCTCTCCTGGCAGGACGGTGCACATCGGCAGCAGGGTGTGCATCTAGCGTGGAGGCGGAGGAGGCTGCACACATGGGCTGAGTCAGTTAGCCTACTGCGACCGAGCAGAGAGAGCTCGTCAGCTGAGGTGAAAGCAACTCTCTAGGGGAAGAGCATCCCGAAATCAAAGTTCCTGGTCCTCCACGTTGGGGGGTTGGATCGGAGAATTCACATATCCCATCTGTCAAACTCTTTTATGTGCAGAAAGCTATCAGATTCTTAGCCAGTCAGCTACATCCTTAGGAGCCGGAACTGGAGAACAGCTGCACTTGACCAGGACAACTGGTGGAGGCTGTTAAAGGAGGCCTCGACTCAGTAACTGGTTGTCGCGCCGCTGAAGAAGGAGAAGAAGAAGAAGAAGAAGAAGAAGAAGAAGAAGAAGAAGAAGAAGAAGGAGGAGGAGGAGGAGGAGGAGGAGGAGGAGGAGGAGGAGGAGGAGGAGGAGGAGGAGGAGAAGAAGAAGAAGAAGAAGAAGAAGAAGAAGAAGAAGAAGAAGAAGAAGAAGAAGATCCCCGAGGGTGGGATACGAAACGTTGCCGACGATGTCGCTACTATACACGAACCGACCACCACGGCTTAACACCCCGGTTATCAATCATTTTCGTAATACTGACACCGGCCGTGTGACCTTTCGAACAAAAATTAAATACTGTAGATGTTTAGTGACTTACCGTGTCCCCCAAAAATCCTGGCTCCTTCATTCCATTTCTCGTTTCTGTGCCACCACCTGCAACAAACAAGTGACGGAATTTAGTAATGCTGAATAATTCTGGTCAGACGGTAAGAGACAGAAAATATAGTTACAGTGAGGACTGACCATATACAGACAGACAAAAGATGCACCTTGCGAGACACTATGCAACCGATTACGTGCAACTCGCCTGCGCGCGCATTCTGCGGGCGACGAAGAAATTTCATGTCATGGGACTGATACAACGTATAGGTTCAATTTTTTACAAGACCGCCAATATCTCGATAACGAAAAAGAGGATTTTACTGAAACAAAATCCAAAATAAAGTTTGGAATTTTCTCCAAATTTCACTCGCTGGCACTCGTATAGATACCGCTTATAGAACGAAAGTTTCGCGTCTCGCTCCCAGACTTGTTGACGTAGAATACGTCTTACCCTTCAGGCCAGCAATAGGCACCCCCAACCAGAAAATCGAGCGTTACGTTTTCACGTCACGTTTGAAATTGAAATATTATCTAAACGACAAAAGATTCACGCTTATACGAGGTACCATTCGACAGATAAAGGAACAAAGATATAAATAGCACAATATAAGCCGGCTATTGATTCATCCAGCGCGGGGTGAGCGGGGGGAGAAATATAAATGTTTTGCGCCGCTCGGCGCGCACTAAAATTAGCATTTCTCCGGTTTCCGATGCGATAGAACGTTGAGTGAGGTGTCGTTAAAATTGTCTCATCGAGTAATATCTACATAGTGTGTATCGTAATAGCGGTGATATTATTAAGAGGTTTGAATAATCGTAATTCAAGTTGTAAAAATCGTGTGTTCGGACAAAATGTCGCGGTATATGGATGCTAAACGTGCTCAAAAGTATCGTAAACGCATACAGGAGAGTAGAGAAAATCATGGGGAATTCAAAAAAACCCAAAATGACCAATACCGAACGTCAGAGGATTTACCGACAACGCTTAAAAGACAAGGAAATAAACACTGAAGTCGAGTTGGATGAGGAAGAGCGCCCGACTTCGCAAGTGTATCAGCCGATCGAATTCAGCAAAACGTGGCAGTTAGCTACAAAGCACATCCACAAAACATTCTTTAATAATGAATTTGGACACGCGTGTGACAGACTGTGGTTCCAGATGGACGTAAAGATAGTGGCTGTTAAAGTGATGCCGTTGCAACACCATGGAGACCAGAATTAATTACCATAGTAACAAGTAAATAAACAAATGATATTTAGCGGCATCGGAACTATACCTTTATCCGTTCCTGCAGTTTTTAATGTTTTTACTATGCGATTGTATTGATATATTTTGTAATTTTTTATACAGATACGTCTAAATATTTTGTAATTGTCTTAAGCGATTATAAAATGTATGTTTATACGTATTTCTGATGATGCAATGAATAAGTAATGAAATATAATTATTAAATACTACTACTAAAGATGTCAACAAGACCACAATTAATTACCATAGTAACAAGTAAATAAACAAAAGCTATTTAGTGGCATCGGAACTGTACATTTTTATTCATAACACATTCGCAATCCTAAAGCACACAGACGTATTCTACGCTCTGAAGATTTGCGGCCGTGGCTCCGACACAGCCCCCGCCGATTGTTTGCACTGTTCAGACCGGAGCCCGATGAACGACAGGTTCTAAACAGTCGTGCAGCACGGTCATTCGCTCGCTGCGGTCTACGCCGAATACACGATGGGCGCGCATATCGTGGCAGCATCTCTGAGCGATCTGTCACCAGGCCTGAGGCGCTTCTCCGTGGCCCCCATTAAGCATCGGCCGCAGGAGCTTAGAGACGCGCTGGAGCTCGGTCGATAAGCTCCACTGCCCAGAGGCGAGACATCCGTAACGACGAGCTGCCACTTCAGGGTGGATGGATGGCTCCCGCAATTAGGACTGATGATTATGGAATGAGAATTAAAATAACAAGCTTTAGATCAGGCTGAGAATGTAGTGACAATTCTGGAACATGTTGAACACAGAGACTGAACACGAGAACTAAGTTCAGATGTGAAAATAAGTTACTGTTAGTGTCTGTTAATGACGAATTATAACCACTGGAAGTACGATATATTTATTGAAATAAAAACTTTGTTATAATAATGATGATGATAATAATAATAATAATACAGTAATCCCCCATTATATTGGACCCCGCTTATAACGGACAGCACTAAAAAGCCTGGTATGCTGAAAATCAAAGACAACCAGGATCACTAATTTTAAGTGAGCAAGGTAAAATACCACTTGAACTTTGACAATGAGTTGTTGAGTAATCAAAAAATGAAAACATATCGCCCTATTATGATCACCTGCGACACCTTCGTGAGTTATTGATTAAAGAAATCAACTATAATCAACCTCAAACAAAAATTTTTTTAACCAGTACGCCTAAATATGGAAAGTGATTCTGACACATATAGTTTTTGAAGAAGACACACATTGGACAAAATGTTTACTTTTTTGTGTAAAATATAAACAGTTCCTTACAGTGCAGTAGGGTTTTATTGCAACTACCTATAGTTTTATCAACTAGGGAGTGCGGCTGGGCGAGGATCAGGCCCACTCACAAACACGCAGCCCGCACACACACACAAGCGCGGGTGGTTACAAAAGCGAGGACTTCCCTTCTCAAATGACCTAAAAAGACCTGAACTGTGACCTAAAAAAGCGCTTGTGTGTGTGCGGGCTGCGTGTTTGTGAGTGAGCCTGACCCTCGCCCAGCCGCACTCCCATATGTATACAGTATTTTGTTTACGTATACCCCAGTAGCGTGCCGTCCATGTAACCGCTGTTGCCGGCGGCAACAGTCCTGGAAACGAAAAAATTATATTAATTGTATCACAGAATAAATACTTTAGTTATTAAATAATTTGCAATCCGAACAATATTAGTAGGGAAGAAAAGCGTAGCATTGCTCTGGAACTGACGTGCACTTGCATCGTCTTGTGTTGCCGGCTCAGACATCGGCAATGTTTTACTGCGTGTGGTCATTGACCTCGCAGTAGTTGTCATTGTACATACGGGAGGGGGGACATTCGTCCACCCAATGTGTTGCCGCTGTATAAACCGGCAAATCGCTCAGTTAGCAGCTATGTTCGTTTTCGGAACTGACGTGCAGCATTTACTACTACCTACCTATTTGTGTTTTGTTCGTTTAGTCATGTGTTACTCTGTTTGTCTTTATTATTATTAATTCGATTATTTGTGTTGTGATTTATTCTGTGTAAGTACAATAACGTCAGATTCCCGTTGATCCAGGACCCTCTTCTTCTCCCAGCGAAACATTGAAAATACTCTTAAAAAGATATTTCAGCTCTAAAAAGAATATTTTGGTTTTAAAAAGAACCCTTGAAAAATCCGAATTAATTTTTAGACTAAACGTTTTAGGCTTATCACAATCGGCAACAGCTATTATGTACCCAACGCCACGCCACTGGTATACCCTAACTATTTTTATTACTGTACTTCTGTACAGTTATCTATTTTACATAAATACAGTACAGTAAAATAAGTAGGCCCTCCTTTTATCTACGTACTGTAGTTTAAATGAGTCATATCCATGTTATAAGGGTATATACTTGGTATATACAGTTACAGCGGGATTTCAATATAACGAACCTTTAAGCTGGAAACACATTGTGTCACGTCACGTGAATGATATGTAAATTACACTGTTTCTTTTTTTTAATTAAAAAATGTGTTTGTGTTTTATAACCACTGATCATTAATTTCATGTTTCAAGATGTTAAACAAATTTTATGCTTTCAAAAATACTAAATTTTAACAATTACATATTGCTTTAAAATATAATCAATTAAGATACCAAGCCTTTGTTTTCGTTTATTTCACGCTTACCTTAAACATACGGCTAATAATCTCTCTTCAAAGCTTATAGCATTTTGGACATGGGTGTTCTTTTCTTGTATTTATCATCTTTGATAAGAATATGTAAATAATCAAATTCTTCCTTATTCAGTCTGAAATACATCTGAAATTTAACTGGAGCTTCTTGTATTTTGTACTTTGAATCTTGTATTAGATTCTGAAAGTCGCCCTTTTCTTGTCTTTCTACGTTTATATCGTGTACCCAGCCCCTTCTTATGTTAACTGATTGTTTGATTAAGTAGAATTTTATTTGCCTTAATGAGTGTTTACACGACTTCACGCGTGTTCACATGAGTTCACGTTAACATGTAGTGACGTGACGCGACATAAGTGTGTCTCTGCATTACGATTTCACGGATTAAGGCAAGTCCTGATCTCTCACGTGAGTTCACGTGACGTGATAGCAATGTGTTTCCAGCTTTAGAGCACCCATTAAAACGTTATAACGGAGAATTACTGTATTTTATATTTTGCGATAAAGTATACAATACTCATTATAATATTATGTGATACAAGGATATACAAGCGCGTTGCGGTTGAATGTGTCATGCTGAGTCGCCCACGTCGTTTGGGCTATAAAGCGAATTCGCCGGCCAATGCGTCACCAGTATTATATGACGCCCTCACCGCATTCCAGTATTCTTGCGGTTCACCTCCGTTTTATGTGAGTAAAGTCATTTCCATTCACAACTTTTGGTTTCAATGAGGAAAATGAATGACCTGTATGTGTGGGAGGTAATCTGTGCGCTGTTGCTGTTTATTCAACACACACACACACACACACACACACACACACACACACACACACACACACACACACACACACACACACACACACACACACACACACACACACACACACACCAGGGTCTGCGATTATGCCTTGTTCTGAGCTACAGATTAGTTTCTGCCATGGTAACAAAGATAAAATCTATTGGGTTTCAGGTGTGCTCTATTATCGTTCTTATCTGTTGCCGATCATCACCTATGCCGCCTCAGTCTGGGGCTTCCTTGCATTTGTATTATTTTTTTCCGTACGAGCCACTTTGGACTAAGTTTGCTTCAACTGGATCCTCCCTTCTTCTCCTCTCACTTCCCCCTCTAACATATCTCCTCATAAAAGAAAGTTGCAAAGCGTTCTCGCCAGCAAAGCTAGCAGCCAAAGCCCCTTATCGGTTCCCTTCTTGTCTTCTGACAAGTGGACTCAGTGTACGCTCCTTGGATGACACCGTGCGGCGTCTTGCACGTAGATATTACGTTCCGAGCGGCAAGGACCCAGACAAACCCCCTCATAGCCGGCCTACTATGACCCCCCTCACCCCCTATGTACGAGACTAGTTTAAAGGTCGGACTCCCCATTTTCTTCAGAACAAACAAGAAATTGACAATGCTTCCCTTATAGTTTTATAAATACTTTGCGTTTTTTAGTAATAAAATTTTCCCTTCTAATTTTATAAAGTTTTAATTAAACAAACGTGAAATATAAGGGTGGAAAAAAAACGAAAAAGTGCTAATTTCAAAATATGTGATCTTGATTAATTGATTTATTCAACTTAAAGGTAATAAATGTTATTTCCACTAGGAATCGCTAATTCACTGAAATCTGTGAAGCTCCGGGAGGGAGGTGATTGATCCCACCGTAGTTACGCCAATGAGCCCATTACAATCCGAATTGTAAATTCGTCTGAGAAGGCCGTTTCGACGGCGACTGTTATAAGCGTACTCACAGAAACGTACGACTATATACATATTGCAACAAAACACAGGATGGTGATCTATGAATAATAATATCAGAGCATGGATGACAGATATTAACATGTTTTAAATTGATTTATGCAAGTTTTGTCAATTAGCTATAAGTTTTGTATTTAGTGATGGATAAGGACTTATGTTATACCAAATTCTTTGTAAATTTTTGCTCTATAATGCCATGTACTTTGTGAATATGTGCGCACGTTCGCGTGTGGTGAACCTTCGTTGTTATATCTTCCGCGTTAGTTAACATATCGGCTTGAAACTTGGACAGTGAATTATTTATGAAAATAGCTACATTTTCTATATACTCTGATGTTCTCAGCTATTTTTTGAAGTGGTTTTTTTAGTAATTGAAAAACTCAACTTTTTACGCTTATCTACTGAAGAGTAATAATAATTTCTAGATAAAATCTATGCAGGCTCTCGCAGACTTATACAAAGATTCGCCTGCAACCCGTCTATCATTTGTTCAATCTAACACGTAGACAGTCGATTGACCAATCAGAAGCCCCTAATTTCAGTCAGATCCGTCCGTTGTCAGGTGTACTTCAAGCAGTTCATCCGAAGCCGTTGCTTAGCGAACGTGTGCTCTTCGTCAAGAGTTTTTCTTGTTCGAACTGGTTAATCTAACGTAACTCTAAGCCTTGGAACTCTTTTCGAGTTTTTCGAATAGAACCAAGCGATTGAATTACATTATATCTAGTATATTATATTGAGTGCCATTCCGTGTTAGTAGAAGATTTCCGCTTAGGGAGATTTATCTACCGGGGGTAAATCTTATTAACGCGGAACACTTCAAGAGTAGCCGGAAGGTGTAAGCATTATACACCCCTTTTATAATTACAACTCATTACAACCCTGAAAATCAATAATTCATAACTAACAATAACAAATTCAAATTCCGAGCGATACAAACTAACAATTCGGAAAGTGACAGTTTATGTGTGACATCTGCAATTAGCGTTATCAGTTGTTCGACTAACTCAGCACAGCGCGGAGAGAGAGAGAGAAGAGAGAGAGAGAGAGAGAGAGCAAAGCGGCGGTCAGTGCAGAGAGAGAGAAGCCAGCGGAGCAGCGAGTGACGTCACGCCGAGTATAAGGAATTTTACGTATCAAGTAAACTCATCCAAACTGAACTATATAAACTCTTTTTTGTAAATAATAAAGACTATACATGACATTGTTTAAATTTAAATATATCATCATATAAACATTATTTACTTGTGTGCTGAATAAATACTTTTTCTACACCTCCCAATATAGACTTGTTCATATTTATACACACACAACTATCCTATGCGAAAGTATTCATTTGTATATCGTCGCAATATATATGCTCCATATACCAATTACAAGACAGGGCGAGGTGCGGACGGAAGGATAGGCAGAGGACAAAGGTAAGATTACACGCTACAGGAAGGACAACAGATCGCTGTAATACTAGACCCGACATACACACGTACCGTACCAGAACTGCAGTAATCCGATGACGTTACGCCTGCAGTGACATGACGACTTCATTGTTGTGACGTCACTCGTTTGGAACGTTGACGCCCGCCACTCAACACGCTGCATGACGTGTCCGTTTTGCTTCGTGTACTTACAATGCATGTGTATTATTTTTTTCCGTATGAGCCACTTTGGACTAAGTTTGCTTCAACTGGATCCTCCCTTCTTCTCCTCTCACTTCCCCCCTCTCACATGTCTCCTTCATTCTTGATCGGTGTCTCTCCCTCCTTTCGTCAGTCCATAGGCACCTGTCCTCCTCTAGTCCTTTTATTATTTTATTTTATTTGTTTTTTGTTTGTTTTTCTTTTTAGGACTGATCCTTAACTCTGCGGTATCTCTCCAGCCAAATACTACAGGAACGGTTTTAAAAAGTTAAAATACAATAAACACATAGTTTAAAATTCAATATAGTTATACCCGTCCACATTAAACGGATCTTCGACCGTAGATCTCCCACTGTCCTCGACGTCCGTATCATTATCCGTTAGTCCGAATTTCTCCATCTTTTGCTCTATACACTGGTTCCATGTTGATAGCTGGAGGTAGCTGTTGTTCTTCCATTTATTCCATTTCGGAATATCCCAATTCTGAACTTCCGCCTTAAGCATTCCTCCACATCACACAACATTCTCAGGTAACCGTGTCATCTTGATACCCTTTCTTCGATCTCATTTATTATCGTCGTTTTTCCGCTTCCATCAATCTTTGTATCTCGTTACGCCTAATCTCATCTCTTCTACACCTACCAACACCAACAGCTCTTTCTCAGATTCTCAGAAATCAGTTGGTTATAAATAGGAGAACCTCATAAATCAAGAGAAGAACAACACACACACACACACACACACACACACACACACACACACACACACACACACACACACACACACACACACACACAGAGAGAGAGAGAGAGAGGAGAGAGAGAAGAGAGAGAGAGAGAGGAGAGAGAGAGTGAGAGAGAGAGAGAGAGAAGAGAGAGAGAGAGAGAGAGAGAAGAGAGAGGAAGAGAGAGAGAGAGAGAGAGAGAGAGAGCCTCTATATATATATATATATATATATATATATATATATTGCAACAAAACACAGGATGTTGAGCTGTATTAAGAGTATCTGAGCATAGATGACGGACATTAACATGTTTCAAATGGATTTATACAATTTTTTGTCAATTAGCTATAAGTTTTGTATTTAGTGATGGATAAGGACTTAGGTTATACCAAATTCTTTATAAAATTTTGTTCTTTTATGTCATGTACTTTGTGTGTGAAATTGTGCGCGAGTGATAAACCTTATTCGCTATATCTTCCATGTTAATTAACCCATCGGCTTGAAACTTTGCTAGGCTAGTGAATTGTTTAGGGAAATAGCTATTATTTTATAGTACTATATAGCTACTATATATAATAGCTACTATATACTCCGTAGTGCTCAGCTATTTTATAAATATGAATTTTTAATAAGGAAAAACTCAACTTTTAACTCTTATCAATGGTAGAGTCATAAAATTTATAGATAAAATCTATGCAGGCTCTTGCTAACTTATACAAAGATTTGCCTGTAACCCATCTATCTTTTGTTTCTATCAACCATGTGACTGCTGATTGACCAATCAGAAACCCCTAACTTCAGTAAGATCCATACGCTGTGTGGAACACATCGAGGCAGTTCATCGATAGCATTCGCCTAGTGACCGTATGTTCCTCTACGAGAGTTTTTCTCGTATGAACTAGTAGAAATCTAAAAATACAATAAAACTTGCAACTCTTTTCGAGCTTTTCGTAAAGAACCAAGCTGGTGAACAACCGTATTATTATTATTATTATACTAAGTGCTTTTCGCGGCAGTGCAAGATATCCGCATAGGGAGATTTACTGACCGCGGTAAATCTGTACTTTCGCGGAACACTTCAAGATTTGCCGGAAGGTGTAAGCTCAATACACCGCTTTTTAAATAATTACTAATATCAAACCAATAACGTTGTAAAATTAATAATAACTTATTGCGAGCGAGAACGCTATTAATTCCGAAAGTGACAATTGGTGTGTGAAATCTATTTGGTGTTATCAGTTTCGACGGAATCGTCATCGAGACGCGCAGAGGACTTGCAGCTGGAGCCGCACGCCAACCAGGAGGACGCCAGGAGGAGGGCACGCACGCCAGGAGGACGTCTCACCAAGTGTTAAGGATATCGTATAACAAGTAAAATCGATCTAAATCGAACTATATAAACTTTATTCTACCAATATAAAAATGCATGACATTTATGTAATTTATACTTCGTATAAACTATCATTTATTGTGTGTTACCTCCAATATAGACTTGTTTGTAATTTCTTCACACACACAATATCCTATGCGAAAATAGTAATCTCTATCGTTGCAAAATATATATATATATATATATATATATATATATATATATAGTGCAATAGGTGAGATTTGCATACAAAATAATAATTTCACTCTAGCCATTACAATGAGAATTGGCTGAAATAAAGATTGCCTGTTGAGACATTGTCATATAGGACAGTAAGATTCATGTTAAAATTGTTAGATTAAGTTGATTTTTTACTGTATAAAAAATAATGAGTGTTGTGAAGGCGAGTGCGCACGTGAATAACTGTGTTAGGAAATAACAATATTAAAACGGATTAAATTAAATAACTTTTGTGTAAATCAAATGTCGGACATAAGACTTACACCAGAATGTGTATAAAATAAAGACCTATCTGGTAGTAATATTTGTTAGTAATATACAGAATGAAATGTATGAGTTTTTTTTTATAAAAATTGTTTTATGACCCGCAAGAAAGCAATAAAATTATACCGGTTTTATATGCAAGTTTTACATTATTAATAGACAATATGTTACTTGAAGAGTGTTATCTAGACTGTAGCGGTAACGGTGAGGGAACGTTTTGACCAATGAAATTGGCTAATAGGCCTATATTAGTTGTTTGATCGTGACGGGATGAAAGTCAGTGTACCTTATATCGCAGAAGAAGCAGTCAAGTTGAACTTAATAACGTGTAATCGTTTTATCTTATTTATGACGATAGGTCTATCAAGTGTGACGAACACATGTAATAAAGTTCGCGACTAAATAATCTCGAGTGCTAGTACGGTAAAGTTCAAGATTGTCCATTTAGGCATTTATGAACACGTCAAGTTAACCGGAATAGTGTATTGTAAATTGTACATTTTTTATATAATAACATTACGTAATATAAAGTGTAGTTCCATTATATCCCGTTATTACATAACATTTGTTATTTATATTATTATTATTTACGTAAATCGTGCGTGTTAGCCCCGTTAGATTTAATGGCACGCATCTCTACTGCGCATGCGCGTGTTACTGTTCACATCTGATTTTCCCACTAGATGACAATGTGACATTAACAGGGATGCCAGGTGCGGCCATTTTTCCCTACTGTGGTGAAATTTAAAGGCTCAATAAAGTATGTGGAGAACTGGTGGAAATTTTCTTTCTTTCTACAGTGACCACGTTCAAAACCACAATGGTTTGGAATTTCTTACCAAGAAAAAAAATTTAATTAATGACATTCAATCATTGGCTTCAGCTGTAGCCGCATTTGACAAAAACATTTTTTAAAGATTTTTTTGTAAAAGAAAATATTTAAGTTTTAAATTGGCAAATATTTTAAAATAAATATTTTACGCCTACCAAAGATAACACTTTTTTTTTTAAAACGTAGTCTTTTTTATAAATTGGTTGTTAAAGGTTTTAACAGAAAATGATTAATAACTTCTGATAACAAAATGTGAGGCGACATGGAACCTGGAAAACGAACAAGAACTTCAAAGACCTTTCTTGGTAAAGGATCGATAAATAACTTCAGCACAACACAGCTGTCACCAAAAGTTTTTTAAAAATTCGAATAATTTAATAAATAATTATTCAACTTTATGGAATTTGGGACGCGACAAATAATAGCTTGGCGTGTGTGTACAGAAATTCATTATATACTCGAATATTTATAAAATTATATATGTAAAGAATCCTGAATTTCTCTATTTGACTCGAGGAGAATATGGGGATCCAACCTTGAAGTTAGTCTCACGCCCTCCCTCCATACCAGGAACCTTACTGGTGTGGCCAATTCGCCCGAAGTTCTAGACTCTTGAAACGGTGTGTCAATTTATCTCCACGTGCTGTGATGAAGACACTGTTTTAGGATGGGAAGAGACTGCAAGATGGACTTTTGGAGACGTTCGGCAAGAGTATCCAGACGTGAGAAAATTATAAATGAAGTCATTAAGGACAGAATGAATGTGAAAAATTCAATTGTTGATTTTATCCACACAAAAAAATTACAATGGTATGGACACACGAAAAGAACGGGGCACAGGAAAGATAGCCACGGAGAGATATGGAATGGACCCACCAGGAAGAAGGAAAAGGGGAAGACCACCTAAGAAATTCAGACTATACTGAGGGAACGAGAGATTGAAGATCTTTGGCTGCATAAGCAGCAGTGGAAGATGAGAATTCGATCACTTCTGTAATGTTTGGTTCCGGAAAATGTGTACACATTGTACAGCCAGGAAAAAAATGCAAGTCCACCAACTTCTGGGTTGAGCATGACAACAAGAAGAGAATGATAACTTCATAGTGCATTTCTGGGCAGTGTTGGGGGGGGGGGGGTTGCACATGCCGCTGTGGGCATCTTCAGTCCCCACCCCACCCGACTTTCCGTTAAACGCAGGCGGTACAGTTAAGGACAGTGCGTGTGACGACACATGCATAATAATACTGTCACAACATAAACATAAACAGCAACAATACAAGCACAACAATCGATGTCCCGGCCGTTACGTTTCCTGTCTGTTACGTAACAGTATACTACCGCTCCTTGCTCTGTGTTACGTAATACAGCATTGTCCGACTTTACATAATCTATTACTCAGCTAATGATCACGAAATGCTTCCAACTGCATTAACCACTAATATCTTTTTTATTTTTTTTAACTTTTTTTTTAATACGCAGTGCTCACCAGTTGGGAGCGTTATAATGTAAGGTATGATGTAACACTGCAGCGATACGTGTGTGTCTGACTCATTGTGTTAATAGTAGGAAGATGGAGCGCAGTTACACAAAAATGCCGTTAATGGTTTGTACCAGTGGCGTGGCGTGGGTACATAACAGCTGTTGCCGGTTGTGATAGGCTTAAAAATTAAATAGATTTTTTTTCGAGTACCAAGTGTTTTTTTATAGAGCCAAAATATTCTTTTTAGAGCCAAAATATTTGTCTAGACTATTTTCTATCATTCGCTGGCAGAAGAAGAGGGTCCCGGTTCAACGGGATCGGACACCATTATACTTACACAGAATAAATCAGGACACAAATAATCGAATTAATATTATTTCTCGGTTACATGGACGCCACGCTACTGTCCAGTTCCTTGTATAGATCGTACAATTCGGCCTCATAATGCGTTTGGCCTCATACGCCACATTCCACTATCTAGTACACCTCCATACATCCTCCTCAGAATCTCTCTTTCCCATCTTCTGGTCATACCTTCTTGGGCTGTGGTCATGGTCCAACCTTCTGAAGCATATAATACTACTGACCGCAATACGATTTTTATAAATCTGGACCTTGGAGGTTCTAGAAATGTTTCTTTAACTTTAGGACAGGCAGCAAAGAAAAGTAGCACCACCTATTTTCCATGGCTAGTTTGTGTTGAATGTCCATTCCCATCTGATTTTTGACGGCAAGAGGGACCCACGATATCTAAAAACTATCCGCCCTCTTAAATTCAAATTCACTGCCATTAACTGTAATTTTTGGCATTCTTCTTGTATTTTGTCTTTTGGCTGTTCACTTGCAACCCTACGTTGGTCGAACATGATTTCTGAGAGGCGTACGCCTCTTCCAGTGCCTGTTTGCTTTAGTGCTACCGCACTCTGTATAATATTTTGCCCGCAGACTGTTTTGTCTCCAAGGCAAAGACACACGTTGTTTATGTGAGTGCGTACACTGTAAGCCAAGACAGGGGCGCGACAGAATAGCCCTCGAACTCAGGCAACACACGCCGTCATTTTTGTCCGCCGACTGTCAAGCATCTTTGAAAATACATTGCTGTAGGTGGGGCTACCGCACACCGAGGGCAAAATTGACTGCCGCCATCAGTCTACGCCAGTATTGTGTTGTACTGTCTGAAATTGGTCTTGTACGAGGGCAATTTGTTTTTCAACCTCCGATAGGCCAACAGACACATGAATGACATCAATAATTTTATAACATACAAAAGTTTCATATATATGTAAATTACTTTTCTACATAGTCACCACCATTGTTGAGGCACTTATCATAGCGAGGCATCAACTTTTCTATGCCCATGTTGTAGAATGTTCGCTCCTGAGTAGACAGCCAATCTGCCACACTGGAGTTTAACTCATCATTGGAGTCAAACCGCTGCCCACCTAACCACTTTTTCAAGCCAGTGAACAAATGGTAGTGACTTGGTGCCAAGTCTGGCCTATAAGGTGGGTGATCAAGGACTTCCCAACCAAATTCATGAAGCAGGTTTTGTGCGAGTGCAGCTGCGAACCCACCGAGCACAGAGTTTCCTATACCCAAGCTTCTGAGTAAGAATATCATAAAGAGCAGACCTAGAAATTTCAGGAAAATCAGCAGAAAGTTCAGTAATTCTGAAACGACAGTGCTCTCGAACCATCCTGTCTACCCTTTCAACAACATCATCAGTAGCCACGGACTTTCTCCCTTCCCCTCCTTCATCATGAACATCAATTTCGCCCTTCTTTAAATTTTCGACACCATTCCCGAACTGAACCATCACTCATCACATTTTCTCCATACACATTACACAACCTTCGATGAATTTCTGCAGCACTATGACCTTCAGCTTGAAGAAATCTAGTAACAGCCCGAATCTCACACTTGGAAGGCAATTTCAGTTGTAGTTGCCATCATTAAACTGTCGTCACCACAGTAACAGACAAAATAACTACAAAACCAGTGGTTATAGGTTAGAACAAAGCCTCAAAAACATTACTCAACAATCAGAGTGTTGCTATGACAACAGAACCAGGTTTGCCAACTCACCGGAGGTTGAAACAAAAAATAGCCCTCGTGTATATTATTATTATGAAAATTTCAATTATTTGGTGTAATTTTTTTATGATTGAAGACGTAAAAAGACTAACAGAGGAAGTGAAAAAGAAACCGACCATTTACGATAAAAACCTGATAGACTATTAATACATATCAATGTCAACAAACATTATTTTTAAGTGTATCCGAAAGTTTGTATTTTGTAGGTTATAGGTGGTAGGCCTGCAACAAGATTATCAAAAACTCGTCAAAACGTGTTACATTCATTCTAAAGTATGGAAAAACTTTTCTGGATGCTTCCGCAAGTTTTCATACAGTGTATAGAATTTTCCTTTCATTAATCTCGAAATATATAAATAGGATGCACTCAGTACGGTCTTTCTTTTATTCTTTCGGAAACGAATTAATAAAATAGTAATAGCATCGGTTTCCACAAAATCCTTTGCAAGGGTGACGCCGGTGTACTCAGGATGGCGACAACACTGTTTTGCCCTTCTACTGTCGCGCCGCGCCGCGGACAAGGGCAACGGAGTCTGCAGACTATCTGGCCCTCAGTGTGCGACTGACGAGAACTATATCGTCTGCGTATTCATTCATAAAAGTGATGGCAGCTGTTATTACAACTCCAGTGACGAAAATAAAAATAATTATATACCATGTAAACAATTTTACAAAGACCCGTAATTAAAACAGCCAATGAATGGAGGTAGCGAGTAATAAAGTGAAAACACGCGCGGTCAGACCTTGACTTAACAACACGCAAACGTTGTCAACGTCACACACAGATAACTTTATCAGTTCAAATTTACTTTAATGGTGACACAAACATGTTGTCTACACGATTCTTAATACTAAAATAAACTCATCTTTTTTTTAACGTTTGCTCACAACAGACGTAAGAGAACAATACACGGAAAGACAGGATGGGTGTTATATTTTTACATAAGGTGATTGATTTCACTAATGAGAAATTTATAATATACACAGGAGAACCTTGACTTTCGAACGTAATTCGTTCCTGGAAACGTGTTTGAAACTCGAATTTCCGAAAGTGTACTAACTTATGCGTCAAAGACATGGATGTTACCTAGATCACATGAGAGGCAACTAAATATATTTGAAAGGAGGCTCATCAGGCAAATTTTTGGTCCAGTGGAAGAGGCCTGGAGCAAAATATATAATTTAGAGCTCTATAATTTGTATGATGAACCTGATGTGGTCAGCTTTATTAAATTAAAAAGATTAGACTGGGCTGGACACATTGTACGTGCTTGTGAAAGCAGAGTTATTAAGGAGATATTTAATTCAAAGCCAGAAAGTAAAAGGAAAGTGGGAAGGCAAAAACTGAGACGGAGAGACGGGGTGAGTCAGGACATCAGTAGTCCTACTCTTGGAATTAGAAACTGGAAGAATATGGCTATGAATAGAGAAGAATGGCGAAATCTTCTGAAAAAGGTCAGGGGCCACAAATGATGATGATGATTGAGTACTGTGTAGACATATATGGGCAGAACACATCAATAGGATGGAAGGCAACTACATACCTAGGAAGGTACTGTTTAGTCAAATCGAGGGTAGAAGGCCTGTCGGAGGATTGACGCAGTGGCGAAGAAGAAGAAGAAGAAGAAGAAGAAGAAGAAGAAGGAGGAGGAGGAGGAGGAGGAGGAGGAGGAGGAGGAGGAGGAGGAGGAGGAGGAGGAGGAGGAGGAGGAGGAGAAGAAGAAGAAGAAGAAGAAGAAGAAGAAGAAGAAGAAGAAGAAGAAGAAGAAGAAGAAGAAGAAGAAGAAATTGATTGTGTCAACAAAAAAGACCGAGCCAATGGTAAAAAAAAACATTCGATTAAAATTTTAATGGACGTAACAAAATGTTGTATTGTTTGAATACACAATTCAATCACGTACTTCCAACATCTGGGGACAGACACCTTTAGTTACCGAAATACCTACGAAGAAAACAGGCAACAAAAGAAGCTCATGTTTCTGGCTATTTAAGGGATGTGTAACCTGTAAAAATAAACACATCAGATTTGCAGGTAAGTTACAAACTTATACAAGACGATGGTACGACCAGTGCAGACTTAACGGAGCTGAGACGCGAGTAGACACTAGGAGAACGAGAACAAAACGACTGTTAAGAACGATATAAATGAATACGAAATAGTGACATTAGACGCTGGTATCACATACAGGATGTACTTAAATTTGTCAGAACGTGAAAAACAAAATGGAATGACCGTGTTGACAGGGCAAGCGACGATGGATTAATAAAAATGGTGAAAGATTTTAAACCGTTGGGAAAACCTGGAGTCGACCTCCAACGAATCTCCAAGGAGAAGGAGGTGGAGGAGTAGGACGATACGAGGAGGAGGAGAAGAAGAAGAAGATGATGATGATGAAAAAGATGTGAGGAGGAGAAAGAAGGGACAGATAAACTTGGTTACAAAATACTGTATTTCACAAAAAAATTAGTTTTTAAGTCAAAAAGAAAAGAAAAAGAACAAGAGGAAGAAGAAGATGATGATGATGATGAAAAAGAGGTGGGGAGGAGGAGGAAGAAGGGACAGATAAACTTGGTTACAAAATTCAGTACTGTATTTCACAAAAAATTTTGTTTTCACGTCTAAAAGAAAAACGAAAAAGAAGACGAAGAAGAAGAAGATGATGACGATGAAGAAGGGGAGGAAGAGGAGGAGGAGGAGGAGGAGGAAGTAGGGATAGAGAAACTTGGTTACAAAATACTGTATTTCACAAAAAATCTAGTTTTTACGTCTAAAAGTAGAGTAGTTGTTCCTGATGACGAAAAACAACGAAAATAAACGAACACATTATAAGAAGAAGAAGAAGATGATGATGATGATGATGATGAAGAAGAAGACGATGATGATGACGATGAAGAAGAGGTGGAGGAGGAGAGAGGGGAAGAGGAAGAGGAGGAAGATGAAGGACAGAGAAACTTGGTTACAAAATACTGTATTTCACAAAAAATTTAGTTTTTACGTCTAAAAGTACAGTAGTTGTTCCTGATGACGAAAAACAACGAAAATAAACGAACACATTACATAGCAGGCACACTGTCATCAGCTGTTTCCTTCTCGGATAAAACATTTTGCTCCATTATGTTTTCACTTTATTATTTCCTTTGTGTTAAATCTGTGTTGTGTACTGTACATTATTTATGTTACCGACGATAGATAGACAGACAGACAGAGCGGGGGAAGGGGCAGCCAGGTAACAGTAACAGGTTGTTGTTGTTGATGTTGTCCCTTGAGTTATATATAAATAGTTCACCTGTCAGTTGACAGATGAACGGGGTCAGCCTCTCAGTGGGAACTAAACTACCCCAGACGACTTCACCGACCGCTGCTTTGCTACACAACCGCATCCCCTCCCTCTCCACCATTCGATGCACAATAATGAATAACATTACAAATAATTCTTGATCAGGTAAGTTGATAGATGATATATACAAAATCTTTATGAAAACAATACCAGCCAGGATTAAAAACTATAGAACATTCACAGAAGCTTTTGCAACAACAAGGGGACTGTTGAAGGGGGCTAGTGCTTCATCTACTCTTTTTAAAATACATTTAGGTACACACTTCGAGACAGGGGCGTATTTACGGGAAGGGACGAACGGGACCGAACCCCCCCCCCTGAGAGCCGAAAAAGTTGACGAATTTTGTTATAATCTCTTAATTTTTAAGCTGCTTTATTTTTTTAAGCTGTGTACGCTAATAATATAATAGTAACTATTTTTAAATATACGGCCTACAAAGAGATTTATTACACAGCATTAGCATATAAACGTTTGAAATATAGGAAAATCAATGCAGTCAATAAGTTTCTTGTAAACAATGTTCCAATAACGCAGCGTATTTTCAAAGTATTATTACCGTTTAGTTTTAGTGATTTCAACCACTTTTAAGATAGTGATATTGATCAGTCTTGACTTTTCTTTTTTTTCTATGAAGCCGACCGGCCCCGGACCCCAGATAATTAAAACAAATACACCAAAGAAGTCGTGCTGAACGAACAGCTGAGCTTCATTGTCCCCATCCCCTTCCTCTCTTGTTCGATTTAACTCTATCCACGATAATGAGTAACATTTTTAAAATTCTTCAGGTGGTAATTTGAGACAAGCTGTACAAAATCTTTATGAAAACAATACAACTAGGATTAGGAACATAGATTCGTATGTGGTCGGTTGAAAAGTTCGTGGAGCGACATCTGTAAGTTAGCGGTGAAACTAACATTTTTCGTATGCTGCAAGATTTGTATTTTATGTGAACTCCTGTTAATTCCCAAATCTATCTATCAATTTATTCATTGTTTAGAAGCTGTTTAAAATCGACGTGTCATGCGTGTTTCGAAAAACGGACAAAATCAAACATAGTGGTGTGCTTCTTTGTTAAAAATTGTTTAGCGCCAACGGAAATTCAAAACGGAATTGTAATGTGTCGGGAAATGCTGCGACTTCAAAACGAACGGTTTGTAAGTAGGCACTTGAGTTTAAACGTGGTCGTACGAGCATTGAAAACGTGGTCGCACTGGACGACCAAAAAATGCAACAACTCCAGATGCGGCAGCCATCTTGCACAACGCTTTTTGACATCAAGTTCTTGAGTTAAAGTATGATGCACACGTTCATATGAGATGACTATGATTTCAGCAACGTCATCCACTCCTCAATCTGCGGTCTTCCAATGCCATTTTTGTTCCACTTTTTTGAAAATACAAACCCACTACTGGGTTCGTCTGCAGTGCTTGCTTGTACGACCACGTTTAAACTCGAGTGTGCCCCACTTACCGTTGTTTCTGAAGGCGCAGCATCTCCTAACACATTTACAATTTCGTTTTGTTTTTCTATTGTCGCTAAGACGTTTTTAACAGAGAATTCATCACAACATGATGTTTGATTGTGATTTTTACAAACACGCATGACAGGAAAATTTCAAACAGCTGATAAAAAGTGAATAAATTGACAGATATATCTGAAAATTAACAGGTGTTCACGCGAAATATACGTCTTGCAGCACACGAAAGTTTTTAGTCCACCCACTGAGCTATAGATGTCGCTCCGCGAACTTTTCAACTGACCCTCGTATACAGAGACTTTTTTCATAACAAAGTGCTGCGTCAGAGGTCTAGTCTTTCACCTACTCTTAAAGCATAGTTAAAATAAAATATCGACGGGTTAGTGGTAAAACTAGCCAAGTCCAAGTTTTAATGATGCTTCAAGGTGTTTCAAAAACAACATATTTTATGCATGTCTCTTTTTTTTCATTTTTTAACAGCTGTGTAGTCAATAAAAAAAATGTATTAACAATAAAAATTAACCTCAAAGCTCAAGATGTCCAATACATGATTGAAAGAAACAGAAAAATATGTAGAAAATCTCCAGATTATTCAAGAAGACATTCAAAAAGAAATTAAAAAGTGCCCAAGGTTTCAGGAAAACCCCAAGAAGAGAACAGGTGCTATCTGTACTGACGAAAGGAGGGAGAGACATCGATCAAGAATGAAGGAGATATGGGAGAGGAGGGAGAGAGAGAGAGAGAGAGAGAGAGAAAAAGGGAGGAACCAGTTGAACCAAACGTAGTCCACAGAGGCTCATAAGAAAAAAAAATATTAACCTTAAAAATGAGTTTTATGATTTACTATAGCACTCGAAAACCTGTTTCATTAATATTTAAGTTTAACAGAATATTTAATATTTAAGAAAACAGAAATATTTAAGTTTCCGTAAATAAAATTCACACGAGTGGACTTGGGTAGATTCACCACTAACCCCACGGTATATTAAAATAGGCCTACTTTAAAATATATTTTTAGGGGCATCCTTAGAGATCTGGACAATTAAAAAAATTAAATAAATGTAACTGCAAGTAGGAGGTCATAAATTATACATTTTATATTTCGCCGAGGATAGATAGTTATCGCAGAAGATATGAATACCACCCCGGCCTACTTCCGAGTTCGATGGGTTTTCAGTGACCTATTCACGGAACGAGTATTAATGAGAAAACTAGTTCTGCCACAAAAAAGGAGACATGTACAGTAATAGGCAAGGGGTGGCCGCTGGGCCACCACGTCTTACTTTCGTGTAGGGGGATTTTCGTAGTTTTCGCAAAAAAAAAAAACGAGTTTTACATTACACACGTATCGTTTTCCATGTGTAATTTCAGTTCTCATGTTAACCTAACAAGAACAACTTTTGAAGTAACAGGTACACAACCGTGACATACTACTGCTACAATCATTTTTCATTTAAAAAAAGAACTAAGAACATCAACTGCAACCGCCAGCCAACTATTTTGCAACGTACAAAATTAAAATTTGTATGATTCTTTCACTTACATAAAATTATGTGCGATATTCACTAAAGATCGAAGCCAAACAATCGCATAATCGACATATCGAAAATGACTGCAGAAACGGATAAAGCCACAGTACCGGGAAAATACAAGAGAAAAATTACATTGGAATGGTGAGTTTGGAAAATGTAGTCCAAACAGCTGAAAATATGAAGTGGAAGGCTGACAACATACATTGCGGCCTGTTCACCTACAATAAAAGCAAGACTTGCCGAGGGTCGAAGCCGAGACCTCCAGACTAGGAACTCTTAAAGAATATGAATAGAATAAAAGTTACCTCTTGTATCCGTCTAGTGGATTTTCCTTTTGTATGTTTCATTTCGCGTTTCTGGACATACGTCCCATTTTCAGGTGTAATCCGTCAGTAAAGTTCGTCAGATAATTAAAACAAATACACCGAAGAAATCCTGCTGAAAGAACAGCTGAACTTTCAGTCCAATTCTCTATACGGCTCGCGATAAGATTACAGGACGAGGTCCGTAGTGCACGTTCAATAACAACGTAAGCATAACAGTCGATTATAGAGTTACCGTGGTGCCCGCGTGTGTTCCGTGCTCATATATGTTATATTTATTTACATGTGTGTGAATTATACGTAATTTGTTTTAATTATCTGACGAACTTCACTGAGGAATTACACCTGAAGATGGGACATATGTCCAGAAACGCGTAGTGAAATATAAAAAAGGGAAAGCCACTAGACAGATAAAAGAGGTAAATTTTATTCTATAAGTGGCTTGGATACTGAAAGCATGAATTTAAAACTCTTAAAGTCTCTATCTTGTCTTTATCTGGTCTACTAAGCCTCCAAAAAACTATTTTTGCAACTTTAAAAAAAATGTGAGTACTGTGACGTACATGCTTTGTATTCATCCTTCTCGATATACTTCCGCTTCAGGAAGAACACGGCCACGCGACAGATCAAGCAGGCAGAGACCCATGTCTAAGCGTTGGACTAACAGTATCTGATAACCTTAACCACCCCACAGAGATACTATCGGGGTCTGTAAAGGTTACAACTCTATCAGCTGTGTGACTCTGTGTGTGTGTGTGTGTGTGCGCGCGCGCGCGCGCGCGTGTGTTACTTTCTAGGCTAACAAACTAGTTTCGTGAACTTGTTTGTGAGGTATCGAAGCCGTTGCAGTCGTGCCAGCAAGCATTACAACACCCGTTTCATTCCTTGTTAATGGTGGATACAAATTTTAAATAATCCTTCACACACACACACACACACACACACACACACACACACACACACACACACACACACACACACACACACACACACACACACACATTTTGTATTTCAATACGCGTCACGTTAGGTTTAATTTTACGTTATAATCCTAACAAAAAATAAAACAAGTAGGCCTATTTTTATACGAAACAAGTACCCGTTAACGCAAAATCGTTAGGTTCTGTATTTTAAGTATTACTGTGTTATAAGCATTGTATACACATAAAGACGTTATTATGTTTTCCCCAACACTGGCTTTTATTTATTTCAGCAGTAAACTAAAAACCAAAAACCGTTGTCACCTAACCTCACAAATGAAAACAGCACGTATTTTCGCTTTGCATTAAAAAAACAGGACAATTTACAATTAGTGCACTTCTTCTTTTCCACATCGTAATATATCCATACAATCGCATATTTAAAACATCGAAAATGTACTGCAGGAACGGGTAAAGGTACAGATCCGATGCCGCTAGATAGCATTTGTTTATTTACTTGTTACTATGGTAATTAATTCTGGTCTCCATGTTGTTGTTGACATCTTTATACGCGTCAACAAAAGAGCATAATTAAAAGGGTCTAAATCGTGCGAACGGGGCAGAATATCAAATTCCAAGTTAGACAGTGTTTTTCGCCTTGTATCAAAAGTTACCTGTGCAAAATTTGGTGGCAATCGGTGTAACGGAGTGGATTTGTATTCAATACAAAGGAACGAATCCTCAGACTTTGAGTTTTATATATACAGATAGTATAGGTATTTCGATATCACAATCATTATCATCAGAAATAAGTAAAAAACTTAGAAAAAATGACCAACAATTTCCCCAAAATCAATTTGCGCTTTCAGGCCCAAGGTCGACTCAGCCAGTGGAAATGAGTACTGGGATAACGTCCTGGCTAGCTGAAGCCCGATCTGCCTTACTTACGCTAACAAGCTGCACGCGTAGTAGCCAAAGAAATTATTACAATTCACGTTTTTTTATTACAATCACATTCGAAATAACAAATTACAAGATCATAACTGAGATCTTGTTCAATTCTTGATCCAACATAGAAGTTTTCTGAAGCTTTTTCTGGTCCGTCTCCACATCTGATGCTTGTAGTAAGACGGAATTAGCACTGAGAATAACATAACTTATCTGTGCCATACTTGAAATCTGTCTTTTAACAAATTAATCGCAATATCCAATGTAGCAGCAACATACAGTCAGCACAACTGAAATTTTTAAGAAGGGTTAAAGGATGCACTAGAACGGAGTTTATGAATATTTCGAATCACCATTTTGTATTTCAGATTCAGTAAGTGGGTTAACATTTTCTGTGTCAACAGGATTTCATGGAATTCATGTTATTATTGGAAGAACATTTATTTCTTTTGAAATGGATCTGATAATGTGAAGTCGGAACAGGCACATTGCTTAATCGAAGAAGAAGAAGAAGAAGAAGAAGAAGAAGAAGAAGAAGAAGAAGAAGAAGAAGAAGAAGAAGAAGAAGAAGAAGAAGAAGAAGAAGAAGAAGAAGAAGGAAGAAGAAGAAGAAGAAGAAGAAGAAGAAGAAGAAGAAGAAGAAGAAGAAGAAGAAGAAGAAGAAGAAGAAGAAGAAGAAATGTTGCACTGAATATGGAATATGGCCATCACTTCAAAGTTTTCTCGGAGTCAGTCAATCTTTCATCTTGTTTGAGTTAATCGATTTTTTGTGTACTTTTCGGATTCCCTTGTTCTGAAACTGGCAACTAATTCCCCGTGGCAACAGGATCGATATCGTTCTTAACATGTAGAAATATTATACACATTTGTGGTTAAATTGGGTAATAAGAGTATAGAGCAGATGTCACACTTCCGCTATCTTGGCTGTGACATCACTTATGAGGGGGATTACGATGTTGACCATAGCCTACGTATGTTGACCGAGTTTCGGTCAATATGTGGCACAATTCGTCGAGGGTTATCGATGAAAACAACGACAGAGATTGGACTAAAATTGTGTAAAGTAGTGGTTGTGCCAGTATTGTTGAAAGTTGGGTTCCGACGAAAAACCACTGAGTAGGACACAGGCGTCAGAGATGAGACGCTTGCACACGAAGGAATAGACTCTACAATGAAAACATTCGTAGTAAAGAGTTGAACATTTTTAATATCCAAGCTTGTACTGTAGAGAACAAAGAGAGATGGATGCCGGATGGCAGGTTTCGTAAGGAAGGTTGGCAATACAAGAGAAGCGCTGGTGAAGTGATCGGAACAGGTGATTCGTCTAGTCCCTAATGGAAGAAGAAGAGATTTACGGTTAAACAAAATTACTGTATTCAATTACTATTATCTAATAAACTAAGAATCATTATTGTGTTTTATATATTGCAATAGGTGGAATTTGCATATAAAGTATTAATTTAACTCTTAGCGTATGCTACCATGTTGCAATGACAATTTGTTTAACTAAAGACAGCATGTTCAAACATTTCATAATAGACAATAAGATACATGTAAAATTTTTTAGTTTAAGTTGATTTTTGACATACAAAAAATAATTAGTGTTGTGAAGTAGTGCGAACATATGCGTAGGCATATGTCGAGTGTGCGTGTGCGTGTATCTATAACTATGTTACGAAATAATAATAAAAAACAGATTAAATCAAATAACTTTTGTGAAAATAAAATTTCTGACATGAGACACCAGAATATGCAGAAATAAAAGACCTATCGAGTGGTAATATTTGTTCATAAATTAAAGAACTAAATATATGAGTTTTTTATAAAGAAAGTTTTATGACCCTAAAGAAATGTAATAAAATTAGACAGGCTTTATTAGGAAGTTTACCTATGTCCGTAGGCAGTCTTTTCCAGGAAGAACGTTATCTGAACTGAAGCCGTAAGGGTGAGGTAATATTTTGGCCAATGAAATTGGCTAAAACGTTAGTTGAATTTGTTCTTCATATCATACAATTCAGTCTCGTCCTGAACTGAATAACGCGTTGTCGCTGCCGCTGGTCTATGACGATAGGTCTACCTAAAGTGCACGAGCACAAGTCAGAAAGTTCGCGAGTAAATTAAACATTGATTGCTATTCGGTATAGGATAAGACTGTCCGCATATGCATTCAAAAGGAACACTTCAAGTTTACTGGAGTATTCTGAACTTTTAATACAGAGAATAAATCACTATTACAAGTTGATTCACTACAAACTGTACAAGTACCCAACCCGAGAACGACCCTGAACGCCGGACAACAGGAGGAGATCGCCGTCTATCCAGAAGGAACAACTGTCGCCGCTTACTAGGACAGGAGCATCGACATCGCATTTAAATAAATATACCACCAAACACCCATAATGGCCGCCTCCATCTACCTCTCCCGTTCGCATATGGCTACCAACTACACTTGCACACAATATACCCCACAAACAATACACTCCCATCTACATGCCTCCACCTTCTCAACGGCCCGGTCAGCTGGCGTACGTCCCCCTACAATCCCATACCCACATGGGAGCTTGCTCCAAAACAGCCCGAGTCCGACCATGACGAAAAAAAAAAAAAAAAAAAAACGCATCTGCCATCTCTCAAAAGGAAAGTGAAATTATTTATATAAACTTTATTAAAAACAGTTATAAACTTACAGACAAAAAGAACTTGCATAAAGAAAAATTTTATGTAATTAGAATAGGCCTATAGGAGAACATTATTTTAAATTTGTAAAAAAAAAAATAAGTACACAGAAACTGTTAATTAATTTTATTTGTTATCAGAAACAGGTAATTAATTTTGTTTGTTATCAGAAACAACAGTAAATTATTATTGCAATTAAAAAAAAAACAAATCTTTAATAAATCCGAAACATTCCAGTATTTGTTGACCGACTACTTATTCTATGCGACCCTTGTACATCTCAATATATTTTCATCGATATAAATATGTCATAAATAATTTAGTTCAGTCGTTTATAATCGTAGACTCTTTCTATCTGTGTGTCGGAAATAATTCGGTGAACTTCGGTGTCAATTCTGGACTTCTTATTTTGCAATTTTCAAAAGTTCTGTTTCATTCTCATGCATTTGTAATTAATAGCATCTACAAAAATTACTATGGCGCTATACCACACGACAGACTCATACTTGAGCCCAAAAATGAGTCTATCATGGGCCACAAACAATTAAAAATTTCATTAAAGAGCAGTCCACGGTAAAAAAAAATAATTTGTAAGATAATAATACTGTATTCTATTATGTTATTATTGTACCCTGTTAGTAATTTTCATCATCATCTTGTTCAAGGATTAAACCGAGGATGGTTTGTTCCGGTCTCAAACAGGCAAAGATTAGAGCTAATTACCCCAGCGCTTCCTCAAGCGTCCCCTCGGCTTATAGTTCCATAGTTGTTTGGGGATGCGGTAGTCATCCATTCGGCAAAGATGTTTCCACTAATTTAGCCGATACTGGGGAATCCTGTCGAGTATACTCATAATATTCAATTCTTGCTGTATTCAGTAATTTTAACAACAAATTTTTCACGAAATAATAGGACCTTGAGGGCAAATAGGACCTTGGAAGAATACTTGAGGACAAAATGTATCTACCATGTGAAAAACTATTATATATGTTGAAGCTTATCATTACTTCATAAATATGGTAAATATGTCATTAAAAAACGAGAACTCTCACAACAGTAATTTATACAAGTTGTTAATATATGTTTATTTAAAAATTGTTCACTTTAAAACACTGTTGTGTACTCAAAAATGGAGGAGCAAGGTTTTTTTTATGTTACGATTAGTCAGGCCGTGGTTTCCGTAAGATTATTCTAAATTGATTAAGACATAGTGGAGTCGATGCGGAGAACAGAACCACGGCTTGACTAAACGGCATGTAAAGCGTAATTGGGTGGGATCAAGGCCGCGACTCGGACGGTGAGAACGCCGCACCACGCCACGCCAGATCTATATGGCGCTGTTGCGACCGACAATCGGCGCACTATTTTGTTGTACATACACTACACCATAATAATACACGTCCACTAATCCGAAACGAAACTTTGTGTAAAAATCCATATTATAATACACGAAAATAAACATTTATAACATTGTATAGTTTATTACAGATTTCTAGTCTTTTTTAATTACTGTAGTTTGTTGTAATGCAGTGGTGTAACTACGGTGTGGGGATCAGGGGATCAATACCCCCCTCCCAATTCGATAACCACTTAACGTAGCCGTATTTATAATCCAGTTAAAATAAGATTATATAACTGTATTATAATTGTTGTATGCCATGTATGAAATCAGAATACTGTAGTTGTAAGCGTTTTGATTGCTAATAATGTTATAAATAAAAGGAATTATAATATTTTTTGTAAACTAATAAAATAAGTTAGAGTTTTCTTAATAATGACAATCATTCCAACATTTGGTAAATAACAACGCACGTATTTGACACATACTTTACCGTTGGTTAACTCAAAAACTGAGATGCAAAAATTCATAAAACGTTTATGTGGGGCAAATAAGTTTATGCAAAGTTATATGGAACGAATTCTGAATTTATAATTTTCCGTTAGGAAAATTGGGAGTCCGAATTTTCAAGCTATTCTCATCCCCCCCCCCCCAGAAGCTAGTCTCATCACCCCCCCTCGAGCAAGTCGAAGTTATGCAACTGTTCTAATGTTAAAATTGATATTATTTTATATCCGATGATATAACATCTTGAGGTAATATAAACATAAATTTTAAATTATTTTATAAAGATAGAAACTTTTAGAATTCCTTAGGCTTTCACGGCCGACGTCAACATTGTGTACAAGACAGACGTTTCGGCGCCACCATCGGAGGCGGCCATCTTCAATGTCAGAAACAACTGTCACGGTGTCCCCTGATTGCACTTGACGCTGGTTTCCAGATTACATCGTGCTGGTTTGGAAAGTATATTTAAGTGGCCCTTTTCAGGGTAAATAGGCCTACATAGTCTCTACCTAAGCAGTGGGGTAATTGGTGGACACCATGCTAATTGTTTGTGACGCTGAAGATGGCCTCCGATGGTGGGGCCGAAACGTCTGTCTTACGCACAAACAGTAGGTCATGGCAAACCAGCCCGGCAAATTAACTGCAATATATAGAAAGCTTTTCTACAGCCTCGGATTGTGCTCCAAATATCGGCATCTCGGCAAATACTTTGATGGTTGGATACGATAAGTTTTTACTTCAGGACGATGAGGACAAACAGCAGCTGACGATATGTAAGTTGCATATTGTTTCCACTGAGTGGAGTATTGTTTATTGTAAGTAATGTTATTATATCATAATTGTTACTTAGAAGTGAGGCTATAGAAATTCTTAGTTGTGTTGTGCAATAGACACAGGTATCAGACTGTAATCCAGACAAGCGGATGTTTTGAACATAGAAGTAGCTTCAGAAACTTTCCCAAGGTTTGGTAAAGATTTCACCCTCTTATTCAATAAGCGTGACTGTCAAGGAAGTAATAATCGTAAGCTGTAGTTTATGTGCTACCAAAGGTTTCTTAAGCCCTTATCTGGACAAGCAGCTGTGGAGAGATCAAAACCCAAGGTGTAAGTACGACAGTAGACAGACTTATGAAAAACATAGGAAATGTATGCGAGACACATCAAATAAGAATTAATTGCGTTCTGACAATGTCCATTCAGAACGCATAAATGTCGCCATAAAGTTGATAACCTTTTGGGGTAAGTCAGGCAGGTGTGCTCCGTGAGAACTTTAATCTAAAAATAGTAAAACCCCACCAAATCGTGACGTAAATCACACGATGGAGTCTTTGACGAATAGTGGTTAAATCTTATAAAAACTGTAAGAACCTACCCTCACTTCAACTAGTTTTTGCCAATCATAGTTAAGGTTTTAGATATAGCCTAAGAGAAGGAAACAGTCCCACCACTGTAAATAAGGGTTACAACCCAAGATTTTTGTATAAAAAGCCAAGCAAATGCTGGAGAAAACAGATCTGATTGTGAGTGTTCTTAGAGCGCTTACGTCTGTCTCACTTGACTTGTTCTTTGATCCGAGTTAGAAAGTGTTCTAAGAGAGCATCTCTAGCCAGTCATACTTTTTCTTCTTTGTCAATTTTTAAAGAGTAACTAAACTATAAAAATGTAAGACTAAATATTGTTTGAGTTCTACAAAATACGTTTCTCGAAACATATTTTCGGTTGAATACCGGGAACCATCGAACACTGAACTTAGAGTAGAATCAGTGGCGGCTCGTGGTTCTGACAGTTGGTGGTTCAATGTCTCAATTTTCTACTAAGATAAGAGCAATTATCCCATTCCAAATAACACACGGGGAGGGTCTCAACATGAACACATAACTATTGACAACTTTTAGTAGGCCTAATATTAAGTTGTGTTTATGCTGTTTGTAAATTATTCTAAAAATATATAGTTAAAATAAAAGCATAGTTAAACATTTCTGTTTAATATTTAAAACGGAAAGCGGCCTCCCGAAATCCTTAATTTTGCATTTCTCTTTACTAGAGAGAGAAGAAAAGTTTGTTTTTAAAATAGATTGAACACATCTATTCATATTCATTTTACCAAATCAATGAGCTGAACACAAAAATAAGAAACATCTGAAAACTTGACACACAAAAATACCAGTGGTTTTTTTGGAGGTTAAAACACTTTGGAGGTTATACACTCTTCGGTCAGCTTAACGTTAATATAATTATTTAATGACTACATTAAACACACTTTATTTTCGGAATACAAATTTGATTTAAAAACTTTACTCCACACGTTACATAGTTTATAGTAACATTATTTTGTTGAAACTAAGTACTAGTAACTGAAGGTACTTAGAGTTGAATAAAAGTAATTGAACTACGTTAATTTCAAGAATTATTATTATAAAGAAGATTGTAAAAGTTTTGTATTTGCGAATCATCAATAAACTGTCTTCAGAGAAGAACGGTTCATATCAATGATTTAAATTCACCTCAGAAGCCACAACAACTAACAGTTGTAGCCACTTGATAGGTAACAACAGTATAACTATATCTCTTTAGCAAAATTAGTTTACGACAGGTTTCAACTGTATGCTGTCCATTTGTCTCGGTCCCCTACATCTGTGTCTATAGCTCCTTCTGTTTTCAACAAGCGTTTCCAACCTTTCTTCTTTCCCTGCCCTCTCTTTCCTTCCACCTTCCCCTCTATGCAGACAGTGTTTCACGCAATATATGCACCACCAAGATGATTTTCTCTTTCTTATTACTTTCAGTAGTTTTCTTTCCTCTTCTATTCTCGTCAATAATTCATTCATCGTTTCTCACACTATCAGCCAATTTCACCTTAACTTTCTTCGTCATTATCTCATTTGGAATCTCTCTAGGCTCCTTTCTTTTTCCTTTTTGATAGTCCACGGTTCACTGTCATATAAAACCATACTGCAAATATAAAACATTCAGCAAATTTCTTTCTCATCCCAATCGGGATTACATTGAAAAGGTAGAAACATTGGTGACGTTATAAAAAAACTGCTGAGTACAGTGTGACTGTAGTGACTAACCAAGACCATCGAATACTTTAGGCACGCAATGAGCAACTTCAGATTTTAAATATTCAAGAATTGGTACTGGAAAAAAATTAATGGTTGGTCTTTTATCAGTTTTAATGGATGAAGAAATCTCTCCGTTGACAAGAGATAGATCTAACAAACACTTTTCAAAGTGTGCACATGTATGCGATGTATGAAATCAGAACGTTTTGATTGCGGTAAAAATGTCAGGGTTGAAGTGGAGCGAGCGAATGTTTCATAGAGAAGAAATTCTTTTTTACTTATGTAGATTCGTTGCTCAGAGCAATTCTTGTTTCATTTCGCCACACACACACTGCCTGCTGCTCCTCCTTTGTACAGTACACAGCACACACAACATCACTTCGTTTCCTGTACCGGATTAACGACTACACTTGTGTCACTGCTGACTGTCTGCCTCGTGGCTTGCTGCTTTGTGTGTTTCGCTTCTGTGTGCTTGTTTCTTTTTGACGACAAAGTATTAAAACGCACCGTCGTTCAGTTGTACGCAGACCCGTGGAATAATGAACCCGCGAATACATTGGCGACAGACATACGAGGTTTCATCAAAAATTTCGTGCAATTTTCCAATTTCCACCGTTACATGCGTCCGATTATTAAAAAAAAAACTGTTTTTACGTATGTTGGTACACATTTTAGTGACAATCGTCTAAAATTTTAGCCCTATTTGCAGTGGCGTAGCATTGTAATAGCGTCTTTGCACCCGGTGGATGATTCCAGCATCTGGGTCGAGCCCAATGGCTGCCTGGTGATACACTTAGAGCTGGTTCAGTAGACAGGTTCCTAAAACTGGAAGGGACAGCCGCCAGTGAGTTAACTCAGAAGGCGGGGGAGAAATAAATCTTTATTTATTTTAATTTAATTTATCATTGGGCACTGAGGCTTGAACAGATTTAGGCTACAGATGTCACCTGTTTCTAGCCCAGCGTGCAGGCGCCATGACGCGTCGGTCGCTCTCCGCGAGGCAGAGAGCCTCGCTCAGTCGGCATGCAAGGATGGAAGGAAGGACAGCTTAGCAGTTAAACTCTGGGGCAGGGGCAGTGGCGGCCGGTGAGTTCTGAGGAAGGGGGGGTAACCTGACGAGCAGTAACCTGAGCCATGCTCAGTCATTCGTTATTTCACTTTTCATTATAAATGGTAGAGCTATCTAATTTTTACAGTATACACGTCTTATTAAAAATATATACGGTACATCTTATTAAAAATATTATTACAAATCATTGTTTTACAGTATAAAGTTCGGCCAATTAAACAACCTAGCGTCCAAAAAGTTATAATGTAAAAGAAATCGGGGTCTCTCGTTAACAAAGATGTACAAAAAGAAAAGAACCTATGGAACACGAAACAGCAGTCCAGTTACAAAAAAGGAATGTGAAAGTATCTGTTGGATTGTAGGTTGGTTATACCGGAAACGCGTGTTCAAAACGTAAAAATCACGAGACATGAGAAGAATGCGCGCGCGCGTATTGTTCTGTGTCAGAGAAGATACCTCTACAAGAGAAACTCCGTTGCTTCGAGTAAGATTTGGCAACGCTGGCGCAGCCTTGAGAGTGAGAAAGAGCTGTGTGCCGTGCCGTGGAAGTTGTACAATGTTCTGTGCAAAACAAAGGATCATTGTTCACCTCTGTGGTATTTCATTTGATTCACGTAGTCCGGAGGAGACGACGCCGCCGCCCTCTGTACAGTTCTCACGGTAACTATTTCTCTACCTTCCTGCATCAGTCAAACGAATATACAACCTCTTATATAGTGTACCGTTCTTCTGCCTTAGAGAATGTTGTTTTCTTATTATGCGATCGACTTTTCATGTTAAATGGACTCAAAGAATTTTATTTAATTATTGTTAATCATATGAATTTACTGATGTAATGAATAAGTCTTCAAATAATACTACGTTGTAGTAAATTATATTATTGTATTATCGCCTGATATACGTTGCACAGAATTATTCTGTATCTTCAGGGGTTTCTATATGAAATATATGCAGAAATTATATAGAAATTCTTGAATTTTGTTGTCCACGACGTGTCCGCTGGTTAACTAATAATTATAAGTGTAACACTACCGACTCGGAACACAAAGTTTTTTATTGGTAAAATGTAAAATATATCCTGAACCAGTTTGACGAAGCTTATAATAAACGAAAACTTTACATTTTACCAGTGTTAAAAAACTTTGTGTTCCAAGTCGGTAGTGTTATACTTATAATTATATAGAAATATTATATATTATATAATATCTCGGAAATAAAACATATTATGGATAAGCTGGACAACGACAAAAAATAACGAGAGACTTCTAGATTGCTGTGAAAGACGGATTCTAAGAACAGTATTTCGAGAAGGCGTACAAGAACGTGGAATGTGGCGCAGGCGCTATAATTATGAACTATACTATCTTTACAATGAGCCGGAGATTGTCAGGATAATCAAATGATATACAGGCTAAGGTGGGTTGGACACACACACAGAGAATGGAGGAAGGACAGCCTACGAAACATATTTTCTAACAGAAACCAATGGGTAGTAGAAAAAGGGCAAGATCCCCCCCCCCCCAGGTAGATTCAAAGACCAGATAGAGGAAGACCTCAGAAAGCTGAACATAAGAAACTGGAAAGCCAGGGGACGTAATAGGGAAGAACGGAAGCGATTCTGGGACCAGGCCAAGCTCCACCTAGGGCTGGAGAGCCACGGCTGATGATGATTATGATTATATATTATATAGAAATATATTTCACTTCATATAGAAACCTCCGAAGACGAGAATATTTCTGTGAACGTACGTCAGGTGGAAATACAATAATATACGTTAATAAATTTTATTTCCAGAATAATTAATTATTTGAAGACATATTCATTATATCAAAAACCTGCAAGAAATGTTGAATTACGTACAAAATTAAGATTATGTAACAAAAAAATAAATTCGGACGACGTCACTCGTAGGAGCATTTACCCATCAACAGGTATTTCTCCAGGTCAAAGCGAATTTGTTAATATGCTGCTGTTTGCTGACGACCTGCTTGCTGCTTATAGACACCACCGACAATGGTTTGCAAAGAGCGCTACATAATTTACAACGGTGTTCGATTCTGTACAACTTAGGAATGCCCACAAGCAAAACGAAGGTGATGGCTTTCCTAGGAAACGATCCTGTAATAGCTAAAATAATGATTAACAACCAACTAATTGAACGAGTCTCTCACTTTAGCTATATAGGGTATGATATATCACATGAGAACAATAAGAGACATAGAGAATAAACTACATAAGTTTCAAATGATGTGCGGTACCATAAGAAGAACACTAAAAAAACAAGAAGCGGAAATATACTCAGCTCACGTTTTACAAGGTAATGGCTATCCCTACGCTTCTTTATAGAAGTGAGTGATGAATAATGAGAAAGAGCCATTAATGATAATGATAAATTATTGGCCATTAATGACGAAATTGTCCCGCGTTATCTGACTGAGAATCATTAACGTAAAATCACTAATTTTACGTACATAATACGTTTTATTATACAGATGGTTTCACCCTACACACTTAAATTTTTGAAGCTTCATCCCCCCCCCCCAAGCCCACACAATAGTCCAAGTCCAGTACTGCCCACGAACATTGGTTTTATATATCAATATGCAAATCATCGTCACCACTATCATGAGCAAATTCACGGGAGAAACCTTACGCTTGTACAACAGGTTTGTGTGTACACATGCTGTGTTCACGTATCCAAAGTTATGGTAAGACGTCCGCCCAGTTGGACAGACGGTCGAGTTAAAACCGAGTACCCGCGTCGCGCTGACAATTGTACGTATTAGACAATGGAATGTTTGTTGGCCTTGTCCGGTAAAATATTTCTCACACGCATTTACACTTTTGTCTGTTTGAAGCGTACGCAAGAATATGCGTGTAAAGTCTACCGGTTCGTCGAACACAATTTCACGCACAGCACTGTGTGCATACAATATAATAGGCGCGTATAATGTTACACCGTATTTACTTATTAACGGGGAGGGGCCACAATTTTTTCGTTCTTTTGTTTGTGTGTTAAGTTTTTTGTACACAAAACATATCGCTATATTGTAAAAACAGTTTTTTAAACAATAGATATTATTACCATGGAAGGAACTGAATGTTATGGGTATATCCCGTAGGACTCCATAGTATGGCCTAAAACGGTGGGAACATCTTGCAATGTATTAATCTGCTACGATTAATATTTTATAAGATTATAAGCCTTGGAGCTATTGGTTTGGGACCCGAACGGACGGAGAGGTGTGGGACGTCCGAAGAAGCGTTGGAGCTATTGGTTTGGGACCCGAACGGACGGACAGGTGTGGGACGTCCGAAGAAGCGTTGGAGCTATTGGTTTGGGACCGGAACAAATCATTTTTGGTTTAATCTTTATTGAAGATGTATACTATTATCAAATAGGGAGTGCGGCTGGGCGAGGGTCAGGCTCACTCACAAACATGCAGCCCGCACACACACAAGCGCAGGGGATTAGGACCGGCCGGATTCTCGCCCCATTATAAAAAAATGATTATACGTTACGACGTATAATGGGGCGAGAATCCGGCCGGTCCTAATCCCCTGCGCTTGTGTGTGTGCGGGATGAGTGTTTGTGAGTGAGCCTGAACCTCGCCCAATCGCACTCCCTATTTGATAATAGTATAAAGAGCGAATAAATATTACGACCCGGTATTAGATTAACAAATAACTTATTTGTGTTTCTAGGATACGCATCCGCACGGAAAAATCGGGGAATTTTTCCTGCTTCCAAAATATTGAAGGAAAATATATAGGCCTATTGTAGGCAGAATCCTATCGAACAGCCCAGAGCATTCTCCACCCCCCTCCCGTCTAGTGTTGCCTCAGTGAAGGTTGCTCACAAGTGGGTTCTAGTGTGTTCAAGAACACTTGAGATACGCTTTAATCCGGCGTCCAGTAAGAAGGGAAATCTATACTGGACCTGTGTACGACCTATAAAAGCAAGAGCGTCTGGCGTTGTCAGTGGTGTTGAGCGATTTCTTTAGCGCGGATCGAGTGTTTGTAGAAGTATTGTAGCGAAGCGTTCTTGTGTTATAATTAGTGCGGAATTCTTTATAGTTGAATTATTATTGCGTGTGCACAATTTTTACTTTAATTGTTGTAAGAGAGATTATCTTGTTGATTACAAATTATTAACTGTGACAATTAAAGCTGGTTTTTAGTGACTTCATTGGTGTCTGTATTTTGTTTCCACTGTACCATACGACGATCAGTGAACCCTCGTCGTAACATATATAGGCCTATATTTCACAATCCTATTATGAGACAATTATGTTATATTTCTTTGTCAACATTAGCTTTATTTTTTAAATATAATTGAAAATGCAACATTCAAAGAATAATCACAACTTTATTTCACAGGGAAAAAACTAACTATTTATCCGTCACCAGTTAAAGAAATTTGTCAGAAGACAGATTTTTTAGATTCTCCCCCCCCCCCAAACTGTCGTTGCCTCAAAGTACGTTTCTGGATACATATATTATGAATGAATTGAATACATTTGCGAGAGTAGCCGTGGAGCACGCATTAACGAGGTCGTGTGTGACGCCATGGGTTCACGGCCCCAACCAGCAACTGGTTTTAAATACTTCACCGGTTCGATTCAAACACGGAGTACTATAATTCGCGAGGCATCTAGCAAAGTGATTTCCGCCAATACGTTTCAGTCTTTCACCTTACAGTATATACTGTACATACAGTCCGTGAAATTATGACGTAACAATTTACGAAGAGACACCGGTGTGTGAAATATCTGAACATCTCTAGCCTATACGTGATCTAGGCTATATACACTTATAATTACCCTACAGTTATATTTTGTACTCCAAAGTTGGTACATGTAAAGTTTTATATATTGTTGCGACGTAATCGCGGACTCTCGTATTGTACAGTGGAAACAAAATACAGACACCAATTGCCAGCCTTAATTAGTTTGAAACCAACAAGATACTCTTCTTCTTGTTTAACTTCATTGTTAGGACTCTGTCCTGTTCTATAACAACGGTCCTATATCCTGCCACTCCATCTGTTCCTTGGTCGGCCAACGTTCCTCTTGGTGTTTGGTTGGCTATCTCTTGCCTTTTTCACTAACCTTGTGTCATCCATTCTTGATATGTGTTCATTCCATATCCTTCTTCTTTCCGCAATCCAAGAATTATTATCGTTTACGCGTTTACACTTTCTCTTATATCATTACGCATTTATTATCATCACTCGTTTATCTTATACTATTGACTCGCAACAGTACCTCGTCTTTCCTAGTACCACCCCGTAATATAGTAATTTCTACAGCTTGTCTTTTTTTTAATTCCATGTTCCTTAAGGAATGGAAGTATGGTGATGGCAAAAAAAATCGTGTTCGAGATTATTGCAGATTCTGATTCTACTACACTCAAAACATGAAAAAAGTCGTTTTCCGAAAAGTGTCTGTGTATGTGTCTGTCTGTCTGTCTGTGTGTCTGTAGATTTTTTTTCTATGGCAAACGATAACTGCCGCAAATTCAAACAGAATCAAATAATTTTTTGCATGCAGCTCTGATTTGCAGAGTACTCGCGACCTATTGTTTTTGGTGAAGATCGGTTGAGGGAAAGGGGTAGTTTACCTGCAACGGTTTTTTTTAGCAAGGGTAATTTTGTTTGTTTGGCAAACGATAACAGCCGCAAATTCAAACAGAATCAAATAATGTTTCGCACACAGCCCTAAATTGTAGAGTTCTCAAGATCTGTTGATTTTGGTGAAGATCGGTTAAGGGAAAGGGGTAGTTTACCTGTAACGTTTTATGTTTTAACAAGGGTATTCCCTATGGCAAACGATAACAGCCGCAAATTCAAACAGAATCAAAAGATTATTTGCATACAGCCCTAAATTGTAGAGTTCTCAAGACCTATTGTTTTTGGTGAAGTTCGGTTGAGGGAAAGGGGTAGTTTACCTCCAACGTTTTTTTAACAAGGGTATTTTCTATGGCAAACGATAACAGCCGCAAATTCAAACAGAATCAAATAATGTTTTGCATACAGCCCTGATTTGTAGAGTACTCAAGACCTATTGTTTTTGGTGAAGATCGGTTAAGGGAAAGGGGTAGTTTACCTGTACCGTTTTATGTTTTAACAAGGGTATTTCCTATGGCAAACGATAACAGCCGCAAATTCAAACAGAATCAAAAGATTATTTGCATACAGCCCTAAATTGTAGAGTTCTCAAGACCTATTGTTTTTGGTGAAGATCGGTTGAGGGAAAGGGGTAGTTTACCTGCAACGTTTTTTTAACAAGGGTATTTTCTATGGCAAACGATAACAGCCGCAAATTCAAACAGAATCAAATAATGTTTTGCATATAGCCCTGATTTGTAGAGTACTCAAGACCTATTGTTTTTGGTGAAGATCGGTTAAGGGGAAGGGGTAGTTTACCTGCAACGTTTTTTTATCAAGCGTATTTTCTATGGCAAACGATAACAGCCGCAAATTCAAACAGAATCAAATAATTTTTTGCATACGTCCCTGAATTGTAGAGGTCTCAATGACTTTCGATTTTGGTGAAGATCGGTTAAGGGGAAGGGGTAGTTTACCTGCAACCTTTTACGTTTTAACAAGAGTAAAGTACTTGAAAATTTATTTAAACTTTTTGAAACAATGGTAATTGTTAAAAATAAAATAATTTTGTTGCCAGGCAATAAAATTATAATTTTTTCATTTTAATGTAATATAATATTTTTCATTTAATACAGCAATAAAAAGGCAGGTAAGACACAGCCTGGCTGTTTGGCTGAAAATGATTTTAAATATAAATCTTAGAATATGGAAGTCATGTATGGTTCTCCATACCGATATTTTTTTGAGTTGTCGCTGTATCTAGCTTGGTCTCTGACGCATAGAATATTACTGGACTGGTATAGTGCTTTTGTAAACCCTAGTTTTTGCTTCTTAACAAGATACTCTCGTACAATAATTCAAGTTAAATTTGCCCACTCGCAATACAACTATTAGAGTTCCGCACTAATTATAACACAAAATATAATTGATCCGCACTCTACAATGTTTCCAGGTGTAACTAACTTCTAAACCGGCCGCTGTTGCTTATATAGGTCCCTCAGAGGTTCCATAATAATTGTCCATTCTTCTGTCGGCGGTGCCGGCATAATCTGCGTAGTTACAACTGCTCTAAGAGTCTAGAGGGCATTTGACTGCACACCATTGACCGAGATATTGCACCTGCTCGGCTTGCCGTGAAGCTAATAGAACGACGCTCTCGAAAAGTCGAGAATGTTACTTAATTGTCGTTACAATATTCTTTAAGCAGGGAAGCAAAAAGGATTTGCTTCTGGAGAGGGTAGTGGTTCTGAAGTGGGTTATTTACCATTTATGTTATTATAATCATGAATAATAAGTGTGGAAATATAAAGGTTACATTCATAGATATTTAAAATTTAACAAAGTTTGTCATCAAGCAAGAAAAATTAGATCTTACATTACAAGATGTAATTTTTACAACATTATGTATTCATTACATCTTACATCAATCATTATTCAAGAAAATGAGAGGATGATTTACAAAGAGCTATGTTTCAATTACAAGAAGTAGCAAGAGTGTACTCACTGACAATTTCAGTTAGAAAGACCAAAACCATGGCCTTTAAAGGTAAATATTATCCAGTGAGGACTAAGATAATTATAAACAACAGCCTTTAGAACAAGTGAGCCGTTTCAAATATCTCGGCTGTGCAGTAAGCTATGAATCTGAATATGATATAAGAGAGAAGAGAAATAAAATTTAGGAATATTCGTGATACGATTCATAGAAATCTTAGAAATAAAACAAGACACATGGATTAAATTTTATAAGACAATTACAATACCCACGTTGATTATGCGAGTGAGGCGTGGGGTCATGGAAAAAAAATGGAAAGCGGTAAGATTCAAAGTGCTGAAGTGTAGTTTCTTCGAAATACTATAAATTATACATTGTAAGATAGAATAAGGAATGAAGATGTCAGAGCACAACGTGAAGTAAAGGACATAAATGAAATTATATCAATTTACAGAAGACAATAGTGGGATCATCTGCAAAGGATAACAGAGGATCGATTGCCAAAAGCAGCACTGAACTATAAAGCCACTGGTCGTCCGAGAATGAGATGGGTGGCGGAAAAGGTTTATATAAACGGTTGTGTCCCAGAAGCCACGAGTTTCAAAAGCCACGAATTAAAATTCTTGGAAAACAGTCCCAAAAACCACGGACACAAACCTTTTCCTAAATAAACATTTTAATGAGTCTCAAAACCCACGACGAAAGGGACCAGGTACCTCACTTGTTCATTCGATTCCGTGTTATCGGCCTGTGACAACATGGAGTTTATACACAAAAAGGTAAACAGTGTTTATTATTTAGTGGTTATCGGTTTTTAAAACAACGTGAAAACAAGTCGGGCGAAGTTAATTTTTTTACTCTTTTGGACATTTTTTAAACGAAAATTTCGCGTGCCCCACGTAGCGGGGGGGCTTCGCCCCCTGCGTATTTTTTATTTCTAACCTAACCTGCCTACAATACTTGTTTAATAAAAAATTGCAAAAAATAATAATTTTGTTATGTTTCTTATGGGCATTTTGAGGCCTTATAATGACGTAAAATAAAGCTAGATAACACAATCCGTTTGCTAGGGTCGTTGACGACAAAAGGGGAAAGAAAAAATAACTGGTCTTCCACAAACTATAACAACCCAAAGCATTGCTGTCCCGACTCGTGGCTTTTGAGACTGGTCAAGGTATACGACGGAACCTTACCGGCCGTCTTCTTAGAATTCGTGGCTTTTGAAGCTCGTGGCTTATAGGACTCGTGGCTTTTGAGACGACACGATATAAACTAATCCTTGAAGGACAGAAGAAGAAGATCTTATATTAAAATATAAAGAAAACTAAACCGATAATTAAAGCATTGTAGTACCGATTTCCGTAAAGCCTAAAGCTTTCGTATGCTTACCCTCACTTTTAACCTACACCTCCGTACTGTTTTTGACATTGACTACTCCAAAAATAACAGCGGGCGTCAGGTACAAATACGAGAGGGTCTAAATTGTTTTAAAAAATCGCGCGCAAAAAACCATGTGGGGTATGAAATTAAAGAGAATTTTAACCGAAATATTAATGCTGAGTAGTTTATTAAAATTTCAAAATTTTTCGGACACCACGGCCCATAAAAGAATAAAAAATTTGTAAATAAATTTAGACATCCAAATGAGTAACAGATTAAAAGGAAATTTTAACCCAAATCCAAATTTAGCGTAAACTATGAAAATTTCTTAACTTCTAGGCAACACGATTCAAAATGGAACTCTCTCAATTTTCAGAACATTGCAATAGTCTGTGTGGAGGATCAAATTATAAAGAATTATAACACAAATACAAATGCCAAATTATTTGTAATTTAGACACTGCAGGTATGAATTTAAGTAAAGACCACAGTTTAACGATTCACACTGTTTGGTGTTTATTGTCTCATTGTATCCTTTACAATTGTTATTTTAATTTAATAAAAAAATATTACAGTAATGGGAATTTTCATAATTCTTGTGATTTTTGAAAAATTATCTATTACTGAAAATTATTTAATAAATAAATGTCTTTAATTTACGAAATTATATTACTTCTGCATAGGCCTAATGCTTTTATTTTATGTTTTATATCAATCTCCCGCAAATTTGACAGAATACATCTTTATCATCAGAGGTTTCTAAATGAATGAACAAATAATCGATTTTTTCTATATAAATTTTCGATTGTCGTAATATTTGTTTATTTAATCAGCTGTTTTGACGATTATATTGAATGCATTTAATGTTTAGATTTTATTTATTTACTCTGTTTGCCTATAATTTTAAATAGATTATCTCGTTTTGTTTTCATTTCAGTTTGTTCTTTAATTAGCAAATTATTGTTATTGTGTTCGTAAGTAACACGTCTTTTGCAGATGTTCATTTTTTTAACCTTTCTGTTTGTTTTTAATTAATTTCATATTTTGAATGACTGGAAATTCTTATTTATTATTTAGACAATGTGTGGTTAACTAAGATTTGTAAATATTCGGTTTTAAAACCAAATCGCGGTGGTGTAGTTTTTTCTTCGTCTGGTCTACGTAAAATTTCTTGCAATCTAGGGACATTCTATTTTGTAAATTCAGTGTTTATTGTGACTGTTGGATTTAGTTTAAGGTTATACTTTATTAAAAACTATACTATGTGTGTTGTAAGACAGCCTATATAGTTTTGTGAATCGTCGTCAGGTTGATACAAAACGATAAAAATATAAACATAATAGAAGTAATAATTATAATTTGATCAAATATATATTATACAAAGTTATGGCAGTCTGTATACTGTCCTATGGGTGTGAATTATGGACAACAACCAAGAAACAAGGCAGTAAAATACAGGCCTCGCAAATGGCGTCCTTAAGAGAATTTACAAGTTTTTAATTTGAATGAAAAATTAAAAGATTACAGGCTGAGGTCGAAAGGACATTTAGAAAGAATGTCAGATTGCAGACTGGCCGAACAAGCATGGAAATACAAACTTATAGGACACAGGTGTGCGGTTGACCCAGGAAGAGATGGCTGGAGGTTTTTTGAAGGCGGAACAGGCAGCACCTTGTGAAGGTGCCGTGTTGTGAAGAATATGATGATAAATATACTCGTATTAGACAAGAATCGCGCAAGAAACTTAAGGAGTTACAAAGAAATGATTTCGTTCAAAACAGTGAGCGAATACTGCAACTTGGGGAGCTTACTAGTTAGATTAAGTAACTTTTAAGTGATGCCAAAACCTTTGTTAACAACAACAAACAGCGAACACAAGAAAACAATATATATATTGTATAACCTTGAAACGTACTGAGCACAATCCGCAGTTACAGGCACATTCCTTTCCGTCACTTGGGTACTTACGCGACCACTGGGTAATAAAAATCAGCTCAATACGATACGTTACGCAAGAGAGAGAGAGAGAGAGAGAGAGAGAGAGAGAGAGAGAGAGAGAGAGAGAGAGAGAGAGAGAGAGGTATGCGCCAGATTATGGCAACGTATCGGTATGCTGACCTTGGTACAGATTTCTAACACACACACACACACACCCGCTGCGTTATACAACCAGCCTTTCTAAGAAACACAGAAACGCAATCCATCGCAATTTTTAATTAATACAACCCGCAGGCGGCAACCCTGTGCCCGTCGATAAGGTTTGAAGCGCCCGCGAACCAATTTGTATTTTTCATTTTATTTGAACGAAGGAACGCACCCGCATTATACCTGCTTCGAAGGTGTAAATGAAACCGTTCCAAAAAATCACAGGTACGAATACGAGTTATCATATACTTATTATACATATACCTGTATTATATAATTTGTTACAAGAAATAAATTGAAGCCTAAAGTATTTATTAACAGTTTACTTTACACTGTGACTTTATTAAGCTGTTAATGTTTAAAAGAAAATACGAAACAAGAGAATTTGTAGGCCTATCTCTCTTTGGGAATACTAATTTAAGTTTTCACTAGGAGGAAACAAACTGGCAGATTTGATTTAAATTATTAATTCCATTTTGGTTAGACAAATCAGTTGCGAAACTCAGGCAAATGAAATTTTAAGTGCACGTAATAGCACAACAAAGAATGTTAAAAAAATTTACTTGAGATGCGCAGTGAAGTTACTATTTCTAAAAAAATCGGTATGGAGAACCATACATGACTTCCATGTTCTAAGATGTAAGGCCTATATTTAAAATCATTTTCGAAATGAAATATTTCCGTAGAAACTATTTCCTTCTTCAATCTTAACCTCAGTACTGTGATCACTAACGTAATACCACCTAAAGTTAGCGCACTCGATTTTCACTGATGATAGCAGTCGATGAAACTGCCGAAACGTTGGTTTTGCAGAAAACATTGGACCACGGCCAAACAGCCCGGGAAGGAATTTTAACGACAAACTACTTCTTTGTTGCCGATAAAGTAGTACACATGACATATAAATAAAATTATCCCCTTCCCCTTCAACTATCATTTTGATTTATAAAAAATTACCCCCACCCCCTTCAACTAGCCTATTTCATTTACGTTTCTACAGTGGATTATTATGACCTTCTTTTCAGTATACTTTATTTATCAAAATGAAGTACTTTATCCTTGTTAAAACACAAAACGTTGCAGGTAAACTACCTCTTCCCCTTAACTGATCTTCACCAAAATCAATAGGCCTTGAGTCCACTACAACTCAGGTATATATGCAAAAAAATTATTTGATTCTGTTTGAATTGACGGCAGTTATCGTTCGTCATAAAAAATTACTTTTGTTAAAACATAAAATGTTGCAGGTAAACTACCCCTTTTCCTTAACCAATCTTCACCAAAATCAATAAGCCTTGAGTCCTGTATAATCACGGAACGTATGTAAAAAATTATTTGATTCTGTTTGAATTTACGGCAGTTATCGTTCGCCATACAAAAAATTCGACACACTTTTCGAAAAATGACTTTTCTTCATGTTTTGAGGGTAGTACAATCAGAATCGGCCCTTATCTCGAACACGATTTTTTTCGCCATCACCATACTTGCTTTTCCTTATGGAACATGGAAATAATAGTACAAGCCATTTACCGAACCGCGCTAAGTCTTTCCCCAATACGATTGTCGAACTTGTCGCCCAGAGTCTGTAAACACCTTCCCCCCCCAAAGTGATTTTTTTCAATTTTTAGATTTCTGTGTGCTTTATGAAAATATATCATTTTCTAATTAGGTAACTCGAACTTTCTTGTAGCAATTATACAATATTATGATATTATTCAATGTATTTTCTTCTGCAAATAATTTATTGCGTTTTTATTTCAATATCTGACGCACGTTCCACTGAAAAATATCAGCATCATCAGAGGTTTGTACGTAAATCATACAAAAATTTCACAAAATCACGCATATGATTTTGATACAAACCTCCGATGATGCTGATATTTTTCAGTGAAACGTGCGTCAGGTGTTGAAACAAAAACGCAATACACTACTTGCAGAAGAAACTATATTGAATAACAGCACAATATTATATGAAAATAGTGTTATTGTGGCATGTTCTTTAATTTATTTTTATTAAAATGCGTTCTTGTTTAACCAAATTTTTTTTTAAAGTTTTGTTAGGTTTAACGTGCGTGTGAATGATGACAGATTGTTGATGAGCTACTCCTGAAGTAAACACTTTTCACTAATTTATATGAAAAATACTGCAAAGATTTTTTTGATTCGATGTTCCACGTCGCTAAATATAAGGCGCAATCGACGTCCAGCTCCGCACCTTTCTACTTTTCCACTGATGGCGTGGAGAGGGGTGCGCCCATCGAACTGTTCCTCAGTTATATACGCGCCTACATAAATTCAAAGGTTGCCTACGACTGGTACAGATTATATCAAACACCTACAGTATATGAAACCATCCGAGCCTTTAACGTCCTTTCACACCAAACGTACTCACCTATCTACCTATGAACAAGACAGATACTGATTGTTTCTTTGGCATATGTATTGGAACCAAATACGACAAGCCAAATATTATGTGCTTACGCTGACGATGTTATGATAATAACCAGATCAGAACAACCAGCGGTTGAGGTATACAAGGAGCTGAACCAAAAATCCGCTGGAATGGGACTCAATATAAATATCAGTAAAAGTAAACACATGCTGATTTCTACATCAGAAAGGAGAAGAAATCTACATAATTTATGCACGAAGCCTAGTTCATTTGATGCAGTTGATAAGTTCAGATACTTGGGTAACATGATAGATAATAAAGGGTCCATATACATTAGAATACATGGCAGGATACAAATAGGAAATAGGCCACGTTATGCCAACGCCAGACTACTGAGAAACAAACTCATTAGTCGTAATACAAAAATAAAAAATATGACACTTACAAAACCAGTTGTTACGTATGGAGACGAGACACTGGCATTAACAAAAAAAAAAGAACAAGAAACGCTAAGAAGGTACGAAAGAAAGATTCTATGACGTGTTTGTGGCCCTGTGAAGGAGGACGACGAATGGAGAATGAGAAATAACCAGCAGACAGATGAGCTCTATTGAAGCACGATGACATTGTAAGATTCGTAAAGGATCAACGAATACAATGGCTAGGTCACCTAGAGCGGATGGATGATCAGCGTATGCCAAAGAAAATCCTGAGGGCGCAAGGCTATAAAAGTAGAAAGAGGGACCCATCTAAGATAAGATGGTTGGATGATGTGCTGGGAGATCTCCGAAGAATGAATGTGAGGTGTTACGCGGAGATAGCAACGGATAGAGACATTGGAGGAGATTGGTGTTGGCAGGCACGGTTCACGTTGTGCTGTAGTGCTAAAGAAGAAGAAGAAGAATATGAAATATAACCTAAAAACGTTCACGGATGGATGTTTTGAGGTCTCATGGGTTTCTTGGTTTGCTTCTTGATTTGCGCATGCGCAGTGGCGTGATCGTCTGACGATAACTTTTGAACGCCTCACCCGATTTTCGTAAAACATGCATATCGATAAGTTTACCCTACAGAATCGTATCTTTTTTGAGATTGACCCCCCCCCCTAATGAAGAGGGACGGGAGGCAAAAATGATAAGGGGTCAGTACTGTGAAAAAATCGCAACACCCCATGTGGGGTATCAGATTAAAGGGAATTTTAACAATTTAAATATGGTGTTCATTTTTAAAAATTTCAAAATATTTGGACAGCAGGATCCAAAAATGGATGAACGATTGATAAAAACGCGAAAATTCATGAGGGATATCAAATTAAAGACAATTTTTAACTGACATCTGAGTGTAGTGTTAAGTTTTGAAAGGATCCAGAGAACGCCAAATCACAACTGCTTCTTCACTACCAAATGTTAATTCGGAAGTTATATTAAAATAGATCTTCACTGATTGGTGACTGACGGTTTGGACACACCGTGACTGAAGATCCCTTAACAATCAAGAAAATATCTCTTAACTATACCGCACGACATGAGTGAGTTAATGGCTTCCATTCAAGTACCAAACAAAACTTGCAAAAACACATAAAAGTGCTCAGTCTTAAGTACTCAAAACCTAAAACTTTTCTTTCAAGCCTACTACGCCGTTCAAATATTTTGAACACAAATGTTCTCCACACTGAAAACGTTTCTCTCACTTTTTTCTTTTTACTTTTAACTTTGTAAGATACACTTCTAGATTTTAAACTTCTAAACGCTAACACAAAGATTTTTTTATCGGCGGTACGAATCACTTTAATTCTAAATTTATATTCGTAGTCGATCTTGAGAAAATTAATCTTTCTGAAGATATTATGAAAACACTCCGTTCATACTATGACTTCGCCCTTTAATTTAAGGATGCTGTCCCAAGAATATTTCAAACAACTTATAGTTCGTGTTAACTAAAGTACATTTTTTCCTCCTATGCAGAATCCAGCAATAAAACGTTTTCCAAATTAAAATCAAGAAAACGCTAGTTATATATATTCAATCACTTTCTGCTACAGTCCGTTTCTTGATGTATATAATACATTTAATATTTATAATGAATTTACCTCAAGATATTTTTTTCCTTATTAGGAACATGTTTCGGGTACCATATTGTACCCATCCTCAGCCTTCCGGTTTTTGTGTCTGGTGAAGTACATATGTGTTGGTTGACTATTATTATTGTGGCTTCCTGTTGGCTTCTGGTACTTCAGATTGGCTTTATTGTGTGTGATTGTGGTGTATGTGTTAGTTTTTTGTGTATTTTCGATGTTGAGTGCTTATACAAATACAAATCAATACAAAACATGACACAATATTCAAAGCACTCAACATCGAAAGTACACAAAAAACTAACACATACACCACAATCACACACAATAAAACCAATTTGAAGTACCAGAAGCCAACAGGAAGCCACAGTAATAATAGTCAACCAACACATATGTACTTCACCAGACACAAAAACCGGAAGGTTGAGGATGGGTACAAGATGGTACCCGAAACATATTCCTAATAACGAAAAAAAATATCTTGAGGTAAATTCATTATAAATATTAAATGTAATATATATATATATATATATATATTTTTTTTCTATATAAGTAACTCGACGTTTCTTCCAGTAATTATATAATTTGTGATGTTATTCAATTCCTTTCTTCTGCAAGTACTATAATTCGTATATTATTTTTAACACCTGACGCACGTTTCACTGAAAAATTTCAGTATCATCAGAGGTTTCTAAGTAAATTAATAACAATCGAAATAATTCTATTAATATAAAATTAACGAATAATCGAATTTGTATCGATTTTAATGTAAAATAACTGATAATCGATTTAGGTCGATTAGTTAACGATTGTTTTAATGTTAATTTTCTTCAGCAGCTGTTTTCTCGGTCATATTTGAAAATTTGTTGTTTATATTTTATTCATTTTTATTTTTTAGTAAATTTATAATTTTAAATAGATCGTCTTGTTTTGTTTTTATTTGGGTTTGTTCTTTAATTAATAAATTATTGTTATTGTGTTTGTAAATGTAAAGATTTTCCCAAATTCATTTTTTGACCTTTTTGTATGTTTTAAATTAATTTTATATTTTCAATGTTTGGAAATTGGTGGTTATTATTTAGACAATGTGTGGCTAAATTACTGTAGATTTATAAATATTTGGTTTTAAATATGCATTGCGGTGTTGAAGGAATCTAAAAGAATATACGAATTATACTACTTGCAGAAGGAACAAATTGAATAACATCACAAATTTATATATATAATAGGGTTGCTACAGCTAGTGCCGTCTCCTTTCCTTCAACCTGGCTTTCCAATTCTCCCGATGTTCCCATTGTCCTTCTTCAAGTTCTATACGTTGCATACATTCATCCACTTCGTCCCTCCAAGATCTTCTCGGTCTTCCCCTTTTTCTCCTTCCTAATGGACTCCATTCCGTCACTTTGTTGATCCACCTAGTTTGGGCTCTCCGGACATGACCGTACCACACCAATCTTTTTTCTTCGATGTAGTCAATTACACTTCTTTCCGTTTCCATTCTTCTTTTGATCTCCTCGTTTGTTATTCGGTCTGCTCTCGTCATTCCACAGCACCTCCTCCAATATTCCACCTCCGTTGCAAGAATCTTTCTTTCATTCTTTTTGTTAATAACCCATACTTCCGCTGCATACGTCATAATGCTTTGGACTATGGTCTCATATATCATTTTTTTGTGTGTTTTTTCTAATATTTTTGTCCCATATAACAGTGTGTAATTGTCTAATCCCTGTTCTAGTCTCCCCTAATCTACTTTTTATTTCCTCTTCCGTTGTGCCTTGTTTACTCAGTGTAAATCCTAGGTACTTGAATTTGTCTGTTCCTCTAATTTTAACATTTCCGTCTACTTCTAAATCTGTTGTTCCTTCATCTCTAATTGCCAAGTATTCAGTCTTTTTTATGTTTATTTCCAATCCCATCTTTGTGTATTCTTCATTCAGCTTTCTGACCATGTAGCTTAGATCTTCTTTATCCTGGGCTATAACTATCTGGTAAACCGCTAGTTTACTTGTGCAAAAACAACGGTTCAAATCATTGAGATGTTAAGACTAGAGGAGTCACGACACAGAAAACCCTGCCACAGTGTGTAAAATGAACGGTGGCGGTTGGGGCAGGACAGACCGACTTTTACCCTCACTAACACACACGCAGCGGATTATACCTGGCGTTGGAGGCCGCCGTGACTCACATACTGGACATTTCTAAGCGTAAGAGCATTTTTTTACTGTGCTAATTCTGCGCATAATTCTAAGGAAAATGATGTCATAATGAGGTCATTATCCTGTTATGAATCACTGTTATTATGAATTCTAATAATTATGTAGGCCTACCATTAATTTAAAATGTTATTAACATTGTCCTCAGGCTTTCACGGTCGGTGTCAGTGTATGATTAATGTTATCCGGACTGTTTGCCCGTGGTCCATGGTTTATTTCCAAACCAAACGTTTCGGCAGCTCCAATGGCTGCCATCATCAGTGGAATTAATACCTGAGCACTATTCGGATTGGCTGATGGTGTCATTTTTACCTGTACGTGGGACTTTGTTGAATTTATAAGTACATGTAGCACGGCAGGACATCTTCAGCCTATACCACAGTACTGTGGACCTGACGTGAACATCCTACGTTCAGGATTTTTATAATTCCACTGTTTTATTGCATGTTTATGTCCTGTGTTTATTGCATGTGTGGCTAAATTGGATTTATATATTTCTGTTTTTTTTGTATGCATTTAGATGTTCAAAATATCGTTTTTCAGCTGTTTTTTCGTTTGTCCTACGTAACATTTATTGCAATCTTGGCATTCAATTTTGTATATACCGTTAGTAGTTGTATTATATTTGTTGTGTGGGTTATTTAGTTTTTGTAAATTATTTTTATTAGTTTTGTATGCTATTTTGATATCTGTATTTTTAAATAATTTTGTTAGCTTTGTCATTTTATTATTTATGTAGGCCTATGTGAACGTGGCCCATTTTTTGTTGTTGTTATTATTTATGTGTTGTTCATTTTGATTAATTCTTAATTGTTCAGTTTTTATTTTATATTTGATTTTATTTTCTATTTTGTTTACAGTATTTTTATTGTATCCATTTTCATAACCAATTTGGTAATTATGTAATTATTACCAACTTTTAATTTCGTAAAAGTTGTAATTATGTAGTGGACGGGACACTTTGTGAATCAAACCTGTGGGGCGCGGGCCGACTGTGAGTGTGCGTGCGTCAGTGAGGGCACCTCAGGCAGTCTGACCGGTCCCAACCGCCACCGCTCATTTTATAGGCTGTAAGGGGATAAACACAGGCACACACTTCGCCTATACGCACAAACTCTGCCTTCGTTTTCTGGAGACTCCATAATTGTTTTTTCCCATTATTATCCATCGGCCAGAGGACAGTACTGGGACTACCATAACTTGATAGAATTTTAATTTTGTATCTGGACGTACCTTGTTTCTGAAAATACGGTTGATTGTCTCCTCACAGCGTCTGGAACTTACCTAACTTAGCGTCAATATCATAATTCCTCTCATAGCCTGTCTTAGCATTGTTTTTTTGTAAAGGGTATAAACAAGTAGGAGCCATTAGGGAAGGTGGAGAGTGGAGAAAACAGTACAACAAACAGCTCTATGAGTTATATAGATCGCCTGATATTGTGACATCGATTAGGATAGCTAGGCTGAGCTGGGCAGGACATGAACAGACAAAGAATGAGGAGCATGTTCTTAAGAGGATTATGAAATGCACACTAGAAGGAAAGAGATGACGTGGAAGACCCTGACTACGATGGATTGATGGAATCCTAGAGGATGTGAAAGTACTTGGAGTCAAAAAAAAATGGTGTCTAAGGATAGGGAAGTCTGGAGGAAAATATTGGGGGAAACTGAGGCCCACGGCGGGCTGTGGAGCTACTGGTGATGATGATGATGATGACAAATACGTAGGCCAACGTTATTTATCAAGTGATTGTCATTATAAAAAATTTAACTTTATTTCATTAATTTACAAATGTTATAATTAATTTTATTTCTACATTTATTTACCTATAAGTATTATTTTAACATATGCAACTGGGGCCTACTATAAGTGATTACGGAATTTAGATGAAATTTTCAATAGCTCTGTGAGGGGGTTTAGACCTGCGGACCCTCTTTGTAATTACGCCACTGGAGAGTTATGGAATGTGCACGCAGCACGGAAACGTAATGCAACAGGCTTCGTGAGAGCATTCGCGTTCACGGCACAATAACTCTGTGCAATAACCACGACGACTACTACTACTACTACTACTACCTCACTGATAAGATAAACTTATGTAAGGTACGCAAATAGCTGTGCACTGCCGTTTCCTCGTAAAACAGGGTAAAATCACGTAACCGGTGAAATTACCCAGCGCCGAGAGTGCCAATTACGCAAAGCACCGTCGTACATTACCTCAACGGCCTCTACACAAACATCGATGCTCTTCAGTCAGGAATACGCCTCGCGGTTCCACCACCTTGTCCTTCGGTCTAATCGATACTTCTGGGTTATATCAATTAGGCATAATCGTCCGGCTGACACTCCACTGCCAACTTTCGGAATTCTTCCCAGACCATGAAAATTCTACTTTCCCTTGTATGCCTTCTCAATTTCCATCACTGTTTGTACACTCAGATCTTTGTCATCACCGCCGTCATCATCATCATCATCTTCACATCACAGTATAGGCAAGTTGCTGCCAGTTCCGCCTTCAATGATACTCCAGCCTTCTCTTCGTGGGTCTACCCACACACCTGTGTCCTGTAGGTTTGTATTTCCAGACTTACTTGTCGAGTCTAGAATCTGACATTCTTTCCCAGCGTTCGTCCCACCGTTGTTTGTAATCTTTTAATCTTTCATTTAAGTTAAAAACTTGTAACTTTCCTCTTATACGGTCAAGTATAGAACACTGATGCAAGAAGGTGGGAAAAGCAAAAGGGGGGGACAGGTAAAGCAAGAAGATGAGAAGAGATGAGGATAGTTCCGAAATCTTCCAACATGAGGTTTTTCGGAAATATTCCAACGTCTTTTCCCAGGTCTTCCCACACACCTTTGTCCTATACGATTATATTTCCAGACCTGTTTGGCCAATCTTGAATCTGACATTTTTTTTAAGACTTCTTTTCACCGTTGTTTATAATCATTTAGCCTTTCATTCAAGTTAAAAACTTGCTAATTATTCTCTTATGCAAGTTGTAAACTGTAGTTTTATGGTAAGTCCTTATTGAAATTACTTCTAACCTCTTCCTGTAATCTCTGAATTCATGATTTCTTTATCATTGGTCATTGGGATATTACTTACATTAATTAAACCACTGTGCATCATCTCCAATTCTTCTCGTGTTTTTATTAATTTCTTTGGATGCATTCTTCTCATTTTCTTTGACTTCATTTCCCTGCGCTTAATATTTTCTTGGTTTTTGTCATGTTTAATTCCAGATAATAATGCTACTTGTTTCCTTGTTTTACCGTTTGGTATTTCTTCTGTTTCTGGTTGGCTATCATTTTTTATTTCTTTGGTCCTCTCATTTCTTAATTCTTCCCTCCACAGTTTATTATCATTTCTTATATCATCCATTTGCTGACAAATTTTTTTTACAATTATCATCCATTTTCTCCATCATTATTCGGAACATTTCTTGCATAGTTGCGTTCTCTGTTTGTTTTGGTTTTTCCGGTTGTTCCTCTTGTTGTTGTATGGGTTGGTTAGGTTCCGCCGGAGGTAATAACATCTCCTACTAATGGCTCTCTTCTTATGGCCTCATTCTTCTCTCTCTTCTTATTCTAATCTTCTCTTACGGCCTCATTCTTTATACGGTCAAGTTTAGAACTCCTCTTAACTCCTGTTAAGGACGTCATTTCCGAGGCCTATATTTTACTGTCTTGTCTCTTGGTTGCTGTTCATAATTTACACACATAGGGACCGCCATAACTATGTAGACATTTAATTTCCTATCTCGACGTATCTTGGTACTAAAAATACGATTCAATGTCCCACAAAGTACTTATCTTACTTAACATCATAACTTCAATTTCTTCTTTTTATTTATACTATTATTGCTTGTAATATTTTCTTTGGGGTTATGCTAATACGGAGGCAGAATTTCAATCAGATCATAGGCGAAACCTTGTCTTGACTTTTAGTTTAACATTATATTCTGTTTGAAGTATTTTTTGTTTTTAATAACCCACGAAGTATCTCTTTATTTCACGTGTTTTTTTAAATTCACTAATTTTTTTAAATTATTTTATTTTGTTTTGTTCTCGCTTATTAATGAAATATAAAATTACACATTGATTATGAACGGAACTGCAGCTCGGGTTTCCTGAAGTACAACGATTTAAAACAAGTTTGACTTAAAAAAAGACTTATCAGTATGGAGGACCATACGTGACTTCCATTTTCTAAGATTTTTATTTATTTAAAATCATTTTCGAAATCAAATATTTCCATAGAAACTACTTTTTCTTCAGCCTTAACCACAGCACTGTGGTCACTAACGTATACCACCTCATGTTAGCGCACTCGATTTTCACTGACGATGCCAGTCGATAGCACTGCCGAAACGTCTGGTTTTGCAGAAAACATTGGACCACGGCCAAATAGCCTGGGAAGGAATTTTAACAACAAACTACTTCTTTGTTGCCCATAACGTAGTAGGCCTACATATATAAAAAATTATCACCTCCCCCTTGAACTATCATTTTCATTTATAGAAAATTACCTCCTCCCCCTTCAACTACCTTTTTCACTTATAGATATTCCATCTAACTTTTTACAGTGGATTATTATGGCCTTCTTTTCAGGATACTTTATTCATCAAAATTAAGTACTTTACTCTTGTTAAAACGTAAAACGTTGCAGGTAATCTACCCCTTCCCATTAACCGATCTTCACCAAAATCAAGAGGCCTTAAGTCCTGTAAAACTCGCGTACATATGCAAAAGACGATTTGATTCTGTTTGAATTTGGGGCTGATATCGTTCGCCATAGAAAAAGGTCTACACACAGACAGACACACAAACTTTTCAGAAACTGACTTTTCTTCATGTTTTGAGGGTAGTACAATCAGAATCAGCCCTTATCTCGAACACGATTTTTTTCACCATCACCATACTTCCATTTTCTTATGGAACATGGAAGTAAAACCACATGAAAATTTAAAAAACCAATTGTGTATTTGAAAATACGTACAACGAGGCTACATAATATGGACAAACGTAACAATGATGCGCAACAACGGGCACCACAGTGTCAGTGGGCGTACCCAATGCTTCACAGCTGGGTACCCGCGCACACCCGTAAACAGAAACAACAGTAACAATACACGACACGACAATACGCAGTCAGATGTGATTCCAACTTCAAGAATAATAATTACTTAATTTAACGTGGGTGTGGTGTGACCTTAGCTCGGTTGAATGTCTAAACCAGTGAGGTGCACACAAGACGCGACAAAACAAAGGAGAAGCTGGGAGCTGGACGAATGGAATTAACACGGAAATGTGTGTGTGTAAGAGAGGGGGAGAGACAGAGAGATAGACAGACTGACAGACAGACACGCAAAATAAGAAGAAGCAAGCTAGTGGGTAGATAGAAAATGCAGATATCTATGTTTCAGTACCATTCCCCCACATTTCAGTAATTCCGCAGTATTCCTTCTGAACCAGATTTTATTTGTGTTCTTGTATTTAGTGATCTTGTAAAACGTAATACAATTATAGAAATGGCGCAAAGAGCTGTAGGTCACCCAGAAAACGATATAAAATACTACTATTAACTCAAGGCTACAGTTATGAAAACAATGTAAAACAAATTGGTGGAAACGAAACCAAAGGTGGTATTTCTAAATTTTTTGATAGATATAAGGGGACAATCGGTTACTACAATACCAGACTGGTAAAGGTAGAAAGAATGCACAACAGTAAGCGATGATAGAAGAAATTAGGTAGCTGATGACAGTATATTGCTCCCAAACAAAACTAGGTAATGACAAATCTGCATCTGTATAATACACTTGTGGAACGTTTTTACAGAATTCTATTTCTGAGGTTTGATGGCTCTTAACACCACTTTTTTGAAGTAATACCATAAAATTGTATATCAATGGAAAGATATACAGTACAATCATTGTATCACTAGGAAGTTTCCAATCAGATCAAAAATTGTTCTCGTGGAAATAGTTTTGCAACAAGTCTCTGACTTCAATTGCCTGGGTTGCACTATCACTATTGGGAATGATATCACTACAAAAATATCGAGCTTTTAGATGATGTGTGGCGTCGTACACAGAATGTTGAGGATATTTAAAATATTCGCTCTTGGAATGGCTGCCCTGATTTCGATACTTATATCGCCTGTTTGTAATGATTCTTTGTAAATAAATTAAAATAAATAAATTAAACGGTCCTGGTCAGGGCCGCAAACTTAAAAATCTTTTGTAAACTGGTGAAGAGCGTACCGGTCGCGCGTCTCAAGCCGTAACACTGAATATGTCCTCCAATAGTGGGGCCGAAACGTATGCTTTATGCGGCAGCGTTGTGCCACTGCGTAACACCCCGGTGTATTGTCAAAATAATATCAGCAGAGTTGACTCCGACCGTGAAAGTCCGACTAAGACGTGATTTGTCGACGTCTGTCTTTCGATATCTCGCATAACACGAGAAAATGTAGTAGGCCTACTGCTGGGAGAATTTCAAAATAAAAAGACTATAAAAATCAGGTCTACTGAACTTAAAAAAGTCCACTTAATTTGAAATAAAACGAACGCATATGTTTTGTGCGTGCCGCGCGCGCGCGTGTGTGTGTGTGTGAGAGAGAGAGAGAGAGAGAGAGAGAGAGAGAGAGAGAGAGAGAGAGGCGCATCTGCGCGCGCGAATCGGAGTGAGTGAAACAGCATTCTGGAACGTACAGCGGGGAAACTGGTTTGGTTTGGAGAACTCCGAAGGAGGAACTGGTTTCCGATACATACACACACAAGTAGAAAGTAGAAGCCTCTTCAATGTCATGGCTTCTTACGCCAAGTCATATGTCTCTCTCTGCTTCTTCTTCTAACTAAGTTATATTTTATATGTAATCACACAGATAAAAATAAATTATATTTATATTGTGTACTACGCTACTGTATGGTAACAGGAAATTTATTCTTGCAGTTACATTGTCGCTGAGTATTACTGACAGTGATTACTTCGGCCGCTGTATAAACGTACGTTTTACGGGGTGAATCTGCATCATCAGAGACCAGGAACTATTCAAGGGGGGTGGGGGACGAACGGGATCGGAACCCCCACCTCAGAGGATCGAAAAAGTTCACGAATTTTGTTAATCTCTTAATTTTCAGGCTGTTTTATTTTATTTTATTTTTGCAGTTGTGTACGCTAATGTAATAGTTGCTCTTTTTTACTTCCATGTTCCGTAAGGTAATGGAAGTATGACGATCGCGAAAAAATCGTATTCGAGATAAGGGCTGATTCTGACTGTACTACCCTCAAAACATGAAGAAAGGTCATTTTCAGAAAAGTGTCTGTCTGTGTGTAGAATGTTTTAATGGCGAACGGTAACTGCCGCTAATTCTTACAGCTTTTTGCATATGTGCCCGAGTTGTAAAGGACTCAAGGCTTATTGATTTTGGTGAAGATCGGTTAAGGGGAGGGGTAGTTTACCTGCAACTTTGATGTTTTAACAACGTGAAGTAGGTACTTAATTTTGATAAATAAAGTATCCTGAAAACAAGGTCATAATAATCCACTGTAGAAAGTTACATGAACTATCTATAAATGAAAATGATAGTTGAAGGGGGGAGGGTGTAATTTTTTATACGTGTACTACGTTATCGGCAACAAAGAAGTAGTTTGTTGTTAAAACTCTTTCCCGGGCTGTTTGGCCGCGGTCCAACGTTTTCTGCAAAACCTGACGTTTCGCTAGTGCCATCGACTGCCATCATCAGTGAAAATCGAGTGCGCTAACGTGAGGTGGTATACGTTAGTGACCACAGCACTGTGGTTAAGGCTGAAGAAAGAAGTAATTTATATGGAAATACTACTTCATTTCGAAAATTATTTTGAATAGAAATCATAGAACACGGAAATCATGTATGGTTCTCCAAACCCATATTTAAATATAGGGCTACAAACAGGTTTATTACACAGCATTAGGGTATACGTTTGAAATACGAAATATAGGGTAAACCAATTCAGACAATAAGTATCTTTTAACAATGTTTCAATAACGCGTATTTGTATTCTGTTAATACAGTTTGTTTTAAAGTGACTGATTTCAGGATGTTGTCACACGCTTTTAAGCCATTTTAAAATGGTTATGTTGATTAGCGTTAACTTGTATTTTCGTTTGTATGAAACCTGTATAAAAAAAGCTTCCTGCTGTCATCATTTTGACCGAGCGAGCAATAATGTGTATAAAGTATGGTAGTTTAAGATGGAGACCACCAGTGACGAATAGGGATAGTTAAAAAATGGTGTTGGATGCAGCAAGGACGCATATCCTGGAAAGAAAATGCGGAATGACCCAAGAAAAACATAGGGATAAGTTGCTCATGAAATTGAGCGAAAAATTACTAAACAAGAACTTGTTACTATTTACCGAATTTAGACTGGAATTCCAATTAAACCACAACAAATCTCAAAACTAACTACATCCAGGTAATAAATAGGGCCATACGAGATTCTCAACAGCGGTAACAGAGCAACAAGATGCGATAAAAACGCTATAAAACTGAATTGTTATTCGTTGTGTCGTAATAAAAATAGTTATTGTACAACAATCGAGACCGTTACACCGACCAACAACTCGTGAAAGTACGCCGTTGCCAGTGTTGCCAATGCGTGACTGTAAAATTAAAGTATCCCACATTTACCACAAAAATATATTTTTTCTCAGTCGTAATCGAACGCTACAGTCTCTCACTGACCGAGGTTTGCGCTGGGCCAGTAAATCTTGTTATTATTACTTCCGACTGTACAATGTTTACACATTTTCCGGAACCAAAGATAACAGAAGTGATTGAATTATCATCTTCCACTGCTGCTTGTCATCCAAAGATTTTCTTCAATTTCTCGTTCCCTCAATATAGTCTTTCTTCTATCCAGGTGATAGGTGGTCTTCCTCTTTTCCTTCTTCCTGATGGGGTCCATTCCATAACTCTCCTCTTGGCAAATCTTTCCTGTGGCATTCTTTTCGAGTGTCCATAGCATTGTAATTTTTTTGTTTCGATAAAATCAACAATTGAATTTTACAGTCATTCTGTCCTTAACGACTTCATTTCTAATTTTCTCACGCCTGGATACTCTTACCGAACGTCTCCAAAAGTCCATCCCTGGTGTCAAGCAAATCTTATTACAGTAGAGCATCGATTATCCGAACCTATCGGGTCGAGTGCCCGTTCGGATAATCGATATTTCGGATAATAGATCGTAAATTGAAAACATTATTTCTCTTTACAAAAACAAATGTTTTTATTACAAAATCATTTCTAACATACTGTTATATAATTACAACAATCTGTATACTGTACTTGCATGTATTACTACGGCTAAACATCATTGAATTAAAACTGAGTGTAATTAATAAAAACCCAAAGTTAGTTTAAACAAAATTTGAGTTTAATGACAAACAGTGTACTATAAAATTAATTAAAAAACCGACATTCGGTGACAGAGACTTCCGTTGACACAGTTTGTTTATCAATTGTAAGGCTGTGTAGCTACAGCATTGTATTTATAGCTAAGCATTTAATTATTACTGTACATTACTGTAATAATTTATAGTATCCAATTTTTTTATGTTCAATAAATATCCAATGCGCCTACACGTGCCCAATACATTATACTGTACAGTGTACAGTACAGTACATAACTGTACTTTTACCTATTGAGTTCGGATAATAGATCGTTCGGTTAAGGATGTTCGGATAATCGATGCTGTAGGCCTACTGTACCTGACACCTAACCAGACTATCCGCGCGACACCCCAGCTGTCCGTTCCCTGAACGGCGCTATACAGACACTTTCCAGTAAGTTCTACTGCCGCTGTGCGTATTACCATGGCAACCGCGTTATCAGCGCCCTTAGTCTGTGCCAGCTAAAATTTGGTTTTCGGTTTTCGGCGAATCCTCACCGTGAATTAGACGTTCTCCAACTGACAACCCACGGCAGGTAGATAGGGGACCAGAACTAAAATATCGGTATGGAGAACAATACACGACTTCCACGTTCTAAGATTTATATTTACAATCATTTTCGAAATGAAATATTCCCATAGAAACTATTTCTTTCCTCAGACTTAACCACAGTACTGAGGTCACTAACGTATACCACCTCACTCGATTTTCACCGATGATGGCAGTCGATGGGACTGCCGAAACGTCTGGTTTTGCAGAAAACATTGGACCACGGCCATACAGCCCGGGAAGGAATTTTAACAACAAACTACTTCTTTGTTGCCGATAACGCAGTACACATATTAAAAAGTTATCCCCTCCCCCATCAACTATCACTTTCATTTATAGAAAATTACCCCATTCAACTACCCTTTTCATTTACAGATATTTCATCTACCTTTCTACAGTGGATTATTACGACCTTCTTTTCAGGATACTTTATTTATCAAAATTAAGTACTTTACTCTTGATAAAACGTAAAACGTTAATCCCCCTTCTCCTTAACCGATCTTCACCAAATCAATAGGACTTGAGTCCTCTACAGCTCGGGCATATATGCAAAAAAGTATTTGATTCTGTTTGAATTCGCGGTAATTATCGTTCGCCATGAAAAAATTCTACAAACACACAGACACTTTTCATGTTTTGAGGGTAGTACAATCAGAATCAAGCATTGTCTCGAACAAGATTTTTTCGCGGTCACCATACTTCCATTTCCTTATGGAACATGGAAGTAAAAACGTAAACACTGTATATTATTTTCTAAACAGAAGCGCACTGACTGTGCAAAAATATCCACCGTTTCAAATTCGCTTCCAGAAAATGCCATCTTTTTTGTGGTCGGTCGACCGTATCGAGGAAGAAGACTACTTCATAAATCTTCATCAAGATTTGATTGTGATGTTTGTTGTTATTTTTACTAGTATTCAGTGAAAGTATATCTGATCTTCTTCTCTCCCAGGATCCTTCCACATTATTTACAACCATTAGTTTGAAGGGGACACAGCTGTTAACATTGTCCCCGTTGTCGTCTGAAGATCGGTACGCGATGTAACCGCAGGGGCGACGGGTCTGTCCGTTACTTGCACAAGCCCTGAAGTCGTTGGTATACAGTATAAGCGTTCTAGGCTCTAGCACGTCGCTTCATAGCTATCAACTGTGCGAAGGTCAGATAGTTCTTGTTGTCCAACAATCTGAGACACTCCCACGAACACAGACAATTAAAAGCAACTGATTAATATTTTTTTCCAATTATGCAAGTCGTGATTTTTCCGTATTCTTGTTAATTATTATCATCCAGTACACGTGACCAAGAGTAAATCCGGGTAATTATCCGCCGATCGACAACACAGCAATGAGTACAGTTAAACACAACAATACACTGCACAACAAACACTACTGCATTGTAGTAATTAGCGTAGCGTGTGCTCGTTAGTGAGAGAGTGGGGGGGGGGGAGCAAAAAACGTCAGGATATGGTCGTCATTAACATTTATCTGTCCCCGGTGATTTGTCTCGACAGCAGTTCTTCTTGTTTCACACTAGTTAAGCACACATTATCTTTTTTCTATTCTTCTTTCTTCTTTAGTAGAACTGTCTATGACGGATGTGCTCTACATTTTATCTCGTTTCTGTACCGCTAAAATCATTATTTGACATGAAACGGGTGCCTGGTTGCGCTGTGTCAAAACATCTCATTTCGCATGCACAGCTTTGACGCGTAGCTTGGGATGAATTATTTTGTGTTCAGAATAGCGACAAGCATGGTGTATCACATGTTTGTGTGTCATGATTGGTCACCTAACACCCCACTTCTTGCACCGTCATCCGTGCCCCCACCAACTACGATCGGCACGAGCCGTTTCATGTCTTACTATTTTATCTGTACACTCGTCTTCGTCTGACTATAGCTCCTTCCAAGTGGCATAGCTAGAATAGGGCAGCCGGGGCCGAGCCACGGGGCTCCCAAACGGCAAAATCAAAAAATAATTAACTGAAAGTCTGTATTTTACATTTTTTCAACATGGGACGTGTTTCTGACGAGGTGAAATCGCCGAAAGGGTTCAGCGTACAATAAGGGTAGACAGCGGGCTGAACACGGGCTGACCCGACGTCGCCTTTTTTAGAGTTGAATTAATTTCGATTTTCAATTTATGTTATAACAATAATACGCTATTATTTTTTAAGTAGCAATATTGTAAAACATCCTAATGCAATTTATGTTTTTATAGTCTTCTTCCGGTATGGACCGCGTCAAAAATCTCTTGTCATACAACGTTTCACTCATATTACAAGGAGTATCCTCAGGTCTATGTAATATGCGTACTCAGGACATGTAATATGTTATGTGTACTCAGGATGTCATATATAATATAAACTAGATACTCATTGTAATATGAGTGAAACGTATGGGTTGTCTTATGCGTTTCCTTGACATAGCCTACCTAGTTGTCGACTGCCTACTGCAATCTGTGTTGGCGCACTGCGTGCACGCCAAAATCAATAGTGTCCAGGTCCAGGTGGACGTGCTCCGGTGATCGCAGTGTCCGGGCGAACCCGATGCCTACTTCTTACCATGATTAGCGATCGCGCCTATTGCAGGACTGCAACCTCCTTGTTGTTTATTTTTGGAGGAATGGAATGATGTGATTTTGTTGGACCCCGGACCTCGAAGAGACCCGCAGCGGCAGAATGGGGGAGACACCTCGGAGACTTTTCGATTAGGAGGGAGGGCGCCTCAAACCGATCAGGAAAAGTCACCGAGTGCTGTCAAGTGGCAATGTTGAGGCACGGGAGAGAATAGAGAAGGAGGGAACGCCCACCAGAGGCGGCACTAGGCACACCCAAGGCAAGCGCAACCCCTCTCAGTCTGTCACCGGACGCCGGCACGGACAAGATGTAGACGGGAGGAGTGGGAGGTCGAAGCTTCACAAGATCGGCGGGACGGAGCAGATGGTCAGTGATGGCTTACGGGGGATTATCGAGCAGCGCTCGGAGGCGTTTGTGTTGTCTAGGTGGTTGGCCAACGTCTGTGCTAAGACGCCGGAGGTGGTGATGGGTGGAGACAGAGGCTCGGGTAAAAAGGGTTGAGGGCTAGGGACCGAACGAATTCGTTGCGAGAAGAAACATCCAACCCTCGCCTGACAGCATAATTTATGACAAACCAGGGAGAGTTGGAGATGTAGCGAAGGGTTCGGGATTGGAAAGCTTCCAAGCGGGCGACAACGGTTGGGCTGAGTAAGGCCCAAAAGACAGGGGCTGCGTACGTGTGGATTGCTCTCAGAAAGAGTAAACAGATGGTGAGTTTAGTGCGCACAGGCACTGAGAGAGAAAGGGATATAGTTTAGTTTTGACGCCGTGGGCACGCTGCAAGCTCGGGGAGACATGGGCTGCAAAGCTTGGGCCCCGGTCAAGAGTGGCGCTCAAGTATTTTACAGACTGTTTCTCTTCGATTGGACTCCCATCTAGGGAAACATAAAGGAACCTGCTTTATGTACACATATGGAAGGAACATGACGACATATCCCCACAGTTTATATTTACGTACAGTACATGAAGCGCTGTTGTTGGCGGTCGTCGGTCGCAACGCGACTAAAACTGTTGTTCATCTTGTTATTCGAATTAGCTGTGTCTGTAATTCCAACTCTGTAGTGTTTACTTGCTGAACTGCTACTAACCTAACCTGACCTGACCTTCGGTGGCATCGGCACTGTTGGTTGGGAAATGTCCATGTCGACCACGCGAACTGCGGAGGTGCGCCCTTTAGCCCAGTAGCGTCCAGAGAACGGGAGCCAGAGTGGTCAGTCCCTGGTTAGTAGCTGTATTGGACCGCTCACGCCAATCCGTGATGTCCTTTCAAGCACAGAGGAACCCTAGTAGCTTCGAGGGCTCGGATCACTCGTTCTCCCCTCACAACGGACTGGGCGTTCGTTGGGTCGGTGGATTTCTGCGTTGGTTTGAGCGAGAGGGGGGGTACGGCATCCTGCTTCCACCCGGCCCGGGGGATAGTGTTCCCCTATCGCGCCGGAAGGTAGAGGAAAGGTCGCAGACCTCGGTGGTCGGGCCCGCGACCATTCTGGGCTTCGGGGGTCGACGTACTGATCAGCGCCGTACTCAAAAATGGTACCACAGGAACGGGAATCAGCCCCACCGGGGTCCTGCTCCCCAGTGTTTCACATGTTGTGAGGAAAGGTTTTGTGAGGGCTGTTGGTTTCACATGCTGTAGGTAGATTTGAACATCCCCTAATTTACAAGACTTCCTGGGACGAAGAGGTGCGCAGCTGCGACCACATTAGTATCTGTTGCCGTGCCCCTCACTCTCACAAACTCTAAGATCTCAAAATTCTAATCAAAGGACTTGAAAATGGTGGAAACACTGAAAGGCCTCGTCCGGAACATGACAAGTAGTAGTTCAGCAAGTAAACACGACAAAGTTGGTAAAACTGTTGCGTTAGTTACAATTTGTGCGCTCACACACGCACACACACGCACACACACACACACACACACACACACACACACACACACACACACACACACAAACTTGACAAACAGAAATAACAATTACATACAGCGCTGGATGGTGGTAGTCACAATTCTGGGTGTAGTTTGCTATAAAAATGTAAATTTTTCCTAGTCCGCTGGCTGCCGGATTAAAAATCTCTCTGGTGACGGAGTTATTAGTTTATCGCTGTTTAATCCTCTTAGTAACTAGCACGGTGTGCACGCTGCTTTCCAATAAATTAGTATTTGTTTTTCTTGTTTGTTCTGTTTTTCACTCTTAATAACGTAAAATGAATACTCCCTCCACTCTCCAGTTCGCTATGTAGCGAATTAAACCGCTCAGATGTTGTGTCAGCCGATTCCTCGCAGACAACAATACCACCACTACAAATTAGATTTTTTTCTTTCTTCGTAACGTTATACGACACTTACAGTGGTGGATTATCCATAACGCTAGGGTATGCTGTAGCAACGGGCACCAGGGTCTCACCTGTCAAAGAGGTCACCATCCAGACCTAAATACAAGAACTTTTCGAAGATAATAAATGTGAACAAAAAAACAAATGTCCTCAATCGAAAATCATAAAAAGATACGTGCTCAGTTTTCGATGAGTTCGCCGTTATATTTCTCTTGTTCGGATTAAAATGATACATTCCATGACACTACAGTTTGAACATTGTTGATTATGGTCCAAGTCACGTTTTTGATAATAAATTACCTTATTTCAAATCCGTCCTGTGACTTCGTTGCGTTGCTTTTGTTGTTACGCGTTTCGGGAACTATGTCCCATCATCAGACGTATCACTCGGGAAGAGATCGTCAAATATTAAAATTCATAAAAGTACATTATTTAAACACGCGTGTCCGACTCGGTGCGCACCGTGTAACGTTCGGTAGGGATGGGATGATGGGACATAGTTCCCGAAACGCGTAACAACAAAAGCAACGCAACGAAGTCACAGGACGGATTTGAAATAAGGTAATTTACTACAGTTTGGCCATTCATAGTATTAAACTGGATTATTGACTGTAAAATGATTGATGTATTTCTAAATATATACATTGCTTATCGTCTGCTTTTGGCGATTCAAATAACTAAGTGCGAATCTAAAAGATCGTTTTCTGTATTAAAACGCATTGAAGATATGTTGAGTTCAACTATGGGAGATGATAAATTGTCTTCGTTAACAAGGTGGAATATTGAAAGCGAGACACTTGAATCGCTCGATTTAGAAGAATTTTTAAGACTATACAAGAAGACTTCGTTAAGGCAAAATCAAGAAAAAAATTGATCGATTATTATTTTCTAAGCTTAAGTACTACTATCCTCATTGTAATCACCATTTAGCTGAATATTTGTTGTAATTTGAGACTTCAATAAAATAATTTTAACTATCGAAATTGTTACGACATTTATCAGTGTAAATAATGGGTAAAATATTGTATTTTGAATTGGGGGGGGGGGGCACCAGTCAGATGGCAGCATAGGTCACCGTGCACTTCTAATGTCACCCTGGACACAAGCATGGCAACGTCTTTCTGAGGCTGGTTTAGTAACAGGATTCCTTTAGTTTTCAACCAGTTTCTCCGTCAGTTCAGTTCTGTCGTACCTTGTTCGTGAATTGCACGAAACAACAGTTGGCAGTTCAGCATCACGTTACTACAAAGTTTAATTGCTTTAGTTTCAACCAGTAGAAGAATGGTATCCTGTCGCAGAGGATACTCGGCGACACATGAGAACTAGAGTGGCCACATCATCATCATCATCACCTTCATAACGGTTTTAGGCCTTAGCGGCCTGTTCCTATTCCACAGTCCACCTTTTCTTAGGTCTACCAACTTTTCTTCTCTCTCTACGGTTGTAATCTTTCGCTACCTTCGGTATTCTACTTCCTTCCATTCAATCTATGTGTTGAATCCATTTTCGTTTGTATTCTTTAATCCTTTCATTAACTACAAAAATATCTAAATCTCTTCTTACCTCCTCATTTCTTATATGACCCCGTCTATTACACCTTTCTACTAATCTCAGAAATTTCGTTTCTGCTGTTTGTATCTTCTGTTCATCTTTTTTTCTTTATGACCCCAGTTTCAGAACCATACAGTAGTGTAGGTATTGCCATTGTTTTGTAAAATTTTATTTGGGTTTCTTTTCTACATTTATTTCCCAACGTTCTCCAAATCGTTCCACACATTCTTGTGCAATTCGTCACTTTATTTTTATATATCTCTATCTTGATCATAAGTAATGTCACGTCCAAGATAGTTGAAATGTCTTACTTGTTCTACGCATGCGTTTTCTACGCATACTTTGGTCTGAGAATGAACACAAAGTACCCAACACTGAGAAATACGGTGTAACAGACAGCAACCTCCTAATTGCAGACGGTACGCTGGCCATTAAAAGTGCCATCGATTATCACTTGTTATATACTGATCCAATGATCTTTTTAAAGAAGGGTTCTTCCCACACTTCTCTATGATTCAGAGAATTGGACTTTAACTAAATCCCAGGCCAATGATATTTAAGCGGCCGAAAGGAAATTCTCATGCACGTGGCACGGTACATTCTCCAAGATCGGAAAAAATACCGATGTACGGTAGGAACCGAATACTGTATTATGAGTAGCCTATACTCGATAGGATTGCCGAATGTCAACTGAAATGGTTGGAACATCATCATCTGGAAGGATTAAACAAAGGATGGTTTGTTCTGGTCCAGACAGCCAGAGTCTAGAGCTGGTGGTCACTCCAGCCCTTCCTCGGACATTCCACACCTCTCCGTCCCTTCGGGTTATTGTTCCATGGTTTGGGGATACGGCAGTCACCCATTCAGCAGTGGTGTTCCCACCAATTCAGCCGGTACTGGGTAATCCTGTCGAGTATACTCATAACATTCAGTTCCTGCCGTGTCTGAGAAATCTCATTTCAGCCGTTTGGATGCGACTGGCCTGGCCTTTCGTTAAAATGCAATTCTCAGACCCATAAAGAAGTGTGGGAAAGGCCATCATGAATACACTGCAAGTAGGTTTATTTTCACCTGACGCACGTTTCACAGAAATTATTCTGTATCTTCAGATCTTCAGAGGTTTGTTTCAGCATATTACATGGGAGACCTGAAGGAAACTCAACGAGTTACTTACAAAGGAATGATATATAATTTTGTACGCTACTCTTCTATATTTCTTTCAAGTTTTCTATATTATGAATAGTTTTTCAAATATTTGAAGAATCCAAATCCCAAATGACCGCATACACTTAGAGGGACAAATGTATACCAAAGTATACCTCTGAAGATACAGAATAATTTCTATGAAACCTGCGTCAGGTGAAAATAAACCTAACTACAGTATATGTGTTTGAAAAAATAATATATATATATATATATATATGTGTGTGTGTGCGCGCATAATATCCGTATTAGTGTCCGGAAACTTCGTGATTCTTCCAGCTACCATTGTACGCAGTTAATTTTTGTTTATTTTCAGTTATTCTAGAATTGATTGGTCGGTTGCAGGGTATTGTTAACATTCACCGCGTATCAAAAGCCTAACAACAAACGCATAACAGTATGCAGTGACTCTGCACTGCACTAAAGTGCATTGTTACGCGAGCACGTTTGTTGCTGCATTTTATTGTATTTTACATTTTCAGCTGTTAAAATTTGCAGACGAATTTTGATCGTTTCTGCTGTTGTTGTTGTCGTTGGTAGTGGTATTTGTGTGGCGTAACGGTTCAGTAATGACAGCAGCGATGAGGTGGCGGCGGCAGTGGCTTCCTGTCACACACACATACACGATGATGTGGGTCATCGCGTTATATCTGTGTCACTCTCTCTCTCTCTCTCCCACAGCAGAGCAGGTACAGTCCCAATAACTGCGTTCACAATTTTAAATTCGACGCGCAAGCGAAACAACAAATTTATTGGATAGCAGCACCAGACACTGTCTATATTGGGTAGTAGCGAGGTATATTCGCTTGGCAGTATACTGTAGAATTTAGCGAGTCTCTGCCATTTAACGCTTGTATATCTCCCTCGGCCAGGAAGTTAACATCGGCATCAAAGCCACTCATCTTCTTCTTCTTCTTCTTCTTCTATTACTACTCTTCAGGGATTAGGCAATCCAAAAGTGACATCTTATTCAGCATCTCAGCGGGGTATAAGCATCCAACGACGGTCAGTCAGTTTACTTCGGGCGATTACTCAGTGCGTTTCAAGTGGCTATTAGTGAAAAGCGATTATTTTGCGGGACTCTATTAGTTGACATTATTATTGCGTGTGTGGACAAATTTAACTTGGATTATAAACCTGACAAGTTGACTATAAACGGTTATTTGTGACAAATTAAAGCTGGTGATTAGCAACTTGATTGGTGTCTTGCATTCTGTTTCCACTGTAGCATACGACGATCACCGAGACCGACGTAACAGTGTGGCTGTTGCGTCCCAGTTTCCTTACAACAATCTAAAGCCGGCCATCACCCACAGATGTTGTGTAATATCTTCACACCAGCACACAGTCCGTCAGGAACACGCCTCTAGTTTAGGGATCCCATACGTCCCGGTTTTCCCGGGATAGTCACGGATTTTTAACCTTTGTTCCGGTGTCCCGACAAATCATTTCGGGACGCTAAAATGTCCCGGTTTTTTACAAATACAAAAAAGTTCGATATTTTCTGATAACATGTACGGTTATTTTGAATTTCCCGATGAACTGTTGGTCAACCTGACTACGATTCGTTAGAAAGATTTGTTCGTTCGTTTGCGTCATTCATTTTCGTTCGCATGTTTAGTGTTGAGTGTTATAGGTTATCGTTGTTCGTATTCAAAATAATTGCGGGCAGTTTAATGTTCAAACTGCGAAGTTTAATAAAAAAAAAGGACAAAATGCCTAAGAGAAAGTGTGTTTTCAGTGAAAATTTAAAGGCGCAGTTCCCATTTATAAAAGAAACTGCTGACTGTCCCAAAGACAAAGTGGAATGTGATATCTGCCATGCGGTATATAGTGTGAGCCATGGAGGTAAATCGGATATCGTTGATCACGTTAGTACAAAAAAAAACACATGACTGCCGTGACTGCAAAATGTTCTACCCAACAGATAACCTCGTTTTTTAGAAACAAAAATATGTTAGCTGAAGAAATGGATCTGGCTGCAAAAGAGGCAACATTTGTTTACCATTCTGTTAAACATAATCACAGCTTTCAATCTATGGACTGTACTTCAAGAATTTTAAAACAATTTATGAATAAAAAGTTTAGCTGTGCTCAAAGTAAGTGCAAGGCCATAACTGTGAATGTTTTATATCCCCATGCTAGAAATAAAATATTGGAAGACCTGAAAAAAACTAACTTTCCTTCCATATCTATAGACGCTTCAAATCATATTGATCTGAAGATAGTGCCTATAATAGTGAGATATTTCATTCCTGAGAGAGGAATATGTACAGAAATTTTGGAATTTTCCAATCTTTCTGGAGAAACTTCAGATCTTCTGGTTGATCATATTTTTCAGGCTGCAGAAAAGTGTGGTATTGTTGATCAAATAATTGGTATATCAGCAGACAATACAAATACAAATTTTGGAGGGATGAAAAGGAAAGGAAAAAATAATGTTCTTTACAAGCTTGAAAAAAAAATTGAATCGAAAAGTAATTGGTGTAGGCTGTGCAGCTCATATAGTCCATAACGCAGTTCAAACTGCTGCAGATGTCTTACCAGTAGATATTCAGGGAATTATTAGAAAGGTGTTTCAGTACTTCCACCAGTTCACAGTACGTGTGGAACATCTTAAATTGTTTTGTGATTTTGTGGACATTGAATACAAAACTGTTCTAGAAGCCAGCAACACCAGATGGCTATCACTTCAACCTGCTCTTAATCGTTTCGTTGATGTGTATGAAGGACTTGAATCATATTTTTTGAGCCAGGACAAATGTCCACATGTTTTGTATGAATTTTTTAATAACAGAAAACATTTTGTCTTCTTCCTGTTTCTAAAAGCTCAGTTGAAAATGTTTTCGGATGCAATTTTAAGAGTTGAGCGAGAAGAAGCCACTGGTTTTGAAGTTAAAAAAGAAATTGATGTACTGATCATGAAACTCAATATGCGACAAAAAGAATTTTTTCTCACTGGAGCTGTGAAAGAAGAACTGAAAACTCTTCTTGAAGAGGATCTGATCACTGAAGATTTATTCAAGAAATACATCGGTGATTTTTATACTACTGCAATAGAATATATTAAGGAGTGGTCCAGTGATCAATTCAGTGTGTTCACTCTAAAATGGAATGGGTTTCCTTGAATATTTCCTCCTTCACATGGGAAAAAATATCCGGATGTACAGAAGAAATTAAAAAAATTCTGCCAAACCTTCAAATCAACGATGAAATTCTGATTGATGTTTACACCCATGTCAAGATGTATGCTGATGAACATAAGATTAATGAGTGGAATAATTCTTGCTACAAGATTGAAGAAAGGTGGAGAGAACTCTCTGCACATTTTAAGAAGGAAAACATTGCATGCAGAGAGTTACTGCTACTTGTAAGTTTTAGTCTAACTTTGCCAGGCTCTAATGCGTCAGTTGAGAGAGTTTTGTCTTTAATGAATTCGCTGTGGACACACGAGAGAAACCGGCTCCAGCTAGACACAGTCCAGACAATTTTAACCATTAAGACACATTATAAACATGTGTCTTGCTCAGAGTTCTATGAAATGATCTCTGGAGACCAAAAGCTCCTAGAAAAAATTCATTCATCTGCCAAGTACTGTGCTATCAGTGTGCAGGACATCAAAGAAAAAAAACAAATTCAAGCAGAAAAGCCATCAGCATCAACATCAACAAGCTCAAGTAATTAATATAGAAGTAACAGAACATGGTTTAGTGAGAAAAAAACATTATTTGACATCATATTATTATTTAAACTTTTTTTTTATTTTTTCTGATTTTTATATTGAAATAAAGTATTCTGAATAATGGTATTTTCTTCTGTATGAGACCCCCTCCCCGCTCAATCATAATTTTGTGTGTGTAAGTGTCCCGGTTTTTCATTATAAAAATATGGGATCCCTACTTTAGTTCTACATGGTGACGGTCCGTCCCACACTTCTCTATGGGTCTGAGAATTGGATTTAAACGAAATCCCAGGCCAATCGTATTCAACCGGCCGAAATGGGCTTCTGAGGCACGTGGCAGGGTATACTATACTCTGCAAGTTAGTAGGAGAAACATAGAAGGAAATAAATATTACGAGTATAGTCGATAGCATTGGGTATACTATACTCTGCAAATTCGTAGGAGATACACAGAAGGAACTAAATATTACGAGTATAGTCGATAGCATTGGGTATACTAGCCCTATAGTCTGCAAGTTCGTAGGAGATACACAGAAGGAACTAAATATTACGAGTATAGCCGATAGCATTGGGTATACTAGGCCTATACTCTGCAAGTTCGTAGTAGATACACAGAAGGAACTAAATATTACGAGTATAGTCGATAGCATTGGGTATACTATACTCTGCCAATTCGTAGGAGATACACAGAAGGAACTAAATATTACGAGTATAGTCAATAGCATTGGGTATACTAGGCCTATACTTTGCAAGTTCGTAGGAGATACACAGAAGGAACTAAATATTACGAGTATAGTCGATAGCATTGGGTATACTTTCTCTGCAAATTCGGAGGAGATACACAGAAGGAACTAAATATTACGAGTATAGTCGATAGCATTGGGTATACTTTCTCTGCAAATTCGGAGGAGATACACAGAAGGAACTAAATATTACGAGTATAGTCGATAGCATTGGGTATGCTATACTCTGCAAATTCGTAGGAGATACACAGAAGGAACTAAATATTACTAGTATAGTCGATAGCATTGGGTATACTACACTCTGCAAATTCGTAGGAGATACACAGAAGGAACTAAATATTACGAGTATAGTCGATAGCATTGGGTATACTATACTCTGCAAATTCGTAGGAGATACACAGAAGGAACTAAATATTACGAGTATAGTCGATAGAATTGGGTATACTATACTCTGCAAATTCGTAGGAGATACACAGAAGGAACTAAATATTACGAGTATAGTCGATAGCATTGCCCGGTATCGACTCAAACGGTTGGAACGTCTTGACCGAATGTATGATTGCCGCATCCCCAAATGGATCGCGGTCAGTTGCGACGCAATCGTATAGAAGCCGGCCAGTTACGATCAATTGTATTTTCATGTTATTATAATAATACAAAAATTACCATTCTATTACTGAAATATAACTACAGTATATGAATAGAAATTATAATTCTGTTCATTCCTAGCCTAGCCTAACCTAACCTAACGTAACCTGACCTGACCTAACATAACCTACCGAACCCGGCCAGTTACGATCAATTGTATTTTCATGTTATTATAATAATACAAAAATTACCATTATTCTATTACTGAAATATAATTATATGAATAGAAATTATAAATCTATTCATTCCTAGCCTAGCCTAACGTAACCTGACCTGACCTAACCTAACCTACCGAACGCGGCCAGTTACGATCAACTGTATTTTCATGTTATTATAATAATACAGAAATTACCATTATTCTATAACTGAAATATAATTATATGAATAGAAATTATAATTCTATTCATTCCTAGCCTAACCTAACCTAACATAACGAACCCGGCCAGTTACGATCAATTGTATTCTCATGTTATAATAATAATAATACAGGAATTACCATTATTCTATTACTGAAATATAATTATATGAATAGAAATTATAATTCTATTCATTCCTAGCCTACCCTAACCTAACATAACGAACCCGGCCAGTTACGATCAACTGTATTCTCATGTTATAATAATAATAATAATAATAATAATACAGAAATTAGCATTATTCTATTACTGAAATATAATTATATGAATAGAAATTATAATTCTATTCATTCCTAGCCTAGCCTAACTTAACCTAACGTAACCTGACCTGACCTAACCTAACCTACCGAACGCGGCCAGTTACGATCAACTGTATTTTCATGTTATTATAGTAATACAGAAATTACGATTATTCTATTACTGAAATATAACTACAGTATATGAATAGAAATTATAATTCTATTCATTCCTAGCCTAGCCTAACCTAACCTAACGTAACCTGACCTGACCTAATCTAACCTACCGAACGCGACCAGTTACGATCAACTGTATTTTCATGTTATTATAATAATACAGAAATTACCATTATTCTATTACTGAAATATAACTACAGTATATGAATAGAAATTATAATTCTATTCATTCCTAGCCTAGCCCAACCTAACCTAACGTAACCTGACCTAACCTACCGAACCCGGTCAGTTACGATCAATTGTATTTTCATGTTATTATAATAATACAGAAATTACCATTATTCTATTACTGAAATATAATTATATGAATAGAATTTATAATTCTATTAATTCCTAGCCTAGCCTAACCTAACCTAAAGTAACCTAACCTGACCTAACCTACCGAACCCGGTCAGTTAAGATTAACTGTATTTTCATGTTATTATAATAATACAGAAATTACCATTATTCTATTACTGAAATATAATTATATGAATAGAATTTATAATTCTATTCATTCCTAGCCTAGCCTAACCTAACATAACCTACCGAACCCGGCCAGTTACGATCAACTGTATTTTCATGTTATTATAATAATACAAAACTTACCATTATTCTATTACTGAAATATAATTATATGAATAGAAATTATAATTCTATTCATTCCTAGCCTAGCCTAACCTAACCTAACGTAACCTGACCTGACCTAACCTAACCTACCGAACGCGGCCAGTTACGATCAACTGTATTTTCATGTTATTATAATAATACTGAAATTACCAATATTCTATTTCTGAAATATAACTACAGTATATGAATAGAAATTATAATTCTATTCATTCCTAGCCTAGCCTAACCTAACCTAACGTAACCTGACCTGACCTAACATAACCTACCGAACCCGGCCAGTTACGATCAACTGTATTTTCATGTTATTATAATAATACAGGAATTACCATTATTCTATTACTGAAATATAATTATATGAATAGAAATTATAATTCTATTCATTCCTAGCCTAGCCTAACCTAACCTAACCTAACGTAACCTGACCTGACCTAACCTAACCTACCGAACGCGGCCAGTTACGATCAACTGTTTTTTCATGTTATTATAATAATACAGAAATTACCATTATTCTATAACTGAAATATAATTATATGAATAGAAATTATAATTCTATTCATTCCTAGCCTAACCTAACCTAACATAACGAACCCGGCCAGTTACGATCAATTGTATTCTCATGTTATAGTAATAATAATACAGGAATTACCATTATTCTATTACTGAAATATAATTATATGAATAGAAATAATAATTCTATTCATTCCTAGCCTAGCCTAACCTAACCTAACGTAACCTGACCTGACCTAACATAACCTACCGAACCCGGCCAGTTACGATCAACTGTATTTTCATGTTATTATAATAATACAGGAATTACCATTATTCTATTACTGAAATATAATTATATGAATAGAAATTATAATTCTATTCATTCCTAGCCTAGCCTAACCTAACCTAACCTAACGTAACCTGACCTGACCTAACCTAACCTACCGAACGCGGCCAGTTACGATCAACTGTTTTTTCATGTTATTATAATAATACAGAAATTACCATTATTCTATTACTGAAATATAACTACAGTATATGAATAGAAATTATAATTATATTCATTCCTAGCCTAGCCTAACCTAACCTAAAGTAACCTAACCTGACCTAACCTACCGAATCCGGTCAGTTAGGATTAACTGTATTTTCATGTTATTATAATAATACAGAAATTACCATTATTCTATTACTGAAATATAATTATATGAATAGAATTTATAATTCTATTCATTCCTAGCCTATCCTATCCTAACCTAACGTAACCTGGCCTGACCTAACATAACCTACCGAACCCGTCCAGTTACGATCAATTGTATTCTCATGTTATTATAATAATACAAAAATTACCATTATTCTATTACTGAAATATAATTATATGAATAGAAATTATAATTCTATTCATTCCTAGCCTAGCCTAACCTAACCTAACGTAACCTGACCTGACCTAACCTAACCTACCGAACGCGGCCAGTTACGATCAACTGTATTTTCATGTTATTATAGTAATACAGAAATTACGATTATTCTATTACTGAAATATAATTATATGAATAGAAATTATAATTCTATTCATTCCTAGCCTAGCCTAACCTAACCTAACGTAACCTGACCTGACCTAATCTAACCTACCGAACCCGGTCAGTTACGATCAATTGTATTTTTATGTTATTATAACAATACAGAAATTACCATTATTCTATTACTGAAATATAATTAAATGAATAGAAATTATAATTCTATTCATTCCTACCCTATCCTAACCTAAATTATTCTATTACTGAAATATAATTATATGAATAGAAATTATTATTCTATTCATTCCTAGCCTAGCCTAACCTAACCTAACGTAACCTGACCTGACCTAACCTAACCTACCCTAACGTAACCTGACCTGACCTAACCTACCCTAACAAAAATACTGGAAGAAAGAGGTTACTCTTACAAATGCAAGGTTGCAGAATTTAAATTTCATGGAAGTTCAGAAGAAAAACGTTTCTACATGACAGATTCGGTCGGTAAGTGAAAGTGCGGGGCGCGCAGTTGACCGCGTAAGAACAGGTAAAAACGTTGTTTCGTCGCAACTGACCGAGACCGTCCCAAAATAACTGCTGAATCACAAGCCAAAGGGACCTAGAGATGTGGGACGTCCAAAGAAGTGTTGGAGTGACCAGCTCTACTGCGTCTGCTAGCGACCGGAACAAACCATTTTTGGTTTAATCCTTGTTGAAGACGATGAAACGAAACATGGGTAGGATATTTATTTTTATGCTACATGAGTGAAAACACAAAATACAAATTTATTGGAAGCGTACACACAGCACCACTCCCTACTAAGAGGATTAAACAGCGTTAACCTAATAACTCCCGTCACCGGTGAGATTTTTAATCCGGCAAGAGACTGGGCGGGAAAATTACATTTTTATATCAAACTACGCTGCATGTATATCCCGAACGCGCGCGCGCGCGTGAATCTCCTGGTATCCACTACTCTTTAATTGTTACTGTCATTTGTTTGTACACGTGAGTCTCTATACGTTCGAGCGCGCGCGCTCTCTCTGGTGTAATTAACGCAGCAATTGTACGTAAAACAAATAATTATACTTGTGCACGCGTCTGTACAGGCACCCGCGCACGGTCTGTTATATAAACATAATGGTCGGCCTTATAATTGCGGTGAAATCATTAGTAAAATACAACAATGACTCCCCCAGTCAGTTTTACTGTACAGTAATTCCTACTTAGTACGCGCGGACTCAGGCGAGGCGCGAACCTTATAGTGACCTGAGTTATAGTGACTCCTCTGCCACTGGATCATTTTTTCTGCTCATTTATTTTTTTGTCTAAAGCTTACACGGCCGGTGTCAATATTTCTAAAACTATTACTAACTACTACTAACTACTTACTATTACTAACTACCGGACCGTGGTCGGTTAGTCGATGTCGTCGGCAACGTTTTGTATCCCCCCTCGGGGATCTTCTTCACGCGACAAAGCGTACAAAAACAACAGCGTCAGATCTTGGGCTGCTTAACGATACCCGAGATACTTGTTTCTCTTCCCCAGTTGCTTTTACCTGAAACAAGTGTCGGGTATCGTTCGGCCGAAGATCTTTCTGTAATAAGGCATCTTCCCGCGTCCGGTAAAAAAACTCGGTCGTCTGTTTACCCTGATGGTATAGACCAGAGTATCAACTGTGTCAGATGATGCATCACCTGACGAATGGAGGAATGGCAACTCACGAAAGTCGAACTGTCCGAGGAAAATATTACTAAAACAATCTTATGAAGGTTCTGAGTACATTAATTTCCCAATTATAGAGTACCAGACTATAGACGGGCCAGTCGTGTGGAGGGGCTGTATCCATGACTCCCGGCGACTTTTACTCAGGGGTTGTCTTTCCCTAGCCTCTGATGGCCCAACACCCATCTACAAGGCAGCAGCTAAATACAACCCTATAAAAATAGGATTACAGCCGACTAAATCCAACGAGACACCACCCCGCTTGTAATACCCCAAAAATAAGCCGGTGCAGGATCACTTTCCCTACGCCTTAACTTGGTACCGGTGGCTACTGCTGCCCTCCACCAGGAATAGTTATCGCCTTCCGGTCTAGATCCGTACTGTTCTGCGTCAACAGGGTCACCTCTTGTAGCATGTGGCATTTCACCACGCAGTTCGGTCTTGCCTGGAGAGAAGCTGACAGCTCTTTTGGGAGCTAACATCGTTTCATCTAACCGTGGGAATCTGTGAGGACCAGTGCGCAGCCAACCCGGTACAAATGTACTACCTCTCCAAATTCCCTCGAACACTTAGAAAGAATGTCAGATTCCAGACTGGTAAAAAAGTCTGGAAATATAACCCTATAGGACACAGGTGTGTGGGTAGAGCCAGGAAGGGATAGCCTTCCTTGGCGAAGCCGTGTTGTGAAGATGATGATGATCTTTCCCATTATCACTGTCAATCACTCCTAGGTACTCATATAAGTCCTATAGGCTTTGATCTCTTCAATATCTTCTAATTTTAAGTTGCTTTACGGACTTCCTATGCACAGATATTGTATTTTATCAATGCTTATGGATAATCTCCACTTTTCATAGTCTATCTTTATTTTACTTGTCATATATTCGAGATATTCTTTATCATGGGCTAATATAACACGGTCATCTCCAAACATATATGTCATTTATCTGAAGTCTCATTCTTCTATATTTTCTCTTCCACTGCTAGAGTGCTTTATATATACAACAAATATATATAATTATGTGGTAATTATAATTGCTTATTAAGTTACTTTCTTGTATATTTTCTTATTAATATTTATTAGTTATCCTTTTGTTTTTTCACGATTACCCAATCCCACATAGCTATACGGTGCATTATCCAATACCAAAGTTATTATGATTACTATCCGTATGAATTATTTATGACCGTCATTAGAAAGCTAATGCTTAAAACATATACGTTGCGTGACCTCTGTGTCTGTTAGGAAACTAATTTAAATAGAAAGTGTAAGAAAAAAAACACAACATAATACGTAATTATAACTATGACATAATCACGTGTGGGGCACGCGCATGCGCAATGATAGGGTACACACAAATGCTAACAATATACAGTCTATTGTAGCAGACACGCTGTTGTGGCTTCGATAAACCACTGCCACCCGTATCGGCAGTGTTCTTCTTCCAACAATATGATCTGTTAACGATACGTTTCGGGCCCAAGTTCTATCTTCAGATTAGTTTTTTTTTTGAGAAATGAAATACATTACTAAAAAAAATCCAAACAAACACTGAAATAACGATAAAACCTAACGGAAAATTGGATACTTTCATAAGGATAATTTCACCAAAATTACGGTCTGAACCTTCACATTTCAGGCAATCAAAATTATCGGCCTGTTATTTGTACTCAATGAACAGGCAGAAACAACAAAACTTTCATAATTTTGGGTTGCTCCATTTTTGAGCTATTGACCTTCAAAAAAATTAACAAGAAAACCTCATATTTTAGCATTACCACAATTTTTTAAATGTATGACAAGAAATAAAAAAAACCCTATGTCATAGGGAGACAGGAATTATGTTTTTTTTTTCATGTTTTAATTGCTGGATCTTTTCGGTTACGTGGCAGCATGCAGTGAGCAATTTACTCTACGTAGCAATCGCCAGTAACAACGCTTTTCACCCTCAACACATAGCGATATATTTTGACATATTTTTTATACTATATTTTTTATACTTATTTTTATATTTATATTTTATTTACAATTATAAATGATGCTCACACGCTTCTCGCATGTATGGATTCCAATCCACGAATGTGCCGTGATTCATTTCCAACCATCTTGAGAGTATTGGACGGGTGTGTACTCCTTACTCCAACAGTAAATGAAGTATACGATTGTGCGGAACTCCAATCGAGTATTACAGTATTTAGTAATGTATCCTGTCGCACTTGTTTGCACTCCCGGCAGTCCTTTATAGAACATACCCAACGGTCTTTACCTGTCGTATATACAGTTTCATTTGATGGCCGTTTGTACAAATTCTTGGGTTATGTAAAACATTTTTGTCTCTTAGAAACTGTATCGCTGAATCTGTGCTGTTAACTGAAGGAAATTCATGATACGCTACGATAGTACTACACTTGCGACTGCGGCGTACAGAGTGACAGGGCAACCATGGAATTGTTGCAAAATGCGTTGTTACTGGTGGTTGCTACGTAGAGTAATTGCTCACTGCATGCTGCCACGTAACCGAAAAGATCCAATGCTGGATCTTTTAACCTATTGCTGGATCACTTAACCGAAAAGATCCTAATTGCTTAACATGTTACGCAACACGACCATAGTAATTTAATTTTGTAAAAATTGAAAAAAAAAAACAATAATCTAACTTTGGAATGACTCAAAGAAGTTTTAAACTTTTTGAAAGAAAAATGTGTTTCGTAGACATACTGAACACTAGCAGCAGCAAAATCTGAAAGCGGATGAAAATAATAGATTTGCATAAAAATAAAATTCTGAAGTAGTAACCCACACGGAGCTTGGTTCAATTTGCATGTAACCACCACGTAACTAAAAAAAAAAAAACACATTTTCTTTCAAAATGGTGTTTCTGAGTTTTTCAAAATTGAATTTTTCCACCTTTTCAAAAAATTACAAACTTAAAATACTACAACATTACATTCAACATTAAAGACCAATTACAACTTTAAACAAAATTTCACAGTTTTCAACTTTCTACGTCACATTTTTTTTAAATTTATTTAGATCCATTATAAAATTGTGTGACATCTACAACTTGCGCATTTTTGGATATTCTTAAGTTGAATTACTTTAAAATTAAACGCCCCAAAATTATAAAATTTATGTGTTTCTATCTACTCGCGAAGTACAAGTAACATACCAAAAAATTACGAGAATCAAAATTCTTAAGGTTAGAAAACCGTACTATATTGTAGATTTGACATGAAATAACTCATAAAACAGAGGTAACTAAAGGAATATAGCAGAGAGATTCCAGAAGTCCATGCTGTTCAACATAATTCTATAGTTGACTATTACGGAGGTAAACATGTGAATAAATATAGGGTGGGTGAAAGTGTGTTTAATATCGTTCAGAGTGGGTCACAAGAAGCTTGACAAAAATGCATGTATCCTGATAACATCTAGCTTGAACAGTAATCAACAATAAGGAAGCGTCTTGTTGAGTCTTCTTCTTCTTCTTACGACAGTTCCTATCCTTTTCGGATGTTGGATATCATACAGACTGTTTTAACTTTCTGCACTGCTGCACGGAATAAGCCAAACCAGGTCCTTAAATTTAAGAAGAGGATGACTAAGAAGAAGATAACGTCTAGCGAAGAAAGGTTCTGGGAAGTTCGACAACACAGTTTTAAAACATCTGTGTTAACGTTCGACAAAAAGATTGCACTATACCCAGTAGCGTGGCGTGCATGTAACCGCTGTTGCCGGCGGCAACAGTACTGAAAATAAGAGAAAATAATATTAACTATATCACAGAATAAGTACTTTAGTTAAAATAATTTGAAATCCGAACAATATTAGTACGGAAACTTGAAGAAAAGCGTAGTATTGCTTTCGAACTGCTGGGCGCTTGCACCGTCTTGTGTTGCCGGCTCAGACATCGGCAATGTTTCACTGCGTACGGTCATTGACCTCGTAGTAGTTCTCACTGTACAAACTGGGGAGGGGGGACACATTCGTCCACCCAATGTGTTGCCGGTGTATAAACCAGCAAAACGCTCAGTTAGCAGCTTGTTCATTTTCGGAACAGACGTGCAGCAGTTACTACGTATCTATTTGTGTTTTGTTCGTTTAGTTACGTGTTTCTCTGTTTGTCTTTTATTATTTTTAATTCGATTATTTGTGTTCTGATTTATTCTGTGTGAGTATAATGAGAGTCAGATCCCGGGACCCTCTTCTTCTGCCAGCGAACGATAGGAAATATTCTTGAAAAATATTTTGGCTCAAAAAACAATATTTTGGCCCTAAAAAGAACACTTGGTACAATAAAAATTTCGAATTAATTTTTAGGTTAGGCCTATCACAACCGGCAACGGGCGTTCTGTATCCATGGCACGCCACTGATAGAGGTTATTGAATGCCCCGTCAACAAAACGACTACAATCGATGGGATGAAGAGCCCATTGTCGATTCGCGTAATACAACACGGCCGGATCCATCTTACAAAAGACCAGTGCCAAAAGAATGTGAGAGAACGTTACAGAGGTTGGCAGCACTCGTACGACCATCAAGCACGCGCAGCATTATTCCTTGCTGCGCGACAGAAAACCTTGTCGCGCGAGTGCATACAAGCGACCTTAACGTTTCGATAAAATGATTGCTATTATGACTGGAGAAAAAGTCTCAGAATCAAGGATCACTGACAAAACAAAAGAAGTAAAGTTTATAAGCCAGCTGTATTGCGTCTCCACAGTTCGGTTCAGTTCCGGTCGTTAAGTAGCCTTATAGCCAAACTTTGCATACATACAGACATGAGAGTTGTCCGTCCATACTAATCTATTCCGTTACGCCCGAGGTACAGGAGAATACGCCCACATCCGGTCCAATTCTACACTACATACATACGTACCGTACATTCTCTCTGTTTTACAAAATCACAGCAGTCGTGTATACCCACCATACGGTTCGATACTCCTTAATAAAACTTAAAAAGTATAGGAAATATTACTCTGAAATTGTATTCTTATTACTATAATTATAGTTTTATAGCCGTATTGACACCAATAATTCTAAAATATTCATAATCATCATCACCACTCCAAGGACTAGGCCTTAGACCTGTTCCGGAACCCGTCTGGTCCATTGATACAATGTTTGAATCGCGTCTAATATCCTCGTTCCGATCCAAGAGAAAATCTTGCGTCCCACATAGAACTTTCATTTCGGCTGCCTGAATCCTCTGCACGTCCCTTTTACCAAGATTCCATGTCTCACCAGCATACAGGAATGTGGAGACAGCCACAGTTTTATAAAATTTCATTCGGGTATCCTTCCGTGTTTTATTTTTCAGGTACCTATGAATCGTTCCACAGATGCATCTAAATTTTTTAAGATTTTCTTTCTTTAGACTTTTTTTTGCCCAACATAAGACTTATATACCGTACACATAAGAGTCTTAAATTCTTGAAAGAACACTAACCGAAAGAAACTTCTTCTTCAGTGTTCCAACAACGATCGCCGCATCCTGCTTTGCATATTCCAAATTTATCTGATTTACCAATAATTGTCACTTAGGCCTCTGCTACTCGTTAGTCAGTTCAATGTCTTGTAACCATACCAGCCTACGTCTACCTTTCTTTCTTCTGTTCAGTGGTACTTAATTCTCTCTTTCTTCTCGTGTGCCCGTACTATTCGAGTTGTCTCCTTTCTACGAGGGTCATTCAATAAGTAAACAGACAAACAGTTGTAGAAAAGAAATTAATTGTAGCAGCTGATTGAAACTTTCGGGAGTGTTACCTGGCAACGTCGTTGTGAGTTCTGATCAGGTGTTCAATAATATATTGCATAAACATAACCAATACAGTTTTATTTACGATGGCGTGTCCTCTTGAGGACAGTACTTTCGAAGAACAGCGTTCTGTTATAAGATTTTTGGATTTGGAACCACTATAACCACTAACTTGGATTCACTATTTTGAACCTGAGTCAAAGCGACAAAGCATGGAGTGGAAGCATCCCAGTTCACCCGCCAAAAAGAAATTCAAAACCCAGCCATCGGCTGGTAAGGTGATGTTAACCATCTTTTGGAGCTCCCAAGGCCCAATTTTCTGTGATTACCTACAAGACCAGCGTACCATCAACAGTCAGTACTATTTTGACATGATTGTGAACAAAGTTAAGCCTGCATTGAAGAAGATATGTCCGGGATGGCAGAGGAAATGTGTGATTCTTCTTCACGATAATGCCCGCCCACACACGGCAAAACCGAAACAATAAAAAAGTAGGTTGGGAGATCATGCCTCATCCCCCTTATAGCCCTGACCTTGCCCCATCTGACTTTTTCTTGTTTGGCCCACTCAAGGAGATTTTGCGTGGTGTCAAGTTCAACAGCAATGAAGAAGTGAAGGAAAAAGTCCAAAACTGGCTTCGACATCAAGGTAAAGAATTCTTTGCTGAGGGAATAAAAAAAGCTTGTAAAGAGATGGGACAAGTGCATAGACGTTGCTGGAGATTACGTTGAAAAGTAAAAAAAAAACTGTATTGATTGAATAAAAAGTTTTTGCTCCACAGCTGTTTGTTTGTTTACTTATTGAATGCCCCTCGTATATTCGCCCCAATGACTGTCTCTTCTATGCAAGTTCATTGTATCGTTAAGTTCATGCTGGTGTCTAGACATTCTGCAGCCCCTAGACAGGTAGGCCATTTCTACAGCTTCTATTTTCTCTTTGGATTTTTTATGTAATTGCCAACATCGTCTCCATATGTAATAACAGATTAGACTACTGTTTTTCCTATTTTCAACTAACTACAAAGTTTTTAGTTTTAACGACCAAAGCGAACAATTAAATCGTTGTATAGTACTCTACCACAGTGGTGCAATTAGGAGCTGCTCCTTGAAACAGGGGGGAATGAGATTAGCTTGAAGAAATTAGACTTCTTCACGGGAAATGAGAAATTCAGGATCCTTCCGTATAATTTTATAAATATATTTCATAAATTCTTTTCGTTTCAAAGTTTTTGAGTAACCGGCGTGAAGTACACCTAAAACAACTAGCCACGAAACGAGTGTCTGGTTGCGCTGTGTCAAAAGATTTAATTGCGCGTGCGTAGGTTTGACGCGTTGTTTTTCGAACTAATTGTTTTGTGTTCAGAACAGCTGCATCGTTGAAGTGTCGCGTGGTTGTATGTCATGGATGTAACTTCCCTGCTCCCCACCACGATCTGAGCGAACTGTGTCATGTCTTACTATTTCATATGTACTTTGCTAATAACTACATTATTTATCAGATGTTAAGTGAATGATATTATTAAGAAAATTTTAACTTTGTTTCATTAATTTATAAATATTATCCTCTTCTTCTTCTCCTCTTCAAGGATTAGGCTATATAAACCTGTACCGGCACCCATCTCATCCTCGGACGACCCACGTCACTTCTACCAATGGCTTTATAGTTCAGTGCCGCTTTCGGAAATCGATCCTCTGCCATCCTTTGCAGATGACCCTACCATTGTCTTCTGTAAATTGAAATAATTTCATTTATGTCCTTTACTTGGAGTTCTGCTCTGATATCCTCATTACTTATTCTATCTTGCAACGTATAATTTAAAGTATTTCGAAGACACTGCATTTCAGCAGTCTGAATCTTTCCGCATTCCTTTTTGACTCGCATAAATCAACGTGGGTACTGCAACTGTCTTATGAAATTTAATCCTTGTGCTATGTCTTGCTTTTATCTAGGCTGTGCAGTAAGCTATGAATCTGAATATGATATAAGAGAGAAAATAGAAATATTATAATTTCTTATTTCTATAATATTTTATAAGCCTTATCTTAAACTCACACAACTGGCCTAAAAACAGATCTAATAAGTGACTGTGGAATTTCGCTGAAATTATTAATTACTTGTGGTAGAGGGATCGATCCTCATTCGTAGTTACTCCACTGCAAGAAAACGTTTAGTAAAAAAAAAGTAGTAAATAAACACAGTGATTTCAATTAAAAAACGAAGATAGAACACAGAAAGCATGTGAATGGTGGGATATCGTATAAAGACTCAAACCTAGAACAGATACGGACGGAAACAGATAGAGATGTCTCGAACCTGTCACACGACAGAATACTATATTATAATGGCATTGGTATATGGAAAACAAAGATTAAGTAAACCGGTCAGATCACAATCGATTACTTCGTATTGCGGCCCATATTTCAATGCGATTGCTTATTTTTGTTTCCAACTTTTTCTACGTACATTTAAAGTGGACTGCGGAGCTTTATCATTGCTGCGCACATTTTTTAAAGAAAAAAAAAAAAACAGTCAAAGCCGTGGTAAATCTTTTCCGTGATTACTTTGAGCTGTGGCACATGTGACAGTTATTTATAGTATGTGTTGGCCAGGACCGGGGTCGGTTATTAATGAAGCCACATTACTTTTGCTTGTCCCTGACATTTTGATTTTGACAGTTCGTTCACGGAATCACATACCACTTTCGCGCTGTTTGCTGGTTTGTGTGTGCGTTTGTTTGACCTATACGACGACTGTGTGTGTGTGTGTGTGTGTTTTGAGTTATGTTCGCTCATATTTTTCACCCAAAATCCGGATCAAAGTGACACGACAAGAAACTTTTGGCTATTCTTGTCCAGAATTCTAGCGTTTCTAAAATTCAAAACAGCGTTTTGGAACCACCAGTACAGTAATCCCCCGTTGTAACAGACCTTTCTAAGAAACATGGACTGTTAAAAAATCAAAGACAATCAGGCTGAAAAATTACTCTTAGCAACGCTGGATAATGTGAGCGAAGTAAAATACGAATTGAACGTTTTCACTAAGTACGTTCAGCAATCAAAAAATGAAAACGTATTTCATTATGATCACTGTGACTCCTTCGTGAGTTATTGTTTAAAGAAATTAAGTCTAATCAATCTCAAAAACAAAACCCAGTAATTTCTATAAGCCAGTAAATATGGAAAGGGATTCTGACACATGGCTACTTTGTTTTGGAGCTATCTGTTGAGGAGGCTAAAGTCCACCAAAGGCTGTAACGCCAGATAGGAAGAAAAGTAGGGGGGTGGCGGGGGCCAAATTACGCCACTGCCGAAATAGACAGACAGACAAATGCCAAACGGTCTAGTTAACACTGAGAACTGACTTCGCTCATGTAAATGGATTCACAACGATGATGTTCCTTCCAAACGTTGCCAAACGTATCACTCATTATAGAGGTGCGCTAAACTAGTACAGTACTTTAAAATAACAGGTACGAACGCAACCACAAAAAAAAAATAACACGTACAAATACCTGTTATGATATACTTGTTATACATATTGTAACATGACATAAGATAGAGCAAAATACCACTTATGATTAATAAAAGAAAAAGCTGAAGGTAGGAAGAAATGTTAAAAACTTATAACTTGAAGATTAATGACCCAACTACGAAATAACAATTGACTAAGGAACTGACTATGACTTGACCCAATAGATTGGAGGAAACAAGAAGATTGGAGAAATCAAGAAAATAGAAACAAGAAAGAAGGAACGAGAAACCAAGAAGTAACCCAAAGTATGACCACGATCATTGTGACCCCAAGATATAACTGACAAATAATATGTAAAGTAAATGCACTAAAACAGATAGGGCATAAATAAGATGTAAAATATATAAACTATAAAAAATAAACTAGAGATATTATGTATGTTAAATGAAAAGCAAAGAAACATGAATTTATAAATATAAGATAGGAAGTTAGAAATAAATAATACCCTATTAAATAATAAACTAGTCAAAAACAAGTAAGTTATAATTGAGCTGAATAAAGACAATAAATAATATCAAAAGTGACCAATGTGAAATCAGAATAAAACAAATATCAATGACCAATAACCACACTGTGATACTAAACTAAATAAACAAACAATATGTGGAATATCAAGTGAAGGATATAGATAAATAAATAGATATAAGTGACAACAATCTATGTAAAAAAACATAGTACAAAAGTGAAAGTGACCTCATGTGAAAGGAAAAGTGCAGTGTAGGTGCATGTAGTGTACAATACAATAAGAAGCAGACTATAGTAATATTGCAAAACAATCTTTAATAGAATATTATCTAAAAAGTATGAAACTAATTGTACCATTATTAATTTAAGTGATAGTAAGTAAGAATTACAAAAAATAAGGTAAAAGTTAAAATTATTAGAGTGGAAGATAGGAGAAGCAGACACTATATTTTAGTGAAGGAATTTGTGAGTTATATTGTGTAAGGTACTGTTAAAAAATTATTATTATAAGAGTTTCATTATTGTAAAAAACCATAGAATTCATTAACTTAGAAGATAGGTGAGATAGAAGTAAGAATTGCAATAACAGTTAGAAGTATAATTTCAGGCCTGGACCTGGTAAGAAATATTTTAATAATAAAAGGTGTGTTGTTAAAAGCACCAATGTTTTTTTGTTAGTCAGTTTCAATAAAAAAATGATCAATGAACCAATAAATAAAGTTTATGAATTATAAGGAATGTTGAATAGGAGTAGTGTGAAACCTATGCTTTAGGCCTATCATGAAGGAGAGGATTTTATAAGTTGAAAAAGAAAACAATAACCAAGGGTCAATTAGAGTATATAAAATGTTTAATTAAGTAAGTAAGTGTATTAGATATAAAAATGTATAAATATTATTCAGTTTAAAAATAATTACAAAAGAAATATCAATAAGAAAATAAGAAAAATGTTATTAACTAATCAAAAGTAACCATGAGGGATATCAAAATAATCTTTAGTAAACAAGCAGAACAATGGTGCTAGTATAATTAATATTACTACTAGCATAAGGAAGTAATTATAATTTAAAGGATTTTGACATATTTTAACAGAAATAAACGTTAGATTATAACAATGTTATAAGATGTTGACCAATGAGAACTAGTATAATTTGAAAGGTAACTATGGCAACTCATGCTTGTTACATAGAGTGACCGTTGAAATCTATTACTTCATTATTGACCAGCATAGAGGGTGGATGTATGAAGCCCTTGAATCCAAATTAATTTTAAAAGCTTTAAATTTGTCCAAATTTTGAAAGAAGAAGTGTAAGAAGAATATTTAACTAAACCATTGATGAGATGACCAGTAATTAAAACATTTATACAACAAAAATCATGGCCAAAACTTGGAAGGAAGTAAATTAAATTAATACCCGACCAATTCTGGAGGAAGAACTGAAGGGACCTAACTCAACCTGAAGAAGAAGATCATCTACAAGAACTGATGGAAGCTGGACATTGGATTTCAACCATTTGAACGGGAATCTCAGCTAATCCAAAGAAGAAAGGACTCTTAGACGTGTTTCAGAAGAAGAAGAAGAGGATCGCAAGAGAAGCTACGACCAGGAATCGATGAGTATAAATTAAATACTTCACCCCAAAAAAAAACTTTCAATTACCCATAGTAAACGAACTATCTTATTTTCACTTCACAGATCACAAAATTAACTTTTGAACTGAACTTGATTATAAAATCACTTTCGATAAAATATATCAATCACTGAATTTTGATTTTATATTAAAATAATTTTAAAAACATAACTTGCTAACAAGAACTTAACCAAGCGTGGACTATTTCTCATTGCCAATAACTTACTTTTCATGTTTTAAAATATCAACTATTGTGTATTAGATATAAGGAATATTATAATTTATGTGCATTTATTAGTCTGTAATCCAACTTCTGTAGTCCAAAGAACTTATTCCCTGAGATAAAATTCTTATTTTTAAGAAACAAAACATGTACGCCATTCGAGCAAGACGCTGCCAATCGAGCAACTTGTAAACGCCGGAATTATAATAAATATATGTTTCATTTATCAACTGTAATTGACCAGTTAATATAAAGAAAGGTTCAATAAATTTTCATATTTCTCAATTGCTGTATGCTTGATTCATATAAAAAGGGTAATATAAGAATTTGGGACACAAACAATAAACATACGACAGTTGACGAATTCGACTCGGCCAGACAGCGTGAGCCAATCAGGTGGCGAGGCGCAAAATTTTGAACTGAGCGGCGAGAAATACGGTCGACTAGTAAGTATTGAGACAAAGTATAAAACGGCTCGCTACACACTATTAAATTTAACAAAAGTAAATAATACAAAATTAACAACCCACGTAAAGGTCTTATACAATATCCATGTATTATATAATTTGTTAGAAGAAATAGATTGAAACTGTGACTTTATTAAGCTGTTATACAAGCCGGTACCAATTTGAAAGCTTGACCTTGAAATAGTTCCGACAGGCGGGGTAAGGAAGGACGGGTTGTATGCAGTTGGAACTGAAAACATCCGTTGTCAATAAATGTTAATGCTCCGCTACGCTCTGCTTACATCCTTTATATCTCGACACTTTTCCCTCAACACTTTCTCGGATTGTGATCTTAAAATTTTACTTGGACTTTCAGAAAACGGTTAAGCAAAAAAAAAAGTATAGGTCATCGCTTTGGAAAAAAGTTCCCCGCTGGATGAAAAAATGCTTACGCTCGCGTACTTATTCGATGCCTGTTTGAAGAAATTTACAATTGCATTAATAATTTACAGCTTTAGTATTCAACTACTTCTCAGAAAATTTATAAATTTAAATATACCAAAGATCTGTTATAAATGAGAGCAAACTATTACAATATGATCCGGTATAAAGGAATGCAAATAGTCACCTACAGAGTAACGGCACGATAGTTTTAAGTAGACTATTAACTGTTGTCAAGGTCAAGCTTTCAGACTGGTACCGGCGTGTATACTGTTTAAAAGGAACAAGAGAATTTATACGCCTATCTCCCTTTGGGAAAACTACTTTAAGTTTTCACTATGAGTAAACAAACTGACATAGATTTACAAACAGAATTATCACTGTTGCACACCACTATAGAACAATTATTCCGATTAGGGCTTTCAAGCTTCTCAGCTCATCGTCAGATCGGAGTTTAGTGGTATGCAACAGTGATAATTCTGTTTGTTGTGATTATAACCACTAACACAACTTTCTTCATTAAATGATATATATTTAGTGTTAAATTATTGATTCCATTGTGGTTAGGCAAATCAGTTGCGAAACTCAGGCAATTAAATTTAGAGTGCACGTAATAGCACAATAAAGAGTGTAAAATAATTTACGTGAGATGTGCAGTGAAATTAAAATCATCTCTGAAATCGCATTAACAAAAAGTACAATATGGCCTATCAGCCACTCTGTAGGTTATAAAACAATATAGTTCGCTTTTTCAAAATTTACCAAGTTGGTGACTAGTTTAATATATAATTTGTTATTATCATCTGTATTATATATGTGCACAATACACGAGAATAGATGTAATATCAGTCTGAATTTTTTTCATTTATTAAAAACACCTTCGTCTCTTTAGCATAGAGATATTCTGAACCTCGCTGTTTTGTTTCGTTTCGTACTTGTATGGCAATCGGCACATGCGCAGAATCAAGTATTCAGCACCAATAACTGTGGCTTTGTAGTCGTAGTACTCGTTTATTCGTTAGTTACGTAGGGGGGTCCCGCGAGTAATCGGAACAGGTATTTCGACTTTTCAGTTTTCAGTTGTCGTTGAATCGGAACAGGTATTTCAACTTTTCACGTCACTGTTATATCCGTTCCACAAAAATAACCGTTCCAAAATACCTATAGCTATATCGGCCCACCTATATATTGTGGAGTTATGTTCGCTCATATTTTTCACCCAAAATCCGGATCAGAGTGAAACGACACGAAACGTCGTTTGTTTGTTCTCCAGAATTCTAGCGTTACTGAAATTCAAAACAGCGTTTTGGAACCACCAAAATAAGTACAGTAATCTCCCATTGTAACGGACCCCGCTTATAATGGACAGCTCCAAGAAACATAGAGTGCTGAAAAATCAAAGACAATCAGGCTGAAAAATGACGCTTAGCAACGTTGGATAACGTGAGCGAAGTAAAAGACGACTTGAACTTATTCACTGAGTACGTTCAGCAATCAAAAAAGGAAAACGTACGTATTTCATTATGATCACTGCGACAACTTCGTGAGTTGTTTAAAGAAATTAACTCAAACAAAAATCAGTAATTTCTTCTTCTTCTTCTTCTTCTTCTTCTTCTTCTTCTTCTTCTTCTTCTTCTTCTTCTCCTCCTCCTCCTCCTCCTCCTCCTCCTCCTCCTCCTCCTTCTTCTTCTTCTTCTTCTTCAAGGATTATGTTATATAAACCTGTTCCTCATCCTCAGACGCCCCACGTCTCTTCTACCAATGGCTTTATAGTTCAGTGCCGCTTTCGGCAATCGATCCTCTGTCATTCTTTGCAGATGATTCCACCATTGTCTTCTGTGAATTGAAAGAATTTCATTTATGTCCTTTACTTCGAGTTCTGCTCTGATATTTTTAATTCCTAAGAAATTGCATTTCAGCACTCTTGAATCTTGCCGCTTTCCTTTTTTGTCATGACCCACGCCTCACTCGCATAAATCAACGTGGGTATTGCAATTGTCTTATAAAATTTATTCCCTGCGCTGTGTATTGTTTTATTTCTAAAATTTCTACGAATCGTACCACAAATATTCCTATATTTATTTATCTCCTCTCTTATATGATATTCAGATTCGTAGCTTACTGCACAGCCGAGATATTTGAAACGGCTCACTTGTTCTAAAGTGCTGTTGTTTATAACTATCTTAGTCCTCACTGGATATTTACCTTAACAGGCCATGGTTTTGGTCTTTCTTACTGAAATTGTCAGTGAGTACTCTTGAATAAGAACTATGACATCCGCATATAGCAGGGAACCCATACAAATTGATTTGTTAAGCTGTATTCCCGAAGCCACTCTAGATTTCCATGGTCTCAACATGTCGTCAATGTATATATTAAAACAAGGTTGGGGAAACACAGAATCCCTGCCTAACTCCCTTGTTTATAGTAATTTCTTTAAGCCAGTAACTATGGAAAGGGTTTCTGACAAGTAGCTACCTTGTTTTTGAAGAATACAGAGAATGGACACATTTTTTTTTATAATTGTGAATACTTTGCATAAAATAATAACTGTTTCTTACAATGGACTGAGTTTTATTACAATTATGCGTACAGTATTTGTGTAAGATATAACCCTTTTTTTTAAATTGGTCTACTGCTATCTATTTTATATAAACAGGGTAAAATAAATAATTTCTATTTTTATCCACGTAGTTTAAATGAGTCATACACATATTATAAGGTCTATATGCTATATGAAGTTACAACGGACTTCCAATACATCGACACCTCAGAGCTCCTTATAGTACGTTATAACGGGGGATTACTGTATTATTATTATTTGACAATATTTTTAATGGCGGTGCGCATTTCTATCGGTCCAATTAAAGTAGTCAAGGAAGCGAGCAGTAGGCTATAGTCGCTCTGTAAGCGAAGGGACGTCGCATCGTGACTAGTCTCGATTCCATGACCACCCACATGAATCTCTAACAGCTGTAATAATACGGTACTGTTCTTTCCCGTTCCGGCCCTGTCTCTAGTGATCACACAGAGACAAAATCTGCTTTTTTTACTTCCTTGTTCCATAAGGAAATGGAAGTATGGTGATCGCGAAAAAAATCGTGTTCCAGATAAGGGCTGATTCTGATTCTGATTGTACTACCCTCAAAACATGAAGAAAAGCCATTTTCCGAAAAGTGTGTGTAGAATTTTTCTATGGCGAACGATCACTGCCGCAAATTCAAACAGAATCAAATAATTTTTGCATATGTGTCCGAGTTGTAGAGGACTCAAAGTTGCTTCTCGGGACTCGGGAAGGCCCGAGTGCAGTGAGGTCAAAATCAACTCCGAAATCACACGCCCGAGTTGTAGAGGACTCAAAGTTGCTTCTCGGGACTCGGGAAAGTCCGAGTGCAGTGAGGTCAAAATCAACTCCGAAAACACACGCCCGAGTTGTAGAGGACTCAAAGTTGCTTTTCGGGACTCGGGAAAGTCCGAGCGCAGTGAGGTCAAAATCAACTCCGAAATCACACGCCCGAGTTGTAGAGGACTCAAAGTTGCTTCTCGGGACTCGGGAAAGCCCGAGTGCAGTGAGGTCAAAATCAACTCCGAAATCACACGCCCGAGTTGTAGAGGACTCAAAGTTGCTTCTCGGGACTCGGGAAAGCCCGAGTGCAGTGAGGTCAAAATCAACTCCGAAATCACACGCCCGAGTTGTAGAGGACTCAAAGTTGCTTCTCGGGACTCGGGAAAGCCCGAGTGCAGTGAGGTCAAAATCAACTCCGAAATCACACGCCCGAGTTGTAGAGGACTCAAAGTTGCTTCTCGGGACTCGGGAAAGCCCGAGTGCAGTGAGGTCAAAATCAACTCCGAAATCACATTAACAAAAAGTACTATATGGCCTATCAGCCAGTCTGTAGGTTATAACACAATATAATTCGCTTTTTCAAAATTTACAAAGTTGGTGAGTCTAGTATAATATATATAATTTGTTATTATAAACTATATCATATATCTGTATAACACACGAGAATAAATGTAAGATCAGTATGATTTTTTTAATTTATTAAAAACAGCTTCGTCCCTTTGGCATAGAGATATTCTGAACCTCGCTGTTTTGCTTCGTTTCGTACTTGTATCGCAATCGACACATGCGCAGAATCAAGTATTCAGCACCAATAACTGTGACTTTGTACTCGTTGATTCGTTAAGTTGTGTAGGGGACTCGGAACCGCGAGTAATCGGAACGGGTATTTCGACTTTTCAGTTATCGTTGAATCGGAACAAGTATTTGAACTTTTCAGTCACTGTTATATCCGTTACACAAAAATGATCGTTCCAAAATACCTGTTATGAGTATATCGGCCCACCTGTAGTCTATACGCCGTTGAAACATTTTCTACTGACATCTGGATGAAATCTGCCATGGAAGGGAATTGTTCGAAGATTTTGGAGTCTAATCTCTGAATCAACAGCTTCAATTTTTTTATCATCCCCTTGATCATATCTCGAACCTGGGAATGGGCTTATAAGCAAGATACAGTTGTTATACGTGGACTAAAACCGCGCGATCAGTTCTGCGTTGATGCGGCGCTCTAGTCAGTCCGGCTGACAAGCAGATTTGCTACACGACATGATTTAAAGACATTATTAAAGCCACTAGTTTGAAATTACTTTTACAATTACAATTACACTAAAAACTCGTTTATCCGAAAATCCGGTTTATCCGAAACAATTTTTAGTAAATTTTAAAAATACACAAAAGCATTTTCCTGTCGCTATAATCTATATTTAATAGCGTAGATAACCGATTCCACATGATATAAAGTAGAAAGTCAATAATCAGAACTAATTTGGATAATGGGTACTCCGAATTATCGATTTGTTCGGATTTTCGAACACAAAGTATTATGTTCATATATTGTTTTATAGTTTATTGTGTTATATTCACTGTAACGTTTAAATTATTATTATTAAATAAAGTTACTGTACTTACATATGTATCATTATTTAATTATATTTAAAAATTAAATATAATATATACATCAAGAAACGGACTGTAGCAAAAAGTGTTTGAATTATTATTTAAATATAAGTTTCGGTTTATCCGAAACTGGCGCGGTTCCATCAAATTCGGATAAACGAGTTTTTAGTGTAGTTTGAATTTAAAAAAATACTGTAATCTTCTACTAATTGTTTTAAGATTCCGAAATGTTGGTTTTTAGAGCAGAAAAAATAGGAGAAATTACGGTATATTCTATTTTTTCTTAAAAGGGTTCGCGACCCCACTTTGGGAACCACTGACGTAGGGGATTCGGAACCGCAAGGCCGCGAGTAATCGGAACAAGTACTGTATTTCGAATTTTCAGTCACTGTTATATCCCTTATACAAAAATAATCGTTCCAAAATAGCCTACCTGTTAGGCGTATAGGTATATCGGCCCACCTGTAATCCATACAGTCAGATAAGTATAAACAGTACAGTAATATGTTGTTACCTTACCTCTTGTACGGCCTGAATCAGCGGGCGACTGGGATCCTGCAGACAGTTTGGTTTCTTTAACTGAACTTTCACTTACTTATTATTTGACACAAAGCACACACACAACTTCATTTGTGACAGAACAAACACTGTATGATGGTCACTTAAGTGACCGCGGCAGCACTGCAAAACCACAACACAGAATGACGTGAAACCCATACAGCATTGGCATAACACGAATATAACACCGTCTAACAATCTTATAAGCACTCAGTAACACTGACACATGTTAATTAGTACGGTTATATGTTTGTTTGTGCTCTGTGTAACTCCGCCGCCATAAAGTCCGGATAAGTGAATTAATTTTATAATACGCAACCTTTAATTCCGAAGTTAAAAGGGTTAAATTCTGAAAAAAAAACTTTTACCTAAAATTTGATAATCAAGACAACGTTTCTCTGTTAATATCCGGTTTACCAACTGTCCGGTCTATTAGGCCGTGGTTCACTGCTTGTTTTAACAAGAATAAAGTACTTAATTTTAATAAATAAGTTTCCGGAAATAAAGTCACATTAATCCATTGTAAAATGGTAAATGAGATAATTATAAATGGAGTGGGTAGTTGAAGGGGGAGAGGGTTATTTCTTGACAATTGCTGTGCTGACATCAAGTAAAGTGCGAATATTTAATTTTGAAGGATAAGATACCTCAGAAATTACATGTGATAAAACTATTACTCTATGAAAGTGTAAATATCGTCAATGGTGGGGATCGGTTGAGGAGCAGGGATGATTATCTGCGTAGTTCAGTTTCTTTATAAGAATAAAGTACCTAATTTTTATAGACAAAGTGACTCGAAAATAACATTATATTAAACGACTACCTCATAATAACAAAAATATCTATAAATAGTGAAAACAGTTTGAGGGTGGGCGAATTTTTTTTAGAAATTATCGAACCGAATTGAAGTAAATGATTTTCCTGCAAGTGATGCCGTTAATATAAAATGAGGATGATTTGCAAAGAGCTACATTTAAATTACAAGAAGTGGCAAGAGAGTACTCACTGACAACTTCAGTAAGAAAGACCAAAACCATGGCCTTTAGAGGTAAATATCCAGTGAGGACCAAGATAAACAGTTATAAATAACAGCACTTTGGAACAAGTGAGCCGTTTCAAATATTTCGGCTGTGCAGTAAGCTATGAATCTGAATATGATATAAGAGAGAAGATAAATAAATTTAGGAATACTTGTGGTATGATTCATAGAAATCTTGTAAATAAAACAAGACACGCCACACAAGGATTAAATTTTATAAGACAATTGCAATACCCACGTTGATGCGAGTGAGGCGTGGGTCATGAGAAAAATGGAAAGCGGCAAGATGCAGAGTGTTGAAATGCAGTTTCTTCGAAGTACTTTAAATTATACATTGCAAGATAGAATAAGGAATAAATATGTCGGAGCAGAACTCGAAGTAAAGGACATAAATGAAATTATTGCAATTTACAGAAGACAATGGTGGGATCATCTGTAAACGATGATAAGAGGATGGATTGCCGAGAGCGGCAATGAACTATAAAGCCATTGGTAGAAGAGACGTGGGTCGTAGAGGATGGGATGGGTGTCGGAACAGGTTCATATAACCTAATCCTAGAAGAAAAAGAAGAAGAAGAAGAAGAAGAAGAAGAAGAAGAAGAAGAAGAAGAAGAAGATTAAACCTCTAATTCAGAGGTTACAAGGGTTAAATTCTTAAAAAAAACTGTTTACCTTAAATTTGCTCAGTTACTATCCGTTTGACAAGTCTCCGGGCTGTTAGGCCGTGGTCCACTGCTGCAGCCACATAAAACAGACGTTTCGGCCCCACCGTTGGAAGCCATCTTCAGTGTAACGACCCCGTATCACTAGACCGACTACGTACCAGTTGTTACTCAAGTCGTTAGACTGAAGTTGGCTTCCAATGGTGGGGCCGAAACATCTGTTCTATGCGGCTGCAGCAGTGGACCACGGCCTAACAGCCCGGAGACTTGTCAAACGGATAGACTATTAACAGAGTAGACCCCGGCCTTGAAAGCCTAACATACCAATGACAACGTATTGTAGAACGCAAAGACTGGTATTGCCGGAGCTGTCAATATTATAACAATTATTATCCGGGATGTTACGCCGACGTTTCGGTCGAGCCCACGACGGCCGTCATCAGTGGTATAGGAACAAAGATTTATAAAGACGCCCTCACCACTGATGACGGCCGGCGCGCGGGTGCGCCCCCGAAACGTCTGGTGATTTTCGCTTTGTATCTTATAAACCAAGGCCGGACAATAATTTTGATAATATTTTTTTTTAGAATTTTACTATACAGAACGATAAGGCTTTTACGTCAGACAATGTTAAATGTTTGGTGCTATTATTAATCATCTATTCCAGCCCAGTATTTCTATAATGTCACGGCTTTTCTGAACGAAAATCAGAATGTAAGATTGATTTACGCGCTAGCATACACACACGTGTTTATATAACCTAATCCTTGAAGAGGAGAAAAAGATTCTAACCCTATCACTGTACTTGGTAATGTTGAGAGAACATATTATTTTGAAAATGTACTGGGATGAGTGAAACGTTTGGTATTGTAACGACATTACAGAAAAATCTACGTGTTTCTCGAACGATCCAGTGGAATACGGCTAAATGTTGTGGCGTACGTGATTTCAACATGTGCTCGCGAGACTTTTCTGGAAACCGCCAGCCGCGCGGACTGTGTCAGGACCGCGCAATTAATTACGTCGTAGTGAACAGCTAACGCGCAGTATGGAATAACCTAGTATTTCGGGGGGCGGGGGGTATAAATACCAGTACTCAACGACGTTCAGTTTCAGTTATAGTTGCGATATATTACAGTGCGGTTCGAGTTTATTCTTAGACATTAATGTCTAAATAAAAATGTCTATTCTTCGGTCTTCGAAGACTTCTAACGGCCGTTTACAGAGCACGATCAATTAATGTACCAAAATGAAGACACGACTAATGGTAACATGAAGAAGTTGTATATTTAAAAAAGAGTTACTATTTTTCTAAAATACAAACAGGACATATTTTTAATAAACAAGTCTAGCTTCTAGCTTATAGATATTATCAGCAGAAATGAAAATAATCTGAAGAATGCCTTTAGAGCACTTGAATAATAGGCTAAGAGTATGGGGCTTGTTATAAATGAAAATAAAACAAAGTTTATGCCTGTGGGAAGCAATAATAATAATATTTCAAATATACTAATAGATGGCTATAATTTTGAAAGAGTAAAAGGCTTCGTATATCTGGGGACGTATGTCGATGCTGAGAATAACTGGACAAAATAAATTGAAAGAGGAATTCTGGCTGCTAATAGAATCTATATTATGGGCTGAATAAACATTTTAAATCTAGACTAAGAACCACAGAAACTAAAGCCACGCTTTATAAGACATTGGTAAGGCCTGTATTGACATATGGCTCTGAGTGCTGGGTACTCAAGAAAATTGATGAACAGATGCTGGGTGTGTTTGAAACGAAGATACTAAGAAAGATTTATGGGTCAATTCAACGGGACGGAATCTGGAGAAAAAGAAATAACAATGATTATATGTTAAGTAGATTGATATTACAGTTCTCCGATTTGCCAAAATTAATAGATTAAGATGGACGAACGTACGACAAAAAGAATTATGAAACACAAGCCAATAAAAACAAAGAAGACTGGAAGACCGAAGAACAGATGGTCGGACCAGGTCGGCAGTGATGCGAGGAAGCTAGGCGCAGTGAATTGGTGGCGGATGGCTGAGGACAGGAATAAGTGGAGACAATTTCTTTTGGAGGCCAATGCTCGATTGGGCTGTAGACCCAAGGATGTATGTCATCAGTTTGTTCAATTCAAGATGACAACAAACAGCGTTCAGCCATATGCTGCACGCACTTTGTTCTTGTGCATCGGTCTTCGAGCACTTCTAACAGCCGTTTACAGCACAACCAATTAATGTACCAAAATAAACCCACGACTAATGATAACACGAAGAAGTTGTACGAGGGTCAGTTGAAAAGTTCGCGGAGCAACATCTATAGCTTAGCTGTAGAACTAAAAATTTTCGGGCGTTATAAGATTTATACTTCATGTAAACATCTGGTAATTTCAAAATCCATCTGTCAGTTTTATCACTGTTTAACAGTTATTCAGAAGTTACGTGTCACGCCAATTTTGAAAAATGAATAAAGGCAAGAATTCTTTGTTAAAAAGGTCTACCCCCAACGGAAAGTCTCAACGAAATGGGTTAGAAAAAGGTTGCACCTTCAAAAACAATGGTTTGTAAGTGGACATTAGAGTTTAATCGTGGTCGTACGAGTACTCAATGTGATCCCCGTAATGGACGCCCAACAACTGCAAACGCGGCGCCCAAATTGCACAAAGTTTTTTCATACCAAGTTCATGAATTAAAATCCGATACACACGCTCGCGTAAGGCGCCTGTTGATATCAGCAATGTCATCCACTCTCAGTCGCCGATCTTCCAATACTGTGTGTGAAATTTTTTTAATGATATCAGGAGTTGTTGCACTTTTTAGACGCCGATTGCAGGAATTATCTTCAGTGCTAATATGACCACATTTAAACTCGAATGCCTAATTACAAACATTGTTTTGAAAACGCAGCACCTCTTAACATCTTTCCCATTTCGTTGTGATTTTTCACTGGCGGTAGACCTTTTTAACAAACAATGAAATCAAGCATTTCATTTTGATTTTGTCCATTTTTTAAACACGCGTGACATACGAATTAAGAACAGCTGATAAACAGTGAAAACAGTGAATAGATTGACAGATAGACTTGGAAATTAACAGGTATTTACAGAAATATGAATCTTACAACATACGGAAAATTTTAGTTCTACCGTGAGGCTATACTTAGATGTCACTCCGCGAACTTTTCAACTGTCCCTCGTACATTTAAAAAAGAGTTACTACTTTTGTAAAATAATAATAATAATAAAATAATAAATAACTAAAGATAATAATGGTATAACTAAAGAGATGTACAATAAAAAGTGAATATCTAAAAATGCGAAAATAAGGCATTACAGTACAGTAGTGAAGCCAGAATGCCTATATGCAAGTGAAAGTCTAGCATTGAATTATAATTTAGACAAACTAGAAATATTGGAAAGACGAATTATTAGGAAAATATTAGGCCCAGGAAAAACTTCAGAAGGTTGGAAATTAAGAAGTAATGATGAAATATATCAAAGTATAAAAATTTAACAGAAACAATGAGAAAAAGAAGACTATTATTTTTTGGACATTTATATAGAATGGACGACAATAGGTTGACAAAGCAAATCTTCAGATATATGTGGGGGAAGAAGTCAACATCAAGTTGGATTAAAGAAGTCAAAAACGATTTAGGAAAAAATAATATAAACGCAGAAGAAGCAATTGAAGGAGACGTTTTTCGGGAAAAAGTGTTGAAGAAAATGGAGGGAGTCCAGGGTAGGAGAGAGAGAAAAACGCAGGTTCAAAGTGGACTGAAGACAGGAAGAAGAGACACAGTGAGAAGACGAAAGAATATTGGAAAAAAAGAGAAGAACAAAGAGCAAAGAATTGAAATTGGCATGTGGTCCTTAGATGGCCGATACGAAAAAAAAAGTCTCTCTCTCTCTCTCTCTCTCTCTCTCTCTCTCTCTCTCTCTCTCTATTTATGCACCTAAGCCTTCAAAGAATTTCGACGAAACTGAAACATCGAAGCATGATAATGTTTTTAGGCTTTTGAAACGTATAATGTGGATTACGTTTGTTGGATTACGTAAATCATTTCCAAACCACAGACGATCACAAACAGAGCATGTAAAACCAAATTTATTCTCACTAAAACGTTTGCTAAACTCAATGTCAGCAGCGATTATTTCTGTCTTGATGCGTTTACATATCAATTTTCTAGACTGTGGGGAATCGAAAGTGTGGAAGCGTCACGTTTTTCGATGACGTTACATTTTTGTGGAATGACCCCCAGCCTAAAAACATTATCATGTTAAAAAAAAATAATAAATAGCCTATTCTGTGGGGGGGGAGAAATCCGGTCCCCCACAGTAAATACGCCCCTGATTTGAGGTTGGACCAGGCCTCTCAATTAAGAAACAGTAACTTGGATCGAACTGACGGTAGTGGACTACACACGTACCAACAATTTAGCGCAGGAAATGTAGAACTAGAGACGTTGATTCACGTTGGTAAACATGTATTGAGAAACTGGAACATAACGGTACCGCGGTATCATTAACACACGTCTTCACGTTTGGGCTGGCCTCACTGTCTGAAACCTAAATACCGGTACTATTACACACACAAACCTATTACAAACCTAACCTAAGCAAATTTTCTTATTAACGAACCTTTACCCAATAGTTAGTAAACATAAATGCCAAATGTTTCTGTCGATAATGCCGAAAGAGAGCTGTGAACACTCTATTGCATGGGTTGATTGAAAAAAGTGGGACACACTGTGAGTACATTACGTAGGTGCGAAAGAAAATGCAGTAAAACGGTTCTTTAATCAAGCAACAAACATTTTACGAACTATTTTTCTTATTAATCGCGGTACTGAGGATCTCTCACCATCCCAAAACACAAACCACAACAGATTTTCAAAACATTCAGTGTTTTAGATTGGAAAATTAGGCCTATATTACAAAAACAAATATTAATAAAAAAAATACTTTCACAAATTTTTGATAGAATTCTGTCTGTACCAAAAAAAAGTAACACGTACAAATACCTGTTAATTATATACTTATTATACATATACCTGTACCTGTGGATATAAATGTATCCAACAGGGTTGTGGATATAAATTTTACACCATGTAAAATAATGTTATATAATTTTGTTTAAAAAATTCAGATAATGATTGTCAGTCTTTTGCCAATTAATTACATTAAAAAAAAAAACACGCAACCCGTTTAAAATTTTAACTCCAAAATTTTCGGATTTCGGGGGGGAGGGGGATATATTCCCCATGTTCGTCCCTGGCTGCACGCACTTTGTTCTTTTTCATCGGTCTTCGAAGATTTCTAACGGCCGTTTACAGTACAATCAATTAATGTACCAAAATGAAGGCACGACTAATGACAACATGAGAAGTTTTATATTTAAAAAAAAGTTAATACGTAATTTGTTATAAGAAATAAATTGAAACTAAAAGTATTAAGTTACTTTACACTGTGACTTTATAAACTGTTACTGTTTAAAAGAAAATAAGAAACAAGAGCATTTATAGGCCTAAACCCCTTTGGGAATACTAATTTAAGTTTTCACTAGGAGTAAACAAACTGACGTAGATTTACAATAAAACCTTAATTTAAAAAATAGGTTACGTAATGTAGTGCTTATTTCAACGTTATGAATTTTCAAAATAAAATCTTACAACTTAAACGATTAAAATCTAAACTGATAGACTAACCTTATTTTTTTTTTACTTCAATAAATTGAAGTTATTTTTATAAACAAAATATTAAGTTAAATTCTGCTTACAAAAGAACAGACTAAATAAACATTATATAATGAACACGACAAAACAGAAAAAAAAGTTTACCTAACACACTTCTTCCAAAACCGAACATACTGAACTGAAATAAATAAATATAGACGCCAAAACTTATTTTAAATTACATTATTTTGAAAGTAAATTTTATGACACTCTCAAAGAAAAGATCTGTTCACTAGAATACGTTATTATTGCAATAGCTTTATGTGCTTTTTATAAATAACTAACAACAAAATGTATTAATGCAACGATTGTTACGTTTCTGAGTCACGTGATCAGAACGTAAACAAAACATTTAACAATGCCGGTAACAAACTAATTTTAATACTGTACACTACTTACTGAAAAAATTAATATCCGTGACCAAGTATTTTATGTTAATAATTATTACAAAAAAATCCAACTATTACTAAACATTCGGCATACCCAACTGTGGTACTACATGTTTTTCTTAACCACTGCACTGTTAACTAAATGGATAATTTAGTATAAATTTTTCTTGTTCTTCACAAAGTCACACGATTATGTAAGCAGTTCGTGAAACGATTAAATAAATCCGAGAATACTGAGAAACGAAATTATTACTCGCGTAACGAAACTGACTTACTTTTTATTTGACAATAAATACTTAATGGCGATTTAAAGCGTTTCAGTTAAGTTCATAACCTCAAATTTATCTACGCGAACTAACAACATGACAAACTGAGTTTGCACATACACGTGATTAAAACAAACACACGCACGTACTGAATAACTATTATTATTGCACAGAAAATACTAACGACACTGGGGGAGAGCTTGCTCAACATAAATGCCAACTATATGACATCACTAAACGGCTGAAACATGAAAAGGCTGGATTGTTATGTTACATGTACACGGTCTAACTATATAACCTAAACGTCTTACGACGAAAACAACACACAAATTAAAATAATATTTTAGAGACTTTGGAACACAACACAATCGATTGTAACACGTAAATGTAATGGTTGTGAACAAAATACTGCAACAGAACTGATACCTGAGCGTATCATAGCAATAATGATCATAGTGCCTAATTAATTACAGCGACACACAGCTCACTACCACATACGCGTGCGTCATCGAGACTACACCTGTGATCAACTGTTGTATGGTGCGCGCTCGTGCGTGCGTCTGTGCTGTATTAAACAAATAAATGAACACTATCAAACGTCACAGGTGCGTTTTATCAGATTGGGGAACTGTTATGTTACTGATAAGATAAACCAAATCGCCTGTCTCCGTGTTGACAACCAACACCCTTTATGTAAATTGTGTCAGAAAAAAAACTTATGTAAACAAAACACGAAGCTCTACAAGACAGAGACGTCTTCATCAAGTGTTGCCTTCTTCACTTATCAAAATTCAAACAACACACTAAATTAAAGACGATAACTCACTTGAGTTGGTTTAATTTTGTCGAACATGTTTCTTATTATTAACCGCCTTTTGAGGTCCTCTCTATCACACACACACACACACACACACACACACACACACACACACACACACTTTCTAAACATTCAGTGTTTTAAATTGCGAAATTGTATTACAAACCTAAATATTAGTAGAAAAAAAAAATACTTTCACATTAAGAAACAATATTCCAAAGTGTACAAAATTACCAGTTACACAACGTGGACCAAATTATCTTTTGCCGAATTTTTTCTGTTTAACCGCGGCACTGAGGCACCCATCCCTACACGACACGTCACACTAGATTTTTCAGACATTTCAGTGGGAACTTTGTGATTGTGCATTTTCCTTAATAAATAAATAATACACAAAGACGCCAATATGTTGCAATCTATACAAAAAAACCTATAGAAGTACATACAGGCAAAACAATTAATGCAACCAAATGGTATAATGCGCAACAACCATATAAGTCGATATATATACAAACTGTTTACTTTTCCCTTCCTAAAATAATCAGTTTCATACTTTTTGAATAAAATGTCTACCACATGTAACGACAAACAATTTCTATTCAATTTGCAAACTGTAATTTAAGAATCTGGTAAACAGATTTTTCACTAATCCATCAGTTTACGATATTGTCTAAAATAAAAAAATGCCTGTACTCATTGAGTGGGCTCGAAGCGTTGTTGTTGTGATTCTGTGAACAATGTTTATTGGAACTTCCACGGTTTTTTGTTAAACACGTGAGAGAAATAAATGTTTGCGTTTAAAAAGAAAACCGTGTTTTAAGGCCTTCCAACCGCCACTCACAGGTAAGAAAGATTAATTTCATTTTATATTATTTTGTAGTTTAGCCTTATATGATGTGCCTGATGTTTGTATGGAAGTTCACTAAAGATAGCGAAGTTATTAACACAGTGAAGATAAGAGAAGCTTCGGTACATCTCACACCAGAAACAGGAAATCTCATGACATCAGGAAACAGGTGTTCAGGACATCTCATGAGAAATGAACAGACATTTTTACTTATTGCAGTCCATACTACAGGGAAAAGTAGCCTACTTGGACAGAGAGGAGTCGGGCGACCGAGAATATCATGGCTGAGAAATTTTGTAAGGACCTGGTTTGGCCTGAACACAACTGACTTATTCCGTACAGCAGTACAGAAAGTTAAAATAGTCTGTATGACATCTAACATCCGAAACGGATAGGAACTATCAGAAGAAGACGTAATGTTTGAATGACTAATGTTCTTATGAAATTTTATTTTTTTATTTCTATAAAATAATATTTTGTATAATGTTTTTGTGTAAGTTGTTTAATGTTGTTTAGCTTCTGAGGGCGAGCCCAGATTCCAGGGATCGAAACGCCAAGCAAAAAAAATATTACGATGGAAGCAGTGCGGAATAGAGGATTTTACACGTAAGATATCACCCATCGCTTACGATGGAAGCAGTCCGGATAGAGGATTTTACACGCAAGATATCACCCATCGCTTACGATGGAAGCAGTCCGGATAGAGGATTTTACACGCAAGATATCACCCATCGCTTACGATGGAAGCAGTCCGGATAGAGGATTTTACACGTAAGATATCACCCATCGCTTACGATGGAAGCAGTCCGGATAGAGGATTTTACACGCAAGATATCACCCATCGCTTACGATGGAAGCAGTCCGGATAGAGGATTCTACACGCAAGATATCACCCATCGCTTACGATGGAAGCAGTCCGGATAGAGGATTTTACACGTAAGATATCACCCATCGCTTACGATGGAAGCAGTCCGGATAGAGGATTTTACACGTAAGATATCACCCATCGCTTACGATGGAAGCAGTCCGGTAGAGGATTTTACACGTAAGATATCACCCATCGCTTACGATGGAAGCAGTCCGGATAGAGGATTTTACACGTAAGATATCACCCATCGCTTACGATGGAAGCAGTCCGGTAGAGGATTTTACACGTAAGATATCACCCATCGCTTACGATGGAAGCAGTCCGGTAGAGGATTTTACACGTAAGATATCACCCATCGCTTACGATAGAAGCAGTACGGTAGAGGATTTTACACGTAAGATATCACCCATCTCTTACGATGGAAGCAGTCCGGATAGAGGATTTTACACGTAAGATATCACCCATCGCTTACGATGGAAGCAGTCCGGATAGAGGATTTTACACGTAAGATATCACCCATCGCTTACGATGGAAGCAGTCCGGATAGAGGATTTTACACGTAAGATATCACCCATCGCTTACGATGGAAGCAGTCCGGATAGAGGATTTTACACGTAAGATACCACCCATCGCTTACGTTGGAAGCAGTCCGGATAGAGGATTTTACACGTAAGATACCACCCATCGCTTACGTTGGAAGCAGTCCGGATAGAGGATTTTACACGTAAGATACCACCCATCGCTTACGTTGGAAGCAGTCCGGATAGAGGATTTTACACGTAAGATACCACCCATCGCTTACAGATTTTAAGGAAAAGGTTTATTATTACAACAATTCGCTGCCCCGCGCGAAAAAATAAATATTTAACGTAACATCGAAACAGTCTCTTTTATTCTTGGATTTCGTTGTCCATGACGTGTCCGTTACTTAACTAAATATCACTATTACTTTAACGACTCGGAACACTAGGTTTTTTATAAGTAAATGCGGCAGCCTCTGAAAAAGCCTTTTAAAGGTGAAAACCGGTTAAGGCTGTAAGGTAAAACTTTTTGCTTTTACTTATAAAAAACCTAGTGTTCCGAGTCGTTAAAGTAATAGTGATATTTAGTCTCTTTTAGTTAAAAAAATAAATAAATAAATAAAACAAATTGGCCTATTACACAACTCGTAAAGGATTCCAGCTGGTTGATACACAGAGAACAAACATATAGACTGCAGTTACATGTTAAAATTAAACTTTGTAAGTTTTCCTTTGTAACTCGTTTAGTTTTCTGCAGGTCTCCCATGTAATATCTTCAAATAAATACACTGCAAGTAGGTGTATTTTCACCTGTCCCACGTTTCACAGAAATTATTCTGTATCTTCAGCGGTTTTTTGAGCGAAATACCTTCAATCTTGTAAACGAAACATTCAATTCTCAGTTCAAACAAACCTCTCTGAAGATACATAATAATTTCTGTGAAACGTGCGTCAGGTGAAAATAAACCTACTTGCAGTGTATTTATTTGAAGATATTACACAGTTTTATATAATAGAAATGAATTTTTTTAGTGTGTTACGTTAACAAAAACTCCTGGCGTTTTCAATATTAATTATTAATTGAATTCATTGCGAGCCTTTGGCGATTATTTGTTAGTAGAAAGAAAGAAGACTGTTCGTTTGTTTAGTGGTCGAAATTTAAGACGACCAAACAGTCTCATGTGTTTGTTACTGTCAAATGCAACTCGGGATAACAGGTTATGCGGCCGGACGACAAAGGGGGGCCAGAGCCAACCTGTTGAAGACTGTATGTATACACAGACACACTGGGTTTATCCATTATTAACGACAGACAGGTCACAATAGCCGACACATATCCACACGATTGACAAAGTAACGATTTCAATTCTACACTCACACAAAAAACGAATAATTTTAATAAATGAAAATCGTTAATAAAAAATAAAATATACCAATGCTGAATAAATTTCACCTCATACTGTTACGAACACAAAACAAAACTTAACTAATGGTAACACAGAAATAATAGAAAACACAAAACAAAACACCACTATCACGACATTAAACCCAAATTATTAAACAAGAAATAAATAAAAACGCACACAGAATGAATATAAAATAAAGAACGGCGGACAAAACTGGCGCACACAGGTAGTAACGGATGCCACGTTACACGCAGACTGGTTGACTGATCAGACGCAAGACCACAGAACCGGCAACAACGCTGCCTGCCGCAGCGCCGAGCCGAGCAGCTCTCTGAGAGAGGGAAATTTCAAAAAGAAACGGTCGGTCGCGGGTCGGCTTCACTCTGCCGGTCATTCGAACGTGGTGGACACGGAATGGCGGCGGCGGCTGTCGAACGCCGCACGCTACTAACCGTTCAGCAAACGTTGCGCGCCCCATAACGCTACTGCCTGTTCGATAAATATCAAGAGATTTAAAAAAGCAACAGGTGGCAGATTATGACACAACATTGCAATAGTAATGAACAAAATTATTGAAAATCATAAATAAAAATTACAAAAAGTATTCTTCGGAAAATTTATGTTATGGCCCCAAGAAAACCGAAGATGGGTACAGTCGTATAGCCTACCCAAAGAGGAGCTGTACAGGAATCTGGAAACGGCTTTCCGAAGGAAAAGACTGAGATTCCTTGGACATATGGCTCGGATGGATCGGTCCAGATTAAATAAACAAATTATCGAATATGTTTTACAATTTTCCAGTCTGAACGGATACACCAAACAACTCAAGGAGGAAATGATGAAACTGGATATCTCTTTGAACGACTGTGTGGATAGAAATACATACAGAAACAAAATTCAAAATCTTGAGGTTCTCTGCGGTGAGAAGAAGACGAGAAATGGGTGGACAGTGGAAAGGAAGGCGGCGCATAGTGTTCGAATGAATTCCTTCTGTCAGGAGAAGAAAAGGAGATGATATTCGCGTGGTCCACGGCTGGCCTGTTCGTATAAAAAAAATGTTTATTTATTAAATTTAAATATTATTAAAATGTTGTACCAAGTGGTGAGCGACGACTGGATCAGTCTACCAGTTAAAACAGTCTTCCTAACGCTTTATTCTCACGTAGACTTCCGCGGTCGGTGTTTGTTATGTTGTTGAAGTCTTCTTCCGGTACGGACCGCGTCAAAAATGTCTTGCATGACAACGTTTCACTCATATGACAATGAGTATCCCCAGGTCTAAGTGACGCGGTTCATACCGGAAGAAGACTTCAAAAACATGATTCCTAACACTTTGTTGTGTCATCCATGCTGATGGCACTCCGAAATTAATAACACGTACCTCCTTTCTTTAAGGCACTCTCCTTTCCATTCTTCTGTAAGTCATATTTAATAATTCTTTTCCATTACCTTTTGGATACTGGCCTACACTTCACGGCCGAAGAGCACCTGGACTGAATAAAAAAAAAAAAAAAAAAAAATATATATATATATATAGTCACTTTTTGCTACATACCGTTTCTTGATGTATATAATACATTTAATATGTATATTAAATTTACCTCAAGATGTTATTTTTCCTTATTTGGAACATGTTTCGGGTACCATCTACAAGGCTGAGGATGGGTACAAGATGGTACCCGAAACATGTTCCAAATAAGGAAAAATAACATCTTGAGGTAAATTTAATATAAATATTAAATGTAATATATATATATATATATACGGTATATAAAGTAGGCCTAAATTTACTAATACGAAAAGCGGATCCGACTTGGAAAGCTGTCAATTATCAATGTTGTGACCACGGGCTGTTTGGCCGTGGCCAGTGCTAAAATCTCTAGCAAACGTTTCGGCCATGCTATTGACAGCCACCATCATTGCAAATTATGAGCTTGCACTAACGTAAGGTGACACTCGTTAGTGACCACAGTACTGTGGTAATGGCTAGCCCGTGAAAGTCACTTATACTTATAAATTCGTCTAAGTACCGCGATGATGTAGTTTTTACGCCACCGGCCAGTGAGGAATCAGTTTGAAGTCCAACAGCCAATCAGGAAGAAGGCATTTGTAAACACCGTGATCTCTAACATGTGTCACCTTACGTTAGCGCAGGCTCATAATTTGCACTGATGGTGGCCGTCGATGGCTCGGCCGAAACGTTAGCACTGGACCACGGCCAAACAGCCCGGGATCCGGCCGTGAAAGCCTTAGAAGTAATTTACTGTCAATTATTATCAGTTTTGACGAGTCCGGAACAGTCGTTTTGAAGCTAACTCAGCCTTTCTCACTTTCTGAAGCACAAAGAAGACTCCAATTTGATCTAAACGCGGCTATGCCAAACGCAGTTTGTATGTTTCATTTTTTTTGCGTATGAGCCACTGTGGACCACATTTGGTTCAACTGGTTCTTCCCTTCTTCTCCTCTCTCTTCCTTCTCTCCCACATCTCCTTTATTCTTGATCGATGTCTCTCCCTCCTTTCGTCAGTCCAGATGGCACCTCTCCTCTTCTTGGGTTTTTCCTGAAAACCTTGGGCATTTTTTATTTTTTTTTTTTTTGAGTGGCAAGCATTCTTCAATGTCTTCTTGCGTAATCTGGAGTTCTTCTAGGTCTTTTATTTTTGTTTCTTTGACCCGCGTATTGGACATCTTGAACTTTCTGAAATAGTTAAAAAGCTTCCCTGTTAGTCTGTCAGGATTCATTCTTTGAACATGTCCGTAGAAAGTAATTCTTCTTTTTCTAATTACGTCTGTGATTTTCTCAACACGTGTCAACAGCTCATTATTGTGGCGTCTCCTGTACTGTTCTCCATCTTTTATCGATCCCAAGATTTTTCTTAACATTTTCCTTTCTGTGACTTCCAGTTCTTCCATCATTATTTTCTTGTTCAGACTCAGACACTCAGCTGCATAAAGTGCTTCCGGGCGAATTACTGTTGAATAATGTCTAAGTTAGGCATTAATGGATATTGATTTCTTGTTATTGTGTCCTTGGTTAAATGGTAAGCAACTTTCGTCTTATTAACTCGTGCTTTAATGGTTTCTTTCTCTGAGACATTGTGTTCAATAACTTCTCCAAGGCACTTGAATTTGTCAGTTGTGTATGTTAATTTATTATTATTATTATTATTTTTTTTTTTTATTCCAAACTACTTGAGTGCCTTCCACGGAGGTCTATGTTAATTAGATTGGTAGACCCTACATTTTACCACGATACATTAACATATTTCGTTTTTTACGGAAAAAGTTTTTTTTTTATTCAGGGGAATAACAGCAAAAACAAACATACAAAAACCTTGTATACTAATTAAACTCATTCATACACAAATCCCCGCGCGCGCACGCACATTCAAGCGATCTCGGTCAGTTGCGGCGAAACAACGTTTTTACCTGTTCTTACGCGATCAATTGCGCCCCGCACTTTCACTTACTGACCAAATCTGCATTTAGAAATGTTTCTATTCTGAACTTCAATGGGATTTCACTTCTGCAATTTTTTATTTGTGCGAGTAACCTCTTCCTTCCAACATTTTTGTTAGGTTACGTTAAGATAGGTTCGGTTAGATTAGATTAGGAATGAACAGAATTATAATGGTCATTTTTGTATTATTATTATTATAACTTTTTCGGTGAAGGGTTTGTGAGGATCGGAGAAAAATATAACACAAATTTTAACTTATTTGTGTCGACGTTTCGACAATGTTTATTGTAATCATCAGGACAATTGTAGCTGACAACAACAATCACACAACTGTAAATTTGATCAGACCAACCGCCCTATTTATAAACAGAAGCAGATGACGCTTCTGATCGATCATAATAATAATAATGTTATAATAATAACACTAAAATGCAATCGATCGCAACTGACAGTGTTCAAATTTCCACCTGGGTCGCAACTGACCTGGTTTTATACGATTAATTTTTTTTGTTTCAGCGGAATTACATCAAAATCAAATAACCAAAAACTTTATCTACTAATTAAACTCATTCATACAAAAAAAAAACCCGCGCGCGTACTCAAGTAGAGGCAGATGGAAAGACGAGTGAGCCGGAGGGAGGGAGGGAGGGAGGGAGGGAGAGAGAGAGAGAGAGAGAGAGAGAGAGAGAGAGAGAGAGAGAGAGAGAGAGAGAGAGAGAGAGAGAGAGAGAGAGAGAGAGGAAAAGCCGACAACAAAGCCTCCATTCTCATAGCACATACTTAATGACGGTCACTTCCTGTTCTGTACCTTACAGTACAATATCAGATCCGTTCCTATTATACTTATTATATCCGTATTGACTTAATACGAGATCTTATCATGTCCTTGCAAACTCAATACAGGCATTGTTGTCTCCTCGTTCTCCCTAACCATACCTCGATTCAATAAAGGCATAATTTAGGTCGTAATGTGGATTGTCCGTTGTTTGAAAACTAGATACTTTCCCAAATATGTAACCGTGTCTCACTAATTTTCGATACCTCGGTTCTGAGATAGTTGGTATACATATGGAGTGAATATCGCTTATAAATTTATTAAAATTATAGAAAGCGTATTTAACAATAAACATAAAGATGAGACTTCTACGCTGCTATGTATTCTCGGTGCTCTTCTACGGTGTAAAATCTTGGAGTTTGACTGAAGCCACAACTAAAAAATTGGAATCTTTCGAAATGTGCCTCTACCGTAGAATACTGGGCATTTCATGGACAGCACGTATAATTAATGTTGAAGTTCTTAGAAAGATGAAGAAAGAAAGAGAAGTTATTAACACAGTGAAGATAAGAAAGCTTCAGTATCTGGGATATCTAATGAGAAATGAACAGAGATTTTACTTATTGCAGTTCATACTATAGGGAAAAGTGGAAAAGTACTTGGAAAGAGAGGAGTTGGGCGGCCGAGAATATCATGGCTGAGAAATTTAAGGACCTGGTTTGGCATGAATACAACTGACTTATTCCGTGCAGCAGAGCAGAAAGTTAAAATAGCCTGTATGATATCCAACATCCGAAACGGATAGGAACTATCAGAAGAAGATAGAAAGCGTGTTAATTGATTGTTTTGTGAAATTAAATTTTTTTCGCTCGTAAACTGTTTTTATGTGATGTTGGTACACATGTTAGTGACAATCGTCTAAAATTTTAGCCATATTTGATGCCATCACAAAACTAGAACACAGGCACAAATTCAGTATATACAGGAAACCAACTACAACTGACACACTAATACACAACACCTCCAATCACCCAATACAACACAAACTAGCTGCTTTTAGAACCATGATACATAGACTTAACAACATCCCCTTAGATGAAGTAGACTACAAAGACGAACTAAACACGATAAAATATCTAGCAGAATCTAACGGTTATGACAGAACAATAGTCAGTAAACTCCTACACAATACACAAAACAAACAACAGACAAAGACAGAAAACAACAAATTCATAACACTAACATACATCAACAAACAAACAGAAAAAATTGCCCACAAATTCAAAAAAGCAGGATACAGAATCGCTTACAAAACTACTAACAAAACAGAACACACACTATCTAAACGCATGCCCAAAGCACAAAACAAATTCGATCTACCCGGTGTATATAAGCTAAATTGTTCAAATTGCAATAAATTCTACATAGGCCAGACAGGACGTAGCTTCAAACAGAGATACATTGAACACACAAAAGCACTCCACACCACTACAGAATCTACCTTCGCAAACCACCTAATTGAAGCAAACCACACATAAAAACATCGACAATAACATGAACATACTACACGTACACACAAAAGGCCGAAAACTAGACACTCTAGAACAATTAGAAATATACAAACACACAAAAACAAATAAAAACGACATCCTAAATGAACAGACACAATTCAAATCGCACGCATTATTCGAACACATCTCACCACACACACACAGCTTCGATCTTTCGAAAAACTATCTCGTCGCCAACAACAAGACGAACAACGCTAGCTACGACAGCCTCTGATGAAGCCTTCTATAGGTGAAAGCCGGTTTAGGCTGTAAGGTAAAACTTTACGTTTTTACTTATAAAAAACTTAGTGTTCCGAGTCGTCAATATTATAGTGATATTTAGTTAAGTAACGGACACGTCATGGACAACGAAATCCAAGAACATAGTTTAGAATTCACAGCTAATTGAGTAAGTCGTACTTAAGGTGAACTAGGCCATTTTTTTGTCATTCTACAATGCAAGATTGAAGAACACGGATTAAATTTTGTGTAAACTGTGAGATAAAGTGTTCTGTCCTGGTAAACGTGTTGTAGAAGGCTTCTGGCGAGACTGCTGTGCGTGAACAAGCGGTTTCTAAGCTTCAAAGACTACTATAAGTAAGTCAGTTGAAGATCGTGGTAGTCAGATGAAGGTTATGTTTTTGTGTTCCACTAATTTTTATCGCAAGGCGCATTGGTAAATAAAGAGTACTGTTCAAACATGTTATGCCATTTGAATTCGTAGAAAACTGCCAGGATTTACGGAAGAATAATTTATGAAAATTGCGGCCCGGTAATGGAGCGGAAAGCACGTCATTGCTTGTTAAAGAATTTCGCTAGGCTAGGCAAACGATAACATCATAACGACACGGCAACTGCCAGATGTGTCTCAGTGCAAACTTTCCTCTTCCCAATAATGAAAACTACTATACCACGAAAGGACAACACGTTCGCAACTGTTGAAGACGTAAAACGTAAAACCGGTAAGCGAGCTCATGGTTACACAAAAAAGTGGATTACAAATTATAAGGTTTCGGACCTTAGCCATCGTAAGTTAAAATTAAGAAACACGACGTTTCGACCTCTATACAATCAGAGGTATAAATAAAATAAAATAAAATTAATACAAAGATAAATCTATCACTAACAAAGGAATGTGTACAAGGAATTTGCTAGAAAAATATGTAACTGTCCAGATGGAGCGACAGGGCTCACGGGGTGGGGAAGGGACATTTGAATAGCTTGTTGTGTGTGAGCAGGGTGGGGTGAGATGGGGTGAAGGGTTTGTTTTCACATAATTTCTTTCAATTCCGATCTGACGATTAGCTGTGAAGCTTGAAAGCGCTAATCGGGATAATTTTTATATAGTGGTGTGCAACAGTGATCATTCTGCTTGTGATTTCAACCACTAACACAGCTTTCTTCATTAAATATAGTGCTAAATACGAGGGCTATTTTTTTTTCAACCTCCGGTGAGTTGGCAAACCTGGTTCTGTTGTCATAACAACAATCTGATTGTTGATTAATGTTTTTGAAGCTTTGTTCTAACCTATAACCATTGGTTTTATAGTTATTTTGTCTATTACTGTGGTGACGACAGTTTAATTATGGCAACTACAATTGAAATTCCCTCCAAGTGTGTGATTCGGTCTGTTATTAGATTTCTTCAAGCTGAAGGTCATAATGGTGCAGAAATTCATCGCAGGTTGTGTAATGTGTATGGAGAAAATGTGATGAGTGATGGTTCAGTTCGGGAATGCTGTCGAAAAATTAAAGAAGGGCGAATTGATGTTCATGATGAAGGAGGGCAAGAAAGAAAGTCTGTGCTCCTGATGATGTTGTTGAAAGGGTAGACAGGATGGTCTGAGAGCGTCGTCGTTTCACAATTACTGACCTTTCTGCTGATTTTCCTTAAATTTGTAGGTCTGATCTTTACGATATTCTTATTCAGAACCTTGGGTATAGGAAACTCTGTGCTCGGTGGGTTCCCAAACAGCTCACAGATGTCCATAAGCCACCTCAAACAACTCAGAAAAAACCTGCTTCATGAATTTAGTTGGGAAGTCCTTGATCACCCACCTTATAGCCCAGACTTGTCACCAAGTGACTACCATTTGTTTACTGACTTGAAAAAGTGGTTAGGTGGGCAGCGGTTTGACTCCAATGATGAGTTAAAGTCCAGTGTGGCAGATTTTCTGACTACTCAGGAGCGAACATTGTACAACATGGGCATAGAAAAGTTGGTGTCTCGCTATGATAAGTGCCTCAACAATGGTGGTGACTATGTAGAAAAATAGTTTACATATATATGAAACGTTTGTATATAATAAAATTATTGATGTAATTTATGTATCTGTTTATTGGTCTAACGGAGGTTGAAAAACAAATAGCCCTCGTAATAATAATAATAATAATAATAAGATTCCGTTACGTTTGCAACCACTGGAGGAATCCTTCTTTGTTGGAATGGTGAGTACTGTATTATTATTATTATTATTATTTAGCACTATATTTGTTCAACTAAGATTTGGAGTTTTGACGATATCTAGGCTATCTGTTAGTGATAGATTTATATTTGTATTAAGTCTCTTTTGTTCGCCTGAAGACGACCTCTGATTCTATAGACGTCGAAACGTCGCGTTTCTTAATTTTAGATTAATTTTACGATGGCTAATGTCCGAACCCTTATAATTTGTAACGAGTATATGGCGCCATCGATTAATAATAATTTTAAGAATCGCAAAAAGTGCATTCTTGAAATATTTTGAAGACTGCAAAACGGCTGGCAAAAATTGTGTTTCACCCGACTGAGACTACTTTGAATGAGGCGATATAAACATCGACAAAGCAATGCATCAAATAAACAAAAACCGCATAAACTTGTTGATCAACCTCGTACACAGGGTGGTTCGTGGAGTAACGGAAACCTACGCACGCCAACCCTTATCTGGAAATCAAACGGATGATAAGAATGCAGTGGCGTGGGTTGTGATAGGCCTAAAACGTAACCTAAATATCGGTACGGAGAACCATACATGACTTCCATGTTCTAAGATTTATATTTAAAATCATTTTCGAAATGAAATATTTCAATAGAAACTACTTCTTGCTTCAGCCTGAACCGCAGTACTGTGGTCACTAACATATACCACGTCACGATAGCGAACTCGATTTTCATTTATGATGGCAGTCGACAGCACTGCCGAAACGTCTGGTTTTGCAGAAAACATTGGACAACGGCCAAACAGCCAAGGAAGGGATTTTAACAACAAACTACCACTTTGTTGCCGATAACGTAATACACATATAAAAATTATCCCCTCCCCCTTCAACTACCCTTTTCATTTATAGATATTTCATCTACCTTTCTACAGTGGATTATTATGACCTTCTTTTCAGGATATTTTATTTATCAAAATTAAGTAGGTACTTTGCTCTTGTTAAAACAAAACGTTGCAGGTAAACTACCCCTTTCCCACGACCGATCTTCACCAAAATCAATAGACCTTGAGTCCTCTACAATTCAGGGACGTATGCAAAAAAAGTATTTGATTCTGTTTGAATTTGCGGCAGGTATCGTTCGCCATAGAAAAATTCTACACAGACACTTTTCCAAAAATGACTTTTCTTCATGTTTTGAGGGTAGTATAATCAAAATCCGCCCTTATCTCGAACACGATTTTTTCGCCATCACCATACTTCCATTCCTTATGGAACATGGAAGTAATAAAAATTAATTCGAATTTTTTCTTGTACCAAGTGTACTTTTTAGCCTAAAGCATTTTATATCATTCGCTGGGCTCCGGTTCAACGGGATCTGACTCTCATTATACTTACACAGAATAAATCAGAACACCAATAATCGAATTAAAAATAATAAAAGACAAACAGAGAAACACATGACTAAACGAAGAAAATACAAATAGATACGTAGTAACTGCTGCACGTCAGTTCCGAAAACGAACATAGCTGCTAAATGAGCGTTTTGCCGGTTTATACAGCGGCAACACATTGGGTGGACGAATGTGTCCCCCCCTCCACAGTTTGTATATGACAATTACTACGAGGTCAATGACCGTACGCAGTAAAACATTGCCGATGTCTGAGCCAGCAACACAAGACGGTGCAAGTGCCCAGCAATTCAAAAGCAATGCTACGCTTTTCTTCAAGTTTCCCTACCAATATTGTTCGGATTTCAAATTATTCAATAACTAAACTATTTATTCTGTGATATAATTAATATTATTTTCTTTCGTTTCCAGGACTCCTTCCTCCGGCAACAGCGGTTACATGCAAGCCACGCTACTGGTTGTCGACGAAGCGATGCATAATTTTTCAAATAAACAAAAACTGCATGAAGTTTATTGATCAAACCTCGTACACAGGGTGGTTCGTGAAGTAACGGAAACCTACGCACCAGTGCCGGATTTAAGATTTTTGAGACCTTAGGCCAAGTTTTTTGAGCGGCCCCCTCAATGTTTAAATTATCCACGGGCTTATTAATGATCTGATCGTCTGCAACCTCTGCTGCAGAAGTTCTTGGAACATTGAAGTCAGTTTCTAATATACATTTAACTCAAGGGCTATCATTAGAAACTGGCGTAGCTTTAAAAAATTGATCTAGTTTTTGAGTTGTTTTTATTGTTTCCAAATGAGCTTCCTCTTTAATTTTTTTTACCTTACGTTTGTAGGCTCCACTGGCCGTGTGAATGTTTGTGTTCATGTTCATGATGAATACGTTTAGCGTATGGATTCAATTCTACGTTCGCAAAGTTTTCACGCTAATAAATATCAACGAAACAACACGCTGCCCACCACACAAAGCTACAAACATTCAAAACAAAATAACAACATAACCTCAAGTCGTAAACCGTTCAGTCACAACGCAGATAAACAATGATAAGAAAGAAGGGTGGCACCACGTCGTGTAATTTCGGAGGCAATATAGCGGACGTGCAAAATTCGCATGCACAGATTAGTATTCAAGGATGCCAACGTCTTAAAAATAAGCGCGCAATATTTAAATAAGAACTGTCTTACATTTGTATACTTAACAAAAATTGATCATTTAATTTCAAAAAATCATACTTAAATAAATCAAAGTGCATCCTACTTTTATCAAAATACTTCTGTTAAAAAAAAATATATATCTGTAGCTTGCGGCCGCCTCTGAGCATGAGCCCTAGGCCGCGGCCTAGTCGGCCTAGTGGTAAATCCGGCACTGCTACGCACGCCAACCCTTATGTGGCAATCAAACGAATAACACCCAAATGTGCGAAACTGACGTGTCAGAAAAACATTTCACATTGGCGTTCTCTTCTGTTACGAAGGTAAGTAATCAGTACAAAATTAGTAGGGGGCGCATGCGGGGGCATGGCGGTGCAACAGTGCAAGCGACGTGAATATACAAAGCAGCCTATTGTTTGTGGTATAATTACGTTTACACACGGGTTAGCAGACGTCAGAGAGAGAGAGAGAGAGAGAGAGAGAGAGAGAGAGAGAGAGAGAGAGAGAGAGAGAGAGAGAGAGTGAGACAGACAGACAGCGAGCAGGGCAGACAGTGAAATGAGTTATGCAGGGTTACAGCGGGAGGGGAGGAGGCATGCTAGCTAAACACATAAAACGCAGACAGATGATATTATTTTCACTAAATATTAAAACCAAACGTAATCCCAACCGACCGAACACAAAACACACACACACACACAAACTGTTTGACAGTCAAACACTGTACTGTACATGTCAACACTAACAAACTGCGCGACATAAATAACCCAAACCGCCATAAACTAAACTAAATAAACTCTGTCTGAGTCTCATTTGCATTTAATAGCTTTGAACGTTTGTCATACCCTCTCGATTTATTTATTTATGTTTTTCAATAAAACCTTGTTTTTATTTTATAAACTTAACTCCTTAGTTTGTGCTAGTCATTACGATGTTCACGTTTTACACGCGTCGGTCATTGTAAAAGTTCGCGGGCGACACGGCAGAGTGTGTTGTCGATCATAGTATCCAAATGCCCGTTACCAGGCTCCAGGACCAGCTAGATCCCTAAATTGTGTGGGCGGACAAATGGAGAGTCTATGCATGCCCGTCTCCCGCTCGTGTGCTGCGTCCCGAGCTCCAAATAGAGCGCCTGTCGCAGGAACCACAGATGATCTGGATGTTAAGGGTGTGTGGCCTGCTACCGGGCCTGGGTCTTCAATTGCCGGGTCCAAGAGTCACCTGGCACATATTGGTAGCGGCCGAAGGCGCTAATAGATTGCCGTAGAAGCGGGCGGAGCGGCGATAGACAGTGTCTGTATAGTGGCGTCCAGGGAACGGACACGCAGGGATTCTCGGATGATTTTGTTTGATGCCAGGTAGTGGGCTTTGCACGCCCAGCACAATCCTCGGTCCAGGAGAGAGACTGAAGCTTTCGCTTATGGGTCTTGGCCAAGTAGCCCCAAACGGGAATCGCGTAGGTAACCATCGGCACCACATAGGCGGCGGGTCATCGAGTTGCTACAAAGCTGGGGACGGAGTTGATACAGACGATGGGCGGTCTTGCGGGCTTCTTGCTCGGAGCGTGTCCGCCAGGTAAGACGACGATCTAGGTGGAGCACGAGGTACTTAACCTCTCGAGACCAGTGCAAAGAAGTGTCGCTTACGTAGAGTCTGTCAGGGAGTCTTATACGTCTGGAAAAGACTACGGCTGTGCTCTTGGCCGCGTCGATAGCAACCCTCCATTTGTATGCCCACTGAATGTGTTCGACAAACTGATCCTGTGTACAGTAGGCTTGGATGCCAAACACGATCGAACGCCTTCTCGACATCAAGAAAAACGGCGACGGTCTGCTTCGGCGAGCAAGAACACAGTTGTAGTCTTTTCCAGACGCAGAAGGTCTACTTCCAGACCCTACTTAGGCGATACTCGACTCCTGGTGTGAAGTATCTAGGGCTTCACCTGGACAGACGTCTCACTTGGCGGGCGCATTCCGAACAAGTAATCAGAGAAAAGGTCATTCGTTTTTCAACTTCGACCCACCTGCTCTCAAGCGATTCAATGTCCCGCCCTTTAGGCATGGGGTCGTATTTACGGGGGGGGGGCCCACCGGAGGGTTGAAAAATTTGTCGAATTTTGTTAATCTCTTACATTATTATGTCTTTCAGCTGTGTACGCAAAAATAGTATTATATCTTTGTTAACCTATACAAACAGGTTTATTACATGTATAGCGTATATGTTTAAAAATATGAAATACAGGAAAATCAGTTCAGTCAAAAAGTACCTTGTAAACAATGTTTCAATAACGCGTATTTTTATTGTTTTATTACCGTTTACTTTAAGGGCCCGATTTCATCCACTTTAAAGATAGTAATGTTGATTAGTGTTAACTTATTTTTCCTTTTGTATGAAGCCAAAGTACAAAGAAACCAAGTGAGTACAAAGTCGATTGTGTGTGTGTGTGTGGGGGGGGGGGCTTAACAGATAAATAAAAAAATCCATTGGCACTGCGTACCAAAATTTGGAGCACATTTTGTACTGTATAAGCAAAGAACGTGGATCATCATTTCCTATGGCACGCTACGGCGAAGTGTTGGGGCGAATAAATGCGATTTTAAATACAAAAATAAAAGCTTTCCCGACGGCTGTCAGTGTCGTCTCAGGTTCCTAACGGATAAGAGAGGGATTTAGGGAGAACATGACGGGAATATTGAACGCCGCCGCCTCGACTAATTCAATATTATTTCTCGTCGTCGTAGTAGCGAAATGTTAAAATAATTCCCACGTGAGACCAGGCGGAGGAGATCCAAGGACCAATCAATTACAGTTCGCGCTTAGCAACGTCAGATCGGTGCCAGAGAAATTAAAAAAAAATTTTTTAAAAAGAATGGTAAAACTTAATTTAATTAGGCGGATCTTAATATTGAAAGTGACTTTAATTTAGAATCGGTACTGCGACTCTGTACAGCCGCAAGCTGAAGCTACTGATTTCGTATTAAACATTGTGCTGCATGGATTTCTGATATTTAAAAGTCGGATAGAATTTAATTTTAACTAGAGACGGTTAAACAATCACAACTTCATCATCATCATCTTCAAGGATTAAACTAAAGATGGTTTTCCTCAGGCTTTCACGGCCAGTGTCAGATGTATGGTTCATATTATCCGGGCTGTTTGGCCGTGGTCCATGGCTTATTACCAAACCAAACGTTTCGGCAGCTCCAATGGCTGCCATCATCAGTGGAATAAAAATCCTGAACGTTGGGTGTTCACGTACAGGCCCACAGTACTGTGGTATAGGCTGAAGCTGTCCTGCCATGCTACCTGTACTTATAAATTCAGCAAAGTCCCACGTACAGGTAAAAATGACACCATCAGCCAATCACAATAAAGATGGTGTATGATTGGCTCGCACCACGCTATGCCATTAGGTACTCAACAATTTTCCGCGGAGTACTGTGGGGAAGACTAATGATTTCCCGCGATGCCACCTGTACTAAATTAGCACCGAAGCCAAAGCGTAAGCTCTAACCTCTAACTGACTGAGGTTTGCGCTGGGCCTATAAAAACGTGTTTATACCCTATGTCTGAAGATGGAACGATCGTTCCGAAACGCGTGACAAAGCTACTAGAAGGAGGAACTGAAATAAGAGAATATATTAAATAAATAAAATGTTGACTCGCGCGCACTTTGTATAGACATTTTTGAGGTTATAAAGTGTCCCTTCAAAATCCCTTGACCGCCGCGCGCGCATCTTGTATAAACCCGTAAAATTATACGCTAAGAATCGTGAATTTGTCCTGAAAATATTAGGGCGTCCATCCTTCGAGGTAGTCTTCCCCCCCCCCCCCCAAAGAGCAGCTCCTAGTCACGCCACTGTATTGGTCTACAATTTTTGAATGGTTGTGCAGGTGGCTTTTGGTAGGTTGTCAAGAAGAGCCTCATGTTTGATGCTCACAGCAGGTCCCAATCACCTGCTTTGGGACCGGAACGAGTGATTCGCCTAGTCTCTGATAGAAGAAGAAGAAATTTTTAACTGTGCTTTAAAGCTTACGAAAGTGCTGGAACGAAGATTCAACCCAACTGGAAAACGCTGAATTGGCCAGGGGCGAATAAACTATCGTAAAACGACAATGACAACGCGTGTTTATAAGTTGATTTGTAGTGTATCGATTGCACAGATATAATTAATAAACAACGCGAATGGAACGTCCGCTGTGCGCTACCGGGGAATCAGTGCCGAGACCACGTTCTCTAGTAAACAAATTTAAAAGTTGAGCGTATATAACCTGAAGACAAGCGATTGGCTGAAAGTCTCGCTGCGACTTGGCATCGTGGCAGGTAACCAGTGTAGCTTGAAGCAGCGAGTATGTAGAGGGGGGTGGGGATCGTCATCAACAGGTAGGTATCGTGCCCCCCCTCACACACGCGGTCACTCACTCGCTTACTCACTCCGCCTGCAGCGTCAACCTTCTCTCTCTCTTGTTGCCAAAATCATTTCACTCAGCATCAAGCGTTTAATTAGTCTGTTGTAGTAGAGGTGTGTTAAACTATTAACAAACGAAACCGGTCCAAAAAAAACTAACACCTGTTAGTATATACCTATTTTACATGTATACCTGAATTATATAGTTTGTTATAAGAAATAAATGGAAACTAAAAGTATTAACAGTGTTACTTTACACTGTGACTTTATTAAGCTGTTACTGTTTAAAAGGAAAGAAGAAACAAAGAGAATTTATAGGCCTATCTACCTTTGGGAATACTAATTTAAGTTTTCACTAGGAGTAAACAAACTGACATAGGTTTAATATTAAATTATTGATTCCATTTTGGTTAGACAAATCAGTTGCGAAACTCAGGCAATGGAATTTAGAGTGCACGTAATAGCACAACAAAGAATGTACAAAAAAAAAAAGTGAGATGTGGAGTGAAGTTTTAAAATCATCTCCGAAATAACATTAACAAACAGAAATCTCTCACTCTCTCTCTCTCTCTGTTTATGCACCTAAGCATTCAAAGAATTTCGACGAAACCGAAACATCGAAGCATGATAATGTTTTTAGGCTTTCGAAACGTATAATGTGGATTACGTAAATCATTTCCAAACCACAGACGATCACAAACAGAGGATGTAAAACCAAATTTATTCTCACTAAAATGTTTGCTAAACTCAATGTCAGCAGCGATTATTTCTGTCTTGATGCGTTTACATATCAAATTTCTAGACTGTGGGGAATCGAAAGTGTGGAAGCGTTACGTTTTTCGATGACGATTTTTGTGGAATGGCCCCCAACCTAAAAACATTATCATGTTAAAAGTACTACGTATATGGCCTGTCAGCCACTCTGTAGGTTATAACACAATATAATTCGCTTTTCAAATTTTACCAAGTTGGTGACTAGTATAATACATAATCTGTTATTATAAACTGTATTAGGCTATGTATCTGCATAACACACGAAAATAAATGTAACATCAATATGAATCTTTTTCATTTATTAAAAACAGCTTCGTCTCTTTGGCATAGAGATATTCTGAACCTCGCTTTGTTTTGCTTCGTTTCGTACTTGTATGGCAATCGGCACATGCGCAGAATGAAGTATTCAGCACGAAAAAGTGTTTGTACTCGTGTACTCGTAATACTCGTTTACTTGTTTATTCATTAGTTGCGTAGGGGGGTCCCGCGACTTGGAACCGCGAGGTTGCGAGTAATCGGAACGGGTATTTCGACTTTTCAGTTTTCAGTACAACGCAGATATGCAAGTCTGCTTACTGTTTAAATGTGTTCTTATAACCTTCCCCCTCCCCAGCCTACCAACTACTGCAACCACCAAAATTTGGAACCACCAGCCGCTTGGGAAGCGTTGGTGCATATATGTATATATTCCTTTGGGACCGGGACAGCTGTTCGCCTAGTCTCTGATAGAAGAAGAAGAAGAAGAAGAAGAAGAAGAAGAAGAAGAAGAAGAAGAAGAAGAAGAAGAATTCTGTCTCTCTACAGAAATGTAAAAGACGAGCTGACTAGAAGAGTTTCCCATCGACTTAATGTCGAACCCGCAGCGAAATCAAATTCAGGCTACACCCATGGAAAGACCAATGGGGGGGGGGGGGAGTTAAACATAAACGAATTGTACTGCATCTGAGCCAAGCAGGAAGCAACAGGTGATCGACAGCTGATACGTCTAACGGAGAATTACAGTAAACAGATCTTGGAAACAGAACAGCCCGTGCAAACATACATTATGAATAATAATAAAAAACAAAAAATAACGCCAAAGGGTTTATAATTGTTCACCAGTTCCGTAAGAGTTTAATAATAACAGGTCTGGTCTGCGGCACTATAAACTATAAATTTAGCATAACACATTCGTTGTGGCCGATTTCTGCGGCTACGAGAAGATATGATTTTCGTGTCCGAACGGCGCGGCGGCGGCGGTCGGCCAGGGTATTCAACTTCATCATTATTGCGTCTTCACACTCTCCGTCCGATGTGAGACTGTTCGTTCGCTGCTGCCGCCCCCTCCGGCTGTTTGATGTTCCGTCTTGTACTCTCTCTCTCTCTCTCTCTCTCTCCATCTCTCCCCCTTCCCTTTCCTTTCCTATCTTCTTCCTCGTACCTCCTATTCAACACTGTATATTTCTTCTTCGTTTTATTCTTCTTCTTCTTTTGGCGTACAACCCGTGATGATTAACAAGTCACTTCCTCGACTTCCACAATTGTAAACTTTAATTTAATACAAAACGACATATATAAATATAAACGTGTTTGTGTTACAGTGTATAGAATATAAATATTATATTTATTATGTTTACAATATAATATTATATTATATTAAAATATTATAGGTCTATTATATTATTTGTCTATTATCTTAGATATAATATAAGAATATTAACCTTATATATCTATAACCTTTATCCTATATTAACGACATATATATATATATATATATAAATTAACATTAGCATCAGTAATCATCCTCAGCATATAATAACATAGGCTATAAAAATATGTGATTCACGAACGTATAAAAAATGGAACTGTACCAATATTCGTACCCGCAGTACAATTTCGACGCTGTAAATATGCGATTGTATCGGTATACTATGATGTGAAGAAGAAGAAGAAGAAGAAGAAGAAGAAGAAGAAGAAGAAGAAGTGTACTAATTGTAAATTGTTCCATTTCTTAATGTAAGGCGAAAATACGTATTGTTTTCATTTGTGAGGAGGTTAGATAATTCTGGCTTTTGGGTTTTTATCTTACCGTTTAAAGAAATAAAAGCCATGGTTAGGGAATATATGACGTTTAATGTATCTACACAATGCCTGAAAGAGTGAAACATTGCAAACAAAGAACATTGTATTTTTTACAGAAACTACAACAGAATATGTAAAATTAAAAACACAATTATTTCTGAATAGTAAGATTAAAACAAAAAAAACAACGTATTAACAAATGGAAACAAGATTTGTTGTTTGTTAGGCGGTCAATATTCTTTTTTGTTATTCATTAAAGTCTGGAACACTTTACTGGAAGCAAATTTTGTGCGAACACAAAAAAATTGGAGTCATCCCGCCTTCCTTCGACCCCGCCTTCCCGATTTTCCAGTGATCTGCACAAAAACCAAGTAGGCCTATTTGTGGAAAACGAGTTCTGTCACTAAAAAGGGAGATATATATAGTAACAGACTTACTTCGATTTGTTTTTTTTTACGTGGATTCCACAAAAAGTAAGTGTTATTTTAAAGGCATATTGGTTTCAATGTGTAATTTTAGTTTGCATGTTAACCTAACAACGCCAACTTTTGGCGTATCAGGCACACATCTGAGTTGTATTATTGCTAGAAACATTTTTTGTAAAAAATATGACAATGAAACACAATTACAACGGTCAACAAACTATTTTATGACATACAGAAATTAATTTTCACGATTTCTATTTACTAACTAAAACTATATGCGATATTCACTACATATCGATGCCAATAACCGCATAATCGAAATACCGAAAATGGGCGATAGTTCCGGTTTGCGATATATTCTGATTCAATAAAGTAAGGAAAAACGATAAGATTAAGTCTTGCATCACGAGCGATAATATTATTTACACGAATTCAAGTGTAATAAAATCTATTCATTCATCATACTACTAGTTAAGCTGTCTAAGTTGAAGCACTCTCTCATTGTTTTGAACGAAATACATTATTGTTTGGGCAAATTTCGATGTTAGATAACTTTTTAGTTACATAGAAAAATTAGGAAAATCCGAATACTCAGATATTATTTTATTAAAACACCATTAGTTAAGCAATGAATCATACAATGTAACTAGCTTTTCGCCGCGTTACAAATCCAGGGAACCCTTCGTAATTAAACTCCGTTAATTAGAAGGGCTGCCTACGTTGTAACAGAATTGATCACAAATAATTAAAATGACATATTACTTACTAGCTGTGTAATTGTTTACTTTGTGTAAGGAAACAATGGCAAGGTATACAATTAATTTAAGCACTCCTCATATGTGTGTAACAAGAAGACTTCTCTTTATTCAACATTTAAGAAAAACATATACTGACTGATGCCATGACATTACTAACTCAATTATTAAATTATCGAAAGGTTTCTTTAAACTTTGGCATCAAACTAGATTCTATATAGTTATACCTCGGATCCGGGTGAACTTTCTGTATTAAAACTTTTAATTATACTCTTTTCATGATATTAGCTTGCAAGACTTTCTTTTAATTCAACATTTAAGAATGGTATTATTGCTTGAGTTATATTACTCTACATTAACATATAAACTGTTACAACGTATGAAGTTAGAATAGTTACATGAAATATTAATTAATAAGATATAATCTTATAAACATTGGATTTAATTTATAAGTCTTTACAAAGTTAATCATTTCTGAAAAGTCTCTTTCAAGATGTGTTGTGTAACAAATATTAGTAACCCTCGATAGACAGGCTATCGAGTCACCTTTTAATTGGTATGCAGAAGACTCCTCCTGGGGTATCAGTCTTGGGGAACCGGAACAGCTACGTCGTCATCTCGGTCTGGCTTTCCTCTGTAAAGGGCTCCAAAGTTAGCAGGGAGAACAATAGGTCATGTAGTTATCTACGATGATCATGTAGATTCTCGGATGTCCTGATCTGCATATTCTGTCACGTGCAGTAGAGTTTGTGGCTTCTGCTAGTTCACATCTCCGGGTATTACTTTGGAATAGTTTTTATACGTTGAAGTACGTAGTTATCTTGTGTTACACTTTTTGTTACGTTTCAATACTTTTTGTTTTACATAACTTTAAACTTATTGTCTATTCACATGACTACATTAATTAATACATCCAGATGCTTTAAACAAACTACATCTGGTACACTTTCTGAAGATGAAACCAAATATGATACACATATTTGAAGAGCATAGCTCTTACGTCTACACTGTACGGAGTCACCATTGTAAGAGAGAGAATTTTCGCTCCCTTCGCCAGGTACTGGACAAAAGTTAGTGGGACAACTTCCGCGCGAGAATATAGTTCCTAACTATATTTAAGTTAACATTTTTATTTATTTAAACTATCCCTAAACAAATATATATAATTTAAATCAGTTGTTTTAGCGACTTTTTGTGTCTTCAGATTTTATTATTATTAACATTAGTTTTTTATCTTATTCTTACTCACACAAGACTCTGAAAGCATGTCGAGTCTGGAATCAACAGGAAAGCGCCTGCTTACAAGCAAAGGGTTAAATACGATATTAATAACGCTTTACAATTTATCTTTTTATTTGAGTATCTTATAACTAATTAATTACTGCTTCCTCTCATACTGAGTACATACAGGTATCTTATATTAAAACAGTGAGATTTAAATAGCTTAAGACCTCGCAACCTTAATTTTTAAAATTTTTTATTTCTAGATGATTTCTTTTATTTAAATCGTCACATACTCCACCGCTTGAATTGCACGCTACGGTTTAGCTTTTTGAGTGGGGTATTGAATGGGTTTAGTGTGTGTAATTTCTTTCACATACTTTCTTGTACACTTTACAACGTTCTCCACATAGTTATTTCCTATAGAGTTACAACACAGTACACTTTATATTCTTATGAACTACCTTTTTTTTTTTTTTTTTTTTTTTTTTTTTTTTTTTTTTTTTTTTTTTTTTTACACACTTAAAACACAAAACTCTTTCTTATCTCTATCACTTAATTTTACTACCGGTTTTTTGTTTGTCTTACTCTCTCTTCTGTAGAGTAACTTTCTAAATCTCTACTATTTAGAATTCTATCTTTTCTTCTGTGAGTCCTATATATATATAACTCATGTAGTTAATGAGTGTTAGTACCCATCTAGTTAATGATTATTCATTAATACATGCTCCGCAGAACTGGAACTCAGGTTGATCAGGCCTCGTTTCCAAACTCTACGTTTTACATTTCTTACGCGGATTCAGAAATATAATTTTCTTTACTACCTAGTATTCCTTTTCCTTTTTTTTTTTTATACTATACCGTCACTTCTTCTTATACAACTTTAGTTGCGAAATATGCGTTCTCCGCACATATGTCTGAGTTGCAGGTTCGCACAGGGCTACTGTAACTGGAGTTAGGTACTTTTGGATTTGATAAGGGCCACACCATCTGAATGATAGTTTCGAGGTGGTCTTATCAATCGCACTACTAATGGGGTGAGTCTTGTACATTACCAAGTCACCTACTTGGTAACTGACTGAGTTGCTATGATTACCTTTCTCGTGGTATCTTCTGGATTTTTCCAAGCTTGCTCTCAAGTTAGAGCGGGCTTTGTTCCATATTCTCTTTATCTGCTTATCCGTTATTTGCGGAGGCAGTAGATCGTGTATATTCCATCTTGTGGACAAAGGGTGGTTTGGTCTATACTTGTATAGTAACTCGAACGGGGTCGACTTGTGACCTTCGTGGTAATTGGGGACGGGGAGTACGATTAGTGGCAGTGTGTGAAGTTATTTATTATTATTGCACAGTTGGTTTTTCCTAATTTCTTTAAATGAGATTATTCATTTAAATGATCGCCTTCGTGAAATTCCCTTTTTCTTACTTCTTAAGTACTAACTTACATTTTAATCTTAATCCTAATTTCCAAACCTTAGATTGGAATGATCCCTACTTATCCGTAACTCACAACATCCCGGCCCGACTGACACCAGCTTACTCTAACTACGGAAGTTAGCTTTCAGCAATTATTAATGATCTTTGGCACATTTCAGCCCTATCATTACCCTTTCAGTCGGCGCCGTTGTGACCTGTTACGTTACATATATAATCAATACTTGATTATATCTCATAAACTTATTTCTAATGTAATCTAAAGAGGATCCCATACTCCACTTTAGATCACTGGTTTGAGAGAAGCGGAATCTCACGAATATGATTCTCTTTTATCTCTTTTAACAATACTTAAACAAACTATGCGGGAGAGGAGACACTTCACAATACATTGTAATACTCACTAGGGGTGGTTTTCAATTGTTCAGGCTAGCACCGGTTTCTCACAATAGGGAGGGTGCGTGGCTGTTTACTACAATTCCGAACACGCTTTAATTTCTCTTACTTGCCACCACTGCGGTGTCTTCACTATGCAACGTTACTTTTTTCTTATTATTCTTTTCCTTTAATTACTTCTACACTTCACACAATTTTAGTATAACTTAGGATTTATTTAGCGCTAGTATTTAAATCAATTATTATTATTCACTTTATTATTTATTAAACTACTTTGGGGATTTAAGAAACGCTCCTAGAACTATCGTCTATTTAATCACCATATTTATTTAGCACACTTTATATTCACAGGTTGGTTCCGTTCCAATGGCTTACTTTTGCACTCTCTACTTATGTGCCCATATTTGCCACAATTATAACAGGTGGGTTCTTGGTTTCCGCTTTATCTGGGTTTACAGTTAACTTACCAGCTTTGCGCACATAGTGAGGTCTACTAGAAACTTGACTTTCATACGAGGTTGTTACATCAGGCAATAGTGCTTGCAATTGATGTCTATTAGTTCCAGAGGTTTTCATTGCTTCTCTATTTTGATCTGAGTACCATACATTTGAAGAATGGATACTGCACTGTTCCAGATCAGCAATAGTATTGGGTCTATTCATCAATGATAGTCGAGATCTTTCTTCGGGTGACACTCCTATTAAAATGGTGTCCACTAGTTGTGTTTGAGACAATAAGTATAGTTCACTATACTTGGCAGTACAAATTTCTTTCTCGCCTTCATAATCGAGTTGGCTTAGATTGTTTAATTGCACGGGCGCATCAAATCCACATTCGCGAATTGAACTTCGTAATTCCGCGACTGTTACATCAGCATGGGGTAGTCCACGCAAAAGAGCTTCGTAAGACAGCTCGTCTTTTAATAACAAATCCGGGTTAAATTGGGCCATTTTGTTCTAACACATTAGCACGTACTTAAATTTAATACTATTATATTACACATATATTACATATAACAAATTCATAAGTAATCAATTTACACAAATTAGAAAAGAACAATTTCTCTTCTAAGGGAGAGACAGAAATCACACACATATCTTTCAATGTTAAATAGCCGATCAGCTGTTTACTGGAATGTAGGTCAGAGGGTGGCCTACATATTTAGTTAACAAAGGAGGGTGAGAGTGTGTGACAATGGGGTGTTTGCTTTTACATCTTATTGTCTACACAATGCGAGTGAATAACACCAACGATTTGAAACCGGTCGTTTTAAACTTGAGAAGGGGAGCACACTTTTGTACAACACATTTATTATTATTCCGCTTAGACAACACTTTGGCTTCGTTCTTTCATAAACTTTTCTCAATTAAATAATTACTTATTTTGTTCTCAAGTTTTAAATCACGACTTCTACTTAATTACTTTATTATTATTTACCAAGTTATTTTTAATCAATTTTTTTTTATATAACACATACTAGTGTATGTAAGCTATGTAGTTGGACATACACTGTGCAGAATGATTCAGGAGACAACAGGTCGTAGTTTGTCGTAAACAAACCTGTTACAGATTGTTCGGTTGACCAAAATTGTTATGCTTGGTCACAATTCATGTATGCAAGGACTTATATCGAATTATTCAGGTTGTGCCGGTAGGAACCTGCATATAGCATTTTACATTGTATGACGCTAATGATATTTTACTTATACATACTACCATCTACGTATTAATACATGTTACGTTATTTAATAGTGTATTAAATATGTTTTGAACATTACATTTATTAAAGTAACTTTCTGAGTGCATATATCAATATTAAACATTTAGTTATTAATCATACTATTTATGTTTATCCACGCATAAATAGTGAATGCAATTTGTTTGTGACACATATATATACAATTAAAACTCTTTCCTTTGTTTCCTTTATTTTTTTTTTATTTCAAATAATGTAAGCAGAGTAACGCACTTTTGTTTACGTCACGATGCTTAACAACCCTTTACATAAATTAGCAGAGTGAATGCACTTTTGTGACACTCTGTAAACAATTACCCTTTTATTTTTTTACAATTTAGCAGAGTGGCGCACTTTTGTAACTAGCTTTTCGCCGCGTTACAAATCCAGGGAACCCTTCGTAATTAAACTCCGTTAATTAGAAGGGCTGCCTACGTTGTAACAGAATTGATCACAAATAATTAAAATGACATATTACTTACTAGCTGTGTAATTGTTTACTTTGTGTAAGGAAACAATGGCAAGGTATACAATTAATTTACGCACTCCTCATATGTGTGTAACAAGAAGACTTCTCTTTATTCAACATTTAAGAAAAACATATACTGACTGATGCCATGACATTACTAACTCAATTATTAAATTATCGAAAGGTTTCTTTAAACTTTGGCATCAAACTAGATTCTATATAGTTATACCTCGGATCCGGGTGAACTTTCTGTATTAAAACTTTTAATTATACTCTTTTCATGATATTAGCTTGCAAGACTTTCTTTTAATTCAACATTTAAGAATGGTATTATTGCTTGAGTTATATTACTCTACATTAACATATAAACTGTTACAACGTATGAAGTTAGAATAGTTACATGAAATATTAATTAATAAGATATAATCTTATAAACATTGGATTTAATTTATAAGTCTTTACAAAGTTAATCATTTCTGAAAAGTCTCTTTCAAGATGTGTTGTGTAACAAATATTAGTAACCCTCGATAGACAGGCTATCGAGTCACCTTTTAATTGGTATGCAGAAGACTCCTCCTGGGGTATCAGTCTTGGGGAACCGGAACAGCTACGTCGTCATCTCGGTCTGGCTTTCCTCTGTAAAGGGCTCCAAAGTTAGCAGGGAGAACAATAGGTCATGTAGTTATCTACGATGATCATGTAGATTCTCGGATGTCCTGATCTGCATATTCTGTCACGTGCAGTAGAGTTTGTGGCTTCTGCTAGTTCACATCTCCGGGTATTACTTTGGAATAGTTTTTATACGTTGAAGTACGTAGTCATCTTGTGTTACACTTTTTGTTACGTTTCAATACTTTTTGTTTTACATAACTTTAAACTTATTGTCTATTCACATGACTACATTAATTAATACATCCAGATGCTTTAAACAAACTACATCTGGTACACTTTCTGAAGATGAAACCAAATATGATACACATATTTGAAGAGCATAGCTCTTACGTCTACACTGTACGGAGTCACCATTGCAAGAGAGAGAATTTTCGCTCCCTTCGCCAGGTACTGGACAAAAGTTAGTGGGACAACTTCCGCGCGAGAATATAGTTCCTAACTATATTTAAGTTAACATTTTTATTTATTTAAACTATCCCTAAACAAATATATATAATTTAAATCAGTTGTTTTAGCGACTTTTTGTGTCTTCAGATTTTATTATTATTAACATTAGTTTTTTATCTTATTCTTACTCACACAAGACTCTGAAAGCATGTCGAGTCTGGAATCAACAGGAAAGCGCCTGCTTACAAGCAAAGGGTTAAATACGATATTAATAACGCTTTACAATTTATCTTTTTATTTGAGTATCTTATAACTAATTAATTACTGCTTCCTCTCATACTGAGTACATACAGGTATCTTATATTAAAACAGTGAGATTTAAATAGCTTAAGACCTCGCAACCTTAATTTTTAAAATTTTTTATTTCTAGATGATTTCTTTTATTTAAATCGTCACAACAATAAACACTAAATATTCTAAACTACTACATGTTTAGTTTTTAATCTTTAAAATAGGTTAAGATGCCTGTTATTCCTTCATGCAACTTACTTTGGTCGCTAGGCACGACGCGTTTTAGGATCAAGGTTCCATCTTCAGGTGATGATCACTCGGGTCGAGTTCGTCAGTTCATAAAAAACACATACATAAAAAACACTGAATTTAATAAACACTCATACTGCACGAGGGGACGATGCGCATCGTCGAGAAAGTAAACGTGCACTCTTTCTGGAAAAAGTAAGTTGCATGAAGGAATAACAGGTATCTAACCTATTTTAAAGATTAACTATTGCAACTTGGTGACCATACACACAATGAATAGTTTTTTTTTTTGTTAAATTTATAACCACAAAGTCTAAACGACAAATGATTTAGTCATAGCTTTTAAGTTTATGTATGTTTCCATAGACATATAGGCATAACCTATATGGTGATCAATTTTTTTGGAGTCCTTGTGTGATAAAATTTTGCTATTTGCAAAACTGTAGCCTATATAATATTGAAATTTCGACTGAAATTCCCTATAATTTGTAACCACTACAAAAGGTGTTTGCAGTTTTATCAAAAGCATCATCATCTTTAAAACACGGCATAGGCAAGGCGCTGACTGTTCCTCCTTCAATGAGCCCCCATTTTATCAAAATATTGACCCATTTGTTGGAGTATTGGCGCCCAAAAATTTAGAAATCTTAAAAAATGAACATTATGTTCAGACTTTTGGTTGAAATTCCCTTTAACTTGATACCTCCAAGGTTTTTTTGCGATTTTTTCAAAATTTCTAACCTTTAATCTCCTCCCCAATCTAAAAAATAATGAGTCTGTCGAATAAAAGTATTGATACGCATGCTAAGTTGATGGATTCAAAAGTTATCGTGTGACATCCACCAAAGAGACAGACGGGTATTGTCCATTTCTCAAAATACGCCTGACACGTAGATTTCTAATAGGTGACAAACAATGAATCAGCTGACATATTTGGATCAAATGTGCTTATTTCAAGTAACAATCTTACACAAGACAAGAGAAATTTTAGTTCTACCGCTAAGCTATATATGTCCCTCAGCAAACTTTTCAACTGACCACAGTACAATATTTATTTTTATCTGTTTTAATCAGTTTCCTTTCTCTCTCTCTCTCTTATAATTCCTACACTTCCCTTTTTCAAACCATCGTCTTTCCTCCGTTTCCGAATTTTCAAGACTTTTAGTCATTCTATGTCTTGTTTATCATCATCATCATCATCATCATCATCATCATCATCATCATCATCATCATCATCATCATCATCATCATCATCATCATCATCATCATCATCATCATCACCACCACCACCACCACCACCACCACCTTTATATCACAGCACAGGCAAGGTTCCGCCTTCAAAATTCGTCCAGCCATCACTTCCTGGGTCTACCTACCCACCTGTGTCCTGCAGGTTTGTATTTCCAGACTTGTTTGGCCAGTCTGGAATCTGACATTCTTTCTAAGTGCTCTTTCTACCGTTGTTTGTAATCTTTTAATTTTTCATCCAAGTTAAAAACTTGTAATTCTTCTGGCCTCATTCTTTATACGGTCAAGTTTAGAACACCTGTTAACTCCTCTTAAGAACGGCATTTCCGAGGCCCGTATTTTACTGTATTGTTTCTTGGTTGTCGTCCGTAATTCACACCCATAGGACAGTACAGGGTCCGCCATAAATTTGTAAAACTTTAATTCTGTATCTCGAAGTACATAGTTTCTAACAATACGGTTGATTGTCACACAGATCGTCTGGAACTTACCTGACTTAACATCAATATCATAATTCCTATCATACCCAATATCATTTCCCAAATAATTAAAGTGGCTCACCTATTCTAGAAATCGATCACTAATAATAATTTTTGTTCTTATTGGCTCCTTGCCTCGAAATGCCATTACATTTGTTTTTATAACTGAGATTTTCATATTGTATTGTTTGCAATACGAAGGAGGAATAAGAAGGAGCAATGTCTGGAAGAATAAGAAGGAGGAGGAGGAGGAGCAGAAGAAGAAGAAGAAGGAGGAGAAGAAGAAGAAGAAGAAGAAGAAGAAGAAGAAGAAGAAGAAGAAGAAGAAGAAGAACATGTTTATTCGACATTCATTATCGCCCTTGCATAATGTAAGACTAGTAGAGTCTTAGTTCTGTTAACATTAATCTAAAATTACCATTTTTGTTCAAGGTTGTTGTTAAATAGATTAGAGTTATGTATCGACTTTACATCCTAGAAGGCACTGACGACAATAACAATAACAGTTAATAATTACTCACACAGATACAAGCTTGTTGGGCATCAGTTGGGAACAGCATAGGCATACCTGTAACAAACATAAAACGTTGTTTAGAATTTAGCCAATAAGAGAGCAGACTGACAAATTTTAAATTACACCTTTATTTCATTTAATTGTTATAAAATTATTATTATATTAACGCAGTGTTAAAAATATTTGAGTATCACGTAACTTATCATAAAATTTGAGATTGTATTTAAAAACTACCGGACAGTCTAGGATAGATTGTACAAGTTCAATGGCTGTGCGGCACGAAGGGCTTGCCCGTCGTCCCGAGCTTCAAATAGAGCTCCTGCCGCAGGGTTGACTGATAGGGTCTGGCTTTAGGGTGTGGCCTGCTACCGGCCGTAGGTTTTCAATTAATTACTTAATTGAGGGTGAGTGTACGCCGAGGCCGGGTCCAAGATTCTCCTGGCACAGAATGGTAGCGATCAGGTGGTTGCCCTGGAATCGGGCGTAGGATAGAATGTATTGTTACGGTGGTCTTACGGATCGTCATACTGTCCACTGGAAACAAAATACACACACCAATGAAGTCACTAATTAATAACTTTAATTAGTCATAAATAACAATTTGAAATCAACAAGATACTCTCATACAATAATTCAAGTTGAATTTGTCCACACGCAATAACAATGGCAAGCATTAGAATTCCGCACTAATTATAACACAATAACTTTGTCGTATTTTGTTGCTTCTCTGCTATGTACAATTTTCCCCGCGAACGAGGCCTTTCGGTTTCGCAACCATTATCAAGTTCTTACTACAACAAGTTAACATTAACAAGTTGTAGTAAGAACTTGATAATGGTTGCGAAACCGAAAGGCCTCGTTCGAGGGAAAATTGTACACAGCAGAGAAGCAACAAAATACGACAAAGTTGTTATGAAGACTGCTAACACAGATATAAAATAGGTAATTATAACACAATAATCAATTTCCACTAATCCGCAACAATCACTTGATCCGTACTCTACAGTATCACCAGGTGTAACTAACTAAACCGGCAGCTGTTGCTTCTGTAATGTCGCAGAATAATTTTCCATTCGTTTGGCGGTGTGCCGGCATAATTTCCGTAGTTAAGAGTACTCGAACAGTCTTGTGTCCACGGCCTTGACCGAGACGCAGCAGCTGTTCTCGGCTAGCCGAGAAACGGATACAACGATGCTCTCTCTTTTCGAGAGCGTTACGTAATTTTAACAGTATTCTTTGCGGTACAAGTACTTTGAGACACAAAGTATATATAAAATGTATTTATAAAATTATATGGGAAATTTCCTGAATTTCTCAGTTGTCCCGAGAAAAAAAGAGTCCAACCTTCAAGCTACTCTCATCATCCCCAGAAGCAAGTCTCATCCCTCCCCCAAAAAGCAGCTCGTAGTCCTGCCTCCACCCAACCATTTTTGTTTTTTTAGGACTAATAAATCCTGCACTTGGATAAAAATCGTCTCCCGTACATTTCCTTGTCACGTTCAAATATGTTGCTGCTCTTGCATAATTAAATAGCTTTTAACATTGAAAATGTCTATAAGGACGTGTCGCACATTGGCGCGTGATCGCTGGTGCGTGATCGAAAATGGGAACCGGTGAGTTTCCATAGAAACTACTTCTTTGTTGTCAATAACATAGTACACATATAAAACTTCACTTATGAATGCGACTACATTATAATCTGTACATTGGTAAATGAAGAATGAATTCATTGATTGGTGAATGAAGAATGAATTCATTGATTGGTGAATGAACATAAATATATACTGTATATTTTTTAGATTTATTGAAGCATTTTCAATGTCCTTCTCTGTGCATTGCATTTGTGCAATGGCTGTAAATTTTTTAAAATATCTTTGTACTGTCAATAAAAACTAAAATAGTGCAACTGAATATAGCCTGTTTATTGTATTTGTAATTTTACAATATAATTTTAAACGTTCTGTATTCAGTGATGAAACAATTATTTATTTGAAACTGCGATCCCACAACGCCATTTGAACATCCGAAAAAACAATGCATTGTTCTCCCGCTAATGGTTTAATACAGGCGATAAATCGTATAAAAAGATCGTATAAGAACATCGTATGAGAACATACGCGGAAGAACTCGGACAGAAGTCAATTCTACTAACTGATAACTTCTCCTCTTCAAGGATTAGGTTATTTAAACCCGTTCCGGCACCCGTCTCATCCTCGGACGACCCACGTTTCTTCTACCAATGGCTTTATAGTTCAGTGCCGCTTTCGGCAATCGATGCTCTGTCATCATTTGCAGATGATCCCACCATTGTCTTCTGTAAATTGAAATAATTTTATTTATGTCCTTTACTCCGAGTTCTGCTCTGATATCTTCATTCCTTATGCTATCTTGCAATGTATAATTTAAAGTCATCATCATCTTCAAGGATCAAACCAAGGATGGTTTGTTTCGGTCTCAAATAGCCAGAGATTAGAGCTGGTCACGCCAGCGCTTCCTCGGACGTCCCACACCTCTCCGTCCTCTCGGCTTTTTTGTTTGGGAATGAGGCAGTCATCCATTCGGCAAAGATGTTACCACCAATTCAGCCGATGCTGGGCAATCCTGTCGAGTATACTCATAATATTCAGTACTTGCCATATGTCTGTGTTTCTTCTACGATCATGGAGAGCATACCCTGCCACGTGCCTTAGAAATCTCATTTCAGCCGCTTGGATTCGACTGGGCTGGCCTTTCGTTAAAGTCCAATTCTCAGACCCATAAAGAAGTGTAGAATTTTAAGCGTGTTCCTGTACTTGCTGACTTAAGAGTTATCCTGATGGCACCGCACGTAAGGTTGAACTTACGCAACTTATTCACAACGTCGTTGCTTGTATTATAAGACACACCGTAGCCCAGGCATTCAAAATTGCTAACTTGTTCCAGAACAGTGGCATCTATAACATTTTTTGCCCGTACGGGATCAGTTCCAAGAAAAGCCATCACCTTGGTCTTAAGTGTGGATATTTGCAATCCAGAGTCTTTGCAGATCCGATTTAACAAATGTATACCCATTCTTCGTATTGTTTAAATTAGCAGCCATCCTTACTATTTCTTTTATGAATTTGCTAACTGCTATAATTTTTTATTGTTCGACCTGAAGGGTTGTTTAAGACCTGAAGATGTCAGTAATGACGAAAAGCTTAGTCGAACAATAAAAAATTATAGCAGTTAGCAAATTCATAAAAGAAAAAAAAAATAAAAGAAAAAAATAAATGTATACCCATCTGCAATCTGTTTTCCGAGTCCGACAGAATAGGCTGATTGTCCGCAAACAACAAAGTGTCAATTGTAGAGTGACCGACCAATCATAAAATGCTCTGGAAGTCACATCTGCCAGTTTTGTATGACATCGTCAATATATAAATTAAAAAGAGAAGGTGATAATGGACGCTCTTGTCGTACTCCACAATTTTGGTCAGGCCAACTCTAGGAGCTTGTTATCGGTCTCCCTGCTTCTATTAAGATTTTATTCTCCACATAAAGACATTGTATAGATCGGGGTTTACTGTACTAAAGAATATTCTAACATACGTATAAGAGAAGAGACCCGACGTGTACGCAACAACTGTCGCGACACCAAGTACCGCAACTTGGGAACGTTTGGTTACGCCACTGTGCTGGTTGTTACAGCACACTGTATTTTCCAAACTTGAGGCGTGTTTAATATTGGATCAAGGCATCACTATTGTTGCCGAGCGGCGGGAAGAACTATCACACACACATTAATCATATACAAAGACACACAGTAACAATGGTAGTAAGGACGCAGGAATTTAGTTTTGTCAGAGCAGTGGGTTTGGGCGTAGCAGCCGAGAGTTTCACCGGCCTAGGAATTACCAAACAAAGGCAGGCGCGGTTTCACACGCACACACACGCACACACACACACACACACACCGACGTATGTACAACAGTGTACGCTGGTCCGATGCTGGCGTTACAACACTCTCAACGTCTAGATTAAAGAAACATATTATAAACTAACACACGTACGAGGTTAGTTAAAAAAATCGCGGAGCGATATCTATAGTTTAGCGGTAGAACTAAAATTTTTCCTGAGTTGCAAGATTTGTATAGACACGTTATTAATTTCCAAATCTTTTTCTACCAATTTCGAAATAGTCTATCAAATGTTCGAAATTTACACGGCACGCATATTTCAAACACAGACAAAATTAAACATCGTGCTGTGATTGAATTCTTTGTTGAAAACGGTCTGGCACCAATGGAAATTCACAATCGAGAAGGTGAGAAGATGCTGAACCTTGAAAAACAATAGTTTGTAAGTGGTTTCTCTGGTTAAACATGATCGTACGAGAATTGAAGATGATCGTCGCAGTGGACAACCAAAAAGTGAAATAAACCCAGATATCATTTAAAAAATGTACACAGTGTTGGGAGACAGAGGATGACATGCTGATATCATAGGTATTTCACATTAGCTTGTGTATCATATTTTAAGTCAAGAACCAAGTGTGAAAAAACTCTGTACAACCTGGTTGTCGCGTTTGGAGTTGTATCACTTTTGGTGCGACCACGCGAGGATCATCTTAAGAGCTTGTGTATGACCACGTTTAAACTCGAATGCCCACATACGAACTATTATTGTTTTTGAAGGTGCAGGGTTTCCTGACACAATTGCCATTTCGTTGCGAATTTCTTTTGGCGCTAGACCATTCTTAACAAAGACTTCGTGATTTTGTCCGTTTTTCAAAGCACACGCGACACGTAAATTTCAAACAGTCAGTAAAGAATGAATAAATTGACAAACAGATTTGGAAATTACCAAGTGTTTAAAATTACCACGAAATATGAATCTTAACATAGTCTACACTAAAAATTTTACTTCTACCGCTAAGCTAAAGCTCAAATGTCGCTCCGCGAACCTCGTATAGTATAGCACTGTATAATATTTAAGTATACGCAGATTAATTATTGCTAATCTGACTGCTGTAAGTTCGCTTTGCGGCGAATCTAAGACGTCTACGGGGAAACACCATCATCAACTGTGGTACAATGTGAAGACACAGAAATCAGTTGAACTGTTTTCTCCATGCTGCCCGGTCCCACTCTGCGTCTGTAATTCGCCCCACTCTCAAAAAATATTATTTTATCAAAATATTAATACATTTGTTCAATCGAATCTGCAAGGACTCTGGATTACAAATATTCACACTTAAGACCGAGGTGATGGCTTCTCGTAGAACAGATCCGGGCAAAAATTATTCGTTTTCGCTTTTCGTACGACCAAACATTGTTACAGATGTCCTGGAACAAGTTAGCAATTTTGAATACCTGGGCTACAGTGTCCTTATAATGCAAGCAACGACGTTGTGAATAAATTGCGTAAGTTAAACCTTATGTGCGGGACCATCAGGCGAACCCTTAAGTCAGCAAGGCCCTTCCCACACTTCTTTATGGGTCTGAGAATTGGACTTCAACTAAAGGCCAGGCCAGTCGCATCCAAGCGGCTGAAATGAAATCCCTCAGGCACATGGCAGGGTACACTCTCCATGAGCATAGAAGAAACACAGATATACGGCAGGAACTAAATATTATGAGTACACTCGACAGGATTGGTCAGTATCGGCTGAATTGGTGGGAACATCTATTGCCGAAGGATAACTGCCGCATCCCCACATGACTATGCAACTATAAGCCGAGGGGACGGAGAGGTGTTGGACGTCCGAGGAAGCGCTGGAGTGACCAGCTCTAATCTTTGTCTGTTTGAGACCGGAACAAGTCATCCTTGGTTTGATCCTTGAAGATGAAGATGACAATGAAGATAATAATATTAAACTTTCAGTTTATTCAAAATCGTAATACTACTTTTGTAGATGATTTGCTATGATTTAGAAATTTTAATAATTATTTAAAATCGATACTCTTGTCAGACGCCCAACCAATTTAAATAATTTTATGGTTGTCTTTTTATATGTTTTATGTTTTAGATGTTGTTACCGTGCGATACATATAAGAGATATAATATGTTGTCATTGTATCTTCTTATAATGTGAAATATTCTGAATTCATATTTTTAAAAATTCGTCTTTTTCTTCTTCTTCTTCTTCAGACCTTACGATCCGTTGCGCACTCCTTGGTACGACCATCTTTTCTTTAGTCTTCCAAAATTCCGCCATCCTTTCGGATTATAAACCAAAATTCGTTTTGGTATCCTGTTCTTATGCATCCTTTCAACATTGTCTGTCCCACTCCTTTCATTAGGCTGTATCCAGCTTTAGGTCTTTGCTTTCGGTGTCCAAGTCTCACTGCCATAAAGGCCGCATGGCACTGCCATCTCTTTATAAAACTTCAAAAGAGTATCTCTTCTGATCTATTTTTTAGTTCCATGTTTAATAAGGAAACGGAAGTTTGGTGATCGTAAAAAAACCGTGTTCGAAAAAAGGGGTGATTCTGAGATAAGGGCTACCCTCAAAACGTGAAGAAAAGTCATTTTCCGAAAAGTGTTTGTGTGTAGAATTTTTATATGGTGAAAGATAACTGCCGCAAATTCAAACAGAATCAAATAATTTTTTGCATATATGTCCGAGTTGTAGAGGACTCAAGGCGTATTGAGCGTATTGATTTTGGTGAAGATCGGTTTAGGGGAAGGGGTAGTTTACCTGCAACGTTTTACGTTTCAACAAGAGTAAAAAGTACTTAATTCTGATAAATAAAGTCTCCTGAAAAGGAGGTCATAATAATTCACTATAAACAGGTAGATGAAGTATCTATAAATGTAAAGAGTAGTTGTAGGGGGAGGGGTAATTTTCGATAAAAGAAATGATATTTGAAGGGGTAATTATAATTTCTTATATGTGTACTACGTTATCGGCAACAAAGAAGTAGTTTCTATGAAATATTTTATTTCAAACATACAACTCGATTTACAAGGTGAGGGATATTTTTTTAGAAATTATCGAACTGAATTCAAGTAAATGATTTTAAATATAAATCTTTAAAACATGGAAGTCATGTATGGTTCTCCATACCGGTTTTTAAACTTTAATATTTTAGTTACATTTACTTCCATATTCCATAAGGAAATGTAAGTATGGTGATGGCAAAAAAAATCGTGTTCGAGATAATTGCAGGTTCTGTTTGTACTACCCTTAAAACATGAAAAAAAGTCATTTTTCGAAAAGTGTCTGTGTGTGTGTCTGTCTTAGATTTTTTTCTATGGCAAACGATAAGAGCCGCAAATTCAGAGAATCAAATAATTTTTTGCATACAGCCCTGAATTATAGAGTACTCAAGACCAATTGTTTTTGGTGAAGATCGGTTAAGAGAAAGGGGTAGTTTACCTGCAACGTTTTATGTTTTAACAAGGGTAATGTTTCTTACGACGAATGATACCTGCCGCACATTCAAAGAGAATCAAATATTTTTTTGCAAATGTTCATGAATTTTTAAGTACTCAAGGTCTGTTGATGTTGGTGAAGATCGGTTAAGGGAAAGGGGTAGTTTACCCGGAACACTTTATGTTTTAACAACGGTAATGTTTTCTATGACGAACGATAACTGCCGCACATTCAAACAGAATCGAATAACGTTTTGTGTACGTTCCTGAATTGTTACGTACTCAAGGCCTGTTCATTTTGGTGAAGATCGGTTAAGGGAAAGGGGTAGTTTACCTGCCACATTTTATGTTTTAACAAGAGTAATTGTTTCTATGACGAACGATAACTGCCGCACATTCAAACAGAATCAAATTTTGTTTTGCATACATTCTTAAATTGTAGAGAGCTCAAGGCCTGTTGATTCTGGTGAAGATCGGTTAAGGGAAAGGGATAGTTTACCTGCAACATTTTATATTGTAACAAGAGAAATATTTTCATGACGAACGATAACTGCCGTAAATTCGAACAGAATCAAATAATTTTTTACATATGTTCGTGAGTTGTAGAGGACTCAAGGCCTGTTGATTTTGGTGAAGATCGGTTACGGGGAAAGGGTAGTTTACCAGAAACATTTTTTGTTGTAACAAGAGTAAAGTACTTAATTTTGATAAATAAAGTATCCTGATAAGATCTTAATAATCCACTGTAGAAACGTAGATGAAATATCTTTAGTAGAGGGAAAATGGGGGTTCTGACCAACAAAGGATGCCGCCGTTCCCACGGTCTAGATCAAAGAGATGCCGCCGTTCCCACGGTCCAAGATTTTTTCCCACGCTCTCCCCACCACCGCTGGACCACAGCATCCCAAAGGACCGCGAATTTCCGCGAATAAATTTTTTTATTTTTTTTAATTTGATATTTTTATTTTTTTAATTAAATTGATTTGCATATCCGCGAATATATGCCGCCTTTCGCGAGCCTAAATCACTTTCACTTTCTAATTTCCGCGAATATAATTTTTTATATGCCGCCTTTCGCGAGCCTAGATCACTTTCACTTTCTACTGGACCACAGCATCCGCGACTTTTTCGCTGATCTGTGTCAAGATCCGCGACTTTTTCGCGTATCTGGACCACAGCATCCGCGAATATAATTTTTTATTTTTTTATATGCCGCCTTTCGCGAGCTTAGATCACTTTCACTTTCTATCATTATAGTGTATATATTAAATATATGAACAGGGTTACCAACCTTGCATGAGTTCAAATTTGTTATAATGTATATTAAATCTATATGATCAGGTTTACCAACCTATGTATGGGTTCAAACTTGATATGTGTGTGTATTATAGTGTATATTAAAATATATGATCAGGGTTACCAACCTTGCATGAGTTCAAATTTGTTATAATGTATATTAAATCTATATGATCAGGTTTACCAACCTATGTATGGGTTCAAACTCGATATGTGTGTGTATTATAGTGTATATTAAAATATATGATCAGGGTTACCAATCCTGCATTATTGTGTGTGTGTATAGAACAGATCTACCAACATTTTTCTTCGGTGGGAAATTCAAACTATATTATAGTAAATTGTTGACGACGACTTCGATATCAACTCTCTCTCCCCTCCTCTCTCTTTGTCTCTAGACACAGTTGTCATCAGTTTTACATAAGCGTCGTGCTACTTATGGATTATTGTAATTAGCGATACTAAAATGTAATCACCAGGAAATACATAACGCTTCGTGTGAAGCGTTTTGTAGAGCAGATTCAACTGTGGAAGGTTTCATACCGTTTCTCCTCTCTCTCTCTCTCTCTCTCTCGCTCGCAGACGTCGGAAGCAATTCCTAGTTTATAATGTAATTACCTGTGCGTGTATGTCTCTCTTTACTCGACAAATATTAACGCCCTCTCTCTCTCGCAGACGTCGGAAGCAATTCCTAGTTTATAATGTAATTACCTATGCGTGTATGTCTCTCTTTAGCATAAAAAAAAAATCTCCTTGAAATAAGGTATTTTCAAAAGTTTTGTGTACTCTCTAGACACAGTTGTCATCAGTTTTACATAAGCGTCGTGCTACTTATGGATTATTGTAATTAGCGATACTAAAATGTAATCACCAGGAAATATATATTTATCACCTATCTCGTGGCGTCCTTTTTTGACACATGACAGTCATTGACTACGATTTAGAAATTAATATACTACCAAGTCTGTGTGTGTGGTAAAGTGTTACGCATAAAAAAATCTCCTTGAAATAAGGTATTTTCAAAAGTTTTTGTGTACACACACACATTGTATAATAATTTTCGTAATTGTAAGATACAACCTGCAAATTATTAAAATGTCTCTCTCACACATTTCTGATTACTATAGAAATAATTGGATGCATATTCGAAGATTTCCCTTATTCAAACGATTTGTATGTGTGTACACGAACTTAAATACAGACGATTGTAATTTTAAAAATTCATTTTTTGCATTAAATATATATCGTAAACAATGAAATAATAATATTTCGTCATTGTAAGATTTTAATAAAACAATTATCAGTTTAAATAATAATTTTCATGATTGTAAGATACAACCTACAAATTATTAAAATGTCTCTCTCACACACATTTCTGATTACTATACAAATAATTGCATGCATATTCGGAGTACGTTGACACCGAAACAAGTCTATGCACACACACACACACACAACGATACTGAATTAGATATAGTTATTATTCGCTAAATTAAACCAGAGGTCATTAACCTTGTGTACAACGTCCCACATTCTAATTTCACACCTGCTAGTCATTAGCAGTGATTAGGATTATAAAGTATTTACTCTAAAAACGGACAACTCTACTTTCTAATTTGACACCTGTCAAGCATTAACACCGCTTACAGTAATTACTCTAAAAACGGACACACACACACACACACACACACACACACACACACACACACACACACACACACACACGTGCTTTCCCCACTACAGAGTACACTATATATACGCTAAGTAAGTTAGCGGCAATTTCTTATTTGTCGACTTGTACTGCACGTATTACGTGTCTTTCAGTATACACATCTTCTTTTGAAAGACTGTTTGTACGTCTTCAGTGTAGACAACGCACATACTAGTTTGGCTGATACTGTACGTGTCTTCCAGTATACACATCTTCTTTTGGTAAGTGTATAGATTTTATTTAAACGTAAAAATTATCAAGTGCATTATTTATTGAATTTATTACATGTGTGTGTGTGTACACGTGTGTGTATGATCAAATTACAATTTCTGAAAATATATTCTTACTGTATTTTTATAGTGGCAATTTCTCACCAACGTGTGCTGATACATCGTGAAATCTCTACATCTGTTTTTTAATAGTTGAAAGACTGTTTGTACGCCTGTAGACAACTAGACTCTAGACTGTAGACAACGCACATACTAGTTTTTTGGTAAGTTGTACAGATTTTATTTAATTTTAATGTATGTGCAGATTTTTATTTAAACGTAAAAATTATTTGCATTATCAAGCGTGTTATTGAATTTAATACATGTGTGTGTGTGTGTGTGTGTATGATCAAATTATTATGTCTGTTACAAATTGTCTGAAAATTGCTTTAAACAAACGTTTTTAATGTAAAAAATTTAGAAAGTAGGTCACAGCGTATGATGACATTTATATCTCTCTCTCTAATTCTGTTGTGGACATACATAGCTGTAAGCAGTGACTATCTCCTTATGAATGCGGAATGTAGACTTTCCTAAAATTATTTGCATTAAAACATTATCAAACGCATTATTGAATTTAATACATGTGTGTGTGCGCGTGTATGTGTATGATCAAATTATTATGGAGTGGGTTATACAAATAATAATAAAGTGTGTGTAATATATATATATATATATATATATATACATTTATTAAAATACATACACACAGCTCCAAGATTATATTAAACAGTTTTACAATTAAAAATACATACACAGCTCCAAGATTATATTGTTACAAGTATGAAAATATATCTAAACTAATATTTACAATTTAAAAAAAAAAACATACACAGTTCCAAGATTATACTGTTACAAGTATTAAAATATATCTAAACTAGTTTTACAATTAAAAATACATACACACACACATAGCTCCAATATTATAATGTTACAAATATGATGAAAATATATATATTTAAAACTAGTATTTACAAAATATGTATAAAATAAGACTTAAACACGTCTATGTACTGTGTTGGACAATGGTGTATATTCTACAAGCGAATCATGTAGTATCATACAGTAGGCGGTTGTCTGTCTAGGAAAATTCATTGACGATTCAAATTCTAAACGTACATCAACTACTGAATACTTAAGTGTATCGTCTTGCTTGCTACAATCGAAAACAACCAGCGGGGCTTTTGATTTGAATAATTCCGGTGTCAGTACTGGGCTACCGTCTAAACGGTGGTAATACGAACTTTGAAAACTGCTGTACATATTGTACAATAATGCAAAACGGTCTTTCCCAATATCCAAGTTTAAATTATCGTAAGGATAATACTTGTCGTTTAGAAACAGTCTCGCATTGATCACGTTACAGTGATCAAATTCATCAGCGTGTGCTGTCAGTACATTTTTTCTTGCTATCTGAAACGCTAACACAACAAAGCGTGGTTTTTCCAGCTGACTCGAGGTCTTGACAATCCAATTCTGCCTTTTAGTCTGTGGTAAGGCAGGATACTCGTGCAACTCCCAGGTCCTAAAAGGCATAGTTATCGGGTGGTCTTTCTCTATGAGTCGTAACAATGGTAATCTGTACACATTAGCTACATGTACATAAGGCATTTTCCAGTAAACTTTATCTAGTTCAAGAACACAATTAGCAGTCGTTTGTCCGCTTACTAAAACCATAGCATTTATGTCGGTAGAAGCGCGTAGGAGTATAAGTTCTTGTTTCACGTTCAGCACGATGCGTGTATAGTCTTCTGCGAATCCCATTAGCATTTTCAGTGGTATACAAAAATTGAATTCGCCGTCATCATTCACTTTTAATATGTTCGTGGTCGGTGCCACCCAACCTGCGTTTTCCATTGCGTTACGTGCGTTGTTGTTGAGTGATAGAAAAGTTTTAATAGTTGACGTAACACCGACGTTTCTGGTATGATCCACTACCACGCCGGCCAACTCGTAACGAATCTCTTCAAAGAGAAATGCTATAGCATTGTTCACCAGTTCCACATTCAGTGCAGTATCTGCAGCCGCACTAGGGTTTTTTTTAACCAACTTGCCTTCGATGTAGAGGAAACTTTCTGACGGCAGTGTAAAGACGTCCTGTTGTTGTATTGGCACACGTATTTCATCATTGTTTCCATATCTTGTTGTTGCGTACGGTGCGTGTGAGTGAAATGAAAAGTGTGTGATACTGTCTTCAAAGAACGGTTGCTGCTCCACTGATAATATTCCACTCGCCATGTTACTTGTTTACAACAACAAAACCCAGTGAAATCAGGAAACGGCGGTTAACTGATGTTAATCGTTTCAGTTTCGAACGAGTACTGATGCGTTTCCTAACTGATCTTTCTTCTTCTTTTATTACTGACGACGACTGTGGTAGCAGCGGTGGCGAAGAAACAAAGTACAAGCCCATGTCTATAGTCGTTTTAGATGTAAACGCACAGTGATGACTTCTCCGCGAAAATCTATTACGTCACCGTCCTGATCGTGTAAAGATAATGTTATGTTGTCCAAACGACTCACATTCACAGGTAGGTATATGACGTTTGTAGGCGATTCAATTATTTTGAATCCTGGTTCGACTGACGGATAGAACGAGTGCAGTGTGTGCTCGGTTTTACCGTTCTTGTATGATCCTTGCGCTATATTACACCTTATCAGTATACTGTTCACTTTTATAATGTTAACTGTGGCGTCAGACGTGTGAGTTTTATTCGCTTCAAGCAGACGCTTTCCCTTGAAACCCAACATATCACGATACCGTACACTGTTTGTTGAAAGTCAATATCCAGTGCACAAGTCAGCTCACATTTCAGTGTATTGTTGTTAGGACGTAGACTAATCTTTGAGTCTCCTAACCGCTTTTTGAGGAAGGCTTCTATGTCACCGATTTCATAAGCACCTGTAGGTAAAGTTATCAAGTCCCACGTTGTTCCGTCTCGTAGTACTGGAAACACGTTGTTTTTTCCTTCAATCACGTTCGGTATACTGTTGTATGTAGTAAAGTCCAATAGACCTACATACCATTCGCCGTTTGTTAGTTCGAGAGGCGGGAAAAAGTCACATACAAGAGCAGCAGCATTCGTACCTGTTAAGGTGACCGACAGCGAAGACATCTTGTCGCTTACTGATCACTCACGCGTTAAGAAGTCCAAACATAAATGCCCGCAGATGACTGTGTGTGGTGGCTGTTCACGTTCGTAATTGTAGTAAATGTCAGTGTCGGTTCCAAAATACTGGGTCAGCTCAAGAGGTGGCTGCATATTACCATACGCATCATAGTAGTAAATTTGTTTGTTTCGCTTCTTGTAGCAAACCCAGTGCGTACCAGGTCCTTCTGCACTGTCTAGATTAACAACTGCACTCTCATTCTTCCATGGTCGTGTGTGTGGTAAAGTGTTACGCATAAAAACTCCTCTGAAATAAGGTATTTTCAAAAGTTTTGCGTACACATACAAATCACTGTCAGACAATGCACGCACTGGTATGCAAATTAGTTTTTTTGTCTGTAAGGACGTAGGTATAGACCTGACGCTATTTTTTTATTGTTACGTTTATGTCTTGGGACTGTTTTGCGTTTGCAGGTCGTTTTGCGTTTGTTCACGGATTGACGTTTAATTCCTGAACCCTTCTTCTTCTTGTTTTTTCTGCAACCACTACGCGAGCTCCCTCCACCCACTGCCGATTTCGCCTTCATCGCTGCCGCTACGGCCGCCGCGTACGCTCTTTCGCTGATGCCTGAATTCAAAGCTTTCACTCGATCCCACGCCTTGCCGGCTAGCACACGATCCGCTACGCGTCTTCGTTCGTTGTCCTTGTACTTAGCGTAAGCGATATCGTGTTCGCGACAGGCTTCGTCCAACTCGTTGATTCCGCGCTCGCCACGTGCCAATCTCTCTTTGAGTTTTGTTCCAGGTCCACAGAATCGGTAGCCCGGTAGGTGTAATTCTACTGGTAATGCGTCCACCGCCCGATTAATCAAAGTAGGTACTGACGAAACGATAGCGGGCACAGTGTTTTTAAGTATTTTTCCAATTACACCACGCCCCATTCTTCTTTTCTTACGAAGTACGTGCATTCTTGTAAACAGATCTCCAATCCTTGATTTCCGTTTCCGTATCGAGAACGTCTATTAAACGCCCCACCTCTTCAATATATTCAGACAGGACTGAACGCTGTGTCGTGCTGTCTTGATATTTATAGACAAACTTTATTAGATTGATTATATGAGCGTGAAATACCTGAGTGACCTTGTACAATTCGGTCTTTATATGTAATTTTAATTCATGCATTTGTCGTACAGTGACTGCGTCTTTGTCATTGACACCGTTCGCTATATTCGTAATTTTTCTTCCGGCAGCGTAGAAAGTATCGTTTTGCAAACTGATTGTGTGTGCATGTAAAAATTCCAAATTCACTGCGTCTTTGAAGTCAACAGGCGCTTGCACACGCGTTAGTCGACAGTCATTAACGATTACGTTACCTGCACGATCTTTTTTCAAACTCTTCTCGTCTACGTATCGTTTTGTGGCTGCATCTCTTGATTTAAGCGGATCGTTTAGCCTTATTATTCGATGATCTTTTGCGTCTACGGTAGCGTTGTCGTCGTTCTTGTACTGTAAGCATGTGTCCTTTACGTACTGTAAAGAAACAACATCATGCAACTCTTCAGGATCACCCAAGTTGCATATCTTTTTGTTTTTCACATCAAAGTGACCGTCGTTAGTCACTCCTAAACCGATATCCTCACGCAGACTTCGATGAGTTTCTTTTCGCACTCTTACAGCGCTGTCGTGTCTACCGAACTTGTCTACACTCATATTTATGAAGAAGAACTGATGGTTATAGAACGGTGCGTCTGCTTTTATATGATAATGCCAGTTTCACGTAATTCTTCCAATATCGAAACGATTTCATTCCTATGACCAGTATGGCCGCTATTTTGAGACGCCATTAACAGTCTCAATCTATTAACCAACTCGTTAGGATCATCCCAATGCACGTAATCGATTGCAGTGTTCGGTTTCATCTCCATATAGCCACTCCCTGTACGTTTTCGTGCAAACAATTTAGATATTACTAGTCGGTACTTGACGCCACTGTTACTGTTTATTCGCGTATTGTGTTTATATTTTTGTTTGTGTCCGTTGGTTGCTAGTAGTATAGACTTATATTTCCTCATATCATCATTATTGTATTTTTTCGGTAGTTTCATAAACAAAAGTTCATACAGACCAGGTGTACCCTCGTAAATTTTTCCTTTGACATGAAAGTTGTCGTTATCATCGATTTTTACATTTGAATCACCTATCATAAATTTACCACCTTCGTATCGAACACCATACATGCGATCTATAATCCGTTTACAGTCCGCCGATTCACACAAACGCATATATTTATTTGCTAATGAATCCTCGCTGAAATGTGAAGCGTTAGGGTTCCAGGCGTCCTCTTCACCGAAATGAGAAGCGTTATGACTCTGCATACCACTTTCGTTTTCTGTTATTACGTGTTGTGTAGGCTCTTCTTGTTTTATCTGCTCCTCCTCCTCCTCCTCCTCCTCCATCATGTCACCACTTAACTTTCGTGAAATAACTTCTAACGGTTCCAGAATCGGTCTGTAATTTTTTCTAAACGCCTCGTCGCTTTCTCTGATACCGTGTTGTAATGCATGATATTTTTTCCTTATGTTGTCGCTTATCGTGTCTATATCATACGCGAGTCGTTCCTCCTTATTCATTGCCATCGTGTGTTAGCAAGAGGACTGATTACATTACTACAGTGCAACCACTTTTATACTTCGTCGGAAACAATTATGAATCGATCAAAGCCGATTCTATATCTACCTTCATTTATTGACGAGTCTTTGTCTATGACTAGAAATCCATAACGATCCTTCCACGCTTCCATGCAGACGTCTTTGAAAGCATCATATTTCATATCTATGTTAACGTGATCATTGTATGCATGTCGTAAATTTAGATCGTCTTGTTTGAACAATATCAACAAGTTAGCGTTGTCACGTACCAATTGTTTCGGTATCTGGCTATATGTCTGGCATAGATAGAATGTGTCCACACCGCTATGTCTCCCCATAGCAAAATACTTTCGAATATTGTTTTGTCTTTCACACGATACGTCATCGAATACGATAACAGAGTCGAGACCAGTGATTTCACTCGGTAGCGGGACTTCTTCGTTCTCGCTGTATGCATGATAACCTAAACCTTCATCAGCGAGTGATTTCATCACTGTTTCTAGCATTCTGTATTTTGGTTGAAATAATGATTTTGAAAACACGTATACGTTGCGGAAACGTAGTCCGTTGGCATCAAACAGTAGGTTGAATAGCACATTGGATTTCCCACAGGAACTTGGGCCTGTAACGATACAGCGAATACTGTTCGGTAATAGCGGGCCATGTTTACGCTTAGCACTACCTTCGTCACCAGCCAAAAAGTCCATATCCTTTATTGGTAATTTGTTTGCTTGCTGTACAATCTTCATCTTTGTGAATACCGAAAGCATACTGTTTTCATCACGTGCTGTCACCTTTTTTATATTAGATCTTTCTTATGTATCCACGCATCGTGTTTACCATCGAAACCGAGCCAACGAACACGCACTCTGTCACCTTTGCGTTGTAACACCTTTTCCACTAGGTATACGTCGCCGACTTTGGACTTACTAATCTCGTGCTCGTAAAAACCACCTTTCAACACTTTGTTTAGATGATCTTTTAGCAGATAAGTGACGGGGATAGTAGTGGATTGTACTTTATCCACAGTGAATATTTCGTTAGTCCAATTCGGCGTATAACCTTTGGCGAACGTCATTTTGTGCTTACTTATACGAACACGGTCACCGACTTTAAATTTGGGTGGTTTCGTTGGACTGATTTTAGGCGCTGTGTTCTTCCTTATTCGTTCCAACACTATATGTTCGTTGGCGTCATTCACTTCACTCGGTTTCATACCAATGGTTCTGTGTGTTGTATTGTTGTACGATTTCAGTAATGTAGGTAGTAGATCCAACCAGCGGTAGTGTCCTTGTTCACTGAAAGCTCGATACATGTGTGTCTTCAGTGTGCGATTAAAACGTTCCACTATGGAAGCTTTTTTCTCACTGTAGGTTGAGTAATGTTTCACATTATACTTTTTTAGTAACGCTTGTACTGTGCTGTTGTAATACTCCTTCCCGTTGTCTGTCTGTAAATATTTCATTCGATTAGCAGTTAGTATAGGCTCTAGTGCATGCTTTACTTCTTTTCCTGTCTTTGTTTTCAATGGTACAGCGTACGCGTACTTGCTAAACGCATTGATCACTGTCATCATGTACTTGTACCCTTTGTTCACTCGAGCGTATGGTATCATCTCCACAAGATCCGCCTGGTACAAGTCGTGTAGACCCTTCAATTCAACCGCGCGCCTAACGAAATTCCTTCTCGCTGCTCTGTGTAGCTCTAGAGCTATAGTCTTGCGTGCGTTGTTCATGGTTTAAGATACACTAACATAATACCGGCGTTAAAAATACTATATATATCTATAACAGTTTCTTTGTTTTTCAGTATTCATTCACACATCTGAATATCGCCATGGCTGACCTTCAACAGAATCCAGAACAACATCAGCAGGAACAGGGACATCCTCAACAAGGTAAAAATTTTTTTAAATACCAATTGTCTCTCTCTATAATTATGTAGCAAACCAAATTTGTTTGATATGAATTAACTCTGTCTAACCTGTAAAAGATAGTCTCTTGACGTTGTTTAGAAATTGATATGACGGAGAAAAGTTTTTATGTTCTGACGTAGGTTTGTCACCTTCTCCCCAATGTATTGTCTCTTGACATCGTTTAGAAATTGACATGACGGAGAAAATTTTTCATGTTCCACCATAGGTATGTCACCTTCTCTCCAATGAACTAATTCAATTCCGCAACAAAAGCATTTAACTCTATCGTCTATGAATGACATACTATGTCCACAAACATCATAATTTAGCGGATAGTAGTAAAACCCAGCAAACGCTAACTCGTCGGGACTGACAAACGTCACTTCCCAATACTTGAACGATTTTCTTCTTTCACTTTCAATGCTAAAATCATGAGTAGCTGCCATCTTCACAGTTTGCAATAAACTAACGTATTACTAACGTGTACTATCTATTTATTTACCACAAACATGAATTTGTGTGTGTTATTCATCATTCCTATTAGCTAATACATGTGTTTCTATTGTTTCAGATATGACACGATTTTATATCGTGCGAAACAGTAGTATTAGAGGATGTCTCACAACTTTTAATTATCTACCTGTGTACACAGAAGAAGAAGATCAAGATATAGTACCGTTAATGACCGAGGTGCGACCTTTATTGTGCAAGGATATTCTGGCAGAACAAGCACGTTTACGCAGTATCAAATGGCATATTGCGTGCAGGATACGTTTCACTAAAACTGTGTTAGATGGTGACAGCGGCGAAGAAAAAGAGGTAACCAAAGACGCCGTCTTCCACGGACGTTGTCGTACGTTGCTCACAGACGACAACGACGAGTTGAACTGTCTACTCGATGAATCCTACGATAAAATCATGAATAGCATATCCAATTTTACCCGTGACGGGAGCGGATGGTCGGTGGATGCTGTACTGAAGCTGGAACTAGTTGTTGGACGGTACCGACCTCTAGCAGCATCCTCCTACCTTCCAACCCCGCGAAAACTTGCACTCACCAAGGCAGTAGTCAACATCAATAACTCCCAAGATGAAATGTGTTTTCTATGGTCCGTACTAGCCCACATACACCCTCAAGTAAGAGATAAAGAACGTGTTTCAAACTACATCTTATTCAAAAACACAATAAATATGTCCGGTATCGAGTACCCTGTTTCTATAAACTCACTTTCTAAATTTGAAGCACAGAATCCCAACATTTCTATAAACGTTTTCGGCTATGATATAGAAGACAATATCAGAAACGAATCAAAAAATGAGGTTTATCCGTTAAGAATTACTCCCAATAAGGACAGATTACATCATGTTAATCTTTTACTTCTGTCCGATACAAATAGCCGAAAACATTACTGTCTTATCAGTAACATAAGTAGATTATTATCATCCCTTACAAAACACAAAGAAAAATCATTTTACTGCGACTACTGCCTGCATCGTTTCACCACAGAACATGGTCTGTCCGATCATCTCCCCTACTGCACACCTCACGGCGAGCAGAAAACCAAAATGCCTACAGAGGAGGAGAAGTTTATGTCATTTAAAAATTACGCGCACTGTCTTAAAGTACCCTTTACCGTCTACGCCGACTTTGAGTCCCTTATCACTCCGCTTCAATCGTGTTCACCTGGTAACAACGTCCCGACGACAGTGCACGAGTTAGGTGAATTCTACTCAGTTGATAGCAACGGTGCCCGTCAGAAAATAACTTCTCCTCCTGTATCGTCCACATCATACGAAGCGATGCATATTCCGTCAGGTTTCTCCTATGCTATCGTCGATCATACACACAGACTCTGGAGAGAGGCTAAAGTTTATCGAGGTGAAAACGTTGTAGACACTTTCTTCTCGTGGTTGATGAAAGACGCCGAGGATATGATGAAGGTAGTACGACATAACGTACAAATAATTATGTCCGATGATGACAATGTTGCGTTCACTAACGCCACCGTTTGTCATTTGTGTGAGCGCCCTTTGACAGACGATGACAAGGTACGCAATCATTGTCATCTTACGGGGAAATTCTTGGGAGCAGCCCACAATAGCTGTAATCTAAGCTACAAGATGCCTCGTCATATCCCCGTCTTCTTTCACAACCTTCGTGGCTACGACTGTCACCATTTAATGCAGGGTTTAGGAAAATATAAGGACCAACACGTATCCTGCATTGCAACATCCAGTGAGCGTTACGTGTCGTTCTCCCTAGGTCCCTTGCGTTTCGTAGACTCCTTTCAATTTCTTAATCGCTCTCTGGACACACTCGTTACCAATCTGTCCACGTCCGGGAGCCAATTTCCTTTGCTCAGAGAGGAAATGCTTAGACGGGGTTTCGACGAACAGACCAATCTGCTCGTACGCAAGGGAGTATACCCTTACGAGTACGTTGACAGCATTGATCGGTTCAACGAATCAAGTCTACCCGCTCGTGAACACTTTGATAACCGGTTGTTGGAATCGACTATTTCGAACGCAGATTACGAGCACGCACAAAACGTGTGGAGTGCATTCAATCTGCGTACGTTTGGAGATTACCACGATTTGTATTTGTTGACAGACGTAATGCTGCTGGCCGATGTCTTTGAAAGTTTCCGAGACATGGCCTTACGCGATTACTGCTTGGACCCGTGTCATTTTTACTCGCTTCCCGGACTCGCTTGGAACGCGATGCTAAAAATGACAGGGGTCGAATTAGAGCTGTTAACAGAGATAAATCTGCATCTGTTCCTTGAGTCTGGGGTCCGCGGAGGCTGCGCGATGATATCCAACCGTCACGCAGTCGCTAACAATCCTCTGATTCCAGATCAGTACGATGTATCGAAACCGACCTCCTTCATTCTGTATACAGACTGTAATAATTTATACGGTGCAGCCATGTCGCAACCACTCCCTTACGCAGACTTCCGATGGCTCGATCGTAACGAAATCGAGTCCTTGGACGTACGTAATGTGAGTGATGATTCCGACATCGGGTACATCCTCGAAGTCGACCTACACTATCCCGATACCTTACACGACCTGCATTCCGACTACCCACTTGCACCTGTGCGCCAGCACGTAACACCCGATATCCTTTCTCCCTTTTCCAAACGTTTACACGAGAGTATATACAGATCATCGTATAACGAATCAGGGTCATCCGTAGAGAAGTTGTTAACAACTTTGGAGGACAAACAAAATTACGTTCTCCATTATCGAAATTTGAAATTGTATTTAAGTCTTGGCTTAGAGCTGAAAGCGACTCATAGGGTGTTGTGTTTTAAGCAAAGCGCTTGGTTGAAACCGTTTATCGATTTCAACACCCGCAAGAGGCAAACAGCCGTCAACAGCTTTGAAAAAGACCTTTTCAAACTGATGAACAACGCCGTATACGGTAAGTCGCTGGAGAACGTACGGAAACATATAGACTTTGAACTAGTCTCGAATGAACGACGGCTTCAAAAACTAGTTTCCACACCTAGGCTAAAACGTATGATTCGTTATACGAACGATCTGGTGGGGCTCTCACTCCGTAAAAAATCCATTGTTCTTTCCCGTCCCGTGTATGTCGGCTTCACGGTGCTTGACGTTAGCAAAACGATAATGTACGACTTTCATTATCGTTATGCTGTCGCCAAGTACGGCCGCAACGTTAAATTATTAATGACAGATACAGACAGTCTGATGTATAGCATTCAAACATCAGACTTGTATGCAGACATGAAGAAGGACCTACACGTTTTTGACACATCGGATTACCCTACGTCTCATCCTTGTTATAGCCTTAAGAACAAAAAGGTTGTCGGCCTGTTCAAGGATGAAACGTGTGGTCGTCCTATTAGAGAATTCGTGGGTCTCCGAGCGAAATGTTATTCGTTCCTTGTGGCCCACGAAGATCCCACCCAAGAGTGTCAAAAACGTGTATGTAAAGGTGTGCCTCGAGTTGCAATTAAGAGGAGTCTGCGACACGATATGTATCGCAAGTGTCTCACTGATCATTGTCAGTTTTCTACCAGTGCGCTTTGTTTACGTAGCGATCATCATACGCTGTACACGATGCGTGTAAATAAGCAAGCGTTGTCACCGTATGATGATAAGCGTTATATATTAGACAATGGTCATGATACGCTTGCATACGGTCATTATCGGATACGACAACGCATCAACATGGAGAACGACGACGACGACACCTCCCCACCTACTAAAAAAATTTGTCTCCATGTATAGTAACCCTCCTCAACACTTGTTTCTTTCGTCAGTTGATGTCTCTCGGTGCTTCAGTCCAGACGTCTGTAAACGTAAGTTCACATATTAATATCGCAACGATATTTGTATGTTTAAACATAATATATATAGAGTTTGTAATGTGTGTGGTTTCTTTGTCTTACAGTATTATGGATAACACTGCGGTTATAATCGACTTCCAGTGCTTTTTCGACGACAACGGAAAATATATTGTGAAGGAACTGTCAATCATGGACGTTCTGAGATTTGCTGGTAGACATTGGATTTTGACACCGCCTGCTACATCCGTTACGAATCCCAAATACGTTAGGACAAACCACTGGTTAACAACAAATTATCATAGACTTAGATGGAGCGAAGGAGAGACACCATACGACAATCTTGTTTCATTGTTAACATCACATACACGTATATATAAATATGTGTTTGTGAAGGGTTTTGAGAAAAAACGTTTTTTGCAATCAAAGATAATACACAATAATATCATCAATCTCGATGACTTTGGTTGTCCTAAAAACATACCGTATATAATTCATGGAACAGAATGTCTTAGACATTTCAATTCTTCTGACCGTTGTGCCAACTATAAGGTGCATGCTATTCGGGAATGGATGATTCATGATTTTTGCTTTAAACAAACATTTTTAATGTAACAAATTTAGAAAGTAGGTCACCGCGAATGATGACATTTATATCTCTCTCTCATTCTGTTGTGGACATGTACATACATGCATGGCTGTAAGCAGTGACTATTTTCTTATGAAAATGGACTTTCCTAATGACATTGTTATATTTTTGGTGTCTCTAATTTCGTCTGTGGGACATGTTCATACATGCAAATGAAAGTGGGACACCGACGTTACCACCACCACCACCACTATCACATTCTACTGTCCTTTTGTGACGAATATTCTTTCATTGTTTGGTTCTCTCTGGTTTGATACAGACGTGTTCACTAGTGTCTTCTAATAATGTCGTTTCTTGTAAAGTTTAATGCTGTAAGTGCTATCGAGTACAAACGATGTTCAGAATTGACAGTGAATAAAAAATATCCCATCATGGTCTTAACAAATGTGGACACAAAATATGGGAACTCTGTGCTTGCTACGTTGGAGGATGGCGACCGTCAGTATCGTGTCTATCTTCCCAAGAGGTATGCAGGTGTCTTCACGAATGAGGAGCTCAGACATATCAAACCTAAAGAACTACATTTAGTGTATCGAGGGACGAGAAATCAAACAACACAAGTAGAGATTGAGTCCTAACGTCGTAAGTAGCAATCGTGTTAACAAACAATTTATTGATGTGTGTGCGTGTGTGTAGTTTCAACTCTCTGTACTTAACACTTTAATAATTGAATTTGTATGTACATGATAAATGTATCATTGATTCTACAAGTTTCGTTGAATAATAGTTGGTTCGATTAGAAATTATTTGAAAGTACATTAACTTATGCAATAAATGTATCATTGATTCTAAGTAGTATTTACAAATTTCCAGTGAATAATATTTGGTTTGGTTTGATTAGAAATTATTTGAAAGTACATTAACTTATGAAAAATGACATATACTTGAAAAAGTTTACTTACTTAACGCATTTGATTCTTTCCACTAACTGTGTGTGTGTGTGTGTGTGTGTGCATGTGATAATTGAATATTATCGTATCAGTGATTCTAATATCGACTGTATTGTTATGTTACAGATAAACTTCCTTGTGAACTGTATCTACAGCCGTGAAATTATTATTTTAAAATCTTACAATGTCAAAAATTATTATTAATATTTATTTTGTATATAACAATGTTTGTTTGTGATATATGTATATTTAATCAATGTAAAATGTATTTTGAATAATTGTATTATAACGGTTTGTAAACTATATTTTAAGTTTGTGTACAGTGCTGTAAATATATATTTGATCATTTAAAACAATATTATTATTAATATTTTATATATATATATATAACAATGTTTGTGATATATATATATTTAATCAATAATTGTATTATATCGGTTTGTAAACTATATATTTTATGTTTGTGTACAGTGTTGTAAATATATATATTTAATTATTTAAAACAAATTATGGTTTATTTTAATTTATTTCGTTATAAACCTTCGAATATGCATCCAATTATTTGTATAGTAATCAGAAATGTGTGAGAGAGACATTTTAATAATTTGCAGGTTGTATCTTACAATTACGAAAATTATTATACAATGTGTGTGTACACAAAACTTTTGAAAATACCTTATTTCAGGGAGATTTTTTTATGCGTAACACTTTACCACACACACAGACTTGGCAGTATATTAATTTCTAAATCGTAGTCAATGACTGTCATGTGTCAAAAAAGGACGCCACGAGATAGGTGATAAATATATATATTTCCTGGTGATTACATTTTAGTATCGCTAATTACAATAATCCATAAGTAGCACGACGCTTATGTAAAACTGATGACAACTGTGTCTAGAGACAAAGAGAGAGGAGGGGAGAGAGAGTTGATATCGAAGTCGTCGTCAACAATTTACTATAATATAGTTTGAATTTCCCACCGAAGAAAAATGTTGGTAGATCTGTTCTATACACACACACAATAATGCAGGATTGGTAACCCTGATCATATATTTTAATATACACTATAATATACACACATATCGAGTTTGAACCCATACATAGGTTGGTAAACCTGATCATATAGATTTAATATACATTATAACAAATTTGAACTCATGCAAGGTTGGTAACCCTGATCATATATTTTAATATACACTATAATACACACACATATCAAGTTTGAACCCATACATAGGTTGGTAAACCTGATCATATAGATTTAATATACATTATAACAAATTTGAACTCATGCAAGGTTGGTAACCCTGTTCATATATTTAATATATACACTATAATGATAGAAAGTGAAAGTGATCTAAGCTCGCGAAAGGCGGCATATAAAAAAATAAAAAATTATATTCGCGGATGCTGTGGTCCAGATACGCGAAAAAGTCGCGGATCTTGACACAGATCAGCGAAAAAGTCGCGGATGCTGTGGTCTAGTAGAAAGTGAAAGTGATCTAGGCTCGCGAAAGGCGGCATATAAAAAATTATATTCGCGGAAATTAGAAAGTGAAAGTGATTTAGGCTCGCGAAAGGCGGCATATATTCGCGGATATGCAAATCAATTTAATTAAAAAAATAAAAATATCAAATTAAAAAAAATAAAAAAATTTATTCGCGGAAATTCGCGGTCCTTTGGGATGCTGTGGTCCAGCGGTGGTGGGGAGAGCGTGGGAAAAAATCTTGGACCGTGGGAACGGCGGCATCTCTTTGATCTAGACCGTGGGAACGGCGGCATCCTTTGTTGGTCAGAACCCCCAGTTTCCCTCTACTATCTTTAAATGAAGAGGGTAGTTGAACGGGGTGGGGGTAATTTTCTATAAACGAAAATTATAGTTGAAGGGGGAGGGGATAATTTTTTTTATATATGTACTACGTTATCGGCAAGAAAGAAGTAGTTAGTGGTTAAAATTCCTTCCCGTCCTGTTTGGCCGTGGACCAATGTTTTCTGCAAAACCAGACGTTTCGGCAGTGCCATCGACTTCCATCATCAGTGAAAATCGAGTGCGATAACGTGAGGTGGTATACGTTAGTGACCACGGTACTGTGATTAAGGCTGAAGCAATAAGTAGAAAGAAGTAGTTCCTATCGAAATATTTCATTTCGAAAATGATTTTAAATATAAATCTTAGAACATGGAAGTCATGTATGGTTCTCCATACCGATATTTAAAGTAGTAATTAAAATAATCGATGATTTATTTTTATTCAATATTATAATTAGTTATTTCATGACACCAACATCTCACTCGTCTATATTAAGGAAAACATTACGTTAATTGTGCAATAATTAGCCTTTACTTAATGCAACGAACACAACACACAAAATCCAAGGACTCAGCCGGTGCGTTACACACAATACCGCTGCGTTGGGTATAAACACAGAAATGTATTCATAATAATAGACTACTGTATTACCTGTAACGTTGCAATAGATAGTTGGATGGATAAGTACATAAATAGGTAGGTAGGCTTATTGATGCTTAGGTATACCGATGGATATATAGATAGATGGATAGATATACAAACAGGTAGATAGATAGATAGACAGACAGGTAGATAGATAAATAGATGAATGGATGGATGGATAGATAGATAGATAGATGGATAGAGTGACAGATGGATAGATAGATAAATGATGCCTTAAGCTTTCACGGCAGTAGAGTACTAAGAGTAGATATAGAGGGGGGGAGAGAGAGAGAGAGAGAGAGAGAGAGAGAGAGCGAGAGAGAGAGAGAGAGAGAGAGAGAGAGAGAGAGAGAGAGAGAGAGAGAGAGAGAGAGAGAGAGAGAGAGAGAGAGAGAGAGAGACAGACAGACAGACGAACATACAGTCATAACATTTTTAAAATATCCCAAATCTCTATCGTAACTTTTGTCAAATTAAATATATGACGGGGGGATTTTATTTAGGATTGAGCCAATATTCGTACGGATGACGAGAGTAAGACGACCAACTCATGAATAGCTAAGCAGAAACTTTATTTCATTGAAGAAAATTTTATTGGCCGGAGGGGGAGGTGGTGGAACCCCTCCCCCAAAGCGCAGCAAGCAGTGAAATTTGAAACTCTTATTATTTGTTGGAGCACATTGTTTAACTTGGCTCGTTAAAAGTTTCATCGTCGTTGCCTCTCCCCCCCCCCCCCCCCGGTGAAAGCAAATTATTAATGCAGCAATCGATATGGAGTGAAATCTTATCACGTCACGAAGAAGAATAGTTTCGCGCACTTTTCACTGGAAACGTTTGGATTTCGACGTGTAACTAAAACCTGGTAAACGCAGCGGTCTTTAACAAAGTAATGTAGAGACACTTTCAACACCTACTTGCGAAAATTAAGTGTAAGTGTACACGATATGTACGTAGGTCTGAAAACGCTTTGTTGCGAGTTCTGAACGATTTAGCGTGATAACACATTATTCCGATTACAACGCTGCCTGCCATTATTTCTCTCATTATAACATAAACATTATACATGCTGTAAAATTATATATTTAGGCTCGGATTTATATAAAATTATATAAGGATGGAATAGCTATAAATAAATTGCAGTAGCTATAAATATCTAGGAACAGCAGTTACACAAGATGGTAGTCTAGATAAAGCGATAAGAGAAATAAAATAACTTGGGAAGAAAATTAATAGCATTGCTGAACAACATATTGTGGGACCAACAAATATCAAAACAAAACAAACATCGTATATACAATGCAATTGTGAAACCAATTACGTCACACGGGTGTGAAATATGGCCAATAACACGAAGAACAGAAAAGTTGTTGGAGGCTACTGAGATGGATTATTGGTGAAGAGCGGCAGGGAGGTCAAAACTGGAAAAATTAAGAAACGTCAGAATCCGGGAGATAATGGGGGTACAGTGCTCTATTGTTGACGACATAAAAACAAAACAGCTAAGATGGTTTGGACATGTGCAAAGAATGCCGGATAATCGACTCCCCAAGCAAATTTTGGGATGGACACCATATGGTCGTAGGCGAAGAGGAAGACCTAGGTTGAGTTGGAGAGAAGGCATCAATCGAGCAATGAGAGACCGGGAATTGGAAGAAGAATCTTGGTTGGATCGAGACCAATGGAGACTAGGGATCGGAAGACGTAGAATAACATTATGAACCGATTTATATATATATATAAATATATATATATAAGGATGGAAAGGATTTCCTGGAAGGATAGACTGACGAATGCTCGGAAGGGTAGGAGAGAAAAAACAGTGTTGGATATCATCAAGAGCAGGAAGAGAACAGTGTATGCGGCAAACACAATGTAATGTGATTGTAGAAACACTGGAGGGGCGATGGAAAGCGGACGGACGAGGAGAGACCACACGATGGACGATACACGGATTCGGTATCAGCGAATGAAGAAACTAGCCCAGGATAGGAGGGAGCATGCCTGTAAAACTTGCCATTGGACAAAAAAAAAAAATATGATGATCGCATAATATCCGTCCTTGAGCGAAGTTAATTTTTTCATAACAATAAAGCTTTCATGCCCGGAATTATTTTCAGTAAAATTATTTTCCATGATGTTGGGGCGTGCTCCTCTTTTTGCGGACTCAAAGCACACCTGGACGACTATACAAGTGCTGCGACGGTTTGGGGTCACATCGTCATTTATTCGCCAGAGGAGCAGGACAGAACACCACTGAGGATGACTGCCGCAGCTGCAGTCGAAACGTTTGGATCTGCCCAACAAAGAGGACCACGGCCCAACAAAGAGGACCACGACCCAACAAAGAGGACCACGGCCCAACAAAGAGGCCCACGGCCCAACAAAGAGGACCACGGCCCAACAGAGCGGAAAATAATTTTGCTGACGAGTTAGCGTTAATTGTAACTTGAACCTGGATTATTACGATTTAGCCTAAAAAGCCGAACTTGGGATTTTAATTTTTCACATGTGTATTTTTGTTTTGACAAAATAATGTTTTTGACGAAAAAAAACCATGGCCTTTAAAGGTAAATATCCAGTGAGCACTAAGATAGTTATAAACAACAGCATCTCAGAACAAGTGAGCCGTTTCATATATCTCGGCTGTGCAGTAAGCTATGAATCTGAATATGATATAAGAGAGAAGATAAATAAATTTAGGAATATATGTGTGGTACGATATATAGAAATCTTAGAAATAAAACGAGATACAGCACAAGGATTAAATTTTATAAGACAACTGCAATACCCACGTTGATTTATGCAAGTGAGGCGTGGGTCATGACAAAAAAAGGAAAGCGGCAAAATGCAGAGTGCTGAAATGCATTTTAGAAATACTTTAAATTATACATTGCAAGATAGAATAAGGAATGAAGATATTACAGCAGAACTCGACGTAAAGAACATAAATGAAATTATTTCAATTTACAGAAGACAATGGTGGGATCGTCTGCAAAGGATGACAGAGAATCGATTGCCGAAAGCGGCACTGAACTATAAAGCCATTGGTAGAAGAGACGTAGGTCGTCCGAGGATGAGGAACAGGTTTATATAACCTAATCCTTGAAGAGGAGAAGAAGAAGAAGAAGAAGACAAAAAACTAGCGCAGGCCGGCAGATTGGTAACTTTCGAGACTAACAAACTCAACGGCTGTGCTGCGGTCGTGGGTTTGCGTCAAGGTCACGACTAGGTCTGCCTGCCTGCCCCCCGCCGCTGAGTACAGCGCTTCTGTCTGACATCCATGGGCTAGATAAGCAACAAAGGTATGTACACTCATACAACATACACGTATACACGTATCTCCCTCTCCGCCGTCCGGCCCGCTCGCGTACGTGGTTACTGTTAAATATAACTCATGTTGAAATAAATGATGACAAATGAAAAGAAGCCGGCTTGAAAGAGAGTAGGAGGACACGTTTTTCCGCTGGTTACGATAAATAGGGACATACCTTTTTACACTTTAACTTAATATTACATGTTGATAACTTCAGTCACAAAGCACATAATGTGAACGAGTTTTAACTTCTTAACATTATTTTTCAAAATGGACATGGATTGTTGTAATAGACTCTACCTAGCTCTAAGAAACAAAATATTGTGAAATTAAATATACCTGCATTTAAAATTTTTCATGTTCTTGCATGTGCTAACCCTGCAACACAAACACACATACATTTATATTCAATGGAAAGGTATTATTAGGCTTCCAAGTCAAACTGTATGTTATTAATTGATTTTTATGAAATTAGTGAATTACGGACAATATTTACCCATTAGTTTTAATTTGTTGGTACGATTTTCATTATACAGTAATATGAGAAAAAAATACTCTAAGAAAACGATATGTGGTTGATACCCCCCCCCAAACGAAATCCTAGATTCGCCTCTCTCTCTCTCTCTCTCTCTCTCTCTCTCTCTCTCTCTCTCTCTCTCTCTCTCTCTCTCTCTCTCTCTCTCACACACACACACACACACACACACACACACACACACACACACACACACACACACACACACACACACACACACACACACACACACACACACACAGCCTACATTTTAGAAACCTAGATACCAGCAATTGCGAGTGGTGCTGTGTTATTATTTGGGAAGGTGTGTGGTGTGTGTACAGTAGTGACAAGAGTCAGAGTTGCGTCAGCCAGGTTAATTACGCTACCCGCCCAGAGCCACACGGTCAAGTGCTACACACACACACACACACACACACACACACACACACACACACACACACTCACACACACACACACACACACACACACTTCTAATTAGTCGTACGTCTTCTCGTGTCAACAGCTTTCTGCCAACACAGACACAGTCGACGGACGGCACAATTTTTTTTTAGTTTTGAAGTATTCGTGAGCGTTTCGTTTTGTTTTATTTTTATTTTTTAGTTCTTTTTATTTTCTTTTGAATTGTTTTTTTTACTTTCATGTTACTTAAGGAAATGGAAGTATTATGGTGATCGTGAAAAAATTGTGTTCCAGATAAGGGCTGATTCTGATTGTACTACCCTCAAAACATAAAGAAAAGTCATTTTCCGAAAACTGTCTGTGTGTAGAATGTTTTCTATGGCGAACGATAACTGCCCCAAAACCAAACGGAATCAAATATTATTTTGCATGTGCCCGAGTTGTAGAAGACTCAAAGCCTATTGATTTTGGTGAAGATCGGTTAAGGGGGAGGGGTAGTTTACATGCGACGTTTTACGCTTTAACAAGAGTATCGTACTTAATTTTGATAAATAAAGTATCCTGAAAAGAACGACATAATAATCCGCTGTAGAAATGTAGATGAAATATGTATACATGTATAGGGTAGTCGAACGGGGAGGGAATAATTTTATATAAATGAAAATGATAGTTGAAGGGGGAGGGGATAATCTTATATAAATGAAAATGATAGCTGAAGGGGGAGGGGATAATTTTATATAAATGAAAATGATAGTTGAAGGGGAAGGGGATAATCTTATATAAATGAAAATTATAGCTGAAGGGGGAGGGGATAATTTTATATAAATGAAAATGATAGTTTAAGGGGGAGGGGATAATTTTATATAAACGAAAATGATAGTTGAAGGGGGAGGGGATAATTTTATATAAATGAAAATGATAGTCGAACGGGGAGGGGATAATTTTATATAAATGAAAATGATAGTTGAAGGGGAGGGGATAATCTTATATAAATGAAAATGATAGTTGAAGGGGAGGGGATAATTTTATATAAATGAAAATGATAGTTGAAGGGGGAGGAGATAATCTTATATAAATTAAAATGATAGTTGAAGGGGGAGTTCCGTACAACAATCCATTTCCGTTGATAGTAACCTCTGTTGATTACACGTTAATGAGGGAGACGCAATGTATAGCTAACAGAGTGTGTTGACACGAGTCGTCTCGTCCCTGTGTTTAATGGGTATCGTCATATGCCAAATTAGAAAGAATCCAAGCGTACAAACACGTGTGTGTGTGTGGCAGAGAGAGATAGAGCGAGAGTTGGAGGAGGTCGTCATCATCATCATCTTCTTCTTAACGGTTTTGGGTTTTAGCTGCCTGTTCCTATTCCACACTCCACCCACCTTTTCTTAGGTCTACCAAGTTTTTTTTTCTGTCTCTAGGGTTCTAATCTTTCGCCATCTTTGGTATTCTACTTTATTCCATTCTGTTGATGTGTTGAATCCATTTTCTCCTATATTCTTTAATCCTTTCATTAATTGCAAAAGTATCTAAATCACTTCTTATCTCTTCGTTTCTTATATGCTTTCTCTAAGTTTGTCTGGCTATTGCGCTTATGGCAGGTAAACGCTCGATTAATCAATCTAGCACTCCAGGCCAGAATCTTTCAGCATTTCGGACTTCCGGCCATCATTGTCTCTGACAATGGTCCACAATTTATTTCGGGCGAATTCCGGGGAATGTGCTTCGCCAACGGTATCCAACATGTAACCACTTCCCCTCAGCCGTCCCACGCGGAGAGATTCAACAGGAATCTTAGGTCTGCTCTGATCGCTTACCACGCAGAGCAACAGAATTGTTGGGACCAGAATCTTAAGTGGTTACAGTTAGCATTCAATACGGCCCTCCATGAGAGTCATAAGGCCGTTCCCTTTGATGTGATGTTTGGATTCTCGCCCACACTTCCATTGGCCAATTTGTGGAAAATTGAAGATCTTATGCCTAATACTCCTGACATTAGGACAGCAGACAGGTGGAAAGAGGCCCGGAAGGATTTGTTTCGTGCGCACGAGCGTGTCCGTGTTCGTTACAATCAGGGGCGAACTCCTAATCCCTTTGAGATTGGGGATTTAGTCTACTGCCAAAGCCACCCGATCAGCTCAGCCATGGACAAAAGAGCCGCCAAGTTGTGTTATCGTTGGTCCGTTCCATACAGCATTCTGAGGTTTGTGTCACCAGTGACGGTGAAGTTGGGAGATCCCAACAATGAGTTAGAGAAGTTGACCACTCACATATCAAAGTTGAAGTTTTGCCATAGGGGATAAGTATGTGAGTGGTGGTAGAAAGGTCCTGGTTAAGGAATTAATTTGGCCCTTGGGTTCTCAGTTTGGGAGGCCTTAGGAGGTCGGGGGCTCTAGTGTGGACACGTTTTCTTGTCTTTCTTCTTCTTCTTCTTCGTCTGTCTCTCGTCTCTGTATGCTGACCCTGATCAAGTCAGCATGCAGTTACCGCACACTTACACACATACACACCCACACAGTTAAGTACATTTCTTCCTTCTTCTTGTTTCGTTTTCCTCTGAGTCTCTGTCTTTCCTGAGAGCGGTCTGTTTTACTAGGCAGCCAAGCGACTGTGGTTGTCATGGTGAAGTAGCCAGGAGGCTGTGGATTGATTTGATTTTTTGGGGCAACCATGTTGTCCTTTTGGGGAGAGGGCTGCCGGGGTTTGAATTTTCCCGGAGTGATTTGAACCATCGGTGGCGCCAAAGCGCGTGGCCGCTGGATGAGACAGCCAACGCAATTAGTAAGGCTGTGTCTGCCCCACATCGACGCGATCTAGTAAGCCGCCAACCGTCACAGCTGATGCGTTGGTGGCCGAAGGTTATAGTTTCGACAATTCGAAACAAGTTGAATTTCTACATCATGTGGGAACGCAGAATACATAGTCCTTTCTCATTTCGTCTCCAACCTTCTGACAGAGTGCTTTGTGGTCTGACGGCAGGGCGGAGTACGTGTTCAGCTTTCAATATGACTTCGTAAAATTCTAAGCGTCTCAGGGTCCCCGTACAGCCGGGAGAGAGGGGAATGCGGAGATGGTGACATCTACAACAGTCACCATCTGCAGAGCAGTGCACCCGGATGCTCCCCAACGCCGTCAGGCCCTGAACCACTTCTCCTACAACACACCAAGGCAGAAAGCTGCCCAGAATGAGATGAGCTCGAGCTTCTCTTCAGGAACCATCACCAATACTCATTGCCACGGCTCTAACTGGTATCCTTCCAGTTCTTCAAAGTACAGGTGGGAGCTTTCCAGTTACTAAACACTCAACAACAACAACTCCACCCGTTTTTTTAAAATCAAGAGTAATTGACGTTATATGTAAATGTAAAGACATGCTCTACACAAGGGGTATCAGAAGCCCAGGTGTTTCTAAAATTAATATTGTAACTAATCTTTGTAAATTTAAATTATGTTAAAAAAAGAACCATATTAGAACTCATTTTTGAAGGATTAAGGCTGAAAGGATGTTATAAAAAAAATAAAAACACTAATAAAAGGTTGTTAATGGTTACATGAGAGTTTTATTGCAAGTCCTGTCATTCTGGGCTCCAGCACATTTTGCGCTCCGTCTAGGTCAAGCGGTCTAGTTTTTTAGATTTTACTTAACGGCCTAAGTGGCCGTTACATAACTGATATGAGAAATTTAACTTCTGCTGTTTGTATCTTCTGTTCATCTTTTTTTTATGCCCCACGTTTCAGAACCATACAGTAGTGTAAGTATTGCCATTGTTTTGTAAAATATAATTTCGTTTCCTTTCCTACATTTATTTCCCAACGTTTTCCAAATCGTTCCACACATTCTTGTGAAATTCATCACTTTATTTTCTATATCTCTAGCTTGATCATAGTAATGTCATGTCCAAGATAGTTGAAATTACTTACTTGTGGAGAGGGTTAACAGGTTAATTAACAAAAAAATCGTTGGCGCTGTGTATACCAAAAGTCGACGCGTTGTATAAGCAAAGAGCTTGATTCATTCTCTATGGCACGCTACGGCGCAGTGTTGGGGCGAATAAATGCGATTTTAAATACAAAAATAAAAGCTTTCCCGACGGCTGTCAGTGTCGTCTCAGGTTCCTAAGGGATAAGGCAGGGATTGAGGGAGAACATGACGGGAATATTGAACGCCGCCACGGCTAATTCAATATTATTTCTCGTTGTCGTCGTAGTAGCAAAATGTTAAAATTGTTCCCACGTGAGACCGGGCGGAGGAGATCCATGGACCAATCAATTACAGTTCGTGCTTAGCAACGTCAGATCGGTGCCAGAGAAATGAAATTAAAAAAAAAATTTAATAAAAAGAATGGAAAAACTTAACTTAATTAGCCGGGTCTTAAATATTGAAAGTGACTTTACTTTTAGAATCGGTACAGTGACCCTATACAGCCGCAAGCTGAAGCTACCGATTCCGTATTAAACATTGTGCTGCGTGGATTTCTGGTGTTTAGTCGGGTAGAATTTAATTTTAACCAGAGACGGTTAAACAATCACAACTTCATCATCATCATCTTCAAGGATTAAACTAAAGATGGTTTGTTCCGGTCTCAAACAAGCAATGATTAGAGCTGGTCACTCCAGCGCTTCCTCTCCGTCCCCTCGGCTTATAGTTCCATAGTTGTTTGGGAATGCGGCAGTCATTCATTCGGCAAAGTCGTTCCCACCAATTCAGCCGATACTGGCCGATCCTGTCGAGTATACTCCTAATATTCAGTTCCTGCCGTATATCTGTATTTTTTTCTATGATCATGGAGAGTATACCCTGCCACGTGCCTGAGAAATCTCATCTCAGCTGCTTGGACGCGACTGGCCTGGCCTTTCGTTAAGTCCAATTCTCAGACCTATAAAGAACTGTGGGAAGGGCCATCACTTTGTAGAATTTTAGCCGTGTTTCTTTACTTGCTGACCTAAGAGTTCGTCTTGTACTAATTATAAATATAATACTATTGACTCGTAACACTAATTTTTAATTTGTAAAAATGTAAAACTTTTACTTTATAGCCCGAACCAGTTTTCGCTTATTACAAGCTTCGTCAGAGGCTGCCGCTAGGAGCGCTGTCCGTCTTGTTCTTGGTGAAGATCGATGGTCTTGGTCTTTCGAAAGATCGATCTTGTGTACCACAAAAACGAGCTACATGCAATAAAGCCTAACTGACAATGACATTTTGAGATAATGGGTTTTAAAGTTTTTAAACTAATATAAGAAATTATATGACACGATGTACAGCGTTTTTTATTCAGTGAGCACGTTATTTTTAATTATGTGTATTGGATCATATTTAGGTTAGATCAAGAATATAATTGAAACTTTGTAAAATACAAATTTAAACAAATTGTTTATTAGGCGATTTTTGCCTTCAGTCAGTTAAAATATTTGTTACTATTTGTTTTTTTTTTAATTACCTTCGTAGCTGCATAAAAAAAAGTTTGAGCGATTTTATTAAAATTTTGATCCAATTTTTGCGTCTTGCGGTCAAAAATTATTTGAAATTTTTAAAAATGAACACTGTTCAGATTGTGGTTATAATTTCCTTTAATTTGATCCCCCCCCCAACATAGGCTTTTGGTATGAGCTTTTTACAATTTTGATTCCCTCACATTTTCGTCTCTCTCTCGCTCTCTCTCTCTCTCTTGCCCCTCTATTTTTGAGGAGATCGATCTCGAAATCAATATGATTCTGTAGGGTGTAAAATTATGGAAACGGATGGCAAGTTTTACGAAAGTCAGTTCGTACGTTCAAAAAGTTGTGAGACATACCCCAAACAGATACACTCTTTCCGTTCTTAGCTTAATCCTCATGTAAACAAACAGGCGTGGCACATCTGAAACGCTATTTGCTGCTTGAATTAGAGGCGCATCACGCTGACAGAAGGAGTACAGATAGGGTACATACAGGGCCGTATTTACCGGAAGTGCTGTCCTGTGCGGCCATAGGGTAACGCCCCCACCCCAAAAAAATTATTTTAAAAATAATTTTAATTAACATTTTTTAAAACTCACCATTACATAATCCTTCTCCGCCGACTTCGCTTTTCCGCGACCGACATCACAAGGCGGTCGAAATCCAAGGCTTGCACCATTTCTGACTCTATATTAAGAATTGTCAAAGCATTTAAGCGCTCCTGCAGCATGGAAGATCGGAGATAATTCTTGACTCTTTTCAACACGGAAAAAGAACGCTCGCCTGAACAATTCGACGCAGGAGTACACAAAAAAATTCTCAGTGCAATGTCAACATTAGGGAATACTCCTTGTAGATCGTCTTCATGGAGAATCTTGCTTAATCTGAGTGGAGACATTTCAACTTGTTCCCTTTTTATTAAATATCCCCGAAGATGAAGACACTCGTTCACAAATTCTTCTTCGAGGTCGTCTTTGTATATTTCCTTCAACTTCTTAGCTTCACTTGCAACTTCTGAAGCTGGTGTATTTCTTAAGTGAGACAAAAATCCGAATTTATCATTAATGATTCTGTATGCTTCTGACCTTCTCTTCAGTTCATATTCCAACTTCGATAATATAGTCAAATAAGTATGATCAACAAATGTTTCTCGGGGAGTTTTTGAACTCGTCTGGAATGATTCCTTATTTTGACTATCGTCATCATCATCATCGAAGAAAATCTTCTTCTTAATTTTACGTTTGCTCACGTCGTAATCGTGAAGACCTGACTTTGCTTTCGCTTCTTCTTCGTAAACTTCAAATGATGTTTTACATTCTGCTACAAACACTGCTAAAGCGTCATACTGTTGGAATACATCACTGATATCTATGTCGACTCTCTGCAATACCTTGCTTACTGCATTAAATCGCCCTAGGATCGCGTCCCATACTCTAGCTGAGATTGCTGTTTCGAGTCGTGACAATTTCTTCACCAATCCTCTAGCTTCAAGTCGTGTTGTTAATTTCCCGTTGTCATCTGCTTCAATTTTCTCCAAAGCTCTTATGATCATGCTCCAGTTGCGATTTAAACTCCGGCATGCATCTTCTCGAGCACTCCAGCGAGTACCGGATAAGCCTTTTACAGTGACTTTGGAGGTTGCGGCCATGTCTGATTTGTCCTGAACTATGTCCTGAGACTCCTGCAACAGTTTCCACCGATATGTAGAAGAAGTGAAAAAATTGTACAATTTTGGCAACATGTCAAAAAAATTGCAAGCTTCAGTACAGCATTCGGCGGCACAAGTTCCTATGAGATTCAAAGAGTGAGCCAAACAAGGAGAGTAAACAGCTAAATTATTTTTTTCTAGAATTCTTGCTTGAAGTCCTGTATATTTTCCGGACATGTTCCTAGCATTATCATATGACTGGGCCCTGACATTAGTTATATCCAACTTGTATTTCCATAGAATTGTGAACACTGTGTCGGCAAGCTCGGATGATTTATGACCTGCATTTGGAATAAAACAAAGAAAACATTCTACAGGTTCACCATTTTGTTTTACATATCTAACAATGAAAGTCAGCTGATCTGTATGAGAAACATCTGGGTGGAATCTACGCTGATAGAGAAGTACTTAGCTGCCTGACATTCTGCCACAATGGTGCTCACAACTTCTTCCCCCATTATTTGTATAAACTGCTCGTAGGTAGCGAAGGAAATATAAGATGTATTCCCTTTTCCAGGATTGCCGTGTTTTTTCAAATGTTCTGCCAAAAATGGGTCGAACTGTGCAATCAGTTCCAGCGACATCATAAAATTTCCGTTGTTCGGTGAACCGATACGCTCATCAGTCCCGTGAAAGGCGAGTCCACGTGTGGCCAGTGCTTTGACAACAGCAACTACACGTTTTAGTACATTTCTCCAGTATTCAATCTCATCATCAAGCTGCTTAGTTAGCTTTTCGTCGATTTTTCCTAATTTCTTTTCCCTTTCTTTGAGAGTCATAATGCAGTTCCTATGAGCTTGTGAACTTTCATGTTCATTAAGTCTCTCTGTACCATGTCGCCAATCACTGAAACCTGTTTGTCCAAAAACTGTGGTTCCACCAAAAAGCCGGCACGGCACGCAGAATACACAACCTTCACTCTCTGAATATACATATATTTTCCTGGATCAGTTTCGTAACTTTCACACACAAGAATTTCGCACAAATCCTGTTCACTTTTAGAATAGCAATTGTCACTGCCAGCAATTAAGTTAGAAGAATTACTTCCTTTATCCGCTACTTCTCCGCCGCCGGAAGATCCCCCACTATTCTCCGTAGCTTTCAATGAAAATAACTGATTTACTGTACTAAGTTCGTTTGGTTCCGAAACGTCCACTGTCCACTTTATGAAAATAAGACTCCACCTTCCGACTTTTCCTTATTACTTCGTCTTCTTTTTCCTTCTTCACCTTTGCTGACTTTCGATACTGCGACCCACTCAGCCTTTTCCTCCCGTCACTCATTGTTCATGAATCAATTAGAAATGAAAAGAATAAACAAACTGTTGACTATACAAAGTTTATAATTATTTTCGACACCAACCACTAAATATAAACAATAAGTACGATACTGCAAATACAAAATACTAATTAGAATTTCCACAAAGAACAAATCCACTTCAACTAGCAACCTGAATTAACACTCAACGACTAAGGCTTGGGTCACGGTCACCGTCTCCAAGCGGTCAGCGCATCAGCCAATGCGGAGCCGTTTCTCCGCGCTGTGCTGACTTTGGAGGGGCACGCTGGAGAAGCCAAAAGTTTGAGAAGCGCTTCACCGGGAAGCGGTTAACAAACAGAAAGAGGCAATAACAAACGGCGCGACACCCAACCGCGCGATTTTTGAAAAATTTGCCGCCCTGTGCGGCGCACATATTCGCCCGTACGTAAATACGGCACTGGGTACATATAATGTTGATACTGTATAAACACACGTAAATTGTCATAGTTTTTCCTGACTAAAGTAATATTTGTGTGACTGTGTCAGAGCGACAATGACATATTTTATCAGACGGAGTGAATACGAATGGCTTTCTTTTATTCACTGTTTGAATATCGCAAGCAAAAAAATAAAGTAGGCCTATACTTAAAGAAAAGTAGAAGCTGTGATAATTGCCAGTGTACTGTATGTTATCAACTACCGTCAGAGAGTAATTCAATGTCTTTCATGTCTGTGTCGGAACTTGAATCATCACTTGAGTCAGCAGTGTGAATGATAAGATTGGCCATGACAGCGTCGGTAATTGGGTCGAATACCCGTAGCTTGTCATCTTCCTTGAATCCATACATACTCGACACAACGACGCCACTTCCCCGACATTATTCCATTTACCGTCTACTCTATCAGTTGTTTTACATCATGCAGCTTATATGTTGTGTTGTGACGGGCAACATATCCTTTCAACTGGCTTCATATTTATTCAATGGGATTCAGAATACAGTGATAAGGAGGAAGTATTAAAACGGCGTGCCTCGATTTTTCGTCAATATTATTTACTAAAAACTTGTTAAAATTATGTTTATTTTGGTAGCAGCGATACAGTTCTACTGTGTATTCATAAAGATGATTACACGTAATCAAAACCACTTGTCACAGTAATGACAACTCTGACATGACTGACTATACAGACACTCTGCACATGCGCGTAACAGATTACTGTGTGAAGAATATCAACGCCCCTGACCAATAGCGTTTCAGATGAGCCACGTGGGTTTGTTTACATCAGGATTAAGGTAAGAACGGAAACAGTATAGCTACTAATAATATACAATAGACAACAGACAAGCAGACAAATGCCAAACGGTCGAATTAAAACTAAGAACTCGCTTCGCTCGTTCAATAATAAGCCTTAAAGCAATAAACTACTACTATCACCTGTTCAATGTATAAAACTTGATGAGATCGGGCGCAAGAAGCTCGATAAACTTCAGCCGAACTTTCAGTATCTCGGACGACAATGTGTACGTGAAACCATTAACCTAACTTGAAGCGCTGACAGAGTAAATCCATTAGTCGTGCACAACAATAGTTGTAGCCAGCAACAACAACATGGTACCGTTAGTGCGCGAACAAGAAATCGGACGGAAACAAAAAGAACGCACATTACTGACGCTAGATGGCGCGCAGAGTGGATCCTTCTGACTTTTGGTACTACCGCAGCTGAGACTGGAATATCTTACGTTTGGCATCGACACCATGTACAAACCAATGTGCTGATAACTTGCTAGTATCGATCATCAAGTATCGAGACTACAGATTTGCTGTTCAGATTGAGAAAATAAACGAAACGTGTATGCAACACAAGCATGTAGCATGTTCACAAAATTTGTTTTACAGTGGAACGTCACTATTTCGTCACCTCTGAAAAATCGTCACCCACTCAAGTTTTTTTGTCTTTTTCTTTATAAACAAGCGAGTAACATTTACGCTCTAATTATATAGCCGGGGTAAACCAGAAACGTGCTGATTGTGGTCGGTGTTCTAAAAATAACCAGGAGAACGGATTGCGGAAGGTACTGGTTCCGAAAATGGGTATTTTGTACTTGTGGTACACGGTACAATAAGTGTTTTGTTGTGTTGTTACAGCGTAATACGTTTCCGAGAATTCAGTCTCGCAGAGGCCTTATGCTGATTCCCTGCCCGCATTTAACAATCTGAATGAAGACGACGTCAAAATTGATGTGAAATAGACTTACCGGATGTAGGCTACGAAACGATTAGTGATGATGAAATTGTTGCATACAGTACGTATCCACTGAACTCTTTAACTGTGAAAATTAAAGCTGGTGATTAGTGACTTAATTGTTGTCTTGTATTTTGTTTCCACTGTGCCTTACGGCGAGCAGTAGACCTCGTAGCAGTGGTGTCACAACTGGGACAGAACGGTTAACAGTGGAAACAGTGGACACTTTGTACAAGACGAGTGTAATTCGTAATTAATCGGAAAACAATGGATGCCAGTCAGATGATGGAAAATTTCCAGGCGCTGTTGTTGCAGACAGAGCAACGACGACGACAGGATGCAGAGAAAGAGGAAAAGAGACAGAAAACCCTCCTGCTGGAAGCAGAGAAAAGACGTAGACAGGAGGCGGAAGAAGCAGAAAAACGACAGGATGAAAAACGTAAGCAAGAAGCAGATAAAACGGAAGCTCTCTTTGAACCTATGCAGAAACAGTTGCAAGAACACAGTACCGCAGAATTGGGTCTCCTACGAGGTGAGCTTAATAAGCAAGTTACTAAAATATCGGAGGTACAAGAATCAATGACATTAAAAATAGCTGATGTAGAAAAATCGATTGTTGAACAATCGATGTCTACAAAAATGTCTGTCATAGAAGAATCGATGTCTACAAAAATATCTGTCATAGAAGAATCTGTGTCAAATAAAATATCTGCAGTAGAAAACTCAATGGCAAACATAAGAAAACAAATTAAAAGTGAAGTTGAGCAGTTCATGAAAATACACCCAAAACAAATTTCTGAACAGAGTGTACCAATGATAAACACAGAGAAAGACACAAAAAATAAGTCAATAGAGAATGTCGCCTCGCCTGCAGTTGGGACAGTTCATGTAAAGGCCTCAACCTTTGATGGAAGCTCGCACTGGGCGACGTATTTACGCCAATTCGAAGCTGCTGCATGCGCAAATAATTGGACAGAGAAATACAAGGCTGTTTCACTCGTTCTTGCATTAAAAGGACCTGCGGTAGAATTACTACAGAAAGTGCCACCTGACAGCCAGAACACCTATGCCGAGTTGATAAAAGCTCTGGAATTAAGGTATGGTGATAAACATTTGCGAGATGTGTACTGCACCCAGTTGAGAGCAAGGCGACAGCATGCTGGGGACAGCCTTCAAGAGTTTGAAGCAAGTATCGACAGACTAATTAGACTGGTTTTATTCTTCGTATTATTTGAATTAGCATCCATCCTTACTATTTCTTTTATGAAATTGCTAAACTGCTACAATTTTTTGTTCAGACAAAGCTTTTTGTGGTTGTTCAAGACCTGATGATGTCAGAGATGACGAAAAGCTTTGTCTGAACAAAAAATTGTAGCAGTTTAGCAATTTCATAAAAGAAATAATTAGACTGGCCTATCCTGATGCACCAGAAGATTTTCGAATAAGGTTTGCGGTGCAGACATTTATTGATGGCATCGGAGATTGTGAACTTCAGCAAGTGTTAGGAATGGTAAAACACCGAAATAGCTCAGAAGCTCTTGTTCATGCCCTAGAGTTTGAAGGTGCCAAGTCAGCGTCCCGCTACATTAATGGGTTTGTGCCATCACATTGCAGTCAGAAGATTCCTGTATCACATTGCCGTTACGATGGGTGCAGAAAAACAATGTTGTCGGACAAACAATTCAGAAGTTCAAGAGCGCCGCAACGATTTGAACGATGGGAAAAAGACAGAAGACCGAAGTGTTACAACTGTGGAAAACGTGGTCATCTACAGGTAGACTGCTGGGAGAAGAAGATGCCGAGAGAAGAGAATGATCGCACCAATTGGAGAAGTAAACGGCCAGAACAGCACACAGTTTCCACGCTACATAAGACCAGTGGAAACTTGATCGTTAATGGATTTGTTGAAGGTAAACCAACAATATTTACAGTTGACACGAGCGCAACAGTGCCCATTGTGCGCAATGACTTAGTCAGCAACCGCCAGCCTCAAATTATCTCTTGTACAATACAGACTGTGACTGGAAGCCCCGTCAAGGTGCTAGGAAAGGTAGACATACGTGTACGTCTGGGTCTTCTCGAATTTAGCCACCAAATGCTCGTTGCAGACATTGTCGATGAAATGATTCTTGGCACGGACATTATGAATGCCTATGGATTCGTTGTGGACTTGAGAGAGAATGTCCTGAGGGTTGGTCAAGAGAAGATAAAGCTTTGCATGGCTAAAATGACAGGGTCTACCAACCATTCGATTAAGCAAGTGGCATTGGCCGAAGAAAAAGTCAACAGGTCTTGTCAAGAGGAACCCTCCCTATTGCAAGCGGAAATGGAGGAAGAACTAGCAGAGGAAGTACAAATAAGTATAACGACAAACGCAGTGATTGGAAAGCCAAGAATGGGTGTCGAGACAAGACGCTTACTTGTCCCTGAGCTGTTAGAAGCGCCCGGGGGAAAAGTTGCTGAAGATGAAGTTACGCAAGAGGTTGTTGACGAGAACCAAACAGACTTAGATCAGCCAGTGGTGTTTAGGTCATCAGTACATGTCGCAACGGGAGTGATTCCAGCAAAACTAGTGGTTGAGCGGAAGACTCGCATTCCTGGGAACTTGATGTTCGGATCACACGAGACTGAATTCGAAGAACCGGAGAATTATTTTTCGCAAGGACGTCCACCTAGATCGCCTGGTCGCGTATTACTTCAGAGACGGTTTGCCAGTTCGGGACGAACAGGCTTAAGGAGGGGGAAATGTTACGACATCACAGAACAATCTACACGTGTTTATCGAACGTTCCAGAGGGATCCCTAATGTAATGCGTGTGGTGTACATGACTCTCGACGCATTCGCGAGACTTTTCTGGAAGCCGCCAGCCGCGCGGACTGTGTCAAGGCCGCAATTAATTACGTCGTAGTTTAGAGATAAGATGTAGTTCGGAATCTTCTGGTCTGTGAGCGCTGTATAAATACAAGGTGTCAGCGGCCTTAGTTTTCAGTTATAGTTGCGATATATTACGTGCGGTTCGAGAGTTATTATCGGGCGATATTACAGTGTGCGTTCAAGTGGTTATTAGTGAAGTGCTGTGTTTTATAATCGGGCGGTCTATTGTAGTACAATTGTGTTTTAACATTAGTTGACATTTTATTGCATGTGAACAATTTTTATCTGATTTGTTGTAATTTACGACTGTGTTGTTAATTACGAACTCTTTAACTGTGAAAATTAAAGCTGGTGGTTAGTGACTTAATTAGCGTCTTGTATTTTGTTTCCACTGCACCATACGACGATCAAGTAGACCGTCGTAACAATATGTTCGAGCATAACATTAGTACTGTACATTGGTAGTGTTGTAATAGAACATTTTATTCTTCGTATTGTTTAAACCTGAAGGTTGTTTAAGACCTGAAGATGTCAGTGATGACGAAAAGCTTAGTCGAACAATAAAAATTATAGCAGTTAGCAAATTCAAAAAAAAAATAGAACATTTTATACTGTCTTTAATAGGTTTGTTTCTTACTCCCTCACTAATTCGTCACTCCTTCGGTCCCGTAGGTGACGAATCAGTGAGGTTCTTCTGTATTTAGAATTTTATAAATAACGTTGTTGTGCATGGCTCTTCTAATATCATGCGGTATGTTCTTCACTACAAAGATTTTTGTGTACCGTACATTAACATTTTGTCCCAGACGTTCATTATTGGAAACAGGTGTCAGAAATTGACTTGTTATTTTTATTTATTTTTTTAATTTTTTTTTAGAATTGTCAAATATAGAGGAGTGGCTGAGGTAGAGTCGGTAGTAGTGTAGTGATTCTCTACACCATGTGGAGGAGGAGGAGGAGGAGGAGGAGGAGGAGAAGCAGAAGCAGAAGCAGAAGCAGAAGAAGAAGAAGAAGAAGAAGAAGAAGAAGAAGAAGAAGAAGAAGAAGAAGAAGAAGAAGAAGAAGAAGAAGAAGCATCTTGACTGAACAATGTTTCAATAGCTTGGCGTATTTTTATTGTGTTATTGTATGCGACTGGTTTCAGAATGTTATTACACGTTTTACAAAACCACTTTAAAGATAGTAATATTGATTAGTCTCAACTTGTTTTTTCTTTTGTATGAAACCGAGTTGACCGCCCTTCCCCGCTAGGTCTAATTCTAGATATGCTCCATGCTGCTGCTGAAACCTCATGATTAGTAGAGGTGTGCTAAACTAGTATTTGAAAATAACAGGTACGAACGAAATCGTTCCAAAAAAAAAATAACACGTACAGATATCTGTTAGTGTATACCTGTATTATATAATTTGTTATAAGAAATAAATTGAAACTAAAAGTATAACAGTGTTACTTTACACTGTGACTTTATTAAGCTGTTACTCTTCAAAAGAAAATAAGAAACAAGGGAATTTATAGGCCAATCTAGTATAAAGGGAATTTAGTATTCCCGAAGGAATTCATTGCGTTTTCACTAGGAGTAAACAAACTGACATAGAATTATTTATTTCATTTTGGTTAGACAAATCAGTTTCGAAACTCGGGCAATGAAATTTAGAGTGCACGTAATAGTACAAGAAATATTGATAACAAATTTACGTGAGGTGTGCAGTGAAACTAAATCGTCTCCAAAATCACATTAACAAAAAGTACTGTATGGCCTATCAGCCAGTCTGTAGGTTATAACACAAAATAATTCGCTTTTTCAAAATTTATCAAGTTGGTGACTAGTATAATGTATAATTTGTTATTATAATCTGTACTATATATCTGCATAACACACGAGAATAAATGTAACATCGTATGAATTTTTTAAATTTATTAAAAACAGCTTCGTCTCTTCGGCATAGAGATATTCTGAACCTCGCTGTTTTGCTTCATTTCATACTTGTATGGCAATCGGCACATGCGCAGAATCAAGTATTCAGCACCAAAAAGTGGCTCTGTACTCGTGTACTCGTAATACCTGTAGTACTCGTTTACTTGTTTATTCGTTAGTTGCATAGGGGACTCGGAACCGCGAAGCCGCGAGTAATCGGAACGGGTATTTCGACTTTTCAGTTATCGTTGAATCGGAACAGGTATTTTAACTTTTCAGTCACGGTTTTATCCGTTCCGCTAAAATATCGTTCCAAAATACCGGTTATGTCAAAAATATCGCCCCACCTCTACTTACAACAGCAACTGGTTGGAAACAGTGCCCCTTGTCGCCAGAATGAAGTATTCAGAACCAAAAAATGGCTTTGTAGGCTACTCGTGTACTCGTACTCGCAGTACTCGTTTACTTGTTTATTCGTTAGTTGCATAGGGGACTCGGAACAGCGAGTAATCGGAATGGGTAATTTCGTTGGATCGCAACAGGTATTTCAACTTTTCAGTCACGGTTTTATCCGTTCCGCAAAAATGTGGTTCCAAAATACCTGTTATAGCTATGTCGGCCCACCTGTAATGATTAGCACCCCGGCGGCGGGGGGTGGTCACTCAGTAATGTCAGATGGGGAGCTGAATACATGTTACAAAAAATGTTGAAATTAGGATAGCAGTGGGTTTAATTATGGTGGAGGAGGAGGCAGGGATGTTAGATAACATTACAGTGTGCGTAAACGGGGGGGGGGGCGTCCGCGATGAGGGATGAGGGTGGTGAATTAAAAGCGCTGGGAGTGCGGCGGTATTAAATTATTTTGTTATGCAAATTGAGTGTAATATGCTGCGAGGCGGTGACGGGGCGTGTAAAGAGGTGGCAGACGAGACGACTTCTGTCTGTTAGCTATCCAGTGCCTCTCCCTCACTTACTGCGGTAATCAACAGAGGTTACTATCAACGGAAATGCATTGTTGTAGGGAACATACAGGGAAACGTTTAGATTCGAATGCGTCCCACTTACCGGTGTTTCTGAAGCACTTGCGCGGCATCTCCTAACACATTTACAATTTCGTTTTGATTTTCCATTGGCGCTAAAACGTTTTTAATAGAGAATTCATCAGAAAACGATGTCTGATTTTGAGCATTTAAAAATCGGTATGGAGAACCATACATGACTTCCATGTTCTCAGATTATATATAAAATCATTTGGTACTGCCTTTATGCGTACCCTACAGTAGATTTCTACAGTGGATTATTATGACATTCTTTTAAGGATACTTTATCAAAATTAAGCACTTTACTCTTGTTAAAACGTAAAAGGTTGCAGGTAAACTACCCCTTCCCCTTAACCGATTTTCACCAAAATCAATAAGCCTCGAGTCCTCTACAATTCAGAACTGTATGCAAAAAATCATTTGATTCTGTTTGAATTTGCGGCAGTTATCGTTTGCCATAGAAAATTCTACACACAGACACACACACAGACACTTTTCGAAAAATGACTTTTTTTCATGTTTTGAGGGTAGCACAATCAGAATCTGCAGTTATCTCGAACACGATTTTTTTCCATTTCTTTATGGAACATGGAAGTAAAAATTGAATTTTGATCCGATATGGCCGAACTCATTCAGAAGAGCAAGACAGTTTATTTACATTTCTGTGGTTTCCTGTATTACAAACATTCAACGAATAAGGAAACTGTCTATTGGCGTTGTAGAAGGAAAAATGAGTGCCCTGCTTGAGTTTCAACGGAAAGTAATGGACACGAAATTATTGTTCGTAAAGGTGGTGAACATAATCGTATTATGGTTCTCTTTTGCAAGTACATCAAGGAGTGGAACGAACAATAGTACTTCCTTTCGTATACGCTCTTCTGGAAACCAAAGAAGAAATAGGATACTCAAAAGTATTTCAGGTTACTATGTTTGCAGCACGCCAGTTTGGAATCCAAGTTTCTTTGCCACGAACTGTAATGTCCGATTTCGAATTGGCCATCATTAAGGCGGCTCAAACTCACATTGGAAATGTTCGCGCGTGTTTATTTCATCTATGTCAAAGCGTTTTTCGTCGAGTATAATCCGAAGGTTTGATACTAATGGAATTTTGTGCAATTGGAAAAATAAAAATTGGAACTTTCGAATTGGAACTTATGTCACCCAATCCCTAACACATTTACAATTTCGTTTTGATTTTCCATTGGCGCTAAAACGTTTTTAATAGAGAATTTGTCAGAAAACGATGTCTGATTTTGTGCATTTAAGAAACACACGTGACAGGAAAACAGCTGATAAAGAGTGAATAAATTGACAAATATACGTATATGGAAATTAACAGGTGTTTACGCGAAATATACGTCTTGCAGCACACGAAAGATTTTAGTTCTACCATTGAGCTATAGATGTCGCTCCGCAAACTGTTCAGCTGACCCTCGTAGGCCATATGGAAACATACATAAACTTAAATCCTAGGGTAAAATTATTCTTCGTTTAGACACTGTTAAAGCAGTAGTTTGAAAGTTTCATGTATTTACTGTATGATTGTCTGCTACACAATTGTTAATTTAATAAAAAATAAAAAGGTAACCGGGCTTGTCATAATGTTTAATAATTGAAAAATTATGTTATTATTATTATTCCGGCTGTACAATGTTTACACATTTTCCGGAACCAAATATTACAGAAGTGATTGAATTCTTATCTTCCACTGTTGCCTGTCCATCCAAAGATGTTCTTCAATTTCTCGTTTCCTCAGTATAGTCTAAATTTCTTCTATCCAGGTAATCGGTGGTCTTCCCTCTTTTCCTTCTTCCTGGTGGGGTCCATTCCACAACGCTCCTTGTAAATGTTTCCTGTAGCATTCTCTTCGTGTGTACATACCAGTGTAATGTTTTTGTTTGGATAAAATCAACAATTGAATTTTTCACATTCATTTTGTCTTTAATGACTTCATTTATAATTTTCTCACGTCTGGATACTCTTGCCAAACGTCTCCAAAAGTCCATCTCTGCTGTCATTAATTTTGTTCTTGTGTGTTTATTAGTAGATAAAACTTCTGAGCCGTAAGTCAATACTTCTAACAATGGTTTTAAATATTTTGGTTTTAGTTTCTGCTGTAATCTGCTTATCTCACAGGGTTCTATTTAATGCAGATATAGCCATCTTTCCCATAAGTTTAAAAATTATGTAATATTGAAGTTTATTTAATAAATAAATGTATTTCGTTGTAAATAGTGAGCGAGTTCTGCTGTTCATAGAGAGCTTACTAGTAAAGTGAGAAAAATATTTCAGCGGACAATTTTTTCCATCTAGCTGATATATTGGGGGGGGGGGAACGGAGGTGAGCTTGCTTTTAATTATGCTACCATCCTACTTTTTGCAGAAAAGAATTTTCGTTTCGGAACTTGCTGCGCTCAGATATATTTTTGGAGCAGTTTTGGGTTTTACGGTGAAGAAAATAAGCTGAAAGTAGCGGAAACGGGCTTATTCAAAAGGTCTTCTTCTTCTCCTCTTCAAGGATTAGGTTATATAAACCTGTTTCGGCACCCATCTCATCCTCGGACGACCCACGTCTCTTCTACCAGTGGCTTTATAGTTCAATGTCGCTTTCGCCAATCGATCCTCTGCCATCCTTTGCAGATTATCCCACCACTGTCTTTTATACCCTCTACCAGTAATTTCATTTATGCCCTCTACTTCGAGTTCTGCTCTGATATCTTCATTCCTAATTCTATCTTGCAATGTATAATTTAAAGTACTTCGAAGAAACTGCGTTTCAGCACTCTGAATCTTGCCGCTTTCCTTTTTGTCATGATCCATGCCTCACTTGCATAAATCAACGTAGGTATTGCAATTGTCTTATAATATTTAATCCTTGTGATCTGTCTTGTTTTATTTCTAAGAATTCACCCAAAATCTCTTGTCTTGTTGTTGTCTTGTTTTTATGAATCGTACCCAAAATATTCCTAAATTTATTTATCTTCTGTTGTATATCATATTCAGATTCATAGCTTACTTCAGAGACGAGATATTTGAAACGGTTCACTTGTTCTAAAGTGCTGTTGTTTAAAACTATCTTAGTCCTCACTGGATATTTATCTTTAAAGGCCATGGTTTTGGTCTTTTTTTTACTGAAATTGTCAGTGAGTACTCTCTTGCCACTTCTTGTAATTGAAACCACTTTTTTGCAAATCATCCTCATTTTCTTGAATACGAACTATGACATCCGCATATATAGCAGGGAACCCATACAAACTGATTTGCTAAGCTGTATTCCCAAAGTCCCTCTGGATTTCCATGTTCTCAACATGTCATCAATGTATATATTAAACGAGGTCTTCAAAAGGTCAGTGGAAATATCCAGACGGCAGAGATTAAAAATGAACGGGTTATGAAAGTTATGATTGTGGACTACACCAAGTTATGATTGGGGGGACCTCTTCATGGAAGGTTACAGAACAGAATTATGAAGGACATGAAGGTGAACTTTTATAAGATTGTGGCTAAACTGGTTTTAGTCTTCGTATGTGTGCGTGGAAGTTGGACATTGGCAGGAGAGTAAGGAAAATTAAATGGGCCGTCAAAGTTGTTTTCTCCCGAAAAAACTGAAGGTTATGATCTAGTCTACTGGCTATATGTTGAGAAGAAGAAGAAGAAGAAGAAGAAGAAGAAGAAGAAGAAGAAGAAGAAGAAGAAGAAGAAGAAACAACGCCACTTCACGTGTTTGACCCATTTGAGAATTTCACGACTACGAGTAAATTCTTTCGACAACCACAACAGTTTTTTCCGAAGTGGTTATAAACATCCCTTCATCGTACTTTGGTTATATTAAAAAACAATTCGTTACCAACAACATATCGATAGGCGCACGGTAATTTTGTCAGCCGACACAGCAGCAATTACTGTGAATATTTTGCGTATACAGGCGATTTTCAAAAGTATAGTGGAGTCAAAATGGAGCATCTGATTGAATTATTTTTACCAAATTGATCGCTGGAGCACGTGAAACAGTTCATGTTAACTCTTTTACAGTTGCGGATTTTCATATGTTAGTGAGAGCGCGCGCGCGCACTGAACAAGTGTTAGCGGGCTGGAGTTCTATTCCAGCCAGGTTTTCGTTATAGGGTTGGCGCCGAACAAGGTACGCTTTGTCGCTAATCACTGTTCGCGTACGTGAATTGAGACAAGAGACAGAAAAATCTGTTCCATCATCATGTTCACAACACGGCATAGGCAGGCTCTGCCTGTTCCGCGTTTAAAGATCCTCCAGCCATCTCTTACTGGGTCTACCCCCACACAGCTGTGTCTTATTATTTCCAGCATGTTTGGCCGGACTGGTATCTGACACTCTTTCTAAGTGTTCTTTCCACCGTTGTTTGTAACCTTTTATTTTTTCATTTAAGCTAAAAATTTATGGTCTCATTCCCCTTATACGGTCAAGTTTAGATACCTTTTAACTCCTCTTCAGAATACCATTTCCAAGGCCTTTATTCCGGAACGCCGTTTCCGGGGCCTGTAATCTACTGTCTTGTTTCTTGGTTGTTGTCCATAATTCACAGCCATAGAACAGTACAGGGGCTGCCATAGCATTGGCGTAGTCGTCATCCTTTACGGCTTCGGCTAGTAGCCTGTTCCAGTCTCAATGGAAGTCAAGTCATCCAACCATCGCTTACGCGATCTTCCCACACTTCTCTTCCCCCCTTGCACGACACACAAGGGCTCTTCATGAAAATCTAGTTGGATCCATTCTCTCTACGTGTAACCGCGACTCCGTTTTCTGCCGGGAGATTTTCTCATTTAAGCCTTCAGCTATGCCTAGCTCCATTCTATTATGATCATTTCTGACAAGATCTCTCCTGGCACAACCCTTAACAGCCCTAAAGAACCTACCGCTCCTTGTTTTCTAGATATATCTTTGGCCTTTCTAATCCAAGCCTCACTACCATACAGCAGTTGAGGTACGAACATTACATTATAACATTTCAATTGCGTCTCTTTCCTTGTTGTCTCCTTTAAATGTTTAATGATACAGCCACAAAGCGACTGGAAGAGACTAGTTTTGGGTTTCAATCATCTTGGTGTATGAAGCTACACCCTAGATACTTGAAATCTGGCACCTATTTTATTGGCTAGTCCTGTATGACAATCTTTGTTCTAATAAGATTTGTCTCAGAAAAAGTCATAACTATTGTTTTGGATAAGGAAATGGTTGATTGTAATCTGCCAAAACGTCAGTAAGATAAAATAATGACCTTTGGAGGTAATTTTCATTCTCTTGGACGATCACAAGGTCGTCTGCATACATTAAAATATTTAAGTAAAATCCTTTCCCCAAGTATAATCGTTTGGGGGCGTCCGATTTCCATTTCCTTATGGCATCATCTATATAGATATGAAATAAAACAGGAGAAAGACTGCAACCCCTGCCAAACACCTTGGGTTATTCCAATGGGTTTTAACAATGTGTTAATTTGTAGAACATTGTAGAACTTTAATTTTGTTCATTATATTATATTCATTGTATTATAGTCTCCAAGTCACGTGTATAAGTATGAAATTGTAATATTTGTAAACACTTGGTTACTCACCGTCTTGTGACTTCTTTAAAACTTTCAATAACTACAAGTCTCAAGGATAAATCCTCATCATCACGTTATATAAAAACACCAATCCTTCTGGAGAAGTCGTCTAAAAATCAAAAATTTTTACCAAACATCACAGTATGTATGTCATTTAAAAATACATTATTGTAGCGCTTCATGCCACATCGCGAACTGGAGCGCACCACTACACGCTATCGACTGCATTAGTTATCGCCCGAGATTATCGCTGCACCGCGATTGCCCGTACGTATTTCGATATCGATGGCAGTATTATATAGACGGTTGGATTTAGAAGAGAGTTTATCAATAAGTAGCTTGTCCGCCGACAAGGGACATTTCGAAGACTAGATCTAATTTTGCTCACCACCTGACACCACCAATACAATCACAACTATACGGATTTCCCAACTAATTTTAAATTGCTCCATAATTGTAAAAAAGGAGCGTACATGGACGCCATATATAAGGCGTAGGAGTGAGGAGTACGAGAAATATAAGGCTTCAAAATTGTCACGCGGAGTGAAGTGATACAATAATGTGTGATATATAATTACCTTAACGATACAAAGTTTCGTCAATGATGACGCGTTTCGGGACTAAGTTCCATCCTCAGATACACTTAATTAATAAACTAAAACATTAAAATCGCGACCATGATACTGGTCAAGTCAAAAATAAAATAAAGTAAGTTACAAATCGCATGTAATAAGTTTTACTAACCACGGCCGGAGCTCCCGCATGCGTTCACCCACAACCGCGATCGTCACGCGACTCCTCCTTAAGGTAATTATATATCATATAATAAGTGATACGGTACGCAAAAAAATAAGTAATTAACAATAATGTTTTTTTAGATGACATACATACTGTGATGTTTGGTAACAATTTTTGATTTTTTGACGACTTCTACAGAAGGATTGGTGTTTTTGTATAACCTAATGATGTGGATTTATCCTTGAAACGCGTAGTTATTGAAAGTTTTAAAGAAGTCACAAGACGGTGAGCAACCAAGCGTTTACAAATATTACAATTAAATAATTTAATTTTGTATCTGGACGTAATTTTTTTTTTTATTTAAAAAATGAGAATCAGCAGGAAAAATACAGTGGATGAGAAGCGAATGGTTAGGAACACACCAACTAAATGTATAACAATAAATAATAAAAAGAAGCAGTAATTACTCACTCACACAAACGCAAACGAGTGCGGCGGGATCATACCTGTAACAAACGGTACATGTATGTGATTAGAATTTCAATATTTCATGTAAAGTATGTTCAATCATATTGTAGTGAAATATTAACGAACACAAACGAACTGGTTATCAAGTGTCAGGTGACTAGAACATCCACTTGAATCATTAAACCCATTAAAAAAAAAAAATTGTCTTCCATTCACCATTTCCATTCTATTCAAGAGAATGGTTTAGAAAAATCTGCTGTAGAAGAAAGGATTCATAAAATGGAAAGAGCATATGGTATAACTAAAGACATTAACAATAAAAAGTGCGTATCTAAAAATGCGAAAATAAGGCATTACAGTACAGCAGTCTGGCCAGGATGCCTATATGCAAGTGAATGTCTAACATTGAATTACAATTTAGACAAACTAGAAATATTGGAAAGACGAATTATTAGGAAAATATTGGGCCCACGAAAAACTTCAGAAGGTTGGAAATTAAGAAATAGTGATTAAATATCAAAGTAGGCCCTATAGAAAATATAACAGAAACAGTGAGAAAATGAAGACTAGTATTTTTTGGACATTTATATAGAATGGACGAGAATAGATTAACAACACGGATCTTCAAATATCTGTGGGAAAAGAAGAAGTCAACATCAAGTTGGATTAAAGAAGTCAAAAAGGATTTAGAAAAAATAATGTAAACGCAGAAGAAGCAATTGAAAGTGAAGTTTTTTGAGCAAAAGTGTTAAAAAGGAAGGAGTCCAGGGTGGGAGAGTGAAAAACGCAGGTTCAAAGTGGACTGAAGACAGGACGAAGAAACATAGTGAAAAGATGAAAGAATATTGGAGAAAATGGAAAGAACAAGGAATAAAGAATTGAAATTGAAATGTGGTCCTCAGATGGCTGATACAAATAGAAAAAAATTGTCTTCCTACAGGTTTCAGCTGGACGTTTTCTATAAAAGCGCCGGAGAATCTAAAAAATTTCATTACGGCCCTAGACTTGACGCGGAGGCAGAAATCTGACGTTTACCTCCCCGCAGTTGTGAGGGGGGGGGAGTAAGGTTTGATTAACAAGCGGGTAGCGAACAGAGGGAACAATTTTTTTACCTTTTTGTATGTTGTGGAGTAGTGTTATGTTTTTTGTATCTATGAAGTGATTGTGTTGTATGCAATGATCTGCAAAACCTATATTGGCTGTATTGGTTAAAATCGCCTTCTTATGTTCAGAAATGCGATGTTTCAGAGCACGGCCACATTGTCCGATATAAATACAATTGCATTCTGCACAGTGTATTTCATAAACTCCATTTTTCTCCAGTGTGTTTGATTTGTCTTTATTATTGACTAGTAATGAAAAAAGATTGCGTTTGTTTACTGATACCATGTTAAGACCGTGCTTTTTTAACCTATTATTACTCCTATCTGTTGTAAACGGAATGTAATTTGTTAAATGAAACTTTTTGTTACCCTGATCTGGCTCTATGGAATAAAATTCTTTTAAAATAATTTTCTTCTGTTTTTTGAAATTAAAGAGTCTATTATTCTTTCATCATAACCGTTATATTTTGCTATGGCTTTTATAATATCTACTTCTATATTGAAATTGTCTTTGGATAAAGGAACTATAAGGAGACGATTAACCATTGCATGAAAACTGCTTAATTTTATGTGCCATGATGTTAGTGATTGTTTATGTATAACGGTATCTGTAAAGGTAGGTTTTCTATATATCTGAAAACTAAGATTATTTTGTGACCTAGTAATAGCGAGATCCAAAAAATTTAAACTTTGCATATTGTCTGTTTCAAGTGTAAATTGCACAGTACTATAAAAGGAATTAATATAATCTAAGAACATATGGAGCTGTCTATCTGTTCCCGTCCAGATACAAAATATATCATCAACATATCTTGGGCAATGAAAAACATATTTTATGTTGGGGTTATTGGATGTAAAAATGTTTTCTTCTAAAAATGTCATAAAGATTTCACTTAATAAAGGTGATAAAGGAGAGCCCATAGGTAAGCCATTATAACGGAATCTTTGAACAAGTTGTGTGATTACCCTCGCACTAAAAACGCAGCAGATTCCTTTCGATGCGGGAGACCTTGAAAACGCAGCAGAGTTGACGACCCGTGAGTTTTTTCCACGTCCGTGTGACCAATTCATTGCCGCGTGTGTGTTAAATTCAATGCGTTTCCCAACCGCACGCACACGGCCGGGAAAAAACGCTCGTGTAACCGTACCCTCAATGGCGACAGTTATCACTCAGGCCGAGGGATCTACAACACTTTCACCCGTTAACTGTTGTTTCATTTTGAAAAGCTGTAGCTGAATGTGTTAGTATTTGTGTTTTTCTTTCTGTATTTATTGTAAGCGTCGCTTTTTTCCTTAACAGTTTTCCCGCATCGATTCTACCATTACATTGATGTCAGCTGCACAAAGCAGCAACCAAACAAAACATACAGGAACACAGTACGTAATGCATGTAGCGGGACAGTCCTCGGTGTGACATTATCGTGAATAATTCCAGCGCAGTGGCACTGTGTTACATTTACCGCTACTAATCAGAACTTTGAGGCCGTGATGGTTCCCTTGTTGGCGACCACCGGCTGGAGGATTAACAAATACTCGTTGCCGCGGTCCCTGCCTAATGTACCATACACTACATTATGAATATGAATGGCTTATAAATGTTCTAGGCGGTAATAACCTAGTTGAAGTTATTAGACTACTGTTGGAATTGTGAGTTGTTGATTGAGACCACCACCGTATAGGGCAACCAACCCTATGCCGGATAGATTTTTTTATCTACCTTTTATCTACGTTATATTATAATAAGAGATAATAATATTAATTGTCTCGCAGAATAAACACTTCAGTTATTGAATAATTTGAAATCCGAACAATATTAGTAGGGAAACTTGTAGAAAAACGTAGCATTGCTTTTGAACTTTTGAGCGCGCTTGCACCGTCGTGTGTTGCCGGCTTAGACATCGGCAATGTTTTACTGCGTACGGTCATTGACCTGGTACTAGCTGTCACTGTACAAACTGCGGAATTGGGGACTCATTCGTCCACCCAATGTGTTGCCGCTGTATAAACCGGCAAAACGCTCAGTTAGCAGCTGTGTTCGTTTTCGGAACTGACGTGCAGCAGATACTACTTACCTATTTGTGTTTTGTTCGTTTAGTCATGTGTTTCTCTGTTTGTCTTTGCTATTTTTAATTCGATTATTTGTGTTCTGACTTATTCTGTGTAAGTATAACGGGACTCAGATCCCGTTGAACCGGGACAATCTTCTTCTCCCCGCGAATGGTAGAAAATGAAAACTCGGTACTAGAAAAAATTCGATAATAACGATAATAACCTCTTTTGTATGATGCCGACCCGACCGCGGACCGCCCACCAAAGGCCAACTTCTAGATTCTAGATACACCACTGGTTTTGTTATCACTGAAATACTCGGACTAGACGCAATAAATGTGCATATGGTTACTAAAAATCCCGAGCTGAACAAAAGATTGGATGCATCAAGTTGCCACAATGCAATCAGTGTTCAATCAGTCGGTGAGGCGAACTGTTCACAACACAATTAAATTGGTCTCGTCATACGTAGTCGGTGGACGGGCATCAGCTGATTCTCATCGCGGATTGTGTGCCGGGACTTTGAATTTTCCCGGCGCGTGTAGAGTTGTTCAGGGCTACCAACACGGTTGGCAGCAGTGCCATTGTCGAAGTTAAGGCGACGCGATTTAGTGACCAGTCGCTGTGGTCAGCTGTTCGCTGTGTTTCGGGATTTCAGAATGTCGGCAGTTAGGTTAGCCAAAGGCTTTATTTTTGACAAACTGGGACAGGTTTTCTTTTACGCAGGCAAGTACGACCACCAAGTCCCGGCTTCGGCCTCATTTCTCAGCAGCCTTCAACCAGGACATTCCCGTTGGTCTGACGGCCGAGGTTCTGTGTGTCTGAATTCTTTCATGCGTGAGTATACTCCTCAAGACGTTCAGGTGTGTATACTTAATTATTTTATTTAATTATGGATTATGTGTGTTACGATTGTGTAAGCGTGTGTGTGGCCCGGTTTATTCGTTATTGTACAACCTTATGATTTGTAAAATTTTAATGTACTAGTTACTGCCTGTCTAAGGACGAAATTATTTCTTGTTAACTCTTATTTAGTTAAAGCTTATTGAAATTAATTATTATTACTCAATGAAATTAAACGATTTGGATTTAACTGAAGTGAATAATGTGTTAATGAGATTAATTGTCAAAGTGATTGCGATGGTTGTGTTCCGAGGCGAGAGAGTGTAATGTGTGGGTGTATTAACTGGCGGCTAATCCCCAAATAAAATGTTATAGGGTCTCTGCCTCAGCCAGGAAAAAGGGGGAAGATCGGTGGTCATGCGAACATCTGTGACCACCAGCAGAGCGGTTCTACATTAAGGCGCTCCTCGAAGCCGTCAGACCAAGAAATGCGGAAGAATCAAAATACACCGAGAGATCCAGAAAGACCAGGAACGATTTCCAGTAAGCAGTCACCATAGCACATGGACAATTTTCGGAACATCTGCTCGTCCACAGTTCATCCGGTTCCAACTTGAGTTCGTCGCTACAAACTTACAGGTGGGAGCGTTTCATTTATTCCTCTTCAAACTACATCAAGGCTATCCTTGTTTTCGAGATTAAATATCTGTCAACTCAATCCGTGTAACAACTTATTAAGAACTGAAAATATCTCAAGGTCACAAGAACTCAAGTTGTAAAAATTGTAACTGGTTCCATTATAACTTGTCTAACATACACCATGAGGGGGTGGTTAAACTGCTCTACTAAAGAATGGTTGCTTTGCTTAAACTACGTGGAGTCAGATTACCTTGATTACCATTATTTTTATTATAACCATTCTTCAAAGGTTATTAGCGTTTTCTTTAATTAAGTGGTAGGGTTAACGTTTGTCTGGTCCGTCATTTCTACTGGATTAATGTTCGCGTTGTTCTCCCTCATGGAGTATGCTAGTCTGGAAAAATATATATGTATATCTTTTATGTCCATTTACTAAATACTATCAATTAATGACTATATGTAAAGAACAATGTGAAACTGCAACATTGTGTCACCAACGTGAAATCTAATAAATCTTGTTACTTTGTGAAAATGTGTTGATTGCAAATCCTGTCACTCTGTTAAGCTCCAGCACACTTTTCCCTTCCTCTAGGTTCGTTAACCTAGTCTTAAATATTACGTACGGTCCTGTGACCGCTACAATTGCATACATATCGTTAGTCCTGTCTGTCGATTACTATCGAATTGCAATTACTTATGGAACACGGATATCGATTCATACGTTTATTGTATAGTTTTGTATATCGTATAGTTGTGTTATCGGTTAATCTGCACAGTGTTAAGTATTAAAATTTCACAGTTTTAATTTTCATCCCGTTTTCGTTTGTGAATGTCTTTATCATTATATCTGTCCCGGTTTCCGAGGCAACTGTTGTAATTGTGAGTTGTTGATTGAGACCACCGTATAGGGCAACCAAACCTATGCCGGCTAGATTTTTTATTGACCTTCTCTGGTCTAGGCTCGTCGTGTTCTGTTAAAGGACCACCTCGAAAAGTGCGCGGCTTTTCACCACGCACGACGGTCTTGAGTAGGTAGAGGCCCTGCTATGGTCCAAACGGCTCTATGTTCCGCATATCCTACTCCTGGATATGAAAACATCCTAAGGTCCCATTGGTCCGTATTGGTATGCTGGCCTTTGCACCTTTCCCATTGTTTGGAGGTAGGCATTAAAATTGCCGTGGCCACTCAGCAACTGGGTCAGATGGTAGTTGACCTCACCGTGTTGGCGGTCGATCAATACCACCGTATGGAGGTCAACCATACGGAGACTCTCTCCATGAAGATGCCTCGCACACGTCTTTCAAATGCTGCAGATTCGCAAGACAGGAAATGGAGCTCGGGGACTTCACGCCCGAGAGTGTAGTTGTGCTTATGCTTCGTGGTAAGGCGGAATGGGACTAATTATAATATAGTGTACAATAATACAATATATAATAATAATAACAATATAATATAATATATACAATGTATAATAATTATAACATTCTACTTGCTTTTCAACTAAATATTGCGAAAAACATATTGTAACCTTGGCAACAATTATTTGTTACATATTGTTTATGTATATATGTATTATACTGAAAACAAAATAACATGTCACATGTTTCTTTTATGTTCACTGTAAATATCAGTTTCTTATAATAAAATACATATAAAGACTACTATGTTCTCGTCTCATTTAATTATCCGTTCACTCTCTTATTTGTATCTTATTTCTTTATAGAACAATCTCGCTTAGTCCAAAAACAATGAGCAACGTTTTACAAGTTGAATCAGTTCACTCGCCAGTCGGCACTGAAGTTCTCACTTCTGGCGTCTGTCCCATGACACGCTCAATTTTTTTTCTACGTTTCGTTGCTGCGTTTTTGGATAATGGTGTGTCTACTCTTCTAATTCGTGCACACAGTGTCACAGAAGGGGCAGTTCAATAGACGTAAGGGAAGAATGTTAGTGAAAGTTTTAGAAGGACACGCAATTAGTTCACCCAACGATATATAACAGCTGTGAACACATCAAGAAAGTTGCGGTTCAGGCCGCGGCATCAATCTGCGAGACAAGACGCGACGGGGCCTAATTACGACACGGCGTAACACAATTAGCGCGTTCGGCAACAGCAGCAGCAGTAGTGGTGGTATATTAATTCATTAATGTAACGCTAGGCGGCCGGCGCTAGTGTTGTGTGTTAAATCGAATTACGTCACTGAACATGCAGACGATACTGGCAAAGTTTGATTGTGTTACCCGCAATCTATTGTACTTGGTAAAGTATAGCTAAGTTTGTGTCAGTCTACCAACTTTGTACAATATACCGTATATAGACTACACAGTACATAAGAGAGAGAGACTCTGATGATTAAAGTTGAACTTAATGAGTGAGGTGCGTCTCTCTCTCTCTCTCCCCCCCTCCGAATACAGATAAGTAAGTAGATATATACGGTTACATTGGAAGTGTGTGTTTCATTAGGTAGAAGTAAGATTTACAAACGCGTCATTAGAAACTCAGTTAAGTTAGCTGCCAACAATACCCCAGCGCAAGTCATCAGGTTTCCAATATAATTAACGTGTTTCTTGGAACCGTCTGTTGCTTGTTGTCATGACAACACGAGGAAAACTTTTGACTTCTGAATTTAAAGCATTTCGTTGTGTTCAGCCTTCTTTCGACGTGAATGAAATCATCCGAGAACGAAGGTGATAGCGATTGGACGATCTCTTAATTTAAGTGACCGTTTTCTCCCCCCTTTGTGTTTATTATTTTTATTTTACAGCATGCTTCATTACAATTGTGTAATACTACATGCTAAGATTTTCCTTATTTGAATGACAATGTTTTTATATACTTACATCAAGTAATAACAGATACGTATTACATAAGATAGCTTATGTGTCAATATTTGATTATTTACAATAAAATAACTTATTAGATTTCAATCGTACAAATAAATGTTTTGAATTCTTTCCGATGTTCCTTTATAAGATCTTCTTTTGTAGGTGGCCAATTTTTTTTTTTTTTTTTTTTTTTTTTTTTTTACACTACTGATTAAATTTTGTCTCTGATTTTTTAACATCTCACACTCATGTATGATGTATGATCCACTGTTTGTTCTCCTGCATTGCACTGGCACAGTGGGTCGTTTATTATCTTGAAGAGGTGGAGGTAAGATTTCGTTTCTCCATGTCAGTCACTATTGGCGTGAGGTTGGGAGTCATTTTGAGTTTTGTTTGTAATCTGTCTTTGATGTTAGGGAAGAACATTTTAGTTACTGTACCTGTTGTTGTTTCCTTCCATTCGTTTTCCCACTTCGGTGTAGTTTCTTCGGTTAATTCTTGAATCACTACACTTTTGGGTATTTTGTCAACAGAGATTACCAGTTCATTAATCCGTGATGCTGCTTTTGTCAGCCGGTCTGCCAGTTTGTTACCATAAACTCTTATATGAGCCATGATCCATTTGAAGTTTATTCTCCAATTATTGCTACTTAGCTTTGCTGTGACCCCTCCGCGCGCGCGTTTGTGTGTATTGTTATTATTAATAATAATTATCCCTCTATCTATTTCTGTCCTTTGTCTTTGCACCTGACGCGCGCGTGCATATACGACTATACACATATAGGAAAACAACCTTTCGCAAGAAGATTATAGATTTCTCCGAATAATGGAGAGAAAGTTTTGTTGCTGGTAGATTTATTATATTCTTATATATAAAGCTATAAACGCGTTCTACAGAAGATAGACGTCTCTGCTTACACAGACTGGAAGATTGGAACAGAATAATACAGTGCCCCTTCATTTCGCTTGATGTAATGTGCCTCACTCGTCAGTGTTGTTTTTGCATAACGTATCTTTCGTGTAGGAGCGGTACAAATGTTATATAGAATTGATTAAACGGGAATATCGCCCATCGCTGGGTGATTGCAAGATTCCGTGTATTTTTATGGTCTGTGGGAGTGCGGTGGGTAATTTGAAGTAGTCGGTATTTTTGGCTAATCCAGAGATTGTTTTTAGAGAACTGTATATTTACGTATACCTTAGTTTCAAGTGCATACATTATTATTATATTATTACTTATAGCAAAATTGAAAGCAAAGGGCATGGGAATGGGTGAAATGCTTATGGTCAGAGGGGAATGGTGATGTGGTGGGAGTTCGCTTTGAGATGCGAGAAGAGAATTGTTGTTATGAGCGTCAGTGCAGCCAACGTATGAATGTTATTTCGAATAGTAACCAAAACTCGCGTGCATGGTTTGTTAGTAATCTGTGTTTCGTTTTCCTCGAATCTCTCTATTTCTCTCTCTCTGTTATATATAAAATGTTATATAAACCTATCTCGTTTTTTTAGTCCTGGAATTGTCTGCTGTTGAGACGTAGTACGCAGCTCATATCGGAATGGAATGTGCAAACTATGCACTTGTGCACTTCCGTTCCTTAATTATTACACGCGACTATCTCTGCAGTTTATCATAAAGGGAAGACTTCTTCATACCGGTATTAGCTTACTTGCGAAACTATTTTAATCCTAGACAACAAAAATGTGTTTCAAGAAGAAGGAATAAAAATCATGTTATTCTAATACAGTATTTTAGGTAAATAATATCTTTTATAATATTTTTTAAAGAACATATTTTAGCCCCACGAATGTTACAACTCGTAAAAGTTACAGATGAATGACAGAGAGATCATTTATATTTCACTAGCTGGCAAAACAACTTTTTATTCTAAATAAAAGTAAAGTTGTAACATGCGATAATCAAAATTTTATTATTTTTTTATTTCAGTATTCTATTTCATTTTATTATTACTCAAAACGGAAACGCTCACACACACACACACACACACACACACGCACATGTTTTATATTATAATAGAACTAATATTCTACTATTATTTCTGTACTGTTTGTTTTATACTTACTTATTTTTATTGTAAATACATATAAGCAAGACGTTAATAAAGAACATTCCGACTGTTCAAGTATGTGCTAAAGCCAGCACGAATAGTTTGCTTTTTGAATAAACAGTTATATTCTTGATGTACTTCGTAAGCTTACACGACCGGAGTCAATGTAGTTAATGTTGCGCTGCTCGCCAGTGGCCTTAACCGCATTACTATCGTCACTAACGTCTACCACCTAGCAACGTTATCGTAACTCGATTTTACACTGACGATGGCAGTCAATGGCACTACCGAAACGTCTGTTTTTTTTAGAAAACACTGGACCACGGCCAAACAGCCCGGGAACGAATTTTTAATAACATTTATATTCTTGGGTTTTCTGAACATTTATTTAAGAACAAATGCCAACTATGGTCAGAATGTAAATACTTGTTCAAAATATTTATTTTAGCCAAAACCCAACGAAGTATACACATTCAAATACGAGTATAACAGTACTGTGGGGGGGGGGGTGCAGATTCGTTCCTGTCTGTTTCGTTAATCCCCAGCGACGGAGACACAGCAGGGAGACTAACGAGAAGCCGGAGCAAGGTCTGACGTCAGATGCGTTGCGATGCGTTGTGTCAATACTGGAGACGTTTGCTCTTCAATATAAATGTTTACAATGAATTTGTTCTTCTGCTGTGTTGTTCAAACTTGGATGTGTACACTCTGATAAAGTATTTATTTATTATTTTTGCAGCAGGGGTGGCCAATTTTCATATTACTGCGAACAGCTTCAATCCAGAGGTAACGAGCCTGAAGATCTACCACGAATTTTTACTTCCACGTTCCATAAAAAAATGGAAGTATGGTGATGGCGAAGAAAATAGTGTTCGAGATAAGGGCTGATTCTGACTGTACTACCCACAAAACATGAAGAAAAGTAATTTTCCGAAAACTGTCTGTGTGTGTCTGCGTGAAGAATTTTTTCTACGGCGAACGATAACTGCGGCAAATTAAAAAAGAATCAAATAATTATTTGCATATGTGCCCCGATTTGTAGAGGCCTGTGAAGGCCTATTGATTCTGGTGAAGATCGGTTAATGGGAAGGGGTAGCTTGCCTGCAACGTTTTATGCTTTAACAAGAGTAAAGTACTTAATGTTGATAAATAAAGTATCCTGAAAAGAAGGTCGTAATAACCCATTGTAGAAAGGTAGGTGAAGTGTCTATAAATGAAAAGGGTAGCTGAAGGGGAGGGAGTAATTTTCTATAAATGAAAGTGATAGTTGAAGGGGGAGGGGATAATTTTTCATATATGTACTACGTTATCGGCAACAAAGAAGTAGTTTGTTGTTAAAATTCTGTTGGGTCGTGGTCCAAAGTTTTCTGTAAAAGCAGACGTCTCGGCAATGCCACCGACTCCCATCATCAGTGAAAATCTAGTGCGGTAACGTGAGGTGGTATACGTTAGTGACCACAGTACCGTGGTTAAGGCTGAAGAAAGAAGTAGTTTCTATGGTAATATTTCATTTCGAAAATGATTTTAAATATAAATCTTAGAAGATTGAAGTCACGTATGGTTCTTCTCCATACAGATATTTAATTCTAGCAAGAAGTAATAACGGTTTTTACTTAATTAAAACTTCTTCTTCTTAGTCATCCTTTTCTGGCCGTCGGGTGTCGAGGTTTCCGAGAGAGCTCTCCATCTCGTCCTGTCCAGTGTCAAAACCCTGTCACGGGCCCAAACTGCTGCTGATCTGGTCTGACGAACCAGATCCAACTGATGATACAAACTGCCCAGAAAACGATGGTCTGATTTTTAAGTCACCTTAAAATATTTTAAAATAATAACAACTTAAATTCACAAGGTGTATATAAGACTTCTACTATAGAAAACAGGGCATATTATGCCAACAGCAGAGTATTGAGAAGCAAACTAATTAACACAAAAAAATATTTTAACGTTATTTACTCGTTACCATTAATTATGTGTTAATTAAAAGATTATGTTCTCATCAATCTAGCCTACGTTCTTGGGCGTCATTTGCAACGGTAATTAAAGTTACAAAGATGATGAGGTTGTTATTTAAATAATGAAACACATACACATTTTTCAGTATAATTAATGCATTTATTCAATTTACGTTACAAATTATCTTGACTTTTAACATATTATGATCATTCATTATTTTAAAATATGATTTCTCTCAATAGACATTATTTATAAGATCTCTGTATCTCAAGGTTCAATTTAATTTATCTAAGCATCAACAACACTTATCTCTAGTTAATTATCATATTAACACATATTTTATTTCTAAATGGATTCATGTTTAAGATATGAATTTATTCTTAATTGAAATGTTGTAATCATATTACTTCAAGTTTTAATGTTACTTCATGCGTAATTTCTTTATTAGTACATGTTTTATTGTGTAGGTTCTTTTAGTAGGACAGACAGGTGTTTTAGCAAAATATTAACTAATACATAAAAGTTACTGTTGGTACGATTATCCAAATCTACGGCGCGTGGGTCTGCTATGATTTCATCTCCTGCTCCTTAGATCTGCGTTGTACGTGAAGATCTGCTACTCACTCCTTTGCATGAAATCTCACCTTGCTGAATCATCGTGGTTTACTCTTGTAGTGAATAATAGCTTAACACTTTTATCACTTCACTTTAACTAATACTATTCGGCATTTTCTGACATTACAATTGTACAAGTACCGTTCACTAGTTATAGCGTTTATTCTCGTTATATGAGTTACGTGAGTTATAGTTTGCACACGACTGATTCCGAACACATGCTCCGATCCTAATTGTTTTTACAGGTTATAAATTAATAAAACCTTAGTTTTCATTCTTTCAATATTAACCCTATTACACACATTGTTTGTTAATTTTGATTCTACGAAAATATAGCATACGTTTATTAATCTTCACAACTATTTACACATGTTAACCCTACGTAAGTCTTAAGTCAACTAGCTGAATTTTCACACCACCGACTACTTCCGAATTTAAGTAAAGACTTTTAAATGTTTAAGTCAAGACTCCGCGAAAACTATAACGGACTCCATCGATACGTTACTACCACTCTCCGAAAATTTAGTAATAGACTTCCCTTTCAGCTTATTTTATATAGTCCATCCACAGGATTCGCCACTATGTCTCTTATCGTCCCACGGCTGCGATTCCATTGGTTCTTCTCTGTTTCTTCTCCGAAACTTCCCTCCTAGTTCTCTTAACATGTTACTCTGCTACGTTTCCATTGGTTTTACGTTCTTGTCTTCTAAGAACTGCACTCCTGGAAACCCGCCTATGTTGAAAGCTAATTTCTGATAGGTCATCTTCTTACCCTACTCTATTTCTTGGCTTCAGGTTCTACCCCTCCTGCTACGTTAAGTCTGATTTCACACTTGTAAATCTTCCTGTCATTTTTTATATGTCCCATTTAGACATAATCACCCCTAAACAGCCTTCCTAACGCACAGCTGCACTGGTTAATGGATTCACTCAACTTTACTTTAGTTTTCTCAGTATTTACTGGTAACCCTTTCGCTGACTTTTTCTAGACCCCTTTAGCGAGAAATATCCCTTAATTGTCTCTTAGTGTCCAGCTCTATGGTTTATTAACCTTTGTTGTGTTTTCTCGGTACTCTATTCAGTCACCCCTTACTGTTGTTTTTCTACGCCTATGCCAGAACAATTCCTTAGTCTCGCTAAGCCTCCAGCTGCCTTGTTAATTGTTTCCATCACCTTCGTTGTATTCTTTTGGGTATCTCCCATTCGTACTTATATCTAGTAGTTTTCCATTCCTTTCAGTAAGAACACTTCCAGCTGCATCGTTGATGAGTTTATTCAACTTTGCTGTTGCATTCTTGGTATCTCGTTCAGCCACCCTTTACTGTATCTTTTCTCAGTATTACACTAGTGACTCTTCTTCTGGCGTTTTTCTATGCGTTCGCTAGAACAAACCCTAATTTCTTCAAGTGAACATCTGCTCTGTTGGATTTATGATATGTCCATAAACATGCCTGTCGTCGTAAAAGGATTTCACACTTCTTTGTGTTAACTTCCTCTCGTAATCTCGTAATTTCCTTTACATATCAATGTCAATTCACCAGCTGCCACTGCTTCTTCTCCTTTTTTTTTGCGTTACAATATATATAAGACACTTATAAGACCGGTTGTTACTTATGGAAGCGAGACATGGACAGTGATAAAAAAGGAAGAAGAAAAACTAAGAAGGTTTAAAAGAAAGATCATAAGACGTGTTTATGGCCCCGGTTAAAGGAACTGACAAATTGAGAATAACAAATAACAAGGCGATAGATGAGCTATTGAATCATAAGATTCGTAAAGGCTCAACGAACACAATGGCTAGGTCACCTAGAGAGGATGGATGATCAGCGTATGCCAAAGAAAATTCTGAGGGCGAAAGTCTATAAAAACAGAAAGTGGAGCTGACCTATACGACGACGTTCCAAGTCGCATGGCACCTGAGGGATTAGGAGACCCTTATTAACACACACACACAAACGCAGCTGGCCCGCACGCCTGGGGTATGAATCATCTACTGGGGCGTCCACTACGTAACTGCAACTTTTATAATACGAATTTTTTAACATATGAGCTTAGCATATTTTTGTAATCTCCATAAAATTTTCAAGAAAATTACACCAAACACGACGTGGTTGTGATATATTTTCGATGCACAACTAAGTCTAATTTAATATTCATTTTGGGTTTAGACATTAGTATTTTGCAAATGTTATTTAATTTTCGTTGATAATCACGCACAATTCGACCTATCTATATTGTAATAAAGTGTATTATGTTTCTTTTATGTTTTCAAGTGTATTATATTATGTTTATAATCATCAAGATATCACCAACATAATTATAATTTTATAATAAAATATTTATTAAGCACTCCAATTCTGCGTTTGCTTTAGAAATCCCTAAAGTACTCATATTTATCGCAATTATCTGTAGTTTGGACACATTTCTCTCACAATTTCACGGAGATTACAGAAATTATAGTTTAATTTGGATTATAAGCTAAATTAAATATTTTATAGTTTTGAATTGGACCGTATACTTACACCTGAACCGCCCGGGTCGTGTCTGGCCGGTTGTGAGTGCGCGTGCGGCAGTAAGGGTCTATTAGACTTCTGAGACCGGAACAGGTGTGACCTACTCCAGGACGGAAGAAGAAGAACACACACACACACACACACACACACACACACACACACACACACACACACACACACACACACACACACACACACACACACACACACACACACACACACACACACACACACACACACACACACACACACACACACACACACACACACACACACAACAAACGTCTCTCCAGTACATACGTAGACGTACCGTAAAAGTGACTGCGTCTCTATTACAGCTGTTAGTCCAGCTTATCTGCTACGAATTGCCCGTACACAATCGGAAATTACAGGTGGCTGCGACACCAATGCGAGGATCGATTATCGATCATCACACACAATACAATACAATACTGAGCAAACTATGTCACGACGGCATCCGTCACGCTGCATCCGCAGATTTGATTCAACACGCCCGCTGCTGCTCCAATGCACCGACCGTCCTACATCCTCGGCATCTTATGAAATAATAGTAATCATCAGTTTATGAAAGCGTAGTGCGTCGTACTGGCTGCCATTGTTAGGCTTTCAGTGGTAGACGCTATTGCGCATTGTTGTTACGATGGTGTAAAGAACTTGTCGGTGTCGAAAGAATCTATCGTTTACCTTTTTCTTCGTCTGCCCTAAGTAAAATTTATGGCAATCCGGAGTATACTCTAAACGTCGGATTTAGTTTTTGGTTTAATTTTATTAACAGCTTTGTTATCTGTGGATTATAAGATATTTATAAGTTGGTACTTTTAGTGCTTGATTCGTTTTCGAATTATATTTCAATAACGTTGTATAATTTAAATTATCATTGTTGGTTGTATTTTTATATATAGGTCCACTGCGTATTTGCTTAGTGAGTTTTGGTTTTACTTTATTTTGTATTTTATTGACAGTGTTTATTGTCTGCCCACTATATAATGCTGTTAGTTTGGAAATATTTCTTACTTTTTTTTTCTATTTGTATCGGCTATCTGAGGACCACATGCCAATTTCAATTCTTTATTCCTTGTTCTTTTCTTTTTCTCCAATATTCTTTCATCTTTTCACTATGTCTCTTCTTCCTGTCTTTAGTCCACTTTGAACCTGCGTTTTTCTCTCTCTCACCCTGGACTCCTTCCATTTTAACACTTTTGCCCGAAAAACGTCTCTTTCAATTGCTTCTTCTGCGTTTATATTATTTTTTTCTGAATCCTTTTTGACTTCATTAATCCAACTTCACGTTGACTTCATTCCCCACAGATATCCGATGATCTGTTTTGTTAACCTATTGTCATCCATTCTATATAAATGTCGAAAATATACTAGTCTTATTTTTCTCATTGTTTCTGTTATACTTTCTTTGATATATTTCATAAGTTTTTACTTTATTATTTTCAACAATAACAAAACTGTTTGTTAGTACTCATCAAATAGAAAATAAAAATAAATATATACCATTGAAATTCATTTTTGCCAAGTGAATTATGATCTACTAAATATATTAACGCGGTACAGTTACTTTCCTTGACGCATAAGTTAATAAGTACTTAAATGTACTTTCAATAGGCCCTATGTGTTAATAACATTTTTGTAAATGATAGTATATTTAATATATTCATAAATTCTCAAAATTTTCTTGTTTTATATATATATATATATATATTACACGAACAGGCCAGCCGTGGACGACGCGAATATCATTTCCTTTTCTTCTCCTGCCAGAAGGCCCTCATTCGCACACTATGCGCCGCCTTCCTTTCCACTGTCCACCCCTTTTTCGTCTTCTTCTCGCCGCAGAAAACCTCATGTTTTTGAATTTTGTTTCTGTATGTATTTCTATCCACACAGTCGTTCAAAGAGATACCCAGTTTCATCATTTCCTCCTTGAGTTGTTTGGTGTATCCGTTCAGACTGGAAAGTTGCCAAGTATAGTTGAAAATTTGTTTATTTAATCTGGACCGATCCAAGGAATGGAATCCAAGAAAAAACACTCAGTCTTTTCCTTCGGAAAGCCATTTCCCCAGATCTTTCAGATCCCTGTACAGCTCTTCTTTGGGTGTATGCCTGTACCCTTCTTCGGTTTTTCTTGGGGCCATAAATTTTCCGAAGAATTCTTCGTTCAATTTTAGGAAGAGGCTCCAAATTTTGCAAGCACATTGTTTCCACTCCATACATGATCACCGGCCTGATCACAGTTCTAATAATATATATTTTACATTACTATTAATAATAAACGTTTTAGAAGAATATATTTTTTATTTGATGATGATATCCTTTTTTTGTCAGATATATTTTTTTTATATCTGATGATGATAGTCGGATTACGTATCGAAACATTAATAATTGGTACTGTGTTACGTAATAGACACACAGACATATACGGTAAAGAGATAAAATGAGAGCCGAGATTGATGTGGCTGTGGCGAGCGATAAAGGAAGTTATTATTAGCTGATACAGAGTTACGTCTGAGAGCCCATGGTTTCGATATCCTGATAAATAATGTAACATTAAAACAGTTCGATCAGTGAAAGACTTATACACTAAGAAGATATATTTGTACAATCCGATTCCGCGGTAAAACTAACTTGTTCCCAGGTGACAAGAGTTATATTATAAAAATGTTCAAGATAATATTAAATGTAGACAGATCCAGGCGGGGAGGGCTAAGAAGAAGGCTCCAGCCGTTTCTTCGATGTAGAAACTTATACTGTGTAAAATAGTACTTTTACGACGGTCTACTGATCATCGTATGGTATAGTGAAAAACAAAATACAAGACACCGTTAAGTCACTGATTACCAGTTTTAATTATCACAATTAAATAATAAAAGCAATTATCACAAGCAATCAAATAAAAATGGTTCACACACAATAATAATGTCAAATATAAAGAATTCCGCGCTATAATCACTTTCTTTTCACTAATACACCGCTTGCGACGCACTGTGTAAATCGCCTGACATAACACTGCACTCTAAGCGGCAGGTATGGGCTATTTATAGTCTGCAGGGTTCCATAATATACGTTAGAGAATACTTCAGCGCGGCCATGGCACCGTTGGGCTGGTCAAGAAGCTTCTAGAACGACACCATCGAACCCACGAGACGTTCCGCATTACGTAATACTGTCTCGCATGTCAAGCGTCACGTACGCATTACAGTTGCGGGAATAGCCGAGAAAAGAGTAGAACAACGTTCTCCAATGTACCAGTACGTTCCGTAATGGCGTAACACGTTTTCCGCATTACGTAACAGTACTTTCTTGCTATTGACAGTGAAACTCTAAATCTTTAAAAATGAATAACGAAACAAACTTGGCTTTAATGCATACCTTAGAGGAACTATTTCACTACCGACTTCTTGACATTTTCTGAATTTGTTTCTCGGTTCACGAAACGGTAATTGTTCGATCTTAATGAACCACGCCTTTCGCTAAACTTTTTTGTGTGATAACGATCCTAAATACAATATAGCATTGCGGTCGAAACTAACCTTTTTTTTTGGAAAGCAGTGGGAGCGGACAGAGATTATCGTATCTCTGTCGTTGGCAGAAACGTATTAACGTAATTAACGTATTAGAAATCGTTGGCAGAAACGTACATTTTTTCGTTTAAACTCTATACTGTTCCCGTTTTTAGCTTAATCCTGATGTAAACAAAAAAAAGCGTGGTACATCTTAAACGCTATTTGCTACTTGAATTAGAGGCGTGTCACTCTGACAGGAGTACAGACAGGGTACATAATATAATATTGATACTGTATAAACACACGTAAATTGTAATAACTTGTCCTGGCCAAAGTAAAATTTGTGTGACTGGGTCAGAAACACAGTGAACCATTTTATAACACCAGTTAATGGCTTTTTTCATTAACCGTTTAAACATCGCAAGAAACAAAAAAGTAAAATATATTTACAACGAAAATAGAAGCGTGATAATTACCAGTGTACTGAATACTATCAGTTGCTGTCGGATAGTAATTCAATGGCTTCCATATCTGTGTCTGAACTTGTATCATCACTTGAATCAGCGTTATTATTGATAAGATTGTCCATTGTCCACAACGAGGTCGGTAATTGTGGGCCAGTTGCCACAGCTTATCATTTCCTTGATTACACGCTGTATACAACCACTCCACTTGCCGCCGTTTTTTCATTTACCGCAACAATAAATTGTTTTCTATCAAGCAGCTAATGTAGTGTTGTGACGGGCAACATATCCTTTCAACTGGCTCAACTAGAGGTGGGCCGATATACCTGTAACAGGTATTTTGGAACGATATTTTTGTGGAATCGATGTAACAGTGACTGAAAAGTTGAAATACCTGTTATTCGCGGCGACGCTGTTCCGAGTCGAGGCACGCCATCTACGCTACTACTACTACTACTACCACACACACACACACACACACACACACACACACACACACACACACACACACACACACACACACACACACACACACACACACACACACACACACACACACACACACACACACACACACACACACACACACACACACACACACACACACACACACACACACACAGACAGAGTACGCAAGTAACAAGTAAACGAATACGCCAAGGCCAAATACTAGGCGTACAAAAATATCGCTCGTACGCAAGGAACAGCCAGTACACGAGTATTTCAAATACTAGGGGTATCACCGATACACAAGGAACAACAAGTAAACGCGTATTACAAATACTAAGCGTACCAGAGGAACAGTAGTATTTTAGGAACACCTAGTATTTTACGAACAAGTAGTATCAGGCGTATTTCGAGTACGAACTAGTACGAAGCCACTTTTTCGTCCTGAATACTTCATTCTGCGCAAAGAGACGAAGCTGTTTTTAATAAAGGAAAAAATTCATCCTGATGTTACATTTATTCTCGTGTGATATGCAGATATATAATACAGATTATATGCTAATAAATTATATATTATACTAGTCACCAACTTGTAACTAAAACCGGTTGGTAAAACTTTATGTTTTTACTCATAAAACAATTTGTGTTCCGAGTCGTTAGTGAAATAGTTGTATTTAATTATATTGTGTTATAACCTATAGAGTGGCTGATGTTTATAAGCTATATTATACTTTTTATTAATGTGATTTTAACTTCACTACACATATCACGTAAATGATGAGATTGTTGTAATGGACATTTATGCACTTTATCTAGTCCTGTTCCTTAAATATCTGTAATGCATTTAATTTACTTTTGTTGTTGCTTATTATTTATAAGTTTTTATTATGTATTTATATTTATTTTATTACAGTTTTATTTTATTTTTATTTGTAAAATTTTGTTTATTCTCATTCACTCTTGTGGCTTACTGTTATGTTTTTATTATATGTTTCTGATGTTTTTCACATTATTTGTTGTGGTATTACGTGTAGGCCTACTCTAAATTATTTAATTTCCCCGAGTTTCGCAACTGATTTGTCTAACCAATGTTAGTTTGTTTACTACTAGTGAAAACTTAAATTGGTATTCCCAAAGGGAGATAGGCCTATAAATTCTCTTGTTTCTTTTTTTTTTAAACAGTAATAGTTTAATAAAGTCACAGTCTAAAGTACCACTGTTAATACTTTTAGTTTCAATTTATTTCTTATAACAAATTATATAGTATAGGTTATATAATGTCTTCAAATAAATGCACAGAAAGTAGGTTTATTAATATATTAATAGGTTTAGTGAAAATAAACCTATTTGCAGTGTATTTCTTTGAAGATATTACATAGGAGACCTGCAGGCAAAACTCAAAACGAGTTACTTACAAAGGATAATATAGGTTATGTATAATTAGTATGTAATAACAGGTATTTGTACCTGTTATTTTTTTGGAACGGTATTTGCATACCTATTATTTAAAAATAACAGTTTAGCTCACCTCTAGGCCCAACATTAATTCAATACGATTCAGAATACAGTGATAAGGAGGAAGTCTTAAAACGACGTACCCCGATTTAAGTGGCAAGATAACTCTCACATGACTATACAGACATTCTGCACATGCGCGTAAGGCCGGCCACACACCGCATCGAACATGTGTCTTAAGACAAAACGTTTAGACTTGTCGGATGTGCTCACGACACGACGCGGCGTGCAAGAAGAAACTCCTTCATTTTGTCGCTCATGTTCAGTGTTCAGTTTAAACATACACACGGTCAGTGACATCTAATTTGAGTGCTTACCTAGTTCCAGTGTTAATTATATATTTCGAAGTGTATGTGAGGAGCTATGGATGGTGAGGAAGAAGAGACTGTTATCCTATTGTTGAATTTCCTACAATTACTAGACTACGGTAAAGACAGAAAACTTTGGGTTCACCCTATCAAACAAAATAGGGATATTATTGGGTTTATTGCCGAATTGAGAGCTGACCCAGCTAAATTTGACAATTATTATAGAACGAGTATAGCGACCTTTGATTATGTCCTGGAGTTAATACGGGATAGAATACAGAAGCAAAATACGAACTACAGAAAAAGTATAACCCCAGAGGAGAGGCTTCTGATAACTTTAAGTTATGGCAATTTATTGTACTCTCATTGTACTCTGGTGCAGCTCAAGCTGACACTTGAGGGTCACATAACTCCGCTGCGCATGGGCAGATCGAGTTGTTCGATAGTGTTTTGACGAAACTTTTGGTACCTTCGCCAGACAAGGAAAAAACTCCTCAAGGCGTCTGACATCGTGTCCGATGCGGTGTGTGGCAGGCCCATTTAAACCCATGCTAAACAACGGATCGCATCAGACGCCGTCCGACAAAACGTGTTGTCGTAAGGGGTTTTGTTCGATGCGGTGTGTGGCCGCCTACTACATTACTATGGGAACAGCATCAACGCCCCTGACCAATAGCGTTTCAGATTTGCCACGTGGGATTGTTTACATCAGGATTGAACTAAGAACGGAAATAGTATACATACTGAATCTGTGCCGTACATGACAGAACTCTGCACTCGCTTCGTCCGCCTGTCGAAGCATTGGCAGAAAGATCGCAACTCCTGGTCCTTTAACGAACCGTTTCCGCTCGCAGCTAAGACGATATCACATGTGTTAATTCGAAAAAATTCTGCGCGTAACATGTTGGAAAAAGCATACATTTTTCGTTCACACTCTACACCGAACCCGCACCGTATGCGACCGGAACAAACGATGTTCGAGCTTCTCAGCTCATCGTCAGATCGGAAATAACCTCCGATTTGACGATGGTTATTTCCGATCTGACGATGAACTGTGAAGCTTGAAAGCGCTAATCGGAATAATTTTTCTATAGTGGTGTGCAACAGTGATAATTCTGTTTGTGATTATAACACTAACACAACTTTATTAATTAAACCATGTTCAGTTTAATCCTTGTAGAAGATAGTAATAACGATTTGGCACGTGTTTTCGGTCTTAGCCTAAAACTACGCAAAGACTTGGTCGCTTAAGAAACACAACAAGAATACAATTGAGGCCTTAGAATTTTGGATATATATGGAAGGCTTGTAAAAATATCGTGACTGGTGGTAGCGGCTAACAGTCAAGTCTTAGTGACAGTTTACAAAGAAAATAAATTAATGTTTCGTATTCAGAAAAGAACACTAGAGTACTGTGGACAAGTATGCGAGGATGGAAGCATCAAGATCCACAACTCATACCGCAGCGTAAAATCTAAGGCAAGAAATCGTTGGGACTTAGCAGAATGTCGTGCACAAGAAACGTGCGAGAGGAGTCTGCATCGAAGCCATGGCCGGATATCTACGACGACTACCAAATTGTTCAAGACGTCTGCATTAAAGACATGACCGGGTATCTACAACGACTGCCAACCTTTGGTAGGAGACGGTGCCGAAACATCTGTGTACGTATCGACTTAACTGTGTAGGGTACCCTTTTCCATTATTTGACATAACTTTATTTACTCTATTGAGCACATTTTTTATTCGATACAAGCGATCATATAGTTTGTATACTATGTAAAAAACGTAAATTTTCAAGGCATGAACAGATTGATTATTAGTATTTACAGGTTTTTGAGGCGTGGTCTAAATTTATTTAAAACGTATTTGTTATTGTTATTGTTCATGTTGGAAGTAATAAGAGCGAACAATAAATATTGTAAAAACTTAACAAATGAACTCAATAACACACCAGATGTTTCGACCGACCCCACAACGACCTTCCTCAGTGGTGCTGGAAAAAAGGTATAAGCCCGCCCTTACTCTAAGGAGTATTATATTGAGTATATTATACTACTATAGATGCTTTTCCGTTAGTGGTGATGATTATTTAAAAATATTGTTACTAATGTAACCACCTAGAATAGCCGAGAGACTCCTCGCCCCGTTCTCCCACCTAGTGTGGCAGGTGTTGCCTCAGTCAAGGCCGCGCACAAGTAGGTTCTAGTGTGTTCAACAACACTTAAGATACGCATTAAGCCGGCGTGCAGTGAGGAGGGAAAGCTGTACTGGAACTTTGTGCGACCTATAAAGGCAAGAGCGTCTGCTGTTGTCAAGTCAGTTACGTGAGCGATTTTCCTTAGCGCGGATCGAGTGTTTGTCGAAGTACTGTGTGAAGTGTTATTGTGCTATAAATTGTGTGGAACTCTATTATTTGGCATTATTATTGCGCGTGGACAAATCTAACTGGAATTGTTGTACGAGTTGATTACGAATTATTAATTGTGGTAATTAAAGCTGGTTTTTAGTAACTTCATTGGTGTCTTGTATTTTGTTTTCCACTGTACCATACGACCGTCGTAATAATATAATATTAGTTAAATTAGAATGAACAGAAAAAGAAAAACAATTAGACAACTTTTTAGACACTGACATTTTCATCTTGGCGATGAAAACTGTATGCTAGAAAATCCAGTTCCAAGAATCCACTGCCATTGCAATACGTGTAGACGAACATTGGCGCTTGGAGCGATATATAGTGTCACATTAGAGAGTTATGTGTGTCTGTGTGCGGATAAAGCAATCGAACCCGCGGCAACGCAACATATATCGACAGCAAAATCAAAGTCGACAGCAGGCAGTGTTTATCCGCCAGCTTGTCGTGACTGAAACACTATTATTATTTGCTTTATATTTTAGATTCCAATTTAATTTCACATATTGCTTTTCCTGCGAGCGCACGCACACACACATACAAGACACACGACGGCCTTTTTACACGATAAATATGCATATTTCTCGTTTCGAATGGAAAACCTTTACAAACTTTTAAAAAGAAAAATATTGTCAAGTTTTCAAAGGAACTTTATTTATATATCCAATTCAATTCTAGCATAAAGGATTAAGTTAGACCAGATCAGATCCAATCGCGAAAATTAAGTCATCTACAGACTGTATTCCGCAGTGTGCCAGAATCTATAAGAGGAGTGTACATGGTAATTATCTGCAACATGGATACCAGTCAGATGATGGAAGCTTTCCAAGTGCTACTACTGCAAACACAGGGATAACAAAAAGTAAAACGCAGACAGGAAGCAGAAGAAGCAGAGAAATGACAAGAAAAGACAGTGGAAGAGAGAGACAGAAAGCACTTCTGCTGGAAACACAAGAACGCCAGAAAGCATTGTTGCTAGATTCAAACAAGACGACAAGTAAGCAGGAGGCAGAGGAACAGAATCGTTAAACAGAAAACATGAAAGCACTGATGCAGGAGTAAATACAGCAAGAACATACCGCTGCAGAGCTGAGCCTGTTACGAGGTGAGCTTAATAACCAAATTGCTAGAATATCTGACGTGGAAGAATCGATGCCTACAAAAATATCTGTCGTAGAAGAACTCATGTCAAATAAAATATCTGAAGCAGAGGAGTCTGTAGCAATAGTGTGAAGATTCAGTTCAACTACAAAAGAGTCAAATGCAAATATGAGACTGTTAACATCTATTTCTGCTCTTGTTATAAAGTCATTTGGAACCAATGACTGAGCTTTAGCGTGAATCGGCCTTAAGAACGGCCAGATGGTAGCAAATCCCACATCAGGTAGTGAAGTGAGAGGGCACGTGTCTGCCCACCCCCCTAGAACAGGAACAATTGTGGAAGACAACCCCAAATGAAAATCCTGGTCATTTAAGTGTGGGTTTTCGAGGCGTAGTGACAATGTGTCAGAAATGGTGTAGTTCGAGGAGGCCTTCAAGTTCCTACCCAGCCTGGTTTTGTCTGGTCGCTGACTATAACTTTCTTTGCTGCAGCCATGACCTCTTCCTTTCTCTACCTGAGGACCATCAACGTCACTGAACCTCCACCCCTGATCCGGGTCAAACGCCCTCAGGGGCTTCTTGACGTACCGCCATAAAGACATACTCGTTTATAACTTCTTGTCCCCAGTCCTGGTGCTGACCTGCTGAAAAAAACCTACCTTTCTTCCTTCCTAGCACACTCCTTGTTGGTGTACCAGCAACAGTGCTGCACGGAGATTTCTCTGCCTCGCGGAGAGCGACCGACGCCTCTAGCCGTGCGTTGCTTGTCGCCTGAATCGGTTCCAACAGCAGTGTCATACATTAATGTTTTCTTGTTTTCTTCCCCCACCATCTAGCGAATGATCGTGTTGGTGGTTGTTTAGTCCAGTATTAGGGACCTGTCTACTGAAGCTTCACAATTTTAATTAATTACTTAATTATTTAATTAATTAATAAGAAATTAACTTTAATTACTAAAACTAGTATCCGGGCTGCTAGGCCGTGATCTTCCATATTCTTCTTCGTCACGGAAGATGTTGACTCGTACAGACGTTTCGGCCTCACCTCTGAAGGCCATCCCCAGTGTCAAAAGGACTTAAATGCACTGACAAGATGTCCGTCAGTACACCACAGTACCGTGGGAAAGGCTGAGTGGTCCCTAAAAGGACCTTCTATATTACATAACTTCATAGAGTTTGCACTATGTAGCAGGCAATCAGAAGTGAGCGCAACCCTATAGGTTTGCTAGCACAGGATGTCAAACCCTATGTAAAGACAGGCTTTCACCGCGGCGATTCATTGGGCGCCTCCATCTGCCACTTCTTTCTCACACCTGGCTACCAACTACATAATGCACACAAATAACCCAACATGCACTACTCTACCTTCTACTTGCCTCCACCTTCTCAACGGCCAGTCTGCAATGGTGTACGACGTACCAAGAGAGCCGACGTCTATACCGCCGATCGGAAAGCCGACAGAGATACCATACGACTTCAGCGCGCACTCGATGCGTACACGACCTGGACGGAAAACTGGAAAGTTGCCGTCGGCGATACCAAGAGCTCTGCCGTGCTATTCTCCAAGCGCCGGAAGGAACCGTGAGGACGAGACTCGGTCGAACGTAGCCGGTGCCCGGTGCTGCAGCCTACCATAGCGTTGTGGATAATCCGCCACTGAGGACGAACACTCTTCCACCCGTATCTAGCAAAAAAATTCCTCTCTCTGTACCAAAATACTACATATACTGTCTGTCAAGCAGCACGTCAGGCCAACGCGTAAACAAACAGCTGAGATAACGTACAGGTGTTCCATGAATCTTTTTACTACGTTTTAAACGGCTGTGTTGACGCTTGAAAGAAAAGTAATGAGTTCTACTACGCAGTTAGGGGGAGCGGAGGGAGGAATGGCAGCTATTACTGATTCGTTTACAGTTATATTTCTTTTTTAATGAGCCACCGGGGTTTGGGGCTGGGGCGAGCCCCGCTTTGATCGAGTGATAAATAATGCTTGCGTTTAGAAGACTTTGATAAATAGTGGTGGAAAGGCCGACTCTTTGTGCCACTGGCGTGTGACGTCTTATTATACAAACAAACCAAGCAATAATGATGGCTACAGAATATAAATACTTACTTTTAGAATATTGTTGCTACCGTATTCAAGGACGATTATTAATTGCTTGAAAAGTGTTTATAGCAGTAAAATATTTTTCTCTACACTATAAGAAGTATAATACTGTAAGTTGTTGATGTTTATGTTATGAAGTTATAAAATGTAACGTTAAGAGTGTATCTATTTATACAATTTTCCTTATCTTCTTCTCAGAATATTAAATTAATAAAGTTGTGTTAGTGCTTATAATCACAAACAGAATTAACACTGTTGCACACCACTATAGAAAAATTATTGCGATTAGCACTTTCAAGCTTCACAGCTCATCATCAGATCGAAAAAAAAAATTGACGATGAGCTGTGAAGCTTGAAAGCGCTAATCGGAATAATTTTTTTATAGTCGTGTGCAACAGTGTTAATTCTTTTTATCTTCTTCTGACTCTATACATCATTTCCCATTCTATGCGGGGTCGATGTTTAAGACAGCTTGTCTCCATTTGTATACTTCTTCAACCCCTTTATTTCACCCCTTACAAAATCCATCCACCTCAGTTTATTCAGATCTGCCTCTTGTTCTCTCACCCTGTATTCCATATTCCTTACTCTCACGTATGAGTCCTCTCTTCTCATCACACGACCACATCACCGTAATTTTCTTTGTCGCATATTCTTCGATATCGCTCCTACCTTCGTTGTTGCTATTCACTGGCGTACCTAGACCATTGGAGGTCCGGGGCGGATATCTTTCTGATGCCCTCCTCCCATAAGATGTGTGTTTATAATCCAATTTTTCTTTAAGTAATACATAGTAGTTAAGTCTTTAAATCTAATTACTGTATTGATACGTCTAGTTAGGAAACTTTATAAGAAGCTGTAGTAAAGTTTGGTGAAGTAAAAAAATGTATTACTTTACAGTAATTGTTGACATTTATTTATAAAATCTTTATGAAGCTGAATTTTATTTATGTTTTTCGAAAAATATTTTTATAATTTGTTGCAAGTAGCCTGACAAATATTCCGGTTCCAACATCCAGCCAGACTACGTGAAAGGCCAGCAGAGCGTGTCAGAGTATTTTCCGCTTCCGTGGTTGTGACAGAGAGAATTTATTTATTTACTTATAAATAATTCATCATCATCATCATCATCATCATCATCATCATAATCATCATCATCACCATCATCATCACTCCAAGGACTAGGACTTAGACCTGTTCCGGAACCCACCTCCTCCTCGGTCTACCGACATCTCTCTTACAATAGGGTGATAACCCAAGGCAGCCACAAGTAGACGGATATCAGGCAAGCGATTCAAGTGTTCACATCATCTCCTTCTGTGGTCTTTAATCTGCTGGTGCAATGATATGATGTTTAAATCGCGTCTAATATTCTTCCTTCTCCGATCCAAGAGAGAACAACATTGCGTCCCTTTTAGAAATTTCATTTCGGCTGCCTGGATCCTCTGCACTTCCCTTGTACCAAGAGTCCATGTCTTACTAGAATACAGGAATGTGACGAAAGCCACAGTTTTTAAAAATTTAATTCGGATATCCTTCCATGTTTTATTTTTCAGGTACCTATGAATCGTTTCACAGACGCGTCCAACTTAGTATAGAATATTAATTTTTGTAACCATTATTTTGGCTCCTGGTTAGAAAATCCTCCTGTCAATGACAAACAAGCTGGTAGTTTAAAACAACACTGTCTTCTAGTCTGTGTCCAGTACACCATTACAAGAGGGTGCGAAGTGTTCGAAAATTGCCGCGCTGATATTGAAAATGATTACCGGCAAGGAAGACCTGGCGTATCTAGAATTTGGCATTAAGGGGGCTCCAGGGTCGGGTCAGGTACATACAAAAGAAAAAACAAGTTAGAACTAATCAACATTACTATGTTTAAAGTGGCTGAAAAACGGAAATCAGTCCATTAAAATAAACGGTAATAATACAATAAAAATACCCGTTATTGAAACATACGGTACGAGAATTGATACTATGAAATTTTAAAACCTAACACGCCGCAGATTAACAGTTAACACAGTTATATAGTGAAAGAATTAATCGATATCCGTGTTTCAGAAGTAATTGCAATTCGATAGTAATCGACAGATGGGACTAACGATATGTATGCAATCCGCGATGAGAATCAGCTGATGAGAATCAGCTGATGCCCGTCCACCGACTACGTATGACGAGACCAATTTACTTGTGTTGTGAACAGTTCGCCTCACCGATTGATTGAAAACTGATTGCATTGTGGCAACTTGATGCATCCAATCTTTTGTTCAGCTCGGGATTTTTATTAACCAATTGTAAATTTACTTCCTCTAGTCCGCACATTTTAGTGATAACAAAACCAGCTGTGTATCCAGAATCTAGAAGTTGGCCTTTGGTGGGCGGTCCGGGTCGAGTCGGCTTCATACAAAAGAAAAAACAAGTTAAGACTAATCAACATTACTGTCTTTAAAGTGGCTGAAAAACGGAAATCAGTCCATTAAAGTAAACGGTACAATAAAAATACGCGTTATTGAGACCTTTTTTTAAAGATATTTCTTGACTGAATTGATTTTCTGCTATATTTCGTAACCTAATGCTGTGTAGTACACCTATTTCTATACTTAAAAAGGAGCTATTACTGTACGATGTTTAGCGTACACAGCTGGGCGAGAAAATAAAACAGCATTCAAATTAAGAGATTAACAAAATTCGTCAAATTTTCGATCCTGTGGGGGGGGGGTTCGGTCCCGTTCGTCGCCTTCCTCGTAAATATGCCCCTGGGCAAGACCATCAGCTTCGGGAACCTTTCAGGATGGTACCAGCAGCATACGTAATCACTGATACCGAAGATGAAAGGGAAGAAGAAGAAGAAGAAGAAGAAAAGAGAAGAAACTGTAAACCAACTTTGTCGTGCTTACTTGCTGAACTGCGCTATCTGTCATGTTCCGGACGAGGCCTTTCAGTGTGTCCACCATTATCAAGTCACCAGTGGAGACACTACTGAAAGCCCTCGTCCGGAGCTGACAGATAGCAATTCAGTAAGTAAGGACGATTAAGTTGGAACTACAGGGGCTGATAATTCAAACAAGAAGAAGAAGAAAAGCAACTGTAAAGTTGTAAAGGAATCAGCGTTACAAAGGAATTAAAGGACGGTGTTCTATACTCTGGAGCAGGAGTCGGCAACCCTGCGTCCGTCGATACGGTTTGACGCGCCCGCGAACCAATTTGTAATTTTATTTTCATTTGAACGAAGGAACGCACCTGCTTCCAAGTACTGTATTATTATTATTATTTATTTATTTTTTTTTAAATTTATTTAACTATTTGCAATCAGTATAACATAAAAATAACATACTATAAGCAAATCTTTTGTATGAGAAAAAAATAGGTGTTGACCATGTGGAGCTGTTATCCTGTGATAACAAGCTCAGTTATTCCTTAAAAGTAGGTTACAAAAAGAAACAACAGTCACAAAGATTATGGGTGCTTAAATCTAGATGGTAGGTCTAGTATTTTTTGTCTCTTTAGTCTATGAGTGTCTTCACTATTGTCTAGCAAATTTATTGCAAGAATATTAGGGTGTAGTTCTAGTTTACTTAAATACTTTTCACTGCACTTACTCACTTCATCTTTAACAGATGACACTTTTAAGTCACAGAGGATTTCTCTATTTGGTATAAACCAGGGTGCATTTGTTATAATCCGTAGAACTTTTGCCTGGAATCGTTCTAGAATCTCGATATTAGACGTTGATGCCGACCCCCACAGCTCTATGCCGTAGGTCCAGATTGGTTTGAATGCCACTTTGTAAAGGAGTAATTTGTTGCTAAGGGACAGAGGTGATTTGTATTGTATCAGTACTGTACTATAAAATAGTACCAGCCATTTACCGTACCGCGCTACGTCTTGCCCCAATACGGTCGACGAATTTGTCTCCCAGGGCCTGTAAACACCTTTCTCCCCATCACTTTATCACTGTCAACATCCTGATGACAGATTGTTGATGACCTACTCCTAATGTGAAAAATTTTCACAAATTTATATGAAAAATACTGCAATGCTTTTTTTGATTCCACGTCGCTAAAAATAAGCGCAAGGGTATTATAAAACAACAGTTAATGTTTGTAACGCTCCGTCATTGAACTCTGTACCTTTCTATTTTCCATTGATGGGGTGGGGAGGGGTGCGCCCATCGAACTGTTCCTTAGTTATATAAATATACGCCCCATAAATTCAAAGGTTGCCTATGACTGCTCTGGAGTTATGTCTGTTACAGTAAATCGATCGTTACATGCCAGCGCGACTGAGGTCCCGCAGAGTATAATACAATTTTGTTTCCAATCAATTGGTGAAGTGGGCTGTATACGGTAAGCCGTGATTTAACTGGGCGAGTCACGTCCAATCCACAGTTCCCGTACATGGCCGTGATCCAGTCAGTATTGGCTCTGCTGCTGACTCCACGGGTCTGTCGCCCAATACACTTTCGCTTCTCTCGCCTAATAGATATACTTATTTTAAAAACCATTCAAGATTTATTTATGAAAAGTTTCATCTGATAATTAAATATAAAAACCGTACTGTGAACCCAATTATATAATGGAAATTACAATGTAATTATACTGCAAATATAAAACCATTGTAAGTAAAAAGTTAAAAAAAATTATATTCTTGTTTAAAAAATGTAAAATATTATTTATTATATACACACACACACATATATATATATATATATATTCATTATTAATAAATGACACTCTTATTACGAGAACATATTATAGGCTATATTTTTTTGAATATTTTTACCCTGTTTCGACAGTTTAAACTATTATCATCAGAATTTTAAAATTTAATAAAAATTTTAAAACCAATTGGTTAGCTTAAGTTTAAAAATTTTTAATATTCAGATGATAGTTTCAACTGTCGAAACAGAGTAAAAAGATTTTAAAAAATGTATATAATATTCTTGCAATAAATGTGTTATTCGACGACGACGGCGACGAGGACAACAACAACAACAACAACAACAACAACATTTTTTTTAAGAGGGGGAAAATGATTTCCTACGCACCTTCAATGAAGACCGTGCTTCCCCTGGTATGTTGGAATCTCAACCACTAAAAAAATCGACCTCTGTATCAAAGACTGATATCCATCCTGGAATCACATAGCGTATTGCTTCAGGATGGAGCCTATTTCGCCCTTTTCGGGCTCGTTCAAGTTGTTGGGTGCAAGTTGGGCCTTATTGTCTTATAATAATGATGATGATAAATGTGTACAACGGAGATATGGGAGAGGAGGAAGAGAGATGAGAAGAAGGGAGGAACCAGTTGAACCAACGAAGTCCACGGTGGATCATACGCAAAAAATTGTATACAAGAATAACGTGAGCAAATATGAACGTAAAATATATATTAAAAAGGGTTATTTTCAAGTTAATTGGTTCATAAAATTCAAAATGAAGAGTTCTTTTTTTATTTAGAAAATGGAGAACACATTTATGTCTTCTGTAGTTACAGGTACCGTAAAAACTCGGACTCCTTTAGAGCAATTAACAGGAATGGACAGTTATAAACCTTCAGTAATATAAACAATTATATTATAAATCTAGAATCCCTTTTTATAGAGGCCCATGATTCCAAACCTTACAACATAGCAGGGACTGCCATCACTTTATAAAACTTTATTTGATGATCCCTCAGAGTCCGTCGTATAAATGCCACATGTCTTTCGATATTTCTCAGTCTTCTTTAAAATATGTTTGATCTCCTCCAAAAATACAGTTCAATCCAATAACAGTAAAATATCGGCATGGAGTACCATACATGACTTCCATGTTCTAAGATTCATAATTAAAATCATTTACTTGATTTCGGTTCGATAATTTCTAACAAGTTAGATTTGATTCTTGTAAATCGAGTTTTATGTTTGACAAATTGAAATGAAATATTTACATAGAAACTACTTCTTTGTTGCCGATAACGTAGTACACATATAAAAAATTACACCCTCCCCCTTCAACTATCATTTTCATTTATATAAAATTACCCCTCCTCCTTCAACTACAATTTTCATTTATATTAAAGTTACCCCTTTCCCCTTCAACTACCCTTTTTATTTATTGATATTTCATGTACCTGTCTACAGTGGATTATTATGACTTTCTTTTCAGGATACTTTATGTATCAAAATTAACTAGTTTACTCTTGTTAAAACATAAAACGTTGCAGGTAAACTGCCCCTCTCACTTAATCGATCTTCGCCAAAATCAATAGACCTTGAGTCCTCTACAACTCGGACATATGTACAAAATATTATTTGATTCTGTTAGAATTTGCGGCAGTTATAGTTCGCCATAGAAAAAATTGAACACACACTTTTCGGAAAATGACTTTTCTTCATGTTTTGAGAGTAGTACAATAAGAATCAGCCCTTATCTCGAACACAATTTTTTCGCTATCACCATACTTTCATTTCCATAAGGAACATGGAAGTAAAATTTTTTTAACGTAGAGTTTTATTGTGAGTACACTATTAATTTAATTTCTATATAAAGAAGATAATTATTGAAGAGATCGTAACTAAAAAGGCAATGAAAGCTGTAAGTTTATTTGGCTTATCGCGAGAGACGATGAAATATCCCAAGCCCTTTGAGCGAAGAAATTGTGTTGAAACAAAAGTTTTGAACTCCAGTACACGGTTTTGTCGTTAACAGCGCGAGACAGAGTTAGCTAATGCAATGGGGGGGGGGGGTGAGGCAAACGAAATCCGTTTAATAAGTTAATCAGTTTTTAGTATTTTTAAGCTGAAACGTCTGCTACGAAAGTGTAAAGCAGAGTCTGATCCATTGACAGCGAGACAAATGTCGCTGATAGAAAGTGATAACTGCACCAAAGTATATCACATAATATAATGGCATAAGTCTCACACGCCCGGATACGAATTTAGGACTTTATGACACCCGATGTACCTTAGAGGGATTCTCACCCTACTTCAACCTGTCTTGGGTCGAATTCCCTTTCTTTAATCTTTCCTGTCTGGTCTCCCTTCACCAACTCTTCGACTTTTTTCAAAGTCGAAAACTCTTCGTTTTTTGCGACCCCGACGCTAGTGAGTTTCGACGGCCAGGCAGTCTTTCATTTTTCACACTTCAACTGTACTCTGAAATTCTTGTTTTCTTATTATTGTTTCATTGTAGCCGGTAAGGGCAAAAGACTGCAAATGGCCAACGGTCCTAGGGGCGGAAGAACATCGGTTCTCCTAACATATGGAATTTGTTTTATATTTTATTATTTAACAAATTATTTTATTTTCAATTGTTGCTTCTAGGCGTACTTATATAATATACGTTACTGTGACAAGCGAAAAAATGGACGAGAGAGAAAATTTTTTACTCTTAATAATGTTGCTATTACAACATTTTCCAAATGAAGACGAAAAACAAATGCCACCGTTAATAAAAATAGGCTTTGATCGTTTGAGTGAGTCAAAATTAATAGAACGCCAACAGCCTTTCAAAAAAATTACTCTCAAAATTCTTGAAGAACTGAGGTTACACGGGAATATCCTCGATAATGAAAACAAAACAAAATGTACAGTGAAACATAAAATATAATATGAATTGTGTCTATGTTCGTTTAGGATGTCGTTTTTATGTGTTTTCGTGTGTTTGTATATTTCCAATTGTTCTAGAGTGTCTAGTTTTTGGCCTTTTGTGTGTACGTATCGAATGTCCATGTTGTTGTCGATGTTTTTGTATGTGTGGTTTGATTCAATGAGGTGATTTGCAAAGGTGGATTCTGTAGTGGAGTGTAGTGCCTTTGTGTGTTCAATGTATCTTTGACAGGACGTAGCTTCAAACACGCACGAACAGACACAATTCAAATCACACGCATTATTCGAACATGTCAGACCCCACACAAAATATCGATCTTTCAAAACTCGATACCGTCGCCAACAACAAGACGGACAGTGCTCCCAGCGGCAGCCTCTGGAGAAGTGTTTAAAAGCGAAAACCGGTTCAGGCTATAAGGTAAAACTTTTACGTGTTTACCCATAAAAAACTTTGTGTTCCGAGTCGGTAGTGAAATAATTATATTTAGTTGAGTAAGGGACACGTCATGGACAACGAAATCCAAGAATTATTTTAATTTTCCCAAATTTTCGCACGTATTGGGGACGGAGCATTGTCCGTACAATCCAACTGACGAAGGTGCTGGAAAGAGGACCGACAATTATCACAAATTAAGGTGTCGGCTAGTCGGCTACCTTGAATAAGTATCATGTGCCCTGTTAAGTGACGAAAATTGAAACTGTGAAATTTTAAAACCTAACTGGCTGCAGATTAACCGATAACACAGTTATACAACGAAGGAATCTGTTGTATATAATCGATATCCGTGTTCTACAAGTAGTTATTCAATTCGATAGTAATCGACAGACGGGAGTAACGATATGTTTGCAATCCGCGATGAGAATCAGCTGATGCCCGTCCACCGACTACATATGACGAGTCCAATTTAGTTGTGTTGTGAGGCTTTCACAGTTCACCTCACCGATTGATTGAAAACTGATTGCATTGTGGCAACTTGATGCAGCCAATCTTTTGTTCTATTCGGGATTTTTAGTAAATAGATGCACATTTATTGCGCTCAGTTCGCACATTTCAGTGATAACAAAAGCAGCTGTGTATCTAGAATGTAGAATTTGGCCTTTGGTGGGCGGTCCGGGGTCGGGTCGGCTTCACACAAAAGAAAAAACAAGTTAAGACTGAACAACATTACTATCTTTAAAATGACTGAAATTAATCCCATTAAGTAAACGGTAATAAGACAATACAAATACGCGTTATTGTAACATTGTTTACGAGATACTTATTGACTGAGTTGATTTTCCTATAGGCCTATTTCGTATTTCCAACGTTTTCGCTATGCTGTGTAATAAACCTGCTTGTATATTTAAAAAAAAAAGTTACTACTATATTAGCGTACATTGCTGGAAAAATTAATAACAGCATAAATTTAAGAGATTAACAAAATTCGTCAGCTATTTCGACCTACGGGGGGGGGGGAGTCTCGTTCGTCCCCCTCTCTGTAAATTACCCCCCGCCCCAGGACAAACCACATGCCTCTTTCTTTAGGTTCGGTTACTCTGGGGTTTTGTCAAAGAGGTCGGTAACGGAAAATAATTTCAAATTTGACATCTTTCGAAATTTACTCCGGTAAAAATACATACGTTTTAGAAGATTATTTTTATTCCCTCCTACAGTATTCATATTTTATTAGTATATTTATTCCCTGCTGCATACAACCTTTTGTTCGGTTTGAGATTTTTCATGAACTTAAATCAACATTATATTTTTTTGCTCTGAAACAAAATATACGAAGCACTTGCCTCATTGTTTGAGTTTTGTCTACGGAACGGGTGAAGGGAAAAATGTTAGCTCTGTTTAAAATATATATATATCTTCTTCCTTATTGCTGTTGTTCTTCTTCTTTTTCAGGCTGTGGCCCTTACGATCCGTTGCGCACTCCTTGGTCTGACCATCTCTTCTTTGGTCTTCCAATATTCCGCCGTCGGATTATAAACCAAATTTGTTTTGGTATCCTGTTCTTATACATCCTTTCAACATGGTCTGTCCAATCCTGTTATTCTGTAATCACCTGCTTTATCCTTTATGTCATCATTTCTCAGCCGGCGCCTCCGTGATACTCCTAGTACTGGTCGTAGAAATCTCACTTCACAGGCCTGTATCCGACAGAAAATTGATTATTGTGTTAGTTAGTGCAAAACTGTAATAAAGTGACATTTATTGTTGGAGATAAATTTAACTTGAATTATTTATCATAATTAGCGTATTCATTGGTGTCAGTTATTCTGTTTCCAGTGTACAACAAGACGATCTCTGTGCAGCCAGACGAACAACACGGATCGCCGTATTGTACAGTGGAAACAAAATAACCGACACCAATGAAGACGATAATTACCAGCTTTAATGAGTTAACAAATAACAATTTGAAATCAACGCAATTCTGCGGTAGTATGTTCTTGCATCTGCTTTTGCTCCTGTATCAACGCTTAGATGCCATCTGCTTCCTACTTACGTTTCTCGTCTTGTCGATTTTCAGATTCCAAAATTAGTGTTTTCTGTCTTTCTTCTGTTTCCACCATTAGCGCTTTCTGTCGTTCTTCTGCCTATTCTCTTCCCCGTCTGCGTTTCTCATTCAGCCGTTTTTCTGCTTCTTCCGACTCTTATCGGCGTCTTTTCTCTACTTCTTCTGCCTCCTGTCGTCGTCGTTCCACTGTCTCTCTGCTTTTTGTTGTTCCTGTGTTTGCCGTAGCAGCGCTTGAAAAACTTCCATCATCTGATTGGTATCCATGTTTACAGATTAATTACAAATTACACTACACTTGTATAAAGTGTCAACTGTTTGCACCGCTAAAGGTTCCGTCGCACTTCTGTCTCACGGGTCGTCGTATTCTACAGTGGAAACAAAATACACACACCAATGAAGTCACTAATTATCAGATTTAATGAGTCACAAATAACAATTTGAAATCAACAAGATACTCTCATCCAGTAATTCAAGTTAAATTTGTCCACACGCAATATCAATATGTCAAATATAAATATCAAATATAAAGAGTTACGCACTAATTTTAACACAATAATCACTTTCTAATTATAACTACCACTTGATCCGCACTTGACATATCGCTGAACGTAACTAAGTAAGGCGGCCGCTGTTGCTTATATTCTGGGCCTGCAGGTGCTCAAGAATATTTTGCTTAGTTAACAAAATATTATCTCGAACACGATTTTTTTCGCGATCACCATACTTCTATTTCCTTACGGAACATGGAAATAAAAACGAGAGCTAGCCAAAAGCGACTTGATACGACAAATCAAACAGGCTGCTGCCACCAGTAAGTAGAAGCAATGCCAATGCAGAATGATAGACTTAATATAGAGACATAAAGAAGAGGAGATAGAGCTCTGACGAAGCTGGTTGCTGTGTAACAGACAGGGTCGACAAATCCCTTCTTCTTCTTCACTTCACGGCGTAGACACATTGCCTGTTGCGTCTTCACGCTGTCTTCACAGCATATCTAGCTGTCTTGATCTTGGTCTTCCTACATTCCTTGTTCTAAACGAAAAAAAAAATTAGGGGACTTAGAAAATTAGGTAACTTAGTCTTCGTAATGTTGTGTATAAAGTCGTATGCTATGATTTTAAATAAACGGCTTAAGGTAATAGCTATTTTATAATAAAATTGCAATACCCACGTTGATTTATGCGAGTGAGGCGTGGGTCATGATAAAAACGGAATGCGGCAAGATTCAGAGTGCTGAAATGCAGTTTCTTCGATATACTTCAAATTATACATTGAAAGATAGAATGAAGATATCAGAGCAGAACTCGAAGTAAAGGACATAAAATCTAACTATTTCAATTTACAGAAGACAATGGTGGGATCGTCTGCAAAGCATGACAGAGGATCGATTGGCGAAAGCGGCACTGAACTATAAAGCCATTAGTAGAAGAGACGTGGGTCGTCCGAGGATGAGATGGGTGCGGAACTGAACATATAAATCCACTGAACAATACGACCGTCGAAACATTGTTACACAGGTTACAGAATCTAAAAAAAGTGTGGTATTGGATTTCACCGAGCATTTCCTACAGACGATGAACAGAAAATTATCCCATCTCTGCGACTATAGACATGAACTTTGTGTCTCATACAACAACAATGTAATTAAAATTTCACACAACAATCACAGTTTGTAGTGAAAAGCTTTTAGTGTGCCCGAGTTGACGTTGGTAAGTGATACTTGCAGTCTGTTTACACAACGTGAGACAAAATGACGAGTGTACAAAGACTAGCCTCAGTCTCCACCACGTCTTGTACACAACATTCATTGGTTCTCTTCTCTCTTAATTTTTGTCACAGAAAAATCATCATCATCTTCTTCCCAACATGGCATAGGCAAGGTGTTACTTGTTCCGCCTCCAAAGATCCTCCAGCCATCTCTTTCCGGGTCTACCCCACACACCTTTGTCCTATAGGTTTGTATGTCCAGTCTTGTTTGGTCACTGTGGAATATTACATTCTTCGTAAGTGTTCTTTCCACCGGTGTTTGTAATCTTTTAATTTTTCATTCAAGTTCAAACTGTGAAAACTCAACAAATAAACGGCAATAAATTCAGACGTTTCGGCCTGCTAACTTTATCCGAACCACTGAATAAGGCCGTCGTGAACACGGTCTAAGCGTCTGGTCTTGTTGAGCTGTTAGAGCTTATTGACTGTTATTATTATGAATTATCACTGTTAATAATAATAATAATTCCAATTTTAACAGATTGTAATGCATGTAACAGATTAACAGAGCATGGGCTAACAGATTGGATAACTTTAATCAAGCAGAAGAGTTCATTTAGTATGGCCATGCACAGAGGATGGCAGAGGGCAGGTTACGAGTTGTGTTGGACCAGAATAAGAAGAGGAAGACCAACGAGAGAGGAGGAAATCGATTCAAAGACACAAGACAGAAATGTTATATATACTATGTAGAGAGTGAGGGGGGACAGAGAGATGACGGTTATAGTAAAGTTAGAAGAGTGATTCACATTCAGGTTTGTCATGCAGAATCGACTTAGAATTGAGTTACAATTGATTTTTTGGTTTAAAAATACTTCTTTTTTTTGTTCATAAAGGATCAAATATCCTGAAAAAAGTTAGCAATTTTGAATACCTGGGCTACAGTGTGTCTTATAATGCATGCAACGACATTGTGAATAAGTTGCATAAGTTCAACCTTATGTGCGGGACCATTAGGCGAACCCTTAAGTCAGCAAGTAAAGGAACATGCCTAAAATTTTACAAGGTGATGGCTCTTCCCACACTTCTATATGGGTATGAGAATTGGACTTTAACGAAAGGCCAGGCCAGTCGCATCCAAGCGGCTGAAATTAGATTTCTCAGGCAAGTGGCAGGGTATACTCTCCATGATCGTAGAAGAAACACAGATATACGGCAGGAGCTGAATATTATGAGTATACGCGACAGGATCGCCCAGTATCGGCTGAATTGGCGGGAACATCTTTGCCGAATGGATGACTGCCGGATCCTCAAACAACTCTGGGACTATAAGCCGAGGGGACGGAGAGGTGTGGTGCGTCCGAGGAAGCGTTGGAGTGACCAGCTCTAATCTTTGCCTATTTGAGACCGGAACAAACCATCCGTGAAGATGACGATGGTGATGATGAAATGATCAAATATGGACAAATGAAATAAAGAAAGATTATTTAACTATTTGAGTCGACCACCACTTAAAAACCAATAAAACTGGTTCAAACATTATCCAACAAACTTATTATTCTGTATTGTTTTTCAGCGGTTGCGCAAGACCAGTCAAATACTAATGAGAGAGAGAACTTTATTTGCAAATCGAATAAAACGCGAAATGGTGTGTGTGTTCTTTTAAACAATGTTGGTTGATCATCACTGTTCTAAGGCCGTTGTTTTATCGCTGGAAGAACTGAACCACATTTGATCGGAATAATTTTACTATCAACTATAAAACGCGTTCATCAGGACAAAACCATTTGTAATACCAATTCAGTCCGTCCATGCACATTACAGCCTCGGATCGATATACTGTACACGTATGCGAGACATCGAATTTATTACACACATTACATTATAGATAATAATAACGTGTACAGTATACCATAAATAGGGCCAGCGCTATTTGGAGGCTACAGCAGGCTTTATGGCTTATGAATATAAATTCGCTGCGCTTTTTAAACATATAAAGTACTGGGGGGTGGGGAATGTAAAACAGATTTGTTTGTTATGTCCCTACTCTATTAACGTAACTAGACAGTAAACAGGTTACCGGCGTTTAGCTGCCGTGCACTATAATTTACATAGAGGTTATACGCTGCTTTGGTCTACGATTTGACTTTACACCGTAACGTCGTCGTTTCACGGTAAACGAGTTTTTGGCTTAAAAGTCTCGAGATAACAAACTCAAGAGAATAAAGAAGAAATTGCCTGGCATCAAGGTAACAGGATTCCCTTCCACTTTTTTTTTTGAACATATTATAATAAAAGCAAATTGTGAAGGCACTAACCCGCGGACAAACGTTAAGTCTTGTCGGTATTCAGAAAATCTTCCCAGCACTTTCCCATTGTCTGTACCCGAAAGCACTGCTTATTCGATGTTTTGACTATGGGATAATATCGATACGTTACGGCGTGAGGAAGAAGAAGTAGTGAAGGAATTGTAAAAGGTTGTATTGCTTAACTGTATAGGAAAATACGTAATATTTTCAAGGGTAAGGTTAGGAAAGATTTGATTTTGTAAATTTTATTTTTTTTGTATAGAAGAAAGATATTAAAAAAACACTTAAAACAGAAGGATGTTAACAAATTAACAACTGAACATTTAGCAGTTGAAAATAACGCTTGTAACCACATTACCATTAACAAAAAAAAAAAAAAGTGTTAACAAATTGAAATTGAAATTGAATAATAATAATAATAATAATAATAATAATAATAATAATAATAATAATAATAAGAAGAAGAAGAAGAAGAAGAAGAAGAAGAAGAAGCGTTAAAAAATAAGACGTACGATTAATAAGACTTATTGTTATTTGGAACAATAAATTTTTAAGTTTAGAAATTACAGTAAGGATAGTCAAAAGTACAGTGAGGCCTATCCTCTAGTATGGAACAGACCAAAGACCAGAAACCATAACAAATGGAAGACAAACACAAGTTGCAGAGATGATGTCATTGAGAAGAATGTTGGGCAGAACACGGTGAGGTAAAATAAGAAATGTCATGTGACAGACACAGTTAACTGGATAGAGAAAAAGCGACAACTCTGCGATGACCATATCAGCAGGATGGATGGCGGACCTCTGGATAACAAATATCCGCACTTAAGACCAAGGTAATAGCTTTTCGTGGAACTGATACCGTACGGGCAAAAATTGTTATAGATGGTAGAGTCCTGGAACAAGTCAGCAATTTTGAATGCCTGAGCTACAGTGTGCCTTATAATACAAGCAACAACTTTGTGAATAAGTTGCATACATCAACCTATGTGCGGGACCATAAGGCGTACCCTTTAGTCAACAAGTAAAGAAACACGCCTAAAATTCTACAAGGTGATGGCCCTTCCCACACTTCTTTATGGATCTGAGAATTGGACTTTAACTAAAGGCCAGGCCAGTCGCAGTATCCAAGCGGCTGAAATGAGATCTCTCAGGCACGTGGCAGGGTATAATCTCCATGATCATAGAAGAAACAGATATACGGCAGGAACTGAATATTATGAGTAGGCTATACTCGACGGGATTGCCCAGTATCGGCTGAATTGGATTTTTGCCGAATGGATGACTGCCGCATCCCCAAACAACTACGGAACTATAAGCCGAAGGGACGGAGAGGTGTGGGACGTCCGAGGAAGCGCTGGAGTGATCAGCTCTAGACTCTTTGACTGTTTGAGACCGGAACAAACCATCCTTGGTTTACTCCTTGAAGATGATGATAATGATGGATGATGACAGATTAGTCAAGAGGACCCGGAATAATCGCCCAAAAGGCAAACAGACGAACCGAACGATCAAGAACGCGACGAGAAGATTGAATTGACTAATGTAGCTGATTGTAAACCGGAGAATCTGTTAAATGAAGAGAAGAAGAGCGTTCATAAATTTGGTTAAGTAAAAGCGTACTTATTTTCTAAGATTCAAATTACGCAAAGAACCGTTCGTCATGAACTGATTACTTACTCAACATGTACCAGAATCAAGTTTACAAAACGTAAAGTGCTAAAATAAAAAGTTTCTTACTTAAAATTAACGGAATTACTAAAGCGAGATAGCGGGGGGAAGCATGAAAATTAGTTTAATAAGTTAATTTTAAAACTGTGAATTCAATTCAATGTACACCCGGCCGGCTGCAGGAAGGAAGTCTGTATTCTCCAATCGAATGGGAGAGAGTAAGTAGGGACGGGAAGAGAATTGAATTTTGTTAATGGAAGCAGTAAAGTGTAGTTAAGTAGAGAAACGCAGTGCATGGTTAATGGAAACGTAGAAGAGAATAGAGAGGAATTATAAGTTTAAGTTGGACCGTTTTATCGTGCCGAGCTGGCCAGTTTGCAAGTTTTATAGCAACATTTGGGATAGTTGCTAGAAGTTCTTTTGTAACAGATTAATTCTGCCGTAATCCTTCTAAGAAATATCTTTTCTTCTTTTTTCCTCCTCTCACTTAAAACGTACGGTACTGAGTCGTCCGTCCATCTTCAGTATAATACTGCCTCAATCGAACGGTTGACAGTCGTAAGCATTTAACGTAATAATTGTGTTCATAAAAGTGCGCCAGTGTCCCCGACACCAATCAAATTGCACCGTTAGTAAGATGACGTTGTTGTCAGATCCGCTGTCCTAAAGTTCCTCGTCCCCAAATTTGTCGCCTTAAGAGGTTACTGCCGTAGTTCGGCCTCCACATCTAACTGCACGGCAGCCACTTTAGGCTCTAAAAGCTGACGTGTAACTTCCGCCGGATCCGTCGTACCAAAGTTCCTCCTCTTCACATAAATGTTGTTCCCGCGGCAGTTTCCTCCCTTGAGCTTTGAGCACCTTGTCTTTTTTCATAGTCTCCGTTATCACAGTACTGCAGCCGGTCATATTAAAAGTTAGTACCATCTATAACTATATACTTCAAGACTAGTGAGAAGAAATCTTATTATTAGCCTTGAACTTATAATGCCAACGTATATAAATATAAGTCGAACCGAAAACGCAGTAGGAAAAAATGAAACAGGAACTGAATATTATGAGTATAGTTGATAGGATCGCTCATTGTCGGCTAAAATGGTTGGAACATCGTAACCGAATGGACGACTGCCGCATCCGCAAACAACTATGGAATTTCAATTAAGAAAGTTGTGTTAGTGGTTATAATCACAAACGGAATAACAGTGTTGCACACCACTATAGAAAAATTATTCAGATAATTCGGATTAATTTTTCTATAGTTGTGTGCAACAGTGTTAATTCTGTTTGTAACTATGGAATTATAAGCGGAATGGACGAAGAGGCGTGGGGGGTCCGAAGAGTGTCGGAGTGATCAGCTTTAGTCTGTCCGCTTGGGACCGGAATAAACCGTTTTTGGTTTAATCCTTTCTAAGGTGATGTTGATGAAAAAAAATATCTGTACAATTGATACGTAATACGATTAAACATAATAAGGAAGAAAAAAGAATGAAAGTAAGATTGTAACATTGTCCTCAGGCTTTCACGGCCGGTGTCAGTTGTAATATTAAAGATATCCAGGCTGTTTGGCCGTGGTCCATGGTTTATTTCCAAACCAAACGTTTCGGCAGCTCCAATGGCTGCCATCATCAGTGGAATAATAAAATCCTGAACGTAGGGTGTTCACGTACAGGCCCACAGTACTATACAGCCTATACCACAGTACTGTGGGCCTGTACGTGAACACCCTAAGTTCAGGATTTTATTATTCCACTGATGATGGCAGCCATTGGAGCTGCCGAAACGTTTGGTTTGGAAATAAACCATGGACCACGGCCAAACAGCCCGGATATCTTTAATCTTAAAGTAAGATTGTGTTTACCAGCTGTCGGCCTACAAAACAGAGTAAGAAAATCTCTTCGTGACACAGGAGCTGTGCTTCTCATCTGGGACTGTCGCTCATTAATCACAACGATTACGTACATTGTTCAGAATTTATCTACATACAAAGTAAACTCATTAAATCATTTAAACAGCCTGTTTTAATGTAATAATTATGTCACACCATTTCTTCTGTTTGTCATTGTAACTGAATGGTTCTTCGGGTTTTGTTGAATTTTGTCATTGATATTGTATGTATTCATAATTTTATTAAATTTTATACATTTAACAATTTCAATATATTTAAAAAAATTTAATAATAATAATATAATAACGACATCATATTGTTACGACGGTTGCCTTGATCGTCGTATGGTACAGTGGAAAACAAAATACAAGACACTGATGAAGTCACTAATAACCAGTTTTAATTATCACAATTAAACAGTTTGTAATCAACAAGATAGTCTCTTACAACAATTCAAGTAAAAATTGGCCACACGCAATAATAATGTCAACTATAAAGAATTCCGCACTAATTATAACACAACACTTCGGTACAATACTTCTACAAACACTCGATCCGCGCTTCTAAGAGAAATCGCTCAACACAACTGAACTGTTTTATAGGTAGCGCACGCCTTCTAGAAATTTTCCATCCTCAATGTGGTGTCAGCTACTGCGTATTTCAAGTGTGGTCTTGAAGAATCTGGAACACGACCACACTAGTCTACACGTACACGTAAACGAGAATCGCGTAGTCGCAATGTCAGCTGATTAAGATCCTCCAGCTGTTTCACCGCATCTTAAAATTATTCATTTTGTATTCATAAAGTTAGCTGAGAATACGATAAAATCGTGTTGTCTAAGATTCAAATTACGCAAAGAACCATTCGTTACAAACTGATTACTTACTCAACAAGTACCAGTACATAAAGACGAATCAAATTTACAAAACGTAAAGTGCTGAAATAAAAGTTTCTGACTTAAAATTAACGCAATTACAAAAGAGAGATAGCGGGAAGGCATGAAAATCACTGTTATAAGTTAATTTTAAAACTGTGAATTCAATTCAATGTACTGTGTACTTGCTGCCGGAAGGAAGTCCGTAGTCTCTACTCGAGTGGGAGAGAGAGAGAGAGAGAGAGAGAGAGAGAGAGAGAGAGAGAGAGAGAGAGAGAGAGAGAGAGAGAGAGAGAGGGGGGGGGGGACGGAAAGAGAATTGAATTTAGTTAATGGAAGCAATAAAGTGTAGTTAAGTAGAGAAACGTAGCGCATGGCTAATGGAAACGTAGAAGAGAATGGAAGAATTATAAGTTAACAAGTTATCGTGCCGAGCCGGGCCAGTTTTATACAACATCTGAACTGTTGATAGAAGTTTTTTTCTAACAGATTAATTCTGCCGCCGAAATCCTTCTGAGAATTGTCTTCTACTGTTTTTTCTCCATCTTCTTCTTCTTCTTCTTCTTCTTCTTCTTCTTCTTCTTCTTCTTCTTCTTCTTCTTCTTCTTCTTCTTCTTCTTCTTCTTCTTCTTCTTCTTCTTCTTCTTCTCTGCTTCTCCTCTTTGTTCTCCTTTTCATTCACTTTTCTCACTTAAACCTTACAGTACTCGGTCGTGAATCATCTTTAGTACTACGTAATCGTTCAAAGAAATATCTTCTTCTTCTTCTTCTTCTTCTTCTTCTTCTTCTTCTTCTTCTTCTTCTTCTTCTTCTTCTTCTTCTTCTTCTTCTTCTTCTCTTTATTCTCCTTTTCATTCACTTTTCCCACTTAAACCTTACGGTACTCGGTCGTGAATCCATCTTCAGTACTGCCGTAATCGTTCAAAGAAATATTTTCTCCTTCTTGTTTTCCTCCTCCCACTTAAAACTTACAGTACTAAGTCGTCCATCCTTCTTTATTATAATACTGTTTCAATCGAACGGTTGACAGTCGTAAGCCTTGTGTTCATAAAATTGCGGTAGTGTTTCCCCGACACTAATCACATTGCACCGTCAGTAAGTTGACATTGTCGTCAGATCCGCTGTCCTAAAGTTCCTCGTCCCCAAATTCGTCGCCTCAAGAGGTTACTGCCGTAGTTCGACCCCCACATCTAACTGCACGGCAGCCACTTTAGGCTGTAAAAGCTGACGTGTCAATTCCTCCAGATCCGCCGTACCCAAGTTCCTCCTCTTCACAACTGTTGTTCCCGCGGCAGTTTCTTCCCTTGAGCTTTGAGCACCCTACCTTTTTTTTTTTTCATAGTCTCCGTTATCACAGTACTGCAGCCGGTCATTACTATATACTTCAAGTCTAGTGAGAAGAAATCTTATTATCAGCCTTGAATTTATAATGGTAATGTTTATTAAATATAAGTCGAACGAAAAAACCAGCAGGAAAAAATGAAATAAGAAGTGGATATTTTGAGTACACTTGATAGGATCGCTAGGATATTATGAGTACACTTGATAGGATCGCTAACTATATGCTAAAATGGTTGAAGCATCCTAACCGAATGGATGACTGCTGCATCCACAAACAAGTATGGAGTTATAAACGGAAGGGACGGAGAGGTGTTGGAGTGACCAGCTCTAGTCTGTCCGCTTGGGACCGGAAGAAACTATTTTTGGTTTAATCTTTGCTGAAGACGATGGTGATGAAAAAAATATCTGTACAACTGATACGTAAAATGATTAAACATAATGAGGGAGGAAAAAGAATAAAAGTAACATTGTGTACCACCCGTTTAACCTCCTCCTCCTCCTCATCGTCCATTTCTCTCACTTTTCCCACTTTAACCTTACGGTACTGGGTCGTCAAGTCATGTTCAGTCCTCAATAGTGACTCAGCCGAACGGTTGACAGTCGGAAGCCTCTGATGTAAATAGGCCTATATACTGTCAAGTCTGTTAAGAAAAAATGCAATTATTAACTTAGTACGTAATGGGAAGTTGGACGAAAACCCAGTACAAAACCCGACAGAAATACAGAAAGAAAGTGAATAAAAGTAACGCTGTGTTTAACCAGCTGTCGGCCTACAAAGCAGAGCAAGAAATCTTCGCGTGTGGCACTGAGGAGCTGTGCTTCTCATCTGGGACGGTCGCTCATTAATCACGACGATTAATGTACAGTGTTCAGAACTTCTCCCCACGTACAAAGTAAACTCATTAAATCATTTAAACAGGCTGTTTTAATGTAATAATTATGTCACACCATTTCTTCTGTTTGTCACTGTGACTGAAAGGTTCTTCGGATTATGTGTAACTTTGTGTTTGATATTGTTCATTTTAATAATTTTATTAAATTTTATACATTTCATACTTTCAATATATTTTAATACTTTAATAATAACATTGTAACGACTGAACGAACGTTCTCGAACAATAGTGAGTCATGCATGTTTCTCGGTTAGCCAAGCAGATGCGTGTTCCTGTTAAGGCCGCACTTAAATACCCTCTAGAGTTTTCGAGTGCTTGTTGACGCATATTATGGAACACCTGGAGGCTATATATAGGCGACACCTGCCGCTTAGAAGTCAGTTATAAGTGGCGACTTATTCAGTGTGGGTCAAGTGGTTGTATAATTGCGTTACAATTAGTGCGGAAGTCTGTTACTTGGCATTGTTATTGCGTATGGATAAATTTAACTTGAAGATAAAATTTACACGGCAAGATTGAATAGCAAATGTCAGTATTAGAGAAATATATCGTGTGACAGACTGAATGAACTGGATAGAGGAAGTCAACAACTCTGCAATGACCATATCGTCGACAAGGGTGCATGATGACTGATTAGTCAAGAGGGGTCCGTGATAATCGTCCAAAAGGCAAAACACCAACTGGACGACCACGAATGCGATGGGGCGATTATATTGAGTAATGTGGTTGGTTATAATGAGGAGAACCTGCTAAATGAAAAGAAGAAGAGTGTTCATAAATTTGGTTCAGAGTAGGCTACTAAACCGTATCTCTAAGAAAATCGTAACAAAATCATATTTTCTAAGATTCAAAACACAAAGATCCATCCGTTATAAACTGATTACTTACTCAACAAGTACCAGTACGTACAGACGTATCAAGTTTACAAAACGTAAAGTGTTGAGGAATAAAAGTTTCTGACTTAAAATTAACGGAATTACTAAAGAGAGATAGCGGGGAGACATGAAAATCAGTTTAATAAGTTAATTTAAAAACTGTGAATTCAATTCAATGTATACCGGCCGGGTGCAGGAAGGAAGCGCGTAGTCTCTACTAGAGTGGGAGAGAGAGAGAGAGAGAGTGAGTAGGGACGGGAAGAGAATTGAATTTTGTTAATGGAAGCAATAAAGTGTAGTTAAGTAGAGAAACGAAGTGCATGGCTAATGGAAAAGTAGAAGAGAATGACGGAATTATAAGTTAACAAGTTGGACTGTCTTATCGTGCTGAGCCGGGCCAGTATGCAATGTTTTATACATCTGAACTGTTGATAGAACTTCTTTTCTAACAGATTAATTCTGCCGTAATCGTTTGAAGAAATATTCTCTTCTTCTTATTTTTCTTCTCCTCCCTCTTAAACCTTACGGTGCTCGATCGTCTATCCTTCGTCAGTACAATACTGTCTGAGCCAAACGGTTGACAGTCGGAAGCCTTAGAGAAACGTAGTTTCATGCTGATACTAACCCTTTGTATTCTGTCTCCTCTTCTTTTGTTTCTAAACTTGTAAGAAATCTCATCATCTGGATTAAGTAGTTCCTAAGGCTTTCACGGCCGCGGCGTCAACATGGTTGAGGTTGCTTTATGTCTGGCTATCAGGCCGTGGTCTACCGCTTCTATTGTTAACAGACGTTTCGGCCCCCCCCCCATCAGTGACCATCTTCAGTGTAAGAAACGATCGCGCAGTTAGCACGGTGTTCGCCAATTCACTCCAGTACTGAGGTATAGACTAGTCCTGAGCAGCCCCACTTAAGGCCTGGTGCTTACAGTTTACTTAAGTGGGGCTGTTCAGGACTAGTCTATTCCTCAGTACTGGAGTGAATTCGCGAACAACGTGCTAACTGCTCGATCGTTTTTCACACTGAAGATGCCGCTGATTGTGAGGCCGAAACGTCCGTCTGTTAACAATAGAAGCAGTAGACGACCACGGCGGAAAGGAATCTCAACAATCTCATCTCCATTGCTTGAATTCGGTTTTATATCTTCGATTCTACAAGGTCTATAAATAATCACCAATTGTTCACCACCAAAATGTAAAGTGAAATCCTGCCATCACAACAAAACTTTTTTCATCAACATTCATGATTGTTGAAGAATTCTATTCCTACCATAGTATAATTGGCATTTCCAATTTCCAAGTTGTTCGAAGTTCAGCCAAAGTAACTTTACAATACATGTTTGCTTCGACGCTAGAGTAAATAGTTAAATTGCCCTTACTCAGACACCAACAGAATTTGTCAAACCGATACTTAGTAACTTGACGTCAAGTAACAAGTCTGCGGTTGTGTCGTGGTCGACTCGAGTCAGACGGTATTGCGTCTGCGGACTCATTTGCAAGTGCTTACACAATAATGTCACTCCTTTGTCTTACAATAATGACACTTCTCACACATAACAATGTACTCGTGTTACATTGTTATCACTTAGTGATCCTAATTGTAGTTCTACCGGGCCGGGCGAAAGATAGCTGATTTCTGATCAATGGAGAAAATACAGATTAGTGTAATAAACTAGTGCAAAAATACAAAACTAGAACAATAATTTTTCAAGTAGTTTTTTTAGAAATGATTTTAAAGTAGTATTCTTCAAGTATGTTATAGTACTTTTTCCACTGTGAGAAAGGTAAGTTATCATTATAATGTCACACCTTGTAATGAGAAGCCTATCGAACAGCCCAGAACATTATCCAACCTCCCCCGTCCCGTGTGTGGCAGGTTGCCTCAGTCAAGGTCGCGCACAAGTAGCTTCTAGTGTGTTCAAAAACACTTGAGATACGGATTATGCAGGAATGCACTAAGGAGGGAAAGCTGCTCTGCGCGACCTATATAAAGCCATAGCAGCCGGCTTGTCAGTTGAGTTGTGCTGAGCGATTTTCCTTGGCGCGGATCGAGTGTTTGTCGAAGTATTGTGTGAAGTGTCATTGTGTTATAATTGTGCGGGACTCCATTATTTGACACTATTATTGGGTGTGGACAAATTTTGCCCGAATTATTGTACAAGTTGATTATAAACTGTATTTGTGGTAAATTAAAGCTGGTTATTAGTGATTTCATTGGTGTCTTGTATTTTGGTTTTCCACTGTACCACACGACGATTTGTTAGACGGTCGTAACAATATATTTCTAGAAACGAGGAGGCAGGAATTAAGTCGAACTTTAAAACGAATGGCCTCTTTAATCTTTGTTTAGATTCGGCTAAAGAAGTTCTCTATGAAAGAAGCTTTACGGGGGGGGGGGGCAGATGAAAACTACCAACATTTCTCAATATTTTCAAAATTGTTTTTAAACACCGTACTGTTAGGCAGTCGTCAGTTGTTATGATTCTCCGTCATCCCGCCGTCAACGTTTCGATCCCCCCCCCCCGGGGAATCTTCTTGAGGCTGCCAAAAACAGGAAACACGTGTCGGGTATCGTTAGGCGAAGATCTGCCGCTATTATGTTTGCATACTCTGCCGCTTTCTGGCGGCCTGAAGAAGATTTCCGAGGGCAAAATCGAAACGTTGTCGGCAAGATGTCGATGGATCATAGCAACCGACGACGAATGCCACACACTCCATGATAAACATATTTTTTTACTGGAATAGTTATTAAATCATAACTTAGACTACTATATTTATTATTTGAAATCCCCATCAATTCCCCACATTTACACAAATCTCAACAATTATTAACAGCCTGGTATTTAGGAATAATTTTGAAAATACTTCTGGTATTTATTTTTCATATTTTTTGGTACTTTTAACACTTCATTTTAAAGCACCTCAAAGTTTTTCCATCGTCCTGAAAGTGGCAAAAGTGAATTACTCCCTTTCCCTTCAATCAGATTCAGTTTTATTAAATAAAACACGTTTTTATTTTCCTTTTAATTAAAATGTAATTTTTAGAAAAATAAACTAAATCTAAAATAACAGTAATCAAACATCAAGAGCAAATGTATGAATGTAAATAATAAATAAATCATTACATTTATGTGACGCCGTTTCTACGACAATTAGTCAAGCCTCGTAAATATGCGACGTCGAGTGTACTATAGGCCTACTCCATAAAGAATAAACAATAATGGTTATAATCATCATTAATTATTAATAATTAATTAACAATAATAATTATTAACTATTAATAATTAATTAACAATAATGATAATTATTATTATTTTACAAGTCGCATACTACCGTGGAGTAAAACGCTCGAACATATGATTTGAAATACAGTTTCACGGATCGTTGTGTTGTGACAGCAGAGAGGGTGTCGAAAGCTTTTCACTCATTAAATTGAATTACCTCGGTGTAGACTGACTGGCCGCGATTCCACTTACCAGCGGTCGCGGGTCTGACCGACCAATTACCAACATCATTGTAACAGCTGATATTCCCCCGTACTATGTGTCGTCATTTGTAGTAGGGACGCATCGGCTGAAATGTTTTATAAAACTCTCTCATGTGATGAAACTGAAATCACGTTCTCTGGCACGCACAATATTCAGTAAACTGCGTGTGTACTTAATTTAATATTACGTCTGTAGGTTGTTTAACATTTCATTTCATAAAATAATTATGAATGCAAACTGGCCACAGGATCGCTGCTGGGGGCGTGTTACCGTCCCCATGTTTACCTTCGCTTTACCGTCTCTATCTGAATATACTGTTTTATATGCATACTTTGCCACAGTATTAAACATTATTTTAATAAAAATTCGGTATATTCACAATAACTGTACATGCACGAATTTTCGACATTTTGATTACGCGGTAGTATCGATACACCACGCAGTTAAGAAGAAGAAGAAGAAGAAGAAGAAGAAGAAGAAGAAGAAGAAGAAGAAGAAGAAGAAGAAGAAGAAGAAGAAGAAGAAGAAGAAGAATAGCAACATGTAACGTTTAATAAGTAGATACAATGATTGTAACAGTTTGACATTTGGTGACAATCACAAAATAAACTCAACTAAAAGCAAACGGAACTAAACATTACAAAGGGTTTAAAAACACACACAAACACTTGGTAAGTTTCACGGAACTGTACCCCTTTATCAGTTCCTGCAGTACATTTTCGATGTTTTTACTATGCGGTTGTATCGATATATTACGACGTGGAAAAGAAGAAGTGTACTAATTGTAAATTGTCCTATTTCTTAATGCAAAGCAAAAATACATGTGTTCATTTGTGAGATTCGGTAACAATGGTTTTTGGTTTTCAGTTTACTGCTGAAATAAATAAAAGCCATGTTTGAGAAAAACATAACGTTTAGCGTGTGTATACAAAGCTTATAACAGAGTAACGCTTAAAATAAAGAACCTAACGTTTTTCAATTGACAAACTGACGAAACTACAACAGCAAATGTAAACTGAAAAATACAAATATTTATGGTTAATGGGAAAACCAAAAAAACTCAGTGTATTAATGAATGACAACATACGCTCTACATATTGGAGGGTACATAATGGACGTTTCGTTTTGGTTAGCCACAAAAACGAGTACTTGTTTAAAAACGAATATTACCGAAAGAACGAGTTCTGCCACACAAAAATGACACGTATAGTAATAGGCAAAGGGTGGTGCTTGGGCCGCCCCGCCTTATTTTCGAGTTGGGTTTTTTCGTTTTTTCCGAAAAAAAGAGTTTTACATTACACACGTATCGGTTTCAGTTTTCATGTTAACCTAACAACACCAACTTTTGGCGTCACAGGTACGCGCCGGTGATGATATATTACTGCTACAAACATTTTCCACTAAAAAAAGACAAAGAACTCCAATTGCAATCGCCAACCAACTATTTTCCAACATACGAAATTAAAATTTGTACATTTCTTTCACCCACATAAAATTATGTGCGATATTCACTAAATATCGAATCCACACAATCGCATAATCGAAATATCGAAAATGACTGCAGGAACGATTAAAGGTACAGTACCAGTTTCACAATTTATTCTTAACCTCTGATAATTGTTTCAGCCTATTAGGTTATTACCAAAGAAGAGCTGCTAGGAACAAATAAATACAAAGAATGTGTAGGGTGGTGAAATATGATATTGTAACGAGAAGCCCAGAACATTCTCCATACCCCGCGTCCAGTGTGGCAGGTGTTGCCCCTCACAAGTAGGCGTTCTTGACGATACGCATTAAGCCGGCGTGCAGTAACGAGGGAAAGCTATACTGGAGCTCTGCGCTACCTATACAAAGCCATAGGAGACGGGTTGTCAGTTAGTTACGTGAGCGATTTTCCTTATCACGGATCGTGTGTTTGTCGAAGTGAAGTGTTATAAATAGTGCGGAACTCTAATTGTGATAATTAAAACTGGTTTTTAGTGACTTCAGTAGTGACTTGTATTTTGTTTCCCACTGTACCGTTCATACGACGATAAGTTAGACCGTCGTAACAAAATAATAAAAACCATAGCAAAAAATGACGATTATAACAACAGAAGAAAAAGAAGAAGAAGAAGAAGAAGAAGAAGTTTTAAAAAACAGAAGAAAATTATTTTAGAAGAATTTTGTTCCAGAGAGCCAGATCAGGATAACAAAAAATTTCTTTTAACAAATTAAATTCCGTTTATATCAGATAGGATTAATATTAGCTTAAAAAAAGCGCGGCCTTAACATGGTATCAGTGAATAAACGTAATAATTTCTCATTAGCCTACTGCTAAACAATAAAGAAAAATCAAATATACTAGAAAAAATTGAATCTATCAAATACACTGTGCAGAATGTGATGGTATTAATATCGGACAATGTGGTCGTGCTTTGAAACATCGCGTTTCTGAACATAACAAATTGATTTTAAATAAAACTTCCAATACAGGTTTCACAGATCATTGCTTAAAACACACCCACTTTATAGATACCAAAAAAAAAAAAAACATAATACTACTGCACAACGTACAAAAACGTTAAACATATGGATTTATTAGAAATTAGAACAGCAATTGAATGTAACAAAAATTTAAAAAAAGAACAGACTGAATTCTTTGTATCTCATCATAATCATCTTCAAGGATTAAACCAAGGATGGTTCGTTCCGGTCTCAAACAGGCAAAGATTTGAGCTGGTCACTCCAACGCTTCCTCGGACATCCCACAGCTCTCCGTGCCCTCGGCTTATAGTTCCATAGTTGTTTGGGGATGCGGAAGTCATCCATTCGGCAAAGATGTTCCCACCAATACAGCCGACACTGGGCAATACAGTCGAGTAGACTCATAATATTCAGTTCCTGCCGTATATCTGTGTTTCTGCTATGATCATGGAGAGTATACCCTGCCACGTGTCTGAGAAATCTCATTTCAGCCGCTTGGATGCGACTGGACTGGCCTTTCGTTAAAGTCCAATTCTCAGACCCATAAAGAAGTGTGGGAAGAGGAAAAATAAAAAAAAAGGAGTTAGGGAGAGGAGTGGGTGCCGTAGGGTGGGGGGGTCGGTTGTGTACTTCTACCGCCCTGCGGCTCCCGGCATGCCCTTGGAGCACACATGTAAAACTTAGTTGTATATTAGGTAATTATCATATAGACAAGTAGCATTGCTTTCCGTCCGGTCGAGAGTTGGGAGCATTGCATCATGGAGACCATCATTTCCCCTTTCCCCTTGCCATGTGAGTTGACGGTATTGTTGAAAATGGGTTTCGTTATTGGGGAATCCCTCCCGTATGAATATAGGGCATGTGGCCCTGTTAAGGTGGCATTCGTGTTTCAGGCTTGAGTGGACAAGCCTCAGGAGGTCAGAACTCAGGGAGCTCCCGAACTTTTCTTTCGTCTTTTCTTCTATATCCCTTCTTGCTGTGGGCTAGCCCTGATCAGGTCAGCGCGCAGCACCCGCACACTTACACACTACACGTCTTCTTTCATCTCTTTCGTTTTCCTTCTGAGCCTCTGTTCTCCTGAGAGCAAGTACCGCTGGGTCGCCTTGATCGCCAAGTCCACTAGGATCACCTTGGAAGGAATCAACAAGCTCCCGACCTTGGACAGTTAATTGGGTAATTTTCTTCTCGTCCTGATGGCAGGCTAATTTTTCGAGACTTCCCGGGTTCTCGCACCCAGACGGAGATGTGGCCTCGGCTGGTGTACTGACGCCTTCACCAGACATGAACCACCCAACACTCACCTGTTCTGAGGAGGGAGCTTGTTGATTCCTTCCAAGGTCTGCGTCGAACTGCATGTTACATCAGCAACGTAACGGACAGCTAACCGACGCCGCGAGATGGCGCGGGCTGTCTAACAGTGCCGTCCAGATATCGGCGCTCTAAGCGACATTAATACCCGATATTATTATTAACCAAAATTTATTATACCTTCAATTGCCGGGTTATGCAAACACCGGCACAGCCTTTGTAGTAATATGTTTCACCGGGTGCCCAACGAGTCTTCAATCAATACCGTGAACTGAACATTGTTGTGACGTTCATCTTCCTAATGACAAATAAGAAATCAGGATTCTTCCTTTATAATTTTATAAATTCTTTGCAACTCAGAAGTTTATTGAGTAAACCAACGTAAAGTATAATGGTTGGAAAAAATATGGAGAAGCGTTTATTGCAAAATATGGAGAAGCGTTTATTGCAAAATATGGAGAAGCGTTTATTACAAAATATGGAGAAGCGTTTATTGCAAAATATGGAGAAGCGTTTATTACAAAATATGGAGAAGCGTTTACTGCAAAATATGGAGAAGCGTTTATTGCAAAATATGGAGAAGCGTTTATAGCAAAATATGGAGAAGCGTTTATTACAAAATATGGAGAAGCATTTTTTCGTAATATGGAGAAGCGTTTATTACAAAATATGGAGAAGCGTTTATTACAAAATATGGAGAAGCGTTTATTAAAAAATACGGAGAAGCGTTTATTAAAAAATACGGAGAAGCGTTTATTAAAAAATATGGAGAAGCGTTTATTGCAAAATATGGAGAAGCGTTTATTGCAAAATATGGAGAAGCGTTTATTACAAAATATGGAGAAGCGTTTACTACAAAATGTGGAGAAGCGTTTATAACAAAATATGGAGAAGCGTTTATTTCAAAATATTCTCTCTTCAATTTTTGTTACTCAAATTAAATTTAATGAATCTTATGTCATTAGGAACCAATTTATTTTTAAAGTTGTAACTCTAATAAATCTTGTAAAAATGAGCCTTTGACACTGAACAGAAAGGTCAGAAGAGATACTCTTTTGAAATTTTATAAAGTGATGGCAGTGCCGTGCGGCTTCCATGGCAGTGTGACTAGGACACCGAACGCAAAGACCCAAAGCCGGATACAGGCTAGTGAAATGAGATTTTTACGATCAATACCAGGAGTTCCACTGAGGGACCGGCTAAGAAATGATGATATAAGGAACATCCTTGGAATATACAACCTAAAGCATTACAGACAGGATTGGACAGGCCATGTTGAAAGGATGCATAAGAACAGGATACTAAAACAAATTTTAATTTATAATCCGAAAGGACGGCGGAATATTGGAAGACAAAAGAAAAGATGGTCGGACCATGGAGTGCCCTACGGATCGTAAGGTCCACAGCCTAAAGAAGAAGAAGAAGAAGAAGAAGGAGAAGAAGAAGAAGAAGAAAAAGAAAACTGAGCCTTTTAAAAGACATTTAAAAAAAACCCGAATTGCCTTTAATTTAAAGACGTTATTCCAAGCAACACAAACAACTGGTATAGAAGTACGCCTATATTAAGTTACAGTATTATGGAATTTTGTTGAACTTTATAATATTTCTGGAGGGAGGGGGGAATTGATCACTCTGAAACCCTGAAACCCCATTTGTTACGCTACTGGTTTATACTATGACACGGAAGTTATTTTCCGTTCGGGCAGCATATACGCATAAACTCTTATGCAGAATACAACGCTAAAAATAAGAATGTGCTTTGGAATGTGTTTGCTACTAATAAGTGTATAAAAAAATCGATTTACACTGACAAACGTCGACTGCAATTCCAGAGCATATGTTCCGTATCCGCGGGTTTGCGCCTACACGATAAAATCCGACCAAACAATTTACGTTTATTATATGCTCGAGGAGGAAAAAAAACTGGAAGCGAGTAGTGTTACCGTGATGGCAGGCAATTTCTTCTTTATTATTCAGTTTGTTATCTCGAGTTTTGTTAAGCAAAAAATCCCTTTACAGTGAAAAGTACGTTACGGTGAAAAGTTAAACCGTAGAGCGAAACAAGCGCAGTCCGGTAGACCAAAGCAGTGAATCTCTATGTAAATTGCAGTGCACAATGCGGTTAAATGCCGGTAAGCTGTTTACTGTCTAGTTAAGTTAATGGAGTAGAATTGTGTTGTAAAGTCTTCCTGTTACAATGTGTATATAAAAACCGGGGAATATTATATTCATATGCCGTAAAGCCTGCTGTAGCCCGCAATGGGTCTACTCTTATTTGTGGCATGCATGTTATTATCTATAATGTAATACCTGTAATAAAGTCGATACCTCGCAGACTTGCACAGTATATCCATCGAGTACTCCCTATGTATATGCTACGTTGTGTGAGGATAGAACGATTGATCTTGCCCTCATGAACGCGTTTACATGCGTCGGTATTAAATTTGTACGCAGTTAATCTGGTCAAAAATATTACGATTCAGTTCTTCCAGACATACAACAGCGACCTTAGAAAAATAATGTCCAACCAACACCATCGTAGTAAAAACTAACTTCTGCTTTTTTCCGTTTTTAAAATAAGGGTATATGGTGATAGCGGTTGGCTGGTCACATGCAACTGCTGACTAATATTAAAGCTACGATAAGTTTATTAGCAGAAAAAAAACATTCGGGCTCTTGAGCCGTGGTCTTACAAAATGTCAGACGTTTCAACTCCAATTGCGCTAGTCGTCCTCAATGGTAATCGCCTTCTGAACCTTCAGCTGTTCCGTCGACGTTTTGTTGTCTAGCGGTTCGAACTGGTGATGCGTCTATACGAACTGTACGCAGGGCCGGATTAAGGTATCTTGGCGCCCTAGGCTAATTATATTTTAGCGCCCCCTCAACTCCCAGAGGCTACTCTTACGTTTATTTCCAAGGGGCTTAATGAAGGTTTAAACACCCTACAATATATTTCTTAGTTAGGAATATTTCAAATATCTTACTGTTTTTGGAAACAGTCTCTAGAATTGAAAACTGAGGCTATTTTTCAGAGATTGTTTTAGAGTTACACTTTCGACCACTTGTAGTTTCCATGGTAAATAGTTACAGAATTATAACAGTGTTATATGATAATATCGTAATGTTATATCATTACTACGACATAACAGCATCAACATAACCATAACCAAAATGTTTGTTTTAAATGCGCAAATACGAGCGATACCGAACTTGTCTGCAATGAATAGGGATGGAGGGGATGGTGAAGGGGTGGGGTGGAGGTGGATGGAATAGATAACGTGGTCGGCAATTCCACGAAAGTCGGGCGGCGGCATAGTTCTATGAACGCCGGCCACCGATGACTCATAACTGGAGAAAACAGTTTGGAAAGCACTTCTATTATTAATGTACAGTTCTATTATAAGTTTTCGCAAACAGGCGCCTGTGTTCAAAATGAACTTAAATTTTTATCCTTGTAATTTATTACCAATTTTAAATTTAGCTGGAAAATTGTATTATTTTTTAGCTAAAATTTTGCGCCCCCCAAAGTGGCGCGCCCTAGGATACAGCCTAGTCAGCCTAATGGTTAATCCGCCCCTGACTGTACGTTTTCGTCAAATTGTGCGAAACCGATTATCTGCACGTTAAAATCATCTGTTTATGGAGAATGTAACGCCCTGATGCAGAATGTTTACGCAGAATGACACATGCTGAACTATTGAGTCAAAACTGAGAACTAGTTCAATTGTTTTCCATTGCCCGCTGTCTCTTTGATAAAACACAGAGTGACAGAACGCAAAGGATGAGGCATGTGCTACGTGGATGTGTTTTGTCGTCACTGATATATGTGAACTAGACGCAATATTGCATTTGGTAACTAAAAATCTCGGAACCGAACAAAAGATTAGATGCATCAAGTTGCCACAATGCAATCAGTTTTCAATCAATAGGTGAGGCGAACTGTGAAAGCCTCACAACACAATTAAATTGGTCTCGTCATAGTCGTAGTCGGTGGACGGGCATCAGCTGATTCTCATCACGGATTGCATATCGTTCGGCGATTACTGTCGAATTGAAATCACTTGTGGAACATGTGGAATCGATTAATTCTTTCGTGGTATAACCGCGTGTTGTCGGTTAATCTGCGGGGTGTTAGGGGGGTTTAGAATTTCAGTTTTAACTTTCGTCACTTACAGGGCACACGATACTTATTCTTGTGATATTTATTCATGATAACTCGAAAGTAAAACGTTTGTACTTATATTTCATCTGAATTTATTTTTTGAGTTTATTAATTTTTTTTTCGACCATTCCATACATTTAACGCGCGTAGTTTTTGTCAGTTATGGTTATAACTGTAGACTAGGCGGCTTTACTCTGTTAGCTGAGTCTGATCAGTTGGACAGCAGTGGCGTCTTTCATATAATCGGTCAAAGCGATAACGCTGACAGAGAGGACAGTTGAGACCGGGCGTGAAACAAAAGCCCCTATCGTTGTCTCAGCCAGCTGTAGGCTGATCACAAACAGCCTACTGTCATAACCAAACACTAATAATCCAATATTGTGAACGAAAAGCTTCCCCAGTCCGCTTATTGCGACTTCATATCCAGCTGATATAATTTTCTTCAGATTCACCAGATACAAATAGAAGAATATTGCTACAAATCTTTGTGTATTCAAATATTTGTATATATGATTACAAACTTGTGAATGCATGTGAATCATCACTAGCGAAATATTCATGTCCAATGCAGATGACAAGGTAATGACACAGAAAACAGAAGACCAGTTATAGCGGGCGATATTTACGTTAGTAGGATCATACAAGACTATAAGCTACAGATCTCTGCTGCAGAATCTAAAACGATGGCATTTCAGGGCAGGTACCCTACAAGAGCTAAGATAGTCGTGAATAATCAGATTTTGGATCAGGTTAGTCATTTTAAGAACCTGAGTTGTAATATCTGGTATGGAACTGATACTGATTGGGATAGTAAGCTAACAAAATTTAGACGCATCTGTGGAACGATTCATAGGTACCTGAAAAATAAAACACTGAAGGATATACGAATGAAATTTTATAAAACTGTGGTTGTCCCCACATTCCTGTATCCTGGTGAGACAAGGATTCTTGGTAAAAGGGACGTGCAGAGGATTCAGGCAGCCGAAATGAAATTTCTAAGAGGGACGCAAGGTTGTTTTCTCTTGGATCGGAGAAGGAACGAGGATATTAGACGCGATTTAAACATTGTATGATTGCACCAGAAGATTGAAGATCACTTAAGGAGAAGGTGTAAACACTTGAATCGCATGCCTGATATTCGTCTACCCGTGGGGCTGCCTTGTGTCATCACCCTACTGGGAAGAGAGATGTCGGTAGACCGAAGAGGAGATGGGTTTCGGAACAGGTTTAAGGCCTAGTCCTTGAAGTGATGATGATGATGATTTCAAATATTTTGAATACAAACTCTAGACGAACGGAAGATCGCAAATCTGTGTGTCTAAGTTATGTAGCAAGACCTAACCTTCGCTTTATTAAGCGGTCGGCCCCGTTCGCTGAATCGGTCTCATGGGCTGGACTGCTTCGAGTGGGTCTGGTCTTTAGAGGAAGTTCGATATCGGGACTCGGAATCGTCTCTAGATGGCTTAAGCCGGTCGCACACTGGAGCGACATTTTGTTTCGCGACAGAACCGTTTCGACGCTTCGTGTTGCAAATAGTCACTTTGGTGGAGAGAGGCTTGAGACATTGTCTTACGACAAAATAATTCTCTTCAGCTGTTTTTGACCTGTGAAAGAATGCCATCATGGGTAACGTGGGTCTGTGACAGGTATTAAAATAGAAGGTAATGACTACGTAAACTGTAATATAAACTCTCCGCCTAATGAGGTTAGAATCCAGCGCGTGCGCAGTTCTAAACGTCGCATACTGTTTTGTTGCGAGACATAATTTGAAGGAGTTTCGTCTTTGGTCGGGACGGGTCTCGCGACATCTCTAGACAATGTCGCAGCCAGTGTGTGACGCTTTATAGATCCTAATGGCAGTACAGTCATCTGCTATGCTTTGGGACACAATGAGCCAAAACTGTTCTGTCGCGAAACAAAATGTCGCTCCAGCGTGGGACCGGCATTAAAAAGTATAAGAGAAAGGCAACTTTTAACAGATTACAATAAAACCATTTTCTTATCTAAAACAATAGTTATGGGTTTTTGTGGAGAAATCATATTAGAACAAAGACTGTTATACAAAGACTCGCCAATGGAACTCGCCAGTATCTAGAGTGCAGCATTACATATCAAGATTATAAGGAGGTTGAAGGCAAAATTAGTCTCTTCCAGTCGCTTTGTGGATGTATCATTAAACACTTCAAGAAGAAAACAAGGAAAGAGACGCAATTGAAATATTATAATTAATATTATATATCAACTACTGTATGGTAGTGAGACTTGGATTAGAAAGGCCAAAGATATATGTAGAATACAAGGAGCGAAAATGAGGTTCTTGAGGGCTGTAAAGGGTTGTATTACCAGGAGAGATCTTGTCAGAAACGATCATATTAGAATGGAGCTAAGCGCAGCTGAACGCTTAAATGAGAAAATCTCCCGGTATAAAACGGAGTGGCGGTTACACGTAGAGAGAATGGATCCATCTAGATTTTCAAGAAGAGCCTTGACTATTATCCAAGGGAGAAGAGAAGTTTGTGATGCGATGGTTGGATGACTCCCATTGAGACTGGAACAGGCTACTAGCCTAAGCCGCAAAGAATGACGACGACTACTGAATCTTCACACAATTTCTACATACTCGTCTACTTCAGACACTTTCTTTGACATGGATTCTTCTACGACAGATATTTTTGTAGTCATCGCTTCTTGTACGTCAGTCATAAAGAATGACGACGACGACGAGAAAGGCAACATTTGTCGCTACGTGGTATATTTAATTACCCCGTTGTTTATTCTAGACATATTTCTCTCGAAGAGAATTTTTACTGTATGCCCCTTAGAATAGGCGCTATTTCTAACTCCCTGGGTACCTTCTGTTTTCTTCTTCTAGCTTTTGGAAAACCGACTGCGGACTGCAAGGCGCGCGCGCGCGCGCGCACACACACACACACACACACACACCTCCCGCAGGAGTTTCAGTGAAATGTACTTTCCATTTTCCGACCGATGAATCCAGAGAGTTGCTACTTAACAAGTCCACTGAAAGTTGCTAGTGCACGACCTTCACACACAGCTCCGACCGAATGCACAAGACTAGTCGAGAATCGTGTGGAAACTCAATATCGAATTACCTAGAACGTTACGAAATTGTGTTTCATATCAACGCAACACTATCAACCTTCCTTACCCTGTATGTGGTAGTGAATATCTTATATTACGTCTCAAGTATTTCATCTCTGATGACTGTTAGAATCTCGTGTCTGATAACCTTGTTAGAGTCCACGTCTTTTAGTGCTCCAATATCCATCACTTTGGAGAGTTTGAGAACACATTTCCCTACACGTTTTACGCTTAAAATGTTTGTGCGACCCGCCACTGATGCTCCTTAAATAAGATAAATTATTGTGTACGTCATTACCGCGAGTGTAAGAAAATCAATTTCCAAATAATTAAAAATAAAATTGCCCGACATATTCAAGTAAATTACATTTCCTGCTACAACTTTTCTTCTTACAAGACATTTTCTTATAAACGTCAATGTGTTCGACTCACGAGCATGTCTTCAACTCTCATCCCATAATGCGCAAAAAAATATTGTTTCCTTTGTCATCTATATTTTTTTCGATATCACATTGGCAACAAATTTAGAATATGCAAAATAATATATCGGGGGTTAGTGGAAAATCTACCCAAGTCCAAGTTTTAATTATGTTGCAAGATGTTTCAAAAAAGACATTTTTTTATGCATTTATCTTTTTATCTTTTTTAACAGCCATGTAGTCAATTAAAAAAAACAGTATTAGTAATAGAAATTAACCTTGAATATCAGTTTTATGATTGTAGTACACACAATATTACTTTTAACTTTCTTTTTTTATTTATTTTTGTCAGGTTTTTGTGGCCGTAATCATGACGTCAACGTGGAATCAAAGCGGGAATTTCATCTTTTTAACGGTGCAATCTGATTCGTGCACATATAATGTTCGTACAATGTCAGACGATTAAGAAAACATTATTTACATCAAATGTTTCCAACAACAATCGTCAACCATTGGCGTACTTGAAAACATTTAATTTTCAGTTTTCCATAAATTCACACGGAGCACTTGGGTAGATTTACCTCTAACCCTATGATATGATGTTATTATAACTAATTAATAACGTGTATTAAAATTATGAATAGTATGTTATGGACAGACGAAATGTAATGACACAGGAAAGATTGCCAAGGAGAGTTATGGAATGGATCCGACCAGGAAGAAGGGAAAGAGGAAGACCACCTATCACCTGGTTAGAAGAAATTCAGACTATATTGAGGGAACGAGAAATTGAAGAAGATCTTTGGATGGGCAAGCAGCAGTGGAAGATGAGAATTCAATCACATCTGTAATATTTCGTTCCGGAAAGTGTGTAAACATTGTACAGCCGGAATAATAATAATTAACATTATGGAACGTATACCGTTTAATAAAATTATTAAAATGAACAATATCAAACACAAAGTTATACATAATCCGAAGAACCTTTCAGTCACAGTGACAAACAGAAGAAATGGTGTGACATAATTATTACATTAAAACAGCCTGTTTAAATGATTTAATGAGTTTACGTTGTACGTGGGGAGAAGTTCTGAACACTGTACATTAATCGTCGTGATTAATGAGCGACAATCCCAGATGAGAAGCACAGCTCCTCAGTGCCACACGCGAAGATTTCTTGCTGTTTTGTAGGTCGACAGCTGGTAAACACAGCGTTATTTTTATTCACTTTCTTTCTGTATTTCATTCTGTCGGGTTTTTGTAGTGGGTTTTCGTTCCACTTGCCATTATGTACTGATTCAAGAATTGTATTTTTTTCTCAACGGACTTGACAGTATATAGGCATATTTACATCAAAGGCTGTCAACAATTTGGCTGAGTCAGCACTTAGTACTGAAGATGGATCGACGACCGAGTACCGTAAGGTTTAAGTGGGAAAAGTGAATGAAAAGGAGGAGGAGGAGAAGCAGAAGAAGCAGAAGAAGCAGAAGAAGAAGAAGAAGAAGAAGAAGAAGAAGAAGAAGAAGAAGAAGAAGAAGAAGAAGAAGAAGAAAATTCTCAGAAGGATTTCGGCAGAATTAATCTGTTAGAAAAAAACTTCTAGCAACTATTCCAATGTTGAATAAAACTTGCAAACTGGCAAAAGATAAGACAGTAAAACTTGTTAACTTATAATTCCTCTCTATTCTTTTTTACTTTTCCATTAGCTATGCACTACGTTTCTCTACTTAACTACACTTTATTGCTTCCATTAACCAAATTCAATTCTCTTCCTGTCCCTACTTACCCACTCACTCTCTCTCTCTCTCGGTCCCATTCGAGCACTCGAGTGGAGAATACGGACTTCCGACTTCCTTCCTGCAGCCGGCCGGGTATACATTGAATTGAATTCACCGTTTTAAAATTAACTTACTAAACCGATTTCCATGCCTCCCCGCTGCTATCTCGCTTTAGTTATTCCGTTAATTTTAAGTCAGAAACTTTAATTTCAGCACTTTACGTTTGTAAGCTTGATTCGTCTTTATGTAGTGGTACTTGTTGAGTAAGTAATCAGTTCATGACGAACGGTTCTTTGAGTAATTTTAATCTTGGAAAATACGCTTTTGTCGTATCCTTAACCGACTTTGTGAATATTGAATAAATAATTTTAAAAGGCCTGGGACGGTTCGAGGTTTTTGGTGAGTGATCTCAACAACCGTTAGGAATACGTAACAATGTATTTAATTTATATTTTTAGATTCGTTAGGACATCTTTCAGTGAAGATTCTTTTTGTATGAGAACTTTGGGTTGCCGGGCTGTAAGGCCGTGATGCAAACGTTTCGGCCCTGCCTTCGGCCATCTTCAGTGCAGAAGGTTGCAAAACACTGACAAGGGGTTAAGGCTAGTGGCTGTGAGTAGGACATCCATACTTATGAACTTTTGGTGTCCGCACTAAGTTGTTGCCTTCTACACTGAAGATGGCCGTGAAAGCCTCTCACACAGAATTTTGTTGTATATTTGGAAACGTTATTATCCTGGCTGTTAGGCCGTCGACTACAGTTTATGTTGACAGACGTTTCGGGCCTCACCGTCGGAAACCATCATCATCGGTGTCGGAAACAACTGCCACGGTGTCCGCCAATTCACCCCAGTGATAAGGTAGACACTACAATTTTTTCTACCTCATCACTGGATTGAATTTGCGGACACTGTGTCAGTGGTTACCGACATTGATGATGGTGAGGGCGAAACGTCTGTCAGCGTAAACTCCAGACCACGGCCTAACGGCCCGGCCAATTGTGTAGACGCCGACCGTGAAAGCATTAGGAACTCTAGTCTTATTGCACTCGTACTGTTTCTCGTTTGAGCAATCGAACTTGAGGATTTTCTGTGAACAATTTTATTTTCCATACCTGCCGAGAATAAAGTTCGGAAAACATGAATATTTTTATGTTATTTATTATGTTCCTTCTTTATTAAATAAATCAATAATAAAATATTATATATAAAATGATTTATTTAATATTAATTATTTATTATGTTATATTTTTATGTTCCTTTCTCGACACATTAGGTATTGCGAATATCGCCAAGACTTGACGTTTGTCCGCGGGTTAGTGCCTTCACAATTTGCTTTTATTATAATATGTTAAAAAAAAAGTGGAAGGGAATCGTGTTACCTTGATGGCAGGCAATTTCTTCTTTATTCTTTTGAGGTTATCTCGAGACTTTTAAGCCAAAAACTCGTTTACCGCGAAACGACGACGTTACGGTGTAAAGTCAAATCGTAGACCAAAGCCGCGTATAACGTCTATGTAAATTATAGTGCAGCGCAGCTAAATCCGGTAACCTGTTTACTGTCTATAGTTAAGTTAATAGAGTAGGGACATATAACAAACAAATCTGTTTTACATCTACCCCCCCCCCCGAATACTTTATGTGTTTAAAAATCACGGCGAATTTATATTCATAAGCCATAAAGCCTGCTGTAGCCTGTAGAATAGCGCTACCCCTATTTATTATATACACGTTATTATTATCCATAATGTAATGCGTGTAATAAAGTCGATATCTCGCAAACGTGTACAGTATATCGATAGTGTACTTCGAGGCTGTATTGTATACGCACAGACTGAATTGGTATTACAAATGGTTTTGTTCTGACAGTCGATATTAAATTTATTCCGATCAAGTGTGGTTCAGTTCTTCCAGCGCTAAAACAACAGCCTTAGAACAGTGATGATCAACCAACACGTTCCGCGTTTTATTAGCATTTAACTGGTCGTGCGCAACCCCGCTGATACAACATTAATGGAACAACAAGTGTACGAACTATTTTTAAAGGTTTTAACTGGAGCTGACGACCCAAAGAGTTAAAATAATCTTTCTTTATTTTCACGTATGTATACTTGATCCTTTCTGAACAGAAAAAGTGTCCTTTTGACTATTCACCGGGCTATTAGGACGTGGTCTAATGCTGCCGCTTAAAATAAAAGATTAAGTTTGTGGTCCTAACAGGCCCGTTTAAATAAATTCATAGAGTTAGCACGTTGGTTGCCTACCAATTTTACGTTACACTGGAGATAGCCTCCAATGGAGCGGGCCGAAACGTCTGTTTTATGCGGCAGCATTAGACCACGGACTAATAGCCCGGTGAATAGTCACAATAATATTAACAGATTTGATGCAGGCCGTGAAAACCTAAGGTAGAAAAAGTATTTTTAACACAACTGTAACTCAATTCTAAGTCGATTCTTCATGACATCAGAGAAACTCGAGTGCTCTATCTTTAGAAAACACACTAGTACTGACACAGTAATACACTATGATTCACATCATCCCGTTACACAAAAAATGGCAGTGTTTGACAGTCTTGTCAACAGACTTTTAAATGTTCCCCTCGAAAAGGAGGACTACTTAAATGAGGTTAGCACTATCAAACAAATAGCAATAAATAACGGGTATAAATCTACAATAGTTGACAAAATAATAAATAGGCATAGGAAACGTTTAGAAAATAAAAATTCAAACTGTATAAAAGCAAGTAACAAAAATTATAAATATCTTTCGGCTAATTTCACAGGTATTATGCCAAATATTTTAAGACCCGTTCTCAAAGATAATAACTATATTTTATCATTTAAAACAAATAATAATTTAGGAAATTATTTCAAAAACAAAAACAAATTACCATTAAAAAAGAAATGTGGTGTATATAAAATAAAATGTAACGATTGTGATGCGTTCTATATCGGTCAATCTGGCAGATGTTTTTATAAAAGATTTTTAGAACATATTCCTAAGCCAAGTAATACTAAGTCCAACTTTGCACAACATTTAATATCAAGCGGATATAAATATACGAGCTTCGAAGAAAATTTAACAGCGTTGCTTTTTTGTATAAAGGGTAGACGGATGGATAGTCTGGAGGAATTTGAAATTTATAAAGCTTTAAAAGATAGTAACACCAAAAAACAGTTTATTGAATGACCAGATAAATTTTGCGTCAAATTACCTGTTCGACACTGCAATCAGTTTGTCTTAATCTTTGACCAGTCGCGTGACGATCGCGGTTGTGGGTGAACGCATGCGGGAGCTCCGGCCGTGGTTAGTAAAACTTATTACATGCGATTTGTAACTTATTTTATTTTATTTTTGACTTGACCAGTATCATGGTCGCGATTTTAATGTTTCAGTTTATTAATTAAGTGTATCTGAGGATGGGACTTAGTCCCGAAACGCGTCATCAGTGACAAAACTTTGTATCGCTAAAGTGGATATTAAGGTAATTATATATCACAATAATATTAACAGAGTTGATGCAGGCCGTGAAAACCTAAGGTAGGAAAAGTATTTTTAACACAACTGTAACTCAATTCTAAGTCGATTCTTCATGACATCAGAGAAACTCGAGTGCTCTAACGTGAGGTGGTATACGTTAGTGACCACAGTACTGTGGTTAAGGCTGTAGAAAGAAGTACGAGGGTCATTCAATAAGTAAACAAACAAACAGCTGTGGAGCAAAAACTTTTTATTCAATCAATACAATTTTTTTTACTTTTCAACGTAATCTCCAGCAACGTCTATGCACTTGTCCCATCTCTTTACAAGCTTTTGTAGTCCCTCAGCAAAGAATTCTTTACCTTGATGTCGAAGCCAGTTTTGGACTTTTTCCTTCACTTCTTCATTGCTGTTGAACTTGACACCACGCAAAATCTCCTTGAGTGGGTCAAACTAGAAACAGTCAGATGGGGCAAGGTCAGGGTATAAGGGGGATGAGGCAGGATCTCCCAACCTACTTTTTTTATTGTTTCGAGCGTCAGTTTTGCCGTGTGTGGGCGGGCATTATCGTGAAGAAGAATCACACCTTTCCTCTGCCATCCCGGACATTTCTTCTTCAATGCAGGCTTACTTTGTTCACAATCATGTCAGAATAGTAGTGACTATTGATGGTACGCTGGTCTTGTAGCTAATCACAGAAAATTGGGCCTTGGGAGCTCCAAAGATGGTTAACATCACCTTACCAGCCGATGGTTGGGTTTTGAATTTCTTTTTGGCGGGTGGGATGCTTCCACTCCATGCTTTGTCGCTTTGACTGAGGTTCAAAATAGTGAATCCAAGTTAGTGGTTATAGTGGTTCCAAATCCAAAAATCTTATAACAGAACGCTGTTCTTCGAAAGTACTGTCCTCAAGAGGACACGCCATTGTAAATAAAACTGTATTGGTTATGTTTATGCAATATATTATTGAACAGCTGATCAAAACTCACAACGACGTTGCCAGGTAACACTCCTGAAAGTTTCAATCAGCTGCTACAATTAATTTCTTTTCTACAACTGTTTGTCTGTTTACTTATTGAATGACCCTCGTAGTATCCACGGAAATATTTCATTTCGAAAATTATTTTAAACATAAATCTTAGAACATGGAAGTCATGTATAGTTCTCCATACCGATATTTTTCTTGTTGGAAGAACGAACGAAACATGCACTGTAAGTACGTAAGCTGAGACAGTTCTTCGCGGTAGTTCAGGACACACGAGGTATTGAGTGAATTAGACAATTATCTCTATAAGGCCGACATCCTTCATCTAAAAGTATTATACTTGTCCTCGAATGGTATCATTCAGTAGTCCATGTAACCGCTGTTGCCGGCGGAAACAGTACTGGAAATGAAGGAAAATAATATTAATTATATTACATAATAAATACTTTAGTTATTGAATCATTTTAAATCCGAACAATATTAGTAGGGAAACTTGAAGAAAAAGTTGAAGGCAAAGTTAATTTTAAAACTATGAATTCAATTCAATGTATACCCGGGAGCAGGAAGGAAGTCCATATTCTCCACTTGAGAGAGAGAGAGAGAGAGAGAGAGAGAGAGAGAGAGAGAGAGAGAGAGAGAGAGAGAAACGCAACCTCAATCATTAAGTTCAACTTTAATCGTCAGAGTCTCTCTATGTCTTACGTACTATGTAGTCTGTAGTCTATATATATTGTACAAAGTTGGTAGACTGACGACACAAACTTAGCTATTGTTTACCAAGTACAATAGTTTGCTGGTAACACAATTAAACTTTGCCAGTATCATCTGCATGTTCAGTGACGTAATTCGATTTAACACACAACACTAGCGCCGCCTAGCGTTACATTAATGAAGTAATATACCACCACTACTGCTGCTGCTGCGAACGCGCTAATAGTGTTACGCCGTGCCGTAATTAGGCCCCGTCGCGTCTTGTCTCGCGGATTGATGCCGCGGCCTGAACCGCAACTTTCTTGATGCGTTCACAGCTGTTCTTTGGTTTATTCATAGTCTCTGTTACACGACCTTGGTGAAATAATTGCCTGCCACTTTTTATATAGCCTGTGTCACACTATGCTACTCGCATGGCGGCTACTAAGTAGCCTAGTGTAACATAGTTAGTAGCAGTTACTATCGCTTGCCGGCGAGTGAAAAATCAGTAGCTAGAGACGTTGGACGTGTTCAACTTTTGGCGCTACTAAGTAGCCAGCAGCCGGCCTTGAGAGCTCCAGACTCACTAGCCGATACCGAGTAGCGCCCTAGTCGCCAGTGTGACAGCGCAGTAGCAGTAGAGTAGCGCGTCCCTTGTCCCCACATGCTTGTCTCGGCGTTTGTTTTGGTTTTGTTGTTGCGACGAAACGATGTGTTTCCCGGGTAATTGTGCCCCGCGCTTTCTTTTGGTTGCAACTAACCGAATCTGGGGCATCTAGTCCAAACATTCCTATTTCAAACTTCGACCTTCTCGGCTTTTTGGCTAAGATCCGAGGTCTTCACTTGGACCACCGATAATCAAATATTTTGTTTCCACGCAAAGAGATACGGCGGGACAACCTTTCATACGTGTACGTATCAGAAAGTATACGCGCGAACCGGTTCAATTTTGGGGATATCCTGTTATCGCTTTGCGGACTAGTCGTTAATACCGGTTCATTAATGTGATTACATTCGTTAGCACCGGTCATAGGCTGTTATGTAATTTAGTGACAACAGAGCGGGGCGTGTGTGGGCCCGTGCTAGAGAGAGAGAGAGAGAGAGAGAGAGAGAGAGAGAGAGAGAGAGAGAGAGAGGAGATAGTGATAGAGATAGATAGATAGATAGATAGAGGAGAGATAGAGAGAGAGAGAGAGAGAGAGAGAGAGAGAGAGAGAGAGAGAGAGAGAGAGAGAGAGGAGAGAGAGAGAGAGAGAGAGAGAGAGAGAGAGAGACCGTTAACACAAACACAGTCCTATATTTAAACACAACGTTTGCGCTTGTGTGTTACCCCAATAACATGGCAAATACATCGATACACGGGATTTTAAAAATAAATACGATTAATAGCTATATTTACTAAGTATGCAACGATAGTTAAATTATTATTTAATCTTGTCATTTTAAATGAATTACTAAATAATTTTATGAAAACCTATTTAAATAATAAAATATTTGATGTTAAACATTAATTTTATTATATTTTCTCGATGTATGATTTGTTGCACTTAATATTTTTAAAATTAAATAACATAGACTGCCTATGGATATGAAAGAAAGAGACTTAGGGAAAGAGAGAGAGAGAGAGAGAGAGAGAGAGAGAGAGAGAGAGAGAGAGAGAGAGAGAGAGAGAGAGAGAATGAATGATTCAGGTAGACACACAGACCATAATTTTGTAACTTTCTATTTGTGCGAGTGACCTCTTTTTTCCAATATTTATGTTAGGTTACGACAGGTTAGGTAGCATAGATTAGGTTAGGTTAGGATGGGTTAGGTTAGATTAGTTTGGGAATATTTAAAGTTATTTAAATATAACTTTAACGACATTCTGATAATAATTGCAATTCTGTTAGGAATGAACAGAATTTCTGTTAGGCTGACTGTAATTTCTGTATTATAAGAATATAGAAAATGTTAGTGACGATAGGCACCACCCTATAACAGCATAAAGCTAACATTACGATAGTTTAGAGAAAGTTTATTGGTCGGAAAAGTGTATGTCTGTCTCTTCACACGCCTTTGATAGACGCAATATCTGTCTATAGCTAATAGAAAGATGGTTTCGATCGCAACTGACCGGGTTTTGTACGATTGGGTCGCTACTGACCACACGGTCCGGACATTCCGACTAGAAACGAGAGGGTTTTCGATTGTAATTGTTCCAGCCTATCTGCATGTGGTCGACAAGAGCGACCAATAAGGGGGGACCGCATAGGTTAGTACCGCGACCTAAGAAACTGTAGATAGACGGTACGTTTTGTGCGGTTACGCCACCCTGCCTCAGGCGTTGACCTCGTGCTCGAGCTGTTCAACTCTTGTCTTCGGCTACAGTACTTTCCCCCGCCTGTGGAAAAACTGCCAAATATCGTAATGATTCCCAAACCCCGCATGCTTCCTGAAAGCTATCAGCCTATATCTCTCTTGCCAGTTAAGTCGAAGGTGTTCGAGCGTCTCCTGCTGGCCCGCATCTCGCCGTTGTTGGATAATTTTATCCGCAACGAACAGTTCGGGTTTCGCAGAGAGCACTCGACCACGCTTCAACTAGTCCGCGTGGTTACGCAACTCTCTGACGCCACCAACAGGCGAGCGGCTACGGCCGCCGCACTGCTGGACGTGAGCAAGGCCAAGGCCTTCGATAAAGTCTGGCACGAAGGTCTTCTCTTCAAACTCGTTAATTCCCCCATACCATCGTCCATAGTGTTTTCGTCCGGTCGTATTTCAGCGACCGAACCTTCAGGGTGAGCGTCGACGGAACCTGCTCTGCAGTTCATCCCGTCGCCGCCGGCGTAGCTCAGGGATCTGTCCTCGGCCCCTTCTGTACCGTTCTGTACCTTGTGTACCCACGAACGACCTGGCTGTCTTGCCCGTGTCACGTTGTCTTTGTTCGCTGACGATGCAATGTATCATTACAGCTCTGTGTCCCCGCGTTTTGCGAGTACACAGCTGCAGCGTCAGTTGGACCAGCTTCCGGACTGGCCACGGAAATGGTGGGTGACGATCAATAGGGAGAAATCCGAAGCAATCTGTTTCACTCGTAAGTCCATCTCCCGATGCCAGCCCCTCTCCCTGGAAGGGAGGCCTATCGCTTCAAAGAGTCGGTGAAGTATCTAGGCGTTCGGCTCGACCGACGTCTTTGCTTCAACGCCCACGTGACTGATACCTCTCCAAGGCTCGCGGCGTCCGAGCCAAACTTTACCCATACCTCGCGTGCCGCAGCCCCCTGGCGCTGCGCACGAAAGTTACCCTCTATCTGTTGTTTCTCCGGTCTGTATTGACCTATGCGGCACCTGTATGGTGGTCACTTGCCTCCGCCACCAACAGGCGTAGGCTGGAAAGTTTCCAATCCAGAACCCTCCGTTCCTTGTCGGGATCTCCTTGGTTTGTTAGAAACAGTGTAATTCGAGGAGGTCTACGAGTTCCTGCTCTCTCAGCCTTTGTCTGGTCATTAGCTGCGACTCTCTTTGCCGCAGCTGACACCTCTTCCTTCCCTTACCTCAGGACCATCAGCACCACGCAACTACCTCCCCCTGCCTGGGTCAAACGCCTCGGGCGATTCTCGATGGCCCGCCATAACTTTAAATAAATTACTTAAAACAAATTGCACATTACCATCTGACCATGCCCCAGAATTTACCTGAAAAGCTGTTTCCTTCCTCCCTTCCTAGTATGCCGACCGCGCTGAACGCCGCTGCTACGCGCTATCACTGGCACGGAGGCTCTCCGCCTCGCGGGAGCGACTGACGCTCACGGCGTCTATACGCGGGACTGGGAACGGGTGACATCTGTCACCTGAACCCATTCATGCGGCAGTGCTCACCGATTGCACAAAAATTAAAAAAATAAATAAAATGAAACCTTTCTCCTCCGCCTTCTCAGTTAACTGGTTGGGGGTTGTCCATTCCATTTTTTAGGCACCTGTCGAATGTACCAGCCTCTAAGTTTATCCTCAGGCAAGCCATTGGGCTCGACCCAGATGCTGCAGTCATGCACCGCGTGCAAAGACGCCCCGGTACTACAGTGCTACGGTTACGACAAACTCCGCCGTCCGCCTCTCCTGCACAGCATCAGTTCAGTCATGGTAACAACGGCACTCAGCGCGCGTCTCGTACACCAAATTCTGTGTCTTCCCCACGCATTCCTCCGATTGTAATTCCTGATAATAGAATTACTCTCAACTTCTTCGTTCTCTTTCCCTGGCTCTCCCTTCGGTCAAGGTCGAGGCGAGGTGCCAAGGTGCCTCGTTGAAGCTGGCGACCGCTACGGTTCCCGACTTCCGCTCTGTTCAGGCGCAAGATATCCTCTGTCAGGAACAAAACTTACGTTTGTGAACAAAGCCGGGCGGTTACGACACGACAGTTTGGCTCGGACACCGAGTCATGTGGGGTTTTGAGCATAGACGCCGGCGCTCCCTTCAAAGGAGAGAGCTTGGTGTTAGGAAGTGAAGCAGATCGCCTCGGAGTTGATCGCCACCTGTCACCTCCATAACCAACTTACGGGTTCTCGGCCATTTGGCTAAGATCCTATGTCTTCACTTGGACCGCCGACAATTAAATATTTGGTTTCCACGCAAAAATATACGGGACAAGCTTTATTCGTGTACACTTCCATACAGTGGGGTGGCGTGGGTACATAACACCTGCCTCATTAGGTAGAAATAAGATTTACAAACCTATGATTACAAACGCAGTTAAGTTAGCTGCAACCTCAGCCTCCGTCAACAATACCCAGTGCAAGTGATCAGGTTTCCAATATAATTAACGTGTTCTTGGAACTGTCTCCTGTCGCCCGTTGTCATGGCAACACGTGGAGAAAAACTGTTGACTTCTGAATTAAAAGCATCTCATTGTGTTGTTCAACCTTGTTTCAAGATTCAGTGTCGTGGCGTCGATACATAACAGCTGGTTTCGGTTGTGACAGGCCTAAAACTTACCCTAAAAATTAATTCGAATTTTTTCTTGTATCAAGTATTCTTTTTAGAGTATTTTCTATCTTTCACTGGCAGAAGAAGAGGGTCCGGTTCAACGGGATCTGGCTCTCATTATACTTACACTGAATAAATCAGAACAAAAATAATCAAGGCAAACAGAGAAACACATAACTAAACGAAAAAAAAAACACAAATAGGTACGTAGTATCTGCTGCACGTCGGTTCTGAAATCGAACATGGCTGCTAACTGAGCGTTTTGCCGGTTTATACAGCGGCAACACATTGGGTGGACGAATGAGTCCCCCCCCTGCCTCAGTCAGTACAGTGACAACTACTACGATGTCAATGACCGTAGGCAGTAAAACATTGGCGATGTGTGAGCCGGCAACACAAGTCGGTACAAGCGTCCGGTAGTTCGAAAGCAATGTTACACTTTTCTTCAAGTTTCCCGACTAATGTTGTTCGGATTTCAAATTATTCAATATCTAAAGTATTTATTCTGTGATACAATTAATAATATTTTCTCTTAATTCCAGTACTGTTGCCGCGGCAACAGAGGTTACATGGACGCCACGTTACTGGTTCCATACGTGTACGTATCAGAAAGTACATGTATGTCCAAACTAATTCAATTTTGGTGATATCTGTTATCACCGGCATGTACTATACCCTGATTAACGAAAGAAAGTGACTGGCGGAGCGGCCGCGCGGCGACCGAGTTTGTAGTAAAAACATTCCACTTAATAACCTCGTGGAAACGTAAAATACAGGGCTAGAAATGTCTAATGAACTGTATTTTAATCATGAATTAAAGATGTTTTTTAACAAACTTTTCTAATTTTAAAAAATCTTTTTTTCAATTAATTTACATTGAGAGTTAAATAAAAAAATACACGAATTGAATTAAAAATTAGGGTTTATCGTTTTTATTACGTAAGAACTCAGAGGTTAAGCATCGGAAAACATTTCTTGTAGACAAATGGTAGTCCACCTTCTTTAGTACAATATATCAAAAATTGAGATTCCTACGAGTAATATTAACGACGTTATTACTTTTTTCCAATGTACTGTTAACTCCGTTATTAATAATTTTTTTTCATTGAGTTTTTTTCACAGTAAGCATAACAAAATTGTATTCATCAATAAAAAGTGGTATGTAACCTTAAAATATTACGAATATAACCGCAATCAGTTAATATAGGAAAATTAGAACTAACATCGCTCAACGGCGCGCCGAGTCAAGGTACAGTAACAGCCCATAGAAAGTGGTGCATACGCTCAAGGCTCACGCATTGACACAGCCAACTTGCTACGAGTCACCAACCTCTCATATAAATATACAGAGATTTTAGTTATCTGTCTACATATTTAATCTAACCTATCTACCTGAGATCTGTCAAAAACTTACATCTGACCAGACTTTTGTGGTTAGTGCTTTTTATAATAGATGGTCTTGAATGATTGTTTATCACTCTTTTGCGGTACGGTATTTATTGTTTTCTTGTTAATAAACTATTTTTGTTTTGTGATCAGCTTTAATACTACTAATTGAAGTGCAATGTAATTACTGGGAAATTGTTAATGCCATTCAAATTTCTCAACAACTAATTATTTAACTATGAAACACAGTTTACACATTAAAACTACCGAGCAAAGCTCGGTCTACCAGATATTGCATAATTATAACAGGTATTTTACTGTTATAATGTATTGAAATGTAAAAAACAATTAGTAAATTATTGTTATTAGCATTAACAAATAAATAATAAAGACAGTAAGGTACTTACAAGTATTGTAGTGTTCTTCAGCTTTTATGGAATCGCTCATAAAATATGTGTATAAATCATAAAAATACACTATTAAAACACTCTATAAGAAATACTTATTAAAACACTTATAGCTGTGAGTTAGTAGTCTTCAAACGAAGACGGTAGCGCGCGCGAATAAAATGGGTCCACTAGGTTCTGACTGTACTTCGCCGCAGAGCGCCACGCCACTGCTCTCTGTGAAATTCACTTTATATATTAATCCATTGTAGTATTCCTATCACGTACAAGGTGTAAGTTGTATATGTCTTCTACACTTAGTTATCTAAAGAGAGCGTCACGCAAATCTCATTCATGTACAACTTTTAACAACTGAGTTAACAGGACATTAGAAAAAAATTAATAACGTTGTTAATTTTAATCGTAGAAATCTCAATTTTTGATATATTGTACTAAAGAAGGTGGACTACCATTTTTCTACAATAAATGTTTTTCCGATGCTTAACCTCTGAGTTCTTACGTAATAAAAACGATAAACCCTAAATTTTTAATTCAAATTCGTGTATTTTTTTATTTAACTCTCAATGTAAATTAATTGAAAAAAGATTTTTAAAATTAGAAAAGTTTGTTAAAAACGTCTTTAATTCATGATTAAAATACAGTTCATTAGACATTTTTAGCCCTGTATTTTACGTTTCCACGAGGTTATTAAGTGGAATGTTTTTACTACAAACTCGGTCGCCGCGCGGCCGCTCTGCCAGTCACTTTCTTTCGTTAATCAGGGTATAGTTGTTAATATCGGTTCGTTAATGTGATTACATTTGTTAGCACCGGTCATAGGCTGTTATGTAATTTAGTGACAACAGGGCGGGGCGTATTTGGGGGGGCGTGCGAGAGAGAGAGAGAGAGAGAGAGAGAGAGAGAGAGAGAGAGAGAGAGAGAGAGAGAGAGAGAGAGAGAGAGAGAGAGAGAGAGACAGAGAGAGAGAGAGAGAGAGAGAGAGAGAGAGAGAGAGAGAGAGAGAGAGAGAGAGAGAGAGAGAGAGCGAGAGAGAGAGAGACCGTGAGAGAGACAGGGGGTTAACACAAGCACATAGTCTATATTGAAACACAACGTTTGCGCCTGGTGTTACCTCAATAACATGACAAATACACCGATACACGGGATTTTTAAATATATTCGATTAATATATTTATTAAGTATGCAACGACAGTTAAATTATTATTTAATCTTGTCATTTTAAATTAATTACTAAATAATTTTATAAAACCTATTTAAATAATAAAATATTTCATATTAAACATTTATTTTATTATATTTATTCGATGTATGATTTAGTACACTTGATATACGGTATTTAAAATTAAATAATATAGACTGCCTATGGATATGATAAAAAGAGGGTTAGGGGGAGAGAGAGAGAGAGAGAGAGAGAGAGAGAGAGAGAGAGAGAGAGAGAGAGAGAGAGAGAGAGAGAGAGAGAGAGAGAATGAATGATACAGGCAGACAAACAAATGTTAAGGGTAACATCCAAATTATATAATTTATTAAAATATAAATTACATATACATATATTATATGTTATCAAATAATACTGTAATTAGTTCTGCCAGCAGTGGCGTGACTACGGCGGGGGGGATCAAGGGAATCAATCCCCCTCTCAGCGGGTGGTATTAAAAATTTCATTGGAATTCCATAATCACTTAACGTAGGGTCAGATGAAAAGTTCACGGAGCGACATCTGTAGGTTAGCGGTAGAACTAAAATTTTTCGTGTGTTGTAAGGTTCATATTTCTTGTAAACACGTGTCAATTTCCAAATCTGCCTGCTAGTTTTATTCATTGTTTACCAGCTGTTTTAAATTTACGTGTCAGGCGTGTTTTGAAATGTGGACAAAACATCGTGCTGTGATTGAACTGTTCGTTAAAAAATGTCTAGCGCCAATGGAATTCACAGAAAAAGGTAAATATTATGTTAGGCGATGCCTTCAAAAACCACGATTTGTAAATGGGTGCTCGAATTTAAACGTGGTCGTACAGGCATTGATTATGATCTCTGTAGGGAGGAATCGCCCAGTTAAGGTGCAATCATTCCAGTTACAATAAACAATTTCATACACCATATTGGAAGACCGGCATTTGAGGATGCATGACACTGCTGAGATCACGAGTGTGTGTATCATATTTCAACTGAAGAACTTGCAAAAAGTTTGTGCAAGCTGGGTGCCGCATTTTGAGTTGTCCGCTTTTTTGGGCATCCGCGCGGGGATCACCTTCACAGTTCTACGGCCACGTTTAAACTCCATTGCTTACTTACAAACGATGGTTTTTAAAGGTGCAGCATCTCCTACCACATTTGTCATTTCGTTGTGGACTTCCATTGGCGTTAGTTCATTTTTAACAAAGAATTCGTGTTTTTGTCCATTTTTCAAATCACGCCTGACACGTAAATTTAAAACAGCTGGTTTAAATTGACAGATAGAACTAAAGAACTAAGGAAGTCGTGAATAATCAGATTTTGGATCACGTTAGTCATATTAATTACCTGGGTTGTAATGTCTCATATGGAACCGATATTGTTTAGGATGGTAAGCTAACAAAATTTAGACGCATCTGTGGAACTATTCATAGGTACCTGAAAAATAAAACACGGAAGGAGACCCGAATGAAATTTTATAAAACTGTGACTGTCCCCACATTCCTGTATGCTAGTGAGACGTGGACTCTTGATAAAAGTGACGTACAGAGCAGCCAAAATGAAATTTCTAAGAGCGGGGACGCAAGGTTGTTCTCTCTTGGATCGGAGAAGGAACGAGGATATTAGACGCGATTTAAACATTGTATCATTGTACCAGAAGATTGAAGCCCACAGAAGGCGATGGTGTGAACACTTGAATCGCATGCCTGATATCCGTCTACCTGTGGGTGCCTTGGGTTATCACCCTACTGGGAAGAGAGATGTCGATAGACCGAGGAGGAGATGGGTTCCGGAACAGGTCTAAGGCCTAATCCTTGGAGTGGTGATGATGATGATCTTAGTTCGGTTTGTGTGTATTCGCCTTATCGCGACGGACGATAGAGGTTTAACAGAAGACGATCGGAGGTAAAGAACGATTGACCTCTAGGAGGCACAGTGAAAGACAAGGGCAGCAAAGTGATATATATATACAATCACTTTCTGCTACAGTCCGTTTCTTGATGTATATAATACATTTAATATTTATAAATAAATTTACCTCAAGATGTACCTTTTTCTTCCTTATTAGGAACATGTTTCGGGTATCATCTTGTACCCATACTCAGCCTTCAGAAAACCGGAAGGCTGAGGATGGGTACAAGATGGTACCCGAAACATGTTCCTATGAAGGAAAAAAAAGGTATATCTTGAGGTAAATATATTTATAACTATTAAATGTAATATATATATATATATATATATTGTGAAGAACGTTTGCCGCGGATAGATTACAACCGGCAGCACCATCAAACGGGGGGAAGTGTGGGGGACGGTCGAATACAATGGAGTAATGATACGTTCACAATACCGGGGCATTTTAGAATTGCTTTCAATTGGATTTGCGGTGGCAAATGAAACCGCTCCACACACACCTTTGTGTGGCTCGTAATCGCTTCGTTTAATACCGCCGCACCGTCCTTAACAAATAAGATCCATCAAGTGTTCCTAGTGAATGAAAACCACGTATACACAGCTACAGCGTGTTAATAGAAGTGCAATGTTTTACGGACTCTGACATTAATACAGTTTAAGGGCACTCGTAACCGGCTTACCATGTTAAATTAATGAAATCTGAGACCCAGTATCTCAGCACCAGTAAATACGGTCACGATTGTTAATTTAATTTCTGCTGTAAAATAAACTGAAGTATGCTATACAATATACTCTGTTGTAGTTAATTACGTTCAACTGGCGGATGGATGGGAGTAGACAGGAGACTTTGGAGAAGACTGGTGTTGGAAGCCAGGGCTCACGTTTGCCTGTAGTGCTGAAGAAAAAGAATCCGCTATTATAATAATTTGGCTCCCCCTGTAGTGCTGTGCGCGAGTTAAAACTGTAGACCTTAAAGAACAAAAACTGGGAACATCGGAAAACGGAACCACATGGAATTAATTCTATTTAGGGCTACTACTGGAAAAGAAAATGCATAGGAAAAAGGTGAACTTGGATGAACACTTGACCAATATGGATGTGGACCGCACAGAGGATATTGCGTTATTATAAACCTGAGGGATAACGTAGTTCACTGAAACATTGGTGCAGGGGAACAGGTCCAGTGTCCAGTGTCCGACGTAATCGTATTGTTGTTGTTGGTGTTCTTCTCCTTCAGGCTGTGGACCTCACGATCCGTTGCGCACTCCTTGGTCCGACCATATTTTCTTTGGTCTTTTCTTTATTCCGCCGTCCTTTCGGATTATAAACCAAAATTTGTTTCGATATCCTGATCTTATGCATCCTTTCAACATGGTCTGTGCAGTCCTGTCTGTATTGCTTTATCCTTTCGTTTAGGCTGTATATTGCAATGATTTTCTTTATATCGTCTTTCCAGTGCCATTCTCTTCGTGTGTCCATACCATTGTAATTTTTCTGTTTGGATAAAATCAACAACAATTGAATGTTTCACATTCAGTCTGTCTTTAATGACGTCACTGCAATTCTTGTTTGTTTTAAAAATTATGTCTTCATTCATCGACACATATACTGCCCCCTTCAAAGTAGTCTCAGTCGAATGTAACACGACTAGGCCAGACGTGTTATATATTATATTTATATTATATTATATTATATATTAGGAGAAGAGATCGCATTGGGACACATCAGGTGAATACGGCAGTTGCCGTGTTAACATTATGACGTTTTCTTTTGTCTAGCCTGGGAAAATTCTTAACAAGCAATGACGTGCGTCTAGGCGAATTATCGGGCTGAAAGAGGACGCAAAGAGTGTATACAGACTCGCTTCAAAGTGATTCTATAATTGGGCTTGTTATTATTTTCGCGAGTTAAAAAAAGTTTCACTTGTTAATTAAAAGTTGATTTAAAAAAGATCAAAACAGAACGTCATGTTTTGAGCCAACGTAATAACAACAACAGAATTTATACCAATATTGTCACAGAAAAACAAAATTATTATTACGTGAAAATATAAAAATACTTCATCAGCGAAGAACTGTTATTATATTGGAAATGTGTTTGAGAAGTATCTCATAGTTTAAAAAAAAAATTACTTTTACAAACTCGACTTTTGAGTAAACTCGCCTCAAGCTTGTAATTTTTCTCAAAGGGCATTTTATTTTCGCAAAAGTTAATTATACACAAATTTCGTTCTTGAGTGGAACTGTGTAATTGCAGACGATAAAAGTTGAGCTACCCTCCATACACTTGGATTGATTTCCAAATTTGTGTGAATACTATATTTTATGTCAAAGAATTAATTACTAATCTATTGCTACGATAATTCTACGTCGTGGAATGCACTTTTTGCTACAGCCTTGAGCTCGCTTAGGATTTTCGTTTTACGTTTTCAAAGGTCGTGAAACGTCCTTTCGTGGAAATTATCACTATCAGGAGGAGGAAAGAACGCTGCGGGACACATCTACTGAATACGGCAGTTTCCGTGCAGGGTCAATCCATTTGAAATCACCCAATTTCAGATTAAAAGGTTGCTGACAAAATTTATTATTTTTTAATTTTTTTACACAAAGCTGTACTATATTCAGAGAGTAGAAAACAAGCATTAATTCATTTTTTAGATGCTCAATTTTTTTTTAGCGGCCATTTTGTATAGGTGCATTAGCCTATTTTGCACTTTACAAAGGTTTGCGGTAAACTATGTAGCTCCTTTATTTTAGAAGATATTGATTTCAAACAAATGGCCAGTACACATGTAAGCCTACTGCACTACAAATACCTTAAAACTATTGTTGTTAGTTAAAGTTTTAAAAGCCCAAATTATCATTTTTGAAATTAAAAATTTTAAAGAAAAAACTAAGACTTACTTTTAATTTTTTTTCTAGAAATAGGCTTCATAGTATACTACTTCCTAAAAATGTTTGATATCAGAGAATCTCGTCCTTTTTTTTATCGGTCTTCAAACATTGCGATTTTTCTGAAATCGGCTATATTCAACCTGAAATATCTCAAAAGGGACACACTTGAAAAATCTCAAATTTTCACAAAACAATCTTTATTTATGTAGTAACAAGTGGTTAAAATATGATCACTGAGACTTTACTAGATTTTGAGTTACTTTTTTTTATGTGGTGAAATTCGGTTTACTTGTTAACCATTTTAGTAACCATGCGTATTAGCGGGCTGCAATTCTCAAAAATTATTCTTACGTAAATCTTCTCGTTTTCTACGAATATCTTTATACAAATGGCGTAAAATATCTGAATAGTACTCTTTATTTAGCACTGCGCCTAGCGATGAAATTTCGTGGAACACAAAAACATAATCTTCATCTGACATCCACGATCTTTACGGTCTTACAACAGTCTTTGAAGCTTACAAACCGCTTGTTCACGCACAGCAGTCTCTCCAGAAGCCTCCTGAACACGTTTACCAGGACAGAGCAGTTTATCTCTCAGTTTACACAAAATCTAATCCATGTTCTTCAATCTTGTATTGTAGAAAGAAAAAAAAAATCGCCTAATATACCTAAGGACGACTTACTCAATCAGCTGTGAAATTTAAACTGTTGATCAAATAGGGCTAAAATTTTAAACTACTGACACTAACATGTGTACCAACATTACGTAAAAATAGTTTCATAATCAGATACTTGTAGCGTTGGAAATTGCAAAATTGCACGAACGTTTTGATGAAACTTCGTATTTCTGCAACTACACCAGTAAGAACAAAGAAAGAACATATATTCACTCCCTTATCAAGGAAATAAACTGGTTCTTAAAACGGAAGACAAGAGTCTCCCTAACTCACATGTAACCGTGAAGGTTACACATTATCCACGTACACTATAGATTACAAGTAGCCAAATTAAACTATAAACAAGAGATCTACACCGTAAGGCTTGTCCCTTCAAGCTTGACAATTTTAGCAAGGCCTAAATTACGGTTATGACCGCTTTGTACTTAGTTTAAGTAAGGAGTTCACGTAGCCTACTTACAGTGTTCAAACCGCAGCTGTACCGCCAATGTACGTAGTCGTTCTTACCTGAAACAAATACAAATTAAATTAATTAATTAAATTATATAATTGTCTTGTTGATACGTCCTCTTCATTCACTTTTTTAAATATTATATATATACACAACTTTCACTAGTGAACAAACTTACTTTTGTTTTTTGTCCCAAACGTTTCGACGTGGTGTCCGTCTTCCTCAGTGGGATTTGAAATACAGAATGTCTGTACAAAGTAACCGTTATGGGTTGTAGGTGTGTGTGGTGGGGGTTGCTGGTGGGAGGGAATTGGCGCTGGGATTCAAAGTGTGTGTATGAACAAGTGTATCAACCCCCACCACACACACCTACAACCCATAACGGTTACTTTGACAGATATTCTGTATTTCAAATCCCACTGAGGAAGACAGACACGACGTCGAAACGTTTGGGACAAAAAACCAAAAGTAAGTTTGTTCACTAGTGAAAGTTGTGTATATATATATAATAAATTATATAATACTAAAAAATCAATGTACATATTAAATCGAATAACAGATGAATATGGCTTTCAAATATCAGCGGACAAGACTAAAACAATGGCATTCAGAGGGAAGCAACCATTAAGAACTGAGATAGTTAAAGATGGAAAGTTTATGGATCAAGTTCAGCATTTAAATTACTTGCGATGTTACGTTACATACGGGACAGAAACTGATCTAGATGAAAAATGTAGGAATGTCTGTGGAACAAGTCACAGATACCTTCAAAATAATACAAAGCAGGAAACAAGGATAAAGTTTTTTAACACTGTAGCGGTACCAGTTCGGATGTATTGATATGAAGCCGGAGTTATGACAGACAGCAAAGATTCAGGCAGGAGAGATAACATTTGTGAGGAATACTTTGGCCTGTACCATTGTCGACAGAAAGAAGAATATGGATATAAGGACGGAACTGGAAGTCGACCCGTTGTTGGAACAGCTAAGGACTAACAAATGAAGTGGTGTGTGACAGGTGACAGGATTCCATTACTAGGAATACAGACCGGTGGGGACGAGAGATGTAGGACAATCAAGAGCAAAGTGGGTCCCGGAACAGGTTCAGGATAGAGCCTAATCCTCGAGTTTGATGATGATGACAAAATTATATAACAGAAGCGTGGGGTAAAATGAATTATTATAAAAATAAAATGAATTTATTGTTGTTCGGTAATAACCACGTGTTCGAATTGTAAAACTACGGTCCGGGGTGCGAGGCCGCCGTCGTCTTCCGTTACTCACAACAAACGTTTCGACATCGCCATCGGAGGCCATCTTCAGTGTCGCAAAGGACTTAGAATCGTACTGACAAGATGACAGTCAGTAACTGCTTTGCCACAGTACTGTGGTGTTACTGAGAACATACCCCGGGGCGTATTTACGGGGGGGGGGGGACCGAACCCACCAAACAGACGGTCTAAAACGTTGACGAACTTTGTTAAACTCTTAATGTTTATAGGCTGTTTATTTTATTTTTTTTCATCTGTGTACGCTAATATAGTAAGAACTCTTTCTTAAATATACAAACAGTTTTATTACACAGCATTTGCGTATACGTTTTGAATGTAAAATATTGGAAAATCAATTCAGACAATAAGTGTAGTGTTAACAATGTTGGAATAACGAGTAGTTATATTCTGTTACTACCGTTGGCCTACCTTACTGGGACTGATTTCAGAATGTTATCAAGCGTTTTTCACCCACTTTAATGTTGATTAGTATTAACCTGGTTTTTCTTTTGTATGAAGCCGACCCGACCCGGCCCCCCCTAAAGCCAAATTCTAGATACGCCACTGAACGCACGATGTCCATTACAAATATTATAAGGTTTCGGACATTAGCCATAAGGTGTAGGTTGTTGGACATTATAAAGGTGTAGGTTGTTTACGTTGCAACCACAGGAGGAATACTTCTTTGCTGGAATGGTGAGTACTGTTATTATTATTATTATTTAGCAATATATTTGTTTAAATAAGATTTGGAGTTTTTTTGACGATATCTATTTGTTAGTGATAGATTTATCTTTGTAGGCCTATTAATATTTTGTTTGCCTGAAGACGAACTCTGATTCTATAGAGGTCGAAACGTTGTGTTTCTTAATTTTTAACTTAATAATTTATTAATTTTTAAATAATTAAATTTTTAAATTTATTATTTCTTAATTTATTAACATTTTAATTTTTAAAATTAATTAAATTTTTAAATTTATTATTTCTTAATTTATTAACATGATAATGTTTTTAGGCTGGGGGTCATTCCACAAAATGCGTGATGCGTCATCGAAAAATGTAACGCTTCCACACTTTCGATTCCCCACAGTCTAGAAATCGTTTGTTTACAAAACATTATCATGCTTCGATGTTTCGGTTTCGTCGAAATTCTTTTTAACTTGAGATGGCTAATGGCCGGAACCTTATAATTTGTAATGAGTATATTGCGCCATCGATTAATGATAATTTTAAGACTCATTCCATGTATGTCCTTTGCATGATGCGGTGTGAAGGAGAGGAGTTCGTTGATTGCTCCCACCAAGCTCCACGTGCGTCGTGAGCTTAGAACCGGCGGGCTGGCGTGACGGTAGGCGCGGAAGGCGTCGTTGGACGGACCGATGAGTCGTTACACATATCGCGGTTTCCTGTGTGCCTACAACGATAGCGTTGCCGAGACGTCTCGAGATGATTTTGTTCTCTCTGAGACTGAAACTTCTGGCAGACGAAGAACTAGCAAGCCGCCTCCGTTGGATTGTGTCAGACAACAGAGTTTCCAAATGTTGGTCTCAAAGAAGAAACGCCAACAAACGTAGCAACCAAATACTGTCTCGGAAACAGAAGAACGAGTCTCCTGAACCCTAAAACAGCCGTAAGGCCAGCAATAATATAGGGTACACAATCGTATAAACCCGGTCAATTGCGATTAATTTCATTTCCATGTTATTATTATAATAACAATACAGAAATTACCGTTATAATTCTATTCATTCCTAGCCTAAATTAACGTAACGTAACCTAACCTACCCTGACCTGACCTAACCTGACATAACCTAACCTAACCTGACCTAACCTAACATAACAAAAATATTGGAAGAAAGAAGTTATTCCGACAAAGAAAAAGTTGCAAAATTGAACGCTCACCGAAATTCAGAATAGCAATGTTTCTAAATGACAGAGTCGGTCAGTAAGTGAAAGTGCGGGGCGCAACTGACCGCGTAAGAACAGGTAAAAACGTTGTTTCGTCGCAACTGTCCGAGATCGCTGAAAAAAAACATGGCCAGTGAGGAAAGCACAAAAGAGAAAGCTTGATGTAAAATGCTTGGGTGGATGTATTTGGAGTAACCAAAATGGATAAGGTCAGGAACAACATAATAAGAACAACAACGATAGTAGTAGCGGTATCGAAGAAGATGCCAGAAAGAAGACTATTGTGGCTTGGTTATGTAAGGAGAACAGAGGGGATAAGGTTGCTGTAGATGATGGTACAGGATGAGAGAGCGAGAAGCAGGGCTAAACGGAGGTGGATGGATTGTGTAAGGGATAACATGAGGGAAAGGAGCTATCGGTGGAAGATGTGGACACCGGGTCAAACAGAGACAAACTGTCAGAAACATCGACTCCACACAGAGTGGAACAAGATGTATAAAAGAAGAAGAAGAAGAAGAAGAAGAAGAAGAAGAAGAAGAAGAAGAAGAAGAAGAAGAAGAAGAAGAAGAACAACAACAACAACAACAACAACAACAACAACAACAACAACAACAAGAATAAAAACAAGAACAGGAGGAAAAGAAGAGGAACCATAACAAGAAGAAGAAGAAAAAGAAGAACAGGAAGAACAAGTACAAAAATAAGAAGAAGAAAAATAAGAACAAGAAGAACAAGTAAAAATATAGGAAGAAGAAGAAGAAGAAGAAGAAGAAGAAGAAGAAGAAGAAGAAGAAGAAGAACAACAACAACAACAACAACAACAACAACAACAACAACAACAACAACAACAACAACAACAACAACAACAAAAAGAAGAAGAAGAAGAAGAAGAAGAAGAAGAAGAAGAAGAAGAAGAAGAAGAAGAAGAAGAAGAAGAAGAAGAAGAAGAAGTTCATCTTGTCCTTAAATGAATTGTCATACTTGCTCATCCATTTCATTACTTTTACAATTACAAGCATTTAGTCTTTTCCTAATATATGTAGCTGTACATCTTTCACCTGTAGCTGGATGACATAATAAAACAACCACTTGCACAGTTGAAGGAGTATTGAATAGCATACAGACATGTCAGGCATACTTACTTGGATTTCTTATTCAATAAAACACGGAATCTGGGCCAGACCCGCGACGCGTTATATTACACAGGCGCTGCCAACCATACGTAATGTGATGCCGTTACGTTGGCACCATTGATTCTTATTGCTTTCTGTAGTAGAACTACCTTATCGCATGTGCGGTGTGAGCAGAACCGCTTACCGCTGTTAATACAGATCTATGTGCCATATTACTACTCAGTGGAGTTGTGCTAAACTGGTATTTCAAATAACAGGTACGAACGAAACCGTTCTTAAAAAAATAACACGTACAAATACCTGTTATTATATATCTATTATACATATACCTGTATTTATTATATAATTTGTTACGAGAAATAAATTAAAAGTATTAACAGTGTTACTTTACACTGTGACTTTATTAAGCTGTTACTGTTTGTAACGCAAAAATTGAGCAATCGCAAATTTTACGAAATTAAACTATGCTCAACGCAAAGAAATGTGTATGTTTTAGAAAGCGGGGAGGTAGTGAAACGCCTGTACCGTTAGGCGGCGTTACATGAAAGAAATTAACTTGTAAAAAAGCTGTAGAGTGTAGCGATAGGTTAGCAACGCCGGCCTTGGGGCTGACGTCTATAAGGAAGGTAATATTAGGCTAAGTCACGTTTTGGGACATAACTATCATAAAATGTATTATTCGCTAGGATATTAGGGGTGTTTGCCAATGTTGTAAACTTTAAGTGCATGTAACAATAGATACCGTTATGTTCGAGAGAGCGATGTAAGAGTGAGATAGATAGTGACGCTAGTTTTTTAAGCACGTGAGACGCGGAAAACGTTCGGCAAATCAGAGGAAGCGTCATGTGTTGCGCGGGAGGTCTTCGCTAAGGAGATTGGGCGATTTTGTATTTAGCGCTAGTCTAAACCTATGGGATTGTTTTCTATCGAGACTTGGTAAGGGAAATTCAAAGCCTAGTATAAAAATATGAATTTGGAGAGAAATTAGGCAGTCTTCTTTTATATCGGCGAAACTACACTGAAGAGACTCGCGTGCGCTGTTTTGCCTTAACTATATAGATATAAATTTTATTAGTAATTTAAAGAATAAAGTAAATTCGCAGCAGCAAACAGAAGTACGGGAACGCGATAATTGCTAACGCTAAATTTATAAAGTTTAATATACAGTAATAAGTTAATGAGTGAATGTTCGGAGTAGTAACGAACAACGAGAAGTAAATACTACATATAAATGTTCATCAATACGATATGCTGTGGTGAAATCACTGAAGAAAGCGAATTAGTTCGGGTTAAATTCACGACGGTATGAGATAATCGAGACGCACGCGACGCGAACTGTGTTAGATGCACTTAATGTAAATTCAAGAATACGTTGTAACCAGAGTGTATAATTTATACGACATAATTGTATGTATCACCAATATGTCAAGTGTAGTGTACATCTGTGATAAAGTGAATTAGTGCATTCATAACCAGGATTAACGCGCAACAAACAGCTGCTGACGACTCACCGGCATGCAACACCTTAAGGACTACGCACATCGGAAGGATTCTCCACGCAAGTAACAAATAAATGAACATTTGATTCAATATTGTTTTATAAATATTATAACATTGCCAAACCCTGATCACATTTGATATAAAAAAGTATGTAAAAAATGCCAAGAAACAATATATTTTGATAAATGAATGATAACGAGAATGAAAGTAGTAAATATAATCAATAGTGAAGGAGGAAGAATACAACCAAAGGTGGTCACAAAACAAGAAAATACGAACTAGAATGACAGACAACTGACATTGACCCAACCCCAGAGATTGGCCAGATATCAACCAAAGTAAAGCGAGACAAGAAGACAGTGAAGAAAAAAGGAAAAGAAAATAAAAAATTACATGGCCATAACAATTAACTCACAAGATTGTTTTAAAAGAGAATAATTTTTTATTATTGTTAATAAGTTATGTTTAAATTTTTATTAGTGGTAACTTGTAAATGACAGTATCTCAGCAATTGTTATACGTAAAAAACCATGTGTAGATATGATTGTATGTATATCCTTATCTATAGGTGATGTGTCAGCTGTTGTGTTTAAGGTTACACTCATACAGACAGGGAATAGAAATGTGTGCGTGGTTCAATCAGAGAACAAATTGTATATCCTACTATATACTTTGGAACTTTTACTAAGATTATTTCAGCAGTATGTATATTATTTCAGCATTAGGTGTTTGAAAGTATAAGGTTTTGGAGAGTTTATTTATTCGCTAATATTATTGCTATTGCTACAGATATAGTAGATTTCAATTAACACAATATATTAACATTATTAAACTGTTGTTATTATTACTAATTATGACATTTCAGACCAATTTTTATCACTTTAATGACAAAATATATACAAAGTTATGTTTTATTTGAAAGAGGTATTTACAATACCATGTTGTTTGCATATTATAAAATGATATGTGACAATCTGAAGGTACCAAAAAAGACATGAACTCATTAGATACAAAAACTTTGTAATAATAGTGAGATCGTGAGAAATATAAGGGTAATTAGAGATAGGTAGGGAGTGACAAAGACGAACAGTGAAGTGATAAGTGTAATAAAATAAACAGCATATAGTCTTAAGAAAAAAGAGTGAAACAAGTGTGACAAACCCAAAATATAAGCACATGTTAAATGAGCAATTAAGTTAAGTATATTAGACTGAAAGACACAGAATAAGTTGAATGTAAAAAACAGAAAAAATATTATCTCAGTATAAAATCACCAGGGTGGTTACTGTTATAAAAGAGATGGTGTAGATATAACACTCACCAAATTTGTTCATTTGTTAATTTAAAGAAAGAAATTATTGGCTTAATGTTTAAGGCAATAATTACCAGAAGAAATAGTTTTACAGTAATATGTTAGTATGTTTTAAGTAAGTAAGGAATTTATAAAGAAAAAGTGTCCTTTTGACTATTCACCGGGCTATTAGGACGTGGTCTAATGCTGCCGCTTAAAATAAAAGATTAAGTTTGTGGTCCTAACAGGCCCGTTTAAATAAATTCATAGAGTTAGCACGTTGGTTGCCTACCAATTTTACGTTACACTGGAGATAGCCTCCAATGGAGCGGGCCGAAACGTCTGTTTTATGCGGCAGCATTAGACCACGGACTAATAGCCCGGTGAATAGTCACAATAATATTAACAGATTTGATGCAGGCCGTGAAAACCTAAGGTAGAAAAAGTATTTTTAACACAACTGTAACTCAATTCTAAGTCGATTCTTCATGACATCAGAGAAACTCGAGTGCTCTATCTTTAGAAAACACACTAGTACTGACACAGTAATACACTATGATTCACATCATCCCGTTACACAAAAAATGGCAGTGTTTGACAGTCTTGTCAACAGACTTTTAAATGTTCCCCTCGAAAAGGAGGACTACTTAAATGAGGTTAGCACTATCAAACAAATAGCAATAAATAACTGGTATAAATCTACAATAGTTGACAAAATAATAAATAGGCATAGGAAACGTTTAGAAAATAAAAATTCAAACTGTATAAAAGCAAGTAACAAAAATTATAAATATCTTTCGGCTAATTTCACAGGTATTATGCCAAATATTTTAAGACCCGTTCTCAAAGATAATAACTATATTTTATCATTTAAAACAAATAATAATTTAGGAAATTATTTCAAAAACAAAAACAAATTACCATTAAAAAAGAAATGTGGTGTATATAAAATAAAATGTAACGATTGTGATGCGTTCTATATCGGTCAATCTGGCAGATGTTTTTATAAAAGATTTTTAGAACATATTCCTAAGCCAAGTAATACTAAGTCCAACTTTGCACAACATTTAATATCAAGCGGATATAAATATACGAGCTTCGAAGAAAATTTAACAGCGTTGCTTTTTTGTATAAAGGGTAGACGGATGGATAGTCTGGAGGAATTTGAAATTTATAAAGCTTTAAAAGATAGTAACACCAAAAAACAGTTTATTGAATGACCAGATAAATTTTGCGTCAAATTACCTGTTCGACACTGCAATCAGTTTGTCTTAATCTTTGACCAGTCGCGTGACGATCGCGGTTGTGGGTGAACGCATGCGGGAGCTCCGGCCGTGGTTAGTAAAACTTATTACATGCGATTTGTAACTTATTTTATTTTATTTTTGACTTGACCAGTATCATGGTCGCGATTTTAATGTTTCAGTTTATTAATTAAGTGTATCTGAGGATGGGACTTAGTCCCGAAACGCGTCATCAGTGACAAAACTTTGTATCGCTAAAGTGGATATTAAGGTAATTATATATCACAATAATATTAACAGAGTTGATGCAGGCCGTGAAAACCTAAGGTAGGAAAAGTATTTTTAACACAACTGTAACTCAATTCTAAGTCGATTCTTCATGACATCAGAGAAACTCGAGTGCTCTAACGTGAGGTGGTATACGTTAGTGACCACAGTACTGTGGTTAAGGCTGTAGAAAGAAGTACGAGGGTCATTCAATAAGTAAACAAACAAACAGCTGTGGAGCAAAAACTTTTTATTCAATCAATACAATTTTTTTTTACTTTTCAACGTAATCTCCAGCAACGTCTATGCACTTGTCCCATCTCTTTACAAGCTTTTGTAGTCCCTCAGCAAAGAATTCTTTACCTTGATGTCGAAGCCAGTTTTGGACTTTTTCCTTCACTTCTTCATTGCTGTTGAACTTGACACCACGCAAAGTCTCCTTGAGTGGGTCAAACTAGAAACAGTCAGATGGGGCAAGGTCAGGGTATAAGGGGGATGAGGCAGGATCTCCCAACCTACTTTTTTTATTGTTTCGAGCGTCAGTTTTGCCGTGTGTGGGCGGGCATTATCGTGAAGAAGAATCACACCTTTCCTCTGCCATCCCGGACATTTCTTCTTCAATGCAGGCTTACTTTGTTCACAATCATGTCAGAATAGTAGTGACTATTGATGGTACGCTGGTCTTGTAGCTAATCACAGAAAATTGGGCCTTGGGAGCTCCAAAGATGGTTAACATCACCTTACCAGCCGATGGTTGGGTTTTGAATTTCTTTTTGGCGGGTGGGATGCTTCCACTCCATGCTTTGTCGCTTTGACTGAGGTTCAAAATAGTGAATCCAAGTTAGTGGTTATAGTGGTTCCAAATCCAAAAATCTTATAACAGAACGCTGTTCTTCGAAAGTACTGTCCTCAAGAGGACACGCCATTGTAAATAAAACTGTATTGGTTATGTTTATGCAATATATTATTGAACAGCTGATCAAAACTCACAACGACGTTGCCAGGTAACACTCCTGAAAGTTTCAATCAGCTGCTACAATTAATTTCTTTTCTACAACTGTTTGTCTGTTTACTTATTGAATGACCCTCGTAGTATCCACGGAAATATTTCATTTCGAAAATTATTTTAAACATAAATCTTAGAACATGGAAGTCATGTATAGTTCTCCATACCGATATTTTTCTTGTTGGAAGAACGAACGAAACATGCACTGTAAGTACGTAAGCTGAGACAGTTCTTCGCGGTAGTTCAGGACACACGAGGTATTGAGTGAATTAGACAATTATCTCTATAAGGCCGACATCCTTCATCTAAAAGTATTATACTTGTCCTCGAATGGTATCATTCAGTAGTCCATGTAACCGCTGTTGCCGGCGGAAACAGTACTGGAAATGAAGGAAAATAATATTAATTATATTACATAATAAATACTTTAGTTATTGAATCATTTTAAATCCGAACAATATTAGTAGGGAAACTTGAAGAAAAAGTTGAAGGCAAAGTTAATTTTAAAACTATGAATTCAATTCAATGTATACCCGGGAGCAGGAAGGAAGTCCATATTCTCCACTTGAGAGAGAGAGAGAGAGAGAGAGAGAGAGAGAGAGAGAGAGAGAGAGAGAGAGAGAGAGAGAGAAACGCAACCTCAATCATTAAGTTCAACTTTAATCGTCAGAGTCTCTCTATGTTTTACGTACTATGTAGTCTGTAGTCTATATATATTGTACAAAGTTGGTAGACTGACGACACAAACTTAGCTATTGTTTACCAAGTACAATAGTTTGCTGGTAACACAATTAAACTTTGCCAGTATCATCTGCATGTTCAGTGACGTAATTCGATTTAACACACAACACTAGCGCCGCCTAGCGTTACATTAATGAAGTAATATACCACCACTACTGCTGCTGCTGCCGAACGCGCTAATTGTGTTACGCCGTGCCGTAATTAGGCCCCGTCGCGTCTTGTCTCGCGGATTGATGCCGCGGCCTGAACCGCAACTTTCTTGATGCGTTCACAGCTGTTCTTTGGTTTATTCATAGTCTCTGTTACACGACCTTGGGTGAAATAATTGCCTGCCACTTTTTATATAGCCTGTGTCACACTATGCTACTCGCATGGCGGCTACTAAGTAGCCTAGTGTAACATAGTTAGTAGCAGTTACTATCGCTTGCCGGCGAGTGAAAAATCAGTAGCTAGAGACGTTGGACGTGTTCAACTTTTGGCGCTACTAAGTAGCCAGCAGCCGGCCTTGAGAGCTCCAGACTCACTAGCCGATACCGAGTAGCGCCCTAGTCGCCCAGTGTGACAGCGCAGTAGCAGTAGAGTAGCGCGTCCCTTGTCCCCACATGCTTGTCTCGGCGTTTGTTTTGGTTTTGTTGTTGCGACGAAACGATGTGTTTTCCCGGGTAATTGTGCCCCGCGCTTTCTTTTGATTGCAACTAACCGAATCTGGGGCATCTAGTCCAAACATTCCTATTTCAAACTTCGACCTTCTCGGCTTTTTGGCTAAGATCCGAGGTCTTCACTTGGACCACCGATAATCAAATATTTTGTTTCCACGCAAAGAGATACGGCGGGACAACCTTTATTCGTGTACAATTTCATACGTGTACGTATCAGAAAGTATACGCGCAAACCGGTTCAATTTTGGGGATATCCTGTTATCGCTTTGCGGACTAGTCGTTAATATCGGTTCATTAATGTGATTACATTCGTTAGCACCGGTCATAGGCTGTTATGCAATTTAGTGACAACAGAGCGGGGCGTGTGTGGGCCCGTGCTAGAGAGAGAGAGAGAGAGAGAGAGAGAGAGAGAGAGAGAGAGAGAGAGAGAGAGAGAGAGAGAGAGAGAGAGAGAGAGAGAGAGAGAGACAGACAGACAGACAGACAGATAGACAGACAGACAGAGAAATGGATATAGTGATAGAGAGAGAGAAAGAGAGAGAGAGAGAGAGAGAGAGAGAGAGAGAGAGAGAGAGAGAGAGAGAGAGAGAGAGAGCGTTAACACAAACACAGTCTATATTGAAACACAACGTTTGCGCTTGTGTGTTACCCCAATAACATGACAAATACACCGATACACGGGATTTTTAAATATATTCGATTAATATATTTATTAAGTATGCAACGACAGTTAAATTATTATTTAATCTTGTCATTTTAAATTACTTACTAAATAATTTTATCAAACCTATTTAAATAATAAAATATTTCATATTAAACATTTATTTTATTATATTTATTCGATGTATGATATAGTACACTTGATATACGGTATTTAAAATTAAATAATATAGACTACCTATGGATATGATAAAAAGAGGGTTAGGGGAGAGAGAGAGAGAATGATACAGGCAGACAAACAAATATTAAGGGTAACATCTAAATTATATAATTTATTAAAATATAAATTACATACACATATATTATATGTTATCAAGTAATACTGTAATTAGTTCTGCCAGCAGTGGGGTGACTACGGGGGGGGGGATCAAGGGAATCAATCCCCCTCTCAGCGGGTGGTATTAAAAATTTCATTGGAATTCCATAATCACTTAACGTAGGTCTATGAGGGTCAGCTGAAAAGTTCACGGAGCGACATCTGTAGGTTAGTGGTAGAACTAAAATTTTTCGTGTGTTATAAGGTACATATTTCTTGTAAACACGTGTCAATTTCCAAATCTGCCTGCTAGTTTTATTCATTGTTTACCAGCTGTTTTAAATTTACGTGTCAGGCGTGTTTTGAAATGTGGACAAAACATCGTGCTGTGATTGAATTGTTCGTTAAAAAATGTCTAGCGCCAATGGAATTCACAGAAAAAGGTAAATATTATGTTAGGAGATGTCTTCAAAAACCACGATTTGTAAATGGGTGCTCGAATTTAAATGTGGTTGTATAGGCATTGATTATGATCTCTGTAGGGAGGAATCGCCTCAAAAGGTGCAATCATTCCAGTTACAATAAAAAATTTCGTACACCATATTGGAAGACCAGCGATTGAGAATGCATGACACTGCTGAGATCATAGGCATCTCGCATGAGTGTGTGTATCATATTTTAACTGAACAACTTGCAAAAAGTTTGTGCAAGCTGGGTGCCGCATTTTGAGTTGTCCGCTTTTTTGGGCATCCGCGCGGGGATCACCTTCACAGTTCGTACGGCCACGTTTAAACTCCATTGTTTACTTACAAACGATGGTTTTTAAAAGTGCAGCATCTCCTACCACATTTGTCATTTCGTTGTGGACTTCTATTGGCGTTAGATCATTTTTAACAAAGAATTCGTGTTTTTGTCCATTTTTCAAATCACGCCTGACACGTAAATTTAAAACAGCTGGTTTAAATTGACAGATAGAACTAAAGAACTAAGGAAGTCGTGAATAATCAGATTTTGGATCACGTTAGTCATATTAATTACCTGGGTTGTAATGTCTCATATGGAACTGATATTGTTTAGGATGGTAAGCTAACAAAATTTAGACGCATCTGTGGAACTATTCATAGGTACCTGAAAAATAAAACACGGAAGGATACCCGAATGAAATTTTATAAAACTGTGACTGTCCCCACATTCCTGTATGCTAGTGAGACGTGGACTCTTGATAAAAGTGACGCACAGAGCAGCCAAAATGAAATTTCTAAGAGCGGGGACGCAAGGTTGTTCTCTCTTGGATCGGAGAAAGAACGAGGATATTAAACGCGATTTAAACATTGTATCATTGTACCACAAGATTGAAGCCCACAGAAGGCGATGGTGTGAACACTTGAATCGCATGCCTGATATCCGTCTGCCTGTGGGTGCCTTGGGTTATCACTCTACTGGGAAGAGAGATGTCGGTAGACCGAGGAGGAGATGGGTTCCGGAACAGGTCTAAGGCGTAATCCTTGGAGTGGTGATGATGATGATGATGATGATCTTAGTTCGGTTTGTGTGTATTCGCCTTATCGAGACGGACGATAGAGGTTTAACAGAAGACGATCGGAGGTAAAGAACGATTGACCTCTACCTCTAGGAGGCACAGTGAAAGACAAGGGCAGCAAAGTGATATATATATATATATATTGTAGCGTGACAGATGTATGCATAATATTGAATGGCAATTGATCATTAGAATAATGAAGTTATAATGTGTAAATTTGGAAGAAAGCATTAAGTTTAATATAAATAGATTAATTCATAGCAACTGTGGAAAGAAATCATTATTATAAAGAAAATACAAGTTAAAATAAAAGGAGTTACTAGTGATGAGTCATCCAAGACCAGTCTCATAACCAAAGGTTTTCAAGGTATAACCCAGGAAGTATAAAAAAGTAAATAACAAAGCAGTACACAATATGACCAAACCCACAACGAGGAAGAATAAATAGAAGAGAAACCCTAAAATAAGCCAAGATCAACCAATACAGGTTGTGTATTTCTGTAATAAAGAAGAAGATGGAGAAGATCCCAAGAAACCTGATGGCAACAAGAAGAAGATGGAGAAGATACCAGTCCCAGAAGGCAGGAGAAAAGAAGACTGAAGAAAGAAGAAGAGGGCAGCATCCTGAAGAAGATGTCATGCTCTTATAAAAGACACCCAAATCCCTATATCCCCAAAATAAATATCTAAAAATAAAAGTATAACGAAATAAAAACCACATGTATATAAATTTAAGAGAGAGGAGTGTATAAAGTAAAAGTTTCCTGTGAACTAAGATGAAACAATAATATAGTACCCATGGAACAAATCTCCATTGAAAAAACGCTAACCAATTTATTATGTTAATAAGACTATACGACCATTTAGCATTAACATAATAATAAGTGCAAAGTGAACCAGTGATAGTTTTGGGTATTATAAAAAATGAACCTTGTGTTTCATTCTTGGCAATCACAAACATTGGATGCAATGAAATATGCATTTTTCAATGACTTAAAATATGTACTGTGACAATATGTTGTTCATAAGACATGAATCTGTTTAAAATAACATTTTGTTTTACATGAAAAAAGAAAAACAGAGTTCATAATACCTTTTGAACAATTAATACTATTTATTTGTTAATGACAGGGTACAATTCCCCAAAGACAATGTAAAAGACAGTATAAAAACTGTAGAATCCTACTTATAATAATGTTTAGAAATAAGAATATAAATATAAGGTTTTTATGGGGTAGTATAAGAATGTTTAAAAATGTTTTAGATATAAGGACATTTGTTTGGGTCTGTAACAACTAACATCAGAACTATAAAAATAGTTACCACTTGTAAATAATAGAGGGTAATTAAGATGTTAGTTAGTAAAAAACCTTTTTTTTGTAAGCCATATTTCCATGTTTAGAAATAAGGATTGTGTTGCAAAATGTCTGACTTGAAGACAACCATTTATTTAAAAAAAAAAAATTCTTTATTTGTTTTAACTATTGTTTGTATTGTAACCAATACTAATTGTTTTTGTGTAATTTAAAAACATGTTTAATTTATAATACTATTTGTAAAAGTCAGAGAGGGTATCACACATCATATATTGTTTGTAAATTATTTTGTAAGAAAAATTGTTAAAAAATCATAGGCCAAAAGAATGGAAACCAAACTTCATCAAAACAGAGAAATTGCTCAATTAAATGCAAATAAACAAAAGGGGTTTAGACAAAATAAACTTGAGATCATGCCATATAATTGCACATACCATTTAGAGAGATTTTAATAAATTATATTCAGAATAATGAATAAAAATAAAAATGACTAAACTCAGAAATTTAGACATGGGAGTCATATATTTCAGAATAATGTTTCAGAATACAACTAATTCAATTAATTACCAGAAAATAAGGGAATAGGAACCTTTTAATACAATATAGAATTATTAATATTAAATATAACTGATAAAATGGCTGAATTTATATAATGACAGGAAGTAAATTTTAATGTTTTGACTTCCAAACAGTTTGTATACCAAACTGAAAGTAAAATTACTATTTTTTGGACAGAAAACACTATAAAATGGCGTTATTTAATCTGAAAATAAGCTGAATGAAATGAAAGATTAATTTAAATCACATCTAGTGAATAAAATTGACAAATAACCAAAGTTTAGGCATTCATATAGTGAAATAGTAAAGTATACACAGGATGTGAAAATATTTTTGAACAATGTTAAGGATAATATTATATGGGCTAAGAGTTTAATTGAAACTGAAGGAAACAGTTAGTTAATTATTGGTAGTTGAACGGTTAACATGACATACGTTTGATAACGTGGATAACCTAACCTATAATCGTCATACAAAGCGAGTGTATAGTGCGTTATTGTGAAATCGCGAGTGACTTGTAAAATACTTCTAAAACTATCATATTATAACAGAAACGATCAAGTAACACTCCATAACACAGAACAATATAAATCTACTCCGAAAAACACCACAAAACACTAGAAAACTGTATAATACTCTAACCCAAATTAGTGACGGAATCGGAGAAAGTGTTTGAACTAATAATTATACGGATACACTAAATACAACTCAGAAACAGTACACCAATCACTACACAACATTTAACAAGAGATTTGCAGACACAAGAACAGGAATATTGCTTCAAAATACATTATTTGGAATGCAGCAGGAACGAGCAACATTTTGATCAACTTGACGGCGGCCATTTGCTTTGACGATCTCAGTGCCTTCTTCTTTGTTCAGCACAGCTGTTTGGTGAAAACAATTATTATATTTACAATTTATTATTCAATGTCTGTGTTTATTAATAACTATTAATTTGATTGTAACGTTATACTTTTTAAATATTAGCCCGATTTCTCTGACTTTGGTAATAACTGGCTGTTTAAAGAACCCTATATAATTTTTATATCATATACTTGTAATTTTTTTTTCGATATCCTGAGAATCGATACTAATCGATAAGAGTCAATATTGCTATTAATTAATAAAATATTAATACTTTTCAATACTTATTAGTTCTTTATTTCTTCAATAATACTAATTACCAATAATATAATTCTAATTGATAATCTACAAGGACTTTACCACCCGTAAGTGAAGATAACCTAAAAAATAAAAAGGTAAACAAGTATCGATTGGTTTACAGACAGTCTTATGAGTGGTGATAGATTATTTAAAATATACTAAAACTTTAATAAAAATTTTCAGAAGAGCATTACACTGTTTGAAACTTCACAGCCCTATATTAATTAATTGATCCTAATTAATTAATTAATAAAATTAAAATTTTTTTTTTTTTAATTATTTTTTTTAATAAACATAATTTTTTTTAAATTTCCTTCAAAACAATAAATTTTGTTTTGAAACTTTCGGCGAAGCTGAACATATATATTCCTTCATCAACTTTACGCTACTCGACCGGTCTTGCTACCATTGGGACTCGACCAGCTGGGAAACTTAAGGAAGTGTTTCAGGCCAGTAAGACGTCGAGAGCCACACCAATTACACACCAATTTAAGAACACACACAGCAATCATTTTTGTACTTTATTATTACGAATTGGCTAGCCTAAACAGTGCGGCTTGATTACATCGGAGTCTCATACTCCATAATATCTATATCATCAATACACAACAACTTTATTATTAAATTATTACAAATTGGCGCACAACTTTAGGGGCTTTAATTAGCGATTGGAAGGCCAATACATTCTGCCCAATCACTAGTTGGAGCTAGGCAACAGCTACAAAGCCAGAGAATATAAAGGGAAAATGCAACGACGTGCAACATCTAAGAAACGGGCGGCGGAGGCCGAGAAAGAAATAGAAGTTGACATGGACAACAAGGAGGCGACGCCAGTAGAAGCGGAAGAGGTATTACCACCGGTGTTGTCCAAACAAACTGAACAACCGGAGATACCCACGCAAACAGGGGAAGTAAATGTCCAGGAAAGTCATATAGAAAAATCCAAAGTAACGGAAGAGGGTAAAATGGATAGGATAATGGAAATGTTCTTACAGTTAAGTAAGCAAATGGAATCCACAAAAGAAGAAAACAAATCAATGAGTAAGAAAATAGATGCTATTGGAGATACTAATAAGAACCTAGAGTCCAAGATGGAGGATAATAACAAGAAGATAGATGAAAACAGTAAAAAAATGGGGAGTGATAACCAGTCCCTGAAAGAAGAATTAAGTGGGGTGAACAAGAACATGGAAGGGCTGAAGGAAGACAACCAGTCCCTGGGTAAGAAGATTGATGAAACCAATAAGAAGATGGAAGAGAAGATGGAAGAAAACAGCAAGAAGATGGAAGAAAACAGCAAGAAGATGGAAGAAGAGATGGGGAAGAAGTTAGAAGAATTGAAGGAAGACAACCAATTGTTCAAGGAAGAATTCAAGTCGACCAAAGAAGAATTGATTAATAAAATTGAAAATACTAATCAGAAAATCGATGAAACCAGGAAGAAGATAGAGAAGAACAACCGACAATTGAAGGAAGAGTTGAAAGAAGATAACAGGAAGTTGGAAGAGAAGATGGGGGAGAAGCTGGAAGAATTGAGAGAGGACAATCAAATTCTAAGAGAAGAGTTAAGGGAGGTAAATCAGGAGAATTTGGACAAACTGGACGAAAGGATGGAATTGTTGCGAGAAGAACTGAATAAAGAAATCACTGTTAACAAAAAAGCAATGAATAAGAAGATGGAAGAAGAAAATATAATGGTCAATCGACAGATTCGAGAGATTGATGGAAAGTGCAACCAGACCGAAAAGGAGGTGAATGAGTTTAAAGAAGTGGTGAACATCAAGTTCACAAATATTGAAGAACATAGTCGTAGGAAGGTAGAAGAACAGAGAAAGGAAAATCAAGAAGAATTCGGAAAAGTACGCGACCAAGTCACAGAACGATGTAACGATATACAAGAGACCGTGGCCAGTATCACCGGTCAGGTGCGACAAAGCCGAGAGGAGATGGAAGCAATAAGGAACAGACCGACTCATTTCACTGGATTGCCTGTCAACGAAAGCCGAGAGTGGCTCAACTTCCGGCAATACAAACGCAAGCCGATGGAGTTCCTAGCTAGGGTAGAAGAATATTTGACCAAGCATAAAATTACCCAATGGAGCCATAGCAGGGAGATATTCGACGAGTCTTTCCGAGACATAACAGATAATTGGTGGATGGCTAACCGGAGTGAAATTTCCGACTACCAGCAGTTCCGGAAAATGTTTAAGACAAAATACTGGTCTGAGACCACCCAGAACTTGATCCGTGACAATATTTGTAATGGAAGATACAGGTCACAATTAGGTAGCAGTATGACGGCATATTTCTTGGGGAAGGTGTGTATGGCAAAACACCTTGAGCCAGCAATCCCAGAAGAATGTTTAGTGAATAAGATATCTTATCACTATGATGAGGACATTATCAGGGCCCGGAGAGGTAGTCAGATCAAGACGATCCAGGGAATGACCGAGTTATTGGAGGGATACGAGAACGAAGAGTATTATCGGCAGAGCAGAAAGAGAAATGAGAGACCAGAAGCAAGGCCGACTACCTACCCCAATAACGGCAATAACCATACAAATAACCGGAACCAGCCCAGTAATTACGACGGCCCTAACAACCAGCCGCGTAATAACCAGTTTAACGGAAATTTTAACGGCGTGAGAAATAACAACCCCTACCCAAATAATCGAAACCACTTTTATCAACAAAATAATAATGTTCCATACAGTCAGAGAAATCCATATCCCAACAATAATGGTGACAGACCTTACCCACCTAACCGAAATTACTATAATAATAATATTAGTAATAATAATAATAGCAATAGTAATAACCGAGTGTCGCGCCCTAGGGTAAATTTTATAAGAGCAGAAGATCGCGGACCCAGGAGATATTATCAACCGAGGAGGAGCAGCTTCCACGGCGCCGACCGAAGATGGAGGAGTGCGGAACGAGACGGCCCAAGATACGAACAGGAAAGACGAAGTACCAGCCTGGAAGATCTTGGCAGACAACCGAACAGGGCGTTAAACATCAACCAGGGTACAGAACGTCAGGAGACAAACCAGAGTTTCCCGAACGATGCCTCGGTCAATAATAACTCAAACAATGAACAAAATACTTTAAACGAGAGGAGGCAGTAATCAACAACGATGACCCGTTACTGCTTATACTTCCTGGGTTAGAAAAGGATGATTTGCAACAAGCAAACAATGATAAAAACTTCACTATTATCAGTAACCATTATTTGAAAGACATACGAACTGAACTTTTGGAAGAGAACGAGAAGAGTCTCAGCAACAGTAATAATGAGATAATTTATATAACAGCGGAGGTGGAAGGAGTTCCCGCTAAAATAATGATAGACACAGGAGCTAATATTTCAATAATAAACTCCAATGAGTTGGAGAGAATCCAGAATAAATGTGGAAAAACCTAACATTTGAAGGAGTAAGAGGAGCTAACCATCAAAGAGCGACATTTAGAAGAGAAGGCATTTATAAGGAAAGAAAAAGAGAAGATCAACTTACAAAAGTATAAATAATATGGGCCAGTGTAGAGTACAATATATAACCATATGTTGTGGTAAATAATAAGCATAACAATACATATGAGTTGAAGGAAATCATTTCAGGAAAAATCAAAGGAGTGTACAATCAAGCTTCTATGAAGAAATATTATGAAGAATGAGTTGTGAGTTTTAGAATTTTGAATTTAGAATTTTTATTTAAAAAAAAAAAATTCAAAAATAATGTAAGTACATCTTACAACCTAATATTTTGAGAAGAACATTTTGGAGAATTATAAGAAGAAGGAATTTAGAATTTTATTTAAAAAATTTTAAAATAATGTAAGTACATCTTACAACCTAATATTTTGAAAAGAACATTCTGGAGAATTATAAGAAGAAGGAATTTAGAATTTATATTAAAAAATTCAAAAATAATGTAAGTACATCTTACAACCTAATATTTTGAGAAGAACATTTTGGAGAATTATAAGAAGAAGGAATTTAGAATTTATATTTTTAAAAATCCGAAAATAATGTAAGTACATCTTACAACCTAATATTTTGAAAAGAACATTCTGGAGAATTAAAAGAATTTTTTAATTAATTTTAAAAAATTTTAAAATAATGTAAGTACATCTTACAACCTAATAATTTTGGAACAAACTTTATGGAAGAAAGGAAAAGAAAGACTTTTGAATTGAAATATAATTATAAAAATTTAAAATTGGGTAAGTACTTCTTACTACAACCTAATAATTTTGGAACAAACTTTATGGAAGAAAGAAAAAGAAAGAATTTTGAATATAACTTATTCTATAATATGTAAGTACTTCTTACTACAACCTGATAATTTAGAACAAAACTTTATGGAAGAAAGAGAAAGAGAGAGAATTTTGAACTTAATTTAAAAAAATTTAAAATTAAGCAAGCACAGCTTACTACCACTGAATTATGAGAAAAACATTTTGGAAGAATTAAGAAGAAAGGAATTTTGAAGTTAATATACAAAAATTTAAAAATGAAGTAAGACCAACTTACTATAACTAAGTTTATGAGAAAACTTTATGGTAAATAATTAAGAAGAATTTGAATTTGGAGAAATACCAAAACATTCAGAAATAATAGTAAAATCACAATACTATAAACAATTCTGAATGAAACAATTCTGGGAATAAATGAATTAAACAGAATTTGAATGTTGATAGAACTTCAGAACTTTGAAACAAGATAAGATCAACATATTACAAGGATTTATGAGAAATATTTTTCAATTAAATAAAAAGAATAGTTTGAATTTTACATTAAAACTAACCAAGTTCCAAAAAATAATTATGTGTCAATTATGATTGAATTGAGAAGAAAATAAAGTGATTAATTCAGAAAAGAGAATTAACGTTAATCCAGAATAAATGCTAGATATTCACAATAGCATCTGAAGGAGTAGAGAAGAATAACACAAAAGAGTGTAGTATGCAAGAAAAGAAAAAATTTGGAAGCAAAGAGACTAATTACCTATGAAACGATAATAAAAACAGTTAATTAAGAGCAAAGAAGAACAACTCATACCAAATAGATGGAGAAGATGATTTTGAACCAATGATAATAATAAGACCTATATGAAATGCAAAGAGAATAAATACCACATGAAATATAATATAAATGAATTAAGGTTAATGAATGCGAAGGTGGATTAATAACTTTCTAAGAGAAAGGAAAGAACCAAAATGTTTAAATAAAATGATCAATATAACAACCTGTATATCTAATGTAAAGATACAATGTCAAAAAATTAAATATAATATATTAAGACCATTCAAATAATGAATACGAAAGACTATTTATAAAGACCATGCTAATACTATGAATAACCAGAAGAAAGTATAAAGAGAATTCAGATGGAGAAGAAAGAGAGTTACATTGTAAACAGTAACCAGAATTATTAAAAGAAAGGTTTTCAACCATAATTAAAATAAATATATCAGACAAGTTAAGAGTTTTGAAAAAATATATATGTAATGAGTATAATAATGATTATGAAGATTTATTAAGATAGAAAATGTGAGATAATCTGAGAGACTACGAAGTGGAGAATCCAAAGATATTTTTATTAGTCGAAAATGAGACTACTTTTTATTTATTTGTTCGATGACTGACTGAAGATAATTCCAGCAGCATTATGTTTTTTTTGAGCAGGGATGGATATGCCCCTGTACTCAATTTATAGAAGTGGTGTATGGCCAGCAGAGAAGTAGCGTACAGTGCCCCTCTGATCTGCCCCAGCCCACGTGATAGGGAATGTTAGGGAATTAATATCCCAAGGATACAACACGAAGTTGATATAGAAAGACAATGTATTACAATAATAATATATCTCAGAAGACACTAACTATCCAAAAAGGATCAGTAGTAAGACAAGTAACCATATATATAAAATTAATAAAACTCTAATATAAAAAAGTCGATATAAAAATGGAGAAGAAAATGAATTATAAGAAATGATGAAATTATCATAAGAAATTATTTCATCCATAAACATGTCTGAAATAATTACTTCTGGAGGGGAGCAATCTGTAGCGTGACAGATGTATGCATAATATTGAATGGCAATTGATCATTAGAATAATGAAGTTATAATGTTTAAATTTGGAAGAAAGCATTAAGTTTAATATAAATAGATTAATTCATAGCAACTGTGGAAAGAAATCATTATTATAAAGAAAATACAAGTTAAAATAAAAGGAGTTACTAGTGATGAGTCATCCAAGACCAGTCTCATAACCAAAGGTTTTCAAGGTATAACCCAGGAAGTATAAAAAAGTAAATAACAAAGCAGTACACAATATGACCAAACCCACAACGAGGAAGAATAAATAGAAGAGAAACCCTAAAATAAGCCAAGATCAACCAATACAGGTTGTGTATTTCTGTAATAAAGAAGAAGATGGAGAAGATCCCAAGAAACCTGATGGCAACAAGAAGAAGATGGAGAAGATACCAGTCCCAGAAGGCAGGAGAAAAGAAGACTGAAGAAAGAAGAAGAGGGCAGCATCCTGAAGAAGATGTCATGCTCTTATAAAAGACACCCAAATCCCTATATCCCCAAAATAAATATCTAAAAATAAAAGTATAACGAAATAAAAACCACATGTATATAAATTTAAGAGAGAGGAGTGTATAAAGTAAAAGTTTCCTGTGAACTAAGATGAAACAATAATATAGTACCCATGGAACAAATCTCCATTGAAAAAACGCTAACCAATTTATTATGTTAATAAGACTATACGACCATTTAGCATTAACATAATAATAAGTGCAAAGTGAACCAGTGATAGTTTTGGGTATTATAAAAAATGAACCTTGTGTTTCATTCTTGGCAATCACAAACATTGGATGCAATGAAATATGCATTTTTCAATGACTTAAAATATGTACTGTGACAATATGTTGTTCATAAGACATGAATCTGTTTAAAATAACATTTTGTTTTACATGAAAAAAGAAAAACAGAGTTCATAATACCTTTTGAACAATTAATACTATTTATTTGTTAATGACAGGGTACAATTCCCCAAAGACAATGTAAAAGACAGTATAAAAACTGTAGAATCCTACTTATAATAATGTTTAGAAATAAGAATATAAATATAAGGTTTTTATGGGGTAGTATAAGAATGTTTAAAAATGTTTTAGATATAAGGACATTTGTTTGGGTCTGTAACAACTAACATCAGAACTATAAAAATAGTTACCACTTGTAAATAATAGAGGGTAATTAAGATGTTAGTTAGTAAAAAACCTTTTTTTTGTAAGCCATATTTCCATGTTTAGAAATAAGGATTGTGTTGCAAAATGTCTGACTTGAAGACAACCATTTATTTAAAAAAAAAAAAATTCTTTATTTGTTTTAACTATTGTTTGTATTGTAACCAATACTAATTGTTTTTGTGTAATTTAAAAACATGTTTAATTTATAATACTATTTGTAAAAGTCAGAGAGGGTATCACACATCATATATTGTTTGTAAATTATTTTGTAAGAAAAATTGTTAAAAAATCATAGGCCAAAAGAATGGAAACCAAACTTCATCAAAACAGAGAAATTGCTCAATTAAATGCAAATAAACAAAAGGGGTTTAGACAAAATAAACTTGAGATCATGCCATATAATTGCACATACCATTTAGAGAGATTTTAATAAATTATATTCAGAATAATGAATAAAAATAAAAATGACTAAACTCAGAAATTTAGACATGGGAGTCATATATTTCAGAATAATGTTTCAGAATACAACTAATTCAATTAATTACCAGAAAATAAGGGAATAGGAACCTTTTAATACAATATAGAATTATTAATATTAAATATAACTGATAAAATGGCTGAATTTATATAATGACAGGAAGTAAATTTTAATGTTTTGACTTCCAAACAGTTTGTATACCAAACTGAAAGTAAAATTACTATTTTTTGGACAGAAAACACTATAAAATGGCGTTATTTAATCTGAAAATAAGCTGAATGAAATGAAAGATTAATTTAAATCACATCTAGTGAATAAAATTGACAAATAACCAAAGTTTAGGCATTCATATAGTGAAATAGTAAAGTATACACAGGATGTGAAAATATTTTTGAACAATGTTAAGGATAATATTATATGGGCTAAGAGTTTAATTGAAACTGAAGGAAACAGTTAGTTAATTATTGGTAGTTGAACGGTTAACATGACATACGTTTGATAACGTGGATAACCTAACCTATAATCGTCATACAAAGCGAGTGTATAGTGCGTTATTGTGAAATCGCGAGTGACTTGTAAAATACTTCTAAAACTATCATATTATAACAGAAACGATCAAGTAACACTCCATAACACAGAACAATATAAATCTACTCCGAAAAACACCACAAAACACTAGAAAACTGTATAATACTCTAACCCAAATTAGTGACGGAATCGGAGAAAGTGTTTGAACTAATAATTATACGGATACACTAAATACAACTCAGAAACAGTACACCAATCACTACACAACATTTAACAAGAGATTTGCAGACACAAGAACAGGAATATTGCTTCAAAATACATTATTTGGAATGCAGCAGGAACGAGCAACATTTTGATCAACTTGACGGCGGCCATTTGCTTTGACGATCTCAGTGCCTTCTTCTTTGTTCAGCACAGCTGTTTGGTGAAAACAATTATTATATTTACAATTTATTATTCAATGTCTGTGTTTATTAATAACTATTAATTTGATTGTAACGTTATACTTTTTAAATATTAGCCCGATTTCTCTGACTTTGGTAATAACTGGCTGTTTAAAGAACCCTATATAATTTTTATATCATATACTTGTAATTTTTTTTTCGATATCCTGAGAATCGATACTAATCGATAAGAGTCAATATTGCTATTAATTAATAAAATATTAATACTTTTCAATACTTATTAGTTCTTTATTTCTTCAATAATACTAATTACCAATAATATAATTCTAATTGATAATCTACAAGGACTTTACCACCCGTAAGTGAAGATAACCTAAAAAATAAAAAGGTAAACAAGTATCGATTGGTTTACAGACAGTCTTATGAGTGGTGATAGATTATTTAAAATATACTAAAACTTTAATAAAAATTTTCAGAAGAGCATTACACTGTTTGAAACTTCACAGCCCTATATTAATTAATTGATCCTAATTAATTAATTAATAAAATTAAAATTTTTTTTTTTTAATTATTTTTTTTAATAAACATAATTTTTTTTAAATTTCCTTCAAAACAATAAATTTTGTTTTGAAACTTTCGGCGAAGCTGAACATATATATTCCTTCATCAACTTTACGCTACTCGACCGGTCTTGCTACCATTGGGACTCGACCAGCTGGGAAACTTAAGGAAGTGTTTCAGGCCAGTAAGACGTCGAGAGCCACACCAATTACACACCAATTTAAGAACACACACAGCAATCATTTTTGTACTTTATTATTACGAATTGGCTAGCCTAAACAGTGCGGCTTGATTACATCGGAGTCTCATACTCCATAATATCTATATCATCAATACACAACAACTTTATTATTAAATTATTACAAATTGGCGCACAACTTTAGGGGCTTTAATTAGCGATTGGAAGGCCAATACATTCTGCCCAATCACTAGTTGGAGCTAGGCAACAGCTACAAAGCCAGAGAATATAAAGGGAAAATGCAACGACGTGCAACATCTAAGAAACGGGCGGCGGAGGCCGAGAAAGAAATAGAAGTTGACATGGACAACAAGGAGGCGACGCCAGTAGAAGCGGAAGAGGTATTACCACCGGTGTTGTCCAAACAAACTGAACAACCGGAGATACCCACGCAAACAGGGGAAGTAAATGTCCAGGAAAGTCATATAGAAAAATCCAAAGTAACGGAAGAGGGTAAAATGGATAGGATAATGGAAATGTTCTTACAGTTAAGTAAGCAAATGGAATCCACAAAAGAAGAAAACAAATCAATGAGTAAGAAAATAGATGCTATTGGAGATACTAATAAGAACCTAGAGTCCAAGATGGAGGATAATAACAAGAAGATAGATGAAAACAGTAAAAAAATGGGGAGTGATAACCAGTCCCTGAAAGAAGAATTAAGTGGGGTGAACAAGAACATGGAAGGGCTGAAGGAAGACAACCAGTCCCTGGGTAAGAAGATTGATGAAACCAATAAGAAGATGGAAGAGAAGATGGAAGAAAACAGCAAGAAGATGGAAGAAAACAGCAAGAAGATGGAAGAAGAGATGGGGAAGAAGTTAGAAGAATTGAAGGAAGACAACCAATTGTTCAAGGAAGAATTCAAGTCGACCAAAGAAGAATTGATTAATAAAATTGAAAATACTAATCAGAAAATCGATGAAACCAGGAAGAAGATAGAGAAGAACAACCGACAATTGAAGGAAGAGTTGAAAGAAGATAACAGGAAGTTGGAAGAGAAGATGGGGGAGAAGCTGGAAGAATTGAGAGAGGACAATCAAATTCTAAGAGAAGAGTTAAGGGAGGTAAATCAGGAGAATTTGGACAAACTGGACGAAAGGATGGAATTGTTGCGAGAAGAACTGAATAAAGAAATCACTGTTAACAAAAAAGCAATGAATAAGAAGATGGAAGAAGAAAATATAATGGTCAATCGACAGATTCGAGAGATTGATGGAAAGTGCAACCAGACCGAAAAGGAGGTGAATGAGTTTAAAGAAGTGGTGAACATCAAGTTCACAAATATTGAAGAACATAGTCGTAGGAAGGTAGAAGAACAGAGAAAGGAAAATCAAGAAGAATTCGGAAAAGTACGCGACCAAGTCACAGAACGATGTAACGATATACAAGAGACCGTGGCCAGTATCACCGGTCAGGTGCGACAAAGCCGAGAGGAGATGGAAGCAATAAGGAACAGACCGACTCATTTCACTGGATTGCCTGTCAACGAAAGCCGAGAGTGGCTCAACTTCCGGCAATACAAACGCAAGCCGATGGAGTTCCTAGCTAGGGTAGAAGAATATTTGACCAAGCATAAAATTACCCAATGGAGCCATAGCAGGGAGATATTCGACGAGTCTTTCCGAGACATAACAGATAATTGGTGGATGGCCAACCGGAGTGAAATTTCCGACTACCAGCAGTTCCGGAAAATGTTTAAGACAAAATACTGGTCTGAGACCACCCAGAACTTGATCCGTGACAATATTTGTAATGGAAGATACAGGTCACAATTAGGTAGCAGTATGACGGCATATTTCTTGGGGAAGGTGTGTATGGCAAAACACCTTGAGCCAGCAATCCCAGAAGAATGTTTAGTGAATAAGATATCTTATCACTATGATGAGGACATTATCAGGGCCCGGAGAGGTAGTCAGATCAAGACGATCCAGGGAATGACCGAGTTATTGGAGGGATACGAGAACGAAGAGTATTATCGGCAGAGCAGAAAGAGAAATGAGAGACCAGAAGCAAGGCCGACTACCTACCCCAATAACGGCAATAACCATACAAATAACCGGAACCAGCCCAGTAATTACGACGGCCCTAACAACCAGCCGCGTAATAACCAGTTTAACGGAAATTTTAACGGCGTGAGAAATAACAACCCCTACCCAAATAATCGAAACCACTTTTATCAACAAAATAATAATGTTCCATACAGTCAGAGAAATCCATATCCCAACAATAATGGTGACAGACCTTACCCACCTAACCGAAATTACTATAATAATAATATTAGTAATAATAATAATAGCAATAGTAATAACCGAGTGTCGCGCCCTAGGGTAAATTTTATAAGAGCAGAAGATCGCGGACCCAGGAGATATTATCAACCGAGGAGGAGCAGCTTCCACGGCGCCGACCGAAGATGGAGGAGTGCGGAACGAGACGGCCCAAGATACGAACAGGAAAGACGAAGTACCAGCCTGGAAGATCTTGGCAGACAACCGAACAGGGCGTTAAACATCAACCAGGGTACAGAACGTCAGGAGACAAACCAGAGTTTCCCGAACGATGCCTCGGTCAATAATAACTCAAACAATGAACAAAATACTTTAAACGAGAGGAGGCAGTAATCAACAACGATGACCCGTTACTGCTTATACTTCCTGGGTTAGAAAAGGATGATTTGCAACAAGCAAACAATGATAAAAACTTCACTATTATCAGTAACCATTATTTGAAAGACATACGAACTGAACTTTTGGAAGAGAACGAGAAGAGTCTCAGCAACAGTAATAATGAGATAATTTATATAACAGCGGAGGTGGAAGGAGTTCCCGCTAAAATAATGATAGACACAGGAGCTAATATTTCAATAATAAACTCCAATGAGTTGGAGAGAATCCAGAATAAATGTGGAAAAACCTAACATTTGAAGGAGTAAGAGGAGCTAACCATCAAAGAGCGACATTTAGAAGAGAAGGCATTTATAAGGAAAGAAAAAGAGAAGATCAACTTACAAAAGTATAAATAATATGGGCCAGTGTAGAGTACAATATATAACCATATGTTGTGGTAAATAATAAGCATAACAATACATATGAGTTGAAGGAAATCATTTCAGGAAAAATCAAAGGAGTGTACAATCAAGCTTCTATGAAGAAATATTATGAAGAATGAGTTGTGAGTTTTAGAATTTTGAATTTAGAATTTTTATTTAAAAAAAAAAAATTCAAAAATAATGTAAGTACATCTTACAACCTAATATTTTGAGAAGAACATTTTGGAGAATTATAAGAAGAAGGAATTTAGAATTTTATTTAAAAAATTTTAAAATAATGTAAGTACATCTTACAACCTAATATTTTGAAAAGAACATTCTGGAGAATTATAAGAAGAAGGAATTTAGAATTTATATTAAAAAATTCAAAAATAATGTAAGTACATCTTACAACCTAATATTTTGAGAAGAACATTTTGGAGAATTATAAGAAGAAGGAATTTAGAATTTATATTTTTAAAAATCCGAAAATAATGTAAGTACATCTTACAACCTAATATTTTGAAAAGAACATTCTGGAGAATTAAAAGAATTTTTTAATTAATTTTAAAAAATTTTAAAATAATGTAAGTACATCTTACAACCTAATAATTTTGGAACAAACTTTATGGAAGAAAGGAAAAGAAAGACTTTTGAATTGAAATATAATTATAAAAATTTAAAATTGGGTAAGTACTTCTTACTACAACCTAATAATTTTGGAACAAACTTTATGGAAGAAAGAAAAAGAAAGAATTTTGAATATAACTTATTCTATAATATGTAAGTACTTCTTACTACAACCTGATAATTTAGAACAAAACTTTATGGAAGAAAGAGAAAGAGAGAGAATTTTGAACTTAATTTAAAAAAATTTAAAATTAAGCAAGCACAGCTTACTACCACTGAATTATGAGAAAAACATTTTGGAAGAATTAAGAAGAAAGGAATTTTGAAGTTAATATACAAAAATTTAAAAATGAAGTAAGACCAACTTACTATAACTAAGTTTATGAGAAAACTTTATGGTAAATAATTAAGAAGAATTTGAATTTGGAGAAATACCAAAACATTCAGAAATAATAGTAAAATCACAATACTATAAACAATTCTGAATGAAACAATTCTGGGAATAAATGAATTAAACAGAATTTGAATGTTGATAGAACTTCAGAACTTTGAAACAAGATAAGATCAACATATTACAAGGATTTATGAGAAATATTTTTCAATTAAATAAAAAGAATAGTTTGAATTTTACATTAAAACTAACCAAGTTCCAAAAAATAATTATGTGTCAATTATGATTGAATTGAGAAGAAAATAAAGTGATTAATTCAGAAAAGAGAATTAACGTTAATCCAGAATAAATGCTAGATATTCACAATAGCATCTGAAGGAGTAGAGAAGAATAACACAAAAGAGTGTAGTATGCAAGAAAAGAAAAAATTTGGAAGCAAAGAGACTAATTACCTATGAAACGATAATAAAAACAGTTAATTAAGAGCAAAGAAGAACAACTCATACCAAATAGATGGAGAAGATGATTTTGAACCAATGATAATAATAAGACCTATATGAAATGCAAAGAGAATAAATACCACATGAAATATAATATAAATGAATTAAGGTTAATGAATGCGAAGGTGGATTAATAACTTTCTAAGAGAAAGGAAAGAACCAAAATGTTTAAATAAAATGATCAATATAACAACCTGTATATCTAATGTAAAGATACAATGTCAAAAAATTAAATATAATATATTAAGACCATTCAAATAATGAATACGAAAGACTATTTATAAAGACCATGCTAATACTATGAATAACCAGAAGAAAGTATAAAGAGAATTCAGATGGAGAAGAAAGAGAGTTACATTGTAAACAGTAACCAGAATTATTAAAAGAAAGGTTTTCAACCATAATTAAAATAAATATATCAGACAAGTTAAGAGTTTTGAAAAAATATATATGTAATGAGTATAATAATGATTATGAAGATTTATTAAGATAGAAAATGTGAGATAATCTGAGAGACTACGAAGTGGAGAATCCAAAGATATTTTTATTAGTCGAAAATGAGACTACTTTTTATTTATTTGTTCGATGACTGACTGAAGATAATTCCAGCAGCATTATGTTTTTTTTGAGCAGGGATGGATATGCCCCTGTACTCAATTTATAGAAGTGGTGTATGGCCAGCAGAGAAGTAGCGTACAGTGCCCCTCTGATCTGCCCCAGCCCACGTGATAGGGAATGTTAGGGAATTAATATCCCAAGGATACAACACGAAGTTGATATAGAAAGACAATGTATTACAATAATAATATATCTCAGAAGACACTAACTATCCAAAAAGGATCAGTAGTAAGACAAGTAACCATATATATAAAATTAATAAAACTCTAATATAAAAAAGTCGATATAAAAATGGAGAAGAAAATGAATTATAAGAAATGATGAAATTATCATAAGAAATTATTTCATCCATAAACATGTCTGAAATAATTACTTCTGGAGGGGAGCAATCTGTAGCGTGACAGATGTATGCATAATATTGAATGGCAATTGATCATTAGAATAATGAAGTTATAATGTTTAAATTTGGAAGAAAGCATTAAGTTTAATATAAATAGATTAATTCATAGCAACTGTGGAAAGAAATCATTATTATAAAGAAAATACAAGTTAAAATAAAAGGAGTTACTAGTGATGAGTCATCCAAGACCAGTCTCATAACCAAAGGTTTTCAAGGTATAACCCAGGAAGTATAAAAAAGTAAATAACAAAGCAGTACACAATATGACCAAACCCACAACGAGGAAGAATAAATAGAAGAGAAACCCTAAAATAAGCCAAGATCAACCAATACAGGTTGTGTATTTCTGTAATAAAGAAGAAGATGGAGAAGATCCCAAGAAACCTGATGGCAACAAGAAGAAGATGGAGAAGATACCAGTCCCAGAAGGCAGGAGAAAAGAAGACTGAAGAAAGAAGAAGAGGGCAGCATCCTGAAGAAGATGTCATGCTCTTATAAAAGACACCCAAATCCCTATATCCCCAAAATAAATATCTAAAAATAAAAGTATAACGAAATAAAAACCACATGTATATAAATTTAAGAGAGAGGAGTGTATAAAGTAAAAGTTTCCTGTGAACTAAGATGAAACAATAATATAGTACCCATGGAACAAATCTCCATTGAAAAAACGCTAACCAATTTATTATGTTAATAAGACTATACGACCATTTAGCATTAACATAATAATAAGTGCAAAGTGAACCAGTGATAGTTTTGGGTATTATAAAAAATGAACCTTGTGTTTCATTCTTGGCAATCACAAACATTGGATGCAATGAAATATGCATTTTTCAATGACTTAAAATATGTACTGTGACAATATGTTGTTCATAAGACATGAATCTGTTTAAAATAACATTTTGTTTTACATGAAAAAAGAAAAACAGAGTTCATAATACCTTTTGAACAATTAATACTATTTATTTGTTAATGACAGGGTACAATTCCCCAAAGACAATGTAAAAGACAGTATAAAAACTGTAGAATCCTACTTATAATAATGTTTAGAAATAAGAATATAAATATAAGGTTTTTATGGGGTAGTATAAGAATGTTTAAAAATGTTTTAGATATAAGGACATTTGTTTGGGTCTGTAACAACTAACATCAGAACTATAAAAATAGTTACCACTTGTAAATAATAGAGGGTAATTAAGATGTTAGTTAGTAAAAAACCTTTTTTTTGTAAGCCATATTTCCATGTTTAGAAATAAGGATTGTGTTGCAAAATGTCTGACTTGAAGACAACCATTTATTTAAAAAAAAAAAATATTCTTTATTTGTTTTAACTATTGTTTGTATTGTAACCAATACTAATTGTTTTTGTGTAATTTAAAAACATGTTTAATTTATAATACTATTTGTAAAAGTCAGAGAGGGTATCACACATCATATATTGTTTGTAAATTATTTTGTAAGAAAAATTGTTAAAAAATCATAGGCCAAAAGAATGGAAACCAAACTTCATCAAAACAGAGAAATTGCTCAATTAAATGCAAATAAACAAAAGGGGTTTAGACAAAATAAACTTGAGATCATGCCATATAATTGCACATACCATTTAGAGAGATTTTAATAAATTATATTCAGAATAATGAATAAAAATAAAAATGACTAAACTCAGAAATTTAGACATGGGAGTCATATATTTCAGAATAATGTTTCAGAATACAACTAATTCAATTAATTACCAGAAAATAAGGGAATAGGAACCTTTTAATACAATATAGAATTATTAATATTAAATATAACTGATAAAATGGCTGAATTTATATAATGACAGGAAGTAAATTTTAATGTTTTGACTTCCAAACAGTTTGTATACCAAACTGAAAGTAAAATTACTATTTTTTGGACAGAAAACACTATAAAATGGCGTTATTTAATCTGAAAATAAGCTGAATGAAATGAAAGATTAATTTAAATCACATCTAGTGAATAAAATTGACAAATAACCAAAGTTTAGGCATTCATATAGTGAAATAGTAAAGTATACACAGGATGTGAAAATATTTTTGAACAATGTTAAGGATAATATTATATGGGCTAAGAGTTTAATTGAAACTGAAGGAAACAGTTAGTTAATTATTGGTAGTTGAACGGTTAACATGACATACGTTTGATAACGTGGATAACCTAACCTATAATCGTCATACAAAGCGAGTGTATAGTGCGTTATTGTGAAATCGCGAGTGACTTGTAAAATACTTCTAAAACTATCATATTATAACAGAAACGATCAAGTAACACTCCATAACACAGAACAATATAAATCTACTCCGAAAAACACCACAAAACACTAGAAAACTGTATAATACTCTAACCCAAATTAGTGACGGAATCGGAGAAAGTGTTTGAACTAATAATTATACGGATACACTAAATACAACTCAGAAACAGTACACCAATCACTACACAACATTTAACAAGAGATTTGCAGACACAAGAACAGGAATATTGCTTCAAAATACATTATTTGGAATGCAGCAGGAACGAGCAACATTTTGATCAACTTGACGGCGGCCATTTGCTTTGACGATCTCAGTGCCTTCTTCTTTGTTCAGCACAGCTGTTTGGTGAAAACAATTATTATATTTACAATTTATTATTCAATGTCTGTGATTATTAATAACTATTAATTTGATTGTAACGTTATACTTTTTAAATATTAGCCCGATTTCTCTGACTTTGGTAATAACTGGCTGTTTAAAGAACCCTATATAATTTTTATATCATATACTTGTAATTTTTTTTTCGATATCCTGAGAACCGATACTAATCGATAAGAGTCAATATTGCTATTAATTAATAAAATATTAATACTTTTCAATACTTATTAGTTCTTTATTTCTTCAATAATACTAATTACCAATAATATAATTCTAATTGATAATCTACAAGGACTTTACCACCCGTAAGTGAAGATAACCTAAAAAATAAAAAGGTAAACAAGTATCGATTGGTTTACAGACAGTCTTATGAGTGGTGATAGATTATTTAAAATATACTAAAACTTTAATAAAAATTTTCAGAAGAGCATTACACTGTTTGAAACTTCACAGCCCTATATTAATTAATTGATCCTAATTAATTAATTAATAAAATTAAAATTTTTTTTTTTTTAATTATTTTTTTTAATAAACATAATTTTTTTTAAATTTCCTTCAAAACAATAAATTTTGTTTTGAAACTTTCGGCGAAGCTGAACATATATATTCCTTCATCAACTTTACGCTACTCGACCGGTCTTGCTACCATTGGGACTCGACCAGCTGGGAAACTTAAGGAAGTGTTTCAGGCCAGTAAGACGTCGAGAGCCACACCAATTACACACCAATTTAAGAACACACACAGCAATCATTTTTGTACTTTATTATTACGAATTGGCTAGCCTAAACAGTGCGGCTTGATTAAATCGGAGTCACATACTCCATAATATCTATATCATCAACACACATCTATATTTATTTAATATGAATTATTACAATATATATTCAATCACCTTCTGTTACAGTCCGTTTCTTGATGTATATAATACATTTAATATTTATAAATAAATTTACCTCAAGATGTACCTTTTTTTTCCTTATTAGGAACATGTTTCGGGTACCATCTTGTACCCATACTCAGCCTTCAGAAAACCGGAAGGCTGAGGATGGGTACAAGATGGTACCCGAAACATGTTCCTATTAAGGAAAAAAAAAGGTACATCTTGTGGTAAATATATTTATAAATATTAAATGTAATATATATATATATATATATATATATATATAGTGAAGAACGTTTGCCGCGGATAGATTACAACCGGGAGCACCATCAAACGGGGGGAAGTGTGGGGGACGGTCGAATACAATGGAGTAATGATACGTTCACAATACCGGGGCATTTTAGAATTGCTTTCAATTGGATTTGCGGTGGCAATGTCCACACACACCTTTGTGTGGCTCGTAATCGCTTCGTTTAATACCGCCGCACCGTCCTTAACAAATAAGATCCATCAAGTGTTGCTAGTGAATGAAAACCACGTATACACAGCTACAGCGTGTTAATAGAAATGCAGTGTTTTACGGACTCTGACATTAATACAGTTTAAGGGCACTCGTAACCGGCTTACCATGTTAAATTAATGAAATCTGAGACCCAGTATCTCAGCACCAGTAAATACGGTCACGATTGTTAATTTAATTTCTGCTGTAAAATAAACTGAAGTATGCTATACAATATACTCTGTTGTAGTTAATTACGTTCAACTGGCGGATGGATGGGAGTAGACAGGAGACTTTGGAGAAGACTGGTGTTGGAAGCCAGGGCTCACGTTTGCCTGTAGTGCCGAATAAGAAGAATCCGCTATTATAATAATTTGCCCCCCCCCTGTAGTGCTGTGCGCGAGTTAAAACTGTAGACCTTAAAGAACAAAAACTGGGAACATCGGAAAACGGAACCACATGGAATTAATTCTATTTAGGGCTACTACTGGAAAAGAAAGTGCATAGGAAAAAGGTGAACTTGGATGAACACTTGACCAATATGAATGTGGACCGCACAGAGAATACTGCGTTATTATAAACCTGAGGGATAACGTAGTTCACTGAAACATTGGTGCAGGGAACAGGTCCAGTGTCCGACGTAATCGTATTGTTGTTGTTGGTGTTCTTCTTCTTCAGGCTGTGGACCTCACGATCCGTTGCGCACTCCTTGGTCCGACCATATTTTCTTTGGTCTTTTCTTCATTCCGCCGTCCTTTCGGATTATAAACCAAAATTTGTTTCGATATCCTGATCTTATGCATCCTTTCAACATAGTCTGTGCAGTCCTGTCTGTATTGCTTTATCCTTTCGTTTAGGTAGTATATTGCAACGATGTTCTTTATATCGCCTTTTCTTAGCCGGTCACTCCGTGATACTCCTAGTACTGACCGTCAAAATATCATCTCACTAGCCTGTATCCGGCTTTGTGTCTTTTCCTTCAGTGTCCAACTCTCACCGCTATAAAGGTCGCATACCACAGCCATCAATTTATAAAATTTCAATGGTGTATCTGTTCTGACCTATCCATTCAGTGTTCTTCTTACCGTTCCACACATGTATTAACTTATCGTTCTCTATCGTATTGTTATTACCAATTCTTCTTCTTCTTCTAAGGCCTCAGATTTCGAAGTCAAACCTTAGCCTCCATAATCATCCGCCTCCATTTTTACCCTGTCCGTGGCGATCGATGTCCATCGTTTTATTTTAAGTAAAGTATCAGCATCATACCTCGCCACTGCGTCAATCCAGAGATGCTCGGGTATTCCGACAGGCCTTCTACCCTCGATTTGAGTAAACAGTACCTTCCTAGGTATTCGGTTGCCTTTCATCCTAATGATGTGTCCTGCCCATTGCAATCTATGCAGTCGGATGGTGGTGGGCAGATCATTGTCTTTATACAGCTTGTACAGTTCCTCGTTGAGACGCATTCTCTATGTCTCACTGACTTGGATATTCTCCTCAAAATTCTTCTTTCAAAGGTATTGACTATGTTAGTGGCTTGTTTGTTCAGAGTCCAAGTCTTGCTGCCATATGTTATCACCGGTCTAATCATAACTTTATATAATGTTATCTTGGACCAATTATTATTACTTATGGTCATTACTGAGAAGAAAATACTATCTTGTGACTTGTTATATTGTTTTTTTTTCTGTATAAATAAACTGAAGTATGCTATAAAATATACTGTGTTGTAGTTCATTATGTTCAACTGGAGGATACTTACACACATCACTTGTGTCACAGACACGAAATTTAACATATTTACACCTGATACACAGTGTCTCCAATATGTGTACACCACAGTACAGAGAGAGAGAGAGAGAGAGAGAGAGAGAGAGAGAGAGAGAGAGAGAGAGAGAGAGAGAGAGAGAGAGAGAGAGAGAATGTTGTAACCGCACTGTGCCAGATATAGCGTAATGAAGACATCGCGACACGTCAGAGATGGCGGTGGCGGTTTAGCATGCGCGCGCGCGCGTGTGCGTGTGCATGTCGGTTACCGTAACCGATGACAACACTTGACGGTCTACATCTCTGTTACAGTCTGTTCTGCAGTAAGTAATTAATTAAGACATTATTCGTACTTAATTAATATACTGATACATTCCGTTAAGCAAATAAACAATTAACTACATATAAAAAAAAATCAGTGAACTCTCGATTGCGGAGCTGCGTAAGTAGAACTCCGCTGAAACGACAAAGCTGGCTTCTCAATTCACAATTTTTATATACGAGGTTGGATCAAACAGTTCATGCAATTCTTTTTATTATTATTATTCCGGCTGTACGGTGTTTACACATTTTCCGGAACCTCAGATTACAGAAGTGATTGAATTCTCATCTTCCACTGCTGCTTGTCCATCCAAAGATCTTCTTCAATTTCTCTTTCCCTCAGTACAGTCTGAGCTTCTTCTATCCAGGTGATTGGTGGTTTTCCTCTTTTCCTTCTTCCTGGTGGGGTCCATTCCATAACTCCTTGACAGTCTACCCAGTGCCATTCTTTTCGTGTGTCAATACCATTGTAATTTTTCTGTTTGGATAAAATCAACAATTGAATGTTTCACATTCATTCTGTCTTTAATGACGTCATTGCAATTCTTGTTTGTTTTAAAAATTATGTCTTCATTCATCGACACATATACTGCCCCCTTCAAAGTAGTCTCAGTCGAATGTGACACGACTAGGCCAGTCGTTTTGTGCAGTTTTCAAAATATTTCAAGCATACGCTTTTTGGTACAGCCTTGAGATCGCTTAGCGATTTTCGTTTTACGACTTCAACGTTGTCCTTTCGTGGAAATTATCACTATTGGGAGGAGGAGAGATCGCGTTGGGACACATCTGGTGAATACAGCAGTTGCCGTGTTATAATTATGACGTTTTCTTTTGTCTAGCCTGGGAAAAAAGGACGCAAAGAGTGTATACAGACTCGCTTCAAAGTGATTCTATAATTGGGCTTGTTATTATTTTCGCGAGTTAAAAAAAAGTTTCACTTGTTAATTAAAAGTTGATTTAAAAAAGATCAAAACAGAACGTCATGTTTTGAGCCAACGTAATAACAACAACAGAATTTATACCAATATTGTCACAGAAAAACAAAATTATTATTACGTGAAAATATAAAACTACTTCATCAGCGAAGAACTGTTATTATATTGGAAATGTGTTTGAGAAGTACCGCATAGTTTAAAAAAAAAATTACTTTTACAAACTCGACTGTTGAGTAACTCGCCTCAAGCTTGTAATTTTTCTCAAAGGGCATTTTATTTTCGCAAAAGTTAATTATACACAAATTTCGTTCTTGCGTGGAACTGTGTAATTGCAGACGATAAAAGTTGAGCTACCCTCCATACACTTGGATTGATTTCCAAATTTGTGTGGATACTATATTTTATGTCAAAGAATTAATTACTAATCTATTGCTACGATAATTCTACGTCGTGGAATGCACTTTTTGCTACAGCCTTGAGCTCGCTTAGGATTTTCGTTTTACGTTTTCAAAGGTCGTGAAACGTCCTTTCGTGGAAATTATCACTATCGGGAGGAGGAAAGAACGCGGTGGGACACATCTACTGAATACGGCAGTTTCCGTGCAGGGTCAATCCATTTGAAATCACCCAATTTCAGATTAAAAGGTTGCTGACAAAATTTATTATTTTTTAATTTTTTTACACAAAGCTGTACTATATTCAGAGAGTAGAAAACAAGCATTCATTCATTTTTTAGATGTTCATTTTTTTTTTAGCGGCCATTTTGTATAGGTGCATTAGCCTATTTTGCACTTTACAAAGGTTTGCGGTAAACTATGTAGCTCCTTTATTTTAGAAGATATTGATTTCAAACAAAAACCATTTTAAAGAGAATTAAATGTACAATATTTTATGGCTAGTGCATATGTAAGCCTACTGCACTACAAATACCTTAAAACTATTGTTGAAAGTTAAAGTTTTAAAAACGCAAATTATCATTTTTGAAATTAAAAATTTTAAAGAAAAAACTAAGGCTCACTTTTAATTTTTTTTCTAGAAATAGGCTTCATAGTATACTACTTCCTAAAAATGTTTGATATCTGAGAGTCTCATCCTTATTTTTTATGGGTCTTCAAACATTGCGATTTTTCTGAAATCGGCTATATTCAATCTGAAATATCTCAAAAGGGACACACTTGAAAAATCTCAAATTTTCACAAAACAATCTTTATTTATGTAGTAACAAGTGGTTAAAATATGATCACTGAGACTTTACTAGATTTTGAGTTACTTTTTTTTATGTGGTGAAATTCGGTTTACTTGTTAACCATTTTAGTAACCACTTGTTACTACACAAATAAAGATTGTTTTGTGAAAATTTGAGATTTTTCAAGTGTGTCCCTTTTGAGATATTTCAGGTTGAACATAGCCGATTTCAGAAAAATCGCAATGTTTGAAGACCCATAAAAAAAAGGATGAGACTCTCAGGTATTTAAAATTTTTAGGAAGTAGTATACTATGAAGCCTATTTCTAGAAAAAAATTAAAAGTGAGTCTTAGTTTTTTCTTTAAAATTTTTAATTTCAAAAATGATAATTTTGGTTTTTAAAACTCTAACTTTCAACAATTGTTTTAAGGTATTTGTAGTGCAGTAGGGTTACATGTGCGCTGGCCATAAAATGTTATACATTTGATTCTCTTTAAAATGGTTTTTGTTTGAAATCAATATCTTCAAAAATAAAGGAGCTACAGAGTTTACCGCAAACCTTTGTAAAGTGCAAAATAGGCTAATGCACCTATACAAAATGGACGCTAAAAAAAAACTGAACATCTAAAAAATGAATGAATGCTTGTTTTTTACTCTCTGAATATAGTACAACTTTGTGTAAAAAAATTAAAAAATAATAAATTTTGATAGCAACCATCATTGGTTGATTTGATATGGATTGACCCGTCATCATTATGAGGTTTTCTCTCTAGCCTGGCAAAGTACTTAACAAGCAATGACGTGCATCCATGCGTATTAGCGGGCTGCAATTCTCAAAAATTATTCTTACGTAAATCTTCTCGTTTTCTACGAATATCTTTATACAAATGGCGTAAAATATCTGAATAGTACTCTTTATTTAGCACTGCGCCTAGCGATGAAATTTCGTGGAACACAAAAACATAATCTTCATCTGACATCCACGATCTTTACGGTCTTACAACAGTCTTTGAAGCTTACAAACCGCTTGTTCACGCACAGCAGTCTCTCCAGAAGCCTCCTGAACACGTTTACCAGGACAGAGCAGTTTATCTCTCAGTTTACACAAAATCTAATCCATGTTCTTCAATCTTGTATTGTAGAAAGAAAAAAAAAATCGCCTAATATACCTAAGGACGACTTACTCAATCAGCTGTGAAATTTAAACTGTTGATCAAATAGGGCTAAAATTTTAAACCACTGACACTAACATGTGTACCAACATTACGTAAAAATAGTTTCATAATCAGATACTTGTAGCGTTGGAAATTGCAAAATTGCACGAACGTTTTGATGAAACTTCGTATTTCTGCAACTACACCAGTAAGAACAAAGAAAGAACATATATTCACTCCCTTATCAAGGAAATAAACTGGTTCTTAAAACGGAAGACAAGAGTCTCCCTAACTCACATGTAACCGTGAAGGTTACACATTATCCACGTACACTATAGATTACAAGTAGCCAAATTAAACTATAAACAAGAGATCTACACCGTAAGGCTTGTCCCTTCAAGCTTGACAATTTTAGCAAGGCCTAAATTACGGTTATGACCGCTTTGTACTTAGTTTAAGTAAGGAGTTCATGTAGCCTACTTACAGTGTTCAAACCGCAGCTGTACCGCCAATGTACGTAGTCGTTCTTACCTGAAACAAATACAAATTAAATTAATTAATTAAATTATATAATTGTCTTGTTGATACGTCCTCTTCATTCACTTTTTTAAATATTATATATATACACAACTTTCACTAGTGAACAAACTTACTTTTGTTTTTTGTCCCAAACGTTTCGACGTGGTGTCCGTCTTCCGCAGTGGGATTTGAAATACAGAATGTCTGTACAAAGTAACCGTTATGGGTTGTAGGTGTGTGTGGTGGGGGTTGCTGGTGGGAGGGAATTGGCGCTGGGATTCAAAGTGTGTGTATGAACAAGTGTATCAACCCCCACCACACACACCTACAACCCATAACGGTTACTTTGACAGATATTCTGTATTTCAAATCCCACTGAGGAAGACAGACACGAGGTCGAAACGTTTGGGACAAAAAACCAAAAGTAAGTTTGTTCACTAGTGAAAGTTGTGTATATATATAATAAATTATATAATACTAAAAAATCAATGTACATATTAAATCGAATAGCAGATGAATATGGCTTTCAAATATCAGCGGACAAGACTAAAACAATGGCATTCAGAGGGAAGCAACCATTAAGAACTGAGATAGTTAAAGATGGAAAGTTTATGGATCAAGTTCAGCATTTAAATTACTTGCGATGTTACGTTACATACGGGACAGAAACTGATCTAGATGAAAAATGTAGGAATATCTGTGGAACAAGTCACAGATACCTTCAAAATAATACAAAGAAGGAAACAAGGATAAAGTTTTTTAACACTGTAGCGGCACCAGTTCGGATGTATTGATATGAAGCCGGAGTTATGACAGACAGCAAAGATTCAGGCAGGAGAGATAAAATTTGTGAGGAATACTTTGGCCTGTACCATTGTCGACAGAAAGAAGAATATGGATATAAGGACGGAACTGGAAGTCGACCCGTTGTTGGAACAGCTAAGGACTAACAAATGAAGGTGGTGTGTGACAGGTGACAGGATTCCATTACTAGGAATACAGACCGGTGGGGACGAGAGATGTAGGACAATCAAGAGCGAAGTGGGTCCCGGAACACGTTCAGGATTGAGCCTAATCCTTGAGGTTGATGATGATGATGATGAAATTATATAACAGAAGCGTGGGGTAAAATGAATTATTATAAAAATAAAATGAATTTATTGTTGTTCGGTAATAACCACGTGTTCGAATTGTACAGGCTACGGTCCGGGGTGTAAGGCCGTCGTCTTCCATTACTCACAACAAACGTTTCGACATCGCCATCGGAGGTCATCTTCAGTGCCACAAAGGACTTAAAATCGTACTGACAAAATGACAGTCAGTAGCTGCTTTGCCACAGTACTGTGGTGTTACTGAGAACATACCCAGGGGCGTATTTACGGGGGGGGGGGACGAACGGGACCGGACCCACCAAACAGAGGGTCTAAAACGTTGACGAACTTTGTTAAACTCTTAATTTTTACAGGCTGTTTATTTTATTTTTTTCCAGCTGTGTACGCTAATATAGTAAGAACTCTTTCTTAAATATACAAACAGGTTTATTACACAGCATTTGCGTATACGTTTTGAATGTAAAATATTGGAAAATGAATTCAGACAATAAGTGTAGTGTTAACAATGTTGGAATAACGAGTAGATATATTCTGTTACTACCGTTGGCCTACCTTACTGGAACTGATTTCAGAATGTTATCAAATGTTTTTCACCCACTTTAATGTTGATTAGTATTAACCTGGTTTTTCTATTGTATGAAGCCGACCCGACCCGGCCCCCTCCAAAAGCCAAATTCTAGATACGCCACTGAACGTACGATGTCCATTACAAATATTATAAGGTTTCGGACATTAGCCATAAGGTGTAGGTTGTTGGACATTATAAAAGTGTAGGTTGTTTACGTTGCAACCACAGGAGGAATACTTCTTTGCTGGAATGGTGAGTACTGTTATTATTATTATTATTTAGCAATATATTTGTTTAAATAAGATTTGGAGTTTTTTTGACGATATCTATTGTTAGTGATAGATTTATCTTTGTATTAATATTTTGTTTGCCTGAAGACGAACTCTGATTCTATAGAGGTCGAAACGTTGTGTTTCTTAATTTTTAACTTAATAATTTATTAATTTTTAAATAATTAAATTTTTAAATTTATTATTTCTTAATTTATTAACATTTTAATTTTTAAAATTAATTAAATTTCTAAATTTATAATTTCTTAATTAATTAACATGATAATGTTTTTAGGCTGGGGGCCATTCCACAAAATGCGTGATGCGTCATCGAAAAATGTAACGCTTCCACACTTTCGATTCCCCACAGTCTAAAAATCTTTTGTTTACAAAACATTATCATGCTTCGATGTTTCGGTTTCGTCGAAATTCTTTTTAACTTGAGATGGCTAATGGCCGAAACCTTATAATTTGTAATGAGTACATTGCGCCATCGATTAATAATAATTTTAAGACTCGTTCCATGTATGTCCTTTGGATGATGCGGTGTGAAGGAGAGGAGTTCGTTGATTGCTCCCACCAAGCTCCACGTCGGGAGCTTAGAACCGGCGGGCTGGCGTGACGGTAAGCGCGGGAGGTCGCCTTATGGCGTCGTTGGAAGGACCGATGAGCTGCCTTGCCCAGACGAACGGTTCCCGCAAGGCGGTCGTTAAACATATCGCGGTTTCCTGTGTGCCTACAACGATAGCGTTGCCGAGACGTCTCGAGATGATTCTTTTCTCTCTGAGACTGAAACTTCTGGCAGACGCAGAACTAGCAAGCCGCCTCCGTTGGATTTGTGTCAGACAACAGAGTTTCCGAATGTTGGTCTCAAGAAGAAACGCCAACAAACGTAGCAACCAAATACTGTCTCGGAAACAGAAGAACGAGTCTCCTGAACCCTAAAACAGCCGTAAGGCCAGCAATAATATAGGGTACCCAATCGTATAAACCCGGTCAATTGCGATTAATTTCATTTCCATGTTATTATTATAATAACAATACAGAAATTACCGTTATAATTCTATTCATTCCTAGCCTAAATTAACGTAACGTAACCTAACCTACCCTGACCTGACCTAACCTGACATAACCTAACCTAACCTGACCTAACCTAACCTAACGTAACAAAAATATTGGAAGAAAGAAGTTATTCCGACAAACAAAAAGTTGCAACATTGAACGCTCACCGAAATTCAGAATAGCAACGTTTCTACATGACAGATTCGGTCGGTAAGTGAAATGCGGGGCGCGCAGTTGACCGCGTAAGAACAGGTAAAAACGTTGTTTCGTCGCAACTGACCGAGACCGCTGAAAAAAAAACATGGCCAGTGAGGAAAGCACAAAAGAGAAAGCTTGATGTAAAATGCTTGGGTGGATGTATTTGGAGTAACCAAAATGGATAAGATCAGGAACAACATAATAAGAACAACAACGAAAGTAGTAGCGGTATCGAAGAAGATTATAGTGGCTTGGTTATGTGAGGAGAACAGAGGGGAAAAGGTTGCTGTAGAAGAAGGTACAGGATGAGAGAGCGAGAGGCAGGGCTAAACGGAGGTGGATGGATTGTGTAAGGGATAACATGAGGGAAAGGAGATATCGGTGGAAGATGTGGACAGCGGGTCAAACAGAGACAAACTGTCAGAAACATCGACTCCACACAGAGTGGAACAAGATGTATAGAAGAAGAAGAAGAAGAAGAAGAAGAAGAAGAAGAAGAAGAAGAAGAAGAAGAAGAAGAAGAAGAAGAACGACGACGACGACGACGACGACGACGACGACGACGACGACAACAACAACAACAACAACAACAACAACAACAACAACAACAACAACAACAACAACAAGAAGAAGAAGAAGAAGAAGAAGAAGAAGAAGAAGAAGAAGAAGAAGAAGAAGAATAGTTCATCTTGTCCTTAAATGACTTGTCATACTTGTTCATCCATTTCATTACTTTTACAATTACAAGCATTTAGTCTTTTCCAAATATATGTAGCTGTACATCTTTCACCTGTAGCTGGATGACATAATAAAACAACCACTTGCACAGTTGAAGGAGTACTGAATAGCATACAGACATGTCAGGCATACTTACTTGGATTTCTTATTCAATAAAACACGGAATCTGGGCCAGACCCGCGACGCGTTATATTACACAGGCGCTGCCAACCATACGTAATGTGATGCCGTTACGTTGGCACCATTGATTCTTATTGCTTTCTGTAGTAAAACTACATTATCGCATGTGCGGTGTGAGCAGAACCGCTTACCGCTGTTAATACAGGTCTATGTGCCATATTACTACTCAGTGGAGTTGTGTTAAACTGGTATTTCAAATAACAGGTACGAACGAAACCGTTCTTAAAAAAATAACACGTACAAATACCTGTTATTATATACCTATTATACATATACCTGTATCTATCTTTATCTATAAAAATGAATGTTTGTTTCTTTCTTTCTTTGTCCCGTATGCGTTCCTATACCATTCATCCGATTGCGATGAAACTTCGGTGAGTTGTTGTGCGCACGCCCGCGAAGGTTTATGAATTTTTTTCGATGGGGTCCTTTGGGGGGTTCTTGGGGTCTTCCACATCTCCTCCTAAACCACTGGACCGATTTCAACCAAACTTGGCACAAATATTTTATGCAACGTGAGAACCAACATAGGGTAGGTGTTTTTTCGATGGGGTCCTTTGGAGGGTCCTTTGGGGTCTTCCACATCTCCTCCTAACCCACTGGACCGATTTCAACCAAACTTGGCACAAAATATTTTACGGAACGGGAAAACCAACATAGGATATGTGTTTTTTCGATATGATCCTTCGGGGGGTCCTTTTGGGGGTCCTTTGTGGTCTTTCACATCTCCTCCTAAACCACTGGACCGATTTCAACCAAACTTGGCACAAATATTTTACGCAAAGGGAGAACCAACATAGGATAGGTGTTTTTTCAATGGGGTTCTTTTGGGGGTTCTTTGGGGTCTTCCACATCTCCTCCTAAACCACTGGACCGATTTCAACCAAACTTGGCACAAATATTTTACGCAACGGGAGAACCAACATAGGATATGTGTTTTTTCGATATGATACTTCGGGGGTCCTTTGGGGTCTTCCACATCTCCTCCTAAACCACTGGACCGATTTCAACCAAACTTGGCACAAATATTTTACGCAAAGGGAGAACCAACATAGGATAGGTGTTTTTTCGATGGGGTTCTTTTGGGGGTTCATTGGGGTCTTCCACATCTTCTCCTAAACCACTGGACCGATTTCAACCAAACTTGACACAAATATTTTACGCAACGGGAGAACCAACATAGGACAGGTGTTTTTTTTTCGATACGATCCTCTGGGGGGTCCTTTGGAGTCTTAAAAAACTAACGTATTAGATCTGGTTACTATGGCAACCCAATGGAATAGATTCTGTTCTAAATATATTATCGCATTAAATTGAAGACCACGCGAACGAAGTCTTTATATATTATATATATACAAACACTTTCTTTCTTTGAGTGGCATTGCAACGCATGCCGGGTACTCGCTAGTTTATTATATAATTTGTTACGAGAAATAAATTGAAAGTAAAAGTATTAACAGTGTTACTTTACACTGTGACTTTATTAAGCTGTTACTGTTTGTAACGCAAAAATTGAGCAATCGCAAATTTTACGAAATCAAACTATGCTGAACGCAAAGAAATGTGTATGTTTTAGAAAGCGGGGAGGTAGTGAAACGCCTGTACCGTTAGGCGGCGTTACATGAAAGAAATTAACTTGTAAAAAATCTGTAGATTATAGCGGTAGGTTAGCGCGTTATGTGTTGCGCGGGAGGTTTTCGCTAAGGAGATTGGGCGATTTTGTATTTAGCGCTAGTCTAAACCTATGGGATTGTTTTCTATCGAGACTTGGTAAGGGAAATTCAAAGCCTAGTATAAAAATATGAATTTGGAGAGAAATCAGGCAGTCTTCTTTTATATCGGCGAAACTACACTGAAGAGACTCGCGTGCGCTGTTTTGCGTTAACTATATAGATATAAATTTGCCCACTCTACCCAAGTTTCAGAACAATACAGTAACACCGGCACATCCATTACATACCTTATAAAACTTTAGTTGCCCACTCTACCCAAGTTTCAGAACAATACAGTAACACCGGCACATCCATTACATACCTTATAAACCTTTAGTTGCCCACTCTACCCAAGTTTCAGAACCATACAGTAACACCGGCACATCCATTACATACCTTATAAACCTTTAGTTGAGTCTCTTTCCTCGTTTTTCTTGATAGCACTCGACGAATTGTGCCACATATCGACTGAAACTTGTGATCAACATCACAATCCACACCATAAGTGATTTTAAAACAAAGACAGCGGAAATGTGACACCTGCTCCAGACTCTTATTTGTTGGCCGGCCTGACCCCAACCAGTTGGAGCTCATCTTTCTCAGCGGGGTCCCAAACGACACACACGCAAAAAGACAACAGGTGAAGGAGAAAGAGAGAGAGAGAGAGAGAGAGAGAGAGAGAGAGAGAGAGAGAGAGAGAGAGAGAGAGAGAGAGAGAGACAGAATGAGAGAATTTGGTCATTTCATTACAACCGATCGTAGACAGCGATGCAATCGAGAGAACGGCGACGCACGCAATCCCAAACAGCTGTGCGAGCGAGCGCGCGAGCTTGTTTGTGTATTCAACAGTGACTGTAGAGCAATAATATAGGTATTAATGACACACAAACACACACGGAATAATTAATTAGACAAGTAATTACAGATAATATTTAACTAATTAATAGTCCTACATAATAACTCTCTGCTACTGTAATATTCGATATTGGTCGGTTGGTAGCTCTCTCCGTTTGATTTTGTTACAAACCAGTTTCTTTTGATTCCTGAAAATCTTTTAATTTAAATGTTTACTCCTATGTTATTCAAAACTTGATTCACAAAACGAGCGTATTCTTGATGCCCTGGAATGGTCCTTCCGACATGTTCTACTTGTCTTCTTTGTTACTGCTATGCGTAATAAATTGTATGATGAGCTGCTGGGCCCAAACAGACTAACACAAAAAACTACTTCGACACCAATAACTGTAATGTTACATTGGATGCAAAAAATAAGGCATAATAGAAAATGATTAGTACCAAGCTTTAGTGAGCAGAATCAGCATTGATTTGTTTTATTAGACTAAAGATTTGCCTCTTTAAGTGTAAAAAATTAAGCCAGCCAGCGGACTAAAATTAATGTCGGTGCATCAATCAATGTCAGTTTACAAAATGTTAATAGCTATTACATATATGCTACCACGAGCTCATTAATAATAACAAAAGTTTTTTCTGCCACGATGTGACGATTTAAAAAAATTGTTTAAATAGCACAAATTAAATTTTTGTTCTTATAACAAGTAAGAGTATTATCCACCCCTTATCTGTACCTAGATTCCCGTATCAACGTGCAAATTGTCCAGTACGAACACGCAAAGTACGATATTATTAAGCGAAAAATAATAATTCCGTTAATTAAATAAAACACGTACTAATAAAAAGGGAAATTCCTAACTCATAACCAAAAGGTAGCATAAAATATTACTAGTTAATTAATGAATAATTAATACTACTAAAGGAACGAACTACTTTCTCAGCGCGTAAAACCGCGCCAGCTTACAGACTCCTCGCCGCTAAACAATGCCCCATTCGCCGGAGAAACTTCGACATGTAAGGATGTCGCAAATGTGTGGTCAAGTTACACGTAGGTGTATACCGCTGAAATACTATACAATCACGTTAGTAGTTATTTTGATTTAACCCAATGTAGCGTTGGGAAATAATAATAAAAATAGTAATGTAGTGCGTGAAGAAATATGGGTAATATATAATATAAAAAAAGAACTTAGCCGACACATCTCTTAACAAACAGTAAGTGGTAAGATATGTTCCTTACCATATTTTAGTGCTGCTTAAATAAGAACTATTAAAATGTAAAATGTGAACAACCGACTCCAGAAGAAGAAAATTACAACAACAACCGTATGAACTTCTAGTACCAGAATCCAATCGTCATGAAATAGACTACCTTTCGGAAACAATCAACCAAATGGAGCATCAAGAGGAACATTGTATCACACACAAGAAGACGACTGAAGAAGAGCATCACGGACCCCCACAGCAAACTCATGTTCTATTCAGGTGATATTAAATCAAAACATTTGTGATAATTTGTTTCAACAAAAAGTAACAAAAGAACTGTAAAGAGCTTTTGATAACTTAAAGGTTAACATATAAATATTTGTAAGTAAGTAATAACATTACGATGTTTAGATGTAAAGTAATTCTAAAATTTACACCAAACTATTCTTCAAATAATTTGGTTGAAGTTGTGATAAATTAAAATATTGCAAAGTTGAGACCCAGATCCGTGGTACTTGAAATAATACCTAGCTGAATGGTTTTGAGATAAAAAGAATAAGAAGTAAAAATTTAAAGAATATTTAATGCAGAATTTATTAGAATCTTTCTTTAAAAGTAAAGTAAAGTATGAGATATAAATATGACAATAAAGAGATGTTTTCGCTAACACCCAGCGAGTGAATAAATTTATGCAATCCTTGTCTAATTTCTGATATATAATTTGTTGGTAAGTAAAGTTTGCTAACAACGGCAGCTAGTTTAATTAACAGGTAACAATTGAACTGGTTCCCGATTTTTGTAATGTCTTGACAAGGGAGACGTTATAACATAAACGAATAAACTTGATTCATTTTCTTTTCTGTCTGGAGTGTTACAAACTTGGAGTTCCCGAAGTGCTTTAATTAATAATTAATTAGTTTACTTGAAAGAACAAAAGGGGCGTGTCCTCTGGAAGCATGGTGTCGCCAAAGATGTCGTGCGGAGGCCTGTCGTAGAGACGTATTTCTTGGGTACCACCCGGACTCTGATCACCCAATTGTGCGAGGTTGGCCCCCAGCAGCTGACTGAGCAAAAAAGGTCGACCGGCTGATTACTGAATTAGTTTCGTAAAGAAAAGGTGGGAGCGTGACGTCCGTCAGCAGCAACAACAACACTACCAATCCGATACGAAACGTCACGGACGCATCATTGTTTGGATTAATAATAACGACATACGCGGTAGGGTGCCGAATAACTGCAACGTCTTCAAGTGTTAGGTTATATAAACCTGTTCCGGCACCCATCTCATCCTCGGACGACTCTCGTCTCTTCTACCAGTGGCTTTATAGTTTAGTGCTGCTTTCGGCAATCGATCCTCTGTCGTCCTTTGTAGATGATCCCACCATTGCCTTCTGTAAATTGAAATAATTTAATTTATGTCCTTTACTTCGAGTTCTGCTCTGATATCCTTATTCCTTATTCTGTCTTACAATGTATCATTTCGAAGAAACTGCATTTCAGCAATCTGGATATTGCCGCATTCCTTTTCTGTCATGACCCACGACTCACTCGCATAAGTCAAAGAGGGTAATGCAATTGTCTTATAAAATTTAATCCTTGAGCTGTGTCTTGTTTTATTTCTAAGATTTCTATGAATCGTACCACAAATATTCCTAAAGGCTCTAGCCCGATAAGATACTCAAAATCCCTTCTCTGGGAACATGACCTGAAATTTTGGTGTCTTAATTCTTATAACGAAAAACACCTTTTCCAAAATTTTCATTGATTCCTTTTTGTTTATTTGCTTAACGGAATGTATTCGTATATTAATTAGCCTAAGTGCGAGGAATGTATTAATTAATTAATTATTGCAGAACAGACAGTAACAGAGATGTAGACAATTAAGTGTTGTCATAGGTTACGGTAACTCACATGCACACGCACGCGCGCACACACATAACCGCCGCCGTCATCTCTGACGTAGTCGCGACGGCTTCATTACGCTATATCTGGCACAGTGCGGTTACAACATTCTCGGTCTCTCTCTCTCTTTCTCTCTCTCTCTCTCTCTCTCTCTCTCTGTATTGTGGTGTACACATATTGTAGACACTGTGTATCAGGTGTAAACATGTTAAGTTTCGTTTCTGTGACAGAATTTATCCGCCAGTTGAACAAAATCATTTCCTGTTTATTGATTTTAAAGAGGCCTTGGATAGTATAAATCGGGAAGAATTATTTAAAGTCCTGAGGGAAGTTGGCATTAGCACCAAACTAATCCAATTAATTAAAATGACAATGAAGGATACAAGAGCAAAGGTATAAATATATATAAGAAAATGAGTGCAAGTTTTAACTTTAACAATGGTGTGAAGCAAGGAGATGGCCTCTCTGCGGTTCTGTTCATCATAGCTCTACACAGTGCAGTAAATAACATTGATAAAAGGGGCATAATATTTATGAAATCTTCTCAAATATGTGCATATGCAGATGACATTGCAACAGAAGCACGAAACGTTGATAGCCTCAAAGACATGTACGCATTAATGGAAGCAGAAGCAATGAAAACTAGTCTTGTGGTAAATGAAAATAAGACAAAATACATGGTAATGTCGAAATCGGAGACTAGAAGGGCTCCTAGAGATTTCAACTTGAATGGGAAGTGTTTCAAAGGAGCGTCCTACATTAGTTACCTAGGTGCCTTGGTATCAAATGATCATTAGGATGAGTATAAGAGAAAGGATACAAGCAGGAAATAGAGCCTACATTGCAAATATTAAAATCTTTAAAAACAATTTTGTTACAAGAGGTATAAAACCTAAACTATATTATGCTCTTGTGGACCGGTTGTTACATATGGAACTGAGGTGTGGACTTTGACAGAGAATGACAAAACTGCTTTAAAATCAGTTTTTAAGCGAAAAATATTGCGTAAAACGTATGGCCCAGTAAGAGAAGAAGGCAGTTGGGGAATACGCAACAACAATGAACTACAGGCTCTCATGCGTGGAAAAGACACGGTGAAATTCATCAAATCACAGAGGCTGCGTGCCTGGGACATGTGGAAAGAATGCCTAAAAAAGAATGGTGAATGGAAGATTATATACTACTAGACATAGAGGCAGACCAAGGATGAGATGGTGGGATGGCGTAATAGACGATTTTGCTAGCTTGGGAATCAGAGGGTGGAGAGGAAGGGCGGAGAACAGGGAAACATGGAGGAGTATTGTTCAGGAGGCTACAGCCCACCAAAGGCTGTAACGCCAGATAATAATAATAATAATAATAATAATAATAATAATAATAATAATAATAATAATAAGAAGAAGAAGAAGAAGAAGAAGAAGAAGAAGAAGAAGAAGAAGAAGAAGAAGAAGAAGAAGAAGTGTAGAGCGGAGCTAGAGAAAAAATGCAATAAGCTTTCTTAAGAGACACAAAACATTAACGTGTTACAATTTTATGAGCACAGATATTATGGTGGTTACGCTGTGGTGCCTTATGAATAAATGGACGTCTTCTCGTGTCGCAAAGTCTGGGATTATAGACATTTGTTAAGTTCGCATAATGGGTTTCGTTAATGTGGTTGTGGTTTGTTGTTAATGTTGATAGCACTGTTAAAAGCCTCGTTTAATTAAGCGTGGTCTCAGGTGCGGTGCAGTCGTTTTGTTTACATCGTATTGCAGAAAGTAACATAAAATGGAAGTACTTCGTTTCCGTTTGTACTTGCGTTTCTTGTTTCTTTCGTTAAGATTTAATTCAATCAACGTTTACTGCTGTAATCGATAGCTTTTACTTTACCATCGCTTGCTGTCTCGTACACTTGAAACCCATTAATAAGACACACTTGTCTTGTTGGATCGTTCTACATTTTCTTTTCTCATATAAGTATGTATTGCAACACTACAGGTAATGAAATTATACAACCTCTTTGTGGAGAGTGATCGATACATTTTTTTGATCCAATAAATTTTTAATATAAAAACCTTTATATATTGTCCTTCTCATATATTTGAAATAATTTTAATTTAAAAGAACATCCTCCTCCTCCTCCTATGGCGCTACAGCCCGAAGTCGAGCCTCGGCCTCCTCTATCCTGACCCTCCACTTCTCTATCAGCAGCAAAGGACTTCCAACCTCGCATTCCCAACATCACTCTTGGATCCACAGCGACACCATCTTCCCATCATTTCCTTGGACGGCCTTTTGGACTTTTGCCATCCATACTTCCCATAACGACTCTTTTAGGTGTTCGTCCATTCTTACGACATGACCACACCATTACGACTCGTCAGTTTTACGTACACTTCTACTGTTGGTTCGTTGAAGTGACAATATAACTCATCATTATGCCTTATCCTCCATTCTCCATTTCTATATATGGGGCCCAGGATCCGTCTCAGGAGCTTCCTTTCAAATATCTTCAGGAACAAATTCCTTTGTGTTAATGTCCAGGTTTCACTGCCTTAGCACAGCATGGGTCGCACGATAGTTTTGTATATTTTTATCTGCCTATGAATAAGTCTTGACTTAAAGGTGATGGTGATAAGCGTGAAGTAGGCCTTGTCTGCTAGAGCTATCCTGCTCCTTACTCTACCTCTTCATTCCTACCTTCAGAGATCGCCGCTCCTAGGTATGTGAAACCTCTGGCTGTTTCTACACAGTCTTCTTTTATAATCAAATTTTGCCTTTGTCGGCTAGACCTTGTGTGACTTATCACTTTTGGTTTCATCCACATTTATTAAAATATAAAAGAACATATACCTCTTTAAATATGTGTAAAGTTCACAGTTCTCTAGGATAATTAATCTAGTTACATCTAATTACATTAATCTAGTTCTCTAGGATAGTTACATCATCACGTCACGGCATAGGCAAGGTGCTGCCAATCTTGAATCTGACATTCTTTCTAAGTGTTCTCTCCACCGTTGTTTGTAATCTTTTTAATCTTTCTTTCGAGTTAAACAATTGTAATTCTCCTCTTATGGGCTCACACTTTATACGATCAAGTTTACTACTCCTTGTAACTTCTCTTAAGAACACGATTTCCTGTATTTAAGTTTCTTGTTTCTTGGTTGTCGTCCATAATTCACATCTATAGAACAGTCCAGGGACCGGCCATATCTTTGTAAAAATTTTAACGTTGTCTCTGAAAAACCACCGGATTTAGGATAGCGTGAATTTTTTTACTCATATCGAGTTCGATTGTAGAAGTGCAAAAATCGATTCGCGCACTTCTGGCTGCGATCCGGGTGAATGACGACGAGACGGGCAGGGATACCAGGTGTGGGTATTTTTGCCCCACACTGGCGAAATCCAAATTTCAAGGCTGAAAATTCTAAGCGAGGAATCGGAGGGTATTTCCTTTCAACAGCTTGAAGGTCGGGCCCCGGCTTTATTTTCCTCACGACAAACGACAAAATTCAGGAGTCTTCCCATGTAAATACATTTTATAAATTCTTTGGGTTTCAAAGTTTTTGAGCAAACTAACTTGAAGTATAAGGGCAAAAAACATTTGGAAAAGTGATGATTTCAAAACATTCTATCTCGATGAATTGTCGTCCAAATGAAAAGGTAGGTAATAAGTCTCAAGTCGTTAGGAATGACTTTAATGCAAAATTTATTAACACTATCTTTCTGTAGACATTTTATATAAAATTACGGTTTTATTACTCAACCAAACTAACAAATATAAATGTGGAGTTCATAATGTACTTAAGTTACACTGGCTAGGCTACTGCACGGTACGGTAAGGCGTGTATCGAGATCTCAGACACAATAATGTTCGCATTATTCTGCTCCATTGTCAGCCGATGTAGATTTAACAGACAACAGATAGCGTGGTGGTGGAGCGATCGAATTCTCATTTACAACTGATAGGGGTGTAAAATACTATAGTGGGAGGGTTGGCAGAACTGTATACTGTCGTTACGCTACACACTGTCGCCAACATTACCGCTCATAAATACTCTGTAACGACACACACACATGATACTTTCATCTGAAGGAGGAGGCAAGAAAACTAAGTTGGAGATGGTCGTAGGAAAAGAATGGAGCACCAGCAAACGACAGCAACGAAGTGATCAAGGGTATGATTACGCTATGGTATGCTGGAGCACCGGGCACCAGGGCCTCAGCTGTCGGAGGGGGCACCATCCAGCTGAATTGACTAAGCGAAGCAATGTTTATTACGGAATTGTTTGGTTTTCTTACACAGTTATTAACCATGGAGACTGTCGAGTTGGAAAATCAAGCGAAAGCTCTTATAGAAATTTATTCGAATGATATGAATAACCATCTTCTAATAGAATTGAAGCGCTCGGTGCCACGAGTAAAATTGAAAGACAGATAGAGGTTTTTACCAAATCGTTCGAATGAAGATGATAGATTCCATGATACTACAGTTTGTCCGCTTAAAGTATTAAACTGGATTATTGATTGTAAAATGATTGATGTATTTCTGAATATATACATTGGTTATCGTTTGATTTTTACGAGTCCAATAGCTAACTGCGAATCTGAAAGATCATTTTCTGTATTAAAACGCATTAAAGATATGTTGAGTTCAACTATGGGAGAGGAGAGATTATATTCGTTAGCAAGGTTGAATATTGAAAACGAGAAACTTGAATCGCTCGATTCAGAAGAAATTATACAAGTCTTCGTTACGGGAAAATCATGAAAAAATGGATCGATCAGAATTTTCTGAGCTTAGGTACTACTATGGTCATTGTAATCACTATTTAGCTAAATATTTGTTGTAATTTGAGAGTTTAATAAAACAATTGTTAACTTTCGAAACTGTCTGTGCTATTTATCAGTATCAGTGTAAATAATGGATAAAAGGTTGAATTTTGAATGGGGGGGGGGCAGCCTGATAGCAGCAGAGGGTACTAAGCGCTTCTTATCCGCTCCTGCAAATAATACTGACGACATCAAGATGCGAGCAGAAAGGAATCCAGTAGCTTGATGCCAATATTATGAAGCCCAAGTTGTTAAGAGTTCAGCATAAACCTGACACTGTATAGGCCTATACGTACCAGTGGCGTGGCGTGGGTACGTAACACTGGTTGCCGGTTGTGATAGGGCTAAAACTTAACCTAAAAATTAATTCAAATTTTTTCTTGTATCAAGTGTTTTTTTTTTTAGAGCATTTTCTATCCTGCTCTGGAAGAATAGAGTCCCGGTTCAACGGGATCTGACTCTCATTATACTTACACAGAATAAATCAGAACTCAAATAATCGAATTAAAATAATAAAGATAAACAGACACGTGACTAAACGAACAAATAGGTCTGTAGTATCTGCTGCACGTCAGTTCCGAAAACGAATATAGCTGCTAACTGAGCGTTTTGCCGGTTTATGCAGCTGCAACACATTGGGTAGGGACGAATGTGTCCCCCCCTCCTCAGTTTGTACAGTGACAACTACTACTAGGTCACTGACCGTTCGCAGTAAAACATTGCTGATGTCTGAGCCGGCAACACAAGACGGTGTAAGCGCCCAGCAGTTCGAATTCAATGCTACACTTTTCTTCAAAATTCCCTATTAATAAAGTTCGGATTTCAAATTATTCAATAACTAAACTATTTATTCTGTGAAATAATACATATAATTTGTCTCTTATTACCAGTACTGTTGCCGCCGGCAACAGCGGTTACATGGACGCCACGCTACTGATACGTACAATAACATTAAGGCTCCCAGTTACGTATGAATGTGAAAAGTGGACATTCGCAGGAAACATTGAGGTAATGCAAGTTCTTAAGCTTTCATGGCCGGTTTCAACATTTTTGAAACTATTATTATCAGCTGGGCTGGTAGGCCGTTGCCCACAATCAAATGTTTCGGCCTCACTTCCGAAACCCATCATCACTGTGTATAGATTGGTACGGTATCCGCCAATTCACCCCAGAGGTGAGATGGAGTCTATGTGTTTGTTTGTATATTTTTTTGAGTTGTTCGAGGGTGTTCGGTGAGGACTAGTCTCAGGCTGTTCTGGGGCAACCACTCTTCAGCCATTTGGGAAGGATTTATGGAGGCGCACGCCAGAGCAGACCGGCCGTTGAGAGGGCGACGCGCTAGAAAAGAAAATGGAGTAGATTGTGACTGTGTATTGTGACGTGTGTGACATGTGATATAGTGGGACAACCTCTTGCAGAGAGTGGGGTGGGGTGGGGGTGTTTTAGTGCTAAACTATAAGACTAAGGCGACCAGGGACGAGCACCCTTTGACGCTAAAGGTGGCAGAAGCGTCGTAATGGCGTAAAGGAATCGGCGTGGGACATTTTATGTGGGTTTTGAGTTAGGCAGAACGTTTTTATGGATTTTATTTTATTTATTTCATTTTATTGTGGCCGTTTTAACTCTTCAGGTGGGTTCAGGGATTCGTTATGTGGGTTGTGAACGGGGCAGGGGAGTTGTAAGAGGTCACACATGCGTTTTGTCTGAGAAGGCCTACGTTTATAAACTTTTGTACCAGCAGGATCTAAGCTGGATAGAAGCATCAACCAATCACGCAGCATCAAGTGCTATCTGATTGGATTGGAAGTACAGCATGCCAAATCCTATTCAGTAGATTGGCACAACTCCATCTTCTCCGCCACAGAACGTGACTACCAGAATAATTTGTGGTGGTGGAACGTGAATTGTATCATGGTGAAGGGCGCAAAAGGCTCCGATCCTGATGTATGAGGTGCGAAGAAGAAGAAGAAGAAGAAGAAGAAGAAGAAGAAGAAGAAAAAGAAGAAGAAGAAGAAGAAGAAGAAGAAGAAGAAGAAGAAGAAGAAGTAAAATTAATAAAAAATAAAAGAAGATGAAAGTTGCTTACCGTTTAAGCAAGGATACATATAACAAGAAATTAATATCCAGTAATGCCAAACTTACAACAGTAATTCGCCCGAAAGCACTTTATGCAGCTGAGTGTGTGACTCTGAACAAGAAAATGATGATGGAAGAACTGGAAGTCACGGAAAGAAAAATATTAAGAAAATTCTTGGCTCCAATAAAAAAAGATGGAGAACAGTACAGAAGGCGCCACAATAATAACCTCAACACACACGTTGAGAAAATCACAGACATAATTAGAAAAAGAAGAACTACTTTATTTCGGACATATTCAAAGAATCAGTCTGGGGGCAGACTAACAGGGAATCTTTTTAACTGTTTCAAAAAACTCAAAATGCCCAATACGTGGTTCAAAGAAGCAGGAAAATACATACAAGAACTCCGCATTAATCATGAAGACATTGAAGAACGCTTACCACTCAAAAAGAAATTAAAAAATTCCAAAGTTTTTCGGGAAAACCGAAGAAGAGGACATGTACCATCTGGACTGACGAAAGGAGGGAGAGACATCGATCAAGATTGAAGGAGATGTGGGGAGAGAAGGAAGAGAGGGGAGAAGAAGGGAGGAACCAGTTGCACCAAACGTAGGCTCACACAGTGGCTCATACAGAAACAAAAACGCTCAAACCTAATTTCAAACATAGCAAAACGATTGCCAATTCAATCATTTTGCCAGTCCAAAGCTGGAAAAGTGTGATGCGAATCAGTTTTCAAAAACGTAGAGGTGTTTCAATACACTGGATTTGATATAGTCTAAACGAAAGATATTCACTGTCTCCTCTTGCCCCCCCCCTTTCATTCCGTGGTGTCTTCCGCACACTTCGCACGGAACATATTATTACGACATTACAGAACAATCTACGAGTTTGTCGAATGTGACAGAAGAATCTCGCTCTAATGTATGTGGCATACGTGACTGTCAACGCATCCGCGAGAGTTTTCTCGAAGCCGCCAGCCGCGCGGACTGTGTCAAGGCCGCAGTTAATTACGTAGTTCACACGGGCGCTAAGACGCAATTAGGAACGTTCTGGTCTGTGAGCGTTGTATAAATACTTGGCGGCAGCGGCCTTAGTTTTCAGTATAGCTGCGATATATTTACTGTGCGGTTCAAGTAATAGTCGCGATATATTACTGTGTGCATTCAAGTGGTTATTAGTGAAGTGTTGCGTTTTATAATCGGGCGGTATAATTGTAATATAATTGTGTTTAATATTAGTGACATTTTATTGCGTGTGAACAATTTTTATTTGATTTGTTGTAGGAGACTGTGTTGTTAATTACGAACTGTTTAACTGTAAAAATTGAAGCTGGTGATTAGTGACCTAATTGGTGTCTTGTACTTATTTTGTTTTCCACTGTACCTAAGACGATCAAGTCGACCGTCGTAACAATATGTACGTATTATCCAGACAACGTCACTACTGCACTAACGGATAATTTGACTTGAGTCTGCAGACTGACAGCGTGAAGCCACTCGGGCAACTTCGGCAACCTTCGTTCTCATCTATGCCCGCCTATATTCTGTTGTCAGATGTGAGTTAGGTAAACGTTTGGTTAAAGTTTGTGTATTTATTTTAGCACAATAATTTTATTAAGTTCACGGCTTCAAATACGTAAACTCAAGAGTAAATTTTTCGTGTATTCAAGTGTCTGTGTGTATTCGTGTCTAACCTACCTATACATGTCCTGTAAGCATTTCGACGTTTCATTTTAAAGTTTTGTCATTTTATTTTTAGTGTAACAGTTTTTATTAGGTAAGCCTACACGCGCTGTAAGTATTCTCGAAGATAAATAATAAACACAATTGAGAATAAATTCATATCATATCATTTCTTACATTTATAACCTTAATTGTATAAATACAACTATTTCACTAACGACTCGGCCACAAAGTTTGTGTTCCGAGTCGTTAGTGAAATAGTTGTATTTAGTTAAGTAACGGACACATCATGGACAACGAAATCCTAGAACTTAATTGTATATTTTGTTTCAGCGTTTATCACTCCAGAAACAAAAATAATTGATTAAATTGACTCCAGATAAATACGAAACCAACCTGCGAAGTTAGTGCACAGGTAAAAATGAGTTTTACCACAACTGATTATAGCAATATATATATCAAAACCAACATTGTGAGTACAAAAACTGAACTTAAAAACCGGCAAAACAGTATAAAATAAGTTTTCTTAATAAACGTATATTTCATATACTAATGCGACGATTTAGTCAAAAGGTTCATATTTATCTGGGGAGCCAGTGAAATTGTGTTTGTTTCTGGAGGAAACAAAGGTTAAAACAAAAACTACAATTCAGGGTAATAAATGGAGTACAACGGTATGGTTAAATTAATTCTATATTGTTTTAATATTTAACTGTGACCACAATCAATATTCATTTTAATATTCAATTCATCCGCTATGCACACAGGAAACCCCCGATTTGGATAAAAATACGTGGATTTCATTACACACGTAAGTGTAGAGTGTGGGTTGACAAGAGAGTAGACAATAGCGGCGGACGAACAGTAACGAAGTTGCCCGAGTGGCTTCACGCTGTCAGTCTACAGACTCAAATATAATTTGTGGTGGTGCAAAAGGCGCAAAAGGCTGCAATCCTAATGCTTGTGATGCGAAGAAGAAAAACAGAAGAAGAGGAAGAAGAAGAAGAAGAAGAAGAAGAAGAAGAAGAAGAAGAAGAAGAAGAAGAAGAAGAAGAAGAAGAAGAAGAAGAAGAAGAAGAAGAAGAAGAAGAAGAAGAAGAAGACATATAATTAATAAAAAAATAAAAGACATTTAGAAGGCACTACCCCAGGTGATAACTTGATAGAGAAATCCACCATGGCATCATGCCATGCACTGGGACCAAGGGTTCTGGGGAGTCCCAACAACTGCAATCAAAGGTTTCAGTCGGAGCAACCTTGGAATCCCTCTAAACTAGAAATACTGGAAAGACGAAATATTAGGAATATATTAGGCCTACGAAAAACTTCAGAAGCTTGGAAATTTAGAAGTAATGATGAAATATATCAGAATATAGAAAATGTAACAGAAAAAATGAGAAAAAAAGACTATTATTTTTTTGACATTTATATAGAATGGGCAAAGCAGATCTTCAAGTATCTGTGGGGGAAGAAGTCAAGTTGGATTAAAGAAGTCCAAAACAATTTAGAAAAAATAATATAAACGCAGAAGAAGCAATTGAAAGAGAAGTTTTTCGGGCAAAAGTGTTAAAAATGGAAGGAATCCAGGGTAGGAGAGAGAAAAACGCAGGTTCAAAGTGAACTGAAGACAGGAGGAAGAGACACAGTGAAAAGATGAAAGAATGTTGGAGAAAAAGAAAAGAACAAAGAATAAAGAATTGAAATTGGCATGTGGCCGACACCAAAAAAACTTTAGTTTTCCTAACATATCAGACTGGTTGTTATAACACAGTAGTAATAATATTTACGCTGTTATAATACGTATATCCAATGGGGCGTCCCCATTAAACTGGAGTTTACATTTTGTATGTATTGCGTTTATAAAGTTTTAATATTTGCCCTTCAAGAGAGACGTCGGTAATAAAAAGAAGCACAACAGCGCAGATTATTAATGGAGCGCTGACTGTATGAGGTTCTCTGTCTGTGCATTAATCTTGTCCGTTGTGCTTTAATACGTCTATTTCAATATAAGTAGTTTGTTTTGTCCCGTAATTAATGTCTCTACATAACGAACTACACTCTGTGTCTCTCCAGTTATAAAACGGTGTAGCCAAGAGTTTTTATGGAGCAGGGAAATTTTATAATTTTTCATAAATCTCTACAGTCGGGGATTTTTGTTTTATTACCCACTTAAACGTTTCTTGCCGTAAAAAGATTAATGTTGTTGTGTGTAATTTAGTACTAAAGACATCTGCCGACTACTCTCTCTAATAAAATATTTTCACGAATAAACTGTTATGAAGTCAGCGTGGATAGTCATCTTACAACAGTGGAAACATTATTGAATACCGTAGAAAATGATACTCAGTGAATTTTATTACAATTCGCTCATTCGTATTACAGAACTTCTTCTACGTTATACATACCTCAGCAACTAAAGCTAGTTTTCACTTTAAATCATCATCATCATCATCATCATCTTCACAAGATATAGACAAGGTGCAAGGTGCTGCCTGTTCCTCCTTCAAATATACTCCACCATCTCTTCTTGAGCCTACCCACACACCTGTGTCCTATAGGTTTGTATTTCCAGACTTGTTTGGCCAGTCTGGAATCTAACATTTTTTATAAGTGTTCTTCCCACCGTTGTTTGTAATCTTTTAATTTTTCATTCAACTTGAAATTCTTCTCTTGTGGCCTCACTTCTTATACGGTCTAATTTAGAACACCTTTTAACTCCTCTTCAGAACGCGATTTCAGATCCCTGTATTTTACTGTTTTGTTACAGTTTGAATCGATCATTTAATTAATAAAGTTGTGACTTGGCCCATATACGTATTTCTCCGATCTTATGATGAGCTGTGGTAGCTTGAAAGGAGTAATCGAAAATTGTATTATAGTGGTGTGCAACATTGTTACTTCTGTTTAAATAGATCGTTTGACGTTTGTCTGCCTGTCTACCGGGGTCTACCTGGGTCTGTTAGGCTGTGGTCTATCGTTTGGGTTTACAGACGGTTCGGCCTCACCATCGGACGCCATCTTCAGTGTTAGTCTAACTTCATAGTCTCTACTATCGAATCGCTGGGGTGAATTGGCGGAACTGGCGCCAGTTGGGTTTCAGCCCGGCAAATAATGTTTCCAACTTTGATGATGACGCTGGCCGTGAAAACCATAGAAAACCTGGGAGTGTTTAATAATTTAATAAAATTATTATGTCTCAACGCCGCTTACAAATTTTGGGTCGCTTTCAAAACGTTTGTAACTATATTTACAACGAAACATTATATACCGATAGTAGTTATGTATATTTTTGGTAATTATTAGATCAATTTTTACAGATATCAACGCAAACACACATAAACGTTAAATTAGGACTAAGTTATTTGTCATTTAGGCGTTGGGATCGTAAATTTTAACTAAAAAAAAAAATTCAGAAATTTTTTTAGTGTTTATTGCATAATTGTCTGCCTGCTGCGTCTTGTCTTACAGGTCCATATAACACATTTCGCATAATTTTTATTTCAAAAGTGGTCAGCCTTTCTTCTTTTTATGTTACATTATCCATGGTCCACAACTGCAGGTGACAACTGGCCTTATCAATGTCTTCTCTCTTCCTCTGCTTGTGTTTTTAACATCATCACCATCTTCAAAACACGGCATAGGCAAGGTGCTGCCTGTTCCGCCTTCAAAGATTCTCCAGCCACCTCCTCTTGTAACTAATAGGCTCACACACCTGTGTCGTATAGGCTTGTATTTCCAGACTTATTTGGCCAGTCTAGAGTCTGACATTCCTTCCAAATGTTCTTTCCACCGTTGTTTGTAGTCTTTTCATTTTACATTCAAGTTAAAAACATGTAATTCTTCTCTTACGGCCTCATTTCTTATACGGCCAAGCTTAGAACGCCTTTCAACTCTTCTTAAGAACCTCATTTATGAGGCCTGTATTTTGCTGTCTTGTTTCTTGGTTGTTGTCCATAATTCACACCTACAGGACAGTACAGGAACTGCCATAACTTTGTAAAACTTTAGTTTTGTACTCGGCGTAACTTGTTTCTAAAATACAGTTTATTGTTCCACAGATCGTCTGGAACTTACCTAACTTATCATAAATGTCATAATTCCTATCATAGCCAATATCATTTCCAAAATAATTAACGTGGCTCACCTATTGTAGAGTTCGATCACTAACAATTACTTTTGTTCATAATGTATCCTTACCTCGAAATGTCATTTCCTTTGCTTTTATAGTGGAATGTCCATATTGTATTGCTTGCAAATCTGACGAAGCTGTTTGCGTTTTTATGAATCTATAAATCGTATGGTGTTCCGTAGAACAGAATTACGCGCCGCTCCCCTCACACACATGCGCGCGCACGCCCGGGTCAGTAATTAGCACTAGGTCTGTTGCGGTTGGCCTCCAATTAACCGTATCACACATAGCAGTTGACTACAAAGCGTGTTATGGTTGCATTATCACGTCCTGTTCTATTACAGCCTCGCCCCTCGTAATCGTTGCGATATAGACTAACTGGTACAGTAATCATTATAATCGGTGTAACAGTAATTAGTATAATTGTTTGTCTGCGATCGAGTTACCTGGCCTGATCGCTGTTTGAATGCGTACAGTTACAGAGTGTTCCAAATCGGATGACACCTATGGGATTAGAAGACTGTTACTCTCGCACGCGCACTCACAACCGCCCACTTCTTCTTCTTCTTTTCCTCCTCCACTGTCTCGACTGGTGACTTGATAATTGTTTCGGTGTCTTCAGTGACTTGATAATGGTGAAGCCCTTGAAAGGCCTCGTCCGGAGCATGACAGACAGCAGTTCAGCAAGCAAGCACGACAAAGGTGGATTTAGCTTCTTCTTCTTCTTCTTCTCCTTCTTCTTCTCCTTCAGCACTACAGCCCAACGTGAGCTCTGGGTTCCAACACCAATCTTCTCCAAAGTCTCCTGTTTATTTGCCATCTCAGTGTAATTCCTCACACCCATTCTTCTGAGATCTTCTAGCACATCATCTAACCATCTTATCCCATAGGGCGTTCCAAACCGGATGGCACCTAAGAGATTAGATGACCTCCTTACTCTCGCACGCGCACTCACAACCGGCCAGGCACGACCCTGGCGGTTCAGTTATAAGTACACGGTCCAATTCAAAACTTAAAAATTTTTAATTTAGCTTATAATCCAAATTAAACTGTAAGTTTTTTAATCTCCGTGAAATTGTGAGAAAAATGAGTCCAAACAACACATAATTGCGATAAATATGAGTATATTAGGGATTTCTAAAGCAAACGCAGAATTGGAATACTTAATAAAGATTTTATTTGTAAAATAATAAGTATATTAGTTATATCTTGATGATTATAAACAAACATGTATTTATAATTTACATTCATGGTGCAAAATTACGTCGGTAATATAAAAATTTGCATTTTTTCTACAATAACAAATTCTGTATTTTATTGTGTCTTGTATGTAATATTAATAATATGTATGCCGTCTTGTACATCTAAAATATAAGATAAGTCGAATTGTGCGTGATCATCAACGAAAATTAAATAACATTTTCAAAGTAATAGTTTCTAAAGCCAAAATGAATATTAAATTAGACTTAGTTGTGCATCGAAAATATATCACAACCACGTCGTGTTTGGTGTAATTTTCTTTAAAATTTTATGGAGATTACAAATACGCTGAGCTCGTTGTGAAAAATTCATATTGTAAAAGTTGCAATTACGTAGTGGACGCCCCAGTAGATGATTCATACTCCAGCTGCGTTCGTGTATGTGTGTTAGTAAGGGTCTCCTAATCCCTCAGGTGCCATGCGACTTGGAACGCCGGATAGTCTGTTTTGCTGGAATGTCATCACTTGGTTGTAGCTGAGCTATTTGTAAACTGTATTCCTCTGACAGTCTGTTCCAGTCTATAAACAGCTGTTGCAAGTTTGTTCTCTGTATTCTGTTATGTTAAGCGCATGAACCGAAACTGGAAACAACAGCTGAAGATACTGCGTAAGAGTTAACGAAAGAAAAAAGTAAAAACATGGTTATGTCAATATACAAAGGAAATACGTGAGCATGGACAAGGAGGTTCGATTATGGAAAGAATACAAACAGACAGTAGGACCTACCAGTGGCGTATCTAGAATTCGGCCTGGGGGTAGTCCGGGGTCGGGTCGGCTTTATACAAAACAAAAAACAAACAATATAAGACTAACCAGCATTACTTTAAAGTGGTTGTAATCAGTCCCATTAAAGTAATAACAACGGTAATAACACAATAGGAATACGCGTTATTGAAACACTGTTTACAAGATACTCATTGACTGGATTGATTTTCCTATATGTCATACTGCAAGCGTATACCCTCCTAATGCTGTGTTATAATAATATATTATATTATTTAAAAATGAGCTACTACTATATTAGTACACCGTTGAAAAATAATGAAAGAGCCTCAAAATCAAGAGATTAATAAAATTCCTCATCACTTCTAGACTCCCGGGGGGGGGGGGGTATAGTCCCGTTCATCTCCCTCGCTGTAAACACGCCCCTGCTACGGGGAATATGGAAGGCAACAATTTTTTCATCTAGGAAGAGGGGAAAACCGAGACTACGATGATAAAATGCGTAACAGAGGATCAGAAGACAATGAAAGTAAGTACATGGATTGAAGATTAAGGAGGAGGAGGATTGTAAAGAAGAAGGCCAAATATCACCTGAGTAGAGGGAAATTGGGGGTTCAAACTCACAAAGGAATGCCGCCTTCTTAAAAAACACTAAAAAAACACTAAAAAACATGATCTCAGAGATGACGCCGCCACCGCTGGACCCGCAGCATCCCGATGGACCACAGCACCGCGAATTTCCGCGAATAAATTTTTTTATTTTTTTAATTTTATTTTTTTTTATTTTTTTAATTAAATTGATTTGGTGGGATGATGTTCAATGGACCACCAGCATCCGTGAATATAATTTTTTTATTTTTTTAAGAAAGCTGATTTGCATATCAGTGGGTGGTGTTGGGTGGGAGGTTTTTTTTTTTTTCATATCAGTGGGTGGGGGGTGGTTCCAACTCGAAGCATTATAGTGTATACTAACATATATGATCAGGTGTACCAACCTTTGCATGAGTTCAAATTTGTTGTGTGTTATAATGTATATTAAATCTATATGATCAGGTGTACCAACCTCTGTAGTATTATTATAGTGTATAGATATTTTATATGAGCAGGTTTGTCAACATTTTCTGTGGCGGGGGGAGGGAAATTCAAATATGTGTTATATTGTGTATGTATAGAGCAGATCTGTCAACATTTTTTTCTCTTCTGTGGTGGGAAATTCAAACTATATATGATCATAATTGGTACTCTCTCTCGCTCTCTCACACGTTGTGTATGTCTCTCTCTCTCTCTCTCTCTCTCGTTGTCAAACGTTATGCTCACCGGCATTATAGTGTATATTAAAATATATGATTAGGTGTACCAACCTTTACATGAGTTCAAATTTGTCGCGTGTTATAATGTATATTAAATCTATATGATCAGATGTACCAACCTCTGTATTATTCGTCCTCTCACTCCCTCTCTCTCACTCTCTCTCTCTCTCTCTCTCTCTCTCTCTTGTTGTCAAACGTTATGCTCAAACCGTTCTCCTCTCTCTGTGGTCAGTACCGAACGCATGTATATGAAATTAGAAAGTTTATTCGACAAATATTAACGTCCTCTCTCTCTCTCTCTCTCTCTCTCTCTCTCTCTCTCTCTCTCTCTCACTCTCACTTGTTTCAACTGTGTCAACAAATAGTAACGTCCTCTCTCTCTCTCTCACTTTCACACGTTTCAACTATGCAAGGTTTCATACCCTTTCTCCTGTCTCCCTCTCGTACATTGAGTAGTCGGTGTGATGAATAAATAATTTTAGCCCTCTCTCGTTGTCAAAACGTCGTCTTCATTTTCAATGTATTAAATAATTAATTAATAGTTTTATAATGCAGTCAGTGTGATTGATCCTTGTTAGAAATATATATATATTTGGCGTCAATGAACTACTTACCTGTTATGTTGTTACAGACAATACTTCTGTTTTAAGGTTGCAGTTTACACACACACACATAGGTTCAGTAGTGTATAGCGAAATAAATTAAAATTATACACACACATGAAAACGGCGGCTGAAATTCATACAAATCTTCTGATGTAACAGTTCACAAAAAATAAATTAATTGTACACATGTTCAGAGGTGTAGAGTGAAATAAAATAAAGTCATAATTTGTTTAAATGATTAAATATATTTTAACATTCACAATATAAAATTCACAATTAAATAAATACATTAGAAATTGATATTTTTCGAAAGTTTGTATATAATTGTGTGTCGTACTTGTAGAAGAAGCAACCTGCAACATAACAATACAACAACAACATTAAAATCATGTTAAATATCACACACACACAGATGCACACGCAACGCGCGCACATACAGACGCATACGCAACGTAATCACACACACACACACGCATACGTAACGTAACCAAACACGCAACGCGCCCACACACAGACGCAAACGCAACGTACACACGTTTGGGTTACACCACACGTGCACGCACACACACACACACAGACGTACACGCACACATACGCAACGCGCCCACACACAGACGCAAACACAACGTAATCATACACATACATACAACATGTACATGTAGGACCAATAAACAGATAACAGATTTAAATATGCTATAGTCATTGTAAGACGTTACAATCATTCGCAACGTAATCACACACACACACACACGCATACGTAACGTAACCAAACACGCAACGCGCCCACACACAGACGCAAACGCAACGTACACACGTTTGGGTTACACCACACGTGCACGCACACACACACACACAGACGTACACGCACACATACGCAACGCGCCCACACACAGACGCAAACACAACGTAATCATACACATACATACAACATGTACATGTAGGACCAATAAACAGATAACAGATTTAAATATGCTATAGTCATTGTAAGACGTTACAATCATTGAAGTGTTTAATAAGTAAATTGTATGTATGTATATATCACTGAATAATAATAATAATATAATCGTTCTAGTGTTATCGTTTGCTGCAACAGGTAAAGCAGTTACAAATAATTACATATAGGTTCAGAGGCGTATAGTGAAATAAATTAAAAATCCATTCATCAAAACTTTGTAAATTAGAATCTGCACTACATTCAAACATACGCACACACACACACACAATGATAAAAAATTGTTTATTAAAAGTAGTTTGTTACCTTAACGAGATACAATTTCCACATGCGCTGTCTGGTTCTTCATCCCTCGAAACACAAGATGTAGGTCGCTGGGATTTATATGACGGAGTTCTTCATCTGTAAAGACGTCAGCATACCTCTTAGGTAGATATACACGATAGCGGCGCTCACAATCTTCCAACGTTACAAGCACAGACTTCCCATATCGCGTGTTCACATGCAACATGTTAACGATCGGATACTGTTTGTCCACTGTTAATTCTGCACAACGTTTGTACTCAATAGCAGAAACTGCGTTGAATTTTGTGATAAACGACATTATTTATGAGAAGTGAAGACGTCTGTATCAAGCAAGGTGGAACCATACAATGTCAGAATATTCGCTACAAAGAAGACTAGTGAAAGTAATGGTGGTGATGTGGTCATCAGGAAAGTTCACGTTCATCGCCCGAAGCTTTGCATGTACATACACACAGGCAGAATTAGCGCTGTTACAAAATATATATATTAGGAAAGTCAAGCCCACAGACTACTAGAAATAGTTATCGTTTGAAAAAAAAAAGAAACCACACATTACGAACAGTTATCGCCTGCAGCCATATACAAGTTTACCTAATGAAATTAACAATGCTATGAGACACTTACATTAAAAATGTTTGTATAACAGAAAAATCATTAATTATCCACTCTCTAAGTGCGTGCACATTATGGTTTGTACATAGTGTAGAAGAAGAATTGCAATGTGTAAGACATAACGCCCCAGGAATGTCTTTTGGTACGTCTTTTGGGCAACCAATGTCATCAAGATTTATTATATGATAATGAATTATTTTCGATTCTAAAAAACGTTTTTTCTCAAGACCCTTCACAAACACATATTTATATATGTTCGTATACGTTGTTAACACTGAAACAAGATTGTCGTACGGTGTCTCTCCTTCATCCCATCTTAGCCCATGATAGTTTGTCGTTAACCAGCAGTTGGTTCTAGTGTATTTCGAATTCGTAACGACTGTAGCAGGCGGGGCGAAAATCCAATGTCTGTATGCAAAACGTGTTACGTCCATAACCGACAACTCCTCCATTTATGGAGAAGATCCTCCTCCTCTTGTTTTGATGTGGTATTTATTCTATGATCCATCCTTCTTGTTCCTATAATAATAATAACAACAGTACCTGCTTCATTATCATATACATTATGTGCTATATATAAATAATTTGTAAATTACAGAATTGTTCCAATTTGTTGACAGAAAACAATTATGTGATCAAATAAACAGTACAAAGTCATACTTTTGGTGAAGAAAATCACGTCATCAACAACAAAAGTTGTTTGTGTTTAAACAGCTACAAACAATAATTAATTTTCTTACACTAGTAAACATTTTGCTGTAATTGTTTCAATTAAAGGAAACATATATATATATATTCGTTGAGAAAATCTGTTGTGGCTGGACGAAACATGTGTCTGAATAAATTTTCTCTCTACATAGCAGTTGTAAAAGTAGTCATATACATTATGTGCTATATATACAAAAGGCTTTCAACGTGTTTGTCATTTCAATCAATTTGTACAGCGCTCTAATTATGTAAAAATACCTGTACCGCTCCATACAACTGAGAATAAATCCACACAAACACACACACACACATACGCATACACACACATACACATACACAACGATGTTTCTACTTATTTGAACAAGTCCTGTATTAAATGCTCTTGTTAATGTTTTAATGTGAACAATTTTACGTTTAAATAAAATCTGTACATACAATAAAATTATGTTTCAGTATTAATGATATAAATATTACTGTTTTATTAATTTAAATTACCGTATAATTGCTCACGATTGACAAATAAGACATACTTTACGGAATTTCTTGAAATTTTTGCATTTAGTCTTCTGCTCATGTGTACTAGCAACCTGTTTGGTTACGGTTAACCATTTAAATTCAATGTTCTTGTTGTTGGTAACCTTATGCTCGTCTCCCTTTCGTTTACTGACGGTATGTTTGGCTACAGTTAACCATTTAAGTTCAATGTTCTGAGAAGTATTCATCATCTTCTTGTTCCTATAATAACAGTACTTGCTTCAGTACTATATATATTATGTGCTATGTATACATAAGGCTTTCAAATCTAATTGTGTAAGAATAACTGTACCGTCACATACAACTGAGAATAAATCCGTACAAACACTTAGCGATGTTTTTACTTATTTGAACAAGTCATGTATTAAATTCAATAAATAATGCACTTGATAATGTTTTAATGTGAATAATTTTCCGTTTACATAAAATCTGTACATACAATAAAATTATGTTCACTTTAAGAAATAGCAAATCTTTTACTTACCTCTTAAATGTTGTTGTTGTTATACACAATAGTCGATTGTACGATGAGTGTCTCATACAAATGAGAAATAGTGACATGTCGTCTTGTGTGTATATATCATACGGCGGTAGCGTACACGTTTGAAAGTTGATACATATTAAATTCTCTCTCTCTCTCTCACACACATTACAGAGGTTGGGTGTCTAAATCGATGCATTTTACTTTCACTTTCTAATTTGACACATGGCTTACTTCCATACATAAATATCTATCGTCCATATCCGTCTACGAGTGTTGCTAAACGAAATTGAAAATGTTGTAATACATAACGTCCTGTGTAATAGTATGGTATGTTTTTTAGGACAGCCAAAAGCATGAAAGTATTATTTAAATCTGTATGGAAGTCATATATAAATATCGGGTCAGCGCTTGAATTATTTGCGCATGCGCATAACAGCTTTTTAGTACAGTTGCACACACACACACACACACACACACACACACACACACACACACATCGACACTCACTTGCAACAACGTCTTACTTATCACACGTTCATGCGCTACAAATTGATATATAAAACGTTTAAGATACACTATAATAACATAATACCAGCGTTATAACCGTACCTTTTGTTTTTCAGTATTCATTAATTCTCAGTAAACAAATAACACTCGTCATGGTAATATGTCAGTTTATTACAAACCGCAAAGATGTCGGCTACTCATGATTTTAGTATTGAAAGTGAAAGAATAAAATTGTTCAAGTATTGGGAAGTGACGTTTATCAGCCCCGACGAGTTAATCCGTCATTAGCAATCTAACGTTACGACGGCAGTGTGTACGTATGCGTCTGTGTGTGTGTTCGCGTGTTTGGTTACGTTGTGTACGTGTTTGGTTACGTTGCGTATGTATGTGTGTGTGTGTGTGTGATTACGTTACGTATGCGTGTGCGTCTTAATGTGAACAATTTTACGTTTAAATAAAATCTGTACATACAATAAAATTATGTTTCAGTATTAATGATATAAATATTACTGTTTTATTAATTTAAAATACTGTATATATATATAACCTAGGAACTTCGCAGGTGAAGAAATTAATTTCTATTTTTCATCTGTAACGACATGCGTGTATAATTTTAATTTATTTCACTATACACCTTCGCCACCGCTGCTATCACAGTCGTCAGTAATAAAAAAAGAAGAAGAAGAAAGATCAGTTAGGAAACGCATCAGTACTCGTTCGAAACGATTAACATCAGTCCCAATGGACCACAGCATCAGTGAATTTCCGCGAATAAAAAAAAAAAAAAAAAAAAAAAACGTAAAACGTTCTACTTACGTTTCATGTTAGGTTAAAAAATACAATCCACGTACGTAGGTTAAATGCATTTAATAATAATTTAAATAACATACACACGCGTTAGGTTGCAACCTAACACGTGTGTGTGTGTGTTTGCATTTTTTAACCTAACGTGAAACGTAAGTAGACTGCATCTTAACCTAACGTAAACGTACGTGGACTGCATTTTTAACCTACGTACGTGGATTGTATTTTTTAACCTAACATGAAACGTAAGTAGAACGTTTTACGTTTTTTTTTTTTTTTTTTTTTTTTTTTTTTATTCGCGGAAATTCACTGATGCTGTGGTCCATTGGGACTGATGTTAATCGTTTCGAACGAGTACTGATGCGTTTCCTAACTGATCTTTCTTCTTCTTCTTTTTTTATTACTGACGACTGTGATAGCAGCGGTGGCGAAGGTGTATAGTGAAATAAATTAAAATTATACACGCATGTCGTTACAGATGAAAAATAGAAATTAATTTCTTCACCTGCGAAGTTCCTAGGTTATATATATATACAGTATTTTAAATTAATAAAACAGTAATATTTATATCATTAATACTGAAACATAATTTTATTGTATGTACAGATTTTATTTAAACGTAAAATTGTTCACATTAAGACGCACACGCATACGTAACGTAATCACACACACACACACACACATACATACGCAACGTAACCAAACACGCACACACGCAACGAGCGCACACGTACACAACGTAACCAAACACGCGAACACACACACAGACGCATACGTACACACTGCCGTCGTAACGTTAGATTGCTAATGACGGATTAACTCGTCGGGGCTGATAAACGTCACTTCCCAATACTTGAACGATTTTATTCTTTCACTTTCAATACTAAAATCATGAGTAGCCGACATCTTTGCGGTTTGTAATAAACTGACATATTACCATGACGAGTGTTATTTATTTACTGAGAATTAATGAATACTGAAAAACAAAAGGTACGGTTATAACGCTGGTATTATGTTATTATAGTGTATCTTAAACGTTTTATATATCAATTTGTAGCGCATGAACGTGTGATAAGTAAGACGTTGTTGCAAGTGAGTGTCGATGTGTGTGTGTGTGTGTGTGTGTGTGTGTGTGTGTGTGTGTGTGTGTGTGTGTGTGTGTGTGCAACTGTACTAAAAAGCTGTTATGCGCATGCGCAAATAATTCAAGCGCTGACCCGATATTTATATATGACTTCCATACAGATTTAAATAATACTTTCATGCTTTTGGCTGTCCTAAAAAACATACCATACTATTACACAGGACGTTATGTATTACAACATTTTCAATTTCGTTTAGCAACACTCGTAGACGGATATGGACGATAGATATTTATGTATGGAAGTAAGCCATGTGTCAAATTAGAAAGTGAAAGTAAAATGCATCGATTTAGACACCCAACCTCTGTAATGTGTGTGAGAGAGAGAGAGAGAGAATTTAATATGTATCAACTTTCAAACGTGTACGCTACCGCCGTATGATATATACACACAAGACGACATGTCACTATTTCTCATTTGTATGAGACACTCATCGTACAATCGACTATTGTGTATAACAACAACAACATTTAAGAGGTAAGTAAAAGATTTGCTATTTCTTAAAGTGAACATAATTTTATTGTATGTACAGATTTTATGTAAACGGAAAATTATTCACATTAAAACATTATCAAGTGCATTATTTATTGAATTTAATACATGACTTGTTCAAATAAGTAAAAACATCGCTAAGTGTTTGTACGGATTTATTCTCAGTTGTATGTGACGGTACAGTTATTCTTACACAATTAGATTTGAAAGCCTTATGTATACATAGCACATAATATATATAGTACTGAAGCAAGTACTGTTATTATAGGAACAAGAAGATGATGAATACTTCTCAGAACATTGAACTTAAATGGTTAACTGTAGCCAAACATACCGTCAGTAAACGAAAGGGAGACGAGCATAAGGTTACCAACAACAAGAACATTGAATTTAAATGGTTAACCGTAACCAAACAGGTTGCTAGTACACATGAGCAGAAGACTAAATGCAAAAATTTCAAGAAATTCCGTAAAGTATGTCTTATTTGTCAATCGTGAGCAATTATACGGTAATTTAAATTAATAAAACAGTAATATTTATATCATTAATACTGAAACATAATTTTATTGTATGTACAGATTTTATTTAAACGTAAAATTGTTCACATTAAAACATTAACAAGTGCATTTAATACAGGACTTGTTCAAATAAGTAGAAACATCGTTGTGTATGTGTATGTGTGTATGCGTATGTGTGTGTGTGTGTTTGTGTGGATTTATTCTCAGTTGTATGGAGCGGTACAGGTATTTTTACATAATTAGAGCGCTGTACAAATTGATTGAAATGACAAACACGTTGAAAGCCTTTTGTATATATAGCACATAATGTATATGACTACTTTTACAACTGCTATGTAGAGAGAAAATTTATTCAGACACATGTTTCGTCCAGCCACAACAGATTTTCTCAACGAATATATATATATATGTTTCCTTTAATTGAAACAATTACAGCAAAATGTTTACTAGTGTAAGAAAATTAATTATTGTTTGTAGCTGTTTAAACACAAACAACTTTTGTTGTTGATGACGTGATTTTCTTCACCAAAAGTATGACTTTGTACTGTTTATTTGATCACATAATTGTTTTCTGTCAACAAATTGGAACAATTCTGTAATTTACAAATTATTTATATATAGCACATAATGTATATGATAATGAAGCAGGTACTGTTGTTATTATTATTATAGGAACAAGAAGGATGGATCATAGAATAAATACCACATCAAAACAAGAGGAGGAGGATCTTCTCCATAAATGGAGGAGTTGTCGGTTATGGACGTAACACGTTTTGCATACAGACATTGGATTTTCGCCCCGCCTGCTACAGTCGTTACGAATTCGAAATACACTAGAACCAACTGCTGGTTAACGACAAACTATCATGGGCTAAGATGGGATGAAGGAGAGACACCGTACGACAATCTTGTTTCAGTGTTAACAACGTATACGAACATATATAAATATGTGTTTGTGAAGGGTCTTGAGAAAAAACGTTTTTTAGAATCGAAAATAATTCATTATCATATAATAAATCTTGATGACATTGGTTGCCCAAAAGACGTACCAAAAGACATTCCTGGGGCGTTATGTCTTACACATTGCAATTCTTCTTCTACACTATGTACAAACCATAATGTGCACGCACTTAGAGAGTGGATAATTAATGATTTTTCTGTTATACAAACATTTTTAATGTAAGTGTCTCATAGCATTGTTAATTTCATTAGGTAAACTTGTATATGGCTGCAGGCGATAACTGTTCGTAATGTGTGGTTTCTTTTTTTTTTCAAACGATAACTATTTCTAGTAGTCTGTGGGCTTGACTTTCCTAATATATATATTTTGTAACAGCGCTAATTCTGCCTGTGTGTATGTACATGCAAAGCTTCGGGCGATGAACGTGAACTTTCCTGATGACCACATCACCACCATTACTTTCACTAGTCTTCTTTGTAGCGAATATTCTGACATTGTATGGTTCCACCTTGCTTGATACAGACGTCTTCACTTCTCATAAATAATGTCGTTTATCACAAAATTCAACGCAGTTTCTGCTATTGAGTACAAACGTTGTGCAGAATTAACAGTGGACAAACAGTATCCGATCGTTAACATGTTGCATGTGAACACGCGATATGGGAAGTCTGTGCTTGTAACGTTGGAAGATTGTGAGCGCCGCTATCGTGTATATCTACCTAAGAGGTATGCTGACGTCTTTACAGATGAAGAACTCCGTCATATAAATCCCAGCGACCTACATCTTGTGTTTCGAGGGATGAAGAACCAGACAGCGCATGTGGAAATTGTATCTCGTTAAGGTAACAAACTACTTTTAATAAACAATTTTTTATCATTGTGTGTGTGTGTGTGCGTATGTTTGAATGTAGTGCAGATTCTAATTTACAAAGTTTTGATGAATGGATTTTTAATTTATTTCACTATACGCCTCTGAACCTATATGTAATTATTTGTAACTGCTTTACCTGTTGCAGCAAACGATAACACTAGAACGATTATATTATTATTATTATTCAGTGATATATACATACATACAATTTACTTATTAAACACTTCAATGATTGTAACGTCTTACAATGACTATAGCATATTTAAATCTGTTATCTGTTTATTGGTCCTACATGTACATGTTGTATGTATGTGTATGATTACGTTGTGTTTGCGTCTGTGTGTGGGCGCGTTGCGTATGTGTGCGTGTACGTCTGTGTGTGTGTGTGTGCGTGCACGTGTGGTGTAACCCAAACGTGTGTACGTTGCGTTTGCGTCTGTGTGTGGGCGCGTTGCGTGTTTGGTTACGTTACGTATGCGTGTGTGTGTGTGTGTGATTACGTTGCGAATGATTGTAACGTCTTACAATGACTATAGCATATTTAAATCTGTTATCTGTTTATTGGTCCTACATGTACATGTTGTATGTATGTGTATGATTACGTTGTGTTTGCGTCTGTGTGTGGGCGCGTTGCGTATGTGTGCGTGCACGTGTGGTGTAACCCAAACGTGTGTACGTTGCGTTTGCGTCTGTGTGTGGGCGCGTTGCGTGTTTGGTTACGTTACGTATGCGTGTGTGTGTGTGTGATTACGTTGCGTATGCGTCTGTATGTGCGCGCGTTGCGTGTGCATCTGTGTGTGTGTGATATTTAACATGATTTTAATGTTGTTGTTGTATTGTTATGTTGCAGGTTGCTTCTTCTACAAGTACGACACACAATTATATACAAACTTTCGAAAAATATCAATTTCTAATGTATTTATTTAATTGTGAATTTTATATTGTGAATGTTAAAATATATTTAATCATTTAAACAAATTATGACTTTATTTTATTTCACTCTACACCTCTGAACATGTGTACAATTAATTTATTTTTTGTGAACTGTTACATCAGAAGATTTGTATGAATTTCAGCCGCCGTTTTCATGTGTGTGTATAATTTTAATTTATTTCGCTATACACTACTGAACCTATGTGTGTGTGTGTGTAAACTGCAACCTTAAAACAGAAGTATTGTCTGTAACAACATAACAGGTAAGTAGTTCATTGACGCCAAATATATATATATTTCTAACAAGGATCAATCACACTGACTGCATTATAAAACTATTAATTAATTATTTAATACATTGAAAATGAAGACGACGTTTTGACAACGAGAGAGGGCTAAAATTATTTATTCATCACACCGACTACTCAATGTACGAGAGGGAGACAGGAGAAAGGGTATGAAACCTTGCATAGTTGAAACGTGTGAAAGTGAGAGAGAGAGAGAGGACGTTACTATTTGTTGACACAGTTGAAACAAGTGAGAGTGTGAGAGAGAGAGAGAGAGAGAGAGAGAGAGAGAGAGAGAGAGAGGACGTTAATATTTGTCGAATAAACTTTCTAATTTCATATACATGCGTTCGGTACTGACCACAGAGAGAGGAGAACGGTTTGAGCATAACGTTTGACAACAAGAGAGAGAGAGAGAGAGAGAGAGAGAGAGAGAGTGAGAGAGAGGGAGTGAGAGGACGAATAATACAGAGGTTGGTACATCTGATCATATAGATTTAATATACATTATAACACGCGACAAATTTGAACTCATGTAAAGGTTGGTACACCTAATCATATATTTTAATATACACTATAATGCCGGTGAGCATAACGTTTGACAACGAGAGAGAGAGAGAGAGAGAGAGACATACACAACGTGTGAGAGAGCGAGAGAGAGTACCAATTATGATCATATATAGTTTGAATTTCCCACCACAGAAGAGAAAAAAATGTTGACAGATCTGCTCTATACATACACAATATAACACATATTTGAATTTCCCTCCCCCCGCCACAGAAAATGTTGACAAACCTGCTCATATAAAATATCTATACACTATAATAATACTACAGAGGTTGGTACACCTGATCATATAGATTTAATATACATTATAACACACAACAAATTTGAACTCATGCAAAGGTTGGTACACCTGATCATATATTTTAGTATACACTATAATGCTTCGAGTTGGAACCACCCCCCACCCACTGATATGAAAAAAAAAAACAACCTCCCACCCAACACCACCCACTGATATGCAAATCAGCTTTCTTAAAAAAATAAAAAAATTATATTCACGGATGCTGGTGGTCCATTGAACATCATCCCACCAAATCAATTTAATTAAAAAAATAAAAAAATAAAATTAAAAAAATAAAAAAATTTATTCGCGGAAATTCGCGGTGCTGTGGTCCATCGGGATGCTGCGGGTCCAGCGGTGGCGGCGTCATCTCTGAGATCATGTTTTTTAGTGTTTTTTTAGTGTTTTTTAAGAAGGCGGCATTCCTTTGTGAGTTTGAACCCCCAATTTCCCTCTACTCACCTGAGATTGAAGCGCCGAGCGGTAATGGTAGGTAAACTGCAAGAACCGAAGGAGAAGAAGAAAACGGTTGAGAGTTACCAATTGGAAGACAAAGAGTTGAGAGACTGGCAGAACTGGAAGCTAACGTGCGAGAAAGACCGGAGGGGTTACTTCATCAGTTGTCATATTCAAGCATTGTAAAATATATTTGCTTGATAATGTTGGAGACACTGTTGTGTAGTAACGTAACGACAGTACAGTTCTGCCAACCACCTCCTCACACAATACCTATCGTATTTCGCCCCTTTATCAGCACTAAATGAGAAATCGATCCTTCTGCTACAACACTATCTGTTGTCTATTAAATCTACATCGGCGGTTGACAATGAGGCACAACACAGACATTACTTCGTTTGGGCGATCTCAACACAACGTCTCCGATACCGTACAACAAATGCGTGCATTACGGACTTCAACTTTATTTAGTGGTAACTGATAAGTCACTGAGCTACAGAACACGCCCACTACTTTGAACAAAGCACATTTGTTATTAGATAAAATCAAATAACTTTTAACTTTTCTAGCTGTGAGTAAAGTTCTTCGTATTGTTACGTAATACGGAACGTTCTACAAGTATCTCGGCTATCCCAACAGAGCCCAGTGTATGTGTGCGTAGATATGCTACACACTGCTGCTACTTGGAGATGAAAGACTATTACGTGACACTTATCATGCGTCAAAACTCCAAGCTATTCCAGACCTTACCGGGAGGCGCACTATGTTTAAAGCCAGATAGTTTTCACGGTTTCTAGTGGTTTCTAGAGCGCCTGTAATACGCAGTTTGCTCGACACGTCATCCAGAAAGTGACCGGTTATTCTGGCATCTCAGCGGAGTACAAATATAAGCATCCAGCGAGAGTCAGTTCAGTTGACGTCGGGCGATTACTCGGTGCGTTCAAGTGGCGATTTATTCAAGTGAGGTCCGAAGTATTGTGGCGAAGTGTTATTGTGTTATAATTGTGCGGGATTCTATTAGTTAATATTATTATTGCGTCACTAAGCTGCAGAAATCACTCACTATGTTGAACAAAACACATTTATTATGAGGTAAAATCAAATTTATAAATTTTAATGTTTTAAAGCTGTGAGTAAAGGTCTTCGTATCTACGATTACGTTAAATTTGGCGAAGAAACATCACGATACACCGTACGTCGTTTCTGATACTTTGTATTATTTTTGTTAATTTTTTTTTACTTTTTATGTGTTTTGTATAAACATAAAAACAAAGAGGTTACAAAGAGTATGCTAAGTATTCAAGATGATTATTCTGTAAAATAGTGTACGACAGAAATATTTAAAGTCATTCAACACCTGGCATGGTCCATGCTGTATACTTTGCTTTCGCAATCAAAAGTATGTTACGACAATTATGTAATGCTCTCGAAAAGTTTGGAGGTGCAGTTACATAAAAGTTCTACACGTTTCTCAGCTAGTCGAGTAGGCGCGGTTACGTAAACGTTCTACACGTTTCTCGGCTAGTCGAGTAGGTGCGGTTACATGAAAGTTCTACACGTTTCTCAGCTAGTCGAGTAGGCGCGGTTACGTAAACGTTCTACACGTTTCTCGGCTAGTCGAGTAGGTGCAGTTACATAAAAGTTCTACACGTTTCTCGGCTAGTCGAGTAGGTGCAGTTACATAAAAGTTCTACACGTTTCTCGGCTAGTCGAGTAGGTGCAGTTACATAAAAGTTCTACACGTTTCTCGGCTAGTCGAGTAGGTGCAGTTACATAAAAGTTCTACACGTTTCTCGGCTAGTCGAGTAGGTGCAGTTACATAAAGGTTCTACACGTTTATCGGCTAGTCGAGTAGGTGCAGTTACATAAAGGTTCTACACGTTTCTCGGCTAGTCGAGTAGGTGCAGTTACATAAAAGTTCTACACGTTTCTCGGCTAGTCGAGTAGGTGCAGTTACATAAAAGTTCTACACGTTTCTCGGCTAGTCGAGTAGGTGCAGTTACATAAAAGTTCTACACGTTTCTCGGCTAGTCGAGTAGGTGCAGTTACATAAAAGTTCTACACGTTTCTCGGCTAGTCGAGTAGGTGCAGTTACATAAAAGTTCTACACGTTTCTCGGCTAGTCGAGTAGGTGCAGTTACATAAAGGTTCTACACGTTTCTCGGCTAGTCGAGTAGGTGCAGTTACATAAAGGTTCTACACGTTTCTCGGCTAGTCGAGTAAGTGCAGTTACATAAAGGTTTTACACGTTTCTCGGCTAGTCGAGTAGGTGCAGTTACATAAAGGTTCTACACGTTTCTCGGCTAGTCGAGTAGGTGCAGTTACATAAAAGTTCTACACATTTCTCGGCTAGTCGAGTAGGTGCAGTTACATAAAGGTTCTACACGTTTCTCGGCTAGTCGAGTAGGTGCAGTTACATAAAAGTTCTACACGTTTCTCGGCTAGTCGAGTAGGTGCAGTTACATAAAAGTTCTACACGTTTCTCGGCTAGTCGAGTAGGTGCAGTTACATAAAAGTTCTACACGTTTCTCGGCTAGTCGAGTAGGTGCAGTTACATAAAAGTTCTACACGTTTCTCGGCTAGTCGAGTAGGTGCAGTTACATAAAAGTTCTACACGTTTCTCGGCTAGTTGAGTAGGTGCAGCGTCTCTGTCTAGGTCGTAGACTCAAGTAGTTTCGAGACTGTTCGAGCACACTTAACTACGGAAATTATGCCGGTACGCCGCCAAAAAAGAAATAAAAAAAATTATTGTTGAACTTCTGCGGGGTAGGCTATATATAAGGGTCTACGGCCAGCTTAGAAGTTACACCTGGTGATATTGTAGAGTGCGGATCGAGTGATTGTTGCGGATTAGTGGAAGTGATTATTGAATCATAGTGTGGAACTCAAACAGTTGAGATTATTATTGCATGTTATCAAATTTAACTTGAATCATTGTATGAGGGAGTACTTTGTTGTTTACACATTGTTATTTGTGACCAATTAAAGCTGGTAATTAGTGACTTCATTGGTGTCTGTATTTTGTTTCCACTGTCCGTAAGACCGTCGTAACATTACTTACGATCCATAATTTTTATGTATTTTATGTAAACAATGTGTGTATTTGGGTGAACGTGTTGGTGTATGTGAGTGGTGTAACTATCATAAGTCTTCACAAATAAAATGATACATACGCACGCACACACTCACATACACCAACACGTTCACCCAAATATTTAATTGTTTCGTTATGTTTGATATTTCTATTGTATTTCATACACAGGTCCTGAAGATGACAATAAATATTGTCGAAACGTCGACGCAAAATAGCTAAAATTTATATTATTATTGACCGATCATCACTAACCATCCACTAAAACATTCATTACTTACGATGTTGTAATGGATTGGAGTTGTATTATAATCAACTACAACATGAGGCTCGACATAGAATCGTATACTTTTTTTAAAATTTTTGGTCTTTGCTGTCCCTAGAGTTAAAAAATTTGAAAAAAAAGCATTACACTTGGGTTTGGGTTAAAATTACACTTACTTGGATAGCCAGCATGGATTTTACAACCCTTCAAAATTTTTTAACCCTTTTTATAATTTTCAAAATTAGAAATTTTCAATAATTAAACACAATTTTCAGATTTCGCTAAAATTGTATTTAATTTGATATCTCACATTGTGACTTTTTTCAAAAGTTTGATCCCCTCACAGTTTTGACTCCCTCACGTTTACTTTTTTGAGGGAGGGATCAAGCTCAGAAACAATGGGAGTCTGTGGGGTCTCAGACAATGAGGTCTAAGACAATTACGTAACGCTCTAGATCATTCAAGATTGTCTTTCTACGCGTTTCTCGACTAGCGTACCACGTGCAGTCGGTATGTTGTGTTCAAGGTCGGACTTTGGCTCAGTCTCCAGATTGTTATAGCACCTGTAATCATGCAAATTTTTTTTTTGTAATCTTTCTAGTTTCTTTTCTAGTCTTATTCTTCAGTGTTTGAAATACTGTGCCACACGTATGCTAAAATTTAAGTAAGTTATTAATTAAATGACTATACCAACACCATTTATTCCACTTTTCTCTTCTCCTGAGTAACATACATAATAATCTCCACTCCCTTCCCATCTCATCTCACAAATTCCTAGTATATCTAGTCTGTTTTTAATCATTTAAATACGTACATTTAGATACGTACATGTTCTTGATAACTTGTTTTAAACGTAATCGAATGCCTCTATTTTTCTAAAACCCTCCAGAGTATCGACCTTGGTACTTTAGATTATAGTCAAAAGCTTTACAGACCTACGAATAGTCGATGCGTTTCAAAATTTTGTTCTCTCCTTTCCTCTATAATCTGCTTAACAGTGAAAATGTTATCAATGCAGCTTTGTCCCTTTCTGAAACCCGATTGCTCTTCACGCAGTATTGCTTCTACACGTTTACAAGATTGTCGTTCTACACGTGTCTCGACTAGCGTACCGCGTGCAGTCGGTATGTTGTGGTCAAGGTCGGACTTTGGCTTAGTCTCCAGATTGTTATAGCACCTGTAATCACGCAAATTATTCTACGAGCGCTGCCGGGAAAATGGAAGATTATTCTGGAGTCTCAGTCGTATCACCGAAGATGTGTCAGTTACTCCTTGCGATTTTAGAAGTACGATCGAAGTGATTGCTGCAGTTTGGTGGAAAGTTATTATTGTGGTAATCGGTGCATAACCGTATTAAGGTGACATTTATTGTTGTGTGTTGAATAAATTTAACTTTAATTATTCTATACAAACGCCTTTGTTGATTTCTATTTGTTGTTTGTGAGTAATTATTAAAGTTTATAATTAGTGACTATTGTTGACAGTTATTCTGTTTCCACGGAACAACACGACGATATGTATGACCGCCGTAACATTATGAAAAAACGTGGTTAGTTTTACGAAAAGTAGTTGATGCATTAAGTTAAGTTTGTTTATCTGGAGAATAGCTATCACATAGGTAGACAGACAAATTCCAAACGGTCGAGTTAAAACTGAACCTCGCTTTGCTCGTTGAAGTGCACTATTGTTAACCCCAGATAAACAAACAGTATGGGAAGACATAAGCGATTAGCCTATTAACTAGCATATTGTTAATGGAATAAATCCGCTTCAAGCTACGTATTTCATAATCAACTAAACGCTATGAAACTCACCGTCTGTGGCTTAAGTAAATGTCTTTATACAATTGACATGTTTTTATGTGGGCCAAACGGGCCGTGGTTTTCTCAAGAAGTTTGTTGAACATAAGCCACCCACTTATTTTCATAACACAGAAAATGTAAAATCTAATTTCGCTAAACATCTTATTGATGAAAATCACAACTATACTAATTTTCATACCAACTTGATACCCCTTCACTTTTGTAATAAAGGACGTTACATGAACGCCCTTGAAGAGTTTGAAATATATAGAGCGTATAATAATCCTGTTACCAGGCCACATGTTTCAAATGATCAGCTGAACTTTAAATCTAATGTCCTGTATGATACTGCGTTGCGATATTGTCGCGACAAGAGTCAAATATGAACCAGTGCGCTGTCGGTTACCGTGCGGTGTACACCGAAAATTGTTGTGTGCGTACTTTGTGTAGTGTAATTGTGTTTTGTGTTATGTGGATTTTAATATTTTTAATATATTGACGACTGTGCCATCGTATGATGGTATGAAGAGACTTTTTAAAATATTCTGAGGATGGGACAAGTGTCCCGAAACATGTCAATTGTATAAAGACATTTACTTAAGCCACAGACGGTGAGTTACATAGCGTTTAGTTGATTATTAAGTAGCAACTTATGGTACAAGAGTGACGATTATTATCATCGTCATCATCATCTTCAGCAAGGATTAAACCGAAAATAGTTTGTTTCGGTCGCAAGCAGATAGACTAGAGCTGGTCACTCCAGCGCTTCTTCGAACGCCTGCACACCTCTCCGTCCTTTCGGCTTAGTCCAATAGTTGTTTCTGGATGCGGCAGTCAACCATTCGGTTAAGATGTTCTAACCATTTTTAGCAATCCTATTACTACTACTACTATTTCTGCTATTATTATTTTTGTTTTTGCATCGGCCATCTGAGGACTACATGCCAATTTCAATTCTTTATTCCTTGTACTTTTATATTTCTCCAATATTCTTTCATCTTTTCACTATGGCTCTTTTTCCTGTCTTCAGTCCACTTTGAACCTGCGTTTTTCTCTCCCCTACCCTGGACTCCTTCCATTTTTAACACTTTTCCCCGAAAAACTTTCAATTGCTTCTTCTGAGTTTATATTATTTTTTTTCTAAATCCTTTTGGACTTCTTTAATCCAGCTTTTTGTTGACTTCTTTCCCCACAGATGTCTGAAGATCTGTTTTGTTAACCTATTGTCGTCCATGCTATATAAATGTCCAACGAATAATAGTTTTCTTTTTCTCATTGTTTCTGTTATATTTTCTATACTGTGATATATTTCATAATTACTTCTTAATTTCTAACTTTCTGATTTTTTCAGAATAGTCCTATTATTATTATTATTATTATTATCATCCTTCATTCGTTCTGCCTTTAAACTCGGAGAGACTAACTGTAGGCAGATCAAAAGTGCGGTACGATTAAATAGAACAAAAGTGGGAAAAATATCGTCAAGTGGAGAAGAAGAAGAAGAAGAAGAAGAAGAAGAAGAAGAAGAAGAAGAAGAAGAAGAAGAAGAAGAAGAAGAAGAAGAAGAAAAGAGCACAGATGCGGGTAGCCAAGTGCTAATGCGACGACGAAACACTGTCCGTGTAACGAAATTGGCTACACTGTACAGACAGCATACGTAAGCAGTTAGTAATCAACGTTGGCATTACTGATGTCACTGCCGTACAGATCAATCATCGTGCTACTAACAAAGTGATCACCTGACTGTCTGTTTGGCATTATTGACTGATTGATATCATGCAGCAAGTGCAATCAAACTGACTAGACACGTACGACTATACTGGAAACAAGTCCTAACTAACAACTGACACAGTCAATTAGTAATTTTGCCATTTTTTACGTATGTGAGTACAGCGACGTTTGTGCGGTGGTTGCATCGTATTAAATCATAACGTGGCGCTAGAAGAAATAACTGGATTCATAAAAAATTGGGTTTACGATGGGACGACAAGTGCGTATTTAGGGGGGGGGGACCAGACCCCTCCCCCAGAGGGTCAAACAAGTTGACGAATTTTGTTAATCTCCTAATTTTCAGGGTGTTTTGTTTTTCATCTGTGTACTGTAATATAGTAGTAACTTCTTTTTTTAAATATATAATTATTACACAGCATTAGCATATGCGTTTGAAATATGAAATATAGGAAAATCAATTCATTCAATAAGTATCTTGTAAACAATGTTACAATAACGTGTATTTTTATTGTGTTATTACGTTTACTTTAATGGGACTGATTTCAACCACTTTAAAGATAGTAGCACTGATTAGTCCTAACGACCCCGGACCCTCCCCCGACCAAATTCTAGATACGCCACTGTGGGGCGATGCGGAAGGATGGAAAAAAATTGTTGTATATAAATATTTTCTAAACCGTAGGTTGCAGACGTTTTTAGTATAAAAAAATAATGAGAAATTTTAATCTTCTCATTACAAGTAACATTTAAGTGGACAAGAAAGAACAAAAAGCATTGGTGTATGAAGAATTACAAAGAGTGTTTCCTTCGTGCAGGCTCTTGGATACATCGATCACTGTGGCAGAGTATTGTTTATTACGTAGAGACATTAATTACATGACAAAACAAACTACTTATATCGCGTCACACTGAAAGAGACGTGATTTTATTAAATCAAGTACACAACAGACAAGATTAATGCACAGACAGAAAAGTTTCTTAATGCTCGTTCTATTAATAATCCGCTGTTGCTTCTTTTAATAACTGACTCTTCTCTTGAAGAGTAGATATTAAAACTTTATAAACTTTATAATCGCAATATACAATATAAACTTAGGTACAACTGTGCAGCCACTATAAGAGGAAAGGTATCTGGGTTTTATTGACAAAATGTCAATTTATACGTTGTTCCAATAGCTGCTGTGAATGTCACTGTAATGGAGGAAATAAATTTTACACTGATGATGGCGATCGGTAGTACTGTCGAAACGTCTGTTTTAGTTAGAAACAATGGACCACGACCAAACAGGCCGGGAATGAATTTTAACGACACAATAGTGCATTAATGTAGTTAGGTAATTCGGATTTTCATTTTTGTTTTAATTGTCTCCAAGTCACGTTACTAACTATTTAGAATTAATATTAGGCAATTACCTGTATTAACTTCCGTCTTGTGGCTTATTTGGTTTTTTCTTAAAACGACGCGTTTCGAGAATAAATTCTCATCATCAGGTTTCAATACTATAAAAACATCAAATTCACCCAAAAGGGGTTGTCAACCAGTTAAAACACAAAAAACACCACACATAATTTAACAACGACACAGTCTCGGCACAGTCCGATTCGCATCGTCTCGTTGCCAACGACCAACTGTTGCACTTTGTCTTACATGACCGTTATCATTGCCCGTTGACCCAACGATATCGATGGCCGTGTTATACAGCAGATTCGATCGCAACGAAACTTTGTCATTAAGTAGCTGGTCCGTTTGTAACTTAGAAGCCTTGTATATCTCATATTCCTCCACAGCGTTCATGTATGCACCTTTTTTTACAATTATGAAGCAGTTTAAAGTTTGTGTGGAAGTCTGAGTACTTATGATTATACAGCATTAAATGCTGAGCGTAACTGGACCTTGTTTTCGAGATATCACTTTTGGGCAGGTGTTCTTTAAAAGGTTCGGCTGACGGCCTGCCCGTTTGTCCTATATAAAATTTGTCACAGTCATCGCATTCAAGCTTGTATACTCCAGTCTTCTCTTCAGCCGGGATATGAGTTCTTTGTCGCAAACGTTTTTTGATGTTATTTGTGGTTTTGAAGGCCACTGTTATTTTACGTTTTTTTAGCTCATTCTTTACAATGACTGGTAGTACATTCGTGTACTCAGTTACTATAAACTTAGTATCTTCTTTAGATGGGCCGGTTAATCTGCTTTTACTATTGATTTTTACCGAGTGTTTTCTTATAAGCTTGTCTACGATTCCACTGTTATACCCATTAGCGATAGCTATACTTTTGATTATATTAGTCTCTTCCACTCTGTCTTTTTGCTCAAGGGGAATAGCAAGCATTCTATGAACGAACGCGTTGAAGGCTGCCATTTTTTGGGAATATGGATGGTACGAATCAGCATGAATAGTAATATTCGTGGTGGTGGGCTTTCTATAAATTTTGAATCTAAAACAGTCATTATATTTGCTGATAGTGAGATCAAGAAAGTTCAGGCAGTTATTATTCTCCATTTCTAGGGTAAATTGGATTTTCATGTTTATGCTGTTCATATATCCTTTCAAATTTTCTATTTGTCTACTCGTTCCATTGAATATCATAAAAGTGTCGTCAACGTAGCTTACGTGAAATTTAATTTTATCTCGCTGTTTATTAAGACTAGACATTAAAAATGTATTCTCAAAGTGGTTCAAGTATAGGTCCGCTAAAATTCCCGATAAAGGTCCATTGCCAGACCATTCTCCTGCATGAAATATTCATTATCATAAGAGAAATAATTTTGTTTGAGTATTGTTTTAAGCAATTGCATACGTTCATCAATTTCATTTCTACCTAACCTATTTGTATTAATTAAGCTATTTCTGAGAACTGTCATTGTCTCATCTACCGGCACATTGGTGTACAGATTAGTTACGTCAAATGAAGCCAACCTATAATGCGGTGCTGATTTAATAGTTTTAATTTTTTCAACGAGATCGTAACTTTTTTTTATGCTGTAGTTATTTACTATGTCAATGTTCTCTTTTATGAACAATAAAAGAGAACATGGACAATCAAGTTACCTGTATTACAAATTAGAAGATTCCGGACATTTGCCATCGTGTATATGCAGATGAAAATGGAAGAGGAATTGGAGGATCTGGACTTTGAGAAAAATGAATAGAGAGGCGCTACCTTGAAGCTTTTGAGTTGTGGTGCTGGAGGACACAATTCCAAAAGAATGGAAAATTATTCTGGAACTCCTGCGGGCTATACTTTGTTAGGACGGTCTCACGGATCGTCGAATGGCACAACGGAAAGAATTCCAATGAACTCACTAATTATCGACTTTAATTAACCACAAATAATAATTTGTAATCAACAAGGTACTATCGTACTATATTTCCAGTTAAATTTGTCCACACGCAATAATAAGGTAAAGTAATACAGTTCCACACTAAACACAGTAAACACTTTCCACTAGCACTCGATCCGCACTAAGGAAATCGCTCAACGTAAACTGACTGACAAAGTCAGACGCTGTCGCTTTTATATGTAGCGCAGGTGTTCGTGACTAACTTTCCGTCCTTACTGCATCGCGCCAGCTTAATGCGTATTTCAAGTGCTGTTGAACACTTCGGAAGGTACTTGAGTGAACGTGAGTGGACGGCCTTGAAACAGACGAGGCACGCTGGGTTAGTCGAGAAGCGTGTAAAAAGATACTCTCGCCTTTTCGAGTGCGTTCCGTAACAGTCGTCACAATATATATAAGCGTCTACGGTCGGCTTAGAAGTGAGTTGCGCCTGGGGCGATATTGTAGAGTCTGGATCAAGTGATTGTTGCGGAGTACTGGAAAGTGATTATTGTGTTATGATTAGTGCAGAACTCTAATAGTTGACATTATTATTGCATGTGGGCAAATTTAACTTTACTGTTTGAGAGTACCTTGTTGATCACAAATTGTTGTTTGTGACTGATTAAAGTTGGTAATTAGTGACTTCATTAGTGTCTGTATTTTATTTCCACTGTACAATACGACGATCAGTGAGACCGTCGTAACAATATAACCGTTTTACTCTATCTATTGTTACGGCCAGCGAGACGCCGCTGGTTATCCATCCAGGTTTGTGGACTTACCATGTAATGTTGCATGAAGCGGAGCCACCCTGGTGTACCGCCAGGTATGTATAATAACTGCAATGTGGTCGTTATAACCGGCAGTTGGATACATTAATAAAGAAGGAGGACACAGTAAGAGGTCAAAGATTACGATGGCTGTGGCAATGTGAATCCAAGAGTTGCTACCTTCTATGCCTAAGGGGAATAAACCAATGCCTAGGTCTAGAACCTAACAGACAATTAAGTTGTTATTACAAATTATAAGATTACAGACATTTTCCATCGCGTATATGAAGATTAAAGTAGAGGAGGACTCGGAGGATCTGGACTTTGAGAAAAGTGAATGGAGAGGAGTTACCTTGAAGCTTTTGAGATGTGGTGGTGAAGGACAGCCCTTAAGAATACCGTGGACGGAAAGAGTAGCTAATGATGAGGTTCTGATGATGAGGGGCAGGGGCGTATTTACGGGACACCGGACCCCTCCCCCGAAGGATCGAAAAAAGTTAATGAATTTTGCTAATCTCTTAATTTTTAGGCTCTTTTATTATTTTTCCAGGTGTATTTTTAAGCTAGTAACTCTTCTTTAAATATACAAACGGGTTTATTACGCAGAATTTTCGTATAGGCCTACATTTGAAATATGAAATATATAGAAAATCAATTCAGTCAGTAATTATATTCTGGGTCAGTAATTTTCGTTATGGGATTGATTTCAGGATGTCATCACACGTTTTTCAACCACTTTAAAGAGAGTAATGTTCATTAGTCTTAACGTGTGTTGTTTTATATAAAGCCGACTCGACAGGAACCCGAGTGTCCCCCCCCCCCCCCCACCGAGTCCAAAACTAGATACACCACTACTGACGAGAGTGGGTGAAAAAAGAATGTTGATTGGATCCGTTGTGGAAAGGTGTTAAGCTGTATTCCCGAAGTCACTCTGGATTTCGGAAAGTATCCAATAAATGTCTGGAAGAGCTAGAGAAGAACGAAAGGGTCCTAAAAAAAGGTTGGACGGGACTAAATCGATCATGGATACGATTCGTCATAAGAAAGAAAACTTAGGTTGGACAAATTCTGAGAAGAAACAAATTGCCTGCAGCGTGATATCATGATGGAAAAGCTGAAAATGACTTCACTGGTTGGAAAAAGTTGAATTCAGCTGTTGGACGCTATCTTTAAAGGAGACTAGTTTGCAACTATAAACAAGAAATAGGGAAAGACAGAAGTTTATCATGGAAGGCAGGAGTACATCAAGGATTATAAGAAAATGCTGGGAATATGTAAAAAAACTTGAATCTTAAACTCTCTCTCTCCATCTCCCTCTCTCTCTCTCTCACACACACACACACACACACACACACATCGACAGAATTTGGGTCGCATAAATATAGGTTTAACGCGACCTTATTACAAAAGTATTCCCATAACGTTTCGTTCGTTGACCGTCATCAAGTGACAGAACATATAACCTAACTTATAGGGATACCATAAGATATTATGGCTGTGAATGTTACAGCTTTCCGTAAGTCAGCAGATTTAAGCGAACAGCGTTGAAGCGGTCGCGTTACGTACAAACAAGTTTGGGGGGGGGGGAGTTACGAGCGTCGCAGGCCCGTCGCCCGCGCTTTATGGTTCATAAAACTGGCCGCAAACTGAAACCACTTGAACTAGATCTCGTCGTCGTCCATGCACTGAGTAAATTAACTGACAGTGACAAAAGCGGATTTGGTGAACCTCTTTGTAGTGGTTACGTGTAACCTCTATGGAACATTGTTATGTTTATAGTATTAAATAAGAAGATGTATAGTCCGTTGGAATCCAGCAGTGCATACAGAATTTTATTTCTACAAGCTACCACATTCTTACTCCCACTTTCGCTTTAAAATTCTTCTTCTTACTCGTGTTTATTTTCCATTGTATTTTCAACAATGAACCAACCAGTAACAACCAATAAGTAGAAAAATAATAATGATGAATAATCGTGATTTGGACAAGTAAAAGTCTTTTAATTATTTAAGACGGAATTCCTATTGACTTAATAATTACTAAGGACGATTAATTAATTATTATATTGAAAAGAAAATGTCCGGGTTACAAAATGTGTGTAGTACAATTATAAGAACTATTTAAAGAAAAATTCGAAGGGATACTTTAATGAAATGTTAAAGAATAAAGTAGTTTGCTAGAATGGACGACAATAGGTTAACAAAACAGATCTTGAAATATCTGTGGGCAAAGAAGTCAACATCAAGTTGGATTAAAGAAGTCAAAAATGATTTAGAAAAAAAATAATATAAACGCAGAAGAAGCAATTGAAAGAGAAGTTTTTCGGGCAAAAGTGTTGAAAATGGAAGGAGTCCACGGTAGGAGAGAGAAAAACGCAGGTTCAAAGTAGACTGAAGACAGGAAGAAGAGACAGTGAAAAGATGAAAGAATATTGGAGAAAAAGGAAAGAACAAGGAATAAAGGATTGAAATTGACATGTGGTCCTAAGATGGGCGATACAAATAGAAACAAGTAGTTTGCTATTGTGTTGTATTGTAGCGAGAGTAGGACTACAAAAAAATGATTATGAACGTATCCGGCCGCAGAGATGAAAATTTTACGATTAGTGGCAGAATATAGGCCTACATTAAGAGATTATAAGAAGAAACTTATATACTTATAAGATTATATTAGAAAGGAATAGAACATATGTTCAATAAATGAAAAAATAATAAAGAGATATAACACTGTTGCACACCACCATAGTAAACAATTCCGATTACCGTTTTCAAATTTCACAGCTCATCGTCAGATCGGAAATATCTGATGATCGGAAATATATCATCACATTTCCGATCTGATGATGAGCTGTGAAGCTTGAAAGCGCTAATCGTAAAATTTTTTCTATAGTGGTGTGCAACAGTGTTATTTCTGCTTGTGATTATAACCACTAACACAAATTTACTAATTAAATATTCTGTGGAAGGAATATTTAAATAGACAACTGGATGACAACATGGTCCAAAATGCTGTACAGTACATAGAGTAAGGGGTAAGAGAGACTCGGGCCGCACAAAGCTAGTTAGGACAAGACTGTGCGGTACGATTAGGTATAATCAAAGGCAGAAAGCTGATGGTATGATTCGTCGTATAACAAAAACAACAACAGAAAATATAAAATGAAAAATACAATAATTTCTGAATAGCAAGATTAAAACAAAAAAAAAGTATTAACAAATTAAAAAAAATTATTCGTTAAGTGGCAATTCAGCAAAATGTGTTTATTGAGTAAAATCCCGAAAACTTCATTAGGAGGAAATTTTGTGCGAAACACAAAAAAATCGGAGGCATGTATAGCACCCTGCCATTCTTGTAGTTGGTTACTTTTCCAGTGATCTGCACAAAAACCGAAAAAACCAGTATTATTGAAAAACGAGTAATGTTAGAAAACGAGTTGTCACAAAAAAACAAAAAAGAGAGACATGTATAGTGACAGGCAAGGCCTTTTTTTTTTTTTTTTTTTTTACGTGGACACAAAAGACACGTATTATTTTATAAGCATATCGGTTTCCATTTGTAATTTTAGTTTGCATGTTAACGTAACAACGCAAAGTTTTGGCGTCACAGGCACACATCCGAGTTATATTATTGTTAGAAACATTTTTTCGTAAATAATATGACAATGAAACACGATTACAATAGTTAACAAAAACTATTTTATAACATACACAAATAAATTTTCACGATTTATATTTACTAACTAAAATTATAAGCGATAGTCACTACATCTCGACGCCAATAATCGCATAATCGAAATATGAAAAACGAGTACGGTTACTGGACAGTACCATGTCCGGGTATAGTAGACGACCGGAATATTAAACGTGGCAACGTAGCGTCTGAGGCCTATAAGCATAGGGTAATAAAATAGCTAAAGTAAACATGTTATATTTTGATTTAATTTCATAGCATTATTAAAATCATGTGAAGGCCTATTTATAGCTAAATCTAAATTATAGGTCTGTGCGCACTTAGTGCTATATGTTTATACTGAAGAAATTAGTGAATTAGTGTTATGCCTAATGAATTAATATTGCTCGAATTATTGAATTCGTATCATACGAAAGAGTTGATTATTATATTTCTTAAATAAGATGACCGTATTTTACATAATGAACTTTTAATTTGCAAAAAATGAAGAATTATAAAACTGCTGTTAACCAGCAATTAAAAATGACGCGATTTGATTATTGAAATACATAAATTAAGAGGTCGTCTAGTCGGCCTCAAATATCAGCTGGTTCCAGTGTTGCCACGTTTAACATTCCGGCCTTCAACTAGAACCGGCCATGTCAGTACTCGTTTTTTTTTGTACCGACGTAATCTGATCAGCTGTTAATTATAAACTGTGCACAGGACATGTTCAACGATGCGTTGTGTAAATTACATTTCGGTACAATCAATTGTATTGGGGGACGGAGTTTATTAACTGTATCGCGTGAATGTGGGTATTGTTGCACCACTGTACAACTATCTGCCACGCGTTGGGCAGCTAATTACAACGATAAGCAATTATGCTAACAATAATGAATTAATTAATCTGTGATTAATTGATTATGTAAATGTACTAATTTGCATTATGAGCTCGTGTAATCACTCAATTAGGTTACTCATATCAACTGAACTGATTGAAGCTAAATAACACGTTAATTTCTTTATGTTAGCACAATTATTGCATGGAGACTCAAATTGTTGTATTAATAAAAACTACTATAAATCACTCAAATGCCATTACTTTCTTGTTCTGAGGTAATTTGACAATAATGAACGCATATATTCTGGATAAAATAAACACTTATTTATTTAACATCATATCATTAAATAAAGAGATTTCAATATATAAAATATGGATGATTCCCTGTAAATACATTCATAAACTCATAAAAAGAACATAAAAAACACATGTATATACATCAAATTACAATGTAGATCCAATACGTTGTTTGCTGGAAACATACACATACATATATAATGCAATCGATATACAGAAACACAAATAGTCAATCAATAAATCTTATACTAATGCGTTCATCGTTTACCTCAGATGGATGGCGTTAATTATGTTTATCATGTTTAATTTAAATACTCAAGGGGTGTTTCTTGAAAAAGAGACAGGACAGTAGAGTTCTTATGATAAGAATAGCATAAAGATTACTTGTTAGGTGAATAATCCGATATTTCCATCGGCGTAATTCCTCCTCTCTGCTGGTCCATGTGGGGGAAGCTGCGTAGTTGTGATGTCACTGACACTCAACACACGCGGAACAGATTCACTCGCGTTGTGTGTGTATTTTGTTGATTCGGCTGTTACTGTTCGAGTCATGAAATTATGTGTCGTGAAGATAAGTTCATCGTTAACTATGGTGTATATGTCTGTCTGTCTATTGTTGAACTTCTGGTATGTACATTAATGTTTAGTGTTTTTGATGCCGTGGTGTAATTGTTCCAAATGATATTGTATCGCTCCGCCGCACTGTATAACGTTATGACATCGTCGTCCGGTCTTACGTCAACGATAGTTCTACGCGTCGGTTATTGATGAAAGTGTGACTGGTTAGTTCAGTTCTGAATTCGAGTATAATGAAGAACTCTATAATTGTTAAGCACTGGCGTATGTCGCATGTTTTTAGACACTGTAGGTACACTATTACCGGATACGCGCCAATATCGAAATGTCTAAGTCTCTTAGTTATATGTCGCGTAGCAAAATTTCAAAGTCCCACTGCTGTCCGTGTGTTAATCGAACTTTGACGACCGACTGTTGAAAATTATAAATAGACTGTTAAAAGTACGTGAAGACTGCTCAAAGTATGTGATTGAAAATTTATGAAAGACTGTTCTCCCGCGTGCTCTGCAAACAGTTTTTATCAAGCATCGTTTACCATAATGCACCCTTCTGGAAAACACGCCTCAGGTCGAACATGATAGGACGGAAGATCTCCTACCCTTCTGCCAGACCATCGTTCTTCACTTCTCATTCGACGTTCCCGTTGCCATGCTGGCGACGGTCCTCTCCACCTATTCTCTGGGTAGATGCTGGGTTATGATTGGGTATCCTGTCTCAGTAAGACGTTCCCCTGCTGTGTACAAGTTCGATTCTATTCTTTTAGGTATCGATGTCCGTTCTCATATAGGGTACTTACTATTGTGTGTCTTACACCCTTTTCTTATTACTGGTACACTTCAAATTATCCGGCAGTGTGTCCGTCACGGTTTCACCCTAAATTGGTACTTGACACAGTTTCTTTTATCTTACATTTTGCAGGCTGTAAATCTCGTGTTTGAGTCGAGTCTGTCACGGCCAACCTTGTTCCCTATTGTAAAGCTATGTGAAGCGTATTTGTATTGTCCGAAGCAAACGTTCACTTGACACCTCGTCACACAGTTTCTTTATTTATTGCTCGTGGCCTGAGTAGGTGTGTCTTGCTGAATGTAACGTCTTTTCGGTCATACTAAAAAATTTTTAATTTTTTGGTTGTTACAACTGTATATAATCTATATTACAATTACACGAAGAACTGGCTCAATACACGTACACAGGTAACCAATATCTGTTCACTGTTAAATCAATATCACACGCAAATACACATACAACTTTCCTACAATTCAGCCTATACTGTAGTCTATTAATCGTACAATAATGTTGACTGAGTTCTTAACTTTTAGCTCTGATTATGCAAAATTAAGTTAAGTAACGTATTTTTGTATTTGCAATAATCAATTACTCGGGAAATGATGTTGGCTATGATAGGAATTATGATATTGATGTTAAGTTAGGTAAGTTCCAGACGATCTGTGTGACAATCAACCGTATTGTTAGAAACTATGTACTTCGAGATACAGAAGTAAAATTATAGAAAGTTATGGCAGTTCCTGTAGTGTCCTATGGGGGTGAATTATGGACAACAACAACAAAACAAGACAGTAAAGTTCAGGCTTCGGAAACGGCATTCTTAAGAAGAGTTAAAATGTATTATAAAGTTAACCATAAAAAGAATGAGACCATAAGAGAAGATTTACAAGTTTTTAACTTGAATGAAAAATTAAAATATTACAAACGACGGTGGAAAGAACATGAGAAAAAAGTCAGATTCCAGACTGGCCAAACAAGTTTGGAAATACAAACCTACAGGACGAAGGGTCGAGAAGTTGACTAATTTTGTTAATCTTTTAATTTTTAGGCTCTTCTGCCATTTTTTTTCAGCTGTGTACGCTAATATAGTAGTAACTCTTTTTAAAATATGCAAACAGATTTATTACACAGCATTAGCGTATACGTTTGGAATGTGAAATATAGGAAAATCGATTCATTCGATAAGAATCTTGTAAACAATGTTTCAATACCGCATTTCTATTATGTTATTACCGTTTACTTTGATGGGACTGATTTTAGTCACTTTAAATATAGTAATATTGATTATTGTTAACTTGTTTTTTTCTTTTGTATGAAACCGACCCGACCCCGCCCCCAAGACCAAATTCTAGATACGCCACTGGCAATACTTATAGTTTGGTCAAAGATACTGCTTTCCCAATATGTTCGCATATACTTTCGCCGCAACCACGAGTTTCAATAAAATTCAAATTAGAGACACGCGCGGAGGTGTCTAAAGATAACGTATTTGGGGGGGGGAGTAGTAAATCAGTGAGCGAGTGCGGCGTCGGCGCCATATTGAATTACGCGTACCTTACGCCGCAGCAGAGACGTCAAACATGACAAACACGATGTGCTTTTGTTTCGACGGCATGACAAACGATTCTGTATCGGCTTCATAAACTCCAACACCTGCCCGCATTAACTCTGTGACTGATGTGCTGCCACCCGACCCCGAATCTTCCCACACTCTCTACCGTGTAGTAGGGTGCTGCGTTATGTGTGGGTACATATATTTTGTGTGTTATTTATAATTTTATTTTCAGCATGTCAGCATTTGTTTATCGTTAGTTTTCTACTCCTTTACTAGCTACTGGTATTAGTATAGAAGCAGCAACAGACGCTCTACAATCAGCAGCTGAATACGTCACTAGATGTACAAAAAATGGCGCATCAAGCTGAACGAAACCAAGAGTACTCATAGCAATTTCACCATCCGGAAAATAGATTATTTACCAATAGTAATCGATCAGCAACGAATTCCACACGCAAGCTCAGTGAAATATTTAGGCTTGACTCTGGATGCCAAATTTATGTGGAAAGAGCATGTTAAGAAGAAACGAAGATAGCCGACCCCGAATCTTCTCTTCCCACACTCTCTACCGTGTAGTAGGGTGAAGAGTTATGTGTTGGTATACCGTATACATACTTTGTGTGCGTTATTTATAATTTTATTTTCAGCATGTCAGCATTTGTTTATCGTTAGTTTTCTACTGCTTTACTATACTATTTCCATTCTTAGTTTAATTCTGATGTAAACAAACTCATGTGGCTCATCTGAAACGCTATTGGTCAGGGGCGTTTCACACTGTTCACACAGTAATGTATTACGCGCATGTGCAGAATCTCTGTACAGTCATGTGAGAGTTGTCTTTAGTGTTACTCCAACAAATGGTTTTTGATTACGTTTAATCATCTTTAGTAATACATAGTAGAACTTTATCGCCGCTAGCAAAATGAATATAAATTTTAAAAGTTTTTAGTAAATGTTACTGCTGAAAAATCGGGGCACGCCGATTGAAGACTTCCTCCTTATCACTGTACTCCGAATCCCACTGAATTAATATGGAACCAGTTGAAAGTATATGTTGCCCGTCACAGCACAACATTTAAGCTGGATGATGTAAAACAACTGATAGAGAAGGCGGTAAATGAAATAACGGCGGACAAGTGGAGTCATTGCATCCAGCATACATTCAAGGAAGAAGACAAGCTATGGGAATTCGACCAAATTATCGACGCCGTCGTGGACAAACTTATCATTAACACTGCTGACTGAAGTGATGACTCAAGTTCCGACACAGACATGGAAGGCATTGAATTACTCTCTGACAACAACTGATAATACACAGTACACTGGTAAGTAATTATCACAGCTTCTATTTTTCCTTTACATGTAGGCCTACTATATTTATTTTCAGAAAACAGTAATAAAAAAAGCCATTAACTCTGAGTGTTATAAAACTGTCACTCTGACACAGTCACAAAAGTATTACTTTGGTCCGAAATGTAAAAATTATCACAATTTACATGTGTTTATACAGTACCAATATTCAATCACTTTCACTTTCACCATTATCAAGCATCAAGCATAATAGCAGAAATATTCCTACAACACATAGACACCAAAATGCAAAATATTATAAAATCATATGATCCAAATGGCATATGGATAAGATATGTAGATGATGGGCTATATGTATCAAATAACAAAAACACAAATGCAGAGAACATACTAAAACAAATCAATAACATACATCCTAAAATACAATTCACAGAAGAAAAAGAAAAACATAACAAAATCAACTATTTAGACATAACCATCACAAGAAACAACAACCACATACAATATGCAATATACAGAAAACCAACTTCTACCAACATCATTATATCTAACCATTCTGACCACCCACCACAACATAAAATAGCAGCATTCTATTCGCTATTTAACAGAATGTAAAATAAAATTCCCCTAAACAAACAAGAAACTGACAAAGAAAGAAATATAATATACCAAATTGGTTATGAAAATGGATACAATAAAAATACTGTAAACAAAATAGAAAATAAAATCAAATATAAAATAAAGACTGAACAATTAAGAATTAATAAAAATGAACAACACATAAATAATAACAACAACAAAAAATGGGCCACATTCACATACATAAATAATAAAATGACAAAGCTAATAAAACTATTTAAAAACACAGATATAAAAATAGCATACAAAACTAATAAAAATAATTTACAAAAACTAAATAGCCCACACAACAAAGATAATACAACAACTAACGGTTGAATGCCAATAATACAAAATATAAATTACAAAATTGATAATACAAAATTGAATGCCAAGATTGCAATAAATGTTACATAGTACAAACAAAAAAACAGTTGAAAAAACGTTATTTTGAACACCTAAACGCATACAAAAAACCAGAAATATATAAATCCAATTTAGCCACACACGCAATAAACACAGGACATGAATTCCCAGACATAACCAATGTGACACTAATAAAACATATACCACACAAAGGCACCATAATGAACATTTGGGAAAATTTACAAATATACAAACACAAAACACAAAACAAACTAATACCTGAACAAATACAAATCAATACAAAACATGACACAATATTCAAAGCACTCAACATTGAAAATACACAAAAACTAACACACACACACACCACAATCACACACAATAAAACCAATATGAAGTACCAGAAGCCAACAGGAAACCACAATAATAATAGTCAACCAACACATATGTACTTCACCAGACACAAAAACCGGAAGGCTGAGGTTGGGTACAAGGTGGTACCCGAAACATGTTCCTAATAAGGAAAAAAATATCTTGAGGTAAATTCATTATAAATATTAAAAGTATCAATATTATATGTACCCTGTCTGTACTGCTTCTGTCAGAGTGACACGCCTCTAATTCAAGCAGCAAATAGCGTTTCAGATGAACCACGCCTGTTTGTTTACATCAGGATTAAACTAAGAACGGAAACAGTACAGCTACTGATATTAGTATAGAAGCTACAACAGACGCTGTACAATCAGCAGGTGAGTACGTCACTAGATGTACAAAAAAATAGCGCATCAAGCTGAACGAAACCAAGTCTACTCATATCAGTTTCACCAACCGAAAAACAGATTATTTACCAATCGTAATCGATCAGCAAAGAGTTGCACACGCAAGCTCAGTAAGTAATTGCCCATGACTCTGGATGCCAAACTTAGGTGGACAGAACATGTTAAGAAGAAACGGGAAGAACTTTGATTAAAATTGGAGAAAATATGGTGGCTGCTTGGAAGACACTATGACCTGTCGCTGTATAACAAGCTGTTGTTATACAAACAAGTCTTGAAACCAGTTTACGCGTATGATGTGCAGCTTTGGGGTTGTACTAAGAAATATAATATTAAAATAATTCAGATTTTTCAAAAAAGGTTCTTCGCAGTATTGTTGATGCACTATGGTAATCACGACATCCATCGGGACCTGAAAATGCCTACGCTTGCTGACGAGATTAAACGGTTTTGGATAAATATGAAAGAAGACTTCATGAACACGTAAACATTGAAGGGCTACAACTGGTTGATAACGCTGGACTCGTTCGGCGATTGCAGAGACAGAAACCATTAGAACTAGTGAACTAAATGTGTATAGTAATTCTCAGCGCATGAACAAAGTGTAACTGTACTGAGGAATGCTCCAGTGGGAGCTTATACTACATAATGTTAACTTATGTATTAGAATAAAATTGCTGCTAGATAGTTTGTAACTAGTTGCAATGAAATTAAATAAATAAAAAAAAATAGTTTTCTAATATACATTTCTTTACATCATTGTCTAACATCACCAAAGTTTTATCTGATTTATTTTCAAATTTTTGTGTATATTTAACAAAGGGAAGGCTTCGTTCTATCGCAGATATTTCTTGACGAAGAGGCAGGGTTTCGTAAGGGTTGATCTTGCAGTGATGACGTGAAAGTATTATCTATGGAAAGTTTAGCAAGGACCGATTAATAAGTATAGCACAAAATTTTTATATTATTTGTGACGACGTTTCGACAGCATTTATTGTCATCATCAGAACCTGCGTATCAAACACAACGAGATCAAACAAGGCTTGCACGGTCGGCGTGCACACAGTCGGAAACATTATTGGCGGGGCTGTTAGGCCGTGGCCTAAAGTCTACGCTGACAGACTTTTCCGCCTCACTGTCGGAGGCCATCATCAGTGTCGGTAACAACTGACACGGTGTCCGTCCCTACCTCATCACTGGGGTGAATAGGCGGACACCGTGTCAATTGTTACCGACACTGATGATGGCCTCCGACAGTGAGGCGGAAAAGTCTGTCAGCATAGACTTTAGGCCACGGGCCAACAGTCTGGCCAATAATGTTTCCAACAAAAGATCAATTAATTAATCTTGACACATTGTCGTGATGATGACAATAAATACTGTCGAAACGTCGTCACAAATAATATAAAAATATTGTGCTATACTTATTGATAGATCCTCGCTAACACTTTCACAGATAATACGTCATCAGTCCTTACGAAAGCCTGCCTCTTCGTTATAGAACGAAGCATTCGCTGTAACCGTTAGACCGTAATCTAAAGTCTATGCTGACATACGTTTCGGCCTCACCATCGGACATTATCATCAGTGTCGGTAACAATTGGCACGGAGTCCACCACCGTGATAAGGTGGAGACAAAGAATTCACAGTTTATATCTCATAACTGGGGTGAATTTGGGGCTACTAAACTTTCCATCGATAAAATTTATCGACCAGCAGTCACTACTAAATTAGGGATTCTTGTGAAAATATTGACTGATAAAAGAAGGCAGTTTAAACATGGCGACACAATTACACAATATTGATGTTGAGGGGAGGAAGAAGAAGAAGAAGAAAAGGAAAAAGAGGACAAGACGAAGGAGGGAAGAGAATAAGAATGACGAGGAGGGCAAGAGGAGAATGGGAAGAGAAGGAGAAGCAAAAAGGACAATGAGGAAGGGAAGGAAGACGATATCGACAAACAAAATTTTTAATTTTTGAAATAACTCTCTAGTATTTAATTTTTGTATTGTATAACCTCCTCCTTCAGAGATGGTAATTATCCTGTTAAATACTGTAATCCTCCCACGAATAAGTGTGTGTGTTTCGTGGTTACTTCTGCCACCCGTTGGATGCGTCAATTTATAACGTATTATTCTTCTTCGGGGTGTTATCTTAAAAGTTATTATTATGTTTATTATTATAATCAAATTTACGTTACGTTTAATTAACTTGAACCAAAATAAATAAAAGAGTGGTTATTGTTTAAATTTAAATTTGTGGTTAAAGTATTAAAAGTCTCATTAAAACAAAAGTCATCTATGGGTGAAGTATTCCTTGGAGATAACTCAATGTTGAGAATGGTTGTTTCTACTTGAAGGTGACCAATGTAGTAAAATATTTTACCATACAACATTCAAGTTACTCACAGTGTTTACAATGGTTTGAATACTCTTGTTTTTAAAGAATTCCCTTGTATTAAACAAAAAATAATAAAGTTGGTTATTTTTTAAATGTTAGATTATCTTAAATTAAAACATAAAATATGGCAGTTGATTACTTGATAGTAGATCTCGTCTGGTTGAAACTGGTTGTAGAAACTTCTTCTGATTACAGGTAGTCTGAGTAAGTCAAGTCCTGTAAAGTCTGGACAATATCATAAACAAACATATACTTTTACGTACCTGATTGCGTTTACTTGAAGCTCACTAAACTGTCAACTCAGCTTACATTCATCAACTCCCTTTAGTTGCAAGGTTATGTCACCTTGTTTATTAAATTAATGGGCGCCACACAGATTTATTCAGGGAAAATCCCGTGTAAAACCCGTTCATAAAAATTAATAGATGAAATGAAAATTTAAAATAGTTGAATACCACTTTTTGGCTATGTTATTCCAATGTGTCAAACACAACAGAGGGTTGTTTAAGTTTAATAAAAGAAACTATTTAATTATTCAGAAAAAATAAAATAAATCAAATCAGGTGATGCTGTTAATAATGGGTTTATTTGCACCCTTCTAGTGAATTCAAACAATACACATAATATAACATATAAAGTTGTACAATGAAAACTTAATTATTATATGCCTCATACGGCTGGCTCAGAACATGAGTTATAAATTTGGTTAAGTCAAGATACTATTTATTGTAATATAAAATTATTACAATTATTACTATTAGTATTATTGTTATTATTATCGATATTATTATTATTATTATCTCAGTAGTGAATTCTTTGAGACACGAAAGAAAACAATTATGCCTACACAGTATCCAATGATACCATTGATCAAAAAAGTTGAAGTTACTTTGACCAAGTAATTAAAATAAAAAAACGATCTATTGTAAGATCGTGCGTTTCATTAACGCTTGCTTTTCTAATGACAATATTATTCAATTGAGGACCCTTACCACTAACATATAGCTTACTTACTAATAACAAATTTGAATAAAAAATTGAAACGTGATGTAATCGTAGATACTGTTTTTGTGTTTTGCGTCAGTACAGGTTATGGTAGCAAAATACAAGTTATTGCGCTCAGATCAAGTATAATAATGATTGCACTTTTACCTTCGTGGTTTTAATTATTTTAATTAAAACCTTTTATCACTAAAGTAATCGGATTATAGAGATTACTTTCTTTCAGCACTAATTCGCACAAGAACAGAAATTCGATCCTCTTCTGATAAAAATGGATCGTGAATACTGACAATAAATTCTTTTCTGTTCGTTATTCCCGCACAAAATTAAAATAAACTGCACTTGAACACTGTAGATGATTGATGATGCACTTGAAGTAAAGTTTCCCGTTGTTAACTATTGGTTCCAGAGTACAAGGTAACTGACGCTATGTTATAAGATGAAACATGACGGAGACGAGCGTACGTCTGTTCAGCTCGTTAGATGATAAAGGTCTCTTCTCAAAATTCGCCGGTCGGTCTTTTTATACCCACCTTTTGGATTGGGCTTAGGTAAAATTATCATTTTATAACTAATTTTCCTATTGGTCCAGACAGGTGAGACGAAAAATGACGTATCACTTTTTGGCGGTTGGTAACGGTTTTCTAACCGTCGAATGTTGAGATGATTGACAGGTCGCGTCTGTTGTCATTGTTATTATTATTGGTACAAGATTCCTGATATACATTTATAAAATGATGCTAACAGTTGTCATACACTTAATACCGTCACGATTGAGTTGATATTATTATCAAATTAAAGATTGTTTTGTTTCCTTTAAATTAATATCACTCGATCTCGGATTATCTTCACCTTAACCGACATTGTTAGGAAATCAATGTTCGGGTACACTATTCTTACTGTCGTCTGCTCTTTATGAGTCGCCGATTTTACACTTCTTAGTTAACCTTTCTCGTTTCCACATAACATTTTATTAAACAAATGTTTATGTGTGGACTCCATTAATACTGTACTGACGTTTTTTTTTCACTGAACTTTACTTTTACACCTTAATTCTATACATAGTAATAAATGAACCTACTGACTAATGACATTTTGTTTACTGTTAGTTAGTTTTGAACTACTATTTACAAATAAAATCGTGGCTAAACCTATCGTTTTAATATCATTTTTCGTTATGTTAATGCATAACCATTGTTCTGGTGCATTTTATTTTGCACTGGTGATAATTATTAATAGTCACTTTATTGACTAGTGTTTGGTCTAAGTTTGTTAAGTGTAGAATATCGCCTACACTGAAATTTGGCCTTTATAATGCCTATGGGTTCTCAATTTGGTAAATTACAGAGACATCTTATTGGTATAAGATTCTCTTATATAGTTAGCTCTCTTTTCTGACAGGTATATTTGATGCAGAAATACATCTTAGTTCCTACAATATAGCCATTGTTAACATTGGTTTTGGCCTTCATTATCTACTGTTCATAGTCACATTTATTATCAGAAAAATGCTGATTTTGCTTTCACAGTATTTAACTGCTAATTCGTCTGTTTTTTGTTTATAAATGACATTCGGTTTACATTAACTATTTACTGAATTGACAGTTGAATTTAAATCTATTCTGTCCATTAGTTCGTTTTAGTCTCAGTCTAGTTGTAGTGTCAAACAGCTATTGCGTTACTGTTTCCCATGGCACTTCTGCTTTATTCTTCTCTCTTGGTTTCTTCTTTCTTGTTTATTTTGACTAGTCTATACCTATTTACATGTTTATTTTGTTTTATGAAATCTAATAACATACACTTAGGTTAGGTGACATCTTGTGATGTTACAATACTCTTAATACTGTCTGGACATACAAGGAAAAATATCAAACACAACAAGATCAATTGATTAATCTTGAGAGATTGTCGTGATGATGACAATAAATATTGTCGAAACGTCGACACAAATAATATAAAATTTCTGTTATTCTTAGTGACCGATCCTCGCTAAACTTTCCATCGATAAAATTGATTGAACATCGGTCACTGCTAAATTTAGGATTCATGTGACAATATTGATTGGTAAAAGAAGGGAATAAAAAAATTGAGAGACATACATTGTCAATATTGATACTGATGGGAGGAAGAAGAAGAAGAAGAAGAAGAAGAAGAAGAAGAAGAAGAAGAAGAAGAAGAAGAAGAAGAAGAAGAAGAAGAAGAAGAAGGAAGGGAAAATGAGGACAAGACGAAGAAGGGGAACAATAAGAATGAGTCGGATGGAATGAGGAGGATGGGAAGAGAGAGAGAAGGTGAAGAAGGACGAGATGAAGGAGGGGGCGGAGGACAGAAACAAGATAACAAGAACAGAAAATTTTTAGTTTTTGAAATAACTCTTTAGTATTTAATTTTTTATTATATTCATAAATGCTCGATTATTCTTGTTATACGAGAAGCCTACCGAACAACCCAGAACATTCTCCACTCCCCCCGTCCAGTGTAGCAGCTGTTCCGTCATTCAAGTAGGTGGTTCTAGTGTGTTCCAGGAACACTTGAGATACGCATTAAGGCGCCGGCGTGCATTAAGGAGGGAAAGCTGTACTGTACCTCTGTGGGGCCTATATAAAGCCATAGCAGCCGGGTAGTTAGTTCAGTTACGTGAGCGATTTTTATTAGCGCGGATCGATTCTTTGTCGAAGTGAAGAATTATTGTGTTAGTACAATTGTGTTTTATATTAAGTGACATTTTTATTGCGTGTGAACAATTTTTATTTGATTTGTTGTAAGAGACTATCTTGTTCATTACAAACTGTTTAATTGTGATAATTAAAGCTGGTGATTAGTGACTTAATTGGTGTCTTGTATTTTGTTTCCCACTGTACCATACGACAACCAAGTAGACCGTCGTAACAATATATTATATTATATTAATAGTACAAGTTTTTATAAGAATATATTTTTATGTTGTAAATTACATATATGTGTAATTTGTATATTTGTATGCTAATGATACAGTTATATAATAATAATATGATATAATTATATGATAATGATAATAATAATATAAAATATTATAATTTGTATCTCATGATGATAGTTGATATAATATCGAAACATATATGTAATTTACAAAATAAAAAACATATTCTTGTAAAAACTTGTTATTAATATAATATAAAATTTTTGTATTGTATAAACGTCTGCTTCAGAGATTGTAATTATTCTGTTAAATACATAAATTGTTCCCTGGTTAAATACGGTATAATGTTAATTCAACGGAAGGAAGAGTCGGAAGAGCTCAACGAATCGTGAAACACAACGGACACTGTAGTGGACATAATATATACACTGTGCTGTGGATTTGCAAGACGACTGTAAGAGAAGAGCGGGAGATGATGAAGAAGGACGAGGAGAAGGAGGGGGAGAAGGACAGAAACAAGATAACAAGAACAAAAAATTTTTAGTTTTTGAAATAACTCTTTAGTATTTAATTTTTATGGTGTATAAATTTCTGCTTCAGAAATTGTAATTTCCCTGTTAAATACATATTGTTCCCTGGTTAGATACGGTATAATGTTAGGAAAGGAAGAGCTCAGCGAATCGTGAAACACAACAGGACACTGTAGTGGACATAATATATACACTGTCGGGTTGTAAGACGGCTGTAGGTTATTTCTGTTTCACAGTCTGGTTGGCGAAGCGGTGCGGCCAGTCGTGAAATGAGACTGGACATTACTGGGCTGCAACCACTGTTTAAACGTAATACGGGACTACATAACGATATGTTGCGACAGGGGAACAGAACAAACTGAATGCATGCTTAGAGAAGACGATATGCGTACGTTGGTAGACATGTATGAATACGCACTTGATAATTAATCTAGAGGACTCGGCTTCGATACCCACTAGCTGCTTAAAACATGCTGTTTTCACCATCAGTGTGATCCAGCCAGCCTGTGAGATTATTTTTACTTCCACGTTCCGTAAGGCAAGGGAAGTATGGTGATCGCGAAAAAAATCGTGTTCGAGATAACGGCAGATTCCGAACTGTACTACCGTCAAAACATGAAGAAAGTCATTTTCCGAAAAGTGCCTGTGTGTAGAATTTTTCTATGAAATAATCAATAAAATAAAAATAAAAAATAATCAAATAATTTTTTGTATATGTGCCCCAGTTGTAGAGGCCCCAAGACCTATTGATTTCGGTGAAGATCGGTTAAGGGGAAGGGGTAGTTTACCTGCAACGTTTTACGTTTTAACAAGAGTAAAGTACTTAATTTTGATAAATAAGGTATCCTGAAAAGAAGGTCATAATAATCCACTGTAGAAAGGTAGATGAAATTTCTATAAACGAAAATGGTAGTTGAAGGGGGAGGGAGTAATTTTTTGTATTAATGTTCGACCGAAAACTTAAAAAAATTTCAATAAAATATTAAAACTGATATCGTTTCATGCAAACAAAATATCGTAACCACGGATACGTAAACAAAATAATTTTTCGTTTTCAGAAATTCACAGATTACAAACGCTGAGCGGTATTCGCTTTCTTTCGCGTTGTTTAAATAAAAGATAATTTAATTCTTTATTTTTTAAATATTAACAACTGTGTACAATTCGTATTTTGATTATCTTTCTCTGCGTTTTTACCAAAAGCATGCTGATATATTTAGTTTCGTTCTGAGTGTACATATTAAAAATAATTTTATAATTAATTAGAACATGGAAGTCATGTATGGTTCTCCATACCGATTTTTCAATTTCAGTGAGTCTGATTTTATAGATGCATATAGAATGTGCGTAATAGAATATTGTTGCTAGTAATAATACCAGCAGACTTGGAAAACAAATGATCTGATTTAGCTATGTAAGCAGAATGTAAGAATAGAAAATAGAGCATATTGTGCCAACAGTAGACTATTGAGAAACAAACTCATTGGTCTTAACACTAAAATAAAAATATATAAGACACTTACGATATTGATTGATGACTCGTTGGGCACTTGGTGAAACATATTAATACAAAGGTTTTTAAAACATATGTACAAACACTTGGCAAGTTTCAGAGTTTATTATTTACCTCTGACAGTTTTTCCCTATTTCCTATTCTTAGATTCTGCTTGCGTAGCTGAATCAGATCACTTGTTTTTGTCCAAGTCTGCTGGTATTGTTACTAGCAACAATATTCTACTAGGCACGTTTTATATGTACCTATAAAATCAGACTCACTGAAGTTGATCTCTTTAAGAATAGCTTAATAAGCTGAAAAGCTGTCAGAAATAAATAATAAACTGTGAAACTTTCCAAGTGTTTGTATATTTTTCAAAAACCTTTATAAGACACTTATTAGACGGTTGTTGCTTATGGGGGCGAGACATGGACACTGCTAAAAAAAAGGAACAAGAAACACAAAGAAGGTTTGGAAGAAAGATCATAAGACGTGTTTCTAGCCCAGTTAAAGTAGACGACGAATGGAGAATAAGAAATAACCAGAAGACAGATGAGCTATCGAATCACGAAGACATTGTAAGATTCATAACGGCTCAACGAGTTCAACGGCTAGGTCACCTACAGCGGACGGATGATTAGCGTATGCCAATGAAAATCTTGAGGGCGCAGGTGCATTAAAGCAGGAAGACCTAGGATAAGATGGTTTGTTGGATAATGTGCTAGAACATGTCAGAAGAATGGATGTGAGGGGTTACACTGAGATGGTTGTGGACAGGAGACTTGAGAGAAGATTGATGTTAGAAGCCAGGGCTCCCGTTGGGCTGAAGAAGAAGAAGAAGAAGAAGAAGAAGAAGAAGAAGAAGAAGAAGAAGAAGAAGAAGAAGAAGAAGAAGAAGAAGAAGAAGGTACTTTAAGTCACCGCTGTAAGAAGAGAAACGTAATTCATACAGCAGTATATTACTTATTACAACTGGCACCTATTTTGTTCTCAGATACATGCGATGGTTTGGTTGAGGCCATGGGTTTTCCGACTTGTGAGGTCACTACACAACACCTGGTGCTTTGATTACCCACGTCAGTCAATCAGTTGTGTTCTGTCTTTCTCTGGGATGTCCTCCATACGTTCATATTTCAATAAATTAGTAATTAACGAAACTTATGTTTTTTATTTAACTTCATTGCAACTAGTTAAATTTCGGTATGGAGAACCATACATGACTTCCATGTTCTAAGATTTATATTTAAAATCATATTCGAAATGAAATATTTCCATAGAAACTACTTCTTTCTACTTATTGCTTCAGCCTTAACCACAGTACTGTGGTCACTAACGTATACCACCTCACGTTTTCGCACTCGATTTTCACTGATGATGGCAGTCGATGGACTGCCGGAAAGTCTGGTTTTGCAGAAAACATTGGACTACGGCTAAACAGCCCGGGAAGGAATTTTAACAAAGAACTACTTCTTTGTTGCCGATAACGTTGTACACATAAAAAAAATTCTCCCCTCCCCCTTCAACTATAATTTTCATTAATAGAAAATTACCCCCACCCCGTTCACCTAACCACTTCATTTATAGGTATTTCATCTACGTTTCTACAGTGGATTATTATGAGCTTCTTATCAGGATACTTTATTTATCAAAATTAAGTACTTTACTCTTGTTAAAACATAAAATGTTGCAGGTAAAATACCCCTTCAACTTAACCGATCTTCACCAAAATCAACAGACCTTCAGTCCTCTACAATTCAGGAATGCATGCAAAAACATATTTGATTCTGTTTGAATGTGCGGCAGTTATGCGTCATGAAAACATTTCTCTTGTTACAACATAAAATGTTGCAGGTAAACTACTCCTTTCCCTTAACCGATCTTCATCAGAATCAACAGGCCTTGAGTCCTCTACAAATCAGGAATGTATGCATAAAATTATTTGATTCTCTTTGAATTTACGGCAGTTATCTTTCGTCATAAAAAAAATTACCCTTGTTAAAACATAAAATGTTGCTGGTAAGCTACCCCTTTCCCTTGACCGATCTTCAACAAAATCAACAGACCTTGAGTTAACTATAATTCAAAAAGGTATGCAAAAACGTAGTTGATTCTGTTTGAATTTACGGCAGTTATCGTTCGTCATATAAAAAATTACCCTTGTTAAAACATAAATGTTGCAGGTAAACTACCTTTTTCCTTTAACCGATCTTCATCAACATCAATAGGTCTTGAGAACTCTACAATACAGGGCTGTATGCAAAACATTATTTGATTTTGTTTGAATTTGCGGCTGTTATCGTTTGCCATAGAAACATTTTATGTAATATTATATAAAAATCGATGAATGGCAATGTTTACTTGTACTGGAACTCGACGACAGTAGTTAAGGTACTGTAACAGTTACTTGTGATCAAAGTTGTGCTCTCTCTCTCTCCAGGCGGACAATTAACTAGAAGCTGTAATGACGTTACTGACAGTAACATTACTGTGACATCTTTCCTGTAATTAAACACCCGACCTCGCTACTACCTGCTGCGTCCCAACTAACTGTTACACTCTGTCAACGAAAGAGACATAGGAAACAACAAAATGAAACAGGAGACAGGCAAATGTGGAAAATGTCTGTACCAGTTTAATTTAGAAATTGGCGACAATCTATATTCGTTGTATCGTTCTTGGAGTTCATGAAATAATTGGCTGTTCATAAATTACGTCAAACAGGCTGGTTTAATTTGTTTAATGAAGAAAGTTGTGTTAGTGGTTATAAATCACAGACAGAATTATCACTGTTGCACACCTCTATAGAAAAATTATTCCGATTTTTTCTATAGTTTTATAGTGTTTTTCTTTAGTGATTTTTTTCTATATTATTCAATTTAATTTTTCTATAGTGGTGTGCAACAGTGATAATTCTGTTTGTTAATTTGTTTACTTCAGTGCATAACATCGCGTTTCACGTGAGCGTGAGTGTGTGTGTGCGTGTTTTAACAAGAAGAATTTGTGCTATTCAGTAGTTCGTGAATAATTTTGTTATTACTGGAATAAGTTGAAAATTTTCTTACTTACATTCACAAATTACTCAGAACAACTCTTGCAGCAATGGAATAAAGTCCCGCATCGTACGTGGCAACAGGTGTTATCACTCTTACGAAAAGTTTTTCAAATACAGGTTGTTAAGCAAACAACTTAAGCTGGCTGTGTACAAAAGTCTTATACGACCGGTAGTAACATACGGATGCGAAGCCTGGACATTAACCAGCATAGATGATCAACATCTAAGAATATTTGAACGAAAAGTCTTGTGAAAAACCTTTGGACCTCTACAAACTGAAGATGGCTATTGGAGGATTCTTTAGGGGTCGGGTCTATAGTGCTCAAAAATTTAAAAAATTTATAATTTTGTGATCAAGAGGTACGCTCGCACACACTCGAGTTAACAACCCAGGCCCGAGTCGTAAATAAGAACGATTAGACACACGTCAGACCCGACGCCAGTGGAGAAACAATGAAGAAACGTCCGAGTACACGCAACAATAGAAAACTGGGAACATCGTTGACAGAACAAACTTAGCTACGATTTATAACACCAAAACACACCAAACAAAAAGGCTGAGTCCAGTAGCCTGGTTACGCAGAAGTGTGATGGAACACATGCTGTGGGGGTTAAGTTGTAACACGCGTATGTATGAAAGAAACACTCAACAACAAAGGGTGCAGAGAAATCTTGACGAATATGTAGACAATGGGACGGGTATTCAATGAATACGAGATATGTACTCAGCCCAGCATGAAAACAAGCCCAACGTCAAGTCAGATTTACAACTAGAAAGCGTGGGAGCCGTCTAGGAGTGACGTCCAGCGAAGAGTTGGTAATTGACGGAAAAAAACGAAGGGTGAACGAACAATGGACCAGAACGCTGCAGACTCTTAACAAAAGCTATATCAGAGAGCCTCGACAACATGGAAACAAAAGGTTGATAGACAGGCGGGCAATTGCTCCATTCCCAAGAAACAACGCAACGTTCGTCGCTGGGGTACTTCGGGGGATGCCCGACGACCAACCAGAGTTTGGCATCTTCCAAAGGAACTGGTGGAGAGAGTAGTGACGACTTGGACGACGAATCAGGAAACCGATAACCAAGAAATACAAGGTGGAAGGAAATTATGAACCTATCAACAACGGCCGTAGGCGTGGAGGTGAGAAACTTGCACCCTGGCATATGGTGATTGATAAAAACTGTTTACAAGGACGCGGAGCGGTAGTAATAGAGTAGTAAGACGGCAATAATATAGTAGTAATACGGCAGTAATATAGTAGTAATTGCTCAGTAGTAATATGATTAACAGTCGTAATAGTTACTCGGTACTTACTCCGACTTACTCAACTTCCAAGTCAGTTAGTCAGTCAGTGATATAGTTATAACCAAGTCTCGGTCTTAGTCGAACTTAGACACTTCAACTCAATCTTAGTTCTACAAAACGTGTGTTCGATAGATTATCCGAGTTACCGAACTTAACGCAGTGACAAGCAGTACGAATGTACATCAATATCGTTAAATGCCAGGTGTATACGAGAGACGTACGAGTACGTTCGGCACGCAATATAATGCAGTACGAGTGAATTAACATTTCGATAGTAAAACATTGTGCGACAATCTCAGACATTATAAAACACTATCCAACCATAATGATTCTAAATTTTGGGCATGTGAACTAAGTGGATTAACACTCATGAACACTAGTGCACACATAGCACACATCACGTCCAAGGTAGACAAAGTAATTAGCTACCTGAAACACGCTTACAGCAAGCCCTGAATCAAACCACACCAATGCTGATGATTGCACCTTTAACACATAAAACTGTAAAGACACTTATACACAAGCGGATAAATTCCGACATCACACTACACATAACGCGAGTGGAATTATCACAAGTGAAAAGTGTCAGTGCGAATCGATCAACTGCGATAACCATGTACAAGGAACCCATTAACGGATAGAATCTCCCACCGATGGAATTTGTGGATATAATGTTAAATATTAAAGTCATCCATCTGAGGGCATTAATGAACGCATTTAGCTTAGAATGAAGTATATTTGATTGTTTATTGTTTGTGCATATATATAGATTATTGTGTTGTATTTGATAGCATTGTATGTCTTGTTTTTCAGGGAACAACGAAACGAACATTATTATGATTTATGTTATTATGTGTTTTGTTGAATGTATTTACAGGGCATGATGTCATTTGTAGGTCAAGAATTTGCATAATCAATAATGTGTAATAAATAAGTATTTATTGCGTACCTATATCTTGCGTTCATTATTGTAATTAACCTCGAATAATTAATTTGTCATGTTTCAAATAATTTTATCTTATTGCTTACACAGAGTCTCAATAATTATGCTAATTAACAGTGCATACACTCAAATCACCCATTGAATTGTCAGAATAACATACTTATGTAAATCATATTGGTTTGATAAATATTCAAATTAATTGAATAATTTAATAATTCATATAAATTAGCATAATTGCACTAAATATAAATGGCTCCAAAAGAACGTGGGGCATAACAAATTTAATTAGAGTCAAATTTGTTAAATATAAATGGCACGGCCAATCGTGGGGCTCTACAAATGTCAATTACAACCCCCATTCAGTTAAAGGTCGATTGGCGCCTAGGCTCCAACGCTCGCGTCACTGAAACTTTCAACATGGCTTGCGGGTTCCAGCCAGAGATCGTTTCCCATGGTCTCGCGACGCAACCGCCTGGCTCTGCGCACAAAGAGTCACCATCTATCTGCTGTTTCTTCGGTCGGATCCCGCTTGGTAATCATTCTTGTCGGCCTCCAACAAGTGTAAGCTAGAACAATTTCAATCCAAAACCCTACGTTCTTTGTCGGGTTCATCACCACGGTTGGTCAGAAATGACGTAGTTCGCGGAAGCCTTCGAGTTCCTGCTCTTGCTGACTTTACCCGGCCGCTAGTTGAAACAATTGAGGTAGTAGCTATATCGAAAGATGCAAGATAAAAGATTACACTGGTATGGTCATGTGAGAAGAAAGGAAGAATCATACGTGGGATCAGGAAGCTGGAAATGGACGTACAGAGTGAGAAAACGAGAGACCTTCATCTGAGGTGGATGGACTGTTTGATGGGATGATCTGAAGGAGAAGCAGCTAGCACATCGGTGGAAGATGTGGACGACCGGGCCAAATGGAGACAAGTTGTCGAAAACATCGATCCCACGTAAAGCGAGGAAAGTTGTATAGATAAAGAAAAAGTAGCGGGGTGCTCGAGAAATGACGTGAAGAGAAACACTGAACGAAGTGAGTGATAAGTAGTAAAGGCTTGAAAGAGAAAACTGGCTGTAGTTCCATCCCGTTAGACGCATGGACCCATGGACCCACAGAGAGAGCCTAGCAGATATTGAGAATATCAAGCTTAAGAAGACAATGATTTCGTTTATTATAGGACAATCACTTTCATGAAAGTGAGTTTTTCATGACAGAAATACCACACCCTGTATTCAAATATAGATTTGTGGTGTGAATAAATAAAAAAAGTGTTTTAACAATAAATTTGAACAATACATAGTAGTAGCAATTTATACAAGCAAAACGCAACAAAACTATAAAGCTCGCAGACGACGACAAAGAGGTTTTCTACACTGACCTAAATATTATTTGTTCGTGGGTACAGGTGTAATACAGCACGCGGTATCGATTTCCCATTTACAGTTAAGCCATTCTCAAGACCTATCACCGTACCATTCTGTGTGTATTACACAGCTCCTGTGCTGTAACACCGTACATAATTAAATAGATATTTTTATTTATTTAATTTAACTATGTATTTTTTATCTTTAAATATTTAATTATAAAGTTCCACCGTTTCTACAACTGTTATGAAGAAATGATTTCTGCTTGAACCCGTGGCCTGTGGCTGGGAACCAAACCGATTTCTTACACAGAACGTGTGTGTGTGTGTGTGTGTGTGTGTGTGTACATATATTTTTTAAACATAGTAGGTGGTGTATTGCGAATGACGTCTGCACTGCAGGAAGTTCACTCCTCACAGAGCTAACTGTGAGTTCGTCTTAAGGTCGAGTCATTCTAATGTTTTACCTACTATTGGGCAATACAGCAGTCTGATTTAGACATGCAGAACCCAGCGAGTACAAAAAACACAAATACACACATCTACAGTTAGAAACCTGACGACAGAAATTGAACAGTGGCTTAGAGATGCGTAGTGTACAAACACCTCGGTGCGAGGCTAACAAAAATTTCAGTCGTTTTGCACATGCGCAAAGAAGTCTTCTACAGTGTTTCATAGCGTGAACATCGGCTGCAACAAGACTGGCGAGAACAACGGAAGCATGTGTGTGACAGAAAGGGAAATAATATGGAAGTAAGCGTCGTCTCCCCTTTATTCTCTCTTGATAACTTAGCTATACTTGAAAGTGGGGGTAAATTATATTGCATTGGGTCGGCGCAGGGTCCGCCAGTTCAGAAAAAAAGGCTGGCGAACCTATAATAGTATGTTAGTGGGGATCCTGAGACATGAAGTGACCTCACGATGAGCTGATAATAACATCACATGACGTCATAGGGGGGTTGTCGTCACGTGACGTCATGTGATATGCCTCTCTGTGAAGTCACTATCAGCTGATCGTAACGTCAATTTCTGACTGACGTCACTATCAGGAAGTGACGTCATGATGAACTGATAGTGACGTTACAGCGAGTGACATCACATGACGTCACAAAGGGTGTCACCACGTGACGTCATGTGATATACGTCTCTGTGAAGTCACTGTCACCTGATATATATTTCGTAACGTCACTTCCTGGCTCCCCCCAACGTTCTACTGCAGGTGAATACTAGGCGCTCTCTGCCGAGCCGCTCGCTCGATCCTGCACATCCTTAAAATGCAGACGAGAACTTTATGCCAGTGGTGTGGTGTACCGCGACAAGAGGTCATAATAGACTAATGAGGTCTAAGGGACTTAATGCTTGATGGAACATGATGATGGTAATGATGGTGATGTATACGAGTACTGTTAAGAGTGTTACTTAAGGGATTTGTTGAGCAGTACGGTATACGTTAGTCGTTAGCCATGTTCTCTTCTCGTCGATCATGTCTTCTCTTCTTGGGTTTCATAATCATGATCATTATCTTCGTTAGTCACTTGCCTACGGCCCATCGCGCCCCTTGACCTTGGTAAAGTTCACAGCACTGTGCCGAGTTTTGGAATACTCGGCCATTTTCCTAGTTAATTAGGTGACGGTCATTGCGGGGGTTGTGAATTAATTATTTGAGCGATGTATGAGCCATTATCTGTCTTGTTCGCGATCCGTGCGCGCTCTAGGCGGGAGTGATAGAGATATTTTTCTTGTGACTACGGAGTTCAGTATTCGTCAGGCAGCCGAACTCGAAACAGTTCCAATTTCTCCCGGCGGACATCAGTTTGATTTTGTACTCTGCTATTAACCATCATGACTAGATAATCGACTAAGCGACTCTTCGGTAAGTCTGTTAAAAGTAACTTATTTATTATTTAAGAAAAGAATAGTTATTTAGCTTAAAGTAATGCCGATGCAATGCGATATAAATACGAAAGTCACCACGTGGCGAGTGCAAGTTAAACTCTGTGTATGCATGCCTTGAAAGTTAACACTGGCTGAGCTAAAGCATTTATAAAGTAATTATAGCTGTGTATTTTTCCTAATTATATCATAATAATTTCTTTATAATCATAGGGGGGTATAAGAGAATGTTTTATGCACTAAATGGAGGTATATGAACTGTATATGTTTTATGAACCTGTTTGAGTTTGCAACTCATCTCGATATTGTAATAAGGGTTTATTAAGTTGACGAACTGTCCATAAATACTAGTAATTTTAATTCTAAAATTTTCTACTGAAGGTAACTTCTGTGCTTTCTTAAAAATTGCATATTTTCTTTTAATCTGAGCATGCGGTAGTGTGTGATTTTGCTGGAGTCATGAATATTAGGGGGATCGTGATTGGGTAACATTAAGTAATTGTCAATATATATAATTGTTCAGGGTTCCCGACCTAAGACGATCTCGATCCACTCCAGCGGGTGGCCGAACGTCTGCCACCAATGACATTACACCAGTAATTCTCCGTCTGTGCCGTCGGGAGGAAGAAATGGACAATACACCAGGTTTTGTGCCGGATTTCACAGGTGACATTTAACCATTTATCTATATTTTGGCCTCTACAATGTAGAACACCGTATTCTCTTCCTGGAACTTCTCCAATTAAAGTTGTTGGGACACAAGTCCAGCGAGACAATAAGTGCTTTTAAATTTTGTCAGTATATTTTATTAAGGCTTATGCCCCCTTAGTAAGTGTGAACCCGGACTGCTACCGAATTTTGCTGTGAAATTTTCTTTAAGGGTAAAAGTGTGGGTGACTTAAGTTTACTGATTTGTAGGCGGTGAATTATGCTTACATTGATTAAGGGTATTCATAGCTATATGGGTTTCGTTTTTTTTGTAGATTTAAAGGTTTGGGGTGGTGCTGTAACCTGTGGACGTCACCCGCTGGTGCCGTTAGTACAGGTCTATAGCATGTTTTAGGTTGCTGAAACTGGTGGTGCGCATGGCCTCGCCTGTGGCCAAGCCTACACTGTAGAAACAACTCAAACGTGTTTTATTAGGGGCTGATGTTATAAAGTTTTTTTAATTAAAATGGTCTTTATATATATATTTTATAAAATTATATTAACTCGGTAACATTTCAATATAAGTGAAATTTCATTCAGTTCTTTTACTGCCATAGCCAGTGTACTACTAGTTAAATTGTTAATATGAGCACACTATTGGTTCAATCATAAACCATATTTTATATGTTTTATAAAAATTATTTTAACTCAGTAACAATTCAATATAAGTGAAATTTCATTCAGTTCTTTTACTGCCATAGCCAGTGTACTACTAGTTAAATTGTTAATATGAGCACACTATTGGTTCAATCATAAACCATATTTTATATGTTTTATAAAAATTATATTAACTCAGTAATACTTCAATATGAGTAAAATTTCATTCAGTTCTTTTACTGCCAGAGCCAGTGTACTACTAGTGCAGTTGTTAATATGGGTACACTATTGATTCTTACTTCTAATCATAAATTCTGTTATACATTCGTACGGCCGTGCAGCCATGTTGACCTGGCCATGGCGCAGTCCTATCTGGGGGAACCTTTCTAAAATTTTGAATTCTTGTGATAATTTCATTGGTTGCAAGCAGTCATAACTGGACTGGTTAATGGTTTGGTTTATGAAAGTTTATGGAGGCTGGGTACTTTACCCTTTTACAGTATTTTGGGATGGGGATCTAGGTCACTGATACTGAAGATGCTATTCTTCGGTGGCATGGTTAAATGTTTCTGAGCTGCCTGCCAGGTGAACATGTGTGTAGTATATATATATATGTGTGCATATCGATATGTGTCCGCCATGTGTATTTATGTAACTATTTATTTGTGTGTAATTATGTGTGCATATTGATTGATGTTATAGTTATTTATATTTGGGAGGTATTATTATGCTGATGTCTACATGTAAGGAGGTATTATTATGCTGATGTCTACATGTAATTTAATTTGATGAAAGGATACTTGCATGTTATTTGAAATAGCTAAATAAAATTGTTATTGTTGCTAAGCAATGAGTTTAATTGCAAGTCCCGTCATACTGGACCCAGCGCAGTTTTGGCTTCCCTAGGCTCTGGCCTAGTTTTAAATAACTAGTGGCCCCTCTTTCAAAAAAAAAAATAAATAAAATAAAATTAAAAAAAAAAAAAAAAAAGGTTTTTTTTTAATAAAGTCTAAAAGTTGAAAGAGGGGTTACAGCACACCCTTGCCAATGTGAAACAAGTATATGCCCTTAATCACGCGTAATGACGACTTGCACTGTGGGAAGGTTACAACCCTAGAGGCAGAAAGAAAAGTTGGTAGACCTAATAAAAGGTGGACTGTGGAATAGGAACAGACCGCTAAGCCTATAACCGTTAAGGAGATGATGATGATGATGACTGTGGAATGAGTAGTGTACCTGTTCAATGTAGATATCGGATTGTTTCTAACTGAGAACGCCTACCTTAGCTGCCCGACTGTTGTATTAACCCAACAGTAAGTAGACGGTGTTATAATAAGTCGACTTTTAGTCTCACCCAGCATAGTACTACGGCCTAATTCTTGAGAGCAGAAGATAATGATGATGCAGGAAAGTTAACGAGTCTAAAGTCCTATCTCCTGCATAAAGGACGAAGATGATTACAACGAATGTTAGGATAAACAATAATTATGTTCCGTTAAGTAGGTCGGCGCAGAGTTCTTTAGAATTCTTTAGAAAATGACAAAAACAGGCAAATCGTCCCGCCCCCCCCATTAGTGTAAATTTTGTCCCATCTCACACACCCGTACTTTAATTTCACATTTAAAGTAAGCACGATAAGGAACGCTTGCTCCGAACAGCTGTTGAAAAGCTGTTGATAAGGCATGAATAAGTTTTTTTGTAGGAGGTTCAATGTTCTACAAAACAGAATAAGGGGAAACAGAATAAGTAATTCTGTTTAGAACGTATGTATAATTACTTGCAAAGAATTACAATGATTCTTATTCTGGTAAACCAGTCAATCAGCATTGCAAATATCTCATAAGCAACCAAGTCATAAGATTGACGACTGATTTTTCGTCTCCTTTTTTTAGCACTACAGACCAACGTGAGCTCTGGCTGCGAACATCATTCTTCTCACATGTTTTCTATCCGATGCCATTTCAGAATAACCTGTCACATCAATTCTTCTCATATTTTCAGCACTACATCCAACCATCTTATCCCAGGTAGAGCCTACTTTCTGCTCTTATACACCTGTGACCTCAGGATTTTCTTTGACATACGCTGATCATCCATCCGCTCCAGGTGACCTAGCCATTGTATTCGTTGAGCCTTTATGCATCTTACAATGTTCTCATGATTCACTAGCTCATCCTTCTCCGTATCTCTCCGTATTCGTAGCCTTCTTTAACCGGGCCATAAACACGCCTGATCTTTCTTTCAAACCTTCTTATTCTTACTTGTTCCTTTTTTGTCAATGTCCGTGTCTCACCTCCAACAGTAACAACTGGTCTGGTAAGTGTTTAATATATTTCTATTTTTGTGTTAGGACTAATGAGATTGCTTCTGAATAGTCTGCTATTGCCATAATATGCCGTATTTTCTATTTACATTCTATCATGTATTGTCGTGTTTATGGACCCTTCATTACCTATCACGTTACCCAGGTATCTGAACTTATTAACTGGATCAAATGGATTATCCTCTATGCACAAATTATATGAATATCTTCTCCGTTCTGATGCAGAAATTAGCATGTCTTTAGTTGCGCTGATATTTACATTGAGCCCCATTCCATCGGATTTTTGAATCAGCCCTTTGTATTTATGTATAATTTTATATATAGTAGTCTATATTGTTACGACGGTCTATGGCATAATGATTGTCGTATGGTACAGTGGAAAACTAACTACAAGACGACACCAATTAAGTCACTAATTACCAGCTTTAATTATCACAGTTAAACAGTTCGTAATTAACAAGACAGTCTCTTGCAACAAATGAAATTAAAATTATTCACATGCAATAAAATGTCAACTAATATAAAACACAACTGTCCCGCCCGATTATAAAACACAACACTTCACTAATAACCACTTGAACGCACACAGTATCGCTCGACAAATAACTGAACTGAGCGCCCCTGCGTACTTGTATTTATACCCCGCTGATGTTCCAGAATATTCGCTAACAGACGTCTAGTAGAAAACACTAGAACGTAATTCACTGCGGCCTTTGCACAGCGCGTGCGGCCGCGCGAATTCTGGCACAGTCTAGTAAATGCGCTGAGAATCACGTACGCCACAACATTCAGCCTGTGGAACGTTCGATAAACACGTAGATTGTTCTGCGATGTCGTAACAATATGTTATGTAGTTTTCACGTTTCATTCCTTGAGCCGAGAACGTTTTAAAGGCGTAATTATGGGTTTGATTTTGGTTACGGAGCGCCTTATATACCTGAGATCTCTTGGAGCAGTTGACGAGGCAATTGAGTGTGACTATGGTTGGGAATTTTCGTGTTTGTTTTTCTGCAAAACTGGGAATTTCCAATTTGTCGCTACTTTCATATAAACTTGTTTCTATCCATGATTTTTTACTGCTGCAGTTCTCTCTCTATAATCGTCTGACTTCTTATTGTTTGTTTTTGTTAAAATTGTCGTATTTTTAAAATCGCATGTGTGTCCAGTTTTTTTGGTGCGTTTTTTTTTCAGTGATTAGCAGTGTTTTCAATCTAATTAGCAGAGTATGCGAGCAGAATCGCTCGGCCAGGCGTTTCGACCTCACCTCTGCAGGACATCTTCAGTGTAAGGTCTTCAAAAACTGTTTTTATATAGTATCCAAGTCACTTTTTCACAATAATTTAATTACCTTGTATCCGTCAGTGACTTCGTTCTAGCGTTTTGTATATAGACGCGTTTCGTGACATGTGTCACATCATCAGTAATCCTCGTCAAATGTTCAAATTCACTGTTCGGATCGTAATTTAATTCAATGTTAAAATTTAGTGGCTCGGCAACTACACGCGCGGTCGGACCGGTCCAACGAAGCCGAAGTTACATCGTGTTATGTGTGTGTCGTTATTGTAATTTAGTAAATATGTGCAAATGTGTTTTTATGTGTTTTATGTGAATTTTAACATTTGACGAGGATTACTGATGATGTGACACATGTCACGAAACGCGTCTATATAAAAAACGCTAGAACGAAGTCACTGACGGATACAAGGTAATTAAATTATTCAAAAACTGACTTTATATACCTACGCCGTCAGGAACGTCTTTAGCGTACGCTGAAGATCCGTTCTAGGTGACCTTGTTATTGTATTCGTTGAACCTTACAATGTCTTCAACAACTCGTCTGTCTCGTGCTTATTTCTTATTCTCCATTCATCGTCGTCCATAACAGGGGCCACGAACACGTTGTATAATCTTCCTTTCAAAACCTTCTCAGTGTTTCTTGTTCCTTTTTTGCTAATATCCACGTCTCAACTCTATAAGCAACAAACGGTCTGATAACTTACTTGACTAAAAGTCCTTAAATTCCTAGGTGGAACATAGGACCTCGACGAAATTTGTCCAGCGTGTTCTGTCCATTGCCAGGGCCTTCACCTTTCTCCATGTCTTGTTGATACCAGCCAGCTTTCTTTCCATAGTCCTCTTTCAGGTGCTCCTCGGTCTTCCACGTCTGCGGCTACCTTGCGGATTCCAATTCAGTAGGCCTACCTGTCTAGCGATATTTTCTAGTGATCTTCTCAGGGTGTGGCCGACCCACCTCCATTTTCTTCTCTTTATCTGTAGTTGGATGGTACTCTGACTTTTAGCCTCCCATAGATCTGTGTTCGAGATGGCCTTGGGTCACCAAATTCTCATTGTTGTACCTCAGGCAACGGTTTATGAAAGTATGTAACCTTGTGGTAATGTCATTTGTCACTTTCCAGGTCTCACATCCATACAGCAACACCGATTTGACATTGGAGTGAAATATTCTGAGTTTTGTCTTCCTGCGTATATGGGGTGGTCTAATAACTGCCTTATATATTTTTATTCTTTTGTGTCGTAACATATCGTCACTGGAGATGGAGCCTGGTCTCCGTACAAAGAAACGGCTCAGTTTGGATAAGTTTTGAAATGATAGCGATGTTCTATTAATTGGTTTAAGACACAGCGACGAATTTTTACGAGGAATGATGAATGGAGGAGGTGCTGAAAATACGCAAAGAATCCGTGGAAAGCAGTGGATGTTACGTGGGTAAGTAAAAAACGTCTATAGATTTTATTCGGGTTATAATAAGTCATTTTTACCATTTAATATTTTCTTTTATTTCAAAGCGAACCTTAATTAAGAAAAAAAAACATACCTCGCATTGATAAAAAGTGGTCTTATTAATTTAATTGGATATTTCACAATTATTTTGCGTTAAAGAAATATTTACCTTAAGTGGATAAGAAAATAAACCAACTGCAGTTTATGAAAAATATATAAAATTTCTCTTCTGCATAATGACTGTCGGACTGTAGTACGTAGTGTTATGAAGAGGCATTAATTACGGGAGAAAACCAACTACACAGTTATATTGAAAGAGACGTGATTTTATTAAAGCAAGCACAAGATTAATGCACAGAACTTTCGTACAGTCAGCGCTCCATTAATAATCTGTGCTGTTGCTTCTTTTTAATACCGACGCCTCTTATCTGTTGAACGGTAAATACAAAAACTTTATAAAAGCAATATATACAAAATATAAACTATAGATTACTATAGTCTTGGATAATGTGTTACTACTGTCAGGGGTTTATACAGTATAGTAAATATCTACCTATAATTAATTAGGAGGAGGAGGAGGAGGAGGAGGAGGAGGAGGAGGAGGAGGAGGAGGAGGAGGAGGAGGAGGAGGAGGAGGAGGAGGAGGAGGAGGAGGCTTCAAATTTCTGTGTCTAATAACACAAATGAAAAAATAACAAACAAATTATAGCAAGTTCAGTAAAATTTAAACCTAAATTATATCTCTGTTTATTTTACAAAAAAAAAGAACAATTATTTTCAACTGTGTCATTTAAATTACACTTAAAATTACGGTGTTACAGACATTCTGACGGAATCTCAAATTGCGGAACTTCAGATCACTAAAAAATATAATAAAACATATTAATAACAACTACAACGACTGGAATTGGAATTTAACGAAATCCCAAAAGTATATCCAACCGGTCGAATCGGGGGAGGGGTATCAAATCGGGGGGGTATCAAATCGGTCTAAACGAGACTTCTCAGGCGCGTGATAGGATATACTCTTCAAGATCGTTGAGGTATGAAGAAGAAATGCAGGTATACGGTAGTAACATAATGTTACGAGGGGGTATTGCATACGATTGTTCAAATGTCGGCTAAAATGGTTAAAATATTTTAACCTAATGGATGACTTCCGTGTCCCCCAACAGCTGGTCAATTATAAGCCGAATGAACGGAGAGGTAGGACATCCATAGAAACTCTAATCTATCTGCTTGGGACCGAAACAAAGCATTTTTTTGGTTTAATCCTTTCTGAAGAAGAATATGATGATGATGACGAACAACAACGACAATAAATGTTAAATACTGTTAATTTTTGCAACACCAATATATCTTAGGAAAAGCAGCGTAGCCGTACGCCACGGAAGGATTTTAATGTGGCCAGTACTATACCTCTCACTAGTTGTATTATTTTCTTAGGTGGCGGTCTAGGTAGATACTACGCTGGAAAACAGTAATGCCCGGGAATCGATGCCATGGCCTCAATGTTATCAGCGACCTGCCATACCACTGCCCATCTAATCAGCCGACTCCAGAAATACTGCTGATCAAATTGACTTTTTTTCTTTTACGAAGATTGTACTAAAGAACGCAAACCGATTTAACAAATACTTTTTTCACAGTACAGATAATCGTTTCGTAGGAAAAAGGAAACGGATTTTTCCGGTAACAGTAATTATTTTAGAAATTAGTTTCGAAAGAGAAAATTAATCTCGTGGGATTTTCTCGTAGGATCAGTACATATCCGCGGGCGGGGAGGGAGAGGCAAAGATGTCTCGCATCCATCAACGTAGTAAAAGCTGTTAAGACTGATGGTTGTCGGGTTGGGAGGGTTGAAAGACTGGCGAAGAGAGACGCTGAAAGACGATTTCATTACTAGAATTAAATTCAAATTGAAATGGATCTAACAAGTGGACTCAAACGGAGATTCTCCTTCTCTGCCTGTCTCTCTCTCTCTCTCTCTCTCTCTAGTTCCAATAAAAACTTGTTTGATCATTGCATCTGTGGTTTTGACTGCGACGCAACACTAATGGCGTAACTACGGGGGGGATCATGGAACCAATCCCTCCCGAGACCTATTTGAGCAAAATTTCATAATCACTTAACGTGAGCTCATCTATCAGCCAGTTGTGTGTGCTAAAATAAGGCTTATAAGTAATTATACAAATTAAAGGAATTACAATATTTGTCTGTCCTGGAACGAGTCAGAAATTGTGAATACCTGGGCTACAGTATGTCTTATAATGCAAGCAACGACGTTGTGAATAATTTGCATAAGTTCAACTTTATGTGCGAGACCATTAGGAGAACCCTTAAGTCAGCAAGTAAAGGAACACTTCTAAAATTCTATAAGGTGATGGTCCTTCCCACACTTCTTTATGGCTCTGAGAATTGGACTTTAACTAAAGGCCAGGCCAGTCGCATCCAAGCAGCTGAAATGAGATTTCTCAGGCACGTGACAGGGTATACTCTCCATGATCGTAGAAGAAACACAGATATACGGCATGAACTGAATATTATGAGGAAACTCGACAGGATCGCCCAGTATCTGGTGAATTGTTGGGAATATCTTTGCCGAATGGATGACTGCCGCATCCCCAAACAAGTATGGAACTATAAGCCGAGGGGACGGAGCGGTGTGGGATGTCCGAGGAAGCGGTGGAGTGACCAGCGCTAATCTTTGCCTGTTTGAGACCGGAACAAACCATCCTTGGTTTAATCCTTGAAGATGATGATGATGATGACAATACTTGTAAGTTAACAGAGTTTTCTTAATAATAACAATGTCTTAATATCTGGTAAACAACGTACATATTTGTAGCCTTAAAAACGATTATCCACGCGTCAGAAAACGAAGGCAGAACCCAATAATCTAATAATTTCGATGTCCTCATGTTTCAATAGCTCATCTATCTCCTGGTTATTTCTTACTCTCCATTCATCGTGTGCCTTAAGCGGTCAATCTTTCTTAGAAATATTCTCAGTGTTTCTTGTTCCTTTGTTATCATTTTTTTCGTGTTTCCATTTTTTCTGATGATTGCTATTGCGATAAGGCTTGTTAAGGAACATAAGCTTCCTGATTTTCTTCTTACATTTTGCTTCTCTCTTCTTCTTCTTCACCACTACAGCCCAACATGAACCCTGGCTTCCAAACACCAATCTTCTCCAAAGTCTCCTGACCATTGCCATCTGAGGGTAACACCTCACATCCATTCTTCTGAGATCTTCTGGAACTTCATCCAACCATCTTATCCCAGGTCGGCCCCACTTTCTGCTTATATAGATTTGCACCCTCAAGATATTCTTTGGCATACGCTGATCATCCGTGACCTAGCCATTGTATTCGTTGAACCATTATGAATCTTAGAATGTCCTCATGCTTCAGTAGCGCATCTATTTCCTGGTTACTTCTTATTCTCTATTCATCATCTTCTTTAACCGGGCCATAAACACGTCTTATGATCTTATGATAAACCCTTCTTGGTATTACTTGTTTCTTTGTTATCAGTGTCCATGTCTCATCACTATAAATAACAACCGGTATTATGAATTTTTATTTTTGTGTTACGACTAATCAGTTTGCTTCTCAATAGTCTGCTGTTAGCATAATATGCCCTATTTCCTATTTGTATCCTGTCATGTATTGTCGTGTTTATGGACCCTTCATTATCTATCATGTTACCCAGGTATCTGAACTTATTAACTGCATCACATCAAATGAATTATCCTCAACGCATAACTTGTATAGATTTCTGCTCCTTTCTAATCCAGAAATTAGCATGTATTCAATTTTACTGACATTTACATGGAGTTCCATTCCAGCGGATTTTTTATTTAACTCCTTGTATACCTACTGTGTGTCCAAGCAGCCATGCGCCCTGAAGGATTAGGCGCATGGCTGCTTGGCTTGCTTGGCCCAGAAGGCGATCAGGGCGCATGGCTGCTTGGACACACAATAAATGAACTAGCCATTGTCTTGATCTGGCTATTACCACAACATTATGTGGGTAATATTATCACAATATTAATTTATTTAATATCGTTTCTGGTCGTCGACAGTTGCTTAGAAAATTTGCCATTCTGCAATGAAAATGACTATTCCATCCATCTACGATCATTAACTGTTCACGGTGTTCAAATAGGCTATTTACATTGAGTAATAACTTAAAATTTACACCCCCCTCCAAAAAAACAAAATACTGTAGTTGGTTACCTTGTAAAAGAGAAGCGTTAGGTCTATATGTCGTGTATTCACATCGTACGTACCTAGAACAAAACAAAACAAGATTAGGTTAAAAGCATTTATACAATAATATTCATTCCTTAGTCTATGATAAACTACCGGTTCCGTAACTATGAGGGTCGGTTGTAAAGAGTTCGCGGAGCGACAACTATAGCTTAATGCTAAAACTAAAATTAACATTCTCTGACACTTAACAATTCCTCTTGTTCTAAGATCTCTTTATCTACGATATCACCATCGTGAAATTTTTCAAGTGCTATGTGTGACACTCGACACGTAAGGTTTCGCAAACATGGATTCAGGCGGCTGCCGACCCATTTAGTACGTACGGCAGTCGTTATGAAGTTTTAATTTATATAATAGTACTAAAAGAAAATAATCAGAAATGTCGATTTTATATTCTGGAACATCTTTTAAGTAGGTAACACGTTTTTTTAGGTTAGAAGTACAATAACTTTGTTAAATGATTAATAAATGCATAAAAGTTAAAAACAAAACTTGTAAAGAATTTAATTCTGAGAAAAATGGTGTAAATAAAGTCAATAAAAATCAACAAAAAATTCCAATTTTGATTAAAGACAATACAATACGTTTTCAGGCAAAGATTTTTCTGTTTTACGTCGGATATCATGAAAGTTATGGGAGATACAGTTCTGCGACCTGTTTTTTCGATTTGTCAGGTCAAAAACCATAAGAAACAACAGAATTCGCCCCTTCCCAGAATTTCAGAAAGTCTTCATTTACCCGGGGGAACCGAAACCCGGGCGAAATCTTTCGTTAGCCGTAACTGGCTTACAAAGCGTTTCCGGACATATGTTTATATGAACTTTTTTTCTTCTTTTACACTATAGAACCATTTATCAAATTATTTCCCTCTCCTCCCGGGACACCCTGTATATAGCCCGAAGATGTTCCAGAATAATTTGCCATTCTTTTGGCGGCGTGCCAGCACAATTGTTGTAGTAGGCGTGCTACTTGACTCCACGGCCTTGACCGAGGCACTGCACGTGCTCGGCTAGCCGAGAAACGTGTAGAACGACACTCTCGGCCGTCAGAGAGAGTTACGTAATTGTTTTTATTACGTAATTATTATTATTAATTATTAAAAGAGATCGATAAATCTCTTTTCCTTTTGTGTACGCGAAGAAACTTGATAAACACTGGTCTTGACGGAAAGGTGATTAATTGAGTCCGGAAGAATACAAATGATGTTCCATATAATCACCTTTAGTCTTCTTCTTCTTCTTCTTCTTCTCCGGCTCTACAGCCCTTGGTGGGCCTTGGCCTTCTCAACAATCCGCCTCCAGTCATCTCTATCCGCCACTCTCTGTCTCTCCATCCTCGAACTCCCAACTTCATCAGATCCTTCAACACCTCATCCAACCATCTCATCCTTAGCCGTCCCCTTCGTCTTTCGTGATAGAGTCTTCCCTGCATCATTCTCTTATTCATTCTATCCTCTTCCATTCTCTCCATATGCCGCAACCATCTTATCCTCTGTGACTTGATGAATTTTACAAGGTCCCTCTCATGTATCAGTTGTTGCAATTCTGCATTACTTCGTATTCTCCAATTCTCGCCTTCCCTCACTGGGCCATATATTTTCCGTAGGATGTTGCGTTCAAAAATTCTTAAACTTTTTTCATCCTCCACTCTCATCGTCCACACCTCTGAGCCATAGGCAACAGTAGGTCTTATGAGTGAATGATCTATTTTTAGCTTGGTTTCTCTACTTATATATTTATTTCTAAAGATATTTATATTTGCAAAATACGCTCTATTTGCATACCTTATCCTCTCTTTAATGCATTTTTTTATGCCATTATCATTCGATATTGTAGTGCCCACATATTCAAAGCCTGACACGCCTCCAAAGCGCTTCCCATTTATTTCCAGGTCACGAGGTATTCTTCTATCCGCAGACTTCGACATTATCATATACTTTGTCTTGCTCTCATTCACATTTAGCCCAATTTTTGTTGCTTCTACTTCCACCACTTCGTATACCTCCCTAACTTTGTTTGCATTTCTTGCAACAATTGCAATATCATCCGCATAGCCGCATATTTGGCTAGATTTTGTAAATATTACCTTACAGTCTAATAAATGAGAATTGAAAATAAAATACAGTAATAGTTCCAGGTAATGGCGTATGCTGATGACACTGCCATTTAAACGTCCTTCCAGTCAGTAACATAAGATTGCTACAAGGCTCTCAAAGGTTGGGGCTTGAAATAAATTGCTCCAAAACAATGTACATGAGGACAAGTAGACATAACTATCCTGTAGAACAATTACGTGTAAGTAAATTTAAATACTTTGGGCCGATAATAACTGTACAAAATAATACAGATAAAGACGACATAAATGCTAGGATGTTGCCAGGTAATGAAAGTTATTATGCTCAGCAAACTGAAATCGTCTCAAGAAAACTGAAAGAAATAATTATTCACAAAACTATCCTGAAGTCGATTATTATGTACGGCTAGGAGACATGGGCAATATCTAGTTAACAAGAAAAAAGAATTAATGGTGGCAAAGTAAAAATTTCCGAAGAATCTGTGGAAAACTTAAAGAAGGGCACAACTGGAGGATCAGGACCAACCAAGAATTAAGAAATCTGTATAATGACTCAGACTTGGTGTGAAGTATTAAATGAAAGAGGATTAAGTGGCTTGGAATGGTAAAAGGATGGAGGACGGAAGAGTCCCGAAAAGATTCCTTCTGAGCAACGTGGTGAGTGACTACTGAGAGTAAGGCCACGAGTCTGAGCGACCTCAGACAACTGGGAGACAACGGACACAAGACAGTGAAGAGTGGGAAGACGTTGTTGCGAAGACCGAGGGTCGTATGCGCCATTGAATGAATGAATGATGAACAGGCATCAACCAATCAGCGTACGGCGCTCTTTCTCACTGAACATGCGAAAAGAATTTTGACTCGACCGTTATTTGTCTGTCTATCTATTTGCGATGTCTCACGATACCTTTTGAAGGTATCAACCGATTTTCGTAAAAAGTAGGTTACGTGTGCATACTGCAGAACCATATTGGTTTTTAGATTCATCCCTCCAAAAATAGGGGAATGGTAGGCAAAAATGCAGGGGTCGAAATGGTAAACAAAATGGCAAAAGCCCTTGTAGAATATCAAAATAAAGGTAATCGTTATTTATTTAATCTTAATTAACTTTTTTTTATGAATATGGTGTTCAGTTTTGAAAACTTCGAAACTTTGGACGTCAAGGCCCAAAAATTGGGTGACAATTTTGATAAAATCGCAAATATTTATGTGGACGTATCAAATTAAAGAGACTTTGAACTAACATCTTAAATATAGTGTTATGTTTTGGAAACTTCTAAATTGTGGGATCCGGGTCCCAAAAAAAAGATGGTCACAAATTTGACAAAATTATGAAATTCCAGCAGGGTATCTGACTAAAAGGAATTGTAACCCAAACCAGAATGTTTTGAATTTTTAGTGTTTATTGTACGGCCGTGTGCTAACAGTTGTATCAAATTGTTATAGTAGTAAAACAATAGTCGAAAAAACGGAATCTTTATGATTTTCCTATTACTGAAACCTTACTAATATCGAAATTTAGGTCATAATAAATGTACTTCGTTCCAAACAGTGTGAGAGTTCTGCAGGTTAGGCATCATACTAGTTTACTTTCCTTTCGTTTTCTATGTTTCTGTTTGGTAAAAAATGGGCCTTTTAAAAGTTTTCTAAATTATCAATTACTTGAAATAAGAACCGTTCTTATGCTTCAGAAGTACAAAAGAACCGGACCGTATGGAGGACTGATGTGTGAGGACATCCCAGAGATAGACAGACACAATTTATTGATTGACGTTGGTAAAGAAAATATCAGCTATTGTGTAATGACCTCCCAAGTCGGCAAACCCACGGCCCCAACAATCGCGTGTGTCTGAGAACAAAATAGGTGGCAGTGGCAAATGACGTGACTTTTGATAATGTAAACTAAATGAGCTTAGTCATGGCCGGCTCTAGTAGGAGGCCGGAATGTTAAAGGTGGCAACACTGGAACCAGCTGATATTTTGAGGCCGACTAGACGATCTTTTAATTTATGTATTTCAATAATCAAATCGCGTCATTTTTTAATTGCCGGTTAACAGCAGTTTTATAATTCTTAATTTTTTTGCACATTAAAAGAATAATATTATTTAAGAAATATATTCATTCATATAATACGAATTTAATAATTCATTAGGCCTAACACTAATTCACTAATTTCTTCAACTTAAACGTATAGTACTAAGTGCGCACAGACCTATAATTTAGATTTAGCTATAAATAGGCCTACTCATGGTTTTAGTAATGCTATGAAATTAAATCACAATATAACATGTTCACTTTAGCTATTTTATTACACTATGCTTATAGGCCTCAGACGCAACATTGCCACGTTTAATATTCCGGCCTTCTACTAGAGCCGGCCATGTCTCAACCATCGCGTGTATCGGAGAACAAAATAGGTGGCAGTGGCCAACGACATGACGTTTCGCAATATAAACTGAATCAGCTTAATGTGTGTGTGTGTGTTATGTATAGTGGTAATTCACCATGTAGTGTAAAACGACGGCCATGAAATATTTTGCCGCTCTGCGAGAATCGTTTAGTTGGGAAGACGATGCCAGTAATCTGGAACGTGATTAACTGCAGAGGCGAGAAGAAGACGGATTAACGCGAGAGTAAGACAGATGGAAACGAGGATGGGGGGCGAGAAATATGGGGGCAAGACGAACCGACAATTGAAAGCTGGAGCCGGCTAAATTTTATTAGCGGAATTTAATTCAAACTCAAGCGGGTTATGAAGTTGACGCCGTCAGCAGAATTTAAAAGAGTGTGCAATTTTCAATTGGCGAATAATGACATTTCGTTTTTAAATATACTCCATTATAAACGAATTATGTTGAAAACGGAGGATGGTTGACAAATCTCATTATGCTATTATTGAATGTACATAAAGATTAAAGTTATTATTGAATTATACTTTTTCTTTTTCTTCTTTTTTTCACTGCGTGGCTCGGGTCTCAGACCGCTCTTTTGTCCATCTTTTCCATGATCTGCCCACGGCCTTTTTTATCAACTGGTCTGTAGTTAAAAATTTGTTTACAAATACATGTGCACACCACTTCCTTTTTCATAAGAGTTACAATTATGTGTCTTAACCTAAATCCTATATAGTACTTTAATACAGTTCCTTTTACCCTCGTTTCTGAGACGTGTTCTCACAAGCTAAATCCCTTCACGGCTCTTCAGAATTTCACTTAGTAGACCTCTATTGTTGTAATGTCTTTATCCAGTGGGGTCCGTTTTTCGTGTTGTTTGAGACTTGTCCAGAAGAACAAGTCTCGGGCTGATCTGGGGCAAGCCCCCTTCAGCCGAATGGAAGGATGTGAGGAGACGCACACTAGTGCAGCGAAGCGAAGTAAGATGGAGGCACGTGAAGGTAGAGTAGTGCATGTGTGTGTATTTGTGTGTAGAAGTAGTTTGTAGCCATATAGGTAAAGGAAGTGGCTGATGGAAGTATCACAAAGAATTTGTACACGAGGGCGGCCATGACAGGAACGAGTAACGCAGGTCGCCAAAGCTGGAAGGAGACGACAGAGACTCGTCAAGGTAGGCGGGGGACACAAAGAAGACGGCTAAAGACTTGGTAAGAAGTTAGGGAAAATTTAAGTTGTTATGCGATCAGGGAGGATGGCAGGTTGAGTATGTTTGAAGATGCGAATTAAGTGTTTCTATTTCTATGATGCTGACAGCGAGGAGTTCTGGGAGGAGGTACATCAACTATGGTAAGGAGGTGGTTTATGAGGAAGGAAGGTCCGCGGGTATTGCGGGTAGTTCTGTTGATGAAAGTGGAGTCCGTTCTTCATTTGCATATATTAAAGTTGGAAAGGCCGTAACCTCACAAAACTTACAGATATATCTTTCCCTGTATTTAATTTTTTTTTTTCGTATCGGCCATCGTATCACATGCCAATTTCAATTCTTTACTCTTTGTTCTTTCCTATATTTCCAATGTTCCTTCATCTTCTCACTGTGTCTCTTCTTCCTGTCTTCAGTCCACTTTGAACCTGTGAACCTGTGTTTCTCTCTCTCCTACCCTGGACTTCCTCCATTTTTAACACTTTTGTCCGAAAACTTCTCCTTCAATTGCTTCTTCTGCATGTATATTATTTATTATGCTTAGTTATTATTATTATGCATGTGCTTAAATTTTTTTTTTTTTTTTATCGGTCTCGGTCAGTTGCGACGAAACGACGTTTTTACCTGTTCTTACCCGGTCAATTGCACCCCGATTGGTCCGTAAAATAAGTTCCGGGCTACTGGGCCGTTGTCTACTAAAGTTGTTATACTCAAAGGTGTTATTGTGAGACGTTTCTAACTCACCTCTGGAGACCATCTTCAGTGATGAAACGATTCTACATAACTGACACGGTGTTCGGGGTAACCAGAGTAGCCTACTGTGGCAAAGAATAACGTCACCACAGTACTGTGGTTACTGACGAACACTGTGTGCCGTTGTGTAGAACCGTTTTATCACTGAAGATGGCGTCCAGAGGTGAGGCCGAAACGTCTGAGAATATCACACAACTTTAGTAGACCCCCCCCCCAGTAGCCCGGAATTTATTTCGACAATTCCATAGGTACGGTGTTTCTTTTTGTACCCCACAGCAAGTAACATTTTCACTGCTCCTCGTACAGTATAATAATATTTCATGAAATAGTAACCAGTGGCGAAGTTACATGGAGGCAATTGAGGCAATGCCTACCCTAAAAAATTCTGTAGAATAGAAATTATAAATACGTATGAACTACGTAACGTAAAGATTATACATTGTTACCGCGACTGTCGAATTTATTTAGCCGAAAGGTGCTTTACTTAGCGACCGCTAGATGGTGACAGGTGAGATTCGGCATAGCTCCCCCGAATGAGGCAACGTGAACTTGCCTCAGCGTTTTTTGTGTACATCGTATGTAAGCAATGTGCTGGCGCGATAGGGAAGTGCGGGGGTGGGGATTGTACCACGCTGTACACATAGAGCGTTGAGGCATGTCTCACTTCTGTGATGCAAAAAGTTAAGTTAAAGCGCGCTGTGTTGTTTATAAGTGTGTTTATTTTATGCGGTTATTAAAAGTGTTCCTGTTATACCGCTGAACTAACAGATGATCAAGATTGTTATTTGAATTATTTGTAACATTAAACATATATATATAGAAACTATTCAAGTTTAAAAATTTGAAGTTGAATCAATTATATTATTGTGTATGACTTATACAAGGATTGTTCAATAAAAACACGTTTAGGGCTGTAAAGCATTTTTTATTCAACGATTTTAAAAGAAGTCTCCATTAACATTAAGACATGAGTCCCACTGTTGCACTAATCTGTAGATTCCCTCCTAGTAAAATTCTTACGGCTGTTTGCGGAACCATTCGCTAACAGCAAACTCTACCTCAGCGTCCGATTTGAACTACCTTCCTTTTAGTGATTCCTTAAAATAAATTTAAGGTAAGATTTTTGCCTACCCATTCATTAACTACTAGCTTCGCCACTGATAGTAACATCAATGAGTGGGGGGGGGACCGTGACGCAACGTGTACAAGAATACGAAGTGATTTACTGTTCCCAGATGTAAAAAAAAGAAAGAGGCATCAACAAGTTTGCTAAAAATAACTTTACTCAGGAAAAGTGCGGAAAAAAGGAAAACATTTTCTTCTTCTCGACCAGGAAGGGAAACAAGATATTTGTCAGGTGTATAAAGTTCGTTAAGTGCAAAGCAACAAGTTAAACAGCGGCTTTAAAAGCTCGAGGCGGGGTTTTGCTACAACAAGCTGATGTCAGAAAATGTTTTCCTGTTTTTTCTCTTTTATTTTTATTTTATTTATTTTTTGTTATCAAGCCGATGTTGTACACGACCCTAAAAGAACGTCTTAAACACGGCATGGAATAACTTTTTACTTATTTCAAGCTTATCTTGTTTTTGGAGTCATAGGCTTCTTTGAATTCTACAAAGAGTATAAAATAGTTTTGCTCCTGATTACCGTATGTCGTATTATTGTTTTAATATACATAGTTGTTGTGAATGAAAAACTTTCTTTCAAATCCAACGAGCTATATGCGTGCTGGAACAAAATAAAATACGAGGGACATTCAATAATTAAAGAGACAAATTGGTCTAGAGAAAAAACGGTTGGCAGGAAAAATTAGGTACTTTTAGGACTTCATGTTGGCATCCCTGGGATGATCTCTGAGCAGCTGTTTCATGAAAATTGTTTTGCTTATAACCTCAAAATCTCATTTAACAATGGCAAGTCCGCTAGAATTTTCCACATTAGTTGAACAACGTTCAGTGATTAGATTTTTACTTTCTGAAGGTGAAAAACCCTCTAATATCTATTCTAGAATGACTATAAACAGTATGGTGAAAGTTGCATGAATCGCGGAAATTTTTATAAGTGGGTGGATCAGTTAAAAAACGGTCGAACTTCAGTGACAGACGAACAGCGATCTGGACGTCCAAAGGAACTTTCAACTCCTGCGCTTGAATCTCGAATAGACAATATGATTCGTGAAGACCGTCGTGTTACAGTTGAACAAATGGCTGAAAATTTGCAAGTAAGTGTTGGTACAGTTTATAGCATTATCAGTGACAAGCTTAGGTACCGCAAAACAAGTGCAAGATGGGTTCCAAAAGAGTTAACGCAACAACACAAGGACAACAGACTCAGAGTGTGCACAGAGTTGAAGCAACGCTATTGGCTGGGAGACACTACCACACCCCCCGTATAGCCCAGACTTGGCACCATCAGATTTCCACCTGTTTGGCCCACTCAAGGAATCGCTACGTGGTAAGAAATTCAACAACAACGAAGAAGTAAAAAATTTGTGGGAGACTGGTTCAAACGTCAAGATAAAGAATTCTTTCCTGCAGGCATAAAAAAGCTGATTCATCGTTGGGACAAGTGTATTAGTGTTTGGGGGGGGGGGATTATGTTGAAAAATAGGAAAATTGTCATTTTGTAAAAATACACCATTTTTTCTCTAGATCAGTTTGTCTCTTTAATTGTTGAATGTCCCTCGTATATTGTTACGATGGTATAACTGATCGTCGTATGGTACAGTGGAAAACAAAATACAACACTCCGATTACGTCACTAATCACCAGCTTTAATTATCACAATTAAACAGTTTGTAATTAACAAGACAGTCTCTTACAAAAAAATCAAATAAAAATTGTTCACACACAATAAAAATGTTAACTGATATAAAACACAATTCTATTACAATTGTCCCGCACAATTATAAAACACGTAATACTTCGCCACAATACTTCAAACCGCACTGTGTAAATCGCCCGACAATAACTGAACTAAAATACTACGAACCGCATTCCAATAAATCGCAACTCAAACTGAAATGAACGTCGCTGAGTACTTCTTGCGGCCTTGACACAGTGCGCGGGGCTGGCGACGTCCGGAAAAGTCTCGCGAGCGGGTGTTGAAATCACGTACGCACACAACATTACAGCCGGATTCCTCTGGAACATTCGATAAACACGTAGATTGTTCTGTAATGTCACAACAATATGATAGATAAGTGCGGGCACAGTGTGTTGTGGAATCGTTAGTCACTCGCGAGATTCGTAGCGATGCGCATCGTGATATGACGCGGGTTGGGAGTCGCTTAAATAACGGGATGTGTGTGACTTTTATTAATTTGACGTACTCCATGTGAGTGAACATATTTTATCGCCCGATGATGGACTACAAGCATTGAATAACTTTTTACTTATTTCACGCTTATCTTGGTTTTGGACTCGTAGGCTTTTTTTTAATTGTACAAAGACTATAAAATAGTACTTACTTACTAGCCAACGCCCACCCTTGGCTGTTGGGCCATTAGGCGGCGCGCTGACCAGTAGAGACGTGAGAGCCTTGCCGTACCATCTTCGTCCTGGACTTGCGTGTCTGATATCAAGGCTGGACATGCAATTAGGTGATCCGCATTCATGAAAGCGTATCCACAGAGAACACATTCAGGAGACGACAACACGCCAATGCGGTGCAGGTGGGAGGCCAGGTAGTCATGACCGGTTGTAGTTCTAAAAAGAGCAACACTAGTTGCTCGGGGTAGAGTTCTGTTGATGGGGCCGTCCGTAACCAATGTTGCCCATCTTTTTCCCACACAGGCTCTTAATTGTTTTTCTTTTAGCCATAGGCTTATTGAGCAGTTTATTCTTGCTCTAGCAGATGCATATGAGCTGGGGGTCTCCGGCTGAGGTAGTGCTGCGCCCATTTTGGCGAGGATGTCGGCTTTTCATTTCCCATGATGTTGACGTGGCTGGGTACCCATTGCAGTTCAATCTGCCAGCCTAATTGTACAAGGTTCTGCAGTTCTCGCCTACACTCAATTGTCAGGGAGCAGTTTGTGTCACCATTTGAGGTCACGTTTTGAATTGCTGCAGTTGAGTCTATGAGGAAGACGGCTTTGTTAGGTGGTGGGATCTTGGCAAGCTCAATAGATGCTGCCTTTATGGCTGCTACCTCTCCGTCATAGTTGCTTAGACGGCCTCCTACAGCGAGGTGGCCTTCAAATAGAGAGCTGTAGAAACCAGCCCCTGTTGCCCCTGTAGATGGTATAGAGGATCCGTCTGTGTAGATTCGTATCCACTGCTCAGCGGGAAAACGTTTTTGTACAGTGTGTAAGGCTGCTTGACGAAGCTCGGCTTCATTCGACTCTGTTTTCGTCTTATTATGGTCGACGAGTTTCAGGTTAGCATTTGGGAGTTGGCTAAAGAATTCACGGTGATGTATAAATGGTGCTGCCTCATTTGCTTCAAAGTCATATTTGCGTTGGAGTTCTTCATATATCGCAATCGGGCATTTCTGAGTTTTCAGCCTTTCTGTCGCTGTTTTATAGTTATTCCACCGTTGTTGGTAGGCTCTTTTACATCTCTCCCAGGATATGAGGCACAGCTTTTCCCGTCTTACTTGGATAGGTTCGACTTGCAGTTGTGACTCCATGGCAAGTATAGGAGTTGAAAACTATAAAATAGTTCTCTCCTGATTACCGTATGTCGTATTATTTTTTTAAATTTACTATCTGACCAACACAGGGTCGGCGTTTTGTAACCCAATCTTTTTTTATATTTATTTATTTATAAGGACAATGGGTATCACTATCGGAGAAGACTGCTTAATATCCAGTTTGCTGATGACCAAGCAGTAATAGCACAAGATTCTTATGACCTGGAATTTATGCTCACCCGACTATACAAGGCATATGAAATGTGGGGATTGAGTGTTAATGTTGTAATGAAACAAAATGTTACAAAATAATAGTGGAATCCGATCCAGAGAGGAACCAAGAAATAATAATTGAAAGCAAATTAAAGGAAACTATTTGGTTTGACTTATATAATATTATCCAGAAACCCAGAAATAACCCAGTAGAATAGGGCAGTAAACAGAAAAAAGTGAAATAAATAAACCTAGTAGGCCTAATCAACTTACCCTGAATAATAACAACCAAACCCAATAAAGAGTACCTAATCATAAATTAAAATTGTATTAACAAAATTGTATCGACATATTTTAAGGATAGAAAAAGGGACACAAACCTTACAGTTATATGAGTGACAGAATATAAATAGTGACACAGACTACTGTTAAACAGTGTTAATTATTTTTGTATGAAAAGTGTTTTATTGTTATTATTAGACAGAATTTTAGTTTATCATACAGACAATAGTTTAGCAGTATAAATAAACTAAAACTGTCAAAAACAATTATTATTATTAAGAGTTTTGTTGTATGTTATAAGATTTTATGTCACCAGTTAATTTATGTAAATATATTTATCTCAGGCTGTCAAAGTAGAAATTACAATAAACCATAAAAATTGTTCCACCACATATCATAGAAATTCAAATTAATAAGGTTTTACAGTTATAAACTGAGGCATGTTTAGTATCAAATTGTTTATAATTATCTAATTATTAATTGTATAAACATTGCATATATAATTAGAGTATAATAATAAAATTATCTATTAAAGGTAATTTATAAAATATAAAGTAGGTAATGGGTGTTGATCCTATAACATTTAACCTGTACATAAATGACCAATCAAAATTTAAGAAATTTGTATGAGTTCTATGACCAAAAAAGAAGAAATAAGACTTAATTGTTAATTGTGATGGAAAGCAGTTGAATAGTGCGTGTCTAGAGGTAATTAAAAGTATATAAAAATAGATGACCCGTGTGTGAAAGAAGATCTGAAGGACCATCATCGAAGATAATAATCCTTCCACTACCATTTTCATGAACAAATAATACACACAATCAAGAAAAATATTCAGAATAAACCAGGAACCCTTCAGCAATATCGTCTAGATGTGTAAAGTATAATTTGACAATATTTTTTTTCAACAAGGAACAACCACTAGACAATATAACAATTTACACTAACACTAATCACTAGTCAACATTTTAAAGTGCAACCAAATTCAGTATATAAGCTAACAGTGATTACAAGGAAAACATTTATTGTACACTAATAAACTACATTATTTTCTGAGACGGACAAATTGAATATCGCCAAACTTGTATGTAACTTAATATATAATTTGTGTAAATTTTTAGATTATAAGTAATATATTGTTTGTAAAGGTACTCTCTATTATTAATCAACATGCAAAGGAACTTTTCGTAGCAGCCACAAGAATTCCCACGAAATATATTAAAATTATTTAATTATAAATCCTGAGATAAATATCGACCCTGTGACAACCTTATGTATCGAATGGAATTTTCCAATAATTTGAATTTGTGTTACACAGATTAAATCATTATGTTATTAAATCATATCCATGAGTTATTATTCCATTAAGATAGTGTTATAAATTGGCGCACCAACTAGTGAGGCTGATATTAGGGAATATTAGGTGAAGAAATTGAAACAACCAAATTAATTTCCTAATTTTTAGCTGGCGACTGCTATAAGTTCCAAGAAATAATAAAGATGCGTAAGAGGGCTACATCATTGAAACGGACGAAGGAGGCAGAGAAAGAAGTCAGGATGGAAGAGAAAGAAGTAACATCGGTGGAGGATGTGGAAACGGTAGTAAGAGAGGAAGCCAGAGGATGCCTGGATTTACAACAACTATGGGAATTAATTAAAGAAGACTCTAAGAAGCAGAAGGAAGAATTCACTGAAAACTCAAGGAAACAAAATGAAATTTTGAGTCAAAACTTATTAAAACAAATGGAGGAACAAAACAAGCAAACGAAGGAAGATTTGAAGAAGCAGAAGGAAGAATTCACTGAAAACTCAAGGAAACAAAATGAAATTTTGAGTCAAAACTTATTAAAACAAATGGAGGAACAAAACAAGCAAACGAAGGAAGATTTGAAGAAGCAGAAGGAAGAATTCACTGAAAACTCAAGGAAACAAAATGAAATTTTGAGTCAAAACTTATTAAAACAAATGGAGGAACAAAACAGACAAACGAAGGAAGATTTGAAGAGCATCAAGGAAGATCACAGACAAACAAATGAAAAAATTGATAGTATCAAGGAAGATCACAGACAAACAAATGAAAAAATTGATAGTATCAAGGAAGATAACAGACAAACAAATGAGAAAATGAGTGAAAATTTAATAAAACAGATGGAGGAGAGATTTGACCAAAACAAAGAAGAAACTAACGAAAATTTTAGGAAACAAAACGAAACCACTAATGAGAGTTTAAAACGGATAAATGAGAAAATCGACAGTATTAAAGAAAGTACTAATGAAACCTTAAGACAAACTATAAGTGAAAATAATAACCAAATGAAGGAAGAATTCAGGCAAATCAATGAAGAGAATTTAAGAAGAATTAATGGTAGAATTGAACAAGTCAATGATACAATTAACCAGAAGATGGACAAAATCGATGAGGAAAGGAAGCAAGAAATAGCTGACACTAATGAGAGATTGAGAAAAGCTAACGAAACCATCATACAAAATAAAGCAGTGATAAATACTAGAATAGACCAGCTCCAAGAAAATAGTCGTATTCAAATAGAAGGAATACAAAAGGAACAAGAAAATTTAGTGAATTTACAGAAACAAACCGGAGAAAGGTGTGACAATATTAACACTACGGTGAATAATTTAACTGGTCAGGTACGCCAAAATCAAGAAGAAATTGAGTTAATTAGAACCAGACCACATAATATTACTCATGTTTCCACAAATGAAACCAGAGAAGGAATTAATTTCAAAAATTATCGCAGAAACCCCATGGAATTCCTGGCCAGAATTGAGGAACATTTTAATAAACATCGAATAACTATCTGGAGCTCGATTAGAGAGATGTTGGATGAGCATTTTAGGGAGATTACGGACAACTGGTGGACAGCAACCAGGAATGAGATAGTGGACTACGCTCAATTTAAAAAACTGTTTAAAGAAAAATACTGGTCCGAAGCTATACAAAATATTATAAGGGACAACATTTGTCAGGGAAGATATGATGGAAATAGAGGTACATCTCCAACTACTTACTTCTGGGGAAAGGTGTGTTTGGCGAGACACCTAGAGCCAAGAATACCAGAAGAATCCCTAGTAACTAAAATGGCATACCATTATGATACAGGAATTGCCAGAGCACGCCTGGGAGGCCAGATTAAAACGGTCCACGCAATGGCTGACTTATTAGAAAATTATGAACACGAGGGTTACTACAAAAGAAGCAGACAACGAACTGATCAGTGCGGTTCAAAAAATAATAACCATGGTATGAATCATAATCAATATAATAACATGAATAACCGGAATAGTTATGTCAACGATCGTAATTACAACCAAAATTTTACCCCAAATAATAACGAACCAGCAAACTTCAATCGAAACCCAATTAACAATAATGATAACAACAGGCCCAATCAAAATTACCATCCGGGTAATAGAAACAATAATAATTATAATAACTACCGAACAAACCAAAATTATAATAATTTTAGGAGTAACTCAGGAGTTAATAACAATAATAATCAGGGTAATAATAATAATAATCGTTCGTACCGACCCCGAATAAATTACATCAGTGCCGAAGAAGGGGATTACTGGAGATACCATCAACCTCGGAGGAACAGTTTTAATAACAGTTATGATCAAAGAGGAAATCCCAGAGGGATGAGTCACCATTATAACCGAGTCAGAAGTAGAAGCCAGGAGGACTTCCGAGAATCAAGGGGAAGTGAACAATTAGACAACCGAGAGGTTGAACAACCAGGAACCAGCACACCAGTCCAGGCAAATCAACAGTCATGCCCGGAAAATAATCATGATAGCCTTAATTTAAACGGAGCGAGGCAGTAATAAACCCTCGCGACCCCTTACTGCTACTAACTACTGGGTACAATAACCACCAAATTCAAAAACATAGTAATAACAAATTACTACCAACTAATTATGAAACACTAATTATGGAAAATAAAAGAATTTTGAAGTATAACAACAACCAAAGTTTAAGGACGGACAGTCAAAATCTTACTATTATTTACAATTATTATTTGAAAAATCTTCGAGATGAACTGTTGGAGGAAACGGTGACAAGTAGAATCAACCAGCATAATGAAATTTTATACATAACCGCTCAAATTGAAGGAATTCCTACACGAATAATGATAGATACTGGTGCAAATGTATCACTTATTAACGACGCTGAACTGGAGAGAATACAGAAACAAAGTAAAAATATAATACCTACCTTACCTGTCAATAATGTTATTTTAATAGGTGCCACTGGGCGTCAAAATAAAACAGTGAGAAAACAAGTGTCATTGGAAATAGAAAGCAAAGGTGTTACAATTAATATTATATGTTTGGTCGCAATCGGCCTACCATTCGAATTATTAATCGGATGCGATATGCTGAGGAAATACTCAGCCATTATTGATTTGAGCAAGGAGAAGGTGTCCTTGAACTCAGAAGGTGTTATGTGGACGGCAGAGTTAATAGGAAGCGATGGTGCCCCTCTGAACCGTACCCATCACCAAGTTAGGGAATTAAATTTTTTAAATAATGACACCCAATGCAGAAAAATCATCTATAATATGACAAATGAAGACCTGTGGAACAGTAAATTACAGGAGATAAGAGAGTTTAGACACCAAGGCACAAATAATTTGACAGCAAAACAAGTAGAAGATCTCATCATGATATATAAGAAGTATAAACATGTATTTTCAGAAAACCCAGGAAAAGTAAAAAACTATCAGTGTAGAATACAATTTAAAGAACCAGCAGAATTCCACAGAAAATCCTATCCTATACCATATTCATTGAAGGAGGCGGTTAGAGATGAAATTAATAAAATGTTGTTAAATGATATAATTGAGCATAGCCAATCACCATATACTAGCCCAATAGTAGCAATTCAGAAGAAGAATGGGCAGGTTCGACTTTGCTTGGATGCCCGAGAAATAAATAAACACATAGTAAATGATCGTACGCCACCTGGAGAAATAGAAGAAATTCTAAAGAAATTTCATGGTACGAAATTTATCAGTACCTGGGACACAGTTTGTGGTTACTGGCAGGTGGAGTTGCACCCGATGAGTCGAAAATATATGGCTTTTATTTTCGAGGGTAGAAACTACCAGTTTAAAAGATTGCCATTTGGATTAGTCAATTCGGTAGCAATTTTTGTACGATGTATGGACCAGGTATTGGGTCAGGAAGTGCTACAATTCACCACAGTTTATGTAGACGACCTGTTGATTACCTCATCCAACTGGGAGGAACATTGTCACAGGGTGGAATATGTATTGAGTAAGTTAGCAGAGAACGACATAACACTAAAACTTGAAAAATCCCAATTAATAGCGAAGGAGGTTCAATTTTTAGGTTTCAATTTGACTGAACAAGGTATTTCTCCATCACAAGAAAAGGTTACTGCAATCCAGAAGTTCCCACAACCAAAGAATAAGAGGCAACTCCAATCCTTCTTAGGACTGTGTAATTACTACCGGAAGTTCCAACGCAATTATTCCGCATTGACATCTAAATTTCAGGAACAGCTGTCTTCCAAAAACAAATGGACATGGGGACATGAACAGGACGCTATACTACAACAGATAAAGGATAAATTCTTAGAGACAGTAATCCTTCATCATCCAAATTTTGATCACCCATTCTTTTTGAACTGTGACGCAAGTGATGTCAGTCTTGGGACGGTATTGTACCAAGAAGACACAGAAGGAAACCATTTAGTCATCAGTTTTGCCAGTCGTGTGTTAAACCACTGTGAGAGAAGGTATAATGTTACAGAAAAGGAACTATTAAGCATAGTCTTTGCTTGTAGTAAATTCCGAACGTACATTTTGGGATATCCTGTAACTGTCAGAACAGATCATAAGTCCATCTCATTTTTAAGAAGTTGTAAGCTGAGTCATGGAAGGCTTACGAGGTGGATACTCGCCTTGCAGGAGTATAATATCAAATGGGAATATATTCCAGGGAGTCAAAACGTGATAGCAGACGTGTTATGTCGAATAAACCTGGACACCCAGACATTTTAGGGTGAGAAAGAAAGGATTATCAAGGTGTACAACATTCTCAAAAGTAGATCTGATTTGGAAGCATTATTACAAAATATCAAAGCTAATCAGTTATTAGACCCAAAATTAATAAAAATCAAGGAACGTATGGCGAACCAAAACTCTTCAATAAACCAATTCTATTGTGAACAAGAAGGAATTTTATTCATAAAAAATACATTGAACCAAGAAGACTGGAAGGTAATCATTCCCAAAATCATGGAAAAAGAACTAGTGTTGGAATATCACATAAGATACGGACATATGGGTGCTGTAAAGGTAGTGAAAGCATTGGAGGAGAATTGTTACATTAAGAACATACACAGGAAGGTACAAAATTATATAAAACCCTGTCATATCTGTCAATTGGTCAAAATTAATCATGAACGAAGGGAAGGTGTAATGATACCTATATCGTCAGAACAAAAATTGGAAAAATTATTCATTGACATATGTGGACCATTTCCTAGGAGTGAAGGTAGAAGCCGGTATAAATACCTTATAATCATTATGGACCACTTCACCAAATTTATCAAATTGTATCTAATCAGTCGAGCAACTACGCAGAAAATTCTTGAAGTAATAACTACTCAATACATTCCAAAAATAGGAATACCTGTTTCAATAGTTACCGACCATGGTACACAGTTTCGAGGCAGAAAATGGAAGAACACATTGTTAGAACTGAACATCAAAAGCTATAAGACCTCCGTATACCACCCCAGTAGCAATCCATCAGAAAGAATCCTGAGAGAGGTTGGTAGAATTTTAAGGACCTATTGTCATCAACAACAAAGGAAGTGGCCTGATTACTTATCAGCCACAGAAGATTTTTTAAACTTGGCTTACCATCCATCTATAAATTGCACTCCATACACTGCCATGTATGAAAAACAACCACCCAGAGAGATCCAAGAATTGATTAAATTTCCTAAGTCTCCACCGTACCAATTTAATAAATTAAAATTCTATAATCAGGTGATGGAAAATCTGGAAAAACGCAGAAATAAATACCAGAAAATAAAGGGTAAAATAATTAAATATGAAGTAGGAGAGAAAGTTTTGTTAAAGAACAGGGTATTGCCTAGCACTCTAGAAGGGATATCAAAGAAATTATTATTACTATACGTTGGACCCTACACCATAACAAAAAACAACAACAACAACACGTATGAATTAACCGACCCCATTTCAAAGAAGATCAAGGGCAATTATAATCAACAATCCATGAAAAAATATCATGAGGAAGAAAAGGAAAAATAACATAAGTAATTATGTCCTCACACCTAATGAAGTGTTCAGAAATAATTACTTCTGAAGGGAGGCAATTTGTAATGAAACAAAATGTTACAAAATAATAGTGGAATCCGATCCAGAGAGGAACCAAGAAATAATAATTGAAAGCAAATTAAAGGAAACTATTTCGTTTGACTTATATAATATTATCCAGAAACCCAGAAATAACCCAGTAGAATAGGGCAGTAAACAGAAAAAAGTGAAATAAATAAACCTAGTAGGCCTAATCAACTTACCCTGAATAATAACAACCAAACCCAATAAAGAGTACCTAATCATAAATTAAAATTGTATTAACAAAATTGTATCGACATATTTTAAGGATAGAAAAAGGGACACAAACCTTACAGTTATATGAGTGACAGAATATAAATAGTGACACAGACTACTGTTAAACAGTGTTAATTATTTTTGTATGAAAAGTGTTTTATTGTTATTATTAGACAGAATTTTAGTTTATCATACAGACAATAGTTTAGCAGTATAAATAAACTAAAACTGTCAAAAACAATTATTATTATTAAAAGTTTTGTTGTATGTTATAAGATTTTATGTCACCAGTTAATTTATGTAAATATATTTATCTCAGGTAGTCAAAGTAGAAATTACAATAAACCATAAAAATTGTTCCACCACATATCATAGAAATTCAAATTAATAAGGTTTTACAGTTATAAACTGAGGCATGTTTAGTATCAAATTGTTTATAATTATCTAATTATTAATTGTATAAACATTGCATATATAATTAGAGTATAATAATAAAATTATCTATTAAAGGTAATTTATAAAATATAAAGTAGGTAATGGGTGTTGATCCTATAACATTTAACCTGTACATAAATGACCAATCAAAATTTAAGAAATTTGTATGAGTTCTATGACCAAAAAAGAAGAAATAAGACTTAATTGTTAATTGTGATGGAAAGCAGTTGAATAGTGCGTGTCTAGAGGTAATTAAAAGTATATAAAAATAGATGACCCGTGTGTGAAAGAAGATCTGAAGGACCATCATCGAAGATAATAATCCTTCCACTACCATTTTCATGAACAAATAATACACACAATCAAGAAAAATATTCAGAATAAACCAGGAACCCTTCAGCAATATCGTCTAGATGTGTAAAGTATAATTTGACAATATTTTTTTTCAACAAGGAACAACCACTAGACAATATAACAATTTACACTAACACTAATCACTAGTCAACATTTTAAAGTGCAACCAAATTCAGTATATAAGCTAACAGTGATTACAAGGAAAACATTTATTGTACACTAATAAACTACATTATTTTCTGAGACGGACAAATTGAATATCGTCAAACTTGTATGTAACTTAATATATAATTTGTGTAAATTTTTAGATTATAAGTAATATATTGTTTGTAAAGGTACTCTCTATTATTAATCAACATGCAAAGGAACTTTTCGTAGCAGCCACAAGAATTCCCACGAAATATATTAAAATTATTTAATTATAAATCCTGAGATAAATATCGACCCTGTGACAACCTTATGTATCGAATGGAATTTTCCAATAATTTGAATTTGTGTTACACAGATTAAATCATTATGTTATTAAATCATATCCATGAGTTATTATTCCATTAAGATAGTGTTATAATGTAAATAAGACAGAATATCTAGGCGTTAATTCCGATGCCAGATTTGAAGTATTGATTAAAGACAGTACGTCGATTGAAGAGGTCCATGAATTTAAATACCTATGGGTAATAATAACAAGGAAGGCCTAGGGAAACCCGAAATAAAAAAAAAAAACGAATAGAACAGAGCAGGAAAGTTCTAGGAAGCTTGAACTCTACTTGGTGGGACAAACATATTTCGAGAGCGACAAAGATTCATAGAGGAAAAGATTTTGTTGAATCGGTTCTGTCTTACGGCTGTGAGGTATGGACGTTGAGCACGAAAATTATACGACAACTGAATGCCGTGGAAATGAATTATTTCCGTAGAAGTGCCGGAGTCTCAAGAAGGGAGAGAATGACCAGCGAGGAGATCAAAGAAGAAGGATGCATGCAGAAGACACAATTATTAACAGAGTAAAACTAAGAGGCCTAAAGTGGTTCGGTCACTTACTCCGAATGATGAACAGAGATGGCCGAGGAAACTATTTCAGTTGAGGCCCCCAGGCAAAGGAAAAAGGGGCAGACGTAAGCTGTCCCGGTATGAAAACATGAGGAAGGCCATGGAACATCATAACATGGCAGAAGAAGGTGCACAGGACAGAAATAGAAGGTGTGGGTATGCGGCAATAGCCGATGAAAATCCCTTTGAGAGATTTATTTATAAGGTCGCTACAACAGCTAAGGTCATTAGCGACCACAAAAATTATAAAAATGAAATTGTAAATTATACAGAAATTCTCATACAGATGCAGTAAAATATATTAAACTAGAAGGTGCTTAGTGAAAACAAACGTTGTAGCAAAATATACACAGGAACTGGTACGATTTAAAAACTACATTAGATATTTGTTTAAATAGGCCTACCAGCAATAATGCAAAATAAAGTGATAAATATTGTCCCACACAACACAAACATTATAAATACACAGCATGCAGATATATAATTATAAATATTAAATATATTATATGCATCAAAAATAGACTGTAGCAAAAAGTGTTTGAATTATTAATTAATAACATATTAAGCGTATATGTGATAATAAATGTAACACTTAATAACATATGCAACGACAAACAATATATACTAACAATAAATGTAACAATTTCCATATATAATAAATAAAACAGTAATAACAATCTCGACCACATATCAATCCATTAACTTAAGGGGCTTTTGTAAGCCCTATTTCGCCTATGTTAATTTACTAGATTTCATGACCCGTTTTCTCAAACACTAATTAACTGAGCTGTTTGAAACTTTTACTATTGATTGATTGGTCCTCAGTAGAAACTTTAGCAGAGGGGTTTTAGGATACGCTTACGTTGACCCATTTTATAAATTTTAATCCAATGCAATGTTTAATACATAAAAAAAATCGCATATTATAATTTGTTTCTCATGACAGGCACATTGTATCAAAAAATACCCGTGTTAAAAGCTGTATCCTTTTGCCCTGCACATGTACAGAAAATGTGAGCTCTGTATTTCTAGCAGTTCCAGGGATAATGGGTCTTTTGTGTGAAAAATAAAAAAAATTTGGAAAACAGCAATTGAAGATTAATCATCAATATAATGAATTTGTGTGCATTGCCTAACAAAGTCCTGATACTTATAAAGGTTTATCAAGGTCTTGTGCAGCTTGAAATTCTTCTTCCACCTTCCTTTTTGCCATTGCTCTCTTCTGCCGGGCTTCTTTCTGTAGTTCTGCAGTTGCTTGTTCAGCTCTACGCACTCGTTTCACATAATTATATACAGCATAATTTCAGCACAGTTCTTTCCTACTGACACGCCTAGTTGTTTCAGCACTAAGCATCTGGTTAAGTAACCTCTATTAAAGCATGAAACTGCATCATAAACCGCAAAATTCAATGTTTGTAGGGAAACAAAAACAGTTTCATGAATGCGCGACGAAATTGTTCTTTACCGCTCATTGGGCTTTTGACTTTTACCATGGAGACACTTTTTGAAAAGTTCTGGGTTACCCAGATCTCTAAATATAGGTTTAAGCTCATCCATATGTGTAATATAAGTACAAATACAAAGAGAAATATGAACGAAATAGTTCTGTGTACTATAACAAACCGAAATACGATATGCATAAGCTCGAGTGGGTGACATATTGGACTGAGTTGATCCATAAGATCATCGCCTAAAAAAAATCGTAAAAAATTGTCTAGTTGTCAGATTATTTTAAAATTAATATCAAATTAAAGCAGATATTTCATGCAATGTTTTGGAAGAAAAAAATAAAAATCGAATTTTTTTAACAAAATGTCTTACAGAGACCCGTTAAACGTCCTAGAAAAAACACAAATTTTAATGTTTTTAAAAATTTAACACTACGTACTGCTATACGTGGCAGTACGATTTCTGCTATCAACTGAATCTCCTGTAAACCCTTCTTGGTATTCTGCTATTTTTCCACTCACTGTACATAAATAAGAATTGTGAATTAACGTAAGCCGCCGTTGTCGTTGTCGTTGTCGTCATCCTGTGCGGCTTAGGCTAGTGGCCTGTTCGAGTATCAATGGAAGTCATCCAACTATCCTTTACGGGGTCTTCCCACACTTCTCTTCCCCCTTGGATAATAGTCACGGGCTCTTATTGCAAATCTATTTGGATCCATTCTCTCCACGTGTAACCGCCACTCCGTTTTGTACCGGGACATTTTCTCATTTAAGCTTTCAGCTATGCCTAGCTCCATTCGAATATGATAATTTCTGATAAGATCTCTCCTGGCACAACACTTTACAGCCCTCAAGAACCTCATTTCCGCTCCTTGTGTTCTAGATATATCTTTGACCTTTCTAATCCAAGTCTCACTACCATACAGTAGTTGAGGTACGAAAATTACATTATAATATTTTAACTGCGTCTCTTTCCTTGATTTCTTCTTTAAATGTTTAATTATACAGTCACAAAGCGACTGGAAGAGACTAATTTTGCTTTCAACTTCCTTATAATCTTGGTATGTGATGCTACATCCTAGATACTTGAACTCTCGCACTGTTGTACTGACGAGTCCTGTATGACAATCTTTGATCTAATATGATTTGCCCCCAGAAAAAGCCATAACTTTTGTTTTGGATAAGGAAATGGTTTGATTGTAATCTGCCAAAATATCAGTAAGATAAAACAACGACCTTGCCATGTAAGCTTATTTTATAAATTAAATCTCAGAACTTTGTTAAATTGACGAAGGAGTGCTGGAAAGCCGAAAACTATTATGGGTCTTCATGTTAATGTGAAGAGAAAGTAGATTACAGATAGAATAAAATGAACAAAACATTCCTCTACGCTCTTCTTCCATATGATAGAATGAAAAAAAATGATAGAATAAACTCTAGGAAAATTAACAAAACATTTCTACATTTTAACAACCACCCCAAACATATCACAGTGGATGGTTACATCATCTGGACAGAATGGAGGATGGACGACTACCTAAGGTATAGACCCTTCGACGTTTCGATATAGACCCTTTGGCACAAGGCATGTACGAAGAACAAGAGTGAGATGAAGGGTAACTCGTGAAGACGGAACAGGCAAGGTACCTACTCCGTGAGGTGAAGAAGAAGAAGAAGAAGAAGAAGAAGAAGAAGGAGGAGGAGGAGGAGGAGGAGGAGGAGGAGGAGGAGGAGGAGGAGGAGGAGAAGAAGAAGGAGAAGAAGAAGAAGAAGAAGAAGAAGAAGAAGAAGAAGAAGAAGAAGAAGAAGATTTATACCGTACCCGTTCATTCTCTCTCTTAATCAATCGATATTGTTTCTTCTTTCTCGTTTCTTCCTTCCACCCTTCATTGTTTCTTCGTTTCTCTTAATTCACAGTAGGCTACTACCCGTGTGTAGTCTGTCATTCCGTGTGCCTATCGGTAGCCTTTGACGAAGCTCTAACGGAAGGAAAACTAGTTTAGGGTATCAGGTAAGTATCTATCATTTTTATCAATAATAATCTCTGCTCCGAGTCGGTAGTGTTAAACTTATATTTAGTTAATTAATAACAAAGGACACATCATGGACAACAAAATCTATATAATATTACATTGGTAATGTACTATAGATCTTGCGTACATAGAATACAAATAGAAAAAAGAATAAAAATAAAAATATTATTAAAAAAACAAAAAAGATCAATATAACCTAGATAAACATTCGTTCACTCTATTACAAGCATTTCCGTTTCTACATTGTATAGTTCATTCTGTCTCTTAATCAGTTAATATTGTATCTTATCTCTATTTCTTTCTTACTCCTTCTTCACGCAAATAGAAGAAAAATTAAGGAAATTAGCAAAACGTTCTTCCACTCTCTACAAAAGGAAAATGAAACAATGAAAGACTAAATTGTATGAAAATTAATTAAACTTTTTACATGACCCCTTCATTCTCTTTCTTTGTCAGTCAATATTGTTTCTTCTCGATCTTCACTCTTCCTTCTTCAGAGCACTACTCATTCTATCTTTCTTTCCACTTCACGCCTTCCTCACTGCCTGTCACTCCTATAATCAGGCGTTTTAATCATATTAAGCAGGAAATAACCCGTCATTGGGATAAATCACGTTTTCTTAGGTACAAAATTTATTAAATCTCACAGATATAATTCTGAACAGATTTCACGGATAATTGGAGGAGAAAGTTTCTAATTAGAAACGTAAGCCCGCCTGTAATTAATTTTCATCTTTCAAACAAAAGATGTCATTTCTTTCTGCCAAGTGAATCCTTTCAATTTTGTCTTTTGTTATTAACGCTTAACGGCAATTAGTTCACGGCTATATTTCTTATAAAAGATTTTCCCTGATTTGTTTTTCTTACTTGAAACAACTTCTTTAGACGATACTGATGATTCATATCTGTCTGTTATTCTGGTCACAAGATCAGACGTCGTTTAAGTAAAAACATAAGTTATATGTTTTGTCCACTGTACTTACAAGTCAATCAACAACGATTTTTTCCGGCGTTTTCTCCTCAGAAGATCAGACTTTTTTTCCGATTCAAATAAATAAATGTACGTTTTGTAAGTGGTTAATTATGAGCAGTGGCGTAGCTAGCCCTGAATGGGTCCTGTATCAAAATTTCTTGGGGGGCCCTTTTTTTGGAAAATAAACAAAAACACTCGCATAAACAAAATATATTTGAAAGTGTCAAAAACAACAATACATAGGTATGTATTAAAAAACTTTATAACTCGAAAAAAATTCTAGTAGTTAAAAAAGTACTTTTCTTGCCTTTTTTTTGGCGAACGTATTTATTATAACATCCATAGCTTAAGACGATTTTAGTTTCTCAAGTTCTTCTTTTTCTATGGACAGTATTGATAAGTCCGATAGCCGTTCTTGTCCCAAAGAAGTTCTAAGACAATTTTTAATTAGTTTTAGTTTAGAAAAGCTTCTTTCAGCTGTTGCGGTTGTAACCGGAAGGGTCAAAAATAGTAAGCATGCTGTTATAACCTCTGGAAAACTGGAGGCGAGGCTATTGAAATGTATTACCGTAACAATAATTCTGCGAGTTTCTTAATGGTATGAATTTTCTGAATTTCTGATTTAAAACAGCTTTTCAAAGCAATTAATTGATCATAGAGATCAACTTTCATGTTATTATCGTATTTACTAGCCAGTTTTGCCAGGGTGCGTTCAGAGTTCAGACGGAATAATATACAGCTGTGGCGGAGTGTTTCATTATTCATTCATTAGGGCTCTCTTATCAGTAAGACTATGGATAACATTTTACAAATTTTTGCTTACACATGTTGGGGCCCCTGTAGCTCGGGGGCCCTGTATCATTGATACAGCTGCTACAGCAGTAGCTACGTCCCTGATTATGAGGCAAAGAGCATTGATTAACATCTGTTTTCCCCCCTCATTGTTAAAGTGTCCGAGTGAAAACACCCGTTTTGTCATTGGTCATTTTCCAGCCAATCAGCAATGAGTTACACTTTTCTTCTCAGTGCCTATCCGAATGGCGGATTCAGGTCAATCTCGGGGGCCTGAAACGTTTTAACAGAAAATCTTCAGAATAGATTCTAATTAATGTTCTATGTTTACATACGTTAAATAGTCTAGACGTTACATACGTTATAACGTAGTTTATATAGGCTACGTTACTTTAAGAACTTAGGAAAGAAGCTTACCAAGAAATAAAAGTGAGAATAGGACAAGCCAAGACAGCAACAAAACAATTAAACACGAATAATTGTGTCCTCTGCTTTGGAGTCCACGAAATAACAAAAAATAAATAAAATCACAATATATAAAATTGTAGTCGAAAGTATAGGCCTATATTGAGCAGAACTGTGGGAAATTAATAAAAGAAATAAACCCAAAATAAGAGCTATGGAGACGGATTACTGGCGGAGGTGCTGTAGACTAACAAGACTAGATAGAGTGAGAAATGTAGAGATAAGACAAGCGATAAGACATTATAGAAACAATAGAAGCAAGAAGACTGAATTGGTTCGGACACCTAAAAAGAATGTCGGATGAGAGATGGCTAAGGAAGGTATGGGAATGGACTCCACCTTCTAGAAGAAAAAAAGGAAGAACCTAAACATTCATGGAAAATGGAGTAGAGGGAAAATAAGGGTTCTAACTCACAAAGGAATGCCGCCTTTCTTAAAAAACATAAAAAACGCTAAAAAACAAGATCAAAGAGATGCCGCCGTTCCCGCGGTCCAAGATTTTTTCCCACGCTCTCCCCACCACCGCTGGACCACAGCATCCCAAAGGACCACGAATTTCCGCGAATATAATTTTTTATATGCTGCCTTTCGCGAGCCTAGATCACTTTCACTTTCTACTGGACCACAGCATCCGCGACTTTTTCGCTGATCTGTGTCAAGATCCGCGACTTTTTCACGTATCTGGACCACAGCATCCGCGTTATTTTTTTTTATATGCCGCCTTTCGCGAGCCTAGATCACTTTCACTTTCTATCAGCTGGACCCGCAGCATCCCAAAGGTGGTGGGTGGGTGGGGGGTTCCGACTTGATGCATTATAGTGTATATATTAAATATATGATCAGGGTTACCAACCTTGCATGAGTTCAAATTTGTTGTGTGTTATAATGTATATTAAATCTATATGATCAGGTGTACCAACCTCTGTATTATTATTATAGTGTATAGATATTTTATATGATCAGGGTTGTCAACATTTTCTGTGGCGGGGGGAGGGAAATTCAAATATGTGTTATATAGTGTATATATTAAAATATATGATCAGGGTTACCAATCTTACATTATTGTGTGTGTGTATAGAGCAGATCTACCAACATTTTTTTCTCTTCTGTAGTGGGAAATTCAAACTATATGATCATAATTGTTACTCTCTCTCTCACATTTGAATGTAAGTAAAACTATCTCTCTTGTTGTCAAACGTTATGTTCAAGCCGTTTTCTCCTCTCCCTCTCTCTCTCTCTTTCTCTCTCACTGTGTACATTGAGTAAATAATTTTAGCTCTCTCTCTCTCTCTCTCTCTCACTCTCTCACACACACTTGTTGTGTATGCCTCTCTCTCTCTGTGGTCAGTACCGCGCGCATGTATATGAAATTAGAAAGTTTATATTTATTCGACAAATATTAACGCCCTCTCTCTCTCTCTCTCGCTCGCAGACGTCGGAAGCAATTCCTAGTTTATAATGTAATTACCTGTGCGTGTATGTCTCTCTTTCGCATAAAAAAATCTCCTTGAAATAAGGTATTTTCAAAAGTTTTGTGTACACATACAAATCGCTATCGGACGATGTACGTGCTGCTCACACACACACACATTGTGTATGTCTCTCTCTCGCTGCAAACGTTGACAAGAATTCCCTTATTCAAAGCGATTACGTTGTCACAGTACACAAACTTAAATATGCCTTACAGACTATTGTAATTTTAAAAATTCATTTTTGCATTAATTAAATATATATATCGTAAACAATGAAATAATAATATTTCGTCATTAAAAAGTTATATTCAGTGCGCGCACACACACACACACACACACACACAACGATACAGAATTAGATATAGTTATTATTCGATAACTTAAACCAGAGGTAATTAACCTTGTGTACGTTGTCTAAATCAGGCGCTCTACTTTCTAATTTGACACCTGTCAAGCATTAGCACCGCTGACAGTAATTACTCTAAAAACGGACACACACACACGAGCTTTTGCACACACACACACACACACACACACACACACACACACACACACACACACACACACACACACACACACACACACACACACACACACACACACACACACACACACACACACACACACACAACGATACAGAATTAGATATAGTTATTATTCGATAACTTAAACCAGAGGTAATTAACCTTGTGTACGTTGTCTAAATCAGGCGCTCTACTTTCTAATTTGACACCTGTCAAGCATTAGCACCGCTGACAGTAATTACTCTAAAAACGGACACACACACGTGCTTTCCCCACTACAGTGTACAATATATATATACGCAAAGTAAATTAGCGACAATTTCTCATTTGTCTGCTTGCGCATGCTGATACTGTACGTCTTACGTGTCTTCAGTATACACATCTTCTTTGGTAAGTGTACAGATTTTATTTAAACGTAAAAATTATCAAGTGCATTATTTATTGAATTTAATACATGTGTGTGTGTGTGTGTGTGTGTATGATCAAATTATTATGTCTGCTACAATTTTCTGAAATATATTCTTAATGTATTTTTATATTAATTTTATTGTATGTACCGATTTTATTTAAACGTAAAAATTATTTGCATTACCAAGCACATTATTTATTGAATTTAACACATGTGTGTGTGTGTGTGTATGATCAAATTATTATGTCTGGTACAATTGTCTGAAATATATTCTTACCGTTTTTTTTTTTTTTTTTTTTTTTTTTTTTTTTTTTTTTTTTTTTTTTTTTTTTTTATAGTGGCAATTTCTCATTTGACTGCCTGCGTGAAAGCTATCACTGCATTTTTTTAAATAGTTGAAAGACTGTTGTAGTATACACACAACTTTCATCATTAAGGGTGTATAGACAACACACATACTAGTTGGTGAGTGTACAGATTTATTTAAACGTAAAAACATTATCAAGCGCATTATTTATTGAATTTAATACATGTGTGTGTGTGTGTGTGTATGATCAAATTGTTATTATGTCTGTTACAATTCTCTGAAATATTGCTTTAAACAAACATTTTTAATGTAACAAATTTAGAAAGCAGGTCACAGCGAATGATGACATTTATATCTCTCTAATTCTGTTGTGGACATGCATAGCTGTAAGCGGTGACCATTTCCTTATGAAAGTGGAATGTAGACTTTCATAAATTATTTGCATTAAAACATCATCAAGCGCATTATTATTTATTGAATTTAATACATGTGTGCGCACGCGTGTGTGTATGATCAAATTATTATGTCTCACTTCTAATTGAAGATATATTTTAGGTATAGCTGAATGTTAAGCGTACAACGTCCGTCCGTCATTTAAGGGTACGTTTGTGTGTGGTCAACGCTCGCTAGTTTGCTGCAAGTAAGTAAGTATACATTATGGAGTGGGTTATACAAATAATAATAAAGTGCGTGTAATATATACATTTTATTAAAATACATACACACAGCTCCAAGATTATATTAAACAGTTTTTACAATTAAAAATACATACACACAGCTCCAAGATTATAGTGTTACAAGTATGAAAATATATATCTAAGTATTAAAATATATCTAAACTAGTTTTACAATTAAAATACACACACACACACACACACACACACACACAGCTCCAATATTATAATGTTACAAATATGAAAATATATATTTAAAACTAGTATTTACAAAATATGTATAAAATAAGACTTAAACACGTCTATGTACTGTGTTGGACAATGGCGTATATTCTACAAGCGAATCATGTAGTATCATACAGTAGGCAGTCGTCTGTGTAGGAAAATTCATTGACGATTCAAATTCTAAACGTACATCAACTGCTGAAGACTTAAGTGCATCGTCTTGTCTGCTACAATCGAATACAAACAGCGGGGCTTTTGATTTGAATAATTCCGGTGTCAGTACTGGGCTGCCGTCTAAACGGTGGTAATACGAACTTTGAAAACTGGCATACATATTGTACAATAATGCAAAACGGTCTTTCCCAATATCCAAGTTTAAATTATCGTAAGGATAATACTTGTCGTTTAGAAACAGTCTCGCATTGATCACGTTACAGTGATCAAATTCATCGGCGCGTGCTGTCAGTACATTTTTTCTTGCTGTCTGAAACGCTAACACAACAAAGCGTGGTTTTTCTAGCTGACTCGAGGTCTTGACAATCCAATTCTGCCTTTTAGTCTGTGGTAAGGCAGGATACTCGTGCAACTCCCAGGTCCTAAAAGGCATAGTTATCGGGTGGTCTTTCTCTATGAGTCGTAACAGTGGTAATCTGTACGCATTAGCTACATGTACATAAGGCATTTTCCAGTAAACTTTATCTAGTTCAAGAACACAATTAGCAGTCGTTTGTCCGCTTACTAAAACCATAGCGTTTATGTCGGTAGATGTGCGTAGGAGTATAAGTTCTTGTTTCACGTTCAGCACGATGCGTGTATAGTCTTCTGCGAATCCCATTAGCATTTTCAGTGGTATACAAAAGTTGAATTCGCCGTCATCATTCACTTTTAATATGTTCGTGGTCGGCGCCACCCAACCTGCGTTTTCCATTGCGTTACGTGTGTTGTTGTTGAGTGATAGAAAAGTTTTAATAGTTGACGTAACACCGACGTTTCTGGTATGGTCCACTACCACTCCGGCCAACTCGTAACGAATCTCTTCAAAGAGAAATGCTATAGCATTGTTCACCAGTTCCACATTCAGTGCAGTATCTGCAGCCGCACTAGGGTTTTTTTTAACCAACTTGCCTTCGATGTAGAGGAAACTTTCTGACGGCAGTGTAAAGACGTCCTGTTGTTGTATTGGCACACGTATTTCATCATTGTTTCCATATCTTGTTGTTGCGTACGGTGCGTGTGAGTGAAATGAAAAGTGTGTGATACTGTCTTCAAAGAACGGTTGCTGCTCCACAGACAATATTCCACTCGCCATGTTACTTGTTTACAACAACAAAACCCAGTGAAATCAGGAAACGACGGTTAACTGATGTTAATCGTTTTAGTTTCGAACGAGTACTAATGCGTTTCCTAACTGATCTTTCTTCTTCTTCTTTTTTTATTACTGACGACTGTGGTAGCAGCGGTGGCGAAGAAACAAAGTACAAGCCCATGTCTATAGTCGTTTTAGATGTAAACGCACAGTGATGACTTCTCCGCGAAAATCTATTACGTCACCGTCCTGATCGTGTAAAGATAATGTTATGTTGTCCAAACGACTCACATTCACAGGTAGGTATATGACGTTTGTAGGCGATTCAATTATTTTGAATCTTGGTTCGACTGACGGATAGAACGAGTGCAGCGTGTGCTCAGTTTTACCGTTCTTGTATGATCCTTGCGCTATATTACACCTTATCAGTATACTGTTCACTTTTATAATGTTAACTGTGGCGTCAGACGTGTGAGTTTTATTCGCTTCAAGCAGACGCTTTTCCTTGAAACCCAACATATCACCGATACCGTACACTGTTTGTTGAAAGTCAATATCCAATGCACAAGTCAGCTCACATTTCAGTGTATTGTTGTTAGGACGTAGACTAATCTTTGAGTCTCCTAACCGCTTTTTGAGGAAGGCTTCTATGTCACCGATTTCATAAGCACCTGTAGGTAAAGTTATCAAGTCCCACGTTGTTCCGTCTCGTATTACTGGACACACATTGTTTTTTCCCTCAATCACGTTCGGTATACTGTTGTATGTAGTAAAGTCCAATAGACCTACATACCATTCACCGTTTGTTAGTTCGAGAGGCGGGAAAAAGTCACATACAAGAGCAGCAGCATACGTGCCTGTTAAGGTGACCGACAGCGAAGACATCTTGTCGCTTACTGATCACTCGCGCGTTAAGAAGTCCAAACATAAATGCCCGCAGATGACTGTGTGTGGTGGATGTTCACGCTCGTAATTGTAGTAAATGTCAGTGTCGGTTCCAAAATACTGTGTCAGCTCAAGAGGTGGCTGCATATTACCATACGCATCATAGTAGTAAACTTGTTTGTTTCGCTTCTTGTAGCAAACCCAGTGCGTACCAGGTCCTTCTGCACTGTCCAGATTAACAACTGCACTCTCATTCTTCCATGGTCGTGTGTGTGGTAAAGTGTTACGCATAAAAACTCCTCTGAAATAAGGTATTTTCAAAAGTTTTGCGTACACATACAAATCACTGTCAGACAATGCACGCACTGGTATGCAAATTAGTTTTTTTGTCTGTAAGGACGTAGGTATAGACCTGACGCTATTTTTTTATTGTTACGTTTATGTCTTGAGACTGTTTTGCGTTTGCAGGTCGTTTTGCGTTTGTTCGCGGATTGACGTTTAATTCCTGAACCCTTCTTCTTCTTGTTTTTTCTGCAACCACTACGCGAGCTCCCTCCACCCACCGCCGATTTCGCTTTCATTGCGGCGGCTACAGGCGCAGCATACGCTCTTTCACTAACACCAGAATTCCAATCTTTCACTCGTTCCCACGCTTTGTCGGCAACAACGCGATCAGCTATACGTCTTCGACTGTTGTCTTTGTACCTTGCGTAGGCGATATCGTGTTCGCGACAGGCTTCGTCCAGCTCGTTGATTCCGCGCTCGCCACGCGCCAATCTCTCTTTGAGTTTTGTTCCAGGTCCACAGAATCGGTAGCCGGGTAGGTGTAATTCTACTGGTAATGCGTCCACCGATCGATTAATCAAAGTAGGTACTGACGAAACGATAGCGGGCACAGTGTTTTTAAGTATTTGTCCAATTACACCACGCCCCATTCTTTTCTTACGAAGTACGTGCATTCTTGTAAACAGATCTCCAATCCTTGATTTCCGTTTCCGTATCGAGAACGTCTATTAAACGCCCCACCTCTTCAATATATTCAGACAGGACTGAACGCTGTGTCGCGCTGTCTTGATATTTATAGACAAACTTTATTAGATTGATTATATGTGCGTGAAATACCTGAGTGACCTTGTACAATTCGGTCTTTATATGTAATTTTAATTCGTGCATTTGTCGTACAGTGACTGCGTCTTTGTCATTGACACCGTTCGCTATATTCGTAATTTTTCTTCCGGCAGCGTAGAAAGCATCGTTTTGCAAACTGATTGTGTGTGCGTGTAAAAATTCCAAATTCACTGCGTCTTTGAAGTCAACAGGTGCTTGCACACGCGTTAGTCGACAGTCATTAACGATTACGTTACATGCACGATCTTTTTTCAAACTCTTCTCGTCTACGTATCGTTTTGTGGCGGCATCTCTTGATTTAAGCGGATCGTTTAGCCTTATTATTCGATGATCTTTTGCGTCTACGGTAACGTTGTCGTTCTTGTACTGTAAGCATGTGTCCCTTACGTACTGTAAAGAAACAACATCGTGCAACTCTTCAGGATCACCCAAGTTGCGTATCTTTTTGTTTTTCACATCAAAGTGACCGTCGTTAGTCACTCCTAAACCGATATCCTCACGCAGACTTCGATGAGTTTCTTTTCGCACTCTTACACCGCTGTCGTGTCTACCGAACTTGTCTACACTCATATTTATGAAGAACTGCTGGTTATAGAACGGTGCGTCTGCTTTTATATGATAATGCCGGTTTCACGTAATTCTTCCAATATCGAAACGATTTCATTCCTATGACCAGTATGGCCACTATTTTGAGACGCCATTAACAGTCTCAATCTATTAACCAACTCGTTAGGATCATCCCAATGCACGTAATCGATTGCAGTGTTCGGTTTCATCTCCATATAGCCACTCCCTGTACGTTTTCGTGCAAACAATTTAGATATTACTAGTCGGTACTTGACGCCACTGTTACTGTTTATTCGCGTATTGTGTTTATATTTTTGTTTGTGTCCGTTGGTTGCTAGTAGTATGGACTTATATTTCCTCATATCGTTCTTATTGTATTTTTTCGGTAGTTTCATAAACAAAAGTTCATACAGACCAGGTGTACCCTCGTAAATTTTTCCTTTGAGATGAAAGTTGTCGTTATCATCGATTTTTACATTTGAATCACCTATCATAAATTTACCACCTTCGTATCGAACACCATACATACGATCTATAATCCGTTTACAGTCCGCCGATTCGCACAAACGCATATATTTGTTTGCTAATGAATCCTCACTGAAATGTGAAGAGTTAAGGTTCCAGGCGTCCTCGTCACTGAAATGAGAAGCGTTATGACTCTGCGTGCCACTTTCGTTTTCCGTTATTACGTGTTGTGTAGGCTCTTCTTGTTTTATCTGCTGCTTCTCCTCCTCCTCCTCCTCCTCCTCCTCCTCCTCCTCCTCCTCCTCCTCCATCATATCACCACTTAACTTTTGTGAAATAGCTTCTAACGGTTCCAGAATCGGTCTGTAATTTTTTCTAAACTTCTCGTCGCTTTCTCTGATACCGTGTTGTAATGCATGATATTTTTTCCTTATGTTGTCGCTTATCGTGTCTATATCATATGCAAGTCGTTCCTCCTTATTCATAGCCATCGTGTGTTAGCAAGAGGACTGATTACATTACTACAGTGCAACCACTTTTATACTTCGTCGGAAACAATTATGAATCGATCAAAGCCGATTCTATATCTACCTTCATTTATTGGCGAGTCTTTGTCTACGACTAGAAATCCATAACGATCCTTCCACGCTTCCATGCAAACGTCTTTGAAAGCATCATATTTCATATCTATGTTAACGTGATCATTGTATGCATGTCGTAAATTTAGATCGTCTTGTTTGAACAATATCAACAAGTTAGCGTTGTCACGTACCAATTGTTTCGGTATCTGGCTATATGTCTGGCATAGAGAGAATGTGTCCACACCGCTATGTCTCCCCATAGCAAAATACTTTCGAATATTGTTTTGTCTTTCACACGATACGTCATCGAATACGATAACAGAGTCGAGACCAGTGATTTCACTCGGTAGCGGGAGTTCTTCGTTCTCGCTGTATGCATGATAACCTAAACCTTCATCAGCGAGTGATTTCATCACTGTTTCTAGCATTCTGTATTTTGGTTGAAATAATGATTTTGAAAACACGTATACGTTGCGGAAACGTAGTCCGTTGGCATCAAACAGTAGGTTGAATAGCACATTTGATTTCCCGCAGGAACTTGGGCCTGTAACGATACAGCGAATACTGTTCGGTAATAGCGGGCCATGTTTACGATTAGCACTACCTTCGTCACCAGCCAAAAAGTCCATATCCTTTATTGGTAATTTGTTTGCTTGCTGTACAATCTTCATCTTTGTGAATACCGAAAGCATACTGTTTTCAGCACGTGCTGTCACCTTTTCTATATTAGATCTTTCTTATGTATCCATGCATCGTGTTTACCATCGAAACCGAGCCAACGAACACGCACTCTGTCACCTTTGCGTTGTAACACCTTTTCCACTAGGTATACGTCGCCGACTTTGGACTTACTAATCTCGTGCTCGTAAAAACCACCTTTCAACACTTTGTTTAGATGATCTTTTAGCAGATAAGTGACTGGGATAGTAGTGGATTGTACTTTATCCACAGTGAATATTTCGTTAGTCCAATTTGGCGTATAACCTTTGGCGAACGTCATTTTGTGCTTACTTATACGAACACGGTCACCGACTTTAAATTTGGGTGGTTTCGTTGGACTGATTTTAGGCGCTGTGTTCTTCCTTATTCGTTCCAACACTATATGTTCGTTGGCATCATTCACTTCACTAGGTTTCATACCAATGGTTCTGTGTGTTGTATTGTTGTACGATTTCAGTAATGTAGGTAGTAGATCCAACCAGCGGTAGTGTCCTTGTTCGCTGAAAGCTCGATACATGTGTGTCTTCAGTGTGCGATTAAAACGTTCCACTATGGAAGCTTTTTTCTCACTATAGGTTGAGTAATGTTTCACATTATACTTTTTTAGCAACGCTTGTACTGTGCTGTTGTAATACTCCTTCCCGTTGTCTGTCTGTAAATATTTCATTCGATTAGCAGTTAGTATAGGCTCTAGTGCGTGCTTTACTTCTTTTCCTGTCTTTGTTTTCAATGGTACAGCGTACGCGTACTTGCTAAACGCATTGATCACTGTCATCATGTACTTGTACCCTTTGTTCACTCGAGCGTATGGTATCATCTCCACAAGATCTGCCTGGTACAAGTCGTGTAGACCCTTCAATTCAACCGCGCGCCTAACGAAATTCCTTCTCGCTGCTCTGTGTAGCTCTAGAGCTATAGTCTTGAGTGCGTTGTTCATGGTTTAAGATACACTAACATAATACCAGCGTTAAAAATACTATATATATCTATAACAGTTTCTTTGTTTTTCAGTATTCACTCTCACGTCTGAATATCACCATGGCTGACCTTCAACAGAATCCAGAACATCAGCAGGAACAGGGACATCCTCAACAAGGTAAAAATTTACCAATTGTCTCTCTCTCTATAATTATGTAGCAAACCAAATTTGTTTGATATGAATTAACATATGATTCAACTCAGTCTAACATGTACAAGATAGTCTCTTGACGTTGTTTAGAAATTGATATGACGGAGAAAATTTTTTATGTTCTGACATAGGTTTGTCACCTTCTCCCCAATGTATTGTCTCTTGACATCGTTTAGAAATTGACATGACGGAGAAAATTTTTCATGTTCCACCATAGGTATGTCACCTTCTCTCCAATGAACTAATTCAATTCCACAACAAAAGCATTTAACTCTATCGTCTATGAATGACATACTATGTCCACAAACATCATAATTTAGCGGATAGTAGTAAAACCCGGCAAACGCTAACTCGTCGGGGCTGACAAACGTCACTTCCCAATACTTGAACGATTTTCTTCTTTCACTTTCAATGCTAAAATCAGGAGTAGCTGCCATCTTCACAGTTTGCAATAAACTAACGTATTACTAACGTGTACTATCTATTTACCTCAAACATGAATATGTGTGTGTGTGTGTGTGTGTGTGTGTGTGTTATTCATCATTCCTATTAGCTAATACATGTGTTTCTATTGTTTCAGATATGACACGATTTTATATCGTGCGAAACAGTAGTATTAGAGGATCCCTCATAACGTTTAATTATCTGCCCGTGTACACGGACACAGAAGAAGATCAAGATATAGTACCGATAATGACCAAGGTGCGACCTTTATTGTGCAAGGATATTCTGGCAGAACAAGCACGTTTACGCAGTATCAAATGGCATATTGCGTGCAGGATACGTTTCACTAAAACTGTGTTAGATGGTGACAGCGGCGAAGAAAAAGAGGTAACCAAAGACGCCGTCTTCCACGGACGTTGTCGTACGTTGCTCACAGACGACAACGACGAGTTGAACTGTCTACTCGATGAATCCTACGATAAAATCATGAATAGCATATCCAATTTTACCCGTGACGGGAGCGGATGGTCGGTGGATGCTGTACTGAAGCTGGAACTAGTTGTTGGACGGTACCGGCCTCTGGCAGCGTCCTCCTACCTTCCAACCCCGCGAAAACTTCCAGTCACCAGGGCAGTAGTCAACATCAATAACTCCCAAGATGAAATGTGTTTTCTATGGTCCGTACTAGCTCACATACACCCTCAAGAACGTAATAAAGAACGTGTTTCAAAATACCTCTTATTCAAAAACACAATAAATATGTCCGGTATCGAGTATCCTGTTTCTATAAACTCACTTTCTAAATTTGAAGCACAGAATCCCAACATTTCTATAAACGTTTTCGGCTATGATATAGAAGACAATATCAGAAACGAATCAAAAAATGAGGTTTATCCGTTAAGAATTACCCCCAATAAGGACAGATTACATCATGTTAATCTTTTACTTCTGTCCGATACAAATAGCCGAAAACATTACTGTCTTATCAGTAACATGAGTAGATTGTTATCATCCCTTACAAAATGTAGCAATAAATCATTTTACTGTGACTACTGCCTGCATCGTTTCACCACAGAACATGGTCTGTCCGATCATCTCCCCTACTGCACACCTCACGGCGAGCAGAAAACCAAAATGCCCACAGTGGAGGAGAAGTTTATGTCATTTAAAAATTACGCGCACTGTCTTAAAGTACCCTTTACCGTCTACGCCGACTTCGAGTCCCTCATCACTCCGCTTCAATCGTGTTCACCTGGTAACAACGTCCCGACGACAGTGCACGAGTTAGGTGAATTCTACTCAGTTGATAGCAACGGTGCCCGTCAGAAAATAACTTCTCCTCCTGTATCGTCCACATCATACGAAGCGATGCATATTCCGTCAGGTTTCTCCTATGCTATCGTCGATCATACACACAGACTCTGGAGAGAGGCTAAAGTTTATCGGGGTGAAAACGTCGTAGACACTTTCTTCTCGTGGTTGATGAAAGACGCCGAGGATATGATGAAGGTAGTACGACATAACGTACAAATAATTATGTCCGATGATGACAATGTTGCGTTCACTAACGCCACCGTTTGTCATTTGTGTGAGCGCCCTTTGACAGACGATGACAAGGTACGCAATCATTGTCATCTTACGGGGAAATTCTTGGGAGCAGCCCACAACAGCTGTAATCTAAGCTACAAGATGCCTCGTCATATCCCCGTCTTCTTTCACAACCTTCGTGGCTACGACTGTCACCATTTAATGCAGCGTTTAGGAAAATATAAGGACCAACACGTATCCTGCATTGCAACATCCAGTGAGCGTTACGTGTCGTTCTCCCTAGGTCCCTTGCGTTTCGTAGACTCCTTTCAATTTCTTAATCGCTCTCTGGACACACTCGTTACCAATCTGTCCACGTCCGGGAGCCAATTTCCTTTGCTCAGAGAGGAAATGCTTAGACGGGGTTTCGATGAACAGACCAATCTGCTCGTACGCAAGGGGGTATACCCATACGAGTACGTTGACAGTATTGATCGGTTCAACGAAACAAGTCTACCCGCTCGTGAACACTTTGATAACCGGTTGATGGAATCGTCTATTTCGGACGCAGATTACGAGCACGCACAAAACGTGTGGAGTGCATTCAATCTGCGTACGTTTGGAGATTACCACGATTTGTATTTGTTGACAGACGTAATGCTGCTGGCCGATGTCTTTGAAAGTTTCCGAGACATGGCCTTACGCGATTACTGCTTGGACCCGTGTCATTTTTACTCGCTTCCCGGACTCGCTTGGAGCGCGATGCTAAAAATGACAGGGGTCGAATTAGAGCTGTTAACAGAGATAAATCTACATCTGTTCGTCGAGTCTGGGGTCCGCGGAGGCTGCGCGATGATATCCAACCGTCACGCAGTCGCTAACAATCCTCTGATTCCAGATCAGTACGATGTATCGAAACCGACCTCCTTCATTCTGTATACGGACTGTAATAATTTATACGGTGCAGCCATGTCGCAACCACTCCCTTACGCAGACTTCCGATGGCTCGATCGTAACGAAATCGAGTCCTTGGACGTACGTAATGTGAGTGATGATTCCGACATCGGGTACATCCTCGAAGTCGACCTACACTATCCTAATACCTTACACGACCTGCATTCCGACTACCCGCTTGCACCTGTGCGCCAGCGCGTAACACCCGATATCCTTTCTCCCTTTTCCAAACGTTTACACGAGAGTATATACAGATCATCGTATAACGAATCAGGGTCATCCGTAGAGAAGTTGTTAACAACTTTGGAGGACAAACAAAATTACGTTCTCCATTATCGAAATTTGAAATTGTATTTAAGTCTTGGCTTAGAGCTGAAAGCGACTCATAGGGTGTTGTGTTTTAAGCAAAGCGCTTGGTTGAAACCGTTTATCGATTTCAACACCCGCAAGAGGCAAGCAGCCGTCAACAGCTTTGAAAAAGACCTTTTCAAACTGATGAACAACGCCGTATACGGTAAGTCGCTGGAGAACGTACGGAAACATATAGACTTTGAACTAGTCTCGAATGAACGACGGCTTCAAAAACTAGTTTCCACACTTAGGCTAAAACGTATGATTCGTTATACGAACGATCTGGTGGGGCTCTCACTCCGTAAAAAATCCATTGTTCTTTCCCGTCCCGTGTATGTCGGCTTCACGGTGCTTGACGTTAGCAAAACGATAATGTACGACTTTCATTATCGTTATATGCTGTCGCCAAGTACGGTCGCAACGTTAAATTGTTAATGACTGATACAGACAGTCTGATGTATAGTATTCAAACATCAGACTTGTATGCAGATATGAAGAACGACCTACACGTTTTTGACACATCGGATTACCCTACGTCTCATCCTTGTTATAGCCTTAAGAACAAAAAGGTTGTCGGACTGTTCAAGGATGAAACGTGTGGTCGTCCTATTAGAGAATTCGTGGGTCTCCGAGCGAAATGTTATTCGTTCCTTGTGGCCCACGAAGATCCTACCAAAGAGTGTCAAAAACGTGTATGTAAAGGTGTGCCTCGAGTTGCGATTAAGAGGAGTCTGCGACACGATATGTATCGCAAGTGTCTCACTGATCATTGTCAGTTTTCTGCTAGTGCGCTTTGTTTACGTAGCGATCATCATACGCTGTACACGATGCGTGTAAATAAGCAAGCGTTGTCACCGTATGATGATAAGCGCTATATATTAGACAATGGTCATGATACGCTTGCATACGGTCATTATCGAATACGACGACGCATCAACATGGAGAACGACGACGACGACACCTCCCCACCTACTAAAAAAATTCGTCTCCATGTATAGTAACCCCTCCTCAACACTTGTTTCTTTCGTCAGTTGATGTCTCTCGGTGCTTCAGTCCAGACGTCTGTAAACGTAAGTTCACATATTAATATCGCAACGATATTTGTGTGTTTAAACATAATGTATATATAGAGTTTGTAATGTGTGGTTTCTTTGTCTTACAGTATTATTATGGATAACACTGCGGTTATAATTGACTTCCAGTGCTTTTTCGACGACAACGGAAAATATATTGTGAAGGAACTGTCAATCATGGACGTTCTGAGATTTGCTGGTAGACATTGGATTTTGACTCCGCCTGCTACATCCGTTACGAATCCAAAATACGTTAGGACAAACCACTGGTTAACGTCAAATTATCATAGACTTAGATGGAGCGAATGAGAGACACCATACGACAATCTTGTTTCATTGTTAACATCACATACACGTATATATAAATATGTGTTTGTGAAGGGTTTTGAGAAAAAACGTTTTTTGCAATCAAAGATAATACACAATAATATCATCAATCTCGATGACTTTGGTTGTCCTAAAAACATACCGTATCTATTTCATGGAACAGAATGTCTTAGACATTTCAATTCTTCTGACCGTTGTGCCAACTATAAGGTGCATGCTATTCGGGAATGGATGATTCATGATTTTTGCTTTAAACGAACATTTTTAATGTAACAAATTTAGAAAGTAGGTCACCGCGAATGATGACATTTATATCTCTCTCATTCTGTTGTGGACATGTACATACATGCATAGCTGTAAGCGGTGACTATTTCCTTATGAAAATGGAATGTAGACTTTCCTAATGACATTGTTATATTTTTGGTGTCTCTAATTTCGTCTGTGGGAGATGTTCATACATGCAAATGAAAGTGGGACACCGACGTTACCACCACCACTATCACATTGTACTGTCCTTTTGTGTCGAATATTCTGTCATTGTTTGGTTCTCTCTCGCTTGATACAGACGTGTTCACTAGTGTCTTTCTCTCTCTTCTAATAATGTCGTTTCTTGTAAATTTTAATGCTGTAAGTGCTATCGAGTACAAACGATGTTCAGAATTGACAGTGAATAAAAAATATCCCATCATGGTCTTAACAAATGTGGACACAAAATATGGGAACTCTGTGCTTGCTACGTTGGAGGATGGCGACCGCCAGTATCGTGTCTATCTTCCCAAGAGGTATGCAGGTGTCTTCACGAATGAGGAGCTCAGACATATCAAACCTAAAGAACTACATTTAGTGTATCGAGGGACGAGAAATCAAACAACACAAGTAGAGATTGAGTCCTAACGTCGTAAGTAGCAATCGTGTTAACAAACAAATTATTGATGTGTGTGTGTGTGTGTGTGTGTGTGTGTGTGTGTAGTTTCAACTCTCTGTACTTAACACTTTAATAATTGAATTTGTATGTACATGATAAATGTATCATTGATTCTACAAAGTTTCGTTGAATAATAGTTGGTTCGATTAGAAATTATTTGAAAGTACATTAACTTATGCGATTAATGTATCATTGATTCTAAGCAGTATTTACAAATTTCCGATGAATAATATTTGGTTTGATTAGAAATTATTTGAAAGTACATTAACTTATGAAAAAGTTTACTTACTTAACGCATTTGATTCTTTCCACTAACTGTGTGTGTGTGTGCATGTGATAATTGAATATTTATCGTATCAGTGATTCTAATTTCGACTGTATTGTTATGTTACAGATAAACTTCCTTGTGAACTGTATCTACAGCCGTGAAATTATTATTTAAAAATCTTACAATGTCAAAAAATTATTATTAATATTGTATTTACTTTATATAACAATGTTTGTTTGTGCTATATATATATTTAATCAATGTAAAATGTATTTTTGAATAATTGTATTATAACGGTTTGTAAACTATATTTTAAGTTTGTGTACAGTGCTGTAAATATATATTTAATCATTTAAAACATTATTATTAATATTGTATTTATTTTATATATAACAATGTTTGTTTGTGATATATATATATATATATATATATATATATATTTAATCAATGTAAAATGTATTTTTTGAATAATTGTATTATAGCGGTTTGTAAACTATATTTTAAGTTTGTGTACAGTGTTGTAAATATATATTTAATTATTTAAAACAAATTATGGTTTATTTTAATTTATTTCGTTATAAACCTCCGAATATGCATGGAATTATTTGTATAGTAATCAGAAATGTGTGAGAGAGACATTTTAATAATTTGCAGGTTGTATCTTACAATCACGAAAATTATTATTTAAACTGATAATTGTTTTATTAAAATCTTACAATGACGAAATATTATTATTTCATTGTTTACGATATATATATTTAATGCAAAAATGAATTTTTAAAATTACAATCGTCTGTAAACTATATTTAAGTTCGTGTACACATACAAATCGTTTTGAATAAGGGAATTCTTGTCAACGTTTGCAGCGAGAAAGAGACATATACAATGTGTGTATGTGTACACAAAACTTTTGAAAATACCTTATTTCAAGGAGATTTTTTTTTTATGCGTAACACTTTACCACACACACAGACTTGGCAGTATATTAATTTCTAAATCGTGGTCAATGACTGTCATGTGCCAAAAAAAAAAAAAATTAGAAGTAGGACGCAACAAGGTAGGTGATAAATATATTTCCTGGTGATTACATTTTAGTATCGCTACTTACAATAATCCATAAGTAGCACGACGCTTATGTAAAACTGATGACATGAAGAGAGAGTTTATATCGTGATCGATAACTGTGTCTAGTGACAAAGAGAGAGGAGGGGAGAGAGAGTTGATATCGAAGTCGTCAACAATTTACTATACACTATAATATAGTTTGAATTTCCCACCGAAGAAAAGTGTTGGCAGATCTGTTCTATACACGCAATAAAGCAGGATTGGTAACCCTGATCATATATTTTAATATACACTATAATACACACACATATCAAGTTTGAACCCATACATAGGTTGGTTGGTAAACCTGATCATATAGATTTAATATACATTATAACACACAACAAATTTGAACTCATGCAAGGTTGGTAACCCTGATCATATATTTAATATATACACTATAATGCATCAAGTCGGAACCCCCCACCCACCCACCACCTTTGGGATGCTGCGGGTCCAGCTGATAGAAAGTGAAAGTGATCTAGGCTCGCGAAAGGCGGCATATAAAAAAAAAAACGCGGATGGTGTGGTCCAGATACGCGAAAAAGTCGCGGATCTTGACACAGATCAGCGAAAAAGTCGCGGATGCTGTGGTCCAGTAGAAAGTGAAAGTGATCTAGGCTCGCGAAAGGCGGCATATAAAAAATTATATTCGCGGAAATTCGCGGTCCTTTGGGATGCTGTGGTCCAGCGGTGGTGGGGAGAGCGTGGGAAAACATCTTGGACCGCGGGAACGGCGGCATCTCTTTGATCTTGTTTTTTAGCGTTTTTTATGTTTTTTAAGAAAGGCGGCATTCCTTTGTGAGTTAGAACCCTTATTTTCCCTCTACTAATGGACGTAGAAGATGCAATGAATGGAAGAGGACTTACAGAACAGGACTGTTTAGACCGGCGCCAGTGGAAGCTAGGATGCGAGAGGCGGGGCCAGGCGTAATTAAATCGCAAAAAAAAGATATAAACTTAATACTTTTTGTTAACATGATAATGTTTTTAGGCTGGGGATCATTCCACAAAAATGTAACGTCATCGAAAAATGTAACGCTTCCACACTTTCGATTCCCCACAGTCTAGAAATCTTCGGTCTCTGTCGTTTTAACATGATAATGTTTGTTATATAGTAAACATATTTGTTATATAGTAAATATTTGTTTTATGCACATTATACATTTCAAAAGGCTAAAAACGTTATCATGCCTCGATGTTTCTGTTTCGTCGAAATTTCTTTAAATTTCACAATGCTTTCGTCAAGGGGTGTACATTTTTTGGAATGTCTTTCTGCATATCTCTTGGAAGTTGTTATATCTTGGTCTGTCGATTTCATGTTAGTGTAGTTAGAGAGGAAAGTTTTATTAACATAAAATAGAATAAAATAGAAGTGATGACTTATATAAAATAGAAGTGATGACTGTTTAAAAAAACAGGTAATTAATTATAGACTCAATGGAAGAAGAGATGTAGAAAAGATGCCCAGAAGAAGATGGAGAAGAACAAACTAGCTTTAAAATTTCGTATTGTATTTCGGTATTTAGTTTCGCGCGAACAACCAATCTACTTTTATCTGCGAACCGCCAAAGAATATTATAGAAATTAAATGTTTGTTCTGATAATATTCATCATCATCACCATTCCAAGGACTAGGCGTTAGACCTGTTGCGGAACCCATCTCCTCCTCGGTCTACCGACATCTCTCGTCCCAGTAGGGTGATAACCGAAGGCAGCCACAGGTAGACGGATATCAGGCATGCGATTCAAGTGTTCACACCATCTCCTTCTGTGGTCTTCAATCTTCTAGTGCAACGATACAATGTTTAAATCGCCTCTAATATCCTCGTTCCTTCTCCGATCCAAGATAGAACAATGTTGCGTCCCTCTTAGAAATTTCATTTCGGCTGCTTGAATCCTCTGCACGTCCCTTTTACCAAAAGTCCATGCCTCACTAGGAATGTGGGGACAGCTACAGTTTTATAAAATTTCATTCGGGTATCCTACCGTGTTTTATTTTTCAGGCACCTATGAATCGTTCCACAGATGTGTCTAAATTTTGTTGGCTTACTATCCCAATCATTATCAGTTCCATATGAGATATTACAATCCTGGTAATTAAAATGACGAACCTGATCCAAAGATAATATTTATTTACTGGTAATTTGAAGTTTGTAGAAACATAGTAACATGTTAAATGTGGGTAATAAACATCGAACAAACTGCAATTAAATTTTGTACGTAAATGTTTAGAAAGAGTTGTGTAGGTTTCTCAAAGTAGTGAAAACAGCATCTGCAAACTTAGTAACGGATTCTCAAAGCCATTCCGCAAAAGCCGTTATTACACCTTAATAGCAGCTTCGCGTGGGAAATTTACAGCAGAGGATTTACAGCAAAGGTATTGGGTGTGCGCATATGTGTGTCTCGAATCGAAATCTAACCTCGAATCTCTCTCTCTCTCTCTCTCTCTCTCTCTCTGCGCGTGTGCGGTCTCCAGTGTATTTCACTGGGTCGGTCTGGTTAATAGGAATGTGCGAGACAATTTATGTGGAAACCGTTAACGTTGTAGGTACGAACTTCAAACACGTCTTCGCGTCATCTTAGTTTATGGTGGATGGAATCAACAAAATTTGGCAAACAAATAACAATTAATTAACTTTAAAGAAAAAGCAAATCAAAAGTTATTTAAACAAAGCTGATAAAGACTTTATTTTAGATGGAGCATCTGAATCCTCCATTTAGATGAGAGCAGTTAAAAAAACCGTGTAAATTATTGCTGATTGGCTAGCGAGTGACCAATGACAAAATGTATTGTAACGAGAACCCTCACGAGCACGTCCTTCCACCCGTCCCACCCCTCTAGCCGAGCCTCAGTCAAGGCACCTGTCCACCATGCCCGACGTCGGTGATGGATGTGCGCACCACACTGTCGTGCAACTCGTCCAGCGTGCCAGACGTTCTTTAGTTCTCGTTGTCACTATTTTATTTTTATTCATGTAATCTGCCGAAGATACGTCCCACAGACATCTATTTAATTTATATTTTTTATATTTAATTTATATTTATTTAATGTTGATGTTATTTCACGGTCCATTATGATTGTAATTAATTGTAATTAAAACAAATTAATAATGACAATATTTAAAATAATAACTTATATAATACTATATTTTGTAATTACTGTTATATTATCTATTTAATGTCCCGCGTGTGGGAGCCAAATATAATACTAATACGAGTTGTACCCGTTTATGCCCAGCGGTGAACGCCAAATATAATAATCTACTACGCTTAGCGTTCTGGAGCCCCAAATATAAAGATATTTTATGGTGCTTATTTTATTAGCATAAGTTGATTGACATATTTAATTTATTTGCATTTATTTTAATTATTTATGTCTCGCATGTTTTGTGGTGCCAAATATAACGATTTGAATTAGACCACAAAGTTGCAGCGTCAAATAACTTTAACTTAGATTGCCCGACGTCGTGTGCGTCTTATATAATAATACAACTACTGTTTTGATATATCTCAGGGTAAAATTCAATAAAATGTATTCTTCATTACTCTCTATTAGTTAATTTATTAACTAAACATCATTATATCATATTTCCTGTTACACTTAATTCTTGCTATAAATATTAATAAATAGATACAATTAACAAATAGCACATTTAACAAAGTTAATACTTCTTCAATCTTTACGAATTTACTTATTACTATAATTCATTGTTTTTTTTATTAGTTTATAATTGATCAACTTAAGTTTAGTACAAAATTTATATATAAACGGATTCATTTAAATCAAACGATTGTGAAATCTGATATAGCTATTTTATGAATATTAGATTCTCTACGATTTCTCTAATGGTTCAATATGACCTTACTTAAGATCAAGTCTCTAAATTATTACTTTAAATTAATTTCTTTCGTGAGTTCTTTTATTGAACAGACAGTGGGTGTAACATTTAATTAGTACATATAAAATTTACTTGAGGTTCGATTATCCAATTCTTGTAGAGGTCACCAGTGTAGAAAGCGATGCTCCTTAATCAGCATTGGAGTTTTTTGAAGATAAGTCATCTGATGGATCTCGAGTGGCATGCTTAAACTTCACAGTTGCACTTCACATATACGCGTACATAGCACTTTTCACAACGCGTGTTCGGATCGGCTTTATTTCGAGTCTAAATTATTACTGCGATAGCTTCAGTTATTCACTGACATTTTGTAACGGTGTCATTAAATCTACTCGTGATATTGTTACAGACGTATATTACACTCGGTTTATGTTGTTAACCGATACACTTGTCGGTAAATTACTGATATTTGTTCAAGACTAATTATTGTACAACATTCTTAGCATTTGAGTACAGCCGTTATATCACGTATCACTACCGTTTACTATTATATGATCTCAAACTCGAACGCTAGGTTCGCAAATGTCATACAGTTCATATCATAGCGATATTTTTCTAAGTCGTTTTACGAACTCCGTAACACTTTCGTTCCGTCTCTTACTTCCGATACTCTCGAAAATTTAATAAAGACTCCTCCCGCGTCTCTGTCGCTTGCCTATATCAAACATGAGGATTTTCCCCACTAGACTTCTGGTTTTCGGCAATGCCGTTTCCTAATTGGTTCCTTTCTGTACAACCTACCCCAGAGACCACCTATTTTTTCCAAAGTAAGTTCTGATAGGCCTACCGCTTTCCCCCAAACTCCTCTCCTGGATACTTTACCCTTCGGTCAACGGCATTTCCGAATACTCTAGTAATAAATCTAGTTGTCGTATTTCTTATTCTTCACAAAGGACAACCCTTCGATTTCTCTTCAAACATCTGCCTGTCCAATTAGTTGCGCCTATGGTATTATCTTTTATTGTATAAAGGCCTCGCCAACTCTCTCCGTAAGTATTTCCTTTTTTTTTTTTGTCTGGTTCTCAACAAAACCCATCCTTTTAGTTCCTTCGTTCCTCGGGTACGATTTCTTTCCTGGTATCTGAGTATTGTTTAGGCGTATCCTCTGTTTACGCGTCTCAGTCAAGGAACACCCTTCATTGTCTTCTGTCTGTTGTTGTCGTGTCGTGTAACCTTCCATCCTTTGTCCGGACGAAACATTTCTCATTTGATGAGTTTATTCACTCCCTCGTGCCTTTCATCGGGTTGTAAACTATTAACCACTAGCGTCATTTCCAGTGATACCCATCACAATAACCTTGTCCATCTAACATGTGGCCACTCGTTACACTAGATTTATGGCGTGTCAATTAGGCTTGCGTAGGCGAAAGCGGATGACTTCACCTTTTTTTTTTTTGTTCGCCACCCCTACAACTAACTCATACATCACTTGCCACAACGTCCAAATGACATTTAACTTAACTAAAAGAAAATTTATTTGATTCTATATATATTTATATTTTTTATTTTATTTATTTATTTTTTTGAAATTAGATATTATAAACTGTTAATGATATTTGAATCTATTATGTAAACGAAGAATAAACTAAACTAAATATTAAACTGAAATTTTATCTGAATCGTTACTAATTAAATATACAAACTAAAGAATGAATGTAACGTAAAATTAAACAGTAAACATTTATTAAACGAATGTGATCTAAAAACATGTAGGCCTACTCTACTTGCTGCTCGAAAATGACGATTTGATAGACAGCAAGGGTACGCATAATCAAACATGCACGATTCCTTGACATCCGTCAACACTACACACGATCCATCCGCACGTCGTGCGGCCTGAGCTGATGGTCTTGCTGGACTCATTTTTCGTAGTGCACATCCTTCAAAAAATACACGACGTGCGGATGGATGTCAAAGCTACGCACTGTCGCTTTTGACTTGCTGTCCGTCATGACGTCCAGCGGCGATGGTTAATGCGTGACCGGTTTTTAAGTATGTTCCAGATTCTTCAAGAGCACACATGAATCCTTACGCTTTAGCTGGCGTGCAGTAAGGAGGGAAAGCTATTGTGGACCTCTGCGCCACCTAAAAAAGCAGAGCGTCTAGCGTTGACGCGAGTTAGTTATGTTGAGCGGTTTTCCTTAGCGCGGATCGAGTGTTTGTCGAAGTATTGTGTGAAGTGTTATTGTGTTATAGTTAGTGTGGAATTCTAATAGTTGACATTATTATTGCGTGTGCATAAATTTAGCTTGGATTAGGCCTATTGTACGAGACTGATCTTGTTGGATAACTTGTTGATTACAAATTATTAATTGTGATTAGTGACTTACTTGGTGTCTGTATTGCGTTTTCCACTGCACCATACGACGACTATTGAGACCGTCGTAACAGGATGTTTGTGTTTTCACTTGGAACTTATAACAATGTGTGATCTTGTGAGGAAACGAAATAGACATGAATCGTTGGACGATTGGGTGATAAATAACCAATTATTAATTGTGATTAGTGACTTACTTGGTGTCTGTATTGCGTTTTCCACTGCACCATACGACGACTATTGAGACCGTCGTAACAGGATGTTTGTGTTTTCACTTGGAACTTATAACAATGTGTGATCTTGTGAGGAAACGAAATAGACATGAATCGTTGGACGATTGGGTGATAAATAACCAATTATTAATTGTGATTAGTGACTTACTTGGTGTCTGTATTGCGTTTTCCACTGCACCATACGACGACTATTGAGACCGTCGTAACAGGATGTTTGTGTTTTCACTTGGAACTTATAACAATGTGTGATCTTGTGAGGAAACGTAATATATATGTTTGTGATTAGTGACTTACTTGGTGTCTGTATTGCGTTTTCCACTGCACCATACGACGACTATTGAGACCGTCGTAACAGGATGTTTGTGTTTTCACTTGGAACTTATAACAATGTGTGATCTTGTGAGGAAACGTAATATATATGTTTGTGATTAGTGACTTACTTGGTGTCTGTATTGCGTTTTCCACTGCACCATACGACGACCATTGAGACCGTCGTAACAGGATGTTTGTGTTTTCACTTGGAACTTATAACAATGTGTGATCTTGTGAGGAAACGAAATAGACATGAATCGTTGGACGATTGGGTGATAAATAACCAATTATTAATTGTGATTAGTGACTTACTTGGTGTCTGTATTGCGTTTTCCACTGCACCATACGACGACCATTGAGACCGTCGTAACAGGATGTTTGTGTTTTCACTTGGAACTTATAACAATGTGTGATCTTGTGAGGAAACGAAATAGACATGAATCGTTGGACGATTGGGTGATAAATAACCAATTATTAATTGTGATTAGTGACTTACTTGGTGTCTGTATTGCGTTTTCCACTGCACCATACGACGACTATTGAGACCGTCGTAACAGGATGTTTGTGTTTTCACTTGGAACTTATAACAATGTGTGATCTTTTGAGGAAACGAAATAGACATGAATCGTTGGACGATTGGGTGATAAATAACCAATTATTAATTGTGATTAGTGACTTACTTGGTGTCTGTATTGCGTTTTCCACTGCACCATACGACGACTATTGAGACCGTCGTAACAGGATGTTTGTGTTTTCACTTGGAACTTATAACAATGTGTGATCTTGTGAGGAAACGAAATAGACATGAATCGTTGGACGATTGGGTGATAAATAACCAATTATTAATTGTGATTAGTGACTTCTTGGTGTCTGTATTGCGTTTTCCACTGCACCATACGACGACTATTGAGACCGTCGTAACAGGATGTTTGTGTTTTCACTTGGAACTTATAACAATGTGTGATCTTGTGAGGAAACGAAATAGACATGAATCGTTGGACGATTGGGTGATAAATAACCAATTATTAATTGTGATTAGTGACTTACTTGGTGTCTGTATTGCGTTTTCCACTGCACCATACGACGACTATTGAGACCGTCGTAACAGGATGTTTGTGTTTTCACTTGGAACTTATAACAATGTGTGATCTTGTGAGGAAACGAAATAGACATGAATCGTTGGACGATTGGGTGATAAATAACCAATTATTAATTGTGATTAGTGACTTACTTGGTGTCTGTATTGCGTTTTCCACTGCACCATACGACGACTATTGAGACCGTCGTAACAGGATGTTTGTGTTTTCACTTGGAACTTATAACAATGTGTGATCTTGTGAGGATACGAAATAGACATGAATCGTTGGACGATTGGGTGATAAATAACCAATTATTAATTGTGATTAGTGACTTACTTGGTGTCTGTATTGCGTTTTCCACTGCACCATACGACGACTATTGAGACCGTCGTAACAGGATGTTTGTGTTTTCACTTGGAACTTAAACAATGTGTGATCTTGTGAGGAAACGAAATAGACATGAATCGTTGGACGATTGGGTGATAAATAACCAATTATTAATTGTGATTAGTGACTTACTTGGTGTCTGTATTGCGTTTTCCACTGCACCATACGACGACTATTGAGACCGTCGTAACAGGATGTTTGTGTTTTCACTTGGAACTTATAACAATGTGTGATCTTGTGAGGAAACGAAATAGACATGAATCGTTGGACGATTGGGTGATAAATAACCAATTATTAATTGTGATTAGTGACTTACTTGGTGTCTGTATTGCGTTTTCCACTGCACCATACGACGACTATTGAGACCGTCGTAACAGGATGTTTGTGTTTTCACTTGGAACTTATAACAATGTGTGATCTTGTGAGGAAACGATATAGACATGAATCGTTGGACGATTGGGTGATAAATAACCAATTATTAATTGTGATTAGTGACTTACTTGGTGTCTGTATTGCGTTTTCCACTGCACCATACGACGACTATTGAGACCGTCGTAACAGGATGTTTGTGTTTTCACTTGGAACTTATAACAATGTGTGATCTTGTGAGGAAACGAAATAGACATGAATCGTTGGACGATTGGGTGATAAATAACCAATTATTAATTGTGATTAGTGACTTACTTGGTGTCTGTATTGCGTTTTCCACTGCACCATACGACGACTATTGAGACCGTCGTAACAGGATGTTTGTGTTTTCACTTGGAACTTATAACAATGTGTGATCTTGTGAGGAAACGAAATAGACATGAATCGTTGGACGATTGGGTGATAAATAACCAATTATTAATTGTGATTAGTGACTTACTTGGTGTCTGTATTGCGTTTTCCACTGCACCATACGATGACTATTGAGACCGTCGTAACAGGATGTTTGTGTTTTCACTTGGAACTTATAACAATGTGTGATCTTGTGAGGAAACGAAATAGACATGAATCGTTGGACGATTGGGTGATAAATAACCAATTATTAATTGTGATTAGTGACTTACTTGGTGTCTGTATTGCGTTTTCCACTGCACCATACGACGACTATTGAGACCGTCGTAACAGGATGTTTGTGTTTTCACTTGGAACTTATAACAATGTGTGATCTTGTGAGGAAACGAAATAGACATGAATCGTTGGACGATTGGGTGATAAATAACCAATTATTAATTGTGATTAGTGACTTACTTGGTGTCTGTATTGCGTTTTCCACTGAACCATACGACGACTATTGAGACCGTCGTAACAGGATGTTTGTGTTTTCACTTGGAACTTATAACAATGAGTGATCTTGTGAGGAAACGAAATAGACATGAATCGTTGGACGATTGGGTGATAAATAACCAATTATTAATTGTGATTAGTGACTTACTTGGTGTCTGTATTGCGTTTTCCACTGCACCATACGACGACTATTGAGACCGTCGTAACAGGATGTTTGTGTTTTCACTTGGAACGTATAACAATGTGTGATCTTGTGAGGAAACGTAATATATATGTTTGTGATTAGTGACTTACTTGGTGTCTGTATTGCGTTTTCCACTGCACCATACGACGACTATTGAGACCGTCGTAACAGGATGTTTGTGTTTTCACTTGGAACTTATAACAATGTGTGATCTTGTGAGGAAACGAAATAGACATGAATCGTTGGACGATTGGGTGATAAATAACCAATTATTAATTGTGATTAGTGACTTACTTGGTGTCTGTATTGCGTTTTCCACTGCACCATGCGACGACTATTGAGACCGTCGTAACAGGATGTTTGTGTTTTCACTTGGAACTTATAACAATGTGTGATCTTGTGAGGAAACGATATAGACATGAATCGTTGGACGATTGGGTGATAAATAACCAATTATTAATTGTGATTAGTGACTTACTTGGTGTCTGTATTGCGTTTTCCACTGCACCATACGACGACTATTGAGACCGTCGTAACAGGATGTTTGTGTTTTCACTTGGAACTTATAACAATGTGTGATCTTGTGAGGAAACGAAATAGACATGAATCGTTGGACGATTGGGTGATAAATAACCAATTATTAATTGTGATTAGTGACTTACTTGGTGTCTGTATTGCGTTTTCCACTGCACCATACGACGACTATTGAGACCGTCGTAACAGGATGTTTGTGTTTTCACTTGGAACTTATAACAATGTGTGATCTTGTGAGGAAACGAAATAGACATGAATCGTTGGACGATTGGGTGATAAATAACCAATTATTAATTGTGATTAGTGACTTACTTGGTGTCTGTATTGCGTTTTCCACTGCACCATACGACGACTATTGAGACCGTCGTAACAGGATGTTTGTGTTTTCACTTGGAACTTATAACAATGTGTGATCTTGTGAGGAAACGAAATAGACATGAATCGTTGGACGATTGGGTGATAAATAACCAATTATTAATTGTGATTAGTGACTTACTTGGTGTCTGTATTGCGTTTTCCACTGCACCATACGACGACTATTGAGACCGTCGTAACAGGATGTTTGTGTTTTCACTTGGAACTTATAACAATGTGTGATCTTTTGAGGAAACGAAATAGACATGAATCGTTGGACGATTGGGTGATAAATAACCAATTATTAATTGTGATTAGTGACTTACTTGGTGTCTGTATTGCGTTTTCCACTGCACCATACGACGACTATTGAGACCGTCGTAACAGGATGTTTGTGTTTTCACTTGGAACTTATAACAATGTGTGATCTTGTGAGGAAACGAAATAGACATGAATCGTTGGACGATTGGGTGATAAATAACCAATTATTAATTGTGATTAGTGACTTACTTGGTGTCTGTATTGCGTTTTCCACTGCACCATACGACGACTATTGAGACCGTCGTAACAGGATGTTTGTGTTTTCACTTGGAACTTATAACAATGTGTGATCTTGTGAGGAAACGTAATATATATGTTTGTGATTAGTGACTTACTTGGTGTCTGTATTGCGTTTTCCACTGCACCATACGACGACTATTGAGACCGTCGTAACAGGATGTTTGTGTTTTCAGTTGGAACTTATAACAATGTGTGATCTTGTGAGGAAACGAAATAGACATGAATCGTTGGACGATTGGGTGATAAATAACCAATTATTAATTGTGATTAGTGACTTACTTGGTGTCTGTATTGCGTTTTCCACTGCACCATACGACGACTATTGAGACCGTCGTAACAGGATGTTTGTGTTTTCACTTGGAACTTATAACAATGTGTGATCTTGTGAGGAAACGAAATAGACATGAATCGTTGGACGATTGGGTGATAAATAACCAATTATTAATTGTGATTAGTGACTTACTTGGTGTCTGTATTGCGTTTTCCACTGCACCATACGACGACCATTGAGACCGTCGTAACAGGATGTTTGTGTTTTCACTTGGAACTTATAACAATGTGTGATCTTGTGAGGAAACGAAATAGACATGAATCGTTGGACGATTGGGTGATAAATAACCAATTATTAATTGTGATTAGTGACTTACTTGGTGTCTGTATTGCGTTTTCCACTGCACCATACGACGACTATTGAGACCGTCGTAACAGGATGTTTGTGTTTTCACTTGGAACTTATAACAATGTGTGATCTTGTGAGGAAACGATATAGACATGAATCGTTGGACGATTGGGTGATAAATAACCAATTATTAATTGTGATTAGTGACTTACTTGGTGTCTGTATTGCGTTTTCCACTGCACCATACGACGACTATTGAGACCGTCGTAACAGGATGTTTGTGTTTTCACTTGGAACTTATAACAATGTGTGATCTTGTGAGGAAACGAAATAGACATGAATCGTTGGATGACTGGCTGATAAATAACCAATTACAGAACGTTTGATTGTTTACTTTGTTACTTGTAACTTAAACAATGTTTCGTCTTATGAGGGAAAAACAAAACAACACTAGAAATGAATGGTTGCTGATTAGCTGGTAAGAAACAATGACAATATTCCAACTTTGTCGTGTTTACTTGCTAAACTGTTATTTGTCATGTTCCGGACGAGACCTTTCAATGTTTCCACCATTTTTAAGTCCTGTAAGCCATTTTTAAGTCCATGACGTGTCACTTGTTACTGATTAACTAAATATGACACCTACCGACCAGGCTCACAGATTATTATTATTGATAAGCATGATACATTTTTATCCGATGGCCTAAACTAGTTTTCGCTCCGTCAGAGGCTGCCGCTAGGCACACGGAACGACGGACTACACATGGGTTCGCCTCCACACACAGCATACTAGCAGATATCTTTGTACAACACTTGGAAAGAACAAGAATACTCACAAACATTGACAGACACTCACATAAAATACTACAGCGGAACAGGTACGTTGACGACATCATACTTCTGTACAAGCGAAACACAAGAATTAATAAATTATTTACCTTAAATTATCCGCCGTGTGATTTCTTGTGCTTCGTCTATGACGCGTTTCAGAGCTTATGCTCCATCATCAGATATTAAAAAGTTAAAACTATCACTCTTGCGAAATCGTTAAGAAGTTAAAATGTCAAAATTTGCATATGAACCATACGCGGATTTGGGTGCGCACCCGTTCAAGTTCATTCTGCCACTGAGCGGTTACTACCTTATCGTAGCCCCAGCGAGCAGACTCAAGGCGGTATCGTACAATCGGTTGGATACAAAGTTCAGGTGGTCATTTAACACGATATCGCGACTCCTTGGGTTTGCATATGCACTGTAAATTTAAAATTCCTCCAAGGCATTCACGAAACGGCCCTTCTTACACACGTGTAACGGTATTAAATTGGAACTAAAATCTGTGTAATTATGATTGTGTGAAGTCAGGTGTCGGGCGTAATTTGATTTGATGTTGTCAATGTTTCTTATTTCCTTAGGTAAATGTTCTAGAAATCGTTTAAGGAAACCTCTCCCAGTCTGTCCAATGTAGAAGCACTCGCAATCATTGCATGTTAACTTATATATGCCAGTTTTTTCTTCTGGAGGCGTGTGTTTTTTCGGTTTGAGAATATCCAGTAACTTATTATTAGTCCTGAATGAAATAGTGAAACTATTATTATTCAATATAGAAGACAAAACCTTAGGCATAAAGCTAGTGTAATTAGCAGATATAAATATTTTTTGCGTGTTGTAGTTTATTCGGGGTTTAAGCATTCTTTTTTCATGTTTTCTCAACAGTTTGTCAATGGTTAAACTATTGTAACTATTGGCAACCGCAATATATTTTATGACATTTAGCTCATCACGAAAGTCATTATCATCCAAAGGAATTGTCAATAATCTATGAACGAAACTATTGTACGCTGCCATTTTATGTGAAAGAGGATGATGAGAGTCTGCGTGTATTGTGGTGTCAGTCGGTTTCCTATAAATGTTGAACTTTAGTTTATTCATCTGTCGAGTGATGGTTAAATCTAGAAAGTTTATCTTGTTATCAACCTCTGTTTCAAGAATAAATTGGATGTTTCTATTTATTTTATTTAAACAGTTTTTAAATAATTCGATTTGTCTTATAGTACCATCAAAAATTAAAAACGTATCGTCTACATACCGTGCATAAAATATTATTTTATTTGCATATATAAAAAGATACAGAAACACAAGAAAAAGATACAGTACCGTTTACCAAATGGTAAAAGCTTAAGAGCATGATAATGTCTTTCAGCCGCCAGCTAAACGCAACATTATTATGGTAACTAACTGACTGATTGTTTCTTTTGCGCAAATGTTTTTTGTCCTATAATACTTTGACTGCCGTGGACGAACCGCAGGCGTCGTATCTGCATGAACGGTAGACGCGGTGAGACCAGACGTTAAGTTATACAATCAAGCGGTGGCAAATGATCGGGATACTCGGGGTACACGAAGCCATTGGATCTTGACAAGTTGGCTATATTCTCGAGTGCTAGGGATCTGTAACACGTTTCGCACACTTTGAAGGTAGCTACATCGTCGTCGGGGAACTCAGCAGCCAGTATGTGTTGACTCTTTTGCGGCGGTGGTCGCAAATCTCTCTCGAACCATAAGCGATCGCACACGGAGCAGGCGTAACCGAACTCGTTGTCGTCGAATCGTTTCGTGAATTCCGCATCTGCTGCTATCTCTTCAGTTTTCAAGCGTTTTGGCGATACCGCAGCGATTGCCTGTTCGAATTCAGCTGCTTCGTTCGTTCGTTTAGTTGCCATCTCAATGTTCTTATTCAATCTACAACGTTTTACTCGTTCGTTGGTTTCCCTTCGCTTCTCTGTCAGTTTCATGTTGTAGAATGCATCGATTTTCTCCTGCTCAGTCATCGTCGACGCGAACGGTGTATTTATTAAGTACTCGTTCAATTCTTCGCGCATCAAGTCATCTTCCTTTCGTTTTTGTTGCGATGGTGCGGCCGCTGGTGCCGAAGCTTCACCGCCGACAGCAGCCGCTCGTTGCTGTTCCTTCTCGAGCTTCTTTCGTTCCCGACACTTTCTTACTCGCTCGGCATTTTGTCGTTTCTTGATCTGAGCCTTCTCGTCGCTGCTATCCATTGTCGAACGCTGTTTTAGTCAGTCGCCACGTTTGGTTACTATATATCAGCAGCAGTGTATTTCACCACAACACAAAACAAACCTTTATTTACATATTGCGACGTATCAAAACAAACCTTTATTTACAACAATCCCAATGACGTCATGCAATGATGACGTCACGCAATGATGACGTCATACAGCGTTACATGTTACAGAAAGTTTCAAACGATGTCAAGCTAAAAGACGTTATCATGTCAAAAGTGAACAGCCATTAACCCACATCAGTAACATATCGTTACGACAGTCTCACTGATCGTCGTATGATACAGTGGAAATAAATTACAGACACTAATGATGTTTATAACGTAAAAATTGAATGCTACCCAATTTTACGCTGGTTTTATATAGAAACATGATTATTAAATGTATATTAGAATAAGAAATGCAAGTAATGTGACTCGATGTACGGTTAGAAACCGGCTTAGCGGTGTTCTTTCAAAGCACACACACCCTAGGCGAAGCGACAGTCTGGCGCTGCGAGAGCTATACAGCAAGTCACGTGCAGGGTGTAAAATCATAAAATGTATTGTATTAAAAAAAGCCATAAAGTTAAGTGAAATCGAGGGAAAATTGAGTGCTCAGACAATACCGTACCGTTAGAATTTAGACAGAGAGGGTGTGAGAGAGAACTCGAAGTAGCGTCATGTTCACTTTCGCGGTAAAAGCTTGCGACGCGCTGTTTTTTTTTTTTTTTTTTTTGACGAATGGGAGAAAGGGTCACTTTTAAGCGGGTGAAATTAGCTAGTTGGGTTGGAGGAAATCAAATATCGCGGTACTTGAAACCAACGGGAACGCGATTTGTAAATATCGAGTATGGGTAACGTTTGCGGGAGTATAAAAAACGTAGTTGGGAATTTGTCAGGCAGTCTACGGCGAACACTGCAACTATCAGGCTCGTTATCGCGCATTGCGGTTTCATAACTAAAACTTGCGATAAGTAATAAGTACAATATTCGTGTCGTGCGTTTAATAATATTAAATCCGGTATTACAGTAAACGAAGCGTACCAAATCAAAGTAATTTGTTAGATGTTAGTAATAACCAGCTTTAGATGTTAGTAAATCACAAATAACAATTCGTAATCTACTCGTATAATAATTCAAATTAAATTTGTCCACACGCAATAATAATGTCAAACAATAGACTTCCACACTAATTATAACACACTAGCACTTTGCTACAATACTTCAACCGCCATTCGATCCGCATTAAAGAAAATCGCCCAACACAACTGATCTGACTAAGCCAAGCCAGACGCTCCACTTTACATAATTCACGTCCATAGGACAGTACAGGGATGCCATAACTTTGTAGAACTTTAATTTTGTATCCCGACGAACCTTGTTTATAAAAATACAGTAGATTGTGTCACAGATCGTCTGGAACTTACCTAACTTAACATCTCCTTCTTCTTCTTCAACTTATACACTTTAGGGATTAGACAATGTGCCTGTTCCGATTTCACATTATCAGATCCATTTCTTTCTTGGCCTCCCTATATCCCTTCTTCCAGAAGGCTTTTAATTGTTTACAATTACTGATAATCTATCTTCATCCATGCGATTTAAATGTTGTCTCCGTTTACATCTGTATTCTTCAATTTTCTCATTTAGATTATTTATATTTAATTCTTCCCGTATATTTTCATTTCTTATATGATCCGTTCTTGTGCATTATTTAACCATTGTTAAAAATCTAAAATCTGCTGATTGTATGTTGCTTTTATCTGTTTTTGTTTTGTAATCCAGGATTCACTGCCATATAATAGCACTGCAACAGTCATTATTTTGTAGACTTTTAATTCTATCTCGCGTCTCGTTTTATTTTTCAGTGAGATCTAACTTAACATTAATTTCATAATTTCTGTCATACCCAACATCGTTGACAAACTAATTAAAGTGACTCATCTCTTTATAGAATTCGACCACTAATCATTATTTTTGTTCTTATTGGTTCCTTTCCTCGAAATGCCATTACCTTTGTTTTTATAGGCGAGATTTTCATGTTGTATTGTTTGCAAAGCTGATGATAATAATAATCATTATTACATTATCATTATAATGACATTAGCTTTTTTGACTCTAATTTAAATTTGTTGTGCAATGCTAATTTATGTATGTAATTAAATTATTCAATTAAGTTGAATATTTATCAAATCAATGTAATTACGCAAATATATTATTCTGACAATTTACTGGGTGATTGAGTGTGTTCACTGTTAATTAGCATAATTAATGAGACTCTTAATTATCATTGTAAGCAATAAGACAAAATTTATTGAAACATGACAAACTAATTATTTGAGGCTGATTGCAATAATGAACGCAAGATATACATAACGTAATAAATCCTTATTTATTACACATTATTGAATGAGTAAATTCTTGATATACAAATGCAATTATGTCCTGTAAATGTATTCAACAAAACACGTAATAACATAAATCATAATATTCATTTCGTTGTTCCCTGAAAACAAGACATACAATGCTATAAAATACAACACAAAATAATATAAATATGCACAAACAATAAACAATCAAATATACTTCATTCTAAGCTAAATGCGTTCATTAATGCCCTCAGATGAGTGACTTTACCATTTAACATTATCATTTTACGATTTATATAGATTTTCTCGGGTGTAGCTCATTGAAAAGAGACAGTGCAGTAGTAAGTATTAACTAGTATTAAGAACGTAAGGACTTAACTTGGAAAAGCATATCCACAAATTCCATCGGTGTGTTATCCAATCCGTTGATGGTTCCATGTACGTGGATACCGCTGTTGATGGATTCGCACTGACACTTTCACTCACGACAATCCCACTCGCGTTCTGTGTAGTGTGATGTCGGAGTTATCCGCTTGGAATAAGTGTCTTTACAGTTTTATGTAGTAAAACTGCTATCATTATAATTGGTGTAGTTTGATTAAGTGTTTACTGTAAGCGTGATTCAGGTAACTAGATACTTTTGTCTATCTTGGACGTGATGCGCGCTATGTCTGCACTCGTGTTCATGAGTATTAATCCACTTAGTTCATGTACTCAAAATTAAAATGATTATGTTTGTATAATGTTTCATAATCCCTGAAATTGTCGCACGATGTTCTATTGTCGAAATGTTAACTCACTCGTAATGCTTAATATGCATGCCGAACGTATTCTAAAGTTTCTCGTATACACTTGACATTTTAACGATTTTTATGTACCTTCGCACTGCGTGTTAAAGCGGTAAGTTCGGTAACTCGGATAATCTATCGAATACAACGTTTTGTAAGACTAAAATTGAATTGAAAATGTCTAAGTTCGACTAAGACCAAAACTTAGTTATAACTGTGTCACTGACTGACTAACTGATTTAAAATTTGAGTAAGTACTACTGAGCTCCGCGTCCTTGTAAACAGTTTTTATCAAGCACCCTCTTCTAGATTGCGATTTTCTCATGTCCACGCCTATGGCCGTTGTTGATAGGTTCAGGATTTCCTTCCACTTTGCAGATCTATGGTCATCGGTTTCCTGATTCGTCGTCCAAGTCGTCACTACTCTCTCCACCAGTTCCTTTGGAAGATGCCAAATTCTGGTTGGTCGTTGGACATCCCCCGGAGTACCCCAGCGACGAACGTTGCGTTGTTTCTCGGAAAGTGTAGCAATTGCCCGCCTGTCCATCAACTTTTGTCTCCTTGTTGTCGAGGCTCGCTGTTATCGCCTTTGTTAACAATCTGTAGTGTTGGGTCCATTGTTCGGTCACCCTTCGTTTTTTCGTCAATTACCAACTCTTCGCTGGGCGTCATCCCTGGACTAGTCCCACGATTCCTAGTTGTAAATCTGACTTGTCATCCTGGTTTGTTTTCACGCTGGGCCGAGTACGTATCTCGTATTCATTGAATACCCGTCCCATTGTCTACATATTCGTTAAAACCTCTCTGCACCCTTTGTTATTGCGTATCTCATTCATACGTACGCGCGTTACAACTTAACCCCCACAGCATGTGTTCCGCCTAACTTCTGCGTAGCCAGGCTATCGGGCTCTATCTTTTGTCTGGTTTGTTTTGGTGTCGTAAATCGGAGCTGAGTTCGTTCTGTCAACGATGTTCCCAATTTCTATTGTTACGTGTAATCGGACGTTTCTTCCTTGTTTCTTCACTGGCGTCGGGTCTGACGTGTGTCTAATTATTCTTATTTACGACTCGGGCCTGGGTTGTTAACTCGAGTGTGTGCGAGCGTACCTCTTGATCACAAAATTATAAATTTTTAAAATTTTTGACCACTATATAGCATAACATAGCACATAGGACATAATAATATAGGTATCTGAAAAATAAAACACGGAAGGATACCAGAATGAAATTTTATAAAACTGTAGCTGTCCCCACATTCCTAGTGAGACATGGACTCTAGATAGAAGAGACGTGCAGAGGATTCAGGCAGCAGAAATAAAATTTCTAAAAGAGACGCAATGTTGTTCTCTCTTGAATCGGAGAAGGAACGAGGATATTAGACGTGATTTAAGCATTGTATCGTTGCACCAGAAGATTGAAGACCACAGAAGGAGATGGTGTGAACACTTGAATCGCATGCCTGATATCCGTCTACCTGTGGGCTGCCTTGGGTTATCATCTGAAGCCAAACTGGGAAGAGAGAGATGGATGGACTGGACTGGGCAGATCGAGGAGGAGATGGATTCCGGTCTAAGGCCTAGTCCTTGGAGTGGTGATGATGATGACATTAGCAGACAAAAAAAAAAAACTATATGTAACGGTTTTAGGATGACTGAAGGTTTAGATTATCGATTCATAATTCGATACACAAATTTTAGTTCAGTTTCAGTTAGGCCTATATTGAGTGTATGCAAAGCATATGCAGCTATATTAACTTGTAATTAGTAGCTATAGTATAACACACGAGAGTCCCCCAACACGCGTTTCATTACACACAGTATACCGCTTCATTATTTCCCGTGTGTTGTTTCCGCTTTATTAATTTACCAGTAATGCAGTTTAATTTACATAACAAACACCGCCTGCCGCATGTCCCCGGTCGTAAATTCCACTCCGCCAACCCCCCCCCCCCCGCCACAACAGGAACAGAACCTTAATCTGCAGACTTGTTGTACGATCTTTAAACCTATTTTCAACGCCAGTTTACAATATAGTGCACTTAATCAGACATTAAACGTGTTATACTTTTACTTCCATGTTCCGTAAGGAAATGGAAGTTTGGTGATCGCGAAAAAATTGTGTTCGAGATAAGATCTGATTCTCATTGTATTACCATCAAAACATGAAGAAAAGTGTGTGTGTGTAGAATTTTTTCTATGACAAACGATAAATGCCGTAAATTTAAACAGAATCAAATAATTTTTTCCATATGTGACTGAGTTGTAGAGGAGTCAAGGCCTATTTATTATGGTGAAGATCGGTTAAGGGGAGGGGGTAGTTTACCGGCAACGTTTTAACAAGAGTAAAGTACTTAATTTTAATAAATATAAATTATTATTAAAATAAATAATTTTATCTTATCTTCATATCCTGATAAGAAGGTTATAATAATCCACTGCAGAAAGGTACATGAAATGTCTGTAAATGAAAAAAGTAGTTGAAGGGGGAGGGGATAATTTTTTGTGTGTACTACGTTATCGGCAACTAAGAAGTAGTTTGTTGTTAAAATTCCTTCCCGGGCTGTTTGGCCGTGGTCCAATATTTTCTGCGAAAGCAGAGGTTTCGGCAGTACCATCGACTGCCATCATCAGTGAAAATCGAGTGCGCTAACGTGAGGTGGTATATGTTAGTGACCACCATCGATGTATACTATATGGATCGCGTGCTGCCAGGCAAAGTGAACGGCAGAAAACGGTCCGAAGCACGTATAGCTTCCCACACAATGGTTGACAATAAAGCGTTTGGCGCTAAGTTAACACGTGTATTAAACGAGTCATTCAGTCAGTAATGCACTTGTTTTAACAGTTTACAATTATTACATTTGGGACAGTTCTACTGAAAATTTGTGCTGATGAAGATTTCATTATTATAACAGTTTGTTTTTACTTTTGCTTAACTGATAACAGATGACAATAACTTAAGCGTTAACATTCATTTTACTGATTTTGTATCAAGCGGAAAATTAATTAGGAGCGTCATTAGACGTTTTAAAGATTGTAAAATATATGTATAATTTATTGATTATATCTGACAGTAAACTTAATACCAAAAAATGATTATATCAGTTTGCAAAAACTTTGCCGGCACAGTGTTTAGAAAACATATTTCAAACAATGATTTTTCTGAAGACAGCCATGAAGTGAAACTTACCAAATTAATAGTGACATAACCGCTGCAGCTACCTTCTCTAAGCTTTGTGTCTGCCAAAAGTTAAATAAATTTGTATTATTTAGTAATGTTTAATGTAAACAATTTTTATACAGTTAATACGTAGCTAATTAAATTAAAAAAAAATTAATGTAAATTAGTATTCCTTATTGAACACTTTAACGACCATGGCGAGCGTATACGCCAGCTTCTTTTACGCAATTAACATTTTAAAGTTTACGGTTCACGTATTTTATTCTTTGTTTCCCTTATTCTTATCTTTATTCGTCTGGCTTGAATAATAAATGTTCATAAATAAGAACGCAACAGAACTTAGCGATAAACTTAAATAATGTGTCAGAATGGAAAACAACTTATTAAAAACCTCCCACTTTTGAGTCATTAATTGTTAAAATGATACAGCTATAACATTTAACGCAAAATATAATCCGCTAAAGCAACAAAAGCTATAACAAAGCAGAAATGTCAGACTTTGTACAGGTACAGTATATAGCATACGCAGTGTTCTTGCCAACCACTGATACAGCGGTCGGACCGAATTCAGTGAATGCAGCACGCGATCCATATAGTATACATCGATGGTTGCGACAAATTGATTCATGTCTTGGTTCATGTCAGGTCTACTTAATATTGACAGTTACAATGACAAGTTGATCTTTGTATTTCAGCTATTCTGAATATATTTCTTTTTATGTGTATTCCAGTCCAGTTGTGAATGTTTTTACTTCCATGTTCCGTAAGGTGATCACTGAATGTTCACATTGATTATGGTTAAAATTTTATATTAAGTGGAAACGTGTTCTTATTTCAGAAAATTGTAAATTCCAGATTCCTCCAAGAAAGGGGTAAATACATTACTCTACATCATAATGCACTGACGAAACAGTTACAAAATATTTTAAATAACACTTTAAACGCTAACAAAAGAAAAAACAGTTCATTAGAACTGATCTATTCGTTTACTTTTCATAGAGGATCGAACTCGAATATTCAAAATTTTTTCAAGGGACAGTAAGTTCACAAATTATTTGATTCCTTTGATTTAATGCAGAGGCGAACACAAATCACAACGAAATTAAACTGTTCAATTTATTTCAGAAAAAAATTCACCCGTGTTTTATCTCAGAAATACGTCTAAGAAACGAATCAATGTGCTGGGTCGCGGTGTAAATGCTCGGCAGAAGTTAAACATATTCAGTGGAGTGAAATCAGATTACCGCAGACGCGAGACAGTGAGAGAGGAATTACAAACGAAATTATGAAGGCTGCGTCTTATTGCATTACAAAACGAGAAACTCGTCTCTGTTTTAATGTATTTAGTAAGTCGAGATTAATATATTTTGTAGCTTTTCCACTGCGCTGCTTAAAATACGTATATCTAGGTAAAATTTTAAAATAAATTGAACAGCAATGTAAAATAGATGTAGTTAGAAGTGGGAGAAGAGAAGATATTTAGTTTATACTTTGGCGATGATAAATAATGACTGCAGAGAATCAAAATGGCATTAATTATGTGATTAGAACACTTCATGAGTAACAGGAAACAGCAGAACTCGCAATAAGTATGGCAAAACGTGTGTGCAACAGTGGGGATTAACTGCCAAGAATTAATTAGTATTTACGAGCTCGTATATTCATAAATTCTCAAATTATTTCTTGTTTATATTTATATTATTATTACTAATACAATTTTTACCAGAATATAAAGTTTTAAAAACATACAAACACTTGATAAGTTTCACAGTTTATTATTTACCTCTGACAGCTGTTTCAGCGTATTAAGCTATTCTCAAAGAGATCATAGAAACAACTAAACTAAGAAAGTGAGGGTAGAGAACATGTGTTTAGGGTGTGTATCCACGAACATGTGTGTGTGGGGTGTGTATGCTGGAGGGGGTGAAGACGGTAGTAAGGGAAAGTCAAGTGTCTGTAAAAACTAAGTATAATCGGAAGGCAAAATATAAAAATTAACTAAACTAAATAACAACTTTTAATAAAGGGGATACACAGAATTCAGTTTGTGCGTTTGTTAAATTTTTGTTACTTTTTATTGGTTTTCTAATTTCTAGAATTTCTAATAAAGCCAATTATTTACCTTTTGAATGTTGTGCAGTAGTGTTATGTTTTTTGCATCTATGAAGTGATTGTGTTGTAAGCACTGATCTGTAAAACCTGTATTGGCTGTATTAGTTAAAATCGCTTTCTTATGTTCAGAAATTCGATGTTTCAGATATCTGATGGTGATAGTTGGATAACTATCAAAACAAAAGTAATTTACAAAATAAAATATATTCTTGTAAAATGTTATTATTAATAATAATTAATTACTATTTGCAAAAACTATTTTTCATACTAACGTTCACGTGACAACAAAACAAGGAAATACGTCAGACTTACAGTGCAGACTTTTCACTTTTTTTTGTATTTCTATTTAAAAATTCTTTCGTTAATCCTGCCTCTCAAAAGTCTCCATATTATTTTCCCTCTTTTTTCCACTTTTTTAGCACTTCTCCTCCTTCTCGTAGTTTCTCTGTATTTCTTTCACTCTTAGGCCTACTTTTATTTTTTTCTACTTTTCTTCCTCACCGACTGCATCTCACCCACACAGTTCGGTGAATTGATTCGAGAAAAATAAACTCTACTTAAATCATTTTTCTTCGCCACCTCAAAAAATGTCAATATCACAAATGATTCTGAGCGGAATTCTCGGATAATTGGAAGTTTTTTTTATAAAAACTGAAACGTAAACACTGCCTGTAATTAATTGTCGTCGCTTAAAGAAAATTACGTCATCTTTTCCAAGCGAATCCTTCAAGTTTTTTTTCATCTGTTACTAATTCTTAAGTCATTTATATTACTCTTTTCAGAGTCGTTATTTTTGTCTGTGACAACTCGGTTTTAGTTGGCGCTGACGATTCAGCAATATCAGACGTTGTTTGAGCATTATTTTTTGTTCATTAGGTCGTTCACAAATATAGTCGATTTTTACAAAGGATTTTAATACGTAATGAACTAAAATAGACGTGCAGTAAGTGATTCCGTTTACCACATAGGCTACCTCATACATTCAGCTTTACTGCCTTGATATGCCATTGTATACGTACTGTCAGTCCAACACCTGATTTACGAGTCCGTGAATGGATATTCTTTATCTTCTTCTTCTTCACCAGCGTCGCAACAGTTAACAGTCTCCGCCAGCTATCCCGGTCAAGTGCAGCTGCTCTCCAGTTCCGAGTCCCAAGGATATGGCGCGCATCATAGTTTACACCGTCTTCCCAACACAGTTTGGAACTACCAGCTCCTCTCGTGCCATAGATCTGTTCTGTGCCGCCTTTCTGGGTATTTCATTCTCCCCCCCCCATTCTGATCACGTGTCCAGGCCACCTGAATCTACCATGTTTTATAACTTTCACAATAGCTGGTTCATTCAGAAGAGTGTTCACCTGGTGCTTGATAGCACCATACTGCCACCGATACAAACATGTTTAAATATGCACAAGGTTAAAATCGCGATAAAACTGTGAAAATATTTTACAACAGTACAGTGGAGAGAAAGAACATGCAGTTTTAGTTAAGTCTCATACCTGTGACGCCGGCATTCCACAAAGCCACATTCTCTCGTAATAAACAAAACAGCTGCTCTTACCTACACGACGGCAAGTTGTAAATGAAAAAACATATATGAGAAGCGAAACCTCGAGTCTCTTGCATATAATTAGCTTCGGAAAGTAGTGCTATTTATGTATGTACAATTAAATACACGTATTCATTTGCTTATTTGCAGTTACCAGTATTCTGTTTAGTGTTTACGTGGACGAATCAATTTTGCTGTTTCTTCTTCTTCTTCAGCGACGCGAGTAACCATTGCTGAGTCAAGGCCTTCTTTAACAGCCTACGCCAGTTGTCCCGGTCAAGTGCACCTGCTGTCCAGTTCCGGGTCTCAAGGATATTGCGCACACCGTCTTCCCAAAGTACTTTGGGTCTACCAACTCTCCTGGTGCCATAGATCTGTTCTGTGTGGTGTATTTCTGGGTATTTCATTCTCCCCCATTCTGATCACATGTCCAGCCCACCTGAGTCTACCAAGTTTTATAATTTTCACAATATCTGGTTCATTCAGAAGAGTGTTCAGTTCTTGGTTGGTCCTTTTCCTCCATTCACCTCCCACACATATTGCACCAAAAATGCTGCGAAGGATTTTGCGTTCATGAACCAGCAGGATTGACTCAGACTTTCTAGAAATGGTCCAGGCTCAGAACCACAGGTGAGAACTGGGCGGATCACTGTTTTATACAGAAGCAGCTGGATGCTCCTGGGAATTGTTCTGCTCTGGAACAGGGGTCTGAGACCAAAGAAGTACCTAATAGCTGAGGTGATTCTTCGCTTTATTTCTTCTGTTGTTTCCCCATCGGAGTTAACTTGGTATCCTAAATAAACAAAGTTGTTGACTTGGATACTCGTCATCATACCGTAGAATGAACGAGACATCTGGTGGATTTTTTTTTTTTTTTTATGAGGACGAGAAAAATACATTATGCACCATCAGGAAATCCATCGATTGACTTACCGGAGTGTAAGACTTTCACCCACTAAAAAACCTCCTCTTAACTTGCAGTGAACTATCTGCCCCCCCCCCGGACTGCTGTTGTATTTTCTTCAAGGTAGTACTCGTATCTCGCCTAATAAACTCCTACATCTTCTTCACCCCGGGAGTCGGTCTAATGGCGACATTTCCAGCCGCAGAACCGTCCTCATAAAGATTACCACCTCGTCCCAGACAGCGACTTAATTATGAAGCAGTAGTCACCAGTACCAACTTTGGGGAAATGATCCTAGACCGGAATGTTACAGACGGGAATCTAGATGGATTCAGTCGGCTGTAATACTACGTCCTATTGTTATTATCATCTATTCAGGCCCGACAGTGGTTCCTGCACAGTCATCTGCGCCGACCCAATGCATGATTTACTCCCACTAACAAGTGTAGCTAAGCTGTCTAGAGATAGGAGAGAGAAGAGACAACGCGATAACAGTACACCGTCTCACTCATGTACTACCTCTGTCTCTGTCACACACATGCTTCCGTTGTTCTCGCCAGTCTTGTTACAGCCGATGTTCACGCTATGAAACACTGCACAAAACTGTTCTGCGCATGTGCGAAATGATTGAAAATTTTGTTAGCCTCGCAACGAGGTGTTTGTCTACTGCGCATCAAGACCCGAGTGCTCAATTTACATCGTCCTGCATCTACTTTGCTGGCGCCTTGCAGTTTGGTGTTGGGGCATCAAACGATAGAGGAAGACAAACCTGAATAAAAATTACCGGAAGTCATGTGACCCGTAAGGGAGCAGCCCATCCATATGACTTACCCGTCTATGGGCTGGTACCCTATAATCGGGAAATTAATTTATTCAGCACTTTCAAACAATACAGCCGGGCGGCGAATTATGTAATAGTTTGTATGCATTTATACCTAGATTGTTTTAACATTCATGTTTCGTATGGTATCCAAGTCACTTTTATGAATAATAAGTGATTACCTGTATGCGGTCCGCCGTGTGACTTCTCAATTCGGTGTTTTATTATTTTGTGCCGCCCCTTGGCAAGACAACACAAAAATCGGGAACTAGTTTAATTCTTTACCAGTAAACTAAACCAGCTGCCGTTGTTAGTAAAACGCTTACTAACAAATTACAAAACAAGTATGATATAGGAAACTGACAAGGTTTGCATAAACTTATTCACTCACTAGGTATTAGCTAAAACATCTCTTTATTGCTATTGAAATATTAATCAAACATTATTCCTGATTTTAAAGAAAGTTATTTTAGTAAATAGTGCTTTTACTGCTTCAAAGATCTTAATTATATTATTCTTGTTATATCAAAATTTATTCATATTACTGTTGCTTTTAATACCACGGATCCGGGTCGCAATTTTCTCAAAATTATTAATTTATCAATATATACATTACGGTTACTATTACTTCTTACAAAATTACAAAATATACAAATCTGATAATTTGTTCATTACATTGCGGAAGTTCTTTAAAGTTCTTTGTTACTTCTTATTAAGGGAAATTTACAAAAGTTTTGGTTTGATATCACCTGAGGTTGTTGTTGTATTCTTGGGACATCTCCAGTCGTCTTCTACGGGTTGAGTACGTTGTTCTTGGTGTATCTACATCGGGTTGATTTTTTTTTTTAACTTGAAGCTCTCGAAGATAGGTTGTTTACTTGAAGTTCCAAATGTTGTAATTTCACTTTTCTTAGTGCAGATTCTTGTAGTTCACATTTTCTTTATTTTAATTACCGTTATAGTTCTCACTTTGCAGTACTACAGTCTAGTAGTTAACTATGTTACACTTACATTTGATTTTGTTTTTAAGAGATGTGTTGGCTACCTTTTTCTATTTTATTTATATATTTTCTCACAAACTCTAGACACTACATTATTCACAATAACAAGATTTCACGCTGGATATACTTCTAGAGAACATACACATACGTACAACACCAAAACTCACGTCTACTCATTGCGACGTTCTACGGCCGAATGCGCGTACGGTTTAGGGGAGAGGGCTCAGTAAGCTAGGGCGTATTTACGCACTAAGAAAATAGTTCGTACTTTTTCTATTATTATTTATTCATTAATTAGAAGATAAATACTTTATGTTTATTTTATTATGACTTAGGGATTTCTTTATTTCTCTAGTCGCATTTTTAAATTATTTAAGTAATTATTATTATTATTTACTACTTAATACGTTTCTTGGCGTGTTGGTACTGGAAGGTTTCAAGTTGATTCAGGAATCTGGGTATAGGTGAGGGTGTATGATACTCTTACTTATTAAAATTAAAAAATTTTAATCTGTGCGATTTTTTATACATTTAAAATCGTCACATCCTCCTGCACTTAACTATGAAAAACGGGGGGGGGGGGTGTAATAATATAATTCTAATAAACAATTATATTTCATACTGAAATTTCTCTCTCTCAGCTTATTTCTATTCATCAATCGATTATCTTATACTTATGTCACATCTAAATTCTACTACATCTACTATATAAAATACACAAAACGTAAATCTACCTTATTTTAATTCTTATATCTACTACCGGTTTTTTAGTGAATTGCTCACTCGTTTTACGGAGTTATACTCATGAGTATTTTACTAATAATAATACCGTATTGTAAGAACAATAGAATTACTTTTAGTTTACAGCGCTAAAGATTATTTTTCTTTCTTTCTTTCTCTTCATCTTCATTATACTTGTCATCAGATTTCTCATGTATAATACCATTCTCGCAGGACATTAGCTAAGGTTGATCAGGCCTCGCTTGTATTCGTACGAGGGGGTTTTGAGTTTATAGTTACCTATAGTATAGGATGTTACACAATGTTATCCTATTTCGGTATAAGTCTATACAACATATTTTATTCTTAATACTTAGATAGTATTCTAGGTTTTCTATCTTTCTCGTAGTCTTCCTTCTGTATCTTGACACGAAAAACATTTTTTTATTTGAGACAAATGACTTCTGCGAACGTAATTTTCTGTATTGGGTTCATACAGAGCTACAGTAACGGGGGTGATGAACTTACGAATTTGGTAGGGGCCACACCATCGATAAGATAGTTTCGAAGTGATCTTATCAACTGCTTTACTCATAGGATGAGTTTTATACATGACTAAATCACCTATTTTATACTTTATTAGCTTATTATTATTCTCATGATACTTCCTTGATTTCTTTAAATTAGCTCTCAGATTTGCACGAGCTTCGTTCCATATTTTTCGTATGTTATTCCCATTCACGTCGCGGGGTAATAACTCATTGATTTTCCACTTTGTGGTTAAAGGATGGTTGGGTTTGTACTTGTACAGTAAATCAAATGGTGTTGATTTATGACCTTCGTGATACGCTGAATTGAATGCAAATTGTATCCACGAAATATTTTGATCCCAGGTTGTCTGGTCTTTAGCATGATAAGATATTAATGCTGATTTTAAGTTACGCAAGTATCTTTCTGCTATATTTCCTTGCGGTCTGTACTCGGTCACGGTAATATGATTCATACCTAATTTAAAACACATGTCATTAAATTCTTTCGATTTAAACTGGGGTCCATTGTCAGATATTAAGCTTAAAGGAGTGCCATAGTCTTTAAATAGTTGTTCTTGTAGAATTTTAATTGTCGTAGATGCTAATGCACGACGCATAGGATACATCCACACGAATTTAGTGAATGAGTCTACACAAATTAACAGCATAGTATTTCCGGATTTAGAGCGGGGATAAGGTCCAGAATAGTCGATGTATATTTTCGAGAAGGGAGTGGTAGGTATTTCGGAGATTAGTTTTCCGACTTGACTGGTTATTGCTGGTTTGCTCAGCGCACAAATTTCGCATTCTTTCACGAACTTTTTTATTTCACTATTCATGTTTTCCCAGTGGTATTCCTTGCGAATACGATGTATCGTTTTCCTAATTCCCATATGAGCTCCAATTGTAGATGAATGGTAGTACTCCATTAACGTGGGTTTGATTATTTCCGGGGCGATTATTCTTAGTAATTTTCCGTTTGCCTTCTTAAAACAAAGTACTCTTTTACTCAAGATATATTTGTCAGATTTATTTCCTTTTTCTATTTGTTGGATTATTTTACACAATTTCGGATCTTGTTGTTGGTGATATGCTATATCCTTAAATGCAAGGGGAAAATTACTAATTAGTGTATTAACGATAGTGGTTTCAATATTGTCTTCTCCAGATCTTGTATTGGGTAGTTGGAACATGCGGGATAGAGTATCGGCCACTACATTTTGAGTTCCACGAATATGTTGCACTTTGAACTTGTAGCAATTTAATCTTAACACCCATCGTCCGATACGACCTAATTGCTTTGGGTGATTTAATAACCATGATAAAGCTTGATTATCGGTTTCTAGTAGAAATTCTTTGTGTTCCAAAAATGGTTTGAATTTATCAAAAGCAAATACTACGGCTAAACATTCAAGTTCATAGGCTGAGAACTTCCTTTCTTGCTCGGTCAGTGTCCGGGATGCATAACTGATCGGGAGTCTAGTATTATTTATTTCCTGGTATATTACGGCTCCTAATGCTACACTTGAACTATCGGTCTGTACGATAAATGGTTTACTGAAATCCGCTAACTGCAATACAGGTGGGGATATAATACTTTCTTTAAGTGTTTCAAACGCTTCTTGATGTTGAGTAGTCCACTCGAATTTCGTTCCGTTCTTTCTTAAGGCATTCAATGGGGCTGCTATATCCGCTAAGTGGGGTATATACTTATGAAAATAATTAATCATACCTAAAAATCTAGCTATACCTTTGACTTCTCTGGGAGGTAAAAATTCTCGGATTGCGCGTGTACGTTCGGGATCGATGGTAACCTTACCTTCGGCTGATACTATGTGACCTAAAAATGAGAATTGTTTCACTGCGAAATTAACTTTACTAGGGTTTACGGTCAGTCCGGCTTTCTTTAACCGGGATAATACTTCACGCAAGTGATCAATATGTTGATCCATTGACTCACTATATACTACTATATCGTCGAGATAATGATATACAAATTTAAATTTAACATCATGGAAAATTTTTTCTAACAGTCGACTGCATACTGAACTTCCTTGTGATATACCGAATGGTACTCTCGTAAATTGATATAGATTAAATGGGACAGCAAAAGCAGTTAAATGTTTTGATTCCTCAGCTAGTGGAATTTGATGGAATGCTTGGTTAAGATCCATTATGGTGAAGATTTTCGCTTTTGTAAAATAGTGAAACGCACTGTGTATGTCTGGCAGTGGTATCGATTCAAATTCTATACTCTTATTTAGTTGTCTATAATCCACGACTAGTCTATGTTTGTCAGTTCCTTTTGGTACTAGGAATGCAGGCGATGAATATGGAGACGTTGATGGTTCAATGACGTGCTGATCGAGGAGTTTGTTAATGTGGTTTCTCATGATTTCCATCTTGGGCGGAGATAGTTTGTATGGGTGGAGTCGTATTACTTTGTTGTCACTAAGATTTATTTTATATTCAATTAAATGAGTTAATCCTAACTTGGGGGTGAGTACAGCAGAAAAATCTTTTATTAACTTTTGGATTCTTAGTCTCTCATTTCCTTTTAAATGACTTAGACTCGATTCATTAGGCTCTGAATGAATATTTGCGGTTTCACTAACAGTGTCGTTACTTAATTCGAAGTCGAACTGATATTTTTGAGTACGATCAAATCTGAAAAAATATTGTTTTGCATATATATCAAGGATTAAAGCAGTTTTTCTTATAAAATCCGCGCCTAATATTAAGTTCTGTCCTAACTCTTCAGCTACTAGTAGGGGAATGTACCAAGTAAAATTCTGAATTTTTAATTTCACCGTAATACTGTGAGATATCTTAGGTTTTGTTTATTTGCGGTGGTACACTTTATGTTCACCATTTGGCTACGTTTAATCAGTTTATGATTAGCTAATAAGGTGGCTAACTGTTTACTAATTATACTACGGGTAGATCCTGAATCAATTAAACCAAGGGTTTTCGTTGCTCCAAGGTCTATCTGTACATAGGGTAGTTGGCATATACTTGTTTTACATGCACCAATAGAGTTGCACTTCTCGATAAATTTTGTTAAATAAGGGTCTCTGCGTTTATTTTTACTCATCTTTATTTGACGCTTAGTATTGTTGTTACCTTTCCTTCGGGTGCTTCGGAAGACGTAGGATTTTCGGTCTTCCAGCTTCACACATTTTTTGATCGGTCGGTTTTCTGTAGATAACGCTTTTGTTTACATAACTTGCTAATATGTCCGGCCTTTCCACAGTTATAACATCTTCTTTCCTCACTTACTTCGCTCGTAGGTTGTCGGGATTTTGGTTTAGAGTATGAAACATGGGGATAGTTTTGGGTTTTATGTGTACTTACGAATCGCTTATCGCGGTAGTTTCGGGTATCATTTCCAATAGGTCTAGTTTGGAATGAATTTCTTTGTTGACTCTGGTACATAGAAACACTTCTATTCTGGTCAGAATACCAGACGTCGGACGAATGTATACAACATAGTTCTAGTTCCGTAAAAGTTGTAGGTGGCTTCACGAGTGCTAGTCGAGATCGCTCCTCGGGGGATAGTCTTACTATGATATTGTCTACTAACTGTTGTTCGCTCCATTTAACTTGTAACAATAAAGCAGATTCTCTTACTTCAGAAATATAATGAGCTAGTCTCTCGTATGTACCTTGTGCACGAAGTACTAAGTTTCGCTTCAATTCTTCGTAGATACCGGTGGGAATGAAATGTCTTATTAGGGTGGTATGAAGTTCTTCTACCGATTGATTATACCTTAGGGATTCTAACACTCTATCTTTTAATGGAGATCTACACTTAGGTAAAATAACTTGCAAAATCTGGTTATCTCTTAGTTGTTGCGGTTCCTTTAATTCTAAGATATGTTTGATAAAATTAAGGAGCTTTGTAATATTCAGCCCATCAGTGATTTGTATATTGGACAAAATACTTTCTACAGGGTGGGTTATTTTTCCATAGAGCTCGGGAGTTAAATTTATTTGGCTCATCATTCTAGGATTTTCCGCAGGTTGATTAGTCCGCGAATGAGAAGGTAATTCGTAGGTATGGGTCATATTTTCTAGTTCTTTAGGGAGTGACGTAACGTTTACTGCTTGAATATTTACTTGACTACCACTTAACCGTTCCTTGAATGGATCTATATTGGATTCCTGCAGAATCTGAATTTTTGCAGTACCGTTTGGTTGTTCTTCAGTCGGCGATTGGGTAGGTGAAATATTTAATTTCGTCATTGCTTCTTCGATTTCGTCTAATCTAAACAATTCGGATCGTCTACGTAATTCGCGTATTATCTCAGGTAATTGTTTTAATGCTTCCTCGGCGAATTTTTTTTACATCAGGAGGGATATCTTTATCACCGGGCCAGGTCAACAAATTGGTGATACGACGGTATAGATGCTCAATTCTTTGGGTGGTGCGTAATATTACTGCGGGGGATTTTTCATCACGCAGGGTTTGTGCGTACGAAGTTAGTTCTGTATACTTACGATAACACGTTTCTTTTTCGCTATTGAAATCTAAAACACTCAAACGACTTAATAATGAAGGTTTGTCCGGTTTATTTTCGCGTAACGTCTTGCGAAGTTCCGCGACAGTTACATTAGAGTAGGGGAGACCACGCCATAATGCTTCATAGGTTAATTCGTCTTTCAACAAGAAATCGGGGTTAAATTGAGTCATTTTTGATAATAACCACTTTAAACACACGACATATTACGAACGACAAATCTTATGTCACTTACTTTACTTCGTTATCTCAATGTTAAAAAATAGATAACATTAATTCATTTAAACACATACACATATATCTTATTTCATATTAAGCTTTGGGATGTAATCTTATCTTAATTAATCAACATAACTTATTTCACAACAATTAAATTCTCAGTATTGACATATATAATTAATCAAAACAAAACGATAATACTATTTTAGTAGAGAGAAATTTCATATACGGAAAGTTCATTGATTTACAAACAGCACAAAGAATCAGCTGTTTTGGGGTGTCGTCTAGTTGCATAGGGTGGTAATTCAGAACAATACAAAACAGGAAAGAGCTTGTCTAACGTGGCTTTGTTTGCTTTAGGGAGGAGGGGTTATGAATGAGATGGGTTCTTACAAAGGGGAGAGTTTACATTCCTCAACACATATTTAACATGAACCAACTGGCTTGGAATTGACTTGTTTGGAATTGATTCCCTACCAGCTATTACTTGCTTAACACGGCAAACTCGCGATACTAATATTATTATTATATAATTAAAATTTTACTCATTTATTTTTTTTTGTTTATTTCTGAGTGAATAAATTTATGTTTGTCCTTTTTATTGTTAACGACTTATAACTTACACAACAACAATTACATAATAATGTTGCAATTTTCTGTACGTGACACTCTGTAAACAATATTTTGTTTTACCAAGTAAATTACACAATTTTAAATTCAGCAGAGTCGCGCAATTTTGTGCCGCCCCTTGGCAAGACAACACAAAAATCGGGAACTAGTTTAATTCTTTACCAGTAAACTAAACCAGCTGCCGTTGTTAGTAAAACTCTTACTAACAAATTACAAAACAAGTATGATATAGGAAACTGACAAGGTTTGCATAAACTTATTCACTCACTAGGTATCAGCTAAAACATCTCTTTATTGCTATTGAAATATTAATCAAACATTATTCCTGATTTTAAAGAAAGTTATTTTAGTAAATAGTGCTTTTACTGCTTCAAAGATCTTAATTATATTATTCTTGTTATATCAAAATTTATTCATATTACTGTTGCTTTTAATACCACGGATCCGGGTCTCAATTTTCTCAAAATTATTAATTTATCAATATATACATTACGGTTACTATTACTTCTTACAAAATTACAAAATATACAAATCTGATAATTTGTTCATTACATTGCGAAAGTTCTTTAAAGTTCTTTGTTACTTCTTATTAAGGGAAATTTACAAAAGTTTTGGTTTGATATCACCTGAGGTTGTTGTTGTATTCTTGGGACATCTCCAGTCGTCTTCTACGGGTTGAGTACGTTGTTCTTGGTGTATCTACATCGGGTTGATTTTTTTTTTTTTAACTTGAAGCTCTCGAAGATAGGTTGTTTACTTGAAGTTCCAAATGTTGTAATTTCACTTTTCTTAGTGCAGATTTTTGTAGTTCACATTTTCTTTATTTTAATTACCGTTATAGTTCTCACTTTGCAGTACTACAGTCTAGTAGTTAACTATGTTACACTTACATTTGATTTTGTTTTTAAGAGATGTGTTGGCTACCTTTTTCTATTTTATTTATATATTTTCTCACAAACTCTAGACACTACATTATTCACAATAACAAGATTTCACGCTGGATATACTTCTAGAGAACATACACATACGTATATGTGTACAACACCAAAACTCACGTCTACTCATTGCGACGTTCTACGGCTGAATGCGCGTACGGTTTAGGGGAGAGGGCTCAGTAAGCTAGGGCGTATTTACGCACTAAGAAAATAGTTCGTACTTTTTCTATTATTATTTATTCATTAATTAGAAGATAAATACTTTATGTTTATTTTATTATGACTTAGGGATTTCTTTATTTCTCTAGTCGCATTTTTAAATTATTTAAGTAATTATTATTATTATTTGCTACTTAATACGTTTCTTGGCGTGTTGGTACTGGAAGGTTTCAAGTTGATTCAGGAATCTGGGTATAGGTGAGGGTGTATGATACTCTTACTTATTAAAATTAAAAAATTTTAATCTGTGCGATTTTTTATACATTTAAAATCGTCACAAGTGGACGGGGCTTAAGTTGAATGTTATTATGCTTCTTTAACAATTTGTCAATGATGTGACTACTGTAACCATTGGAAACTGCAATAAATCTTATTGTATTTAGCTCAGTCTGGAAATCATTATTGTCAAGGGGGACTGTCAACAATCTATGGATTAAACTATTATATGCTGCCATTTTTTGAGAATATGGATGGTGGGAATCTGCATGTATTGTATGGTTAGTGGCAGTAGGCTTCCTATAAATATTGAATTTCACTGTGTCCATTCGTCTAGTGAGAGTCAGGTCTAGAAAGTTAATTGAGTTATCATGCTCGGTCTCTAAAGTAAATTGAATATTATTGTTGATTTCATTTAAAAGATTTTTAAAGGAGTCAACTTGTCTCAAAGTTCCGTCAAAAATAATGAACGTGTCATCTACGTAACGTGAATAAAATTTTATCTTATTAGCGTATATGTTATTATTTAATAAATAAGTATTTTCGTAGAAATTTAAGTATATGTCAGCCAACAGGCATGAGAGGGGTGAGCCCATAGCCAGACCATCATCTTGGCTTGAGAAGTCACACGGCGGACCGCATACAGGTAATCACTTATTATATCTAGATTGTTTTATGCGTTCAATGTTTCAGAGAGGAGGAGTTCAAGGCCTTTCAGTCCCCCCCCCCCACGGAGTTAAATCAGCCTATGCTAGAGATGCGCGTCCGACTGAGAACTGAACCCTGAACGTCAAGATTAATAGCCGGGCACCATATCAACTGGTCTACTGAGACGCAAAACCATGTGGTGTATGTTAGTAATAAAATCACTGGAAAATGATGTTTCTGTTTACTTCATTATGTTAAAGAAAAACGCAGTAGACAAAAAAAAAAGTCTTCAAAAGATATTATCATGTATAAAATACGAAGTGACTGTATTGGTGTGTGTGTGTGTGTGTGTGTGTGTGTGTGTGTGTGTGTGTGTGTGTGTGTGTGTGTGAGGTACTTTCTGGGTTCATTCATTTATAAAAGGTTATTGCTTTTATACATTACGAGGAGTTCACAGCCAAATGAGATTCGACCTGGGGTGGATCCATTTCTGTGTTTCGCCGTTTTTTGCGTATTTCTACGTAAAAAAAGAAAAACAGGTCCGAGAAGGGGGAAGGGAGGGTAAAGCTGTTTATGCGTTACAAAATAAGTCGTATCAAAGACGTTTGTGTGTGTGTGTGTGTGTGTGTGTTTTTTACGTAAATAAGTCAGTCATATACGGTTTGCACGTGTTTCAGACGCGCTTCACTGAACCAAAGCTTTAAAACATTTTTCCTCAAAGAATTATTATCTGTGTAGTATAGGTTACTAACACACGTGACGTCACAGATTTTGTTCCGAGACTGTATCACTATGGTTACTGATGACAATATAACTTGGAGACTGTAGACTGGGAATGGCCGAAGCGGGGCAGTGGGGTGATCGAAAGCACGGTCCAAATAGATAACGAGTATTGAAAATTTTACTCCGATTTTTTTCCTTTTAATAATTTAATTCCTTTGTACATACAATCTATACTTCTAACTTATTAAAATGTTATTAGATTGTTAATTTTCTAATAATTAATATGAACACATTATTTAATATTTAAATCATTACTATACAATGTTATTTAATAAACACATAAGGGTATAATATATTTAATTAGAGAGGTCATAATATGTTGTATACCAGAGATGGAACGCAGATTGTCTTAGCTAGGAAGCCCTTAACAGAAAGGAAAGATTATAGTGCGGGCTACTAGATATAAAGCTCAGAAAGAGGATGGTGAAGTGTTTTGTTTGGAGCATGTTCCTGCGTCGGGGCAGAAACTTGGACACGGAGGAAAAAGAAGAAAAGAGGTTACAGATCTTCGAGATCTGGACGTGGAGGGAATGAGATGTGGATGGAAAGGATTTCCTGGAAGGACAGATAGACGAATCAGGAGGTGCTTGGAAGAGTAAGAGAAATGGAGGGCGCTGGAAATCTGTAAGGGCAGGAAGAGAAATTGGTAGGGACACTGTATGCGGCAAACACAAGGTAATGTGATGGTAGAAACACTGGAGGGGTTGGTAAATGGAAGGCGGAATAGAGGACGGAGGAGAGGATGCGATATCATGAAATGATGAGACAAGCCCTATGCCCTATAAGGCCTAAGGCCTGCTCTTGGGTAGAAAACGCATGATGATTAAATACATTTTAAGAGAGACATGCAGAAAGAGATTCCAATAAACCAGTTCTTACCTTAAAGTAGCATATTCGAGTTTATAAAATTACGTATACAAACTAATCATGTGTTAAGCTTTGCAACCCAACAAGGAATGCGGTGACGTTTGCCATTCCACTGCACGTATCACGGTACTACTACACATTTAAAATACGTTTAACACTGTCTCTCGCACTGTATTTCTAATTGCACATAGCTTACTGAACAATGTTTACAGAACCAGTAATACCGCACCAACACAAGCACGCGTTATCATTCAGTAGACCCCCCCGCTCTTCAGGCGTCTCGGTAGCACACCTTGTGCTCGTGCAGTACGCACTGAACGCTAATGAGAATCTGTTCGGAAGATTCTGTTAAAACGTTTCAGCACCCGACGTTTTCTGAATCCTCAATTTGGATGAGAACTGTTTAAAAAAGGTGTAAATTATTACTAATTGGCTGGGAAATAAGCAATGACAAAATGTAAATTTGTGCCTTCACTAGGAAATTAAAAATGTCTGACCTTGTCAGGAGAAATAAACAAATGTCAGTTGTTGCCGACTGGCTGATATACTCGTATAGCCACTTACAAAACATATGTTACGACAACTACGTAACGGTCTCGAAAACTCGGCAGACGCAGTTACGTAAATGTTCTTCACGTTTTTCGGCTAGAAGAGCAGACGCAGTGTCTCTGTCAAGGCCGTGCACAAAGGAACTTCCAGACTGTTCGAGTGCTCTTAACTATGGAAATTATTTTGGCACGCCGCCAAAAGGATGAAAAGTTATTCTGGAACATCTGCGGGACCTATAGGCATTAGCGGCCGGCATAGTTAGTTAGTTACACCTGGCGATTTGTAAAGTGCGGGTCAAATGATTGTCGCCGATTACTGGAAAGTGGTTACTGTGTTAAATTAGTGTGTAACTCTAACAGTTGACATTATTATTTGGTGTGGACAAATTTAACTTGAATTATTTTATGAAAGTTCCTTGTTGATTTCAAATTGTTATTTGTGACTCAGTAAAGCTGGTTAATAGTGTATTCTGTACAATACGACGATCCGTGGGACAACATACTGTATTTATTTTTCACTCGCAAACGTAAACAATGTCTTATGAGGACGAAAAATGGAAATGAATCGTTAGTGATTGGCTGGTAAGTAACAATAACAAAACATATTGTTACGACTGTCTACTCATCGTCGTATGTACAGTGGAAAACAAAATACAAGACACTAATTAAGTCACTAACCACCAGCTTTAATTATCACAATTAAACAGTTTGTAATCAACAAGATAGTCTCTTACAACAAATCCAATAAAAATTGTTCACACGCAATAAAAATGTCAACTAAATAGAGTCCCGCACAATTATAAAACACGTAACACTTCGCTACAATACTTCGAACCGCACTGGAATAAATCGCCACTTAAATTGAACTAATCGTCGCTGAGTGCTTGTATTTATAACCCGCTGACATTCCAGAATAGTCCATACTACGCGTCAAGAACGCTACTAGAAAACACTAGAGCGTAACTGCTTGCCGCCTTCAACACAGTGTGCGCGGACTGGTGAAATCTGGATCAGTCTCGGGTACGGAGGCATGACAAGTGTCACGTATTTGTCCTTCATCTCAAAGTAGCAGCAATATATACGCACACACACATTATAGCCAGGCTCCGCTGGAATAGCCGGGAAACAGTAGCATGTTCTCTAATGTCGTAACAATATATTTATCCCGGAAAAGTAACTCACATCCGATCTTGCGAGCAGAAAAAAGAAATGCGAAATATCGTTATCATGTGAAAGAATTGTCATGTCTGGAAAAACCAATAAGAAAAAATCATTTTTATAAGAAATATATCTGTTAATTACCGTTAAGCATTAATAACAGAAGACAAAATTGAAAGAATTCACTTAGCAGAAAGAAATGACAACTTTCTTTTGAAAAATGAAAATTAATTACAAGCGGGCTTACGTTTCTAATTATAAACTTTCTCTTCCAATTATCCGTGAAATCTGTTCAGAATGATATCTGTGAGATTTAATAAGTTTATCACCAAAGAAAACGTGATTTATCCCAGTGACGGTTTATTTCCTGCTTAATATAATTAAAACACCTAATGGTGGGAGACGCAGGCAGTAAGGAAGGAGTAAAGTGGGAAAAAAGAAGAAATGAGAAGTATTATGAAGGAAGGAGGAGTGAAAGGAAGAAAAGGGAGGCAAATATTAAGAATAAGAAACAAAACTGATTGATTAAGACAGAGAATTAACGATTAATGGAGAAAAGCTTTACTAATCTTCCTACATTTTATTTCATTGTTTCATTCTTTCCTATGAAAGAAGAGATTTGAGGAATATTTTATTAATTTGCTTATTTTTCTTATTTTTGCTCCTTACATTCATGTATATAGACCTCAGACGTTATTCGAACTTTCAGCCCTTCTTCGTCAATTCAATAAAGTTTCGAAATTTTATCAAATGTTCTTGTTTATGCATACAATAACACAATTCACACCATACAACCTCACAGTCATCATCGTTCGATTATGAGTGCAAGTATTACTCAATCCAACAGCCACAGAAATTAATTAATTCCCAACGTATATCTTTTGTGACTATTGTTAAGAGGAGATCAACAGTTCTCGGCCAAACAATCGGATTTTTTTATAGTCCCAAAAAATTCTCCATTTAATACTGATTAAGAAAATATATAGTTTTGTAAGGTTATCTACATTAATGTGACCATAAGAAAATGGAATAAAATGTATTACACGTTGTTTTTCGGCTCCATTGTTTAGCTTTACCCACGTTTTTCCGTAACCATGGATTTCAACAATTAGGTACACTTTTCTCAAAAACTATAAATGCTACTGAGTTCAGATTTTTTGTGGTTGAGCAGTAGGATATGACATGAAAAACGTTTCGCACTAATCTTTTCCTTTAAAAAATTAATTGTGTAAACACTTTTTAAATAAATAACGTTTTTCAAAAAAATTGTAAAAAGTAATTACTTTCTTTTATTAATACTTTTGTCTTAAATTGCTTCAAACTAGTACATTGTATTTCAAATATATGTGTTAATATGTAGTAGACATTAAGAATACATAGCTTTAATATATTAATGGTACCTAACTAAACCCCTGTTCGCCCATTTAAAATGCATTGGACATAAAATTGGATGCGGATCTCCCTTTAAATACTTGTTAAATAGCCTTAGATTCGGTTTCACAAAAGGCAAAGGGATGCAGTTGGATGCCGAAGGATGTTGGCAGAATAAATATTTGAAGTGAACAGGAAAATCCATGCTTGTTCTATCGACTGGGCGAATTTTTTTACCGAATTGAGAGGAATTTTCTACTGAAGATTTTGAGAAACAAATGTATAGACTGGAAGGGCAGATAACTAATAAAGAAGCTCTATTCAAAATATAAGAAAATAGGTGTAAGAGTAGATGAGGGTGAAACGGAAGAGACGGAAGAGGCAAGAAGAATGCTGTCCGTCACCGACATCGTCCAATATCGACACTCCAAAGTTGACAGAGAAAACGTTAGAAAAGGGAAGAAGATTTTTAGTGGGTGAGGGAAGATTAAAGACCATTAAACACGCGGATGATCAAGCAGCGTTGATGGACTCAGAAAAAGTTTGGCTTCCTATGTGTGAATAAATTCAGTAGAGCAATAAAAACCGCACCGTTATTTTTCATTTTATAAGCTATTCCCGGGAAATATATACGGCGACGTGAGGGGAAGAGAGAGAGAGAGAGAGAGAGAGAGAGAGAGAGAGAGAGAGAGAGAGAGAGAGAGAGAGAGAGAGAGAGAGGGGGGGGGGTACACAGAGGGAGAAAATAAAATACAGGTACATGTAATGTGATAGTAAAAAAAATGCCTTCTGTATTTTATTGTCAACAATCGACAATGCCGTTCCTCCAGTCCATGGAATCGATTCCGCAATGCCGTCATATTTACCGCACAATTAAACATCGTAGCAGTTCCAACAGCCATTCTTCTCTCACTGCGAACACGACATAAACGCTGTACACAACTGACTTTTGCTGATACCACAAGAAAAAGCGACCACAAAAAAAACAACAACAAAATTAGACGATCAGTCAAAATTTGTTACCGACTTTCTCAGATAGTTATATTTATAAAAGTCGAAGAACAATTCTATAGTTATGGCGAAAGTAAGGGGAGGGAATTCGTTAAGATTGCTGAAAGAGATAAATATTTAGTTTTTTTCCGATTAACTTGAAACATACTATATTTAGGGAAAGGAATACAATGCCTGTTTATAGGCTGTCTTTAGCAAAATGACCAAATTACAGCATTCTAAATGTACGACGCTTTCTGACCCCCCCCCCCCCCCGGAACGATATTCTGATTTAATGTAAGTAACTTTCAACGTAACGACAAACGAATGTATTGCATTTATCGAAAGTTGACACTAAACATATTCAAAGAAAACTGTCCTGAGGGGTCGAAGGAAATTGGACAGGTAGTACCTTTGTATCGGGTTGACTGGGCACTCATGAAGTGATGTTAGCTCCTAAAGCAGCCGTTAGCCTCTCTCCAGCCAAGACCGTACTGCGTGGTGAAGTGCCACATCCACCAAGAGGTCACCCTGTTGATGCAGATCAAATACAGATCCAGTCCGGAAGGTAAATAAATATTCCTGGTGGAGGGCAGAAGTAGCCACCAGTACCAAGTTAGGGCGTAACGGAAATGTTCGTGGACCGGCTTATGTTTGCGATAATTACAGGTGGGAATCTAGTGGGATTTAGTCGGCTGTAATTCTGCATCCATATTGTTATAGCATTACATTTTGCTGCCGCCTTGAAGTTGGGTGTTGGGGCATCATAGGCTAGGGAAGACAACAGTGATTAAAAATTACCGGAAGGAAAAGGCAGCCACTCCACATGACTTACCCGTAGATAGGCTGGTACCCTATAATGGGGAATTAATTTGATTTATTTGCAATTTTCATAGAACACGACCGAACGGAGATAACGGTAAACGACTGCAACCCAAAGAGGACCGGAACAGGCAGAACCTTGCCTATGTCGTGTTGTGAAAATGATGATGGCGATCTGTTAGCAGTTGACTGGTTCAGAGCAACTGTTGACAAATATAAAAGTTGCCTATGTCGAGTTGTGAAAATGATGCTGGCGATCTGTTAGCAGTTGACTGGTCCAGAGCAATTGTTGACAAATATAAAAGTTGCCTATGTCGAGTTGTGAAAATGATGATGGCGATCTGTTAGCAGTTGACTGGTCCAGAGCAACTGTTGACAAATATAAAAGTTGCCTATGTCGAGTTGTGAAAATGATGATGGCGATCTGTTAGCAGTTGACTGGTTCAGAGCAACTGTTGACAAACATAAAAGTTGCCTATGTCGAGTTGTGAAAATGATGCTGGCGATCTGTTAGCAGTTGACTGGTTCAGAGCAACTGTTGGCAAATATAAAAGTTGCCTATGTCGAGTTGTGAAAATGATGATGGCGATCTGTTAGCAGTTGACTGGTTCAGAGCAACTGTTGACAAAAAGTTGCCTATGTCGAGTTGTAAAAATGATGATGGCGATCTATTAGCAGTTGACTGGTTCAGAGCAACTGTTGACAAATATAAAAGTTGCCTATGTCGAGTTGTGAAAATGATGGTGATCTGTCAGCAGTTGACTGGTTCAGAGCAACTGTTGACTAAATATAAAAGTTGCCTATGTCGAGTTGTGAAAATAATGATGGCGATCTGTTAGCAGTTGACTGGTTCAGAGGAACTACTGACAAATATAAAAGTTGCCTATGTCGAGTTGTGAAAATGATGATGGCGATCTGTTAGCAGTTGACTGGTTCAGAGCAACTGTTGACAAAAAGTTGCCTATGTCGAGTTGTGAAAATGATGATGGCGATCTGTTAGCAGTTGACTGGTTCAGAGCAACTGTTGGCAAATATAAAAGTTGCCTATGTCGAGTTGTGAAAATAATGATGGCGATCTGTTAGCAGTTGACTGGTTCAGAGCAACTGTTGACAAATATACGAGGGGTATCCAAAAAGTAAGTTTCCCTTATCAAGGTAAAATAAAAAAAAATAATTTAAAAAGTGCAAAAAATATTTATTTTCCTTTGCACACAAGTACTTATTTTTCTACATAATTTCCATCCCTTTCCAACGATTTCTGGTACCTAGGTAACAGTTTCTTTATTCCAGCTTCATACCAATCTCTGCCACCAAATTCTGAAACCAGTTATCCACCTCCTTTATCACTTCGTCGTCATTGGCAAAGCACAGAGCGCCTAGATGATGTCTGAGCTCCGGAAGTCACTTGGAGCGAGGTCTGGAGAGTACGGAGGATGGTCGAAAATCTCCCATCGGAAGTTGGCGAGAAGCTTGCCTCCTGCACGAGCAGCATGTGGTCGGGCGTTATCGTGAAGGAACAAAATTTTGAGTGACAAAAGCACCTGCCGTTTGTTCTGAATAGCGCGACGAAGTCTGCTCAGCACGTCACAGTACCGCGCTGCATTTATTGTCGTTCCACGTGGCAGATAATCAATCAGCAATACTCCACAGCAATCCGAAAAAACTGTGGCCATCACCTTTCCTGCCGACTCAATCACTTTGGCTTTTTGGGGAGCTTTCTCTCCTTCTTTACGCCACACCATACTCTGGCGCTTGCTTTCGGGAGTTGAACGGTGAATCCATGTTTCACCACCAGTGACTATTCTTGTAAACAGGGCTTCACCCTCATCTTTAAACAACTGCAAGAAAGATAGTGCAGCTGTGAAGCGACGCTGCTTATGGGCGTCGGACAATAAGCGCGGCACCCATCTTGCACACACTTTTGAAAGTTGAAGGTCTTCAACCAATATGCTGTGAAGAGAGGATCGGCTAATTTCAATATTTGGTGGCAGTAGAGTCATGATTTCGTCGAGCGTGAGCCGCTTGTCGGAGTCAATGACGTCACGCACAGCAGCAATGGCGTCGGCTTGGCGCGAATTGCTGGTCGGCCGCTGCGCTCATCATCGTGAGCATTTTCTCTGCCTTCAATAAACACTGTTTGGCAACGACGAACCATTTTTACAGACATGACATCTTCACCATAAACACTGCATAACTGACGATGAATTTCCACGGCCGATTCATTTTTTGCAGTCAAAAAAAGAATAACACTACGTATTTCACAACTGGTGGCAAAACGAAGTAGAGCCTCCATGGCGCTTGGCTCGCTACTGACTGTTGAGCAGTTCAAGGCCACGAGACCGGCTGTGAACGCTGCCACTAAACCCAAACTAAAATTCCCTGTGCGCGGGAACAGCCTTAGTCGCTCATACTTGGATATAAGAATTAGGCAAACTTATTTTTTGGATACCCCTCGTAAAAGAAACGATAACTTCATTGCCAGATAAATCTTCCGGGGTTTCGAGCCGAGGTATTTATTATAAATTGCAGACACAAATTTCGTATATCACAATTTCGTGTCAACTCCAACTGCGTACATCACACTCACTGCGATATAGGGATACTAAATCTAGTGTCGTTCTTGTAACTGCCTCAGGCAGTGGTAAAAATTCAAAAAATAATTTAATTTTGAGTCGGCTTCCGTATGACTGCGGGCAACAAGTGCCGGCCAGCTTCGATTTTTAAATCGTCCGTTTGGATTCGGTTTTCGTTGTAATAGTAACGTTATTTTTAAAATTTTAAAAACGTTTTAAGTGTTGTGTTTTATGTTGCGTGTTATACGTACCTGTGTTGACGACGCTCACCTGAGTGGAAATTTTTTGTAAATGTTATGTAAGTTTACTAAATGATCCAATTGAAGATGGAACACAACTGTTCCGAAATGCACCTTGGATGAAAAACTAAAAAAATCACCGCCTGGAATACCTAGAGGTGTACTTGTAAGTACTAAAAATTCTTTATACAAAAAAATAAAATTTTTATCTTTACACACCCAGCGTAATCTTCGGTCCAGGAGGGATTGGAGCTTACGCTTATGGGTTTTGAGCAAGTAGCCCCATCATACAGGCGTCGCGTAAGTAACTATCGACGCCACACAAGTGGTCATTATGAATTTTCTTAGGCGGCGGTTTCATTTTATGTAACAATATTTTCCATTCGTCGCCACAGAGGTTGGATGAAGACGTAGTAATTGGCAACTGGGACACAGTCGATGTGGCTAGTATAGTTTGACGTCACTCATTGTATGATGACACAAACAACATAAAAACGCATCTTTTATGACCGCCACCGCCACCCCTACTGCGCGCTACTCAATTCCCAAACAAATAAAATTTACTTTATTGTGGCCGCTGAGCTGTGCAATGATTGTCACTTATAGCGGAATATAAGACACGTAGATATTCTCCAATGTATCGCATATACATTGCCGTTATTGTTCACAATAGCACTGCGCTACTGTATCATTGAACTCTCATTAACTCTCATTAACCAACAGCAGATTAGAGTCGCCGATCACCTACTGATCAAAGCTCACCTCCTACCTGACATATGCAACAACAATAGCATATTATTTACGAAAATCATAAAATGCTTTTACTTCCATGTTCCGTAAGGATACACTGACGACATGTTGAGAACATGGAAATCCACAGTGACTTCGAGAATACACCTTAACAAATCAATTTGTATGGGTTCCCTGCTGTATGCGCATGACATAGTTCTTATTAAAGGAATGAGGATGATTTACAAACAGCTATGTTTCAATTATAAGAAGTGGCAAGAGAGTACTCACTGGCAATTTCTGTAAGAAACATCTAAGCTATGGATTTTAAAGGTAAATATCGGACTGAGATAAGGTCCGAGATTTTAAAGGACTGAGATAGTTATAAACAACAGGGCTTTAGAACAAGTGAGCCGTTTCAAATATCTCGGCTGTGCAGTAATCTATGAATCTGAATATTATGTAAGAGAGAAGATAAATAAATTTAGGAATATTTGTGGTACGATTCATAGAAATCTTAGAAATAAAACAAGACACAGCACAAGGATTAAATTTTGTAAGACAATTGCAATACCTACGTTGATTTATGGGAGTGAGGCGTGGGTCATGACAAAAAAAGAAAGCGGCAAGATTCAGAGTGCTGAAATGCAGTTTCTTCTAAATACTTTAAATTATACATTGCAAGATAGAGTAAGGAATGAGGATATCAGAGCAGAACTCAAAGTAAAAGACATAAATGAAATTATTTCAATTTACAGAAGACAATGGTGGGATCATCTGCAAAGGATGACAGAGGATGGATTTACCGAAAGCGGCACTGAACTTATAAGCCATTGGTAGAAGAGACGTGGGTCGTCCGAGGATGAGATGGGTGCCGGAACAGGTTTATATAACCTAATCCTTGAGGAGGAGGAGGAGGAGGAGGAGGAGGAGGAGGAGGAGGAGGAGGAGGAGGAGGAGGAGGAGGAGGAGGAGGAGGAGGAGGAGGAGGAGGAGGAGGAGGAGGAGGAGGAGGAGGAGGAGGAGGAGGAGGAGGAGGAGAAGAAGAAGAAGAAGAAGAAGAAGAAGAAGAAGAAGAAGAAGAAGAAGAAGAAGAAGAAGAAGAAGAAGAAGAAGAAATGTCCTCTTATTCCTACTATTTCTACAATCGAGAGTGTCAGTGCAAGATAGAGCCAAGCCCCATTTTTGAGAAGTTCAAAGTTGAAAGTTTAATACATTCTCAGATTTCTTTGAAATTAATTTCCTGGTTTTTAAGAAGATAATTATTATCTTTATGCAGCTGTGAACAAACTGCACACATTAGCTACTATCATATAATATTGTTACACATTATAGGTATTAAATGCAGTACACATCTTATTTTATGAAAACATGTGGTTTGGCACTATCTTGCCCCGACCTCCTCAATTATTGAGGCAGCAGGCTTAGAAATAGGGATACATTAAGTGATTAGGGAGTTCCGCTGAAATTTTATTACCCTGGGAGGGGGGGACTGTTGATCCCCACGTAGTTACGCCACTGAGTGACTGGCCCGTCTGTGAGTGTGGTGTGCGAGAGAGAGAGAGAGAGAGAGAGAGAGAGAGAGAGAGAGAGAGAGAGAGAGAGAGAGAGAGAGAGAGAGAGAGAGAGAGGTAGCCACAACTCCATATCCCGTCCGACAGTGTACAGTGTACAGGAACGTAAAGCCTCCTATTTACTGGGGGGGGGGGGACTGTATTCCTAAACAGTGAGTGAGTAACTACTTCATTTTCACAGTGTCGCCAGAGTCCCGTGGGGGACCGTTGGCCCAACTGTATAATTAACACTACTGCTTAAACAATGAGTCCTCTGCTGCCCTAAAGGGAAATGTATTGTGGCTTTACGTTTAATAAATGGACATCAAAATTCCTAAAACGTGCGGTCTATAGACAGCGTACAAGTGGTGGGGGGCACTAACCTAAAGCAAAACTGGTTTGGAGCTATTTTCTTTACTATTTTTGTTACAGACTAACCGTGTATACTTTGTTTTACGATATTAATAGATGACTCGTTGGGCACTTGGTGAAACATATTAATACAAAGGTTTTGTTAAATACATAAAAAGACTTGGTAAGTTTCAGAGATTTTATTTAACTCTGACAGCTGTTTCGACTAACTAAGCCATTCTCAAAGAGACGAATGAATGAAAACACAGGATGTGAGTAAAGGTGGTGGTGGTGGTGACCATCTGTTTAGGGCGTATCTGGAACGTCTGTGAGGGTTGAGATGGAGGGGGCAAGAGACAAGGGAAGGTCAGGTGTCTTTTAAAAAAAATCTAAATACAATCATAAATGCAAAATATAAAATTAACTAAACTAAATATAATCTGAATGCAAAATATAAAATAAAATAAACTAAATAACAGCTTTTAATAAAGGGGATACACAGAATTCAGTTTGTTCATTTGTTAAATTTTTGTTATTTTTTTATTGCTTTTTTAATTTTTAGAATTTCTAACAAATCCATTTTTTACCTTTTTGTATGCTGTGGAGTAGTGTTATGTTTTTTGTATATATGAAGTGATTAATTTTAACCAATACAGCTGTACAGGTTTTGCTGATCATTGCTTACAACACAATCACTTCATAGATACAAAAAACACAACACTACTCCACAACATACAAAAAGGTAAAAAAAAAAATGGATTTGTTAGAAATTCTAGAAATAAAAAAAGCAATAAAAAATAACAAAAATTTAACAATGAACAAACTGAATTCTGTGTATCCCCTTTATTAAAAGCTGTTATTTAGTTTAGTTTATTTTATATTTTGCATTCAGATTATATTTAGTTCAGTTAATTTTATATTTTGAATTCAGATTATATTTAGTTTAGTTAATTTTATATTTTGCATTTATGATTGTATTTAGTTTTTAAAGACACCTGACCTTCCCTTGTCTCTTCCCCCCCTCTATCTCAACCCTCACAGATGTTCCAGATACGCCCTAAACAGATGGTCACCACCACCACCACCTTTACTCACATCCTGTGTTTTCATTCATTCGCCTCTTTGACAATGGCTTAGTTAGTCGAAACAGCTGTCAGAGTTAAATAAAATCTGTGAAACTTACCAAGTGTTTTTATATTTTTTACGAAACCTTTGTATACTTTGTTTTAGTATAACAAAAGTATAAACTGAGAAAAATGTATATTTATATTAATCTACACATTGTTATTCTATTTTCCGGAAGTAACATAAAATCTATTTCTTTTTCTTTAGTAAAACTGGCCTATGGCAGGTTTCAACGGGATGCTCTTCATTTTCCTCGGCCCTCTACATCTGTCCGTAGCTGCTTCAGTTTCTGATGTTCTCAAGCATTCCAACCACTCCTAACCTTTCTTCTTCCCCGTCCTCTCTTTGATTCCAACATTTCGTCTACGATCATTACGCGGTCATCTTCATTATCATCATCTACACGGATTAAACCAAGGATGGTTTGTTACGGTCTCAAACAGGCAAAGACTATAGTTGATCACTCCAGCGCTTCCTCGGACGTGCCGCACCTCTCCGTCCCCTCGGCTGCTTATAGTTCCATAGTTGTTTGGGGATGCGGCAGTCATCCATTCGACAAAGATCTTCCCACCAATTCACCCGATACTGGGCGATCCTGTCGAGTATACTCATAATATTCAGTTCCTGCCGTATATCTGTGTTTCTTATATGATCATGGCGAGTATACCCTGCCACGTGCCTGAGAAATCTCATTTCAGCCGCTTGGATGGAACTGACCTGGCCTTTCGTTAAAGTCCAATTCTCAGACCCATAAAGTGTGGGAAGGGCCATCCATCACCTTGTAGAATTTTAGGCGTGTTTCTTTACTTGCTGGCTTAAGAGTTCGCCTAACGACCCCGCACATAAGATTGGACTTATGCAACTTATTCACAACGTCGTTGCTGGCATTATCACACTGTAGCCCAGATCATAAGGCAATATATACCATAACCGACATGCTTCTCAGGATCGACCTTACTTGAGAGCATAGTCCAGCGATACCTCAAGTGTTTTTAAGGAGTGGTTTACTCTACTCCTACCTTTCGCCTCCTATGCCGCTGACCATGATAGGCTTATTCGCCTTTAGGAGTGGTTTCCCACTCCAAGGGCAAGATAGTGCCCTTACCGTCTACTCGCTTATACGCCATCTGTAGATGTTGTTGGCACCGAGAGAAACCCGATCCTTGCGTTCGTTACCCGTTTGATAAACGATCGTTGTCCCCTCTACGTCGGGGAGATGAAACGGGGTTGAAACGAGGTGATGATTGCAAATTGAAAAAAAGAGTATAAATGACAACATCTAAGAAGTTGACATTGTATATAACTGTGTTCGTCGACAAATGTTTAACATTTGCAACCAACTTTAAACTAGTCTTAAGAAATAAAATATTCGCTTACCTGGTAGTATCTATAAGTAACGCATGCACATCATCACTGACCTACAACAGAAGAAACAAGACAAGCTTCCGTTAGAATGAGTCACAGTGCAGTAATAATAATAATTTCATAAGTAATAAATATTCAAATGGAAAGATATAATGTTGCGTCACCATTTTCAAATAGATTAAATTTAAGCGAATTCAATAAAATCAACTTTACATTTAATTGAGCGGAAGGTCGCGAAAGAGTTAAATACAAGGCATAAGGAATGGAATGGCACAGAGAAATCTGAAGGAGATGATGATGATTGGAAGGATGTAAAAAACAAAATTTTAATGTAAACCTATTACAGTCCTACTAATTAAAAACTAAGTAATGCCTGGAAAACAAGAAGAAGCACATTTGTTTAAGATTAATATTTAATTTGATTTCTTTTTATTAAATTTCTTTTGCTATATGAAACTGTGTCATGTTATCAATATTTTCAAAAATAATAATTGTATAAAATAGTTTGTCATAAAAATTGGCACTGTTAATACTTTGTTGTAAACAACATGTTTTAAAATAAATGCAATTACCAAAAATTCTCGATGGTTTTTACCCTTTCTTAAATTATTTTTCAAATGGCGCTTATGATGATTTTAACAAAGGCACCTTCAGAAAGACTATTTAAAATTTCAAAAAAAAGTTACGATTTAATAATCACAGCAAAAACGTTTTCAATATATTTGGAAAAATCTCCTGTTGTTACCAAAATGAACACTATTGTTACTGTAGAAGAACAAGACGATTTTCTTACCTTTGCAGTCTAAGAAAGATGCACTTGAAAAGCCATATACTTTTCCAAAAATTCATTACTTTGGGAGAAAATCAGGTTTTTATAAATAACATGGAATGGTGGACCTTAGAAACATGTTCACAGTACACTAACAAAGCTGTAAGTTTGTCAGCTAGGATGCGAAGCTAGAATGCTGTTCAAATCGCAAACACACGTACACACAAAGGCACACATTCACACACAAAAACACTTATCAAATGTGTAAATCTTTTAATTATTTCTCACTGTATACAATAAATGTTCTGATGACGACAATAAATATTCTGTCGAAACGTCTAGCACGGGAGATTTTAAATTGTATTTAGTTAATGTCTGAACCTCACAAAACCTTTCATCATTTATTATTAAATAAATGGTCATTACATAATGGTCATCACTATTGAACTAAACTACGCAGAGAGCTCTGGTCTGTAAACGTACATCTGAGTCTCTTAACGATGTAAAAACTGAGCGAGCTAGGCCTTCATACTTAATCAGCGTCAAGTCTTTTGTTTGCTCATTAACTTTTAACCGGGTTTTTAGCCGTTATCTGGCTTACCCTAAATAATGTGAACTTAATTTCCTGCAGGCGAGGAAAAAGTGTGAAAGTAGGACACCGCACCGCAGTGGTGTGGAACTGGACTAAGTGATGCCGCGCCCCGCAAGTTTGTGTCACGCGAGAGAGAGTGAGAGGGGGGGATACATCAATTACGCAAAGGAAACATTTATTTATTCAATGGTGCAGCACTGTGTTTTTTGGAGGGGGTGATTAACCCACCAAACCCCCTCCGAACCAGAGGCATAAAGAAAAATGTTTACGTCAAAAATTACAAGAAAAAAATGTGCCGGTAAAATTGTAGTCCTGTAACTCGAATCGGATAATTAGGCTAATTAGTTATGGTTAATTTCTAAAAGACCAAAACCATGGCCATTAAAGGTAAATATCCAGTGAGGACTAAGATAGTTATAAACAGCAGTACTTTAGAACAAGTGAGGCGTTTCAATATCTCGGCTGTGCAGTAAGCTATGAATATGAATATAACATAAGAGAGAAGATAAATAGAGTTAAGAATATTTGTGGTAAGATTCATAGAAATCTAAAAATAAAACAAGAAACACCACAAGGATTAAATTTTATAAGCCAACTGCAATACCCAGACTGACACATGCGAGTGAGGCGTCGGTCATGACAAAAAAGGAATGCGGCAAGATACAGAGTGCTAAAATGCAGTTTCATCGAAATACTTTAAATTATACATTGCAAGATAGAATAAGGAACGAAGATATCAGAGCAGAATTCGAAGTAAAGGACATAAATGAAATTATTTGAATTTAGAGAAGACAATGGTGGGATCATCTGCAAAGGATGACGGAGGATCGATTGGCGAAAGCGGCACTGTACTATAAAGCCATTGGTAGAAGAGACGTGAGTAGTCCGAGGATGAGATGGTGCCGGAACAGGTTTATATAACCTAATCCTTGAGGAGGAGGAGGAGGAGGAGGAGGAGCAGAAGAAGAAGAAGAAGAAGAAGAAGAAGAAGAAGAAGAAGAAGAAGAAGAAGAAGAAGAAGAAGAAGAAGAAAATTTTTAATCGTGTAAACATTGCTAGTCGTCACACTCGTAAACGTTTGTGGTTTTCATTTATAACAAACAACGGTCTGCCAACGGTGTTGTTAACACTGTCGATCGCAAGGCCTCGTCTTGCAAATCATGAGGACAGAGGAGCGGAGGAGTTATTCTAAACTTGACGGTATAAAGAATGATACCACAAGAGAAGAGTTAGATTCAAAACTGGTAAACAAGTCTGGAAATACAAACATATAGGGCACAGGTATGTGGCTGCAAGATCTTTGAAGGCGGAACAGGCAGCACCTTGCCTATGCCGTGATGTGAAGATGACGATGAGTATTGGAGACGATGCTGTAGACGAACTAGATTGGATAGAATTGAGAATGTTATATAAGGGTCGCGGTTTAGGACTTGAAAATGGTGGAAACACCGAAAGGCCTCGTCCGGAACATGACAAGTAGCAGTTTAGCAAGTAAACAAGACAAAGTTGGTATATATGGTGATTGGTGTTGACATAATAGAAACTGTAGAGGTGAAAATGTTTAATTGGTTCGGACACGTAAAGGGGATGACGTCAAGGGAGAGATGGCCAAAGAAGTATGAGAATGGACACCGCCCAACAGAAATAAAGAAGGAAATAGACATTCATGGAGAAAAGAAGTTGAATACTAAGAGTGCAAGAAGACTGTTTGGATCGGCATTGATATAAGCTAGCATGCGAACAGTCGTAACAAAATGGCTAAATGATGATGATGATAAACTCTTAAAACCTTTTCTCTAAAATTCTACTCTTTTTTTTTAAATAATTTTCTCGGGATTTTTATTTCCTCTTCTCTTCTTCTTAAGCACTATAGCCCAACGTGAGTCTTCCCTCCCATCACCAATCTTCTCCAAAGTCTCCTGTCTATTGCCATCTCACTGTAACCCCTCACATCCGTTCTTAGATCTTCCAGCACATAGTCCAACCATCTTTTCCTAGGTCGGCCCCTCTTTCTGCTTTTATAGACTTGCGCCGTCAGGACTTTCTTTAGCATACGCTGAACATCCATCCTCTCTAGGTGACCTAACCATTGTATTCGTTGAGACTACGAATCTTAAAACGTCTTCATGATTCAATAGCTCATCTATCTCATGGTTATTTCTTATTGTCCATTCGTCACCTTCTTTAACAGGGCCATAAACACGTCTTATGATCTTTCTTTCAAATTTTCTTACTGTTACTTGTTCCTTTTTTGTGAATGTCTATATCTCACCTCCATAAGTACAAACCCGTCTGATAAGTGTCTTGTATATATCTATTTTTGTATTACGACAAATGAGTTTGCTTCTCAATGGTATGCTGTTGACATAATATCCCCTATTACCTGTTTGTTTCCTGTCATGTATTGTCGTGTTTATGCACCCTTCATTATCTATCATGTTACCCAGATATCTGAACTTATTAAATGCTTCAACTAAATTATCCTCTAAGCATAAATTATATAGATTTTTCTCCTTAGCGGGATTTTTAATAACAACACTTTTGTCGTTGTTTGCCAGTCAAGTTTTACTGATATTCATATCAATAAAACATCACTGTCTACAAACTGGAACACGAAGCTGGCGGAAGTATGTCTAAATTATTTCGAAAAACAAATATCTGATATTAAAAAACAAACAAATTTTTAATCTTATCTCAGAAGGAAAAAAACATGTATCTAATAATTTAAAATTACAACCATCACATCGCACGTTTGTAAGCCATATTTATACTTAAATTAAAAACAAGTTTCAATCTAATAAGGGAAAAGATTTCAAGTATGTGATTTAAAAAATATATAACATTTTTTTTACCCTTATCTTTTGTTTACAAAAGGGGATAAAAACAGTACGTATCTAATTAAGTTTTTATTTTTCTTATAATCTGAAAAGTTGCGAACGAGATTTACAGTATACTGTGTAATATAGATAAACTCCACCTTCGCAAGTTAAGTCTTACTTAAGTGATGGGTATCATAGGTTGCTTCACTTGATAAGCCATCTTCGTATCAGATCGCTGCTAGCGCAGTCTGCTAATCTATATTTAATCGATTATCTCGTTACTGGGGGCTCACTAACCGTTACTCCAGATTAGAATCGATATACGAGTGTCTTACGAAAATGTAAATAATGTTTTTCTTTCTTAGATTTGCACAGCCTGATGAATTGTCAATTGTATCGTCGTCGTCTGGCCGCGGGAATGATTCTTCTACTCGTCTCAAAAAGTCTAGAACCTTTTTGACTTTACTTTTACAAACGAGCTTACACGCAGACATACACACGAAACATACAAAGTTAATAAACAAACGACTCATTTTAATAACAATAATATATTTAATTGCTAACGTCACATTTATTTAAATAATTCATACTATCATCAATACACGTTTGTTTTGAAACTGAAAATAATTACTGAAATTAAGATTACTTGATATTGGGCCGTGATCTACTATAATTATAATTCTGACGGATGTTGTTATCAGACGGTTCGGACTCACCTCTGAAGGCCACCTTTAGTACACAACTGACACGGTGTTCGTTAGTAAAGATGACCTGTGAAGATGGCTACAATATATGGATAATATATCCAAAGGCTGGCTCAAGAATTTGCAGACATAGATTACATGACTAGAAAATTGAGACAGGAATATCAGAAATGGGGACTAAAGGTAAATACGAATAAAACAAAGTACATGGCAAAAGGTGACCTTCATCAAGACTTGATATTGGAGGAAGACATGGGGAAGATTTCATATACAGAGGAATACAAGTATTTAGGGGTGAAAATTACGGCCAGTGGGACGCAAGACAAAGAAATAGAATTAATTTGGGGAAGATGGCTATATCTACATTAAATGGAATCCTGTGGGATAAGAAAATTACAGCAGAAACTAAAACCAAAATATTTAAAACCATTGTTAGAACTATTACGTCTTAGAAGTTTGGACTACTAATAAACACACAGAACAAAATTAATGACAGCAGAGATGGACTTTTGGGGACGTTCGGCAAGAGTATCCAGATGAGAGAAAATTAGAAATGAAGTCATTAAGGACAGATTGAATGAGAAAAATTCATTTGTTGATTTTATCCAAACAAAAAAATTACAATGGTATGGACACACGAAAAGAATGGCACATGAAAGATTGGCATGGAGAGTTATGGAATGAACCCCACCAGGAAGAAGGAAAAGAGGAAGACCACCTATCACCTGGATAGAAGAAATTCATACTATATTGAGGGAACGAGAAATTGAAGAAGATCTATGGATGGACAGGCAGCAGTGGAAGATGAGAAGTCAATCACTTCTGTAATATTTGGTTCCAGAAAATGTGTAAACATTGTACAGCTGGAATAATAATAATATATCCAAAGGGCAGAAAAGTAGGCCTTTGGGAAGGTTTAAGATATATATATATATATACATACAAAATAAATATCCTATTAATTAAAGGCAATCCTATTAATTATCATTTCAATTTACAGAAGACAATTGTGGGATCATCTGCAAAGGATGACAGAGGATCGATTGCCGAAAGCGGCACTGAATGTCGAACGCCATTGGTAGAAGAGACGTAAGTCGTCCGAGGATAAAATGGTTGGCGAAACAGATTTATATAACCTAATCGAAGAAGAAGAAGAAGAAGAAGAAGAAGAAGAAGAAGAAGAAGAAGAAGAAGAAGAAGAAGAAGAAGAAGAAGAAGAAGAAGAAGAAGAAGAAGAAGAAGAAGAAGAAGAAGAATTAAAGGCCAAATGAAATTAAACCTGATGATATTAGCACTTTTAAAAAACTCTTACATTTAGTAAAACTAAATAATTGTAATTAAGTTAATGAACCGTTTTTCAATTACAAAGCGCGTGGTAGCTAAATACAGTGTAGAACGGACCCGCGGCGGTGGCTGAAATGAATTGGAAACAAAAGTAAAACACGCTTAGGCCTACCTGCGTCGGCACCGCAGCGGTTAAATAAGAGGGGCGCCCTTCCTTCTCAGGAAACAATTAAGCAGGTCTCCATCCCCCCCCCCTCTAACAGTAACATTACTGCGATGCCTGGCTGGCTTTCCTGTAATTAAACACTTCTCTAACTAACGGGGGCCTCTCAACACGTACTCAGACGCACAAGTCGAACAATTGTTGTACTGTTATTACTGATAAGATTATTGGCTATTTCTTTGTTAACTGGGGCTCATGGATATTTACTGTAACTGGCTAAACTGTGTGCTGTAGAATTAATATTGGAATCAGTTTGGTTTATTTATAGATATTTAAATTGGTTTATTTAATTACCCTGATCACATACACCAAATCTATATTAAAGTATTATTGATCACCCTTAATCGATGGACTCGAAAATTTCTACTCTGGAGTTACAAAAGAAAAAGCTACTATAATGAAGTGTCTGAACTTGTGTTTCCCGGTTGTGTCCAGAGGACTTACAGAGTCAGTAGTGGGTCGTTCTTTTTTTATATAGTTTTACTATAGTTGTGTTCAACTTTGTAATAATTAATGCTTGATGCATTTACTTGGTGAAAATCCTGTGGGTCTTGTAATAAAGTCTATATTGGACAAACAGGTCGATCTTTCGAAAAAAGAATGTATGGTCACAATTATAGTTTTAGATATAATGATGGCAAATCAAATTATGCAAATCACCTGTTAGAAAAAGACCATAGTTATAATGACAATTTTAAAATTTTACATTTATCCGATAAAGGTCCAAAGCTTGATTTATTAGAAACCCTTGAAATTAATAAACACAAATATTTAAATGTATTATTAAATGATCAGTTAGATCTAAATAGCTCGCCTCTGCTTAATTTGTAAAAATAGACTTGGTTTATGTTATGTTATATGTTTGTGTAATGTGTATTAAATCTTATTGACACGAGATTACTGTCACTTTCTAAACAATAGCACTTGCTTTATATTTTGTATTCTGTATTATATTGTACGAAAATTAGTCAGCTTACACCATCTGATGAAGGCACTGTGCTGCCGAAACAGCTGTCATGGATATACAATTTTAATAAATGACGAGTGAAAATCACTAAAACTATTTTATTGTTTTATTTTTTTAATATAATTTTCAACTTTGTAGGTAGTGGTTTATTAGTTTTTATTAAGGTTCACGCTTGTTAGTGAACGAATCTCGAGTAGGCTTAAGTTTGTATTTACTGTATTAGTTTAATTTACACCTGAAGACGACCACAGATTGTTATTGGTCGAAACGGTGTGTCATAAACTCCGTCCGCTGCATTGCAGCAACTGCATGACCCACCGCCTAGAGAATCTCGTCGTCACCACTTACGTGGCGCCGATAGTTACCTACGCGATTCCTGTGTGGGGCTACATGGCTAAGACCCATAAGCCACTCTTGGACCGGGATTGTGCTGGGCGGCGTGTAAAGACCACTACCTGACTTCCAGCAAGACTATCAGAGGCTCCCTGCGTGTCCGTTCCCTGAACGCCATCATACGGACACTGTCCCGTAGATTCTATCACCGCACCGCCCGCTTCCAGGGCAACCACCTTATTAGCGCCCTCGATCGCTACCAATCTGTGCCAAATGAATCTTGGAGCCGGCTTCGGCGAACACTCACCCTCAATTAATTAATTAATTAATGCCGGTAGCAGGCCACACCCTAAAATCCAGCACCATCTGTGGTCCCTGCGGCAGGAGCTCTATTGAAGCTCGGGACGCAGCACACGGGCATGCCCTTCGTCTCGCACAGCCCAGAGTCAGCGGAAGTAAAGTGTATAGTTTGGGTGCTGGAAAAATAAGGGTTTACTAATTTCCTATGAAAAAGTTATAAAAATTAACTTTGCAACACACAATTCACAGTTGTGTATTTGGCGTCAGCAACAATTGTCCTGAAGATGACAATAAATATTGTCAAAACGTCGACGCAAAATAACTAAAAGTTGTACTATTGACCGATCCTCACTAACCATCCACTAAAACATTCACTGATTGACGGTCACTAAAAATTTAAGGATTTAATAAAAATTAAAATAAATATAAACCTACTTACGGAAAATAAATCGAATAATTCTGCTTCAGTAGATATAAAATGTACGTATAGGTAAAACACCCACAAAAAGTTCAATATTCTATCTCATTAGGTTTCAGAGAAAAATGTATTTTTGTGGGCAATTTAACATTGCCAGCATAGGACCTTCTGACTCCCCTTAATTAATTCATATCTCATGATGATATTTTAGCCTCCAACATGACAAATACGTGGAAGTTTCAGTCACTCTTGGACCGAGGATTGTGCTGGGCGTGTAAAGTCCACTACCTGACTTCCAGCAAGACTTCCAGAGGCTCCCTGCGTCTCCGGTTCCCTGAACGCCACCATACGGACACTTTCCCGAAAGTTTTATCGCCGCTGTGCCCGCTTTGAGGGCAATCGCTTCATTAACGTCCTCGGTCGCAACCCGGTGAATCTTGGACCCGGCCTCAACGTAACACTCACGCTCAGTTAGGTAACTAATTGACACCCACGGCCGGTAGCAGGCCACACCCTTAATATCCAGTGAATCATGGTGCACCAGGGGGTGCAGGTGCTCGGTAAGAAGCTCGGGACGCGGGATACAAGCGGGGGACGGGCACGTCCTTCGTCCCACACAACCCCTGGGGATATAAATTCCAACTATGGTAATTGTCCGACCTAACCCTTCTGATAACGGAATAGTATCGTTTTCCTTTTCTGCTCCGTTAATTTTATATCATGATAGTAAACGATTCTATTAATTTTTCCCTTCACCTACATGTATAAACATAGAGAAAACAGACGTTCTAATCTCACTGGAGTTATGACTATAATGTTATGTTGAGCATTGAGTATAACAGTTGTATAACAGTTATATTATACTGAGTACAGCCAACATAAAATATTGACTATAGCAGTATTAAGCAACAGTTTTTACCCGTGTGTCGATGCATATTTTGAGACAAACCGGACGTGGCCAGACTGCGGAGTCCATTTTTATCGCTCCGTATCAGAGTCGACTGTTGTCGTCCGTTATAAAATTTTATGCCGGGACCGTTCTAAACGTTCCGAAAAGATTTAGAAACAACTTCACTTCGTTTAGTAGGCCAACCATCGAATCATATACAGTAACTGACGGCAATAATAATAATAACAACAAGAACCATCATATCACGTTGCCTACAGCGGCCCTTAAATGTAAAGTTAAACCGATACAGGTACTCTCATGGATAGAGCACGATTTCGAAACATAAATTGTTTCTGTAACAACTGACCATCTAAAGCGATAATGACCATTTTCAGGAGTCATGGAAATTAACCAAACCATCATCATTACCATCATCATCGTACGTAACTTCAGCTCAAGTAATTAGCTTCTTTTTTCCGATTTTAACAGGGGTGCAGGGATGATCAGGAAACAAAAATGAAAATATATAGGACAGTCATCAGACCGGTGCTATGCTACGGATGTGAGGCATGGACAATCACACAGAAAACAGTCGACATAGTAGACACCTTTGAAAGGAAAATCTTCAGACGCATTACAGGCCCAATACAAGAAAATGGCTCATGGAGACTGAGATACAACAACGAACTGTATCAAATATATAAAGAGATACCAGTCTCAAAATTTATAACAATACAAAGATTGCGTTGGGCAGGACATGTTATGAGAATGGAGGATGGCAGGAACCCCAAGAGGGCTTTGCTGGGTACATGGGAGAGAACGATACCTAGAGGTAGACCGAGGAAGAGGTGGGAAGATGGTGTTGCAGAGGACGCGAGGGACATGGGGATAAGAAACTGGAGGAAGGTTGCAGTGGATAGAGTGGATTGGAGGCGGAGATTGGTGGAGGCCAGGGCCCGCTTGGGCTATAGCGCCATAGGAGGAGGAGGAGGGATGATCATTAGTCCAGATACCACAAGTCCGAAGACGGTATTCACTTAAAGACGTTTTTGAAAAATTTTTTGTAATCCAAATGTTACACCAGGGGCAGAACTTCAGAGTAAAGAAACTTCCACGTATTTGTCATGTTGGAGGCTAAAATATCATCATGAGATATGAATTAATTAAGGGGAGTCAGAAGGTCCTATGCTGGCAATGTTAAGTTGCCCACAAAAATACATTTTTCTCTGAAACCTAATGAGATAGAATATTGAACTTTTTGTGGGTGTTTTACGTACACGCACATTTTATATCTACTGAAGCAGAATTATTCGATTTCTTTTCCGTAAGAAGGTTTATATTTATTTTAATTTTTATAACTTTTTCATAGGAAATTAGTAAACCCTTATTCTTCCAGCACCCAAACTATACACTTTACTTCTGCTGACTCTGGGCTGTGCGAGACGAAGGGCATGCTCGTGTGCTGCGTCCCGAGCTCCTGCCGCAGGGACCACAGATGGTGCTGGATTTTAGGGTGTGGCCTGCTACCGGCATTAATTAATTAATTGATGGTGAGTGTTTGCCGAAGCCGGCTCCAAGATTCGCCTGACACAGATTGGTAGCGACCGAGGGCGCTAATAAGGTGGTTGTCCTGGAAGCGGGCGGTGCGGTGATAGAATTTCCGGGACAGTGTCCGTATAGTGGCGTTCAGGGAACGAACACGTAAGGAGTCTCTAATGGTTTAGATGTCATGGTAATTTGTAATGGTTTCGTTAGATGTCAGGTACTGGGCTTTGCACGCCTAGCGCAATCCTCGGTTCAGGAGAGACTGAAGCTTTCGCTTATGGGTCTTGGCCAAGTAGCCCCAAACGGGGATGGCGTAGGTAACCATCGGTACCACATAGGTGGAGACGATAAGCTTCCCTAGGCGGCGGGTCGTAGATTTGCTGCAAAGGACGGGACGGAGTGAATACAGTCGATTGGCGGTCTTGCGGGGTACTTGCTCGGAGTGTGTCCGCCAGGTAAGACGTCGATCGAGGTGGAGCCCGAGGTACTTAACCTCTCGAGACCAGGGAGGCAACGGAGCGTCGCCTACGTATAGCCTGTCAGAAGAGTAAGCGGCTGGAGAAGACTACGACTGTGCTCTTGGCCGTGTTGATGGCAACCCTCCATCGCTCTGCCCACTCAACGTATTCGTCAAGCTGATCCTGGAACCAGATAACTGCCGTTTCAGCGCAACGATCGACGGCAAACAGCGCCGTGTCATCGGCGAACATGGCCAATCTGGTTCCCGGCAACTCGGGCACGTCACTGACGTACACAGAGAAAAGCAGGGGACCCAAGACGCTTCCCTGAGCTACACTCCTTTCCGGGTGTTATCAACTCTCACGCGGAAGGTTCTCTTCCGAAGGAAGCTAGTAATCAAATGAGTGTAACAGCAATCCGGAAGCAGAATCTCCGTGAGATTGTAGAGTAAGCCTAGATCCCAAAAACGACCGAACGCCTTCTCGACATCAAGGAAAACGGCGACGGTCTGCTCCCGCGAGCAACCGGCCTCGGCCAAAGTCTCCACGAAACGCATCGACTGATGCGTCGAGGAGTGCCCGCCTAGAAACCGAATTGCTCGCAGACCAGAATGTCAAACTGTTTAAGGTGATCCGGTAGCCGCCGCTGGAGCAGTCGTTCGAAGACTTCCGACGTGGACGACAACAGGCTGATAGGCCGGACTTTAGTTCTACAATTCTGTTTCAGTAAGTAGACAATGGTGGTTTACATCAGCCATGAAAATCTCAATATCCTACGTATCGTAGTTTCTCAGATATGTGAACCTAAGTGTTGAAAAATATGGTTTTTCAAAAAATCTATTTAAAGTATACCAGTGAGAACTAACAAAAACACAAGTTTATTACCAAACACTACTTTTACGCACAAAAACAAAACATACATGTTGCTATATTGTTCAGTGTTACCAGCATAAAGTACGAAATATCCCCTTTTACACAGTGAAAACCACATCATTTCAAGTTGAACCGTTTCTAAAACATATACTATTGAAATGAATTGTGTACGAAAAATTGTAATGATTTTACTGCGGTGTGCAGACATACTTTAGACTATTTATATATTGTGTTTCTGAGTTTATTTGTATCCTAAATTGTATACAATTTTTTTTGTTCGAAGGCTTTCACGGCCGGTGTCAGTTGAACTTAAACTATCTGCCGGGCGGGCTGTTTGACTGTGGTCCAAGGTGTTCATTAAATCCAACGTTTCAGCAGCACCACTGGCTGCCATCTTCAGTGGATGTATTCGAGTCAACCTAACGCGGGGGTATGACAAAATTAAAGTCAGCCTTCACCACAGTAGATACTGTGGGCCTGCGTTAGGTTGACTCGAATACATCCACTGAAGATGGCAGCCAGTGGTGCTGCTGAAACGTTTGGTTTTAATGAAAACCTTGGACCACGGCCAAACAGTCCGGCAGATAGTTTAAGTTCAACTGTATACCATTTTATTCAAAAAAGTCAATTTAAAAAAAAAATTTCAAGAAAACGAACATTTTGAAAAAGTGAAAATGTTTAATTGTTTGCCTTCACACTGTCCTGTTCTCATTAGAATATTAACCTGAGTAGTAATACGGAATAATGGGGCTGCCTAATTTGGCGTTATTGTGTCTAATTAAATCGGGAACTACGAAAAAAGAAATTGATTGGAGACAAATTAAAGTACTTACATACAACAATGGAACACGGGTATCTAGCTAGTTGGGTCCACGTTGTTGAAGAATTTAGTGTCCGATCGGTCCGACTCGAGTGCGCACTCATGTAACGCGGATATGTATGGAATTGTTTTCCAATATTTGCAATTTTAATATGTAACGACCACGCTAAGAGTGAATTTTTATTTCTGAAGACGAAAAATATGTTCCGAAACGCGTTAATCAATCGAACGCAACACGAAGCACCCGACGGAAGAAATACGGTAAATATTATAAAGATAATGAAATTAGTGAATTACAGCCATTATTTACACATTAGTTTTAATTTGTTGGCATGATTTTCATTATAATATGAGAAAAAAGTACTCTAAGAAAACGATATGCGGTTGAAAAAAAATGAAATCTTCCCACCCCAAATGAAACTCTGGGTCACACTGTAACGTAGAAACGTTAATTTGCTGCGAGCAGGAGAGCATACATTAATAGGCGGTCCGTGTGTAGAACACAACAGCTGTACTGACCGTAACTATTAACGTTTTCATTAAATGGCGCGACACCCTAACGTTATTAAACATTAAAACCACCTTTGTTACGCCACACTTGGAATAATATTATCCACAGTTAATTGTTCAAGTGACCAGCGTGTCCCTACACGCTCCTTTTTGAAGATGACCAGGTTGTCGTGGCTAATGATGATAAATATGACGCCTTATTTATGGTGAGAAACCTGAAGGATGAATATACAAAGTGGGGTGTTAATAGATATTTACGATAGAAGTGGGATAACAGCATTATTAATATACGCGTGTGAAAGTTCGGACGACGAGTGCGTAGCACGAGTCGTCTAATCACACAAGTATATTAACAATGCGTTATCACTCGTGGGTCGTACAATATTTTATCTACACCCGCTGAAAAATAAAAAATGTGAGAATCAGAAAATTCAAGCTATCTACGTAGCAGTTGAAATAATGTATTGGAACGTATATACGTTCCCATAGCAACCACGTTGTTATGATTAAAAATAGTTTGTTTTTGCTGCAAATTAGTAATTTGTAAGTTGTTTTAAAATGAGTGAATCTGAAAGTTTGCCTTCAGTAATTGAAGAGGAAGCTTTAAAAACCATATCCAACTTAATACCAGAGAAGTCGAGATCAAAATATGAAATTGCATATGGAAGATATGAAAAATGGTGAACAGAGAAGAAGATTATAAACAATGCGAATGAAAAGGTAATTCTACCATATTTCAGTAAGTTATCTAAAGTTTGTAAACCTTCATCTTTATGGGCTTATTATTCCATGATACGTACTATGCTTTCTATTAAGAAGAACGTGGACATCAGTAAGTACACGAATTTGATTGCGTTTAAGAAACGTAACTCTGAAGGTTATAAACCAAAAAAAAAGTCAAGAATATTGAAGAAAAGTGATATTGCAAGATTTTTGAATGAAGCTGCAGATAAACAATTCCTTATTATGAAAGTTGCATTAATTGTGGGACTAGCTGGAGCGTGTAGAAGAGAGGAACTTACATATTTACTTCTGAGCAATGTAAAGGATGGAGGAGATTGTTTTCGCTTTATGCTGCCACACACTAAAACTAAAGTAGGTAGAGAATTTTACGTGACAGAGGGGAACATTGATGGAATTGATATGGTAAAACTGGTTCCAGATTATATTACGCTTCGTCCGAGTGGTATTGGTCATGACCGATTTTTCCTCCAGTACAGACAGGGCAAATGTAATAGACAGCCTGTGGGAATCAATACTTTTGGATACTTGCCACAACAAATTGCTTTATTTTTGAAGCTGGATCATCATAAGGAATATACAAGACATTGTTTCATCAGAAGGTCATCTTCGTCACTGTTGGCTGACTCGGGAGCAGATCTCTTAACTGTAAAACGCCATGGTGGCTGGCGTTCTAATACTGTTGCCGAGGGATATATTGAAACTTCTGTCGAAAATAAGAAGAAAATAGCTTCACACATTTTAGGCATTGCTGATATCGACAATAAGGGCAAGGAGCTTGCAACTACTTCTGACGATCAAACATTTAACTTGGTGACGAAAAAGTTCCAGTCTTCTTGTACAGCAGGAATTTACTTAAATAACTCTAAAGACTGTGTTATTAATATCTACAATAAGTATACAACATGTTTAGATTGTAATATTATGTTGTATTTTGTATTATGTTTCAATAAATTTTAAAATATAAACGAGTGGGATAACAAAAACAGTGCGATAATGAACTTAATGAGTTAACCACTCAAAATGAGTGGGATAACACGCTATTACGCTACGGTTGTATAGGCTATAAAATTAATTTACAGTAAACATAATATTTATACGTAAGCAAAAAAACTGAATGACATCGTGCTATAGTGGCGTGGCGTCGGTACAAAACTCCTAATAAAAATAAAAACATACTCTTGAAAAAAAGAATTATTTATTATTATTATTCGATATAAAAAATAAAGCAAGAATTAAGTGATTTTTTAAGGCATGTGTGTCTGTGTTTGAATAATTTTGATAGAAATATTTAATATATTGTGTAAAAGTATTTCAGTTAAATTGCCAGCTGTGATACGTCTAAAACTTGACCTATAAATTAATTAAATTATAGTAAAAGATAAAACAATAAAATAGTTTTAGTGATTTTCACTCGTCAATTTATTAAAATTATAAATCCGTGACAGCTGTTTCGGCAACACAGTGCCTTCATCAGATGGTGTAAGCTGATTGATTTTAGTACATGACACGAGATTACTATCGCTCTCTAAACAATAGCACTTGCCTTGTATTTTATATTCTGTATTATATTGTACGAAAATTAGTCAGCTTACACCATCTGATGAAGGCACTGTGCTGCCGAAACAGCTGTCATGGATATATAATTTTAATAAATGACGAGTGAAAATCACTAAAACTATTTTATTGTTTTATTTTTTTAATATAATTTACAAAATGGATTTTCACCAAGTAAAGGCATCAAGCATTAATTATAAATTAATTTGAATTTTTTCTAGTACCAAGTGTTCTTTTTAGAGCATATTCTATCATTCACTGGCAGAAGAAGAGGGTCCCGGTTCAACGGGATCTGACTCTCATTATACATACACAGAATAAATCAGAACACAAATAATCGAATTCTAATAATAAAGACAAACAGAGAAAAACATGAATAAACGAACAATACACAAATAGGTACGTAGTATGCTGCACGTCAGTTCCAAAAACGACTACAGCTCCTAACTGAACGTTTTGCCGGTTTATACAGCGGCAACACATTGGATGGACTAATGTCTCCTCCCCTCCACAGTTTGTACAGTGACAACTAGTACGAGGTCAATGACCGTACGCAGTAAAACACTGCCGATATCTGAGCCGGCAACACAAGACTGTGCAAGTGCCCAACAGTCCGAAAGCAATGCTACGCTTTTCTTCAGGTTTCCCTACTAATATTGTTCGCATTTCAAATTACTCAACAACTAAAGTATTTATTCTGTGATATAATGAATATTATTTTCTCTTTATTTCCAGTAATGTTGCCGCCGGCAACAGCGGTTACATGGATGGCACGCTACTGTGCTATACGGTGGAATTAAAAGACTGCCATAAATATAAATATCTGGGGAGCATAATTACCCAAGAAGAAACTTACGATGATAAAGGTATTAACTGTAGAGTCACTTACGAACGAATGGCTTAACTCTTTGCTCCGGTCATCAAGAATTAGAATGAATGTTAAAATTAATTTAAACAGAACGATTATGCAGCCAAATACAGCATATTGTTACGACTGTCCCTCTGATCGTCGTTTGGTACAGTGGAAACAAAATATAGACACCAGTGAAGTCACTAATCACCAGCTTTAATTAATCACAAATAACAGTTTGTAATCAACAAGTCATTCAACAAGACTGTACTCGTACAATAATAATTCAAGTTAAATTTGTCCACAGCCAATAATAATGTCAACTATTAGACATTGAATTTACCGTGCGCTGCACGGTGCAAAATTGGCCACGCGTTTATCTGGGTAAGAACGTGGTGGCAAGGCACAGTACTGTTACAGGCCGTTACTATGGTGACGTGAACGAATTCCTGTAACGTGATTGGAGGAAGTTCTTATAATACATGCTTTTACTCCAACCACATATACCTAACTTCAGAGTTGTTTAGTGAGCGGCTCGAGTCTACTCAATCCACACCCACCGAATACCGATGACAGAGCAACGGCCGAAGCGTAATAATAATAATAATATAAACATAGCTCTTTTTAAATGATCCACATTTTCTTGAATAAGAACTATGTCATCCGCATGTAGCAGGGAACCCATACAAACCTCCATATGTTTGAATTACAAGAAGTGGCAAGAGTGTACTCGGTGAGAATTTCAGTAAATATGCAGTTAGGACTAAGATGGTTATAAACAACAGCATTTTAGAACAAGTGAGCCGCTTCAAATATCTCTCGCCTATGAATCAGAATATGATATAAGAGAGACGATACATAAATTTTTTAAATTTAGGAATATTTTTGGTACGATTCGTAGAAATCTTATAAATTAAACAAGACACAGCACAAGGATTAAATTTTATAAGACGATAGCAATACCCACGTTGATTTATGCGAGTGAGGCATGGGTCGTGACAAAAAAGGAAAGCGGCAAGATTCAGAGTGCTGAAATGCAGTTTCTTCGAAATACTTTAAATTATACATTGCAAGATAGAATAAGGACTGAAGATATCAGAGCAGAACTCGAAGTAAAGGACATAAATGAAATTATTTCAATATACAAAAGACAATGGTGGGATCATCTACAAAGGATACAGAGGATCGATTGCCGAAAGCGGCATTGAACTATAAAGCCATTGGTAGAAGAGACGTGAGACGTGGGTCGTCCGAGGATGAGGAACAGGTTTACGTAACCTAATCCTTGAAGAAGAAAAGAAGAAGATATTAATACTACTACTACTACTACTACTACTACTACTACTACTAATGATAATAATAATACGAAGAAGAAGAAGAAGAAGAAGAAGAAGAAGAAGAAGAAGAAGAAGAAGAAGAAGAAGAAGAAGAAGAAGAAGAAGAAGGGAACTTTGGATATATGTACTTAGTGATCCACTTATCGTGGTGTCTTTGATGTTTTGGCAATATTTTTTCCTTGTTGAGGGTCTACATTAGTGAAGTGTAATTTAAGCAACATCCACTTCACTTTATAACTTCTATGGAATAAATTTGTTTTATAATATATATATATATATATATATATATATATATATATATATATATATAAACCTTATTACTCCAGACGGCTCGTTAACATATTAAATTAACAATTCTGAAGACAATTTCATTTGCATACAAACTTACTGTGCTTTCGTATTATAAAACAGAAATATATTACCAGGGCTTTGGAAAGCGCGTCTCTCGAGTAATTGTCACCCTCTCCGAGCTGTAAACCTGCTACTAAAGGCTTAATCAATTTCTCTAGGTGGAGGAGAACTCGGCGTCTGGACTCGCAGCATGACGCCGACTAATTAAACGGCGTAAAGTACGGTTACGTAACTGCGCGACGCGGCGTTAAGTTTAGTACGTAACATAAACGTAAACGTGGGGATACAGTGCCGTGACGCCCGCCAGTATAACCGTAACAAGTGTCTGTCGGTAATTAAACGCACGGCGCCCGCCCTCTGTTGGGTTCAGTGGCACTAACTCATCCGAGACAAAAACCTCTTTGTCTTATCCTGCGTCGTCGACATTTAACATTCAAAGCTTTAGCTTTGCGATTTAATGTTGGTGTAATGAAATATACCGTAATACAGAGAAGGCTTTTATCAAACAAATACAGTTAGATATCAGCTGTTTCAATTGGTTAAGCGAGAACCTGGAAAGGAAAAAAGGATTAGTGAACGGAGCTTTAGGTTACGTTGAAGATATTATCTATGAAGAAAGAAGAATTTCGACGAAACCGAAACATCGAAGCATGATAATGTTTTTATCTTTCTTCAATTTTTTCAGTTTTCAATCTCTAGTTCTGGCGATATTGCTTGGCTATCGCAGCATTCTTTCGTTTCTTGTTTTGAAACGCGCGAATTTTCTCATCTTCAGTTGTATTTGATGAGAACGGAGTATTCATCAAGAATTCATTTAATTCTTCACGATCCCTGTCTTCGCGTTGTCGTTGACGCAGGCGTCGCACACGTTCAGTGGAAGACATCACGACTAACACTGAACAGTATACACTGATATGCATCTTATTTCACTGTGACCAAATTTATTTATTACTAACGTCACCTGGAGCGTTACATTTTTCGATGACGTTACACATTTTGTGGAAAACATTATCATGTTTTCTATATAACTATATAACAAATATTGACTATATAACAAATATATTTACTATATAACAAACATTATCATGTTAAAAACGACAGAGACCGAAGATTTCTAGAGTGTGGGGAATCGAAAGTGTGGAAAAAATATAGTGTTAACATAACCTGGAGCGTTACATTTTTCGATGACGTTACACATTTTGCATCACGCATTTTGTGGAATGACCCCCAGCCTAAAAACATTATCATGTTAACATGAATTTATGTGAGAAGATATCGTCTGGTTAGTGGTAAAACTACCCATGTCTAAGTTTTAATGCTGTTTGAACATGTTTGAAAAAAAAAACATTTTTTATGCATTTCTCTTTTTACTTTTATTTTTTTAACAGCAATGTAATCAATAAAAACTGTATTAATAATAAAAATGTATTATTATTAGGAGGAGGAGGAGAAGAAATGAGTTCATTTGGGATGTCGCACACATACGGATACGCTGATCCCACCAACAGAAACAGCGGCAGACGTCTTCAGATGTAATTGCCGTTAGCTGGCCCGACACTATCTTCTGCACACTTTCAAAATAACGACCGCGTAGTTCGCTTTGGTTTTTGTTCAAACAGCTAATAATCATGTTATTTTTCTCCCTTCAATGTTTTAAATATTAAAGGAAATGTTTAAGCGGGGCCGCCCGCGTTGCGGTCTGCGACCCCGGCTGTTTCGCCGCTAGGAAGTGGGGAGGGAGGGCCCGCTTAAACATTTCCTTTAAATTTTTAAGAACGGCAATACCCCATTGAACTTGATAAAAACTAAATTTCCCCGTATGTATTTAACAACAAAAACAAATACAATTAATTTTTACTTCCATGTTCCATAATGAAATGGAAGTATGGTGATCGCGAAAATAATTGTGTTCGAGATAAGAGCTGATCCTGATCGTACTACCCTCAAAACATGAAGAAAAGTCATTTTCCGGAAAATGACTGTGTGTCTGTGTGTAGAATTTTTTCTATGGCGAACAATAACTTCCGCAAAATCAAACAGAATCAAATAATTTTTTCCACATGTGCCCGAGTTGTAGAGGACTCAAGGCCTCTATTGATTTTGGTGAAGACTGGTTAAGGGGAAGGGGTAGTTTACCTGCAACGTTTTACGTTTTAACAAGAGTAAAGTACTTAATTTTGATTAATAAAGTATCCTGAAAAGAGGGTCATAATAATCCACTGTAGAAAGGTATATGAGATATCAATAAATAAAAGGGGTACGGTAGTTGAAGGCAGAGGGGGTAATTTTTTGTATTAATTTTATAAATTTATTCGACCGAAAACCTAAAAAAATTTCAGTACAATATTAACAATTGATATTGTTCCATGTAAACAAAATATCGTAACCACGGATACTTAAACAAAATAATTTTTCATTTCCAGACATTCACAGATTACAAACGCTGGGAGGTATTCGCTTTCTTTCGCGTTGTTTAAATACAAGATAATTTAGTCAAAAGTAATTCTTTATTTTTAAAATATTAACAACTACGTACGATTCGTATTTTGATTATCTTTCTCAGCGCTTTTACCAAAAGCATGCTGATATAGCCTATTTAGTTTCGTTCTGAGTGTACACATTAAAATTTTATAGTTAATTAGAACATGGAAGTCATGTATGGTTCTCCATACGGATTGTTACTGTTATTTTATTGGTACCTAATGACGTAGGTACTTTGAGCAGTGGCGTATCTAGTATTTGTCTTTGAGGGGGTCTGGGGTCGGTCCGGTTTCATACAAAAGAAAAAAACAGGTTAAGACATTATCAACATTACTATCTTTAAAGTGGTTGAAATCAGTTCTAGTAAAGTGAACGGTAATAACATAATAAAAATACGCGCTATGGAAACATTTTTTACAAGATAGGTATACTTATTGACTGAATTGCTTTTTTCTATATTTCATATTTCAAACGTATATGCTAATGGTGTGTAATAAACCTGTCTGTATATCTGAAGAAAGAGTTACTACTGTATTAGCGTACACATCTGAAAACATAATAAGCCTAAAATTAAAAGATTAGTTTTAATTGGTTCGTTAGTTCATTCACTCAAGTAGGTACTAAAGTAAAAAATGTGACTGAACTAAAATAATGAAAAACAAAAGTCATTAAATATTCTAGAAATGGAAAACGTGTAGACAAAATACATGGTAACAGGAAGCTAGAGAAGGAGATCACGTCCAAATAGGCATCTATTCCTTCGAAAAAGTCAAAACCTTTGTTTATTTAGGATGCCAAGTTAACTCCGATGGGGAAACAACAGAAGAGTCACCTCAGCTAATAGGTGCTTCTTTGGTCTCAGACCCCTGTTCCAGAGCAGAACAATTGTCAGGAGCATCGAGCTGCTTCTGTATAAAACACTGATCCGCCCAGTTCCCACCTATGGTTCAGAGACCTGGACCATTTCTAGCAAGTCTGAGTCAAGCCTGCTGGTTCATGAACGCAAAATCCTCCGCAGCATTTTTCGTCTAATATGTGTGGGAGGTGAATGGAGGAAAAGGACCAACCAAGAACTGAACACTCTTCTGAATGAACCAGATATTGTGAAAATTATAAAACTTGGTAAACTCAGGTGAGCTGGACATGTAATCAGAATGGTGGAGAACGAAATACCCAGAAGGGCACTCACGGAACAGATCTATGGCACCTGGAGAGTTGGAAGACCCAAACTACGTTGGGAAGACGGTATGAAGTATTATGCGTGCCATATCCTTGGGACCCGGAACTGGAGAGCAGCTGCACTTGACCGGTACAACTGGCGGAGGCTGTTAAAAGAGGCCTTGACTCAAGTAATGGGTTGTTGCGCCGCTGAAGAAGAAGAAGAAGAAGAAGAAGAAGAAGAAGAAGAAGAAGAAAATTAAGGCTGGTTAACTGGTAAAATGAAAGCGAATCCAGTTAAGAATGCACCTAAGCCATCGGCAAAGCCTGTATCGTTATTCGTTATGAGCTACGTAAGGAAACTAATAAAAATGAGTTAAATACTGAATCGCATTGTAAATGTTACGCTTACAATGACAGCTTTACATTTACGCTTTAGAGGGCATAAAGTGAAGAGAAGATAGGTCAACCCAGTACCGCAAACGTTTTGACAATTATCGATCTTTTTAAATAACACTTTCGCTCCCAGACCCTGGTGACAGGAAAACCTCTCATTACCAGATCTGTGAAGAGTAGATCCCCCCTGGCCAAGATATGTTTTCTTATATATCTTATAACAGCTGATTTTTTGACAGTACAGTACAGCCCAAGGGCATATTCTTTCCTTCTGGCCCAGAAAAATGTAAAACTCTATCTAATAGCACTGATATGTGTCCACATGTTGACAAAACCTTCAAAACACATGCAATGTGTCCAACTTTGGTACACGTGGGCTGTACAGAAAATTTAATATGTCCAGATATGGTACACACGGGCTCTAGTAAAAGTGTTGTGTGTCCAAAAAAGGCACACATGGTAGCAAGAGTGTTAAATACTATACAGTGTTGTAAGAGATAATAAGTGGTCCGACCGAAGAACAGGGAGAAGTGTACTGTATTAGTCCCAAAATTTCAAAATGCATTCGACTCAGTTTTTATCGAAAAAGTTGACAATATTATTTTGAAAAACACATTGAATCTGCTCAGTTTTCTCCGTAATAATGGATACTACACAAGATGTTATGGCTAGCCGCACACCGGTTAGTCAAGGCAAGACAAGACAGGCTAGGCACGCTTAGGCTAGTAAGACACTAAACATATGATTCGCGGCCGAATATCAGTGGCGTTCCCACAAATCTTACAGTGACAAATTACTGGCACAAACGAAAAATTTTATTTTACTTTATAAATAAAAATAAATATTAAAACAGTAGGCTACTTGACTCGTTCAACACAAACTTCTGACTACAGAAAAACTCGATGTGATGTACATTACATGAATAACGCCGCCGAAGATCGGTTGTATGAGGCGCCGACGGAAGCAGACCGATTATACGCCACCGATCTTCGGCCGGGGATCATACGTGTAGTGTGCTACTGGTCTGACTCACTGTTGTTTACTAAGCATGTTGTTACTAATCACTAAGCCTTTGTACAACGCCATATAGCCAACGTAGTTCCTGAGATAATGGGTCTTCTGTGTGAAAAATACAAATTTTCTGAAAACAGCAATTGAAGATTAACAATCGATATAATGAATTTGTGTGCACTGTATAATAAAATCCTGATGTATAGGAAGGTTTATCTGGGTTTCTAAAGCTTTAAACTCTTCTTTTAGCTTCCTTTTTGCCATAGCTGTCTTCTGCCGGGCTTCTTTCTGTAGTTCTGCAGTTGCTTGTTCAGCTATCCGCTCTCGTTTCATATATACTCAACATAATTTCAGCACAGTTCTTTCCTAGTAACACGCCTAGTTGTCTGAACATTAAGCACCTGGTTAAAGTAACCTCTACTGAAGCATGAAACTGCACCATAAACCGCAAAATTCAATGTTTGTAGGGAAACAAAAACAGTTTTAGGAATGCGCGACCGAATTATGTTTTTTACCGACTAATTAGAGTTGAGATACTCTTTTAAAAGTTGTGGGTCAGCCAAATCTCTAAATATAGGTTTAAGCTCATCCATATGTGTAGTATAAATACAACGAAATAAGAACGTAAAGCAATAGTTCTGTATACTATAACAAACCGAAATATACACAAACTCGAATGGGTGACATATTGGACTGAGTTTATCCCTGATATCATCTCCTAAAAAAAATTATAAAAAATGTTCTAGTTGTCCGATTAATTTAAAATTAATATCAAATGAAAGGAGATACTCCATATACAATATTTTGAAACAAAAAAATAAAAATAGAATTTTTTGACCAAAATGCCTTACAGACACCCCTTAAGCATAATAAATACAAAACCATAAATACATTAAATAACCAAATATTTTCTATTTCAACCAAAAATGTCCTATGCATACAAAATAAATTTTGTATTAATTTCACTAGCCTATAAATGGTGCAATGACGGCCAAACGTTGCAACTACATGTAACCCTAACTAAAAATAGGTATCACTTATTTTAAGGTGTTTTTATGAATGAAACAATTGGAAAGTTGTAGGTAGATATATTGGGTTAGTAAACGATAATGGAATACAGAAATTGCGTAAATTCTACACATTAACCTGTCACTTTACAAATACTGCAAGCAAATGTGTAGTGAGCTTCAAAACCTGTATATTTACCGTCGTTTATTGTAATTGTATGGTCGACATACTTTGAGTATGTACACGAGTAAGACATATTTATTTCATGATAAACTATTAAGACTATGGAAAACCTAGTTCCACAAAAATATATATATTTTAAATTATGGTAACAAGTTGATATCGAGTTTCGGTCTAATAAAAATGCAGGTTATATGCGACGTTTCGAGATTTATTTTATCTAGTATTCATGCCTACAACATAAAATATTAAGTAATATAATTGTTAAGTTATATTAAATACTATTAGTTATACTATTAAATTAATAAAGTACTATTAGTTATTCTATACAAAACAACGCCACTATTAATACTATACAACTTACATATTATAATTAACTCTCATTACAATTATATTACTTTATATATTATGTTGTAGGCTTGAATATGAGATAAAACAAATAAACGTCTTACAAAACATGCATTTTTATTAGACCGAAACTCGATATCAACATGAAACCATAATTGACACGGTCGATAAATGATATTCTTATTTTAAATTATGCAGAGTCAAAAAAAAAAGAAAAGACAAAAATATGGTATAGAAAATTAGCGCGTATACAAAAATCTGTGCTCGCAAAGTTTTAGTTTCCTTCATAACTGAACCTACTTAAAATTTGATAATATTTATAACAATATTACAAAAACATTTACCTTCAAACATTCTCTTTGTTCTGTAATAGTTTCGTCGCAAAAAAAAAATAACACTGAAGCGAAAGAAATATGCTCACTTTAACTAAACGAAATGTTGGTAATAAATCAAAACGTAATTACGAACGAGAACAAACATGTCTGCTGATTTAATACGCAAACCTCTGCCACCGGAATACTGGCTTTCACAAAGAGTCCTCTGGTGTCGAATACACGGACTGATTAGTCGCGTTGATTGTTGACCGGCCACGGAACCGACCCCTATACATAATTCTTGGAAACGATAACAGTGTAATGAAAAGCATCAAGACGATCGGGCACGGAACCGACTCCTACGCAAAATTCTTGGAAACGATGGCTTTGTAATTAAAAGCATCAAGACAACGAATGTATTAAACAATTACCAAAAATAATAATGAACTAAGTCATGCCCGGCTCTAGTAGAAGGCCGGAATATTAAACGTGGCACCACTGGAACCAGCTAATATTTGAGACCGACTAGACGATCTCTTAATTTATGTATTTCAATAATCAAATCGCGTCATTTTTTATTGCCGGTTAACAGCAGCTTTATAATTCCTCATTTTTTCAAATTAAAAGTTTATTGTATAAAATAGTGTTATATTATTTAAGAACTATAATAATTAACTCATTCATACGATACGAATTCAATAATTCGAATACAATAAACTCATAAGGCTAACACGAATTCATTAATTTCTTCAACTTAAACGTATAGTACTAAGTGTGCACAGACCTATAATTTAGCTATAAGTAGGCCTACTCATGATTTTAGTAATGCTATAAAATTAAATCAAAATATAACATGTTCACTTTAGCTATTTTATTACACTATGCTTATAGGCCTCAGACGCAAAATTGCCACATATAATATTCCGGCCTTCTACTAAGTACAAGAAAAGGATTTCAAAAGTATTCACCTAGGTCTCTCAGTATATGAGTACATCTTTTTTTATCATAAATAAAATTATTTTTAATATTTATGTTATTGTTGTAATAGTATTAAAACATTTAGAATATGTTCACATTCTCTAAAATATTACGCTTAACTTAAAGCACACATATTTGTGGCAGTGGGGAAATTTTGGGTAACTATGTGGGAAAAAGAGGTTTGGTTAACCTGGCAACACTTCTTTTTCATTACATCTACAGTAGAACCTTCATTAACAGAAACACTTTTAACCGAAATATCATTTAACCGAAACGACCGAACAAAAAAAAATTATTTATTCCCGATTTTTACTACAATGAAAATTTGTTTTTCGGATAAAACACGAAAACTAATGTAATAAACATGTAATAAATTGTGCGTATGTCAGCAAAGCGGAAACGGGTCATGATAACGACTGAAGAAAAATCGGAGGCAATTAAAAAAATTAAAAATTAAATTTTGCGAACTGTGGCAACCGATGTTTGGTGTTGGTGTTCCTGCTGTTTCTGACTGGGTCAAGTTAAAAAATAATTTTGAAGAGCATGCTTCCAAGATACCAAACAAGAAAACAATGAAGACGTGTCAAAACGAGAAAGCAAATGAGGCTCTTTTTTATGGTTCACGCAACAAAGAAACGACGAAGACGATGACACCGCTGACGGGATCTTCAACGCCTTAGAGGTAAGAGATTTTGGGTTCGGGTATTAAGTATTAGGCTATATGAAATACGCGTTTTTCTCGTGGTGTTTTATTCATATTTTCAGATAGCGTTACAGTTCGTCGAACGATCTGAACAATCAAAGGCCTTTGACGTTCTGCTAATGAAGCGATGGCAAGATATTGCTGCAAGAAAGCAATGCGAAAAGAAAAAGCAAAGGAAAATACATGATTAAAACAAATCATAAAAGTAGTGTTAAAAATGACTTTATGTAAATAATTTAATTTTTATTAAAATCTTTTGATAATATTGTATATTGCCTCCAGTTATTTTACCTCACACTTTTAAAAATGATATATTAATTATTATCCGAAATTTTGGTTATCCAAAACCGCCTCCTCCCCCTTTGTTTCAGTTTACTAACCGAAATCAAATTTTAAAAATGGTGTTTGAGTTGTGATTACGCAGTGATTATTCCGCCGTTACTTAAATGTTCCACGTCATTGTGATGTTCCTAGTTGGAGTACGATAAAGTTGTGGATAAACAGTTTCCGAACTACTGCTTCTGCAACGAAAACAAACCACCAGGTCCAGTACACATCGTGAGAACCCCACCAAACACATAGACAGAGGGAAACGGCGGCAGTCACCTCTTCTCGATACACAGTGATGTTACAGGAGTTCCTTGCTCCTGACCTGCGCCTTCGTGGGATTGACTTGAACGCTGTGTGGGTCCACCAGGATGGAGCAACAAATCACACTGCCATGGCGACAGTTCGAGAGATGTTTCCAGGTCACGTGATTTCCAGAGGAGGAGATGTTGCATGGCCGACACGATCTCCAGTTCTGTCAGTATGAGACTGTTTTCTCTGGGGATACCTCAAGTTTGGAGTGTTTCTTAACAAACCTAACGACATTAACGAACTCAAGGTCTCCATACAGGAAGAAATCACAGCCAAACAACATGGTACAAGCAGCGATCTACGGAACAGACCGCAGCAGTGCATACAAAATGATGGAGGAGATTTGAGAGAGGTCTTATTTAAAAAATGGACTTACACCTGTAAACAGCACCAAATTTTCTGTAATTACATAATAAAACAAAAGTAAATAAAATATTTTTTACATTACTTACTTCATTTTTAAAATCGTCAGATTCCCGTTGACCACCCTGTATAATAAGTAATGTAGACATGGTTTCAGTAATCATAGATGATACAAACTATCTTACTTTGCACTATGGCGCCAGTGGTGACCTGATTTTTCTGCACTACTATCGTTAATATAAGTTAGCGCGAAACGGCAGATGGCAGATATCGTCACCAACTCCCCAGTGGCAAAGCATCGCTTCTGGTTCACGGACATGGCGTATGTGCAGCCATATGTGAAATGAAACCAGACATTACTGAGCAATCTCGTTATTACATATCTAGACGCCGCGGCGACGTGACCTTTTCTGTGGTGGGATACGATTACTGTAGTGACTACTGCAGGATGCGGAGCGGACCCACGACCCTATCATACGACAAAAAGGTACACACAGGTTGTACAAGAAATCTAGTTGGCATTGTTGTCAGCGTTCTCGATTCATTATGGGCCTACTCTGTTTCAAGTTTCTGTCTGTCTTACGTTTTACTGTCATTATTTGACATTAATGTAACATATCTACACATAGTTGCATACACATGGATATGTGTATATTTTACTTCCATGTTCCATAAGGAAATGGAAGTATGGTGATGGCGAAAAAAATCGTATTCAAGATAAGGGCTGATTCTGATTATACTACCCTCAAAACATGAAGGAAAGTCATTTTTCGAAATGTGTGTGTGGAATTTTTTCTATGGCAAACGATAACAGCCGGAAATTCAAACAGAATCAAATAATTTTTGCATACACACCTGAATTGTAGAAGACTCAAGGCCTATTGATTTTGGTGAAGATCGGTTACGGGGAAAGGGTAGTTTACCTGTAACGTTTTATGTTTTAACAAGAGTAAAGTACTTAATTTTGATAAATAAAATATCCTGAAAAGAAGATCATAATAATCTACTGTAGAAACGTAAATGAAATATCTATAAATGAAGAGGCTAGTTGAACAGGGTGGGGGTAATTTTCTACAAATGAAAATTATAGTTGAAGGGGGAGGGGATAATTTTTTATATGTGTACTACGTTATCGGCAACAAAGAAGTAGTTTGTTGTTAAAATTCCTTCCCGGGCTGTTTGGCCGTAGTCCAATGTTTTCTGGAAAACCAGACGTTTCGGTAGTGCCATCGACTGCCATCATCAGTGAAAATCGAGTGCGATAACATGAGGTGGTATACGTTAGTGACCACAGTACTGTGGTTAAGACTGAAGCAATAAGTAGAAAGAAGTATTTTCTATGGAAATATTTCATTTCGAAAATGATTTTAATATAAATCTTAGAACATGGAAGTCATGTATGGTTCTCCATACCGATATTTTTATCTTCGTACAATTTATATTCTTGATGTAATAATAAATTAAAATTATGTAGGCGTACTATAAAGAAAATCAGACATAATGGAATATATCATGGGAGATACTGACAAGAGAAATGTGTGTGATATTACGTAAATGTTAAGAAAATCAAGTGTCAGTAACTCAAGTATTATGTAACTATAAAGTAATTGATAGTTACAAGTATTACCCAACTATTAAGAAAATGAGACACAATGGTATTCCAGTACATTTTCCAGGGTTTGTCTCTCCTCTTTCCATCTATCACAGGTGACAAACCTGGTGTGATTACCATCGTCTAATTCCTGTTTACAGAAAATACAGTGGTCTGTCTACTTTACCCATCCTACATAGGTAATTCCGGAACAGACCGTGGCCAGTTAGAAACTGCGTTATGAAATAATTAATCTCGTCATGTTTGCGGTCAGTCTACTCAGCTACCTGTTTTATGAGCCTAGCGGTACATCTTCCCTTCGCGTCACTGGTCAATCTTTCCTGCCACTGAGCCGCAGTACGGGGCCTGGCCTCCTTGTGAGCTTGTACAGTATCTACTTGGGCCTTCCTCTTGTAAACCATTTCCGTTCCTCTGCCAGCAGATCGATTGGGATTGTTCCCGCGATGACAAGAACAACAACAACAACAACAACAACAACAACAACAACAACAACAATATAATAATAATAATTATTATTATTATTACTTTTATAAATGTATCTATTTGCATTTTCACGGCGTTCAGCAGGGTGTAGCAAAACAAAGCAGGATTCGGTTAGAGAAACAACTACGAGGCGCGTCTAATTCGCACAAAAACTTGTTCCTCGCTCGCCTCCGTCGGGATTTCGCAAAACAATAAACGCTGTCACGGTTTGTTACATACACGCGCGCGGGCGAGGGTGCCGCCAACAACGTACCCTCCGTAGTAGTAAATCATCTCGCGTCCAGCCTCATGCTACAAAATGTCTAATATTCACGTATTTATTCGGTTTATTAAAACTTTTCATGTCTAATACACTCGTTTCTTATATGATCGGGTCGCGTATATCCATCCCTTTACCGATCCCAAATAGCTCGTTTCTGCAGCATGTGTAACTGACACCAATTATCATTTATGGGAAACTTGATATAGTTTCCCTAAATGATCTCATTATCGAATTATAGAAATTGCTGGAAACAACATCTAGAAAGGATGGGCAATACCTGCTTTTCTTCGAAGTTGGGTTATGAGTATGAGCCGGTCGGAAGAAGATCTGTAGACAGGCTACTCGCAAGATGGCGGGAATCATGAGGCCGGAACGAGAGATGATGAGTGATGAGTGATGAGTGATGATGATGACGATGATGAATAAAAGACATATTACAACATTAATTATCTTTTTATATTTAAAGCAGTGGCGGCTGGTGGTTCCAAATTTTGGTGGTTGCAGTAGTTGGTTGAGTGGATGGGAGAGGGGTTAAAAGACATTAAACTATCATAATCACAGTTCAGTTTGATAATATTAAATTATTACCATAATTTTATAACCTCAAACAACGGATAACGTTTACCTTGAACCAACGTAAACACTAAACCTGACACAAATTATAAATCAAGAAGGCCGTGCAGATTTCATACGCAAAGTTGCGCTACAGCGCTACTAGTGGAGCGCTGCAGAAACTTTGCAACCACCAAGCTTACATTGGGAACATAGGACAATCGTGAAGAGTAGCGCACGTCCTTCCATATGTTTGTGTTGTAAGCTCTACCATTTACTATTGAAGTTGCAAGTGGTCTACAACCATCAGCCTGCTCGCCACCTTTGAATTGTACGCGAACATTGCCGCGTAAGTAGTGTGTTGGGGGGGGGGGCTATCGAAACAGGAAGTGTGGCGTAACTATCAGCTGATGACCGGAAGTAGTGACGTCACGATCAGCCATGACCTACCTCAACAGCCAGTGGCGTCATTGAAACAATAGCGCCCATTGTTTTAGTAGCGCCTATTGTTTCAGTAGCGCTATTGTTTTAATCCCGTCACTAGCTGTTGAGGTAGATCATTAGCAGCCGATCGTGAGGTCGTTTCCAGTCATCAGAGTAGATCGTGACGTCACGTTTCCTGTTTCGATAGCCCCCCGTACTTGACTGTGTGTGTGTGTGTGTGTGTGTGCGCGCGCGCGCGAATTTTTTCGCAAAATATTTCGGTCTCGGTGCTGGTGGTCGGGCTCGGGGTCCGGACGAAGAGATGCTCACGACTGTCGATACGATAGCCAACGAGCTCCGTTTATATAGACGGAGAATCCCCCTCTTGTTCTACTATTGAGTGTAACTACACAACAAGTATTGCACCATACTGTTTCACGGTGACATGGTGGAACAGTTCTAACAAGTGGATTACACAACAACGCGTAACTAATTAAGCAATAAACAGCAACAGATCCAATGGAAAAAAAAATCAAACCCGGTCTTCGCAAGTCATCGAGAGATGTTGATCCGACCGCGGACAATGGAACACTGACCCTGTCGACGCCGTCTTATTCGTATAAATGGTGGGCAGCCGGAAAACGAAAGAGGAGGGGGAAAAATAACGTACATACCAAAAGAAAAACATACGTACACATAGGAAACTGTAGGAAGTGCATCGTTAGGAATTGTACAACCCGTTTATCGAATGAGCGCAAAATAATTGAAAACAAGCAATATTTTATGTAACATAAACAAACCAGGTAGCACCATTTAAGTCATTAATAAATAAGTAATAAAAATAATTAAGCAATAAACAGCAATTTAAGATCACAAAACGTGCATTATGTCATATCAAAAGACCCACCTACTCAGAAACAACGACAGAATTGCACGACAACGCGTTAATAATTAATGGAACGAGAAGGGAAAAAAACTTGTTAGTACCAAAATATATCTGAATGACCGTTACTCAAATCGTATACCCTTAAGACTACTGAACCAGTACTCACTCCCCACAAAAGTTAGTTTCATACAACTATAAAGAAATTAAATGATTCCAGCTGTAAGAAATGGAAAAAAAAAAAAATCTAAAGAAGATTGGTACTGGAACGTAAAATTCTGCTTCTGTGCACGTGCGCATTCGAACACAAAATTTACGCTGTTAAAAGTTAGTAAAACGTATTACCAACCTCTTATAACTAAAAAGAATAAAAATGTAATAAATAATTTTAGACATTATAAAAGTAATAGGCTATATACAAAAATGTAATGTTAATCAATGTAAATAGGTGGTAAGCGACGAAAAAGTATAATTAAGAAAAATAATCGCTGATATTACAAAAATATTATATAAAGTGTAGTGCAGTGAAAGAAGATGATGAACAAACAAGACAACTAAAAATATTATATTCAAAAATATACAAAAGTAATGATTAAAAATATATACAAAACACGACCGACATGTTGGCACCTGTACAATTCGACACTACTCCAAACGAAGAATGCCACTTATAACCATTTTAAACAAAATGAGGGATTTATACAAATGTACCCCCTCTCTAAAAAAGCTCTAACGTTAAGACGTACTTGTAAAGAAATTAAGGTAGTCAAAACTCCCGAATTCGGGTTTAGAACCAAAGTCAACAATAGCGATTACATATACATACATATTATCGCCAACGGTACAAGTAATCATACACATGTACAAATCATTGAGGAGAAAAAACGGATGACCCGATTCAATTACCGAAGCCGATAAAAATCGAAAGTAGGAAACAATAAGACATTGCGGTAAAAAAATATAAACGTGAGCGGCGAGCGTGCGCCCTTTATGTTAATGTAGGAAATAAGACCTGCCACTCACCTTTCTCAATGGCACGCGAAAGAAAAAAAAAGCAGTGTTACACGCTCTGTTCATCAACGGAGGGACATCTGGACAATCTCATCCTCGCGGAGGGCGAGCGGCGGGCGGGTGCGGAGAATTGTTTCATGTCCGAGAGAGAGAGAGAGAGAGAGAGAGAGAGAGAGAGAGAGAGAGAGAGTGTGTGTGTGTGTGTGGACAACCCCAATTAGCTCGCTGAATAGGCGAGGTAACAAACTGAAGAGATATCTATGTACTTGCACAAAAATCGTAATCTTTACATTATGTCTTACTTTAATCGTAGTAATTGAATTTGTATTGTTCTTGGCTATACTAACTAAAACGGTAAAACCAACCTTTATTACTTGCAGAACAGGCAAACTTTTAACAAGAAGCACATTTACTGAGAATAATTTACAACACTTTCTTAATGGACGTTTTCTAAAATGTTATAACTTACATACTATGAACACAACTACCGTTCAAACGCTAAACGTTTCCTAAAGATAAAACTGCAGGGGCTACGCCTTCAAATACAGTTGCAAATTGTTAAATAAACATCGCCAAAATTACAAATTATGCTTAAAGGCCCACTCTTTCTACAAAATACAGAATATCACAATGCGAAAACATGAAAGGCTCAATATTTGACAAGCGTAGAATCTGATATCCTCTCCGTTGAAGCTTATGACACTTTTAGCTGCTTAATCTTTTCGTATATTATTTTATAGTTTAGTTACTCTATATTGGTGGTTGTGCAACGCTGCAACCATAACACCAGCCGCCACTGATTTAAAGTAATTGAAATACACAATATATAATGTAACAACAGATCGTAGTCAGACGATATGCCAGCCAGTATTGCCAACAATAAACAGTAACAGAAACAAACGGCACAAATATACAGTTTTACACCATCCGGTAAAACTGTGCCACTTAGATAACAAAAATAGTTTGAACGGACAGACATACAGCCGCAGATTCAATTCAAATATAATCTACTTTGCGTTAAAATTATTGTACGTCAAAATCAATGAAAACGTACCGCTTAGATTTTGTTTTAAAACGTCATTTGTGAAAACCAACAAGATTACTGGTGTTGTAATCCAAATTCCAATATGGGTGGGAGGAGGAAATGCATGCGAGTGAGACAGAAATAGGCAGGGAGGCGAGAGATAAAGGCAGCGATTGCAAAACAAACAAATTGGAGCGGATCAATTCTTAAATTAAATTAAAACTGAAATGGTTACACAGAGTGAGACAGAGAAGACAAACACAAACGTCGCAGAGCCGAGTCCCGTCTGCAGTATTCATCAAGAATTTAATTATACGAACATTCCACAGCTGATCCGCGCAACAGTAATCTTGTCAATTAATGTTTATGGAAAAACCGTCGTTTATAGAATGGAGTTTGGGATAAACGTCTGTTGTAGCCTACTTGGACGCAGTGTCGACAGAACTGTACACTTTACCATTATTATCTGCACTCGCTCTATATTTTGAGGCACTACCCCCCCCCCTCCAAATAGCCCAAAAAATACACTGCATACAATCATTTCTACTGTGAAGAATTCAGGTATTTAATTACTGTGGAAGAGTTCCAGCCCTTCGCAGAGGGTGACGTGACAGGACTGCGGCTTAAAAATACAAAGAAAGAGACAAGGCTTAAATCTTATAAAACAATGGCAGTGCCTGTTGTACTATACGGATGTGAATCATGGGTTCCTACAAAGAAGATTAAACACCAGATTCAAACTTCGGAAATGAAGTTTCTAACAAGAACAAAAGGTTGCACGAGACAGGATCGTTTGCGCAATGAGGATATTGGAGAATAGTTGCAGGTATTCTCCATAAATGAAAAAATCCAGACATACGGCAGGGTCAGCCGACTCTGTAAAATACTTGGGCATCCACCTAGATAAAAAACTGACTTGGCGCAACCACATTTGGATGAAGAGAAAACAACTGGACACCAAGTTTCGCAAGCATTATTGGCTCCTGGGCAGAAAATCGTTACTGTCGATGCGAAACAAGCTGTTGGTGTACAGCACTGTCTTCAAGCCTGTGTGGAAATACAGCTTACAGCTTTGGGGAACTGCATCTAAATCCAATATCGCCATAATGGAAAGGTTTCAGACCAAGGTGTTGCATGCCATAACCAACTCACGTTGGTTCGTCAGCAACAAAGACATCTATAGAGACCTGGGCCTGCCCTCAGTCAGTGAAACCATTGCGATGTTCAGGAAAAGATATGTGAAACGGCTTGAAGAGCACACGAATCCTTTAGCCATAAACCTACTAAACAAGACGTCTAAAGTTAACATTTCCTCTGGACTCATCTAGACTCTAACACTATAAATATATTATACATAATCTGTTACTTTTAAATAATCATATGGAGAACTAGTCAATGAACTAGTTCTCTTCATGCCATGTATTCTGTAAACAATTATGCTTATTGTTATGTATTAACAGATTGCATAAATAAACGTAAAAATATATATATATATATATATCGCAGGGAATGGTTACAGCATCTGGTCAGAATGGAGGAATGTAAGATGGACGACTACCTAAGGTTGCGTTCCGATATAGACCCTTTGGTACAAGAGATGTAGGAAGACCAAGAGTGAGATGGAGAGATACTTTGTGAAGATGGGACAGGCAAAATGGCTACTGCGTGTGGTGCAGGAGAAGACAATCACTTCTTACGTGTAGTTTAAATATGCTACACGTTACTACGCCAATTACGCAACGCTCTCGAATAGTCGGCAGGCGCAGTTATGTAAACGTTGTACACGTTTCTCGGCTAGTCGAGCTGGTGCAGTGTACTCAAGTAGCTTGCAGACTGTTCGAGCATTCTTGACTACGCAAATTATGCCGGCTCCCCGTCAAAACAATGGAAAATTATTCTGGAACTTCTGCGGAACCTATATAAGCAACAGCGGCCGGCTTAGTTAGTGAGCTACACCTAGCGATATTGTACAGTGCGGATCAAGTGATTGTTGCGGATTAGTGGAAAGTGATTGGCATGTTGTAATTGGTGTGGGACTCTAATAGTTGACATTATTATTTCATGTGAACAAATTGTTTACATGTTAACTTGAATTATATATAAGGTACGAGAGCACCTTGTTGATCACAAATCGTTATTTGTGACTAATTACAGCTGGTAATTGGTGACTTCATTGGTGTCTGTATTTTGTTTCCACTGTACAATACGACGATCCGTGAGACAGTATTTTCAGTTAGTTAAAGACTAAAATCTCAGGCAGAAGTGAGTTGGTAAAATAATACGAGAAAAGATTTTCTCTGACGTCTAGATTGCCAAATATCTTACTATGCTGATAAGACTACAGATATTTTCGATCTGCTATTTAATACAGATTACGGGATGCTGTTTGGATGGTGTTTGGGATCTTTTAAGTTTAAGGAAGATTTAATAATATAGTGTATTGACGTTCTGGACGTGTCTACGGAAAACATTGCTCGCATTAAAGAAAATGAAAAAATTAAACGTCGTTACTTCCTGTTATTAAGCGTTAGATGAACTGGACTCAGGAGCGTATTTACGAGGGGAACGAATGGGGCCGGACCAGAGAGTCGAAAAAAGTTGACGAATTTTGTTAATCTCATAATTTTTAGGCTTCTTTTATTATTATTATTTTTTTCAACTGTGTACGCTAAGATAATAGTAGCTCTTGTTTAAGTATACAAACATGTTCATCACACAGAATTTGTGTATACGTTTGAAATATGAAATATAGGAAAATCAATTAAGTCAATAAGTATCTTGTAACGATGTTTCAATAACGCGTATTGAAGGGGGGAGAGGAGGAGGAGGAGGAGGAGGAGGAGGAGGAGGAGGAGGAGGAGGAGGAGGAGGAGGAGGAGGAGGAGGAGGAGGAGGAGAGAGAAGAAGAAGAAGAAGAAGAAGAAGAAGAAGAAGAAGAAGAAGAAGAAGAAGAAGAAGAAGAAGAAGAAATGGAATGCGACGGATATAATGGTGAAACGAAATTACGGTCACTTAAAGACATAGAGCAGAAACAAATAGCATTGTGAGAACGGGACAAACTGCGCCACGTTTTCGAACACGATTATCATTGATGATGGCGCTAATGAATATATTTTTGGGGGAAATAGTTGGGAGGGGGGTTAGTACATGTAAGATAGCAGATATAAGTTGTTGCATGAGCAACAAACGTCTTTTGACAGAGTTCCATCTCTTGTAATAAAGAGGACTTTCGATACACTCAGACGCAGTCAACTTATTAGACAATCGTTTCAGCGTGTAAGCATTAGGCCTATATACTGAGACAAACCAATGGTCTATAAAGTAATATTTGCTGTTGTTAGCGATGACACTGTAATCCAGTCAAAATATTTTAGCTGGTATTCGCTACAAGCGTTTAGATATTGACGAAGCGTTAAGGAGGAGGAAGAAGAAGCAGCAGAAGAATAAGAAGAAGAAGAAGAAGAAGAAGAAGAAGAAGAAGAATAATGAGTTATAAAATTGCGTATATAAATTTTAACATTGCAGAAGTAAGTAATTAGTAAGCCTATAACTACACTTTATGCCTACAAAGCTTTTAGGATATTAAAGCGGTAATGACACCTTTTGTAACAGAGAGGGCGGGGTCTAGATGAATAATTACATAAAAATGGTTATTTGTGATGGTGTGGTGTCATTAGAGGGGAAGTTTTAGTGGGTTGTGAAACAACAAAGGCCGCGCTGTCAAGGAAATGACGGGTGATAAGCAAAGATTCCCCCTGAATACAGTAAGACGCAAAACGCTCTCTTCTGTGATATCAGGAAAAATTATTATATCAACAACAATTACTTTTAAATTGATAATGGATAAAAATTATTGAAACCTTATACCAGGTACTAAAATTTAGTGTCTTGGTTGATGTAAAAATATTGTTTCGTACATCGCATGGATCACGAATTCAAAACAGTGAAAATAAATTATTAAACGCCGGACAAACCGATACGACGTTTGTTCGCATATATCATGCACTCATATTGCAACAGTTTTCCCATTGAACAAGTTATACATTATGCAATATAGCCTACTATATACAAACTCGGACAAAATTCACTAAATAATTTCAAAAGTCCGCATCATAACCGAACATTTAGAAGCTTCTCACTTTCATTAATGATGATGGTGATGATCATGATGACGATGATGCTCGGGGAATGTTACGCAGAGGTTCATACTGTATAATAAATACCTTGTCTAACATACGTATTCATTACATATTCCACTTGCTGAGGAGTATGTTGCAGTCCTTTTGTGTGCTGCACAGTTTCCCTTCACATTAATAATTAGTGACTCCGTATATCTTATAACCTGTCTCGTCTCCTGTACACAACTTTGTGCAGTTCCTCTCTATACTACGAACACTGACGTAGAATACCTTGATATTACGATCCGCAGTAATTCCAACAATTTTTTATACAAAACAGTAATCAAATTCATCATCATCATCTTCACGGATTAAACCAAGGATGGTTTGTTCCTGTCTCAAATAGGCAAAGATTAGAACTGGTCACTCCAGCGCTTCCTCGGACGTCCCACACCTCTCCGTCCCTTCCGGCTTATGGTTCCACAGTAGTTTGGGGACGCGGCAGTCATCCACTTGGCAAAAATGTTCCCACCAATTCAGCCGATACTGGACGATCCTGTCGAGTATACTCACAATATTCAGTTCCTGATATCCTTGTTTCTTCTACGATCATGGAGAGTAGCCTATACCCTGCCACGTGGCTGAGAAATCTCATTTCAGCCGCTTGGATGCGACTGGCCTGGGCTTTCGTTAAAGTCCAATTCTCATACACATAAAGAAGTGTGGGAAGAGCCATCACCTTGTAGAATTTTAGGCGTGTTCCTTTGTTTGCTGACTTAAGGTTGAACTTATGCAACTTATTCACAGCGTCGTCGCATGCCTTATAAGATACACCCTGTAGCCCAGGTATTCAACATTGTTAACTTGCTCCAGGAGTAATCAAATTAGAACAGTAATTGCAAAAACTTCTATATGGGATGTGAGACCGTGGCCATCCATTTTCTTCTACATACGTTTCGACCTCGCCACTGGAGGCCATCTTCAGTGTCAAAGTGCTTAAACTCACTGACGAGATACATTGTTGTGGTGTACTGATTGTTGCGGTACCTTGTCAGTGCGTTTACGTCCTTGGACACACTGAAGATGGCGTCCACAAGCGAGGACGAAACGTCTGTACAACAAAATGGAAGACCACGGCCTTACAGCTTGGATAGTAGTTTTATCAATTACGGCGCCGGCCGTATAGATTGAAATTAAAACAGCAATCATTAAAGAAGTTTCATATAATTTTAGTAAATCGATCAGTTAATTACGAAAAGAAGGAAGATTGATAAAAGCAAACTCAGTAATATTGCCTCAACCACAAGGACGACAGTCGGAAGCCTTTGATGTAATAATTTGTTCTCAATTGCGAGGTGCTTCCCGACACTGTCTCTATGCACCAATCGGATTCTACCGTTAGTGAGATGCGATTACCGTTTCATTGTTTCAGTCCATGTTGCCGCTGCGTTGCCACAATTAACGTTCATCAACTGCAGCTGATCACGTTCAGTGGAGCCGACTCTTCGTGTTATCGCCATCCTACTGCCGGTATAGCAGCTGTTCAATGACGCGAAGCAACATAACAATATAACCGCACTGATGCGAGGTGAAAAAGTTAATTAGCACTGTTGAAAGTCGATTTGACGCCGACTGTCCACCTTTCGGCGGAGGCAGTATTAGCTTAAAAATTAATCAATGATATTGGGTATGATAGGAATCATGATATTAATGTTAAGTAAGGTAAGTTCTAAAGGATCTGTGGGACAAGCAACCGTATTTTTAGAAACAAGGTACGTCGAGATACAAAACTAAAGTTTTGCAAAGTTGTGGCGGTGAATTGTGGACGGCAAACAAGAAAAAAGATAGTAAAATACAGGTCTCGGAAACGGCGTTCTTAAAAGGAGTTAAAAGGTATTATAAACTTGAATTATTTCTAGAACAAGTGAGCCATTTTAAGTATTTGGGAAATGATATTGGCTATGATACGAATTGTGCTGTTGTTGTTAAGTTAGGCAAGTCCCAGACGATGTGTGTGACAATCAACGGTATTTTAGAAACAAGGTACTTAGAGATACAAAATTAAAGTTCTACAAAGTTACGGCAGTCTCTGAACTGTCCTATGGGTGCGGATTATTATGGACAACAACCAAGAAACAAGAGAATAAAATACTGGCCTCGGAAATGGCGTTCTTGAGAGGAGCTAACAGGTGTTATAAACTTGACCGTAGAAATAATGAGACCACAAGAGAAGAGTTGCAGGTTAACTTGAATGAAAAATTAAAAGATTACAAATGACGGTGGAAAGAAGACTTAGGAAAATGTCAGAAACTTACTGACCGAATTGATTTTCCTATATTTCATATTCCAAACGTATACGCAAATAATGCGTGTACTAAACCTGCTTGTATTAAAAAAAAAAAAAAAATCCTACCAATTACGAGATTAACAAAGTAACTTTTTCCGACTCTCTGTGGGGGGGGGGTCCAGTCCCGTTAGTCTCCCCTAAATACGACCTCCGTAAGTAGCCGTTATCCGTGGCGAATTGGTGTGTGTTATTTTGGCACCGGATTAGTGTAAAGTGCTGATTGTTAATTACCATGTTCCGGACAGTACTGTTGTGTACGAAGTGTGTTAAAAAAAAAAAGTTCGAACTTTTTGAATACTTTTTGAACGTAGAAAGAATGAGACCACAAGAGAAGAGTTGCAGGTTAACTTGAATGAAAAATTAAAAGATTACAAATTACGCTGGAAAGAACATTTAGGAAGAATGTTACTTACTGACCGAATTGATTTTCCTATATTTCATATTCCAAACGTATACGCAAATAATGCGTGTACTAAACCTGCTTGTATTAAAAAAAAAAAAAAAAAAAAAAAAATCCTACCAATTACGAGATTAACAAAGTAACTTTTTCCGACTCTCTGTGGGGGGGGGGGGGTCCAGTCCCGTTAGTCCCCCCTAAATACGACCTCCGTATGTAGCCGTTATCCGTGGCGAATTGGTGTGTGTTATTTTGGCACCGGATTAGTGTAAAGTGCTGATTGTTAATTACCATGTTCCGGACAGTAGTAAACTTTGAAAACTGTGTACGAAGTGTGTTAAAAAAAAAGACCGAACTTTTTGAATACCATATCAACCCGCACAAACAACGTGCTGCGACTTTGAGCGCGCCTAGCGATAGTTTTTGGCAACAAACTGCCATTTGTTCTGTTCCGCTATCAGCACTAGTCTTTAAACTATATCAGATTGAGTGGGGACGTGCGCACGCTGGCCGCCGGCGGATTAGTGACAAAGCGATTAAGAAAGACCTCGAAGAACAACGTGTGCCTATGAAACGTTGCGGCAAAACTAGGTTAAACTTTACACAGACATTCTGGTTTTTTTTAATTAAGCATAGGCGGAGGCCTGCATGAGCCGAAATATTACTTTAAGAAATTTTAAAGAGGGTAAAAACAATGGTAGGTGCAGATCAAAGCGATGTCGAAGATCATGGGAAGAGAGCTCGTGATGTGGTAATCGTAAATAATCGTTTAACTGACGAGACTTTCTGGCGCATCCATATAAGATCGTAAAATTAAATTTTGATAGAATAACTTAAGTCTGTCGTATCACCGAAAAATTATTGCTGCGTTTGTTGGGTGACGACCAGAAAGAGACCCGTTTTGAAATGGGTCAACAACTGCGTACCATTGCAAATGACAATGACAACTTTGGAATGCAATGGAAATTGCTCTGCAAAGATTTTACGAAGTCAGCACCAAAGTTTTATACACACACGTTGCGTTAAGATCTTCATTCTCGTCAGTCCGTTAGAAATCCGACGGACGGTGTGTGCCTGTGCCCACTACAGCGTGTGTAGCTCGAAAACTGATGACCATGACGGGACGGAGATAACGGTATTCCAGCGTCAAAACCTGTCGCTAGCAGCACGTAATTGTGCAGCTCGCTCTATGCGCAGGTGGACGTGTTACACAAATAGTTCGGTCTTTTCTTTAACACACTTCGTATATTTTTTTTCGCTTATAAAAACTGTCACTAAAATTGTGAGTAATGAATTGCCTGGTATTGAGTTATTTATTTCAGTGTTTTGAAAACGACGACCCTCGTTATCGTCGTAACATGATGATGATGACGACAAAGAGGAATGTCCAACAGATGAAAGTAAATATCCAACGATATGAGGGGATGCAACGGTAGCCGAGACAGAGAACCTCTTGGATCAATCAATCAGCCGTGGCTGTACAACCCTTGATGGGGCTTGGCCTGCTCCAACGGTCGATTCCATTCCTCCCTATTGCATGCCCTGGCTTTCCAGTTTCGTATGTTCAGCTTTCCGAGGTCCTCCTCTATTTGGTCTTTGAATCTACTTCGCGGTGTTCCCCTTTTTCTACGACCCATTCGTTTCTGGTAGAAAATATGTTTCGTAGGCTGTCCTTCCTCCATTCTCTCTACGTATCCAACCCACCTTAGCCTGTGTATTTTGATTATCCTGACAATGTAAAGATGTCAGGATATCTTCATCCTCTTTGTAAAGATGGTATAGTTCATAATTATAGCGTCTGCGCCACATTCCATTTTCTTGTACTCCTCTAAATAGTGTTCTTCGAATCCGTCTTTCACAGCAACCTAGAAGTCTCTCGCTATTTTTTGTCATTGTCCAGGTTCCTGAAGCATATGACAGCACTGGCCTGATAAGTGTTTTGAACCTTTTGGATACACACACAAAAACAATAGTACACCATGAGATTACAAACACAGATATGTCTCCACGGAAGTAAGCAACAGTTCTTAGTCAAATATTCAATTCAACACAGGTAGCAGGTCTAGAGCGCGACTGTTTGCTGCAAACTAACCCAGTTTGACTGTGTGTGTGTGTGTGTGTGTGTGTGTGTGTGTGTGTGTGTGTGTGTGTGTGTGTGTGTGTGTGTGTGTGTGTGTGTGTGTGAGGACGTTAAAGTACCTCGACGAGTTTATGCACTGTTAACTTTACGCTGAAATTAAATTGTACAAAACAAGAACCATGGCGTTTGTGTGCAAAATGTCAGACAGGTTTTGTGTACGTATATTTCACACAGTTTATTGTGTGAGAGCACTACATTAGGTGACGTCACGAATGCACATTTCACGCTTCACATCACTCCATGTTGCTGCTGCTGTGCGCTTGTGCGCATAGACGAGTCTGTCTCACAGTGGCATAACTACGGGGGGATCATGGGATCAATCATCCCCACCCAGAGCTATTAAAAATCAGCGAAATTGCGTAATCATTTAAAGTACGCCTGTTTCTAAACCAGTTGCGTGTGTTCATTAATTAAGGATAATTGTAGATTAGATTAATTAAATATGTAAATATTAAATAATTAAGTAATGGATAATTGTAGAAAAAATCGGAATATTATACAATATTCGCAAACTAATAAAACGAAATTAGATTTTCTAAGTAAAGACAATCACTCAACATTAAATAAAGTCGTATGTACTCAACATTAAATAAAGTTGTATGCACTCAACATTAATCACTCGACAATAATGTACGTATTTGTAGCTTTGAAAAACAATTATGGACGGGGCAGAAAACAAAGGCAGCCCCTACTAATCTACCTTCATCTTCTGCATCCAGACACTTTTCCTTTACAGGGTTGTCAATATCATGACTCCTCTAGTTTAAGGCCGGCCACATACTGGAGCGACACACTGTTTCGCGACAGAACCGTTTTAGCGCAAAGTGTCGCAGATGACTCTACTACCATTAGGATCTATAAAACGTCACACATTGGCTGCGAGATTGTCTAGAGGAGTCGTGAGACCCCTCGCGACCAAAAATGAAGCTCCTTCAATTGATGTCTCGCAACAAAATAACTTGCGACGTTTTGAACTACGCATGCTCTGGATTCTAACCCGACAAGACGGGGAGTTTATATTACACTTACCTAGTCCATACCTTGTATTTTAATGCATGTCACGAATCCACGAACCACACACATTCACAGGTCAGAAACTGCTGACGAGAAATTGTTTTGCCGTAAGACAATGTTTGAAGCCTCTCTCCACCGAAGCGACGCTTTGCAACACGAAGCGTCGAAACGGTTCTGTCGCGAAACAAAATGTCGCCCCAGTGTGCGACTGACGTAATATCTCTATTGATTGAACTATCGTCTTTGTACAGGTAAACTAGAAGTTTCTTGACTTTATTACAGAATATTTTATTGACGAATTTTATTGACGAGTGTCATTTTGTCCATATTTCATTACCATATAGACAGCTAACTTAATCTAGTTCTGTAATATAAAAAGGGGCGTTATAAAATATAAAAAAATTACAGCAGAAACTAAAACCAAAATATTTAAAACCATTGTTAGAAGTATCATGACTTACGGCTCTGAAGTTTGGACTACTAATAAACACACAAGAACAAAATTTATGACAGCAGATACGAACTTTTGGAGACGTTCGGCAGGAGTATCCAGACGTGAGAAAATTATAAATGAAGTCATTAAGGACAAAATGAATGTGAAAAGTTCAATTGTTGATTTTATCCAAACAAAAAAATTACACTGGTATGGACACACGAAAGGAATGGCACAGGAAAGATTGCCAAGAAGATTTATGGAATGCAACCCACCAGGAAGAAGGAAAAGAGGAAGACCACCTACCACCTGGATAGAAGAAATTCAGACTACATTGAGGGAACGAGAAATTAAAGAAGATCTTTGGATGGACAAGCGGCAGTGGAAGATGAGAATTCAATCACTTCTGTAATCTTTGGTTCCGGAAAATGTGTACAGATTGTACAACCGGAATAATAATGTTAGTTGAAAAAATGTTGGATGAAGACAAAGAGAATTATTATTATTACATCAAGTGGGTGTATAAATTTGTCTAATTCAACACAGGGGTAATTTAAACAGAGGGCAGTCAATATATTGGTCTGATGTTTACAAAATATTGTTGGTCACTCAACAAGATTCGGATCGAAGGAGAAGAAAAAGTAACCGAAGTTATAAACAAGAGGGGGGTCACAAACTCGTGATTATTTTCAAACTTCGGATGGGGTTGTGGGTATCGAAACTTTAGCACTACAGCATCGCGTCCGTCCACATGACAATACGGAAATTATAACATTTTTATCTGACAATGAATTTAATATATATTGAAACGGATTCGTTTGACGGTTGTAGTCGACAAAACAAAGTCATTATCGGCGCAGTGTACAATGAAATGATCCACTCACCGTGATGGGGTTGTATCTGGCGGTGGGAGGGGGGAAACAGTGGGTAGCGGAGATTGAGAGCGGGTTGATACCCCTCATCATCCCCCTGAATGTTTTGTTGACAGTTAATTTAAAGTGAAACGTTTTAGTTATACTGTAGTCATATTTACCGCGTAGAAAGTTACTCTGCGTACAAAACAAAACGCCATCTATCTAAAATGTTAACTGATTTCTGTTTAATAATAATATAATAATAATAATAATAATAATAATAAAAACATAAAAAACATTTGTTGAATTTAAAAAGTCCTTTGATTCTGTTGATAGAGAAACTATAGATAAAATAATCCGAGAATTTGGTGTTAAATCTAAACTGGCAAATCTAATCCGTGAAACCCTTACGGACACAGTCTCAAAAATAAAATTAACCGTTCCAAATAAATACAGGTGTAAGACAGGGTGATGGTTTATCCCCAATTCTTTTCAACTGTGACCTGGAGAAAGAAGTGAGAATTTGGAATGAAAAATTAAAGGAATGCAAAATATCACCATGTTGGGAAGAAGGAACAAACGTATTGAAATAAACTGTTTGGCATATTATATAATTTCATATATATATTATGAAATAAACTGTTTAGCATTCGCAGATGACTTTGCTAAACTTTCTGAACATCTGACATCTGCAGTAACACAAGTTAATTTTTTAGAGGACATAGCCAGTAGAACAGGTTTAGGAATTTCTGCAGAAAAACAAATTTCTCAAGAATATTAAAAATGCGCAAAAATCCTGGTAACAGATATTGATCAAATAGAGAGCGTTCGAAAATTTAAGTATCTAGGAGAAATAAGTCAAGAGAATGGTTTAGAAAAATCTGCTATAGAAGATTATTCATAAGATAGAAAGGGCATATGGTATAAGTAAAATGCAAAGGGCATATGGTATAACTAAAGATATTTACAATAAAAAGTGCATATCTAAAATGCGAAAATAAGGCATTACAGTACAGTAGTGAAGCCAGAATGCCTATATGCAAGTGAATGTCTAGCATTGAATTACAATTTAGACAAACTAGAAAAATTGGAAAGACGAATTATTAGGAAAATATTAGGCTCACGAAAAACTTCTGAAGGTTGGAAATTAAGAAGTAATGATGAAATATATCCGAGTACAGAAAACATAACAGAAACAATGTGAAAAAGAAGACTATTATTTTTTGGACATTTATATAGAATGGACCACAATAGGTTAGCAAAGCAGATCTTCAAATATCTATGGGGGAAGAAATCAACATTAAGTTGGATTAAAGAAGTAAAAAAGGATTTAGAAAAAAATAATATACACACAGAAGAAGGAATTGAAAGAGAAGTTTTTCGGACAAAAGTTAAAAATGGAAGGATCCATGGCAGGAGAGAGAAAAACGCAGGTTCAAAGTGGACTGAAGAAGGAAGAAGAGACACAGTGAAAAGAGAAAGAATATTGGAGAAAAAGAAAAGAACAGAGAAAAAAGAACTGAAAATGGCATGTGGTCCTCAGATGGCTGATACAAAAAAAAAAAAAAAAAATAGGTATGAGGAATTTTTGCGATGAAATTGCAGTTATTGGTGAAATTTTATTAACTTTCAGATGTAATTTATATAAAATTTAGGCGCAGATACGAATGTATAAATGTCTTCCTGCCAACGTGTTTGCTCGTGTTGTTATTTAAACTACTCCCTTTTAATTTTTTATTGTATATTCTTTTTTATATAGCCTAAAGGTACCATATGATGTTATTATTTATATTCTCAAAGCGATCGATTTATAATATTGTTCATATAGTATTTTATAATATTGTGAACACAAATGTGCTATATAAGCTGACAATGGTCTATGACCGAAATCGATCGCTTTAAGAATATAAATAATAACATCATATGGTACCTTTAGGCTATATAAAAAAGAATACAATAAAAAATAAAAAATTGAATTATAGTTACCATTAATAAAACAATAAGTGTAAGTATAAAAATACATCACATTATCATTACTCCCTTTTCTGTTGCTTCTCTGCTGTGTACAATTTTCCCTCGAACGAGGCCTTTCGGTTTCGCAACCGAAAGGCCTCGCAATGGTTGCGAAACCAAAAGGCCTCGTTCGAGGGAAAATTGTACAATAGCAGAGAAGCAACAAAATACGACAAAGTTGTTATGAAGACTGCTAACACAGATAAAATAGCTGATTACTCCCTTTTGTTACGGATATGAGAAATGAATCAAAAGGGTTTTGTGCACGTACCGAGCCAAAGCATAATTAAATTGTTACAACTCCGGGACAGCGATTACTAACCAAATTACCGAACCTTATTACATTAGGAAATGTGAAAACTCTGTTTTAAAACATTCAACAGATAACTTAAACGTTTTATATACAGACCCGCTTTAGTTATTAAATTATACAGAAATTGTTTCTTTCCAAAATACAAAATTCTTGTTCTGTTTCCTGCTTGTGTGTGTGTGTTTGGGGAGGGGGGTATCGGTATTTAGTCTTTATATTGTTTCAACGGACGCCAGCCGAAATCACTGTTTGGTAAGTACAGTCTGAAAAGGAAAAACGTTTTTGAAAGTTTTCAGTATTTCTACGTCCTTATCCTTTTTTAAAGTTTTGTATCTTTTTTTATTCCTAACTTCTTTTCTGTAATTATTTACTTATTTGTTTTCCTCGTCAAGCATTATGGAGGAAATTAAGCAAAAAGAGGTTCTATTAAAAGTTTATTACGTAATGGATGTGGCAGTGTATCGTTGTTGTACTGTTGTGAAACTTGGGTTCTGACGAAAAAAAAAACATTAGGATCAGGCATCGCAGACTAGATTCTTGCGATCTCTTAAACGCTGCACACGAAGGGGTGGACTTTACAACGAAGATATATGCAAAGAGTTAAACATTTTTAATATCCAAGATTGGACTGCGGAAAACGAAATCACAAGACCTTTCGATTACAAAACACAAAAATCTTGGCACGAACTAACTATAAGAAAGTCAGACAGTACAGGGAAGCATTGAGATTTACCGGATAAGAGGGGGAGCGGTCAACGACAGAAATGAATATACAAAACTAGCGACAACTTGGAAATTCCTAACTGACAGTTCACAAATTATCAAACAACATATGACCACAACACACTCACCCCCACGCTCTAACTCTCGCACGGCAAAATTCACAAGGGAAGCAAGATATATAACGCGCAGCGTAGTTAAATCAACATCAGTACGCCTTGAAAATGTTCCGGGATTACGGAACGAAACGTCGGCAATATAAGCATCACATACACGGATGTACCCAAAAACCTGCTACAACAGATATTCACCGTGAAAGCCTTTGCACGAGCATATTAATAATAAATAGCTTCTGCGCGTGTGTAAACTACATATTGTTTATGAGAGTTATGCACAAAAGATCGAAGCTAAGCAACAGAGCGAAACGTGCTGTTTGTTCCGAGCAATAGACACAAAGTTACGATTGATAAGAATACATGGTAGATATGAAGTAACTATTACATTCGCAGCGTCCGCTGAAAGGCCACACAGAGCCGTGTTGTGAACTTTTAATTAACAAAACGCCGCCCCGGCTAACGTTTACACAAAAAACAATGGGCGCACCTTAAACCTCTTTGCCAACTGTCTCTGTTGTCTTGTCTCCACTCACTTCAGTTAAGCTAAGCAGCTTCCTATCGGTTAAATTAAAACAAGGAAGCGTTTCCTAATGAATTTTATTATATAGACCATTGTCACGTATGGTTGCGAGTCGTGGACAATAGGTATGAAGGAAAAAAGGCAACTTAACACCTTTGAGATATGGTGTTATCGCAAAATGTTAAAAATAAAAAGGTCTGAGAAGATTACAAATGAAGAGGCGCTGAACAGAATGGGGAATGAGAGGTGTTTCTTGAAAGGCATAATTAGAACAAGAGTATGACTTGTTGGACTTACACTGCGGCATGATGAAATTGGTAATGAAAGGAACAATAGAAGGTAAAGGATATAGGGGGGAAGGCTGCAGTATGTAAAGCAAATTATGGAAGTTGTAAATTGTGTGAGTTATGTGGAAATTAAGAGGAAAGCACAAGATCGATCACAATGGAAGACTGCTGCAAACCAATCTTAGGATTGAAGACATAAGAAGAAGAGAACGTAGTTACGACATGTGTAACTAAGTGACGCTTTGTACGCGCTGTATGAGCGGCAGAACTACGTAACGTTCTATATCATTTCAGATGCCATTTCCACACGTTGCTTGACTATTCTACGTCACGACAGTGCCCAACACACAGCCGGAGTATAAATACTGGATTTCGAAGCGGCCAACTTGAGAGTTTAGTCCAGCGACAGTGCAGAGCGGTTCGTATTCATTGTTACTGTGATTGTTGCAGTTTAGTGTTATTTACAGTGTAGTGTGAAAGTGTTTAACACTTTGAGTGCGGTTACCTTTGGAACAGTTCCACACTGTGAAACGGGCTACTTTTTTTTGAAAAAAAACTGCTTGTTTTTTAAAGTGTATAAACATTTAAATTTTAATGTCATCCTAAAATAAATTGCATACTTATTTTCCTTATACTTTCTATAATTAACACTGCCAAAATTTAAGATACACTGACTGCAAAGATAGGATCAGAATCCGTGTCAGTTTGCTCTACTTATTCTAATATTTCTTTTTCCGATAAATATTCCATAATAATGATTCAAAATGTATAAAAAAATTATTAGTGTTTAAGAGAAGTATTATTTCTAATAAAAAATATTATTTCTAAATAAACGTAAATGACACAACGAAGCTAACCAAACACCACATGAGTTGTAAACAAACAAGTACCAGTAGCTGTGTACAGCAACCTTGATTACCATGTTTCAGTAACTTGTACCTGTACCATGCTGACATCTAGTGACAAAAATTCGTTCTACAATACTAACAGCTGACAACAGTTCTGTCAGTCGTAGTAATATTACTAATGATCACGTTTAAACACAGACGAACAGGCCGTCATAATATTACTACACCCGCACTCAAAGTGATATTTGCTATTTGTGACACTGTTGGACATTCTCTAGTGTGAGGAACTGTTGTATTTGAACGTCTTTGTTTAATTATAACTGAAATTAGTGAGTTCATCTGGTGTTAGATCTGGTGTTTGGTGTTAGTGGAATTCTTGTTCCACTGTACAACACTACGATCCGAGCGACTGTCATGACAATATTATATTCTAAAGCACAAACAGAGTTTCAATTCGAAACATATCATATATCATCTACATCATCATCATCATCATCATCTTCAAGGATTAAACCAAGGATGGTTTGTTCCGGTCTCAAACAGGTAAAGATTAGAGCTGGTCTCTGCAGCGCTTCCTCGGACGTCCCACACCTCTTTCGTCGCCTCGGCTTTTAGTTCCATAGTTGTTTGGGGATGCGGCAAAGATTTTCCCACCAATTCAGCCGATACTGGGCGACACTGTCGAGTATACTCATAATATTCAGTTCCTGCCGTATATCTGTGTTGCCTCTTCTATGATCATGGAGAGTATACCCCGCCACATGCCTGAGACATCTTATTTCAGCCGCTTGGATACGACTAGCCTGGTCTTTCGTTAAGGTCCAATTCTCAGACCCATAAAGAAGTGTGGGATGAGCCATCCACCTTGTAGAATTTTAGGCGTGTTCCTTTATTTGCTGACTTGTGTTCGCCTAGTGGTCCCGTACATAAGGTTGAACTTATGCAACTTATTCACAGCATGGTTGATTGTATTATAAGACACACTGTAGCCCAGGTATTCAAAATTGCTAACTTGTTCCATGACAGTATCATCTATAACAATTTTTGCCCGTACGGGATGAGTTCCACGAAAACCTATCACATATTATATATACGTATTTCCATTATTTATTAATCAGTGAGTATTGTTTTTGTTATAATTTTTTTTTACTTTTGTTTCAATGACAACTACTGATATTATATTTGTGTTAATTATTTTACCCGGTCTACAACGATTGAACCAACAAAGTTACAATTTTACATTTTCCAGAATTACACATATGTATGTGTTCAGTATGAGGATAACACAGTTTGGGGGCAGTTTGCATTTCATTTGCTAAGTGCCAACCGCTGGGATTACTGACTCTTTAAGCAATACTGTTAATTTACCGGTTGGTTTGCCGGTCCCATGTGACTGGCGATGGCGACACTCTGCAGCAACGTCGATTATTGTTTCAACTCTTTGAAAATCTACAAATACTGAACCGTCTTCAATATTGTTTTACTATACACACACGCACGCGCAAACATTGTCACGATCCCTATGAAATATCAGTTCGGAGATTGGTGGGTAATATTCTGCGAAGTCTTTAGGCTCTTTTTTAAAGTTACTGTTGCGACCAAGCAGTAAAGTTAAGGGTCCTTTTTTAAGTCACTGTTAGACGCAAGAAAAGGTACCCGTTACTCGTAACCTGTAAAGTTATGAGGCGTGTTTGTAAAGTCTCTTAGGACCAACGAGGTCTTAGGTTAAGGGTCTATGTGCTTAAAGGTCTTAGTGTTAAGGGCCTATGTGCTTTGTGACTGGCACAAACTATTTTTTGTTTAATTCTAGTTGAAGATTATGACGAAATTCGACAATTTGTCGGCTTCATTTTAAGTAACTTTCGACCTGCGAGTTTGGCTTTTCGTATGACTGAAACTCGATCAATGCGAGGACTGACTTTAATTGAAGCAAAGTCTGGTACCAACACCCTATCGTAATATAGTAAAATTATTGCATTGGATACAATATAACTCCATTTAATGGCGACACTAGTAAGCCGCCATTTAATTAAAACCAATACATTAGCAGATTTTGTGTGTTTCAGTATATTTATATAGAGTGCGACAATTGCGGGGTTAAACAGCAATGAAACCTAAGGAGATTGCATCTGTCGCTAATTCAGCGGTGGGGTATTTAAACAGGACCACGCAGAGAGGCAGTTTGTGTGATGACACATTCAGATTGCTACAGGCTTAGCGTTATCGACCCAAGTGACTGCCATCTTTATAAAGTGTTCTTATTAGAGGTGAGCCGATATACCTATAACAGGTATTTTGGAACGATATTTTTGTGGAACGGATATAACAGTGACTGAAAAGTCGAAATACCCTTTCTGAATACTCGCGGCCTCGCGGTTTCGAGTCGCGGGACCAACCTACGCAATTAACGAGTAAACAATTACACAAGTAACAACAAGTGAACGAGTACTACGAGTATTAGGAGTATTACGGGTACACAAGTAACAACAAGTAAATAAGTACTACAAGTATTAACAGTATACTTTTACAAGGCCACTTTTAGGTGCTGAATATTTGATTCTGCACATGTGCCGATTGCCATACAAGTACGAAACGAAGCAAAACAGCGTGGTTCAGAATATACCTACGCCAAAGAGACGAAGCTGTTTTTAATAAAAGAAAAAAACTCTCTTAGTCTCTGACGACGAGGATTTCTGGGAGGAGGTCCATCGGCTATAGTAAGGAGGCGGTTTATGAGGAAGGAAGGTCTGCGGGTGGTTCTGTTGATGGTGGTGGCTATGGACTGTAGGGAAGTGCGTTGTTTTGCAGTGATCTTGTATAGGAAGGAGTAGACAAGGTTTGGGAAAATTTTGTTGAGGGTATACAGAGCGTTATTGGAGGTTTAGGTTAGGGGGGCTACGGATAGATAAGTCGTAGGGCTCGCCGTTTGGTGATTCTGTAGGGATTTAGGCGAGCGGGATCGGCAGTTAGAAGTATGGGATGTGCGTAGGTCATGATCGGACAAATACAGAGTATGCAGATGCTGCTTACTAATCAGAGCTGGAGGAACGATCGTTGCTACTGAGAGTTCTTAGAGAGTTCGTTTGGGGACTTGGTTTGAGGTTCGTGTGATGTGAGGTCGCCAGGGCCAAGATACTTGCAGACAGGGCCACCGCTAGGGTGCTTACCGCCCGTGTGCAGTTTTACCTTCGCCGCCCTCCTGAATATAATTTTCATATCCCTACTTTGCCACAGTATTTAATATTATTTTAATTAAAAACTGATACAGACATAAATATATAAATATATTTTTCACAAATTTATTTAGCTGAGTACTTACATGATGTAAGTGGAAGGATGTACTCGTTAAGCGCCAACGTTTACACCTTAATTCTCACTAGTTTTTGGACGCTAGTTTCACTTTCACTAGTCTCAGCTACTTTTGCTAACGCACTATTTAGCGCCTGTTGTTGTTCAATTTTCGCCTTTCATTTTTGCTTATATTGCAAGCCCGACAACCGTTTCGTTTTTCTGTCAGACATTTGGATGACATTACGAACATAAACCATATACAAATACGGCACGTCTCAGAATGACACCGCCAGACCGTGACCAAATACAAGACCGTAATTGGAAACGACTTAAGCATAACTAACAAATTTCTGTTACTCCTTACAAACTGCTGTTGTGTTGAATACAAGCTGACAGTCCTAAAGGCGTCCGTTCGTAAAAAAAAAACATAAATAATTTCTTATCTTATCGGGTATATCGGGTAGGTAACTTTATAGTTTTCCAACGTCGACATGCTCGCGCCTGTCTATAAATCTACAAAGAGACCGCACCTATAACTCAGATATAAATGTCGCACAGTAATACGCTAACTTGGCAGTCGAAACTAAGGCTGATGCCAGTACACTGCGGCAATGCTAACAAAACAGATATCACGAACAACTCAATAAACGTTGTCATTTACACCTAGACTTAGTCGGTATTAGTTGTTTTAATATATTTTTCAATATCTGCTGATGAATTTGGCGGTCTACGGCCCCCCGTGTGCGGTGAACATTTCGCACATGTGGTAGCGGCGGACCTGCTTGCAGACACGCTTCGGGATTACACATTTCTGTAAGTTCTGCACAGAACTCAATACATATAAACGAGTAGCCAACTACATAAAGCGTAACTACAAGTAGGGAACGGGGAATGTTTTGTTAATGGACCAGTTCACGTGTATAGCCACACAGGCATGCAAACAGCTTGGGTCGATAACGCTAAGCCTGTCTTAATGTACAGCTTCACTAGTAGTCTGAATGCATCATTACACAAACTGCCTCTGTGTGTGTTCCTGTTTGCTGAACTGGAGAGACAATACGCCTTACATTTCACTGCTATGTAATTACATTTCGTGTGTACTTTTGGTAACACAAGAACAGTCATCGTTACGTGTGGACTTCAGGATATTTCCAGCAAACCAGAGGCAGTACAAACGAGCATTAGGCCTCTATTACACTACACAACTGATTGCATGCAACTGAACTACTGTCTGGCCGCGATTCGATGATTGAGCATTGTGTAAGGTGGGAGAAGCATGGCCGGATACTACGGTAGACTAAGTGGGAGTAAACCAAACGGGTATTACACATATTTCATCCTATCTCGCTTACAAGCAACCGCGTGGTGGGGGGAGAGCAGCCTCGATCATCCACTCGTGGGCAGACAGTAGTTGCAGGGTAGTAAAAACAGACTACAGCTGCTCTGCAATCAGTTACCGAGTAAACGTGTTGTCTATACTACTATAGTATTATAAAGACGACACCGAATAATACAAGTCACCAGCTACATAGATGTCGTCACACAATAACAAGAAGTCGCACCAAATCGCAGATCCAAACTGACCAACTACACTTCTGATTTACGCCGCTCAGCTGCAGTGTGGCGCAATACGTGACAAAAATGACCGGGATGCCGGTACAGTAATCGACCGAAATGTGGAAGGCGCTTCTGGAAAAAAAATTGAGAAGGTGCGAGTAACATTACTAGTGACACGACGCGTGCAAAGCGTCACGAATTGGCACGTGGTAGGATATACTCATGAAGATCGCAGAAGAAATGCGGATATACGGCAGGCAGTGAATATTATGAGTGTACTCGATAGGATTGCCCAAACATCGGGTAAAATAATTCTTAACATGTTGACCGAATGGATGACTGCTGTATCCCCAAACAACTATGGAATTACAAGGTTTCGGACATTAGTCACCGTCAGTTAAAATGAAGAAACACGAGTTTCGGCCACTACAGAATCAGAGGTCGTCTTCAGGCGAACAAAAAATTAATACAAAGATAAATCTATCACTAACAAATAGATATCGTCAAACTCCAAATCTTAGTCAAACAAATATATTGCTAATAATAATAATAAAACAGTACTCAACATTCCAGCAAGGAAGGATTCCTCCTGTGGTTACAATAACGTAAACAACACAAACAGTACTCACCAATCCTTCCTTGCTAGAATGGTGAGTAGGCCTACTGGTTTTTTTCGGCCGTCTAAGGACCACATGCCAATTTCAATTCTTTTATTCTTTGTTCTTTTCTTTTTCTCCAATATGCTTCCATCTTTTCACTGTATCTCTTTTTCCTCTCTTCAGTCCACTTTGAACCTGCGTTTTTCTCTTTCCTACCCTGGACTCCTTCCATTTTTAACACTTTTGCCCGAAAAACTACTTTTAACACTCTTTCAATTGCTTCTTCTGCGTTTATATGATGTTTTTGTAAATCCTTTTGGACTTCTTTAATCCAACTTGATGTTCACTTCTTCCCCGCAGATATTTGAAGATCTCCTTTGTTAACCTATTTTCGTCCATTCTATATAAATGCCTTAAAAAATAATAGTCTTCTTTTTCTCATTGTTCCTGTTATATTTTCTATACTTTGATATATTTCATCATTACTTCTTAATTTCCAACCTTATGCAGTTTTTCGTGGGGCTAATATTTTCCTAATAATTCGTCTTTCCAATATTTCTAGTTTGTCTAAATTATAATTCAATGTTAGACATTCACTAGCATATAGGCGTTCTGGCCTCACTACTGTACTGTAATGCCTTATTTTCGCATTTTTAGATACACACTTTTTATTGTATGCACTGCTTTATTGTTATTATTATTATTAGAGTTTGACGAAATCTATTTGTTAGAGATAGATTTATGTTGTATTAATTTTTTGTTCGCCTGAAGACGACCTCTGATTCCACAGAGGTCGAAACGTCGAGTTTATTAATTTTAACTGACGATGGCTAAGGTCCGAAACCTTGTAATTTGTAGTGAGTATATTGCGCCATCGATTAAGAATAATTTTAACTATGGAATTATAAGCAGTAAGGACGGGAGAGATGTGGGACGCCCGAAGAAGCGCTGAATAGACCAATTCTAGTCTATCTGTTTGGAGCGACTGGAATAAACAATTTTAACATGATAATGTTTTTAGGCTGGGGGGGTCATCCACAAAAATGTAACGTCATCGAAAAATGTGACGCTTCCACACTTTCGATTCCCCACAGTCTAGAAATTTGGTATGCAAACGCATCAAGACAGAAATAATCGCTGCTGACATTGAGTTGAGTTTAGCAAACGTTTTAGTGAGAATAAATTTGGTTTTACATGTTCTGTTTGTGATCGTCTGTGGTTTGGAAATGATTTACGTAATCCACCAAACGTAATCCACATTATACGTTTCAAAAGCCTAAAAACATTATCATGCTTCGATGTTTCGGTTTCGTCGAAATTCTTTGAATGCTTAGGTGCATAAAGAGAGAGAGAGAGAGAGAGAGAGAGAGAGAGAGAGAGAGAGAGAGAGAGAGAGAGAGAGAGAGAGAGAGAGAGAGAGAGAGAGAGAGAGAGAGAGAGAGAGAGACTTTTAGGTTTAATGTTTGTAGAAAATGGTGATGGACGATTTAAGCAAGGTTTCGATTTTTAAAAATGTAAGAGTTTTCCTGAAAGCAATAACGTGTTTTGTTATGTACATTACACCGCCATCCCTACCCACGAATCAACACAAAATTTTGACATTCCCATTACAAAAAATTATTTCACTCTTTTCAATAGTTTGAGAACTCGACAGTCGAAGTACTTATTAACATCTACAGGTAAGTTTATCCTGCATCAGTTGACGTCGACACAAAGGCAAGGACATATTCCGCACAACATAGTATTGTCTATAATGAAGACACAGCGTTCGCTCGTGTGTAACCTCTCCCTCTCTCTTCTATCACGTGTCTTTAATTTACCTGTTCTGTTCTCCCGTTGTAATTAAATTGGCTTTAACACTTCCACTGCCACAGTTCGGTGAGCAGAAATTTCGTGAATCAATACTAAATAGTTTGTCAAATTATCAGCTATGAAGCAATCTGTTAAATGTCATTTTGTAACCACCTTTTTAGCTTACACTCATCACGCTCACCCAATTAATATATAAGTTTATTTTCTTTTTTTGTTTACATCAGGGGTCTCCAAACTTTTCCACTTGAGGGCCGAATTGAAAAATCTTGGAAGTCTGGCGGGCCAACAATATATATGTATTTTAAACTTTTTTTTTAAGTTAACAAAACGAACAAGTCAATAAAGTAGGTATTTAAATAAAATTAAGCAAAGTTATCCGAAGAAAACAAATTTATTTATTCAAAATAATGTAAATAATAGTAAGGGAAAAATAACATTGAAGGATATTTCTTATGTATTATTTTTTTGGCTTTTTTATGTGTGGAGTTGCTGCTGACATAATATAATGTCCGTCCATTTTGGGTAAAATTTTGATGCTCCTATCGCTAGAATGGATTTCAAGTGTTCGTCTGACAAGTTAGCCATGTACTTTGGTTTTATGTTTATTTCTTGTTTAGTTAGTTATTTAGTAAAATGTTATAATATCTGAAGTATATTGACGATATATGTAAAAACTGCATATGTACTACATTCGCCTTCTTGCATATGTACTATATACTCAAACGAATGAAACCGCCTGGAACAGCCGAAACCGTCCTACACCCCAACCACAGTCGTGCCGGTGTAACCTCTGTCACGGACGCGCTTAAGTACCTTCCACAGTCCTCTGGTGAACACTTGAAATACGCATTAGCACAGTGAGGATGGACAATTTATAGAATACGTGCGCTACGTACATAAGGCACAGAGGCTGGCCTTATCAGATCAGTTGTGTTAAGCAATTTTCTTAGTGCGGATCGAGTAGTTCTCGAAGTATTCTTGTGAGAAGTGTTATTGCGTTATAATTAGCGTGGGAATCTACTATTTGACATTATTATTGTGTTTAGACAAGTTTAACTGGAATTATTGTACGAGTTGATCACACACTGTTATTTGTGAGTAATTAAAACTGGTGATTAGTGACTTCATTGGTGTCTGTATTCTGTTTCCACAGTACCATACGACGATCAGTGAGACCGTCGTAACAGTAGTCTACGTCGGGCTAAACTGTTATTTTAAAATACTAGGTATGAAAATACCGTTCCAAAAAATAACAGGTACAAATACCTGTTATTATATACTATATAGTATACATAACCTATATTATCCTTTGTAAGTAACTCGTTTTGAGTTTCCTGCAGGTCTCCTATGTAATATCTTCAAATAAATACACTGCAAGTAGGTTTATTTCCACCTAGATAAACCTAGTAATATATTAATAAACCTACTTGCTGTGTATTTATTTGAAGATATTATATAACCTATACTATATAATTTGTTATAAGAAACAAATTGAAACTAAAAGTATTAACAGTGTTACTTTACACTGTGACTTTATTAAACTATTACTGTTTAAATGAAAATAAGAAACAAGAGAATTTATAGGCCTATCTCCCTTTGGGAATACCAATTTAAGTTTTCACTAGTAGTACACAAACTAACATTGGTTAGACAAATCAGTTGCGAAACTCGGGGCAATTAAATAATTTAGAGTAGGCCTACACGTAATACCACAAAAAATAATGTGAAAAAACATCAGAAACGTATAATAAAAACATAACAGTAAGCCACAAGAGTGAATGAGAATAAACAAAATTTTACAAATAAAAATAAAAAACAAACTGTAATAAAATAAATATAAATACATAAATAAAAAATATAAATAATAAGCAACAACAAAAGTAAATTAAATGCATTACAGATATTTAAGGAACAGGACTAGATAAAGTGCATAAATGTCCATTACAACAATCTCATCATTTACGTGAGATGTGTAGTGAAGTTAAAATCACATTAATAAAAAGTATAATATAGCTTATCAACAGCAGCCACTCTATAGGTTATAACTCAATATAAGTAAATACAACGATTTCACTAACTACTCGGAACACAAAGTTTTTTCGAGTAAAAACATAAAGTTTTACCAACCGATTTTAATTACAAGTTGGTGACTAGTATAATATATAATTTATTAGCATATAATCTGTATTATATATCTGCATATCACACGAGAATAAATGTAACAGCAGGATGAATTATTTCCTTTATTAAAAACAGCTTCATCTCTTTGCGCAGAATGAAGTATACAGGACGAAAAAGTGGTTCGTACTATAGTTCCTACTCGAAATATGCTTGATACTACCTGTTCCTAAAATACTAGGTGTTCCTCTGATACGCTTAGTATTTTGTGTAACGGTGATACCCCTAGTATTTGAAATACCTAGTATTTTAAATACGCGTTACTGGCTGTTCCTTGCGTTCCAGCGATATTTTTGTACGCCTAGTATTTGGCCTTGGCGTATTCGTTTACGTGATCTTGCGTACTTTGTGTGTGTGTGTGTGTGTGTGTGTGTCTGTGTAGGTGCGTAGGGGGTGTGCCTCGACTCGGAACAGCGTCGCCGCGAATAACAGGTATTTCAATTTTTCAGTCACTGTTACATCCGTTCCACAAAAACATCGTTCCAAAATACCTGTTACAGGTATATCGGCCCACCTCTAGTCTACGTTTTACCGTCATTTTTATGTGTTGTAGGTGTATCTCCTTTTCTCTTTTTCATAGATAATCTTTGGTGACCAGTATTCTGGTAAACAAGTCGTTCAACCTTAGACAATTCTACCAAGTAATTCATTACATTCATTCAGCTATCAAGTAATTCTATAGTTAACACGGTGCCAAACCTTGGATTAAGCAACACCATACTTTTGCAATATAAACTTTCCTAATTTGCGTATTTGCAGTGTTGTTTTTCTACGTTAATAGTTTCAATAATGTTGAGAGCCGCAATAAAACGTTGTATTCACCTTAGACTGAAGCTCCCAATACATATTAAGTCCAGTTTAATTACATTTCAAGCTGTATGGATTTAACACAGTCAGTCTGATATATGCAGCAATGTATATTGTCCCATTTGTGTGTAGTTTAGGCCCCGGAAAATCGCTTTGAAGTTATTAAGCCTCCGCCTAATCCCCCTTTAATGACCAGTTCTCTTCACCTCCTCCTCATATTTCTTGCTTTGAGAACATTATCTACCCTAACGATTGCGTTCTATGAATCCTTTCCATCGTATGGGCGCATTGAATTCTCTGTTCTGCCATATAGCTTGCCAACACAGTAAAATATTTGTTATGTTCACAGCAATCTGTTGATGTAAGCAGCAGGACTTTAGAATGAATCATGCGTATACTTAAATTGGCTTTAAGTTTAACACCGACAATACCACGGTTCGGAGAGCAGACATTTCGTGATTTTTTACTAAATAGTTTGTCAAATTATCAGCTATGAAGCAAGCTAATAAGTTTCTTTTCGTGATGGTTTTTTAGGTACCTTTATCATACTCACACAATTAGTGTACAAGTTTATTGTATTTTTTGTTCATATTGAGTTTTTTTTATATCAGTTATTTTCTCTATGTTAGCAGTCTTCATAACAACTTTGTCGAATTTTGTTGATTCTCTGCTATATACACTTTTCCCTCGAAAGAGGCCTTTCGCTTTCGCAACCATTATCAAGTTCTTCCTACAACTACAAGTTTAACAGAAGTTGTTGAAGGAAGAACTTGATAATGGTTGCGAAACCGAAAGGCCTCGTTCGAGGGAAAAGTGTATATAGCAGAGAAGCAACAAAATTCGACAAAGTTGTTTTTCTTTTTTATAGCTCGGATGTTTGTCTAACTTTCACGAGTCTTCGTTTTCCAATCGCCTTCTTGCAGGTGAATACATAGGTTATCGCCATTTTTATATGTTGTATCTCATTCTCTATTTTTCATAGATCATCTTTGGTGACCAGTATTCTGGCATTCATTCAACTTTAGAGAAGAATGATGTTGAGCATATCTACCAAGATCTTTATGTAATTTATAATATTGCATAATGTTTCTACTCTTCAGTTAACACCGTGACAAACTTTGAATTAAGTAAAACCTTGGAGTATGTAAGCTGGATAGGTTTGCAATATAACCTTGGATTAAGTAAATCTTTGGGTAAGTATAAGTTGGATACATTTACAGGTTTATAATTCGGCCTGCACACTGTTTTTCTAATGTAATTGTCATTTTAATTACCTGGGTTGTAATATCTCATATGGAACTGATATTAATTGGGACAGTCAGCTAACAAAATTTAGACGCATCTGTGGAACGATTCATAGGTACCTGAAAAATAAAACACGGAATGATACGCGAATGAAATTTTATAAAACTGTGGCTGTCCCCACATTCCTGTATGCTGGTGAGACACGGACTCTTGGTAAACGGGACGTGCAGAGGATTCAGGCAGCCGAAATGAAATTTCTAAGAGGGACGCAAGGTTGTTCTCTTTTGGATCGGAGAAGGTACGAGGATATTAGGGACGATTTAAACTTTGCTGAAGACCACAGAAGGGGATGGCGTGAACACTTGAATCGTATGCCTGATATCCGTCTACCTGTGGCTGCCTTGGGTTGTCACCCTACTGGGAAGAGAGATGTCGGTAGACCGAGGAGGAGATGGGTTCCGGAACAGGTCTTAGGCCTAGTGCTTGGATTGGTGATGATGATGACAACATTGTTTTTCTCCGTTAGTCGTCTCATTAATGTTGAGAACAGCAATAAAACGTTGTATTCAGCTCAGACTGAAGTATCCAATACATATTAAGTCCAGTTTAATTACACTTTGAAGCCGTGTGGATACCTGAAGCTGTGTATATTGTCCCGTTTGTGTGTAGTTTAGCGCCGGCAAATCGCTTTGAAGTTATTAATCTTAATTCCACCTGATCCATCTTTAATGACCAATTCTCTTCTCCTCCTCATATTTCTTGTTTTTGTGAATGCTAGATCTCTATCCCAATGATGGCGTTCTGTGAATCCTTTCCATCGAATGGGCACATTGGATCTTCTCTTCTACCATAGCTTTGACAACACAGTACAAAATTTATTTCGATCGTAGCAATGCATTGCTGTATGGAGGCGTTGAAAATGAATCATACGTATTCATATACGGATACGGAACGATGTCTAATATGGTTGGATACCTCCTCCTCCTATGGCGCTACAGCCCAAGCGGGCCCTGGCCTCCACCAATCTCCGCCTCCAATCCACTCTATCCACTGCAACCCTCCTCCAGTTTCTTAACCCCATGTCTCTCGCGTCCTCTGCAACGCCATCTTCCCACCTCTTCCTCGGTCTACCTCTAGGTCTCGTTCCCTCCCATGTACCCAGCAAAGCCCTCTTAGGGTTCCTGCAATCCTCCATTCTCATAACATGCCCGGCCCAACGCAATCTTTGTATTCTTATAGATTCTGAGACTGGTATCTCTTTATATATTTGATACAGTTCGTGTTGTATCTCAGTCTCCATGAGCCATTTTCTTGTATTGGGCCTGTAATGCGTCTGAGGATTTTCCTTTCAAAGATGTCTACTATGTCGACTGTTTTCTGTGTGATTGTCCATGCCTCACACCCGTAGCATGGCACCGGTCTGATGACAGTCCTATATATTTTCATTTTTGTTTTCCTGTGCACATCCCCAGACCTAAATGATGGCAGCAATGCGAAGTATGCCTTGTTAGCCATGGTGGTCCGTATGGTTGGATACAGAAAAGTAAAATAATAATAGTAATAAATTGGGTGTGTCGTGGGACAAACGCCACAAGTCGAGTAGCGATTAAACTGATTCAACGTGTAAAAGGTTGCTCGTATGCATTTGGAGTAAGAGAGATTTTGTTGCAAAGAGTTAAGATTGAAATAAGAATTAACGGATAATTAAAAGAAGGCAAACAGTAGTGTTAATATTGAAACGAATGGAACCACCCAGAACAGCCGAGAGCGTCTTCCACTAGTCCCGCCTGCTAGTAGTGCAGGTGTTGCCTCAGTCAAGGCCGCGCTCAAGTACGTTCCATAGTCCTCTGGAGAACACTTGAATTACGCATCAAGTGGCGTGCATATTGATGATGGAAAATTTCTAGAAGACGTGCACGACCTATAAAAAGCCATAGCAGCCGGCTTGTCAGTTAGTGGACGGTGAGCGATTTGCTTAGCGCGGATCAAGTGTTAGTCGAAGTATTGTGTGAAGTGTTACTGTGTTGTAATTAGTGTAGAATTCTAATAGTTGACATTACTATTGCGTGTGGACAAATCTAACTGGAATTATTGTACGAGTATAATCTTGTTCACTACAAATTATTAATTACGATAAGTAAAGCTGGTAATTAGTGACTTCATCGGTGTCTGTATTGTGTTTTCCACTGTACCATACGACGATCAGTGGAGACCGTCGTAACAATATGTATTTTCCTTACGTTCGTATTGACCGTCAATCAATGAATTTTTTAGTGAAGGTTTGTGAGGATCGGTCAAAAAAATATAACACAAATTTTAATTTATTTGTGTCGACGTTTCAACAATGTTTATTGTCATCATCAGGACCTGTGTAATTTTGACATTTCTTTTGTATTCATACACAGGTCCTGATGGTGACAATAAACGCTGTCGAAACGTCGACACAAATAAGTTTTAAAATTTGTGTTATAATTTTTTTTACCGATCCTCACAAACCTTTCACTGAAAAAATACGTATTTTGTTACAAGAAAGAAACAGATAGATATTTACAATGAACATAGGTCGAGTCATATCAAAAAGCGTCACAAAATGACATCTAACAGATTGCTTCGTAGTAGATAATTTGACATACTATTTAGTAGAGATTCAAGAAATATGTCTGCTCACCGTACTGTGTTAATGGAAGTGTTAAAGCCAATTTAATTACAACGGGAGAACAGAACAGGTAAGTTAAAGACTCGTGACAAGGAAAGGAAGAGAGAGAGGGAGAGGGAGAGGGAGAGGGAGGGGAGGGAGAGAGAGAGAGAGAGAGAGAGAGAGAGAGAGAGAGAGAGAGAGAGATTTCATTATAGACAATATTATGTTGTGCCGAATTTGTCCTACTATACGGTGTCTATTGTCAAATGATGCAGGATAACCTTACCTGTAGATGTTAATAAGTGTACTTCGACTGTCGATTTGTTAAACTGTTGAAAAGAGTAAAATAAATTAGGCCTATTGTAATGGGAATGTCCAAATTTTTTTGTGTTGGTTTTGGGGGTTGGTGATGAGGGGGGTAACGTATATAACAAAACTTTATTTCTTTCAGAAAAACTCTTTATTTTTCTTTTAACTGAAACCTTACTTATATCGTCATCAGCGTCTACAAACCTCTTCTTCTTCTTTTTCACTACATGGTTTGGCCTATAGTCCGTTCCGACTTTACAGAGCGCAAATTGTTTATTCCAGCCCTATGCAGACTACTCTACGAGTGAACAAATTTTAGCGCCGTTTCAGTGGGAATTTCTCCGACTCCACACGTAGTGCTGTTGTATTACCAAAATTTTACACATAAATGTAATTTCATTGGTCGCACGGCAATGAAACGTAAGGGGTGTTGTTTCTCCACACCGAGGCAGTTTGTGTAATGATGCATTCATTCACACTGCTACATTAACACAGGCTTAGCGTAGCAGCGTTATCGACCCAAGTCGTTAGCATTTCTGTGGATATTCACACGAACTGGCCCCGTTAACAAAACAAACCCCGTTTTCAGCTTCTCGCTGTCATATCTTTAAGCGCTTTATATACAAATGTTTATATCCTGTTCTTGTACATTATTTCTAAATCTGACTAATGTCAGAGCCACAACTACGTCACATATAGACTGCAAACATTAAAACCCATGCGATGTGTAAAACACATTTATAATAAACAACGGATTTAAAAATGATTTAATAAGACCTTGATTAGGTGTAGAACGTTCTACATGTTTCTCGGCTATCCCAGCAGGGCCCAGCTGTATAGGAATGAGGGGCAAGAGTCCGCACTTAAAATACAATAACAAGTTCTCAGCTACTGAAGCAAAATAAAGTTTGTTGAAAATTACTGGCTTATTTGTTACACTATATACTAACAAATATAATGAGTACACAACAATTTTGACTATAGTATTTGGTAAAAAAAATTAAAAAAACAAAAGCATGTAAAATAGGAAAGTTGCCCCAACCTTGGGGCAAGAGTCCGGTCTGTGCAGGGTAAGAGTCCTACTGACACTTATCACACACGAAATGGCCCAATCCACTGTAATTCGTGCACGGCTCTTCCCACCACGTACTACACTGACGACACATGATCCAGTCTGTAGGGGGGGGAGGGATTCGTAAAGGTGCCCACAACCTCCGTAATAATAATCAACTTTCCCGGAACACGATATTCCTCTTCTTTCTTCGAAATCAGCGGGACTCTCCAGCACACACACTTCTGGAACGCTTAACAACAATAGGCCTAATGCAAGTTTTATTTAATTGTAATGTGAAGTTTGTTTATGTGGGGTAAGATTCCGCACAGGAGACCAAGAGGACTTTTGCCTCCTCCAGAAACTTTGCCCACTGTGTTCTATACTTTTTGCTGACTTATTATGATTCAATTAAATAAAATTGACCACTAACTTTAAGTTGATATGTAACCTCAGACTTACCTTTTAATAATGTACTGTCGAAAACAAATAATAAGAAAGTATATATTTGTATAAATACTCTTAAATTACACTGTAAAATAACTTCAAATTCCACAAAATTAAACAACGTTACTGTTCACTCACCGTAATGGCGCTAGACTCCTTGTTTGCTGTGTCCAGCCAGCAGAATGCATTTCTTCAACAGCCCAGACATCAACTCACGACAGCTATTAGAAAACTTAACTACGACGTATTAGGAATCTTGCCCCGTGCGGACTCTTGCCCCACATTTCCCTAATTTTTGTGTGCGTACATGACACTTAACATGCGAGGCAGTGTTACGTAATGCGGAAAGTCTCGTCGTTCTACAGGCTTCTCGACTAGCCCTGCCGGTGTATGTTTCTGCCAAGGCCGCGCTGAAGTATCCTCTAGACTTTTCAAGTGTTTGTTAAGGACGCATATTATGGAACCCTGCAGACTATAAATAGCCCATACCTGCCGGTTAGTTCAGTTATTGTCGGGCGATTTACACAGTGCGCCTAAAGTGGTGTATTAGTGATTATAGTGCGGAATTCTTTATAGTTGACATTATTATTTGTGTGAACAGATTAACTTGAATTATTGCACGAGTATAGTCTTGTTGAATAACTTGTTCATTTTAAGCTGTTAATTGAGATTAATTGAAGCTGGTGATTTAGTGACTTCATTGGTGTCTTGTATTTTGTTTTTCCACTGTACCATACGACCGTCGCAACAACATATTCTTTGTGACGCAGGAATCGAATACTATAGATTAGAATATGTTTACCTCACACATTCGTCTTCTTCATCTTCCACTCGCGTTACAACTCAGTATGGGTTTCAGTCTCTTCAACGATTTTTCTCCGTTCAGCTCTCTCATTATATTGCCTTCTCCGTCTTCTTATCCCTGTATTCCTCAGATCCGCCTGAACATCCTTTATCTATCTGTTCCTTCGCCATCCTACTGGTCTCTATTCTACAATTCTCTGTTGTTCCATCCTCATTGCGGCTACACGTCTACTATTTATAAACCACAATATGTGAGATCCGTGTATTGGAATATTTATTTCATAATTCCTTCGTATCCTCCATGAACCGAAAAGACAACTGCAACAATTTTTTAAGTAGAATTACTAAAATTATAGTACCTCGTATTACTTTTGCTCTCGTATTCTTTGGCTACGAAGGTCCTGTAACCACCAGAAGTCCAAACTACCACGTTAACAAGATGTAACCTTGTTCAAACCTTCATTCCCTACAACTGGTTTCAATTCAAACAAAAATTTAGAGGTTGAGTGTTTTACCAAACACCGCTATCACCAGGGAAAGTGCGCGGCAGTGCGTAATACTGACACTCACACAACGCGCACATGTTACCTATCGTCTCATCGTAAAAATATATTAAAGATATGGTAGACTGGAAGCAAGAAGACTAATGGACAAATTTTAAAACTCACTTACTAGAGTAGTTCTCGTTACTTTTCCTGTTTTGTCCTCTTTTCAATTCATATTTTTCATACAAGTCCTGTAATCACAAGATTTACCGATAACATGATGAGCACATTAATCCTGCAGTCCTTAAAAGAGGTTTCAGTTCAAGCATAAAAGTTAGAGACTGTGTGTGCGCGCGAGCGCGCGCGCGGCCTTTACCAAACGACTTTATCCCTGTTCGCTGGTCACGCTAACATTTCCACAAACATTACAACTTTCTAAGTTGGGGCCGTTCAATATTGTTCAATTGAGTATTGTAAGTTGGAGGAGTCGTCCTCGATGGGCTCCACCATGGCCGGCTCTAGTAGAAAGCCGGATATTAAACGTGGCAACATTGCGTCTAAACATTGTAAATCTAAATTATACAGTAGGTCTGTGCGCACTTACTGTAGTACTATACGTTTAAGTTGAAGAAATTAGTGAATTAGTGTTAGGCCTAATGAATTAATTTAGTTGGAATTATTGAATTCGTATCATATGGATGAGTTAATTAGTATATTTCTTAAATAATATAACTGTATTTTATATAAAAAACTTTTAATTTGCAAAAAATTGAAGAATTATAAAACTGCTATTAACCGGCAACTAAAAATGACGCGATTGGATTATTGAAATACATAAATTAAGAGATCGTCTAGTCGGCCTCAAATATCAGCTGGTTCCAGTGTTGCCACGTTTTATGTTCCGGCCTTCTACTAGAGCCGGCCATGGATGAGCAGATTAATTCAAAATTCTGCAGTGCGTAAAAGAAGTTTCAGTTCAAGCATATAATTTGGAGACTGTATGTGTTGTACCAAACGACTTTATCCCTGTTCGCTAGTCACGCTGACATTTTCACAAACATCACAATTCAGCAAGTTGGGGCCGTTCAATAACACTCGGCAGCCGTCCTCGATGGGCCAAAAACGTCACAACACAAACACACAGATCTACGCTACTGTCCCAACAGCCGCTTCTCACATTTATCAGTTTTGTAAATACGACGCCGCTGCACTGAGAGGGTGAGAGAGAGCGAGATATTGGGCGGCAGGTCGCTTTGTTTACACACGTCGACTTGGGGGATGACGCAACCCTACCAATGCGGCGCAGCGCAGATCATATCCTGCGTACCACATAGTCATACCGCAGTACACATAGGCCTATACGAAACTCAGGTGTAAATAATGGAATCAAATAAATCAAACCAATCCCCGTACAAGGCATTACTGTCGCCATGGAAACACAGGTGCTGTTGCTACTGTTGTTACTACTGTTATGATAGTGCCGCTCATAAGCTGCTGTTACTATTGTTAATATTAATTTGTTAATACTATTCAAATTAGAAAAAATAATATAAACGCAGAAGAATCAATTGAGAGAGACATTTTCCAGGCAAAAGTGTTAAAAAGTCCAGGGTAAGGGAGAGAAAAAACGCAGGTTGAAAGTGGACTGAAGACAGGAAGAAGAGACACAAGATGAAAAGATGAAAGAATATTGGAGAAAAAGAAAAGAACAAGGAATAAAGAATTGAAATTGGCATCTCGTTCTCAGATGGCCGATACAAATACGAAAAAACACAGATTGTTGTATAATCTTAATTAAAGTATGACATTTCAGTAAACATGGCTAGTTTACTGACGCTTCCACACTTTCGATTCCCCACAGTCTAGAAATTTGATATGTAAACGCATCAAGACAGAAATAATCGCTGCTGACATTGAGTTTAGCAAACGTTTTAGTGAGAATAAATTTGGTTTTACATGCTCTGTTTGTGATCACTAAAAAAACTCCCTCTCTATTTATGCACCTAAGCATTCAAAGAATTTCGACGAAACCGAAACATCGATGCATGATAATTTTTTTAGGCTTTTGAAACGTATAATGTGGATTACGTTTGGTGGATTACGTAAGTCATTTCCAAACCACAGACGATCACAAACAGAGCATGTAAAACCAAATTTATTCTCACTAAAACGTTTGCTAAACTCAATGTCAGCAGCGATTATTTCTGTCTTGATGCGTTTACATATCAAATTTCTAGACTGTGGGGAATCGAAAGTGTGGAAGCGTCACGTTTTTTGATGACGTTTTTGTGGAATGACCCCCAGCCTAAAAACATTATCATGTTAACAAGTTTTTCCAACAAACGCACGATATTCAACTCGCTATAGAGTTTACTGAAATGGCATAGTGTAAGGTTATAGAACAATCTGTTTATTTATTGTTGCCATAGTAGCCGAACACAAGCTAACACAAATTGTTATGTTCTCATTGCCCCACCCTGTGCAAACAATCCTGAGGTTTGGAAAAGATATTCTTGTACTAAGTTGTAATTCCTATGAGGAGATGAAACGAAAAGCACAGAGAAGATCGGTGTGGAGAACTGGTACGAACCAATCTGCGCATTGCTAGCTAAGGAAGAAAGGAAGGGTTCAATATAATTGCATATCAGTAATATTCTCCTTAAGTATTTTGCAATTTTCCTGCATATTAATAGATTATTAATTACGTTTAGGCAACTTAGGGGCGCGGTCCATATTCTATTCCCTTTTACCTTTTTCCAATATGCTTTCACGGAATCATCGGGATAGAGATAATGTTCACAAAAGCAAGAAATATAAGGAGGATCAGAAGAGAATTGGTCATTAAAGGGGGATTAATTAGGGTTAATAACTTCAAAGCGATTTGCCGGCGCTAAACTACACACAAACGGGACAATATACGCAGCTGCGGGTATCCCTGCACAGCTTCAAATGTAATTAAACTGGACTTAATATGTATTGGGACCTTCAGCCTGAGCTGAATACAACGTTTTATTGCGGGTCTCAACATTAATGAAACGATTAACGTAGAAAAATATCACTGCAAATACGCAAATTGGGAAAGTTTGTATTGCAAACGTATAGTGTCGCCTGATCCAAGGCGCTTTTAACAAACCACTGATTTAAACATGATAATGTTTTTAGGCTGGGGGTCATTCCACAAAAATGTAACGTCATCGAAAAATGTAACGCTTCCACACTTTCGATTCCCCACAGTCTAGAAATCTTCGGTCTCTGTCGTTTTAACATGATAATGTTTGTTATATAGTAAATATTTGTTATATGCACATTATACGTTTCAAAAGCGTAAAAACATTATCATGCTTCGATGTTTCGGTTTCGTCGAAATTTCTTTAAATTTTTGTCACAGTATTAAGTGATACGACGGGGGACGTTAGACATTATGTGTAGTATGAGGCATTCAATGTTATGGGAACTTCGGCTTACCGGGGTTATTTATATGGGTTTTATAAATATGGGTGTCCTACTAACAGCCACTAGCCTTAACCACAGTTCAGTGGTCACTGAATACGAAACCTTTGTTAGAGTTTTGCAGCCTTCTGTCGAAAGCACGGCCGAAACGTTTGCACCAAACAATTTTGAACCACTGCCTTACAGACCGGCAAGCCGCAGTCCTCATAACATTGTCAAATGTCATAAAATTGATATCAAATACAGGAAAACAGAAAGCAGTGGGCAGTTATAGAACGTTAAAGTCACTTCTTGTCTTTTCTGATACCCTCAATACTATTGGCTGTATGTCTGTTTCCTCTCTTGACGGTTATCTAATCTTTCGTTATTTCTTCGGCTCCTGTTAAATCCCATTTGTCACTTCCTACATCTATTTTCTTCTTCTCTTCAACAAAGGTGTTGTCAAGCTTGTAATGTCTATCTTCCGCCATCAGGGCGGAGAACCAGTTTGAATGGCATAGCAGGTACTATCATGTGTTAAGCTTTGCACCCCAACAAGGAATGCGGTGACGTTTGCCATTCCATTGCACTTATCACAGTACTACTACACATTTAAAATACGTTTAATACTGTCTCTCGCACGGTATTTCTAATTGCATATAGCTTACTGAACAATGTTTACAGAACCAGTAATACCGCACCAACACAAGCACGCGTTATCATTCAGTAAACCCCCCCCCGCTCTTCAGGCGTCTCGGTAGCACAGCTTGTGTTCGTGCAGTAACCAATCATACGGCTTCTTCCGCAGTGCTTTCAGTCCAAATCCTTCTTAAGTCGCAGTACCTATTTCTGTCCACCTGTTCCTACATCACACCATGTACTACCTCTGTCTTGGCCTACCTCTTTTGTTATTCTTTCATTCTTCCTTGTGTTAAAATTACGACGTAGTCATTGCTCCTCATTATATGTCTTACTCAATTCCAGCTTCTCATATTCACGAGTTTCTAGATTCTTCTATTTCATTTAACCGTCTAAGATCTTCCTCATTATGCAATACACCTATCCAAATCGTCCTACTCCAATACCGCATCCCAAACGACTTCGACAGTCCAAAATCAAAGTCTTCGACAGTCCAAACAATTATTCCAAGTCTCGATGAAAGGTTATAACGTCTCTCCTGTCAAGACATTATAACATAGGGAACCAGTTTAATTGTTCGCTGTTAATTAAACTAGCTGCCGTAGTTAGTAAAATTTACTTACCAACAAATTATCACAATGTATATATCAGGATTTTGTCCAAGGTTACATAAATTTATTCAGTCTCTGGATATTAGCGAAAACATCTCTTTATTCTTGTATTTTAACTAAGTATATAAAAGTAATAGCTTTAATGGTCATCTTTTTGTTTTTTACTTACTTTACTTTACTTTTAAAAAAGAAAATTCTTATAAATTCTGCATTAAATACTCTTTAAATTGTTACTCTTAGTATCTCAAAATCATTCAGCTGTGTATTATTTCAATTATCACGGATCCGGGCTTTAACTTTGCAATATTCTAACATATCTCAACATCATCCAAACTATTTGAAGAATAGTCTGATGTAATTTTCAGAATTACTTTACCTTTAAACATCATCAGGTTATTACTATAGCATTACAGAAATTACAAACATTTATATGCTAATCTTTAAGTGATCTAAAAGTCTTTACAAGAAACTTTACAGTTCTTTTTGTTGCGGTTTTTAAAAAACAAGTTATGCACAGAAGTTATATGGTTTAATGTCACCTGAATATAACGTGAGTCTGCGGTGGGTGTTCGAGATGATCCTCTTCAGTAGGTCTTCTTGGGTGTAGTTCGTTGTTCATCTGGTTCCTCCATTTAGTTGGTTGTTTCCGAATTGTAGTCTATGTCATGACGGTTGGATTCTGCTACTTGAAGTTCGTACGGTTGTTGTAGTAACTTTTCTCCTGGTGTTGGTTGTTCACTTTTTACATTTTATTTGTTTTTATTTTAGCAGCACTGATGTTTACTTTTACATGGTAAGGAACATATCTTACCACTTACTGTTCGTAAAAAGAGATGTGTCGGCTAAGTTTTTTTATTTATTATTAATATTTCCTCCACGTACTACATTACTAGTTTTTGAGTTTTACTAACGCTACATTGGATTAAATAGATTAGAAGAACTAACGTCTTGTTACATCGTTGTTTAGCGACATACACGTAAGTGTAACTTTACAACACATTGTCGAGCTGCTTACATGTCGAAGATTCTCCGGCGACTGGGGCTAGTTTAGCGGCAGGGAGTCTGTAAGCTGGCGCGGTTTACGCGCTGAGAGAAAAGTAGTTCGTTCCTTTATTATTATTAATTGTCCATTAATTAACTAGTATAAATTATGTTACTTTTTTGTTAGGAGTTTAGATATTTCCTTTATTATTAATACGTCTTTTACTTAATTAGAAGAATTATTAGTTTTCGCTTAATAACATTGTACTTTGCATGTTCGTACTGGACTTTTTGCACGTTGATACAGGTATCTAGGTACAGATAAGGGTGGATTATACTCTCACTTGTTATAAGAACAAAAAATTTAATTTGTGCTATTTAAATAATTTTTAAATCGTCACAAGGTTTTATGTCCTCCGGTTTACAAGAATCCACTCCAACGGAGATTAGAGTTTTTAGAGGGAGATTTTCATGTCCGGAAGATTTTTTAATTAATGAAGATTCCACGGCAACCACGGGATCTTGATATATAACAATGTGCACCTGTTTTTTCTCCTTGTCATTGTTCCCACTGTTAAAGTAACCACGTAGCCATACGTATCATCACACGTCTTACTCAATTCTACCTTCTCCTGTCCATGAGTTTCTAGATTCTTCTAACAACATTTAACCGTCTAAGATCTTCCTGATTATGCCGTACAGCTATCCAAATCGTCCTACTCCAATACCGCATCCCAAACGACTTCAAGAGTCCAAAATCAAATTCCAAGTACAAACCTACAAGGACACAGGCGTGTGGGTCGACCCAGGAAGAGATGGCTGGATGATCTTTGATGGCGGAACAGGCAGCACCTTGCCTATGCCTTGTTGTGAAGATGATGATGATGATGATGATGATGATGATGAAATCGAAGAATATAGATTGAAGATATTGTTACGACATTGTCACGGATCATCACGTTTGAACACACACAAAAACAAAATAAAAACACAAAATAGTTGACACCAGATAAAATCATCACTATTTAGAACATTAGTTACAGTTTAAATAAACAGAAAGAAGAACAAACACTTTTATTCAATAGTTATTCAAGTTTACAATAGTCCAACACGCGGGCGCACACTAACACACACACACACACACACACTTGTAAAAATAAATATTGCTTATTTAACAGCGTCGCACTAATATTTAACAGTAATTCATTTTGTAGCGTTACGTGGATAGTTATTGAACTGCAGTATGTAATGTGCAGGACAGGATATGACTTTGTGATACACAGAGTATGATCTGCGTTCCCCGCATTGGCGGAATATTTACGTTGCGTCATTCCCCAAGGCGACGTGTGTAAACAAAGCGGCCTCATCACTCTCTCTCTCTCTCTCTCTCTCTCTCTCTCTCTCTCTCTCTCTCTCTCTCTCTCTCTCTCTCTCAGAGTGGCGGCGTATTTACAAAACTGATGAATGTGATTAACGGCTGTGCTGGGGGCGAGAATTATTGAGGCAGTGCTGTGTGTTTGTGTTTTGAGTTGCTGAGTGGTATTCATCGAGGAGCACGGCGAAATGTTATTGAACGGCCTCAACTTGAGATGAAAGGAGTGACAAGCGGACGGACGGTGATAAACTTGTTTGCTAAAGTCACGCTTTCCGAATTTTCTGTTTGAATTTTGAAACCGGTTGTAGAGAACCATGTGTTTACGCATAAATATATACACATCGTGTTACCAATAGTAATTTGGACTTTTGGTAATTATAGGATTTTCAAGTGAGAAAACATGAAGAGAAAGGAGAATACGATAGGAAGATCAATAAGTACTACCGCGATTTTAGTAATTGCGTTTTAGAATGTGTTGCAGTAGTCTTCTCGCTTCCATTCTACCACATGTTTCCTATAATAACATATGTGGTTACGTGACGCTATGAACGCGTTGTGTGAGCGGCAGTATTACGAAATTCTGGCGCACCGTCTCTAGCCACTCCTTCGAGATTGTCATCGATTGTTCTACCAGCATCCAAGTCAGCTTTGTCACATACTGCGCCCCACACGGCCCGATGTATAAATATCGTTACGACATTACAGAACAACCTACGTGTTTCTCGAATGTTCCAGTGGAATCCGGCTGTAATATGTGTGCGTACGTGATTCTCAACGCGTTAGCTAGACTGTACCAGAATTCGCGTGGCCGCGCGCACTGTGTGCAAGGCCGCAAACGATTACGTTCTGGTGTTTTCTAGTAGCGTTGTTAATGCGTAGTGTAGATGTTTCTGTATTTTCGGCGGGATATAAATACAAGTACTCAGCTGCGCTTAGTTTCAGTTTGAGTTGCGATATATTCGAGTGCGGTTCGTAGTATTGTGGCGAAGTGTTATGTGTTTTATATTTGTGCGGGACAATTGTAAAACAATTGTGCTTTATACTCGATGACATTGTAATTGCGTGTGAACAAGTTTTATTTGATTTGTTGTAAGAGACTATCTTGTTGATTACAAACTGTTTAATTGTGATAATTAAAGCTGGTGATTAGTGACTTAATTGGTGTCCACTGTATTTTGTTTCCACTGCACCATACGACGATCAGTAGACCGCCGTAACAATATGTATGATGCAGAAGCGGAGTGGGTCAATTTGGATTTGTGATTCGGTGTGCGTTTTCTCCGTCGTTTGTATCGTGACTTGTGAATTGTTGTTGTGTGCGAACATCTCTATAATTGGCGACTTGTATTAGTTAGTTCGCTAATGTTAAATAGCTGACATTTATTGTCTGTTATGTTTGTGTGTGTTCGATAATCGCAGTGACGGCTGGTGGTTGAAAAACTTGGAGGTTGCAGACGGGTTGGATGGAATAAAATTGTTTTATTCTCTGAATAGAAAATGTCCAAGTCTCCTCCCCTCCAAACAATACACAAGGAAAGCAAAATACTACAATATTAGCGTTATACCCGCATAACCACGAATATTTATTGTATACATTTTTTTTTGTAATTTACGATTAAATATTCTGCTACCTGATTTTACACTTTGATTAAAATTTGATAGGTTTGGTGTAGGCCTACCTACTCTCTTAATTTCAAATTTCTCCTCAATAGGACGTAAACTGAACGCGTTTTCGTTAAGTTTTTCGACAGAATTTATTGCGTCCTACCAGTTAACTATAATAAATATCTTACATTACGACATCTGAATCTTTTATATGTACTATTATTTACATTTGACGATGAACTGGATTGACACTAACAACGAACTTACAAATTCCAACTTGGCGCACCACGTGTTATTTACAAACAAACAGACTGGTGGCGCCGTGACGTACAAGCGGGGTTTGCAGTCCCTAATCACACCAAACGAGCTTATATTATTATTGTAATAGGAGCACCCGTCTAGCCACCCAGAGCACTAATCCATTGCATTTCCCCATATACAAAGCGCATCACAGTTGATGCATACACCGCGGCAAGACCGTGTACGGTTTTTAGTAATTGCTTTGCGCTTTTCAATCGCCAAACGATTAATTACAAAGATTGAGCTTCAAAACACTATTATTAGTTATGGTTTTATTCATAATTCTATAATTTAAAATACAATTCGGGAATTATTGGGGGTTGTACAACCGTGCAACATAAGCACGGGCTGCCACTGGATAATCGTAAGATTGAAGAATTGTTAGCGTACGAGTGTTATAATTTCTCGTTTAATTTATTTAAACTCTAATTAAACTTCTGTCTACCGATTTCATCAGTCTGGTGTGAATTATTCTGTCCCCACTGTTCAAACGGCGATGCACGCGACCGTCGTAACAATACTTATGAAAAAAACATATAACATATAACAAAAAAAAAACATTCATCGTTTATAGAGTTTGCGACTCTTATACGGATTTGTTATGTTAACGGGCTACTTCCACGGGGATAGCCACAGAAATGCTAATGACTTGGGTCGATAATGCTACGCTAAGCCTGTGTTAATGTACAGCAGTAGTTTGAATGCATCATTACACAAACTGTCTCTATGTGGTGCTGCTTAAACAAACATTGCTGAACTGGAGAGAGGAACACGTCTGACATTTCACCGCTGTGCGAGCAATGCAATTATATTTATCTGTAATTCTGGTAACTCAACAGCACCCCCTCCCCCTGTGCGTGTGTGTGCGTGTGTGTGTGTGTGTGTGTGTGTGTGTAGTTGGAGAAAATTGTCACCGGAACGATGCTACATACTTAACTGTGACGTCATTGTCACGTGACACAAAGAGAATTGGTACAGTCGACAGTATCGACTAAACAGTAGATAATCCCACAACGGTGGTTCCGTGACCAATTAAATAAACTAACAGACATCTGTGGGGCAAAACAACTCACCTGTGTTCTCACCACACAAATTTTATTTATGTTTACAGTACTTTTATTGTACCCATAATATACAATATTAGGAAATATAATATACAGTATATAAAAATAGAAAGTAAAATCAAATATAAAATAAAAACTGAACAATTAAAAATTAATAAAAATGAACAACACATAAATAATAACAACAATATAAAAAATGGACAACATTCACTCACATACATAAATAATAAAATGACAAAGCTAACAAAACTGTGTAAAAACACAGACATTAAAATAGCATACAAAACTAACAAAAATAATTTACAAAACTAAATAACCCACACAACAAAGATAATACAACAACCAATGGTATATACTAAATCGAATGCCAAGATTGCATTAAATGTTATATAGGACAAACAAAAAACAACTGAAAAAACGTTATTTTGAACACCAAAATACAAATGCATACAAAAAAGAGAGAAATATATAAATCTAATTTGGCCACACATTCAACAAACACCGGACACGAATTCCCAGATATAACCAACATGACACTAATAAAACGCATACCACACAAAACATCATAACGAACATTTGGGAAAATTAACAAATATACAAGCATAAAAGACAAAACAAACTAATGCCTGAACAAATACAAATGAATACAAAACATGACACAATTTTCAAAGCACTCAACATGGAAAATACACAAAATACACCACAATCACACACACTAATACCAATTTAAAGTGCCAAAGGCAACAGAAAACCACAAAAACAATCAATCAACACACTAATACTTCACAAGAGTCAAAATTAGGAAGGCTGAGGATGGGAACACAAAGCGTCCCGAAACATGTTCTAAATAAGGAGAAATCATCTTGCGGTAAAATCATTATAAATATTAAATATATTATATATATCAAGAAATAGACTGTAGCAAAAAGGGTTTGAATTAAAAATATATAATTAGCTTATTATTATTATGCAATAATAACATATATTGAATGAAAGTATAATTTACACTTATATGTCGGCCAGCTATAGACTACGTTAATTCAACAGTTTTCTTCCTCGGGCTTTAACTTTTGACCGTTATTTATTTATTCCGTTATTTATTATTATATTTATAGTATTCCTGCATTCGTTTTCGGTGCGCTTCTTTTCTTCCTTCAATCTACGTCCTCTCAGTTCTCAGCTTGGACTTTTCCTGGTGTGCTCCGAAGTGCCTTCTTAAGAAGATCACGTTCCTGGATGTCCTCATGCGCGTGATCGCCACTTGTTGCAGATCTTGTTCCACCTCGGTGAACCCGGCCGCCTTGGTTTTCATACTTACAAAGTAGGCAGAGATCCTGTTCGTCACTATCTGTCTCTCTCTGGGTCCATTCGTGTCACGGGACCATACATACAAGGTACTCCTTCTTTTCTGAATCCTGTCCGTGTTCCACGTGTGTGGTCGTGCCGCCTTCTGCACTCACCGTTTCCTTTGACCGTGGCCAACCTTTCCTCAGGCTGTCTCTTTCTTTGGTTTCCAGTTTCTTGGCTAACGTTTGCTGTTGATCTCGAAGCATTCCGTTGCTTGGGTGATCCTATCAAGTAACTCGTCATAATGTTCAACTCCTGCCGCACAGGGAAATTTCTTTTTGCGATCTTGAGGAGTATACCCCTGCCACGTGCCTGAAAAATCTCATTTCGGCCGCTTGAATACGATTGGCCTGGCACTTCGTTAAAGTCCAATTCTCACACCCATAGAGAAGTGTGGGGGGGGGGGGCTATCACCTTGTAGAACGTCAGGTGTGTTTCTTTACTCGTTGACTTTAGAGTTCTCCTGATGGACCCACACATGCGGTTGAACATGTCAGCTTCTTCACCACATCATTGTTTGTAATGTAAGACACATTACTGACCTGCTTCTGAATAGTAGCATCTATAATAATTTGTGCTTGTAAGGGATCAGCTCCTGATCCCTTAGCTTCGGCCTCCGGTCGAATGACTGTGCAGTACTGTCTGGCTTCCTTGGCTAACCTTTGCTGTTCATCTCGAAACATTCCGTTGCATACAGGGCCTCATGTACAGTACTGTCTGATCACTGCACTGAGTAACACAGATCGTATATTGTAGACGCCTGGCATGTCATTTCCATTTGTTTGATTATTCATGCGATGGCTTCTTTCTTAAAGATGGTCTATTCTATCCTTCGCCTAGGTATTTAAACTTTTTAGCCCGTTTGATGTTTCCCTATTTTACACATACCTTCTCACGCTTGATTTTGTTTTGAACACCGATTCCCCAAAGGAAGGAAGCTAGGGTCTTGATTTCGCTGTCCAACAGGCTTTATAACGTCTCGTCGTTATAATATCGGGAACCTGGTTAATTGGCTCAGGTCAATTAAACAGGCTGCCATAATCTTAACACACTCATAATTAACTGGAATGTAAACAAATGTTAAATAGGATTCCGTGAATTGAGGGATATTGACAGGGGTTTGTAGATTTATTCACTCACCTTTTTGGACCATGACATCTCTTTATTACATAATGTTTAACATCTCCGAAGAAATTTACCAATGAGTATATTAAAAGTAAAAACATTTGCACCTCTTGTACAAATAGAATTAGAGTAATTAATGAGTTAACATGGCTTTTACTGCCTTCGGATCCGAGTATTTTCTTTCAGTATATGATATTAAAATTATAATCTTTATTTTGTGCCATCTGAAGAATGGGCTTATTTAACTTTAACGTGTTATATTCATAAAAGCATTAAACTTAACACATATTAATACTAAGCATGAAACTACAATTTTATGGCAATTAAGTCAGTCTTTCGTGTTTTACTTTACTTTCATTTGTTAATTAAGTGTCTATCATGTATTATTTTAAGTTAAGTTCTGAACCACGGAAGTTGAACTTCCGTGTCACCTGTGTGTAACATCGTCGGCGAATCGCCGCTTCTATCGGTTGTGCAGGGTGTCTTGGAGATCTTCTGGCTATCGTGTTTTGGTAAAATCTGCTGTCATTCCTAAAGACGAGTCGTCTGTCGGGTCTGTAGTTTTTTGTGGTAGGTTTTGGGTTGTAACTTTCACTGGTGTTCACATTGTTGTACCGCACATATTACTTACGGTTAACAGTTACATGTTAAAAGTTTAACATCACATTTAGATGATGTTAGTTTGTTACAGAGATGTTATTGTCATACACTCACGTCATTTACGACATTTTTACATCATCCGGCTATCTCACACAAGCTTCTCCTCGTTTACAGGTTTTATATTGACTACATACTTTTGTACGCTGTATTAGTAGCGGAGTCTGAGATACAACTGAACTAATTTACTATAGGGGTGAAGAGGCTGTCCGCTCGCGGGTAGTTTATCAGCGCGAAAAGTAGTTCTCACTTATTATTAATTATATTGCTTTAATTCGCTTACAACTTAATGACATCGCTCTTTACTTTTATTACTCTTTTATGTGACGAGGGGTAGTTACGGATTTATTTAGTTTCTCAAATCTAATTTTATTAACTGCTACTTTGGCAAATCGGCAGGTTACTACCGGTTTGGGGCATGGAGAAGGGTTCATTCGTACCTTATTAAAGCCAATATTAGTATAATAAAATTTTTTTTTATATTGTGGGATTTAGGCTTATTAAATCGTCACAGCTTACATTGCCAAACTTCCTTAGACAACCTGCCATCTGACACCCTATTCAGATGAGGAATCCATCTCTCTTTGCTCTGTGCAATACGATCTTGGATATTACATTGGATTTACAAGTTTATATGTTGAATTTATAAACTAAAAGTGAATAAAAACTTTCAGAGAAACAGGTAATCATTAATCAATGCTCGAGTAGAACACTTTACGATAGATCATTAAAAATAAAAAAAGAAGTACAATTTCTATTCATTCTTTTCTGCTTCAGTGGTTTCAAAACTCGACAATCGAAGTACTTGTTAATATCTACAGTTAAGTTTATCGTAGACACCGCATAGTTACAAAGGCAATTACAAATTCCCAAAAAACGATGGAATTATAAGCCGAAAGGTCGGAGAGATGTGGGACGCCCGAAGAACCGCTGGAGAGCCCAATAAATTCTAGTCTATCTGCTTGGGACTGGAATAAACAATTTTTGGCTTAATGTTTCTAGAAAATGGTGATGGACGATTTAAGCAAGGTTTCGATTTTTAAAAATGTAAGAGTTTTCCTGAAAGCAATGTTTTGTTATGTACATTACACCGCCATCCCTACCCACGAATCAACACAAAATTTTGACATTCCCATTACAAACAATTATTTCACTCTTTTCAATAGTTTGAGAACTCGACAGTCGAAGTACTTATTAACATCTACAGGTAAGTTTATCCTGCATCAGTTAACGTCGACACAAAGGCAAGGACATATTCCGCACAACATAGTATTGTCTATAATGAAGACACAGCGCTCGCTCGTGTGTAACTTCTCCCTCTCTCTTCTGTCACGTGTCTTTAATTTACCTGTTCTGTTCTCCTGATGTAATTAAATTGGCTTTAACACTTCCACTGCCACAGTTCGGAGAGCAGACATTTAGTGAATCTCTGCTAAACAGTTTGTCAAATTATCTAATATGAAACGACCTACTAAATTGTGACATTGTCATTACACCTTCATCGTCCTTATCCCCGGTTAATGTACGGTACCAGTTTATTTAGTTTGGTTTACGCTCTTAAGCTTTTCTTTTTAAATTCCAGTTGTCGTTTTTCCTTTCGTGAGTCTTCGTTTTCCCAATTGTTTTATCGCAGTTGTATGTTTATTTTCACCACTTCTTTGTATTTCCCAATCTAATTTTGGCTCTCATATCCTTCTTTTCCTGAACGCTCTTTGGTCTCCTGTTCTGACATTCATACGAATACGGACTCCGCTTTCCAACGCCTGCTTGATAGAGCATTTTCTTGCTACGTCTTTCCATCTTGTCTACTTCTCCCCACTTATGATGTCATAACGCTAATTCTGTGCCAGAGTGCAAACTGATTTTATTTCGCCAGTTTGGAATCTGACATTTTTTCTGAGCGTGCTTTCCACCGTTGTTTGTAATCTTTTAAATTTTAATTCACGTTAGTAATTGTAACTCTTCTCTTCTGCCCTCATTTTTTATACGATCAAGTTTAGAACAGCTTTTAACTCCTCTTAAGAACGTCATTCCGAGACCTGTATTTTGTTCTCTTGTTTCTTGGTTTTCGGCCATAATTCACACTCATAGGACAGTACAGGGTCTGCCATAACTTTGTAAAACTTCAATTTGTATCTCGGCGTACATTGTTTCTGAAAACACTGTTAATTTCCCCACAGATCGTCTAGAACTTGCCTAACTACACAACAATAGCATAATTCCTATCATAGACAACATCATTTCCCTAGTAATTAAAATGGCTCACCTGTTCTACTGTTAGTAATTGTAACTCCTCTCTTCTGCCCTCATTTTTTATAAGATCAAGTTTAGAACACCTTTTAACTCCTCTTAAGAACGCCATTTCCGAGGCCTGTATTTTACTGTCTTGTTTCATGGTTGTTGTCCATATTTCACACCCACAGAACAGTACAGGGACTGCCATAACTTTTTAAAACTTAATAATTTTACATCTCGACGTGCCTTGTTCTGAAAGTATTGTTTGTTGCCCACAGATCGTCCGGAACTTGCCTAACTCAACAAAAATAGCATAATTCCTGTCATAGGTAATATCATTTTCCAAATAATTAAAATGGCTCACCTGTTCTACAAAAATAATTAGAATAACGGGATTTATAATACTTGGTGAAAAACTTTCACAGAGAGTAACATTTTCTTTCTAAGGTTAGAGAAATCACGTTATTAAATAATACACGCGTAATAGGAAGACTCAGGGGAAGAAACAACTGTATCTAATGTATTATGCGGTAGCGAGAGAACGCAATACAAACGCAAAGTGTCATCGAGTTTGAATCGATTAGGAATTTAGAACTGAAATAAGTAGTTGGTCAACTAGTCCAACTAGTTAATAAAATAAACTCTTTGTTGAAACATTTAAAATACTTCAGTAGTAGTAGTAGTATTTGTGAAGTCCAGATAGCGCTGCTGTCATCGTATTAACGTCGGTGACACGACGTAGACGTCGCGGGTCTGCTCTCCACTGATAACGTGCAATCTGTCTCTTCGCTCCAGTAACCAACCAACCACTTTCATGCTAAACTGAGCTTGGCTAAGCGGAGTTTTAACACGCGTCAGACAGCCAACGTCATCGAGGTGGCTGTGAAATTACCTTTTATTGTGTTTTATGTTGCTTGAGCTTCAACGTTCTGAGTGTTTGATGAAATATTTGCTATTAAATTAAGTGCAACGTATTGCTATACAGGACATCATTAATTTTTATTCAATAGTCAGCTGTTTTTCAAATGTTTTGTGTCTGGATATATTTATAACTTCTGGGTCCAACGGACGGTATCAATAGCAATACTCAAGAGTTGCCAAAAATCGACAAAACAAGTCACGACATGTTAATGTTAAAAAAATTCTACCAGTTCCTTTATATTTATTTCAAGACTGTATTTATTTTCTTACAACTTTTTGTTTTATTTTCTTGTGTGTAACTTACGTCATCCAGCCATAAGTTACGTCCTCAAATGTTTAGGTCCTTCAGGCAATAACATATAGTTTTTCAAGACTTAATGCAGGTGTTTGTGGATGCATTTTGAAAACTTTGAGACCGAGGTCCAGTAGACCAGTAGAAAGCCGTTCGGGGGTGTATAAAATAGACTGCGAAGACTGTAATAGTTTTCATATTGGACAGACAGGCAGAAAATTCTTGTACAGGTACAAGGAACATCTGTCTAATGGTGACATTAGGAACATTAAATCGAACTTTGCCTTACATGTCATCAATCATGACCATAATTATTCCAGTTTTCAAAACAGTTTCAAACCACTGTATTTCTGCAAAAAGAGAACACTCATGGACGCAGTGGAAGAGTTTGAAATTTACAGAGCCTCCGAAACTCAGGGTGATCAGCTTCTGAACGAAAACCTTTCTTTCAAATTCAACGGGCTATATGATACAGCTGTACGCGCGCAGCTCCTAGAACAATATAATAGATAAGGGCGGGCACAGTATAAGGTGGTATGTATACGTGAAGGCCTTGAGTTTGATATAAAAGGGTTATACAAGGTTCGTAACCAACGACGGACCGGTTAGAGCTTCCACTTCTTCTTGTTTACCTGATCCTTCTGCGCCTCAGCGTGGGGTTGTAGGGAGTCTCCGCCTATCGGTTGGTGATTAGAGCAAAACTTTGTATTAGAAGATACCCTCTAAGTTAGTAAATAAATAACTTTACGTACTTTGGGTGCGAAGTTACTAACAGAAATCGTCGTGATACGGATGTGAAATTCACGCGATTTCATCAGTACTATAGGATTAATGGTGATGTAACAATATCAGGTATGCAGCTTGTATGCAACATCGGTTTTACACAGCACGCATATATAAACACCTTATAAAATTGCCATTCAGAAGTAACATACTGCCGGGGGGGGGGGGGGGGGGTCACGTGAATAGCCACAGAAATGGTAATGTCACTTGAGTCGATAACGCTAAGCCTGTAGCAATTTGAATGTGTCATTACACAAACTGCTTCTCTGTTTAAATACCCCACTGCTGATTTGGCGGTAGATACAATCTCCTTACGTTTCATTGCTGTTTAACCCCGGAAACACACAACATCTCCTAACGTATTGTTTTCATTAAATGGTGGCGGCTTATTGGTGTCGCCATTTAGTGTCATTAAATGGTGTAGTCACTATCTGCGAAAGTAACTATACCACGTTACCATAGTAACGTATCAGACCTTACTTAAAATAAACTCCTGGATCGTATTAATCGAGCTTCAGGACACAAAAAGCCAGACTCACATGTGAGAAATTATTTGATGATGCCAGCAAACTATTCAGTTTCTTTTAGCATAAGTCGCACAATCTTCTTCTCCTTTCTTCTTCACTCGGCATCACAACCCAATGTGGGTCTCTTGACCCCGCTCAATGATTTTCTGCCATTCCATCTTCTCACCACATTCATCCTTCGCCAGCTGCTCACAATACATCTCAAGTCATTCCGTACGTCTGGTACCCAACTTTTATAGCTCTTCCTGTAATTCTTCTGCCTATTGGATTCCACTCTGCGAACTTTTAGTTGTTGTGCTATCATCCATTCGTCTTTTAAGACCCAGCCATTCTAGTATACTACTCTTGATCGATCGGACTATGTCGGCACGAGAAATCACACAGTGTTAAAGATTTTTGAATACGTGTTATGTTTATGATTATTTATGATATGATTATGTTTACCAATACCGTTGTTAGAAGTATCATGACTTACGTCTCAGAAGTTTGGATATACTTTTGGAGACGTTCTGCAAGAGTATCCAGCCATGAGAAAATTAGAAATGAAGTCATTAAGATAGAATGAACTGAAAAATTAAATTGTTGGTTTTTATTGAATCAAAAAAATTACAATGGAATAGACACACGAAAAGAATGGTACAGGAAATATTGCCAAGGAGACTTATGGAATGGACCCCACTAGGAAGAAGAAATAGAGGAAGACCACCGATCACCAGGATAGAAGAAGTACAGACTATATTGAGGGAACGAGACTATATCTTTGGATGGACAACAGTAGTGGAAGCTGAGAATTCAATCACTTCTGTAATCTTTGGTTCCGGAAAATGTATAAACATTGTACAGCCGGAATAATAAATAATAATTATGTTTAGTTATTATTATTATTATTATTATTATTATTATGTCGATAATGATGATATTTACCATACGTAGAGACACAGTTCCACACACTCAAAAACCATTTTACCAAATCGTGTCGGACTGTACTTACACACGCACGCGTAATAAGTTTTCAGTTTATTGATCAATCAAATGAGCAGATCTTACCCCATTTGTGGCTTGACAGTCTGAATATAGTGGCAGTACGCACTCACCTGGAACACATAAGAAAAAATAATCCAGTCAAATTTGGGAAGAATGTCAACATATAGAATAATAATACACATAGATATATAGATATAGATACACATAGATATATACACATAGATATATTTTACACATTAAAATTTATTGTTGAGTCAATATTCAATTCAAAACTATACTGGCAGTTCTAAACTTGTAATGTGTGTGTGTGGGGGGGGGGGAGAGGGGCCTTATTGCCGCCTCTGGTACACAGGCTACTGAAATGAGATTTTAGAGGGCCGCGCCAGGTATAAGCCCACAGACTCTTCTAAACTCTTCAAGTCTTCATTCGTATAACGATCTCGACTAACAGTCTAGCAATATGTCGTTGGTAATCGATAATCGATTTACACACATCAACACACGTCAAATTCGCGTTTAGTGTTCACACCTCACTTGCACACGCCAAGACTGGGATTTTTGTAAGGGAGGAGGACATTTTTTTGCCACTCTATAAATATTATTTTCACACTCTACGTGTCGAACAGCAAATAATGATCAAAAGTTGTGATCGACGAAGTGTGCACGGTTCACAAGTAATACTTTTTTTTACCTGCGTAATTGGCACAACTGCCTGCTGCTTAAATTTATGCGTCGTTAAACGTTTTAATAACAAGTCAGGTCCTACACGGGTTCCATGGGCCCGTTTTTTACGTAACAAATAAACGCCGTTTGCCCAACTGCTGAAAATTACATTTTCCACCGACTGAGTCTTGTGGCAACTACTAAATTTACGCTAAAACATGTCACACTTGTTAATGTTTGGCAACTTGGACACTAGTCATCGCTCAAGTACAGTAGAACCTCAATAATTCGTCACCTACGCGACCGAACGGGTGACGAATTTGTGAGGGAGTAAGAAACAAACCTATTAAAGACAATATAAAATGTTTTATTACACCACTACCAATGTACAGTACTAACGTTATCATCATCATCATCTTCACGGATTAAACCAAGGATGGTTTGTTTCGGTCTCAAATAGGCAAAGATTAGAGCTGGTCACTCCAGCGCTTCCTCATACGTCCCACACTTCTCCGTCCCCTCGGCTTATAGTTCCATAGATGTTTGGGGATGCGGGAGTCATCCATTTGGCAATGATGTTCCCACCAATTCAGCCGATACTGGGGGATCCTGTCGACTATACTCATAATATTCAGTTCCTGCAGTATATCTGTGTTTCTTCTACGATCGTGGAAAGTACACTCTGTCACGTGCCTGAGAAAAATCATTTCAGCCGCTTGGATGCGACGGGCCTGGCCATTCGTTAAAGTCCAATTCTCACAGCCATAAAAAATTGTAGGAAGACCCATCACCTTGTAGAATTTTAGGCGTGTTCTTTTACTTGCTGGCTTAAGGGTTCCAGTAGTAATGCCTTGCTCCAATATATTTATTGCTAGAAATTTTCAAACTTAAACAAGTTTGTAATTGCAAAAAAATTGTTTAATGGTTGTGAAAAAATGTTTATATTTTCTTCTGTTTTTTTCTGGCGACCGTACTTTTCAAGAGTCAAATTATGTATTTGGCGCAGAGGAATTATTTTAGGCAGTTCTGCTTCATCTTGGCCTTCGTACCAGTTGATCGCTGTATTACCGCTTGATTGCTGTACTTAATGGTCTCCTTATGAGAGATTGCAGGTTTTATTGGCTGGTCATCTTCTTCATCCATTAACTTCTGTAGGTTCTGTTGGTATGTATGCAACAATTTCATCATCACTAAACGTTTCGCAACCTACATCCGGTAAGTCTATTTCACACCAATTTTTGACGTCGTCTTTATTCAAACTGTTAAATGGGATTGGCAGATATCTAACAATACCTTCAGATTCTGTAGACGCTGGTTGTAATTCAGAAGGCCGTAATTTATTCCAGGTAGATATGAGAGTGTTTTTTCGGAATACTTCGCCTGGCATCAGAAGTCCGACCGCATTTTTGGAAACTTATTACGCTGTAACAACACAACACAACACTTACTGTGCTGTGTACACAAGTACGACATACCCATTCTCGGAACCAATACCTTCTGCAATCCGTTCTCCTGGCTGGTATTAGAACCCCGGCCACAATCAGCATGTTTCTGGTTTATCCCGGCTATAATTATACCGTATATGTTACTCGCTTGTTAATAAAGAAAAAGAAAAAAAAAGCTTGAGTGGGTGACGAATTACAGAGGGAGACGAATTAGTGGGTGACGAGTTAGTGAGGTTCAACTGTATTTTTATTTTAAAAAATCCACAATGTCTCGGCTACACTAAAGAGGCAGCCGTCTTCAGGCAAGTTATTCACAAATGTAAAATTAGTTATTACACGTACAACACGTACATTAAGGATCTTACCCAAGACCAATTTTTGTCTTAAGCTTAGACGGCAGGTGTTAGCCCGTGGCCGGTTGTTGTACAATCTCGACTTCGTCGGCAACGTTTCGTATATCCCACCCTCACGGATCTTCTTCAGGCGGCAAAAAGCGACAAAGAGTGTTGAAAACAGTTACGGCGGATCTTGGCCGAACGAGATCCGACACCTTTTTTCGGGTAAGAGCAACAAAAACGGGTGGAAATTATAATGATGTTGAAAATCATTCATGGTTAACGGTTTTTTCAAATCTAAAAACCAATATTCCACCACTGTTAACGTTCAAAAACACTAATTGATAACAGTTTCTTTCATGCCGACTGTCATCCTTTTGGCCGAGGCAGTAATGTGGCGCGCGCGTGCGCTTGAAATTAAAAGAAAAGTAAAATTGAATGAATGCATAGAACAAGTAAGACATTTCAACTATCTTGGACGTAACATTACTTATGATCAAGATAAGAGATATAAAAAATAAAGTGACGAATTTCACAAGAATGTGTGGAACGATTTGGAGAATGTTGGTAAATAAATGTAGGAAAGAAATCCAAATAAAATTTTATAAAACAATGGCAATACCTACACTACTGTATGGTTCTGAAACTTGGATCATAAAGGAAAAAGATGAACAGACGATACAAACAGCAGAAATGAAATTTATGATATCGGTTAAAAGGTATAATAGACGAGATCATATAAGAGATAAAGAGATAAGAAGTGATTTAGATATTTTTGCAGTTAATGAAAGCATTGAAGAATACAAAAGAAAATGGATTCAACACAGATAGAATGGAAGAAAGTAGAATATCGAAGATAGCGAAAGATTACAAACCTAGAGGCAGAAGAAAAGTTGGTAGACCTAAGAAAAGGTGGACTGTGGAATAGGAACAGACCGCTAAAGCTTGAGACCGTTAAGAAGATGATGATAAATCTGAAGACTGCATTGAGTCGTCGGAGATGATGGTAATATGAGACTGGGGTACAATAGAGGAGACACTGTTATAAGAAGCGTAGGGATGGTGAATCCTTCTGTTTCTGATTGGGTAAAGATGAAAAAAAAGTTTGACGAGCATGCTTCGAAGATGTCAAACAAGAAAACAATGAAGACGTGTCATAAAGAGAAAGTAAAGGCTGTGTTTTTATGGTTCACGCAACAAAGGGACGACGGAGACGATGACGTAGTAGAAAGCAGCAGCCATGACACCGCTGACGAGATCTTCGACGCCTTAGAGGTAAGAGATTTTATTTTGGGTTCGGGCATTAAGTATTAGGCTACATGAAATACGCATTTTTCTCACGGAGTTTTATTCACATTTTCAGATAGCGTTACGGTTCGTCGAACGATCTGAAGAATCAAAGCCCTTTGACTTTCTGCTAATGAAGCGGTGGCGAGATATGCTGCAAGAAAGCGATGTGAAAATAAAAAATTTTTTAAATCATAAAACCAGTGTTAAAAATGACTTTATGCAAATAGTTTGATTTTTATTAAAATATTTTGATAATATTCCAGTTATTTTACCTCACACTTTAAAAACGATATCTTAATAATTGTCCGAAATTTTGGTTATCCAAAACCGCCTTTGTTTAGGTTAACAGAGGTTCTACTGTATTCAATTTGTTTCGTAAAAGTATGACAAACCGAGGAAGGACAAACATACAAACAACAGTTGGGTGGTAGGCCTACGTCTGTACTGGGAACCTCGTACAATCCGTACAGAGACGCAAAAGGAAAGCGAAATCAAATCAGATTGTAAGATTAATTCATAGTTAAAGTCGGAGTAGCGAAGGCAACAGATGTTTTGCATCCCGCCCCGTTTCCGGTACATTTGCTTCCAGCATTTCGTCTTGTGTTTCGCAAAGTAGCGGTTGGCTGTACCGCACGAGCGCGCTTTTCTTAACACGTTGACAGCAAAATACCAACTACCGAAGAAGAGTCTTAGCAGACTTGCGTGGATAGTAATCTTTAATACAGTGTGGATTAAATTATTTAACACCAGAGAACATTAACAAACATTGTTGTTAAAAAAATCCCTACCCTCGCATTAAAACAATATTCTTATACTAATTCAATCACTTTCGGCTACAGTTCGTTTTCTTGATATATATAAAATATTTAAAATTTATATTTATTTTACCTTAAGATGTTATTTTTCCTTTATTTGGAACATGTTTCGAGAACTCCTGTGTTCTCATCCTCAGCCTTCGTGATCTTGCGTCTGGTGAAGTATTTGTGTGTTGGCTGGATGTTATTTTGGTTTCTTGTTGGTCTCTGGTATTTTAAAGTGGTATTATTGTGTGTGATTGTGGTGTATGTATTAGTATTTTGTGTATTTTCGATGTTGAGTGCTTTGGATATTGTGTCATGTTTTGTATTGATTTGTATTTGTTCAGGTATTAGTCTGTTTTGTGTTTGCATATTTGTGAATTTTCCCAAATGTTAATTATGGCGCCTTTGTGTGGTATATGTTTTATTAGTGTCACATTGGTTATGTCTGGGAATTCATGTCCCGTGTTTATTGCATGTGTGGCCAAATTGGATTTATATATTTCTGGTTTTTTGTATGCATTTAGATGTTCAAAATATTCAAAGGCACCATAATGAATAATGACGAGATAAAATGAGAAAGAATGTATATGATGGTTAAGAGACTCGGAACAGGGGCGTATTTACGGAAGGGGGAAGAATGGGATCGGACCACCCCAGAAGGTCGAAAGTTGACAAGATATTTTTTTAATCTCTTAATTTTTAAGCTGTTTTATTAATTTCTCATCTGCGTACTGTGTTTACTTTAATGAGAATGATTTCGGTATGTTATTACACGTTTTTCAGCCACTTTAAAGGCAGTAAATATTTATTAGTCTTAACTTTTTTTTTTCTTTTGTATGAAGCCGACACGACCGGGAACTCCCCATCCTCTAAAAAGAAGAAATTCTAGATTCGCTACTGCTTCGGAAGGGAAGAAATTACTAGCCCACCAATCTTTGGGTTGAGAAGAAGAAGAAGAAGAAGAAGAAGAAGAAGAAGAAGAAGAAGAAGAAGAAGAAGAAGAAGAAGAAGAAGAAGAAGAAGAAGGATAACAGGTGACAAATGGTCAACGGTGTCGAAGGCGGAGGAGGAAAATCCCCAACGGCGGAGAGAGCGGAAGAGCCTAGGGGGAGGCGGGTCTCCAAACGGTGGCCCTGGGCAAGTCTGGAGTCTCGAAGATGGCAGCCCCACCACCGGGCTTCCAGCGATCGGGTTGGTAGCCCATTCAGGGAGACTTAAGGAACGTCAATCGTCTAAAAAGAAAAGGCCGAACTGGAGGAAGTCCGGGACGGCCAACGAAAAGATGGAGGGATGAGTTGTAACGACGGACGACGTAATAGGCTTTGAGCCTTATACTTGCAAAGAAGAAGAAGAAGAAGAAGAAGAAGAAGAAGAAGAAGAAGAAGAAGAAGAAGGAGGAGGAGGAGGAGGAGGAGGAGGAGGAGGAGGAGGAGGAGGAGGAGAACAACAACAACAACAAGACCAAGAACAAGAAAAAGAAGATACATAACGGGTAAGGCGAACGAACTCATGTAACCATAACCAAACAGTGGCTTTAAATTAAAATGCCTTTTCCAGTCTATTAAAATAAAACAAAATACAGATTGAAGAAAACACGTTTATATTCTTTTCAGAACAACTAACTGCCTCGAAATTCGAGAAACTTTACGAGAATAAACAAGGACTATCTTTATTATCATATCAGTTTAAACTTACAGTTTTTAAAGTTAGGATTAGCGCAGCGAAGAATAATTGAAGATAAAAAAAAGCGTGCGGGGCCCACTTGTAATATGACGGCGCATTTACTAGACTTACGGAAGAGCAGAGCAGGAAAACAAAGAAAGCTTGTTAATCCAGTTTGAAGTTTTAAAAATCTTATAAACGGAACTTACACAAAGTTTGCATACACAACAGTTAAAAAGAAGGAAACTTTTACGTTTAGAATTTGTTTGCAAACGTACTTAAAGCAGCAGACTGAATAAAGAGACCGAATAAAAAGGCTGGAATGCGGAGGAATATTATCTGATTAAATTCTGCAAAGAACAAACTTGAATACAGTTATAATAATGCAAGCTGAATAATTTTTTTGGCTAATGAGGGCGGGGCGAGTTTGCGATAAGATGAAACCCGTCTTAGTTGTACGAAATACAATTTAGTATTAACAATAACAATAATTTATATCTGAAAAATAAAACACGGAAGGGTACCCGAATGAAATTTTACAAAACTGTGGCTGTCCTCCACATTCCTGTGTGCTAGTCAAACATGAACTCTTGGTAAAAGGGACGTACAGAGGATGCAGGCAGCCGAAATGAAATTTCTAAGAGGGACGCAAGGTTATTCTCTCTTGAATCGGAGAAGGAACGAGGATATTAGACGTGAATTAAACGTTGTATCGTTGCACCAGAAGATTGAAGACCACAGAAGGAGACGGTGTGAACATTTGAACCGCATGCCTGATATCCGTCTACCCGTGGCTGCCTTGGGTTATCACCCTACTGGGAAGAGAGATGTCGGTAGACCGAGGAGGAGGTGGGTTCCGGAATAGGTCTAGGGCCTAGTCCTTGCAGTGGTGATGATGATGATGATGATGATGATGATGATGATGAATAATTTATATCGAAAGGTCGCACGGCCGCTGTCAATATTATTAAACTGATAATAACCCGGGTTCTTACCAGGAAAAAGTTTTCGGGTATCGTTCGCCCAAGGTCGCCACACTCTGTCGCTTTGCGGTCTGAAGAAGGTCCCCGAGAAAATCCCTACAAAGTGATAGATTTATCTTTGTATTAAATTTTTTTCGCCTGAAGACGACCTCTGGTTCTATAGAGGTCGAAACGTCGTGTTTCTTAATTTTAACTCACGAACGCTAATGTCCGAAACCTTATAACTTGTAATCAGCATATTGCGGCATCGATTAACAATGATTTTAAGAATCCCAACAATGTAAAATAATAATAGCAGTGGAAGCAGCAGCTGCAGCAGTAGTACGAGGGTCATTTGAAAAGTTCGCGGAGCGACATCTGTAGCTTAGCGGTAAAACTAAACATTTTTCAAGCAGAATGATCACTGTTGCACACCACTATATAAAAATTATCCCGATTAGCGCTTTCAAGCTTCACAACCTCATCGTCAGATCGGAATTGAAACAAATAACCTGAAAACAAACCCTTCACCCCATCTCACCCCACCCTGCTCACACACAACAAGCTATAATTCAAATGTCCCTTCCCCACCCCCCGAGCCCTGTCCCTCCATCTGGACAGTTACATATTTTTCTACAAATTCCTTGGGTTTCAGTGTTTTGTGTGTGTGTGTGTGTGTGTGTGTGTGTGTGTGTACATTCCTTTTAAACCTACCCGTCTTTCTCTCCACACACATGGGTCAGTCACACACCCTTATTTTAAAACATCCAATTAGTACTATGTAATTTAATTCTTAATCTTATCTATCTGTCCTCTATCATTTACTTCTTAATTATGTTATAAAATATTTCTTCATTATCAAATTTAATTTTAGTATTAATTAAATTGTCTAACCCTTTTTCTCTTTCTTTCAATATTTCTAACTCCTCCCTAAGCTTCCTTTCAACTGTGTTATTTACTACTTTTACAATTTCGTAGTCTCCCAAAGGATTAACAAACTTATGGTTGTCTTCTATGAAATGTCTTGCATATAACGAATTGGTTGTTCTATTACCTTCTCCACGTTTGTGGTCAGACAACCTGCATACGAATTTTCGTCCTGTTTCACCTAGGTACACTTTGTTGCAGTCTCTACATTTTAGTTTATAAATTCCGCTTTTCTGTAATACTGGAATTTTTTCTATATTTTTATTCCTTATCTTATCAAATACCGTTTCACATTTTTTAATAGCTATATCTACTCCGTATTTATTAAAACATTTTATAATTTTTCTAGTATGTGAACCTATGTATGTCAATGACCCTGCATAATTCTTTTGTTCTGGTTCTATTTTAGTTTTTGTATGTTAACCCTTTTCATAACTTTATCCACTATGTTGGTGTTATAGTTATTATTCCTTACAATTCCAGAGGGGGAAGGTACATTGAATTATAGCTTGTTGTGTGTGAGCATGGTGGGGTGGGGTGGGGGTGAAGGGTTTGTTTTTATGTTATTTGTTCATTTCCGATCTGACGATGAGCTGTGAAGCTTGAAAGCGCTAATCGGAATAATTTTTATATAGTGGTGTGCAACAGTGATAATTCTGCTTATAAAAATATTAGTAACGATTGGCATCGCCTTACGACAGCGTAAAGTTCAATCTACGATATGACAGAGACAGTCGACTGGTAGTAACAGTATACAGAGATGGAAACTGTCGCAGTATTCGAGGCGTAAGTCTCCATCTGTTTACACGCTTTTGATAGATGAAGTCTGCGTCTGTAGCTTATAGGGAGACATTTTCGATCGCAATTGACCGGGTTCAAATTTCTACTTCGGTTGCAACCGACTGCGGTCCCTCCTAGTGCTTCTTCTGCCGAAGCTCTAACGGAGCGAAAACTAGTGTTTAGGCCATCAGGTAAAACTTTGTAACTTTTATAAATAATAATTTCTGATCCGAGTCGGTAGCATTATATATTGTTAAGGGGAGTCGCTACTGAAAATGGCAAAAATGTTGATTTTGTAACTTTTTAATTTATTCAGTTTTTTATTATTTATTGTTGCAGTAAATAAAGGGTAAAATTTTGTAACTGGAAAAAAATTATTTTAGTACTAAAAATTGAAATTTTTAACGTTTCTTAGCAACGTTTTAGGAATATTTTTCAAATTGATATTCCAGAAAAACTAGAAGTCCTACGACCTTTTGGTAGGTTTCATTTTGAAGGGGATAAAATTATTTTAAAAAACATGTATTTTATTAGGATGTAATTTAAAAAAATTTTTTTGAGGAAAATAATTGAAATAACAAGATGAACAAATGACTTTGTTATTAATAATTTACAAAAGGACAAAACGAATTGGTAAGGAAAATCTTAAACGGAAATCAGATAACATTTTAAGTAGATGGTGAAATCGTTTTCTTTTCTATTCAGAGTTACCTTTCACACGGTAAACATAACTATAGTAGCATCAAAACGTTTCGTATTAAATTAACTGTCAACAAAACACTCAGGGGGATGATGATGTGTATCAACCCGCTCTTAATCTCCGCTACCCACTGTTCCCCCCCCCCACCGACAGATACAATCCCATCACGGTGAGCGCATCATTTCATTGTACACTGCGCCGATAATGACATTGCTTTGTCGACTACAACCGTCAAACGAATCCGTTTCAATAAACATTAAATTCATTGTCAGATATAAATATTATAATTTCCGTATTGTCATGTGGACGGACGCGATGCTGCAGTGCTAAAGTTTTGATAACCACAATTCCATCCGTAGTTGGATAATAATCAAGAGTTTGTGACCCTCTGTAACTTCTGTTACTTCTTCTTTTCCTTCGATCCGAATGTTGTTGAGTGACCAACAATATTTTGTAAACATCAGATCAATCTATTCGACTGCCCTCAGCTTGAAGCCCCCCCCCCCCAATATCGTACCAGACAAAAATTATGCAGCCACTTGATACAATAAGCTTTCTCTTGGCCTTCACCTAATATTTCTTCAATCAAAAATACCTTTAATATCAAAATAATACAACTATTGAGTCAAATAAGCAAGTCAAATAAGTCAAGTGCGCCCAGAGACATTTGGAGGCCTGGGGCAAAAGGGTCCCCTCGGTCAGGTCTCTACCCCCGCCCAACCCACCATCAAAAGCCATGATGATCTTCACCCCTCAGGAAGAAAAATAAGAGGAAAATTAAACACAAGATATTCAGATGAATCAGACAATACGTTTGTTTATTAAGTACTCTAGTCAATATTTAAGACAAGCAAATACAGTAATGTTCCATTTATGATCAAATCAATGACGAAACGCTTTACAGTAATAAGCGTTGATTGAAATTCTATACATAAGAGATAGACCTACCTTATTGCAGTTCTTACATCATTTGCTTAAGTAAACTTAATCATTTGCTCCGCGTCGGCATCAGCCCAGCTGATATTAAGCCGGATGCCGGAAACCCGACCTGACGACGCTAGGCCAGGCGCGAACAACACGTCGGGCTACGTTATCTCATACAACACCCGTGAAACGTAATTTTTTCATTCCTATTTTATATTTGTCCATTAGAATTCAGAGGGGCCCCGAAAAGGAAGAAGTTGATAATTAAATAACCTCTATGGGATAGAATACAGTACATATTTTTAGCCGTTCCTACGGGGCCCACCGCATCGTTACTGTTTACGTCAGGGAAAGGAGGCCCCATAAAAGTGGGAAAACAAAAATTCACCGTGTTTTTCTTTTTTCCTCTTTGGGGGCCCTTAGAAAGTTGGACCTGGGGCAAAGTTGCACCAGCTACCCCCCTCCTTGGGCGGCCCTGCAAATAAGTCCTTCGGTCATCAATAATATTTCTTTGTGTCGAGATTTCCCTGTACAATCTAGATAATTGTACATGCATACATTTTATTAAAATTAAAATGCATACATTATTGGTGAAAAAAAACAACAAAGTATAGACAGTCGTTGATTAATGAAACAAATAAATATATTTGGAAGGAAGGTGTTGAGGAGGATTCTTGTTGTTGTTGTTGAGGAGGTACAAGTGATGTGGCGACGTGTTTTAGCGTGCTTTTATATCGGTATAGGATACAGGAACACCTTGAACGGTGAAAGAATAACTAACATACGTTATACGGACGATGCCGTCACATTCGCAGATAGCTTAGAGGAGCTGCAACAACTAATGGATAGAGTGACAGAAAGCAGCCGGCGATATGGTCTAGACGTCAGTGTTAATAATACGAAGCTAATGATTGTATCTAAGAACAAGTTCACAAACTGCACCCTTAATATAAACCAAAGGCCAGTTGAACGTGTAAGCAAATTTACATATCTTGTTACTGTAGTCAATGAACAACGGGACCACTCTCAAGAAATAAAGAGCAGAATTGAAAAGGCAAGAGCAGTGTACACTAGAAAGGAGCAGTTTATTCAAAAGTCACGATTTAACAACAAACATAAAGATGAGACTTTTACGCTGCTACGTATTCTCGGTCCTCTTCTACGGTGTAGAATCTTGGACTTTGACTGAATCCAGAACTAAAAAAATTGGAAACTTTCGAAATGTGGTTTTACCGTAGAATACTGAGCATTTCATGGACAGCACATATAACTAATGTTGAAGTCCTTAGAAAGATTAAGAAAGAAAGGGAAGTTATTAACACAGTGAAGATAAGAAAGCTTCAGTATCTGGAACGTCTCATGAGAAATGAACAGAGATTTTACTTATTGCAGTCCATACTACAGGGAAAAGTACTTGGAAAGAGAGGAGTTGGGCGACCGAAAATATCGTGGCTTAAGGACCTGGTTTGGCATGAATACAACTGACTTATTCCGTGCAGCAGTACAGTAAGTTAAAATAGTCTGTATGATATCCAACATCCGAAACGGCTAGGAACTATCAGAAGAAGACACAAGGAGCCACCGCCAAACCCAATAGAATTCAAAATGAAGTTGAGATGCCGACCTGTGGATAGGAGGAAGGTTTGGGTAGTTTGCCTTTCATTTACTAAATGGAACGTAACTGTATCCAGTCCCGTCGCGACGCTCAGGGAATACTCACTGCTGCTTAAGCAATACTGTTAATTGTACAGTCTGGCTGTCGATCCTCTGGGAATCACCGTAACGTGACACACAGGGAATACCAACCGCGGACAGCACTTTCAACTGTTCCATGCCGTACTTAACACATCGATATCTTGCACAGTATAATATTACCAGTCGTCGTCGTCATCCTTTACGGCTTAAGCTAGTAGTCTGTTCCAGTCTCGATGAAAGTCCTCCAACCATCGCTTACTTACGGGGTCTTCCCACACTTCTCTTCCCCCTTGGAAGGTAGTCAATGGCTCTCCTTGAAAATCTAGTTGGCTGCATTCCCCCTACATGTAACCGCCAGTCCGTTTTGTACCGGAAGATTTTCTCATTAAAGCTTTCAGCTATGCCCAGCTCCATTCTAATACGATCATCTCTGATAAGATCTCTCCTGGTACAACCCTTTACAGCCACCAAGAACCTCATTTCCGCTCCTTGTATTCTTGATATACCACTACCATACTGTAGCTGTGGTATGGCCATTACATTATAACATTTCAATTGCGTCTATTTCCTTGTTTTCTTCTTTAAATGCTTAATGAATTCTTACCAGTCTCGTTTAATATTTTTTACAGTCTGGCCAGATCGTTCTGCTATTGCAATAGAGTACATCGTACTCCAGTAGGAAATTTCAGAAAAGTACAGGCGGAAAATAAATTGACACCTCCTCTTTACTAAGTGCCAACGGCCACCTAGGAGGACGAACGAGTAGGTGGAGGTTCAGGACACCCTCTTGCCATTGGGGTGAGAAATTACCCCATACCGACCGACGATACAGACTACGGAAGGAAAAAGAGAAACCGCCGCATTAAAGATCGTCAGGATATACCAAGTATCAGCAGCTAAACTAAGCTCTGATATACATATATATCGAGCGTGCAATTGTAAAAAATTCCAGAGGTAAAACAGTCTCCCAATGGATCTCTCGTGAAGATTTTGAGTATATTTTAGTTTCCTTACCAACCGCTAGCTAAGTAGTTAGGTGGTGGGGCTGCCACCTTTAGGTATCCTAACAGGCCTGTTTTCTGTTGTGGTTGCCTCCCCTAGCAGAAGGTTACAGTTTTAAGGCGCTGGAAACTCGCCTTTCAGCCTCTTCCGACAGTTACATAACGCACATCCAGTGTACGCCATGCTTTCCACGGGCCACGCGGCTTTCGCTATCGAGGACGTGGAAGTAGTCAGCATATCGAGAGAATGGAAAATATGAGGTTACCTAAACAAGTAATACGACTTCAGGGAAGACGTGATAGACGAAGGTAGACGTAGGAAGATAGACCAAGTAAGAGATGACTTCAGTGAAGTCGGAACAGGCTGTAAGCCTACACCTTGACGTGGAGAAGAAGAAGAAGAAGAAGAAGAAGAAGAAGAAGAAGAAGAAGAAGAAGAAGAAGAAGAAGAAGAAGAAGAAGAAGAAGAACAACAACAACAACAACAACAACAACAACAACAACAACAACGAGATTGATCTCTCGTTAAAGACTGCAGAAGATTACGCTTCTACTAGAGACGAAAATGAGGATTAAAGACAAAAAACGAAGAGTAGTGGTGTTTGAGTTTTGGTGTTACCGGCGGATGCTAAGAATTCTCTGTGTGGGGAAACTGACGAATGAGGAAGTTTCGTTGTTCCCACCGAATTTCACGACAAAGCTGCTATTTCAATGCTTATTTGGTGTACCCTACTTGATTTCCAGTGACTGTCACTCCAGTACCCTCAAGTTAAACTGCAAGGTGTGTTTAAAAGCAACGGGATTGACTTACTGCATAAAATTAATTATTTACACATTGACTATAAATCAACTGATCCCAAAACGTTGATGTACAGCAGGAGCTGAAAGAAGCATTGGGGTGGCCAGTTCTAGTCTATCTGCTTGGGACCAGAACAAAACATTTTTTGTTTTATCCTTTTTGGAAATGATGATGATGACAAATGACCACATTCAAAGTACTTCCCTTGAAAGTCACAGACGTAATCATATCTATTCCCACAGTGTCGCCAATTCGTGGTGAAAAAAAAATCAGTACAATTACTTTTCAGACAAACGTCGTGGTGTATTGTTTGTCAATTTGAAACACTTTTATAAACTTGTTACGCACAGCATACGATATGATTTACATACTTTGCTAAACAGAGGCTGGAATTGTAACGACAGGAAGTGTAACACATGTGAATGTGGACGAGGAACTGGAGCAATGTGTGCAGAGGGACAGAGACATTACACGGCCAACACTCGTAAAATATTACAATTCATTAATGTTATGGTGAACGGTCTAAAACTAAAGGGAGAAACGAATATTCTCGATACGCCGTGTGTGAGATATGTGTATATTTTGTGTTCACTTCAATACATGCAGACGTTACATATATACAGAACTCGGAAGCGGCTTGTAGGTGGCCATAAAGAAGAGAGACTGAAATACTAGAAAAGTCTGATTCTTCTCTACTCCCTATTCTGCAGTCACAATTTGCGATCTATAGTCTGAAAGTATCCATTTGCCTATGGTGAACACATATACACCATCTTGTGTGTGTGTGTATTGGAACAATACATATATTTGCATATTTACCTAGGGCAGTAATTTGTAAACAAAATTAGTGTAAAAAGAATACGACGAACAGTTTTAAAGAATTGTATGCGGGAAAGTGTAGGCCGTTGCCTGTCGAAAGTGTACACCTGCCCATATAGTGTAAACAGCATAGGTGTGTCTGTGTGTGTATGCCGACATGCACGGTTCTGCGAGGGGGAGAAGTACGAATTGTTGGTTTTTTATTGTGAAATCTGGTATGACAGGATTAAAATAAATTAATAAATATGTTTTTTTTTATCTGTTACCAAATACATATCACAATTCTAAAAACATCATTAGATTAAGGACATTTAAAGGTATATGGTGATGCAAAATTATTGCAAAAAAGTGCAACAATAAACACGTTATATAAATTAACGTTAATTACATCCATAATTAACTAGTAATTAACAAGTGAGTTATATGTAGATGACGAGTGAAAAATTACGAAGACAATTGTTTAACACTCGCCTAAAGGTTAAGTTTACGTGATCGCGAAAACAGACTAGAAAGTTTATTCTGTAAAAACGCACGAATAGACAATGTTTAACATGTGAAAAACAATATCTGACATGTCAGTTTGCCGTATACTATAAATACCTGCGGCAATTTTGGGCGAGGTCAGACTCAAGATAGCTTTACACGCCGCCGTCAATATGTAAGTCTGCCGATTGACGTGAATTCATCATCATCAACACCATCGTCTTCACTATCATTTGCAATATACCACGATTGATGGAGGAGCACCGGATCATCGACAATACGCATGTGACAAATGGACAATTATATTTTTGTGCAAAGAATTCATAAATAACAGAATATGAGATAATAAAGACTTAAATGTAAATATTCAGAGTAAGAGACGTAATTGTAAATTGTTTTTAAAAATAATAATTTTATTCTGTTCATTGGGTGTGTCATTAGAAATCATAAATATTCATAAAGTAAATGTTTTAACATTGAAAATGTTTATAAGGACGTGTCGCACATTTGCGGCCGATCCCTGGTGCGTGATCGAAAATGGGAACCGGTGAGTTTCCATAGAAACTACTTCTTTGTTGTCAATAACGTAGTACACATATAAAACTTCGCTTATGAATGCGACTACATTTAACTTATAATCTGTACATTGGTAAATGAAGAATGAATTCATTGATTGGTGAATGAACATAAATATATATATTTTTTAGATTTATTGAAGCAATTTCAATGCCCTTCTCTGCGCATTGCATTTGTTCAATGCCTGTATTTTTTTTTTTTTTAGTATTAGTACCAACAATTAAATTTTATTTTAGTAAAGTTAAAATTATTTTTATAAATGAGTTGCTATTTTCATAATGATTCAAAGTCAGACAACCCATGCAATAAAAAGTAATTGTATAATTTGTTCATCATATATGTTTAGATATTATATGTTATTAATGTGTGCTGAATAACACAGGTATGTTATGTTTTCAGAGTGTAAACCTATAAAAGAGAATATTTCGAATTTTATAATTTCAAATTTTTAATAGGCAATTATTTTCTATAGCAATGTTTAATAAACCGCTGATTGATTCTTTTAATATGTTTTAATTAATTATTTCATGTCATCAACGTTTGACTTCTCTTTGTAAAAATATGTTTATTGTGCAACCACATGCACTTAACGCAACGAACACAGAAATCCTACGACCTGGCCGATGTTTTACACTATATAATTGCATTGGGTACATGGTCAGAAATGTATTTATTTAATAATACTGGTAACGTTGCAATATATACAACACTAGGGGAATACCCGTGCTTCGCTACGGAGTTTCACGTTGTACGTAATGAAAATGTTGGTTTAATTAATAAAGTTCAATTAAAGTAGGTTTCTTAAAAATAAATAGCTGTTGCCCACGACTTCGTTCGCGTGGTCTTCAATTTAATGCGATAATATATTTAGAACAGAATCTATTCTATTGGGTTGCCATAGTAACCAAATCTAATAGTTTTTTAAGACCCCAAAGGACCCCCCAGAGGATCGTATCGAAAAAACACTTGTCCTATGTTGGTTCTCCCTTTGCGTAAAATATTTGTGCCAAGTTTGGTTGAAATCGGTCCAATGGTTTAGGAGGAGATGTGGAAGACCCCAAAGGACCCCCAAAGGATCGTATCGAAAAAACACTTGTCCTATGTTGGTTCTCCCTTTGCGTAAAATATTTGTGCCAAGTTTGGTTGAAATCGGTCCAGTGGTTTAGGAGGAGATGTGGAAGACCCCAAAGGACCCCCCGAAGGATCATATCGAAAAAAACACATATCCTATGTTGGTTCTCCCTTTGCGTAAAATATTTATGCCAAGTTTGGTTGAAATCGGTCCAGTGGTTTAGGAGGAAATGTGGAAGACCCCAAAGGACCCCCAAAGGGCCCCATCGAAAAAAACACCTATCCTATGTTGGTTCTCCCGTTGCGTAAAATATTTGTGCCAAGTTTGGTTGAAATCGGTCCAGTGGTTTAGGAGAAGATGTGGAAGACCCCAAAGAACCCCCAAAAGGACCCCATCGAAAAACACCTATCCTATGTTGGTTCTCCCTTTGCGTAAAATATTTGTGCCAAGTTTGGTTGAAATCGGTCCAGTGGTTTAGGAGGAGATGTGGAAGACCCCAAAGAACCCCCCAAAGGACCCCATCGAAAAAACACCACTAATTCAGAAACCTTCGCGGGCGGGCGCACAACAACTCACGGAAGTTTCATCGCAATCGGATGAATGGTATAGGAACGCATACGGGACAAACAAAGAAACATACATTTTTATATATAATTTCCTGGAACCCGATCGCAGCGCCACCTACCGGGTCCAATTGTCAATCTAAACCATCCAGGGACCCACTCAAACACACACACAAAATTTCATCAAAATCGGTCCAGCCGTCTAGGAGGAGTTCAGTGACATACACACGCACACACGAAATATATATATAAAGATGTATACATATGACAGTAAAATTACACATAAAGAAGACGGGCTGAAATACTAGAAAAGTCTTTCTCTTTCCTCTCTCCCACTTTCTGCAGTCATAGTTTGCTATCTAGATTCTGAAAGCATCCATTTGCCTACTCGTTCCCTTTGGAATCAGTGATACCTCTGTGTCTCAAGTAGCTTTCAGCAAATGAAAGGCTCTAAGCTCTCAAGAAATACTCTAGCTATTGGCCTTTGTCAATGTCTCAGTTGTACAGACAACACGCTTCTATTGAACTGAAAGCGGACATGAAAGGAAATGAAACAGGGCGTGTTTAATTGGAAACACGTAAGACGGGTTGTCTCAATGTAAGTTGTGTTAGATGTCGCTGGGGGGGGGGGGGGGGAGATTGAGCTCGTCTCACGCGGCTGTTTCATGTCCACCGCGCAGACGAATTCAAAGCAGTTTCAGTGTCACTCTCTCTCTCTCTAAACACAACAATTCCTATTACGTATTATTTACCTTTATCTTCTCCGAAAGGAATTCCTAAAAAAAAGTGAGTTTGTTTATCTCTTAACTATCTGTCTGAGCCCTCTTGAGAATTCTTATACTCTCGTGTCATTCAGGATTTTTTTAAACAATTTATTATACGTGCAATATCGTCATTTGTTATCATTTCATTTGGACTTTACGTAAAGACTGAAAGAAAGAAATGAGTGAATGTACACTTTGCAAGAATTTCGGATTACACAATTCCACATTGAAGACTAAGCTGATGACTTTTCATGAAGCTGATCCCATACGAGCAAAAATTGTTGTAGATGCTACTCTTCTGGAAGAGATAATTAGTTTTGCAATGTACGTTACGTTACAATCACGTACGAAGAAGCTACAGAAGCTCAGCCATTAGTGTGGGGCCATCAGGAGAACTCTAAAATCAACGAGTAAAGAAACACGTCTGAGCTCTCGAGATTCCAAAGAGTTTTCGAGAAACTTTGGACACAAACGTACGTTTTACGATGATTAATCAGTGTTTACGAATTAGTTTTTTTGTAAATAGTAACTGTTTTACTTCCATGTTCCATAAGGAAATGGAAGTATGGTGATGGCGAAAAAATCGTGTTCGAGATAAGGGCTGATTCTGATTGTACTACCCTCAAAACATGAAGAAATGTCATTTTCCGTGTGTGTGTGTCTGTGCGTAGAATTGTTTCTATGGCGAACGATAACTGCCGCAAATTCAAACATAATCAAATTATGTTTTGCACATGTTCCCGAATTGCAGAGAACTCAAGGCCTATTGAATTTGGTGAAGATCGGTTAAGGGGAAGGGGTAGTTTACCTGCAACGTTTTATGTTTTATTTCTATGGCGAACGATAACTGCCGCAAATTTAAACAGAATTTAATAAAGGTTTGCATATGAGGCCTAAGTTGTAGAGGACTGTTGATTTTGGTGAAGATAGGTTAAGGGGAATGGGTAGTTTACCTGCAACGTTTTATATTTTAACAAGAGTAAAGTACTTAATTTTGATAAATAAAGTATCCTAAAAAGAAGGTCATAATAATCCACTGTAGAAAGGTAGATGAAATATCTATAAATGAAAAGGATAGTCGAACGGGGAGGGAGTAATTTCCTATAAATGAAAATGTTAGTTGAAGGGGGAGGGGATAATTGTTTAAATGTGTACAAAGTTATCGGCAACAAATAAGTAGTTTGTCGTTAAAATTCCTTCCCGGGCTGTTTCGCCGTGGTCCTATGTTTTCTGCAAAACCAGACGTTTCGGCAGTGCCATCGACTGCCATCATCAGTGACAATCGAGTGCGCTAACGTGAGGTGGTATACGTTAGTGACCACAGTACTGCGGTTAAGGCTGAAGAAAGAAGTAGTTTCTATGGAAATATTTCATTTCGAAAATGATTTTAAATATAAATCTTAGACCATGGAAGTCATGTATGGTTCTTCATACCGATATTTACAATATTGTGACCGCGAGTGTACAGTGTACATGTCCTGACGATGGTCTATGACCGAAATCGATCGAAATTAAGAACGTGAGTAATCAAAACTTTATTATAAATCATATGTATGGTATCTTTAGGTTATGAACAATGAATACACCACAATAGAAGATTAAAAATAGCCTATACTACAAGAGTACTCAGAACGGAAAGAGTGAGGTGCAGGACGTTTTTTTATAGGCCTATAGTTAGTAATGTCACGGACTTGGAGTTTACATTAGGCAGAATTGTGCGTACGTATGTAAACAAACAAAATACAATAAATATACAGAGAATAAAATGTAAAGGATAGACGTTCCCATTTACCCTCGTGACAGTCGCTGTCTCCGGTGAATCCCCCAGGTAGTACAAGACGGTTACTTCTGTTAGACAATACTTACTGTGTTTCTTTGTCCCGACGGGGAAACGGACAAACAGAAAATTCCCTCAATTCCATTTTGTAGATAGAAGCCTGACGGTCGTCCCCGCAAGAAACACACCCAAATCAAAAGACATTTGCATACAAAAAAAAAAAAATTATATCCAAGTGTACTTACAATTATTCTTGTTATTGATGAATATTATTAATTAAACTCTTTTTTAATATGAATATATTTCATTTATTTATATTTGTACACTGTTTTGACGGTTTTTCTGTACTGTCATCTTCACAAAATATAAACACACACACACGCGCACGCGCGCGTTACAGTAGGTTTTTGTGTAGTCTACATCCGTGTATGTGATGTTTATAATGCCGACGTTTCGTTCCGTAATCCGGGAACATTTTCAAGGCGTACTCATGTTGATTTAACTACGGCGCACGTTTTATATCTTGCTTCCGTTGTTATTTTTGCGCGGGAGGGTTCTTAGAGCGTGGGGGGTGAGTGTGTTGTGGCCATATGTTGTTTGTTAATTTGTGAACTGTCAGTTAGGAATTTCCAAGTTGTCGCTAACTTAGTATATATATATTGTGATTTCTGTCGTTGACCGCTCCCTCCCACGGCCATGAATTATGGGGGTGAAAATAGTAGTCGTGAATGTCGTTCGGCCTGAAATATTCACAAAGAGATTTGCAGAGCTGAATCACTAATAGTTCTGCAGAAAAACTGCTGAAACGTGCCAAAAATTGGAGTCGGAAAAATATTGTTTTAGGTTTCATATTATATTATATTATATTTATATAAATTACATAATAGATTTATATTTTCTGAAAGTGGCAGTCGAGAAAAACAGTAGAAACAGTGTACAATACAAATGGTAATAAATAAAATATATTCTTGTCAAAAAAATATTGTTTTTTGTTAAAATTATTTCCTTCCTAGCTGCTTGGTCCTTAGCTGTTCATATCAGCAAACGTTCAACCGGGCCTTTCCTGGCCATCTTCAATTCAATGCTAACGAACGAACTAACAAACACTGAACTGAAGCTCCTTGCCTCCCACACCCTACGGCTTTGACCAATGAAGGGAAATCCATCTTTAGGGCGCAATTTCCAACCCCAAAGCAAGAGAGTGGCCTAAACTCTACTTGTTGACAGGTGTACGCGGAACAGCGTACCCAGTCTCCAGAACCGCGTTAGCCACCTGTAGTAGGTGTTTACCGTTCCCCACCACTTGGAGGTGGGACTGGATATTTTCCTTCATCGATAAATAAGTACTTTATTACTGGATTCCCTCTCCCAGTACTTTGGGAATACTATTACTAAGATTACAACCAACGTTATCTCCGTAATGGTATGCGACTCAAACAATAAGAGCTGTAACACGCTGTAGCAAGGTGAGAATAAGATCGGGAACAGTTCAGATCCAAAGTATAAACAAGAGAGAGAGAGAGAGAGAGAGAGAGAGAGAGAGAGAGAGAGAGAGAGAGAGAGAGAGAGAGAGAGAGAGAGTAGCGCGCTCTGCGGTGTAACAACGCACCTGCTCTCTGTTTGTTTGGCTTTGTGCTATTTAGAGGTAGCGGTAGCGGAAAGGGGTTGACGTCATCTCCTAAGGTATAAACACACACACACACACACACACACACACACACACACACAATGACATGATGAACACTAACCAAATGAGAGCATTATAATCTTGCAACGATCGACCCCTTCACACAGTGGTGTGTATGTCCGATTGGTGGACATGTCTGCATGGACACGTGTCGACAAGAGCACCTAAAGATAACTTCAACATGGAGACAAAGGATGAGGAAGGTTTGAAAAGTAAAATGGTGTTAGATTTAAGAAATGCATGCGAGAGAGGCGTGGGTCATGACAAAAAAGGATTGCTGCAAGATTCAGAGTGCTGAAATGCAGTTTCTTCGAAATCGGAAGGGTTAGGTCGGACTATCGCCTTCGTTAGAATTTACCGCTCAACGTTTCAACCGCTAAATAATATGTGGTCGTCTTCGGGTGTAAGTTAAACTAATACATTAAATACAAATATCAAACATTAAAAATACGGCATTAAGTGAGCCGTTTCAAATATCTCGGCTGTGCAGTAAGAATCTGAATATGATATAAGAGAGAATAAAATGATAATATGATAAAATAATAAATCAATTTATAAATATTTATGGTACGATTAAAAGAAATCTTAGAAATGAAACAAGACGCAGCGCCTGGATTAAATTTGTTAAGACAATTGCAATACTCACGTTGATTTATTCAAGTGAGGCGTGGGTCATGACAAAAAAGGAACGCGGCAAGATTCGGAGTGCTGAAATGCAGTTTCTTCGAAGCAATTTAAGCTATATACATTGCAAGATAGAATCAGGAATGAAGATATCAAAGCAGAACTCGAAGTAAAGAACACATAAATGCCATGTCAACTTACAGAAGACAAAAGTGGTGGGATCATCTGTAAAAGATGACAGCAGATCGATTGTAAATGTAAGAAATGGTAAGACACCACCTCAGACCAAGAACAGTGAATGCACAGGTTCAGGAGAGAACACGCAAGAACAAGCAAGAGGGAAGATGAGGTGCAAACAGGTGCAGGATAGTTGGAGATAAAAAAAAAACTAGAGAGCGGTGACGACAGACAGAGGAGAATGATATCGTATGATGAAGACGCGTCACTAAATCTTGTGTTAAAAAAAAAAATAGATGCAGAGATAATTGTGATATCTATATTATATTTGAATTTATTATATTATATCTTTATTATAGTCGAATTCTGCTAGTAAAAAACGTAAGGTATAATTCACCTCCATTGTTTCAGCAAATTAATTATTTACCTTTAAGACACTCTGGCGTATTATGAAGTACTTAAAATATATATTTCATTGAAGTGCAGATTACGGGAAAATGACCGTTCGACAACTAAGGTGAGCAAATGAATCTATTTTGATACCTTTAGCTAAAAATGGAATGTATAACAACATTATTCATGTTTTGTGTCTGCACAGTAGCGCGGTAATTTTTACATTATAAGTTGGCTAATCTGCGCTTTAATTTGCACTTTAATCTGATCAATTCATGTCCGTGCTTCCACACAGTTCGTCATAGACACTCGCAAGCGGCGGTCGGCTCGCGCCCGCAGCCTTACTGTCACATTTTTCTTCTTGTCGCGACAATTAATGTAGGCCTTAGGCCAACACTTCATATATGGCCCTTTAGGCCCGTTCATCAAATTAATTTAAATGTAATACGAATTGTATTCACGATGTGCTTATTAGCCAATCTCTCAGGCAAAAATGAAACCTAACAATTTCTGGTGTAAATGTGAACAATTAAATAAATGTATTAATTACAGTCCACTCGCTTCATCATTTCTGCATCCTGGCGAATCAACCTACAGTAAATAAAACACTTCACACTTAACATTTTTTGGTCCACACATGGCGGATCATTCTTCTACTTAACAGTATCCTAGATTTTATAATCGTTTACCTGGCCACATAAAAAATTAAAAAAAAAAAGAAAACAATTTTTCTCAAACATTTGAAATCTTGGCTAAATGAAACTTCTTTGATACCTATAGCTAAAAAGGAAATATATAACAAGTTTATTCATGTTTTGCGTCCTAGGTTTTATAATCGTTTACCTGGAGACATAAAAAAAAAACTTTTCTCAAACATTTGAAATCTTGGCTAAAGTAAACTCCTTTGATAACTTCCTGCGTAACAATTTTAACCACACGATATGCTATAGCATTAACACAGCAATTTAATTTGTGTTTATATTTTATTTGTAAAGAGTACAGCTAGATTTCGTTATGATGTAAAAGTATTCATGATTTGTTTATTACTCAAAATTGTTAACAATTATCGTAATCACAAGCAGAATGATCACGGTTGCACACCACTATATAAAAATTATTCCGATTAGCGCTTTCAAGTTTCACAGCTCATCGTCTGATCGGAAATGATTTCCTTCCGACTAACACAACTTTCTTCATTAAAATTATCGTAATAATTTCAATTAATTTGCAAAGATTATATCAGATTTAGTTGAATGTAAAAGTGTTGATTTTATGTTGAATAGTGCCAGAACTGCCAAATACTACGTTAATTATTTTATATTATTTATAGTCTAATAATTGTTAATACTGTATCTTAGTTGTAATCATTGATGTGAATCAAGGTTAAAAAGGATTATTTCAGCTGGGGTTAAAATTGAAATGTTAAAGATATACTTTCTAGTATATTGTTACGTAATACGGAACGTTCTACAAGTATCTCGGCTAGCCCAGCAGAGCTTAATTGTAATGTGTGTGTGCGTGTGTGCGCGCGCGCGCGTACATAATGCTGCTACTTTGAGATGAAAGACAATTATGTGACACTTATCACGGGTCAACAATCGGGGCTGTTCCAGACTTCACCAGTCCGAACACACTGTGTTCAAGGCCAGACAGTGAGACTGTTTCTAATGGATTCGAGAGCGCCTGATTAACACGTCATCGAAAAAGTGACATATTATTCTGGAATCTCAGCGGTGTATAAATATAAGCATCCAGCGACGGTCAGTTCAGTTTAAGTGGCGATATATTCAAGTGAGGGTTTCAGTTTTATGTCGGGCGATTTACACAGTGCGTCTCAAGTGGTGTATTAGTGAAAAGTGATTATAGTGCGGAATTCTTTATAGTTGACATTATTATTTATAGTTGACTTTATGTGGACAGATTAACTTGAATTATAGTACGAGTATAATCTTGTCGAATAACTTGTTGATTACAAACTGTTTGTGATAATTAAAGCTGGTTTTTAGTGACTTGATTGATGTCTTGTACTTTGTTTTCCACTGTACCATACGACGGTCAGTGAGACGACCGTCGGAACAGTATTTAGTATTGTCCGTATGGTACCAGTACCAGTACTGCACAATAAATATCAATAAATATGTGACAAAATTTTTTTTTTTTTTTTTTTTTTTTTTTTTTTTTTTTTTTTTTTTACAACAATACAACAAAGACAGTAATAAACCTTAACTTGTCATGGCTCAAAGTATGGGGCGTAGTGATTCGCAGCGCGAAGCAGAACCACCAGGAAAATGAAGTGGTCAATACTGAATGAATGAACGACGCAATAAATACTACACTATTTTCAGATAGGGAGTGCGGCTGTGGGCGAGGGTCAGGCTCACTCACAAACACACAGCACGCACACACACAGGCGCAGGGGATTAGGACCGGCCGGATTCTCGCCCCCCATTCAACCTAGTGGACTTCAGTTGATCAAACTTTGATTTATTTTATTTGACATTTTATCTTAAAATGTTTAATATATACATCAATTCTACACACCATTACAAGGAAAATGATACCAAACAATCTATAATTTACTGAAATGGAGCCCAAAATATCAGCTATGTTTGGTACAAAATTATTGACTGTAAGATGATTCATAGGTGTGAATCATAAAGACAGTGACCTTGTGTATCTGCGGGCTGCGTGTTTGTGAGTGCTCCAATATTCCATCTCTGTTGCAAGAATCTTCCTTTCATTCATTTTGTTAATAACCCATACTTCTGCTGCATACGTCATAATGCTTTGGACTATGGTCTGATATATCATTTTTTTGGTCCTTTTTCTCCTATTTTTGTCCCATATAACACTGTGTAATTGTCTAATCCCTGTTCTAGTCTGCCCTAATCTACTTTTTATTTCTTCTTCCTTAAAGCAAGCTCTGGTTGGTTATTCAGATTTCGTTGACATCACATTTCAAACATTTCAAACCCTCGCCCAGCCGCACTCCCTATCTGAAAATAGTATAATGTTCAGCGAAGGAGAAAGGAAAAGAATAAACAACAGATGAAAGAGAGAAGGAGGGTGAGAGGGAGAGAGAGAGAGAGTGTGAGAGAGAGAGAGTGCTTCAGCGTGTGCGTGTGTAAACATTACTACTGTTACTCCAGTAATTAAAAATTTCCCCTGGCGAGAATGTACGGTAGAAGCTTGTTTGTTTAAAACGGTATTCACAGAGAGATAACAGTTTCTGTTTTTAATGAAACGAGGTCAAGAAGTTACGTGTCTGAGGACGGCGCGGTGCGGCGCTAAAACTGCAGTGCGTACCTTACTGTAGGAGGAGAGTTTCAAACAGATAAACGATGTCTGTGTTTTTGCGATTTAAAGTGCTGTACGAGTACAAAGTTAACAGCTTTGAAAGTAAACTTTACTCTTTAAACGGAACACTATTACACTGTGTATAATAAGATGCAAATACATATTTAGAGTAAAAGAGTTTTTTTTTACAACTGAGTACTACCCATCTAGTAATTTACATTTCATAATTAATGACACTAATCAAGAGATCAAGAGATATAACCCATTGGCTATAATCTCCCCATTTAACTAATATCCATCAGATCAAGTGGTTTAGTTCGTCTCAGCCTTCTAGCTGCATTAGGAAGTGTACACTATGAGGCTCGGTTCGATCACGCTCCAGTCGCGCTCTCGTGACGATTCTGGCCGACGGATATTTTACCGCGGTCTCGAGCCGTCCCGTGCGTGTTGTGCAAGTTTGAATAGGCCGCCGCTATGATGAACGAATTTGTTTTCTGCCCTACATAAAATTTATTAATTTTATTTAATTTATATTATTATTGATTCTAATCTATATCAATGCATACAATAAATGTAGATACGCGCGCGCATTCACTGAAGTACGTCCCAATATTTTATAAAACTACATAGCTGACAAGTTTTTCATTCCGTTCACATAAAGCCTACATCTTGCAGCAGCCAGTGAGACAATGGTGCTGACACTGTCATACATAGAAGGGTGTAAACTGCAACCGTCAACAGCTCTGCCTACTGTGGGAGAAATGACTGTCCACTGTTTATCAGGCGCGCTCCGACAGCGGTCAACCCTTGGTTCTTTCATTCGAGCACCGTGTTCGGAAAGAGTAAGACCCTTTGACACTTTGTCTCGCGCCCTCACGTGATTTTCAGTTTGTTTTTATTTAACGATGGATGAAAAATTAATAGAATTAGTTCGCCAATACCCTGAATTATACGCTTTATCACACCGGTGTTAAAGTGATAATTTGAGGAAGATAAAGTGTGGGAAGACATTGGACAAGCTTTAAGTAAAACAGGTAAGATTCAACATTATATTGATTGGAACTAATTTACAATGAATTTCCTTTGTATCTTTCCTATTTTTATATAGTATTAACAAACAATTCTTCCTTGAACAAACTGGAATTTTATATCATATTTATTTGCCAAGGGACGGCGCCGGCTTCTGAATTGAAGAATGATGTAAAGATTTCGCCTACTTCAAATGCTTTAGATGAACAATTCCCGCCCTGTCTCGGGATGTTCGTTAAATTTTGCGCGATCACAAGATCGTGAGCAGTTAATGAAGGCATAGCCGTCTCTTGACGAATAAAATTATGCAGGATGCTTGTAGTCAGAACGATTTTGTCTATATATTTGGGATCTACTTTTAATCGCCTGTTATAAATTCTGAATTTTTTAGTAAGAATCCCAAAACAATTTTCTACAACCCTTCGCGCCCTAGATAATCTGTAATTAAAAACTCTCCTATCTATTTTATTTTCTATTTGATGACCTGGAAACGGTCTGATTAAATAATTCTTCAGCGGGAAGGCGGGATCACCAACAATAACGTACGGTGCTGTCTGGTGGGTCCCTGGCAGCAGCGTATCATCTGGAATGTTTAAAGTTCCAGATTCCAACCGCTTTCCCAGATTGGAAGAGCTAAATATCCCTCCGTCGCTACTCCTACCGTATGAACCGACGTCAACAGATACAAACCTGTAATTAGCATCTACCAAAGCTAGTAGAACTATAGAAAATGTTTTCTTATAATTAAAATACAGCGACCCGAATTTTTCGGGGCTTCAGTTACAATGTGTTTTCCGTCTAAAGCCCCTAAACAGTTAGAGAACTGCCACTGCCCCCAAAACTCGGCTGCTATTCTTTCCCAATCTTTCTTCTTTGGAGTGGTCATGAACTCTTGGAGTAATTTCTTTATGATGACGTCGCATACCTCATGAACCACGCTTTGTACTGTTGATGTGCCCAGCCTATAACTGAATGGAATGGTCAGAAATGAAGTGTCTTGTTTTACCAAGTCACTGTCAATTTTACACAACAATATCTGGAACTGTTCCTTTGACATCCTGAAATACTGGTGGAATCTGGTGTCATCTTCAAGCAGCTGAGGAAACAACGTGTGAAATTCTCCTTCTGTCAATCTTCTTTGTAAAGTAGGATGCACCATATTCTCCTTTTTTTGGTACTGGACCGTTCCTCATCTTCATCCAGAAGCACCACTATCATAAGCAGTTCTTGGTTGGTGAAATCGATCCTTTCGGCCATGAACAAGCTAACTACTGACTGCTTCGGGCGATGCCGCGATACTTTTAAGGACCGCAGTGGGGCAGCGGTACTAAAAGGACCGCGATTGGACCGCGGTGAGTCCGTGGTTGGACTGCAGTGAGTTCGCGGTTGAACCGCGGTGAGTACGCGGAGAGAGCGTCGCGGTGTGAATACTTTAGACCGCGCCCGTACCTAGACCGATAGTGTGAAACATCCTTTAGTTGTATCCAGCAGTCGCCGTATCCCAGGGTGTACATGCTGCAAGACGCGTTGCCCGTGCTTCACTGGATGCTTTTTTATTTCCTCAATAACAAATTCAATTTTTAAATCCCTGTGTAAGTTGTCGTTTCTTACATACCATGGTGCATCAACCGAAGCACCTTGTTTTGAAATGTTTGAATTATATTTATGTTTGATTTCTTTGCACAGCCCCAGAGTTGTATCCCATAGGTCCATACAGGAAAATGTATAGGCTTTAGCACTTGCTTATACAACAGCAAATTATTGTGGATTGACAGTTGGGATTGTCTTCCCAAGAGCCCATACATTTTCCTGAACTTTAGATTCAACTCCTGCTTTTTCTTTTTGACGTGCTCCTTCCATTTAAGTTCTGCGTCTAATGTCATTCCTAAATATTTAGCTGTATTAGCATAAGGATAAGAGTATATACAGCGGAGACTTTAGTATTAGCAACATCGCTGTGAGCCATTTTTTGGCTGTACCCGTGGACACTTAACCCCACAATCGTCGTCGTCAATATCACCACCACCACCACTTAGTGTTCCATCGTGTGGCGGGTCTCTGTCACCTCCGCCGTTTTTTTTTCTTTATTCTAGTGTTGAGCTTCACTCTTCATACAACACCCCCTCACAAGAGCTTCGTTATTTACTACTTTTCTTCTTCATTTTTTCCAATAATTCAAAAACAGAGAGACATTTTTTTCCAGCTTGCTTATCACCACCACCACCACCTGTTTCGTGGATCTGTCACCGGAAGGCCTTAGTCCAAACAGAAATGACATTATTAGGCGAGGTTTGGAGGTTCTTTCTATCGATGAGTTTTTTCGCTGCCTTACGCTCAAGCTGTTCACACGAGAATCTATCATCATCATATATATATATATCATCATCTCCGCCGCCTTACTACAGACAAAGGCCCACCCACACGACGACACAAGCGCCCCCGAGCCCTCCTAGATGACACCCCCATGAGCAATCTTCTGCCCCCCCCCACCGACGCTCTTGCGTTGCTTGACCATCTATCCTTTTTCATTATAAACAGTAAATGAATCATTCCTTTTCTCTTCCCGGTAAAATTTATTTTTAATCACCGTTCCTTTCCCTAGTCGCCCGTTACCATTTATGGAAGAAAAGAAGTTGCGGATCACTCTGCGGTCCAGAACCACACAAACAGCCTTCATCCCTCCAAAAAGGAGGATTCATCCTGAACCAGCACTTCTCAGGCTAACTAGTATCAGGCAGTCATTGGGTTTGACCGGACACTGCAACCACTGGAGCACGTCCAGCTACTGTCTCCTACGTTTGGATTGGATTGGATAGTCCAAACAGGATTCAATTTGATTTCGTAAGTAGGGGGATCACAATACGGGGGGTATGGAATAACCCGCAGTTAACGATGGATCTTGGAGCTTTATACAAAAATTTTTGAAAAACTAAAACCATTTAAACAATTCAGCAGCTGGGAGTAGAAAGGGCAAATATGAAAATCATGGTGTTGGGAAATCGTGTTTAAAGTTTTTGAATACTCTCAGGATAGAAAGGGCGAATATGTATTTCAGTATTAAAAAACTTAGATTCTAATTAGTTTACAGTTTTATTTCTAAATAATTAATGATAAGTAAAATAAAAGAATAATAATACAAAAACACAAAATTTTAAGATTATTCTAAAATTTAAATTAATCAGATGAAAATTCGAAATGTTGACGACTGCTATACTTAACACTATACATTAATATAGAATTCTTATCACATTACATGCTACTGTGTAAAAAATGTAGTATTGAGCATTGAACGTCAGTTTAGGTATTGATAAAGCTTGCTGAAGATCTAAATTTTTTCTTTCCATTTTATAAAAAAACCACACTCACACTCACCGTTGTAATAATATTACAATGTTGACACTATTATAATAAGACACTAGAATAACAAAGAAATAGCGTATGCAGTATAAGAAAGAACAAACTAATCACATAGAAATACCGGCTCATACTGACCAAACTTTCCATAGACATGTCAGGTCAAGTATAACTATGACTAAGCGCGGTGGAGAAAGGGCGAACCTAAGCAAAAATCATGCCGACGTGTGGCACCGTGCAGTATATTCGCCCTTACTCCTCCAGTATTACAGCACTTAGCTCTCAGCTGGTTTTATGCAGTCCATACATTTCAATGCTATTTACAAAATACTAAGGGCGAATATATACGTGTAGTGGTATTACCGCGTTCTTAACATGTCAGAAAATTGATTTTTTTTTTTTATTTATCCTTTCTCCTCCGAGCTCCTGAATTATTGGAAACAAACACATAATCTATTTAATCAGGTGTAAGTTTTTTTCATATTTTACCATTATATACAATATACGCTATTTTTTGTCATTTAAATGCCTTTTTTTTTTTCTAATAACCTTCCATTAATCCGGCATTTCCACTGACCCGGCACTACCCTGGTCTGACATGTGCTGGATTAATGTACTGTATATTCAAAATTACATAAGACTTAAAATTGTAATTTTTTTAATTTTAAAACCGTAATTTATCTCCTACCTATGTACAGCTCGTATTCTAAATACAGTATGTACTTTACTGTACCAGAGAACAATGCCCACGAATATCATAAACAAAAATGTAACATGATTTTCAGCTGGCAACAACACAGGCAACAAGCGTGAAGTTATACGTCTATTCATGCGTGCAAAATAATAAAACTCATGAACAGGGGGAACACTTGTCATCGCGTCATAAAACAGTTTAATCATACTTAAAGCCAAATGTAATACAATATAATGCTGACTACATATTTTATGTGTATACAGAATTATTGTTGGTGGAATAATATCACAAAACCGACATACATAACTCATCAATACTATTCATCATCATTTTCTTTTTTATCTCGGTGTTCGGTCTGCCGAACGTAGGCGTCCTCTCCTGTGATGGCTTCTCTATCTTCTGCACCTTGGATGCCGGTCCACGTCCTTATGTTTCATGGCCGGTTGAGCTCTTAATTTTTGATATCCGCTGTCTCGTCCATAATAAACATTAATTATACGAGGGTGTATACTATCTCCGCTTTTATTTTCATCTACTCGGAAGGTATTTTTAGGTGAATGTGATGTGGGAATCTCTGTGAACGGTGAAAGAATAAATAACATACGTTATGCGGATGATACCGTCATATTCGCAGATAGCTTAGACGGGCTGCAACAACTAATGAATAGAGTGACAGAAAGCAGCCGTCGATATGGCCTAGATATCAATGTTAATAAAACGAAGCTAATGATTGTATCTAAGGACAAGTTCACAAACTGCACCCTTAATATAAACCAAAGGCCAGTTGAACGTGTAAGCAAATTTACATATCTTGTTACTATAGTCAATGAACAACGGGACCACTCTCAAGAAATAAAGAGCAGAACGGAAAAGGCAAGAGCAGTGTACACTAGAAAGGAGCAGTTTATTCAAAAGTCATGATTTAACAACAAACACAAAGATGAGACTTTTACGCTGCTACGTATTCTCGGTCCTCTTCTACGGTGTAGAATCTTGGACGCTTACTGAAGCCACAACTAAAAAAATTGGAATCTTTTGAAATGTGGCTTTACCGTAGAATATTGAGCATTTGATAGACACCACATATAACTAATACTGAAGTTCTTAGAAAGATGAAGAAAGAAAGGGAAGTTATTAACCCAGTGAAGGTAAGAAAGCTTTAGTATCTGGAACATCTCACGAGAAATGAACAGAGATTTCGCTTATTGCAGTCCATATTACAGGGAAAAGTACTTGGAAAGAGAGGGGTTGGGGGACCGAGAATCTCATCGACTTGGTTTGGCATGAATACAACTGACTTATTCCGTGCAGCAGTACAGAAAGTTAAAATAGTCTGTATGATATGCAACATCCGAAACGGATAGGAACTATCAGAAGAAGAAGAAGAAAATACGAGGATCATGTAACAATTAAAGATATAAATAGCTGTAGAGCAAACACGGTTTAATTAATCATGGTGGCAAGTTTTTTTTAGTTTTCAATATAATTCCTAGCAACATTAGTACACTTGTCCCATTTCTGAATAAATTTTTATGCCTGCTGCTAAGAAATCTTTATGTTGATGTTGATGCTATTTTAGGATATTTTCATTTACCTCATCGTTGCCAGAAACTTTGTACAACGTAACGCCTCCTTGAATGGACCAAACAATTGCGGAAATCAGATGAAGCCAAACCAGTCTTCACTGTAGGGATGGTGTGGTAGAGCCTCCTAAGCCAATTTAATAATGATTTCACGTGTCAACTGAGTTCTGTGTGTGGACAGCCGTTATCATGAAGGAGAATGACGCGTTCGCGCAGAAACCCAGGACGTTTCCGCATCACTGCCGGCTTTACTTTATTGATAAACATGTCAGAGTGGTATGTACTGTTTGTTGTTCGCTGATCTAAAAATATCACAAAAAAAGTTGAAACCTCAACGCATGTCTAAAACGGTGCTCATCAGTCACTGCAGTCCGACCATTTTTAAACTACTTAATTAATAAAGTTGTATTAGTGGTTATAATCACAAACAAACTTAACAGTGTTGCACAGCACTATAGAAAAATTATTCCGATTAGCGATTTCAAGCTTCAAAGCTCTTCATCAGATCGGAAATCAAATATATAATCTGATGATGAGCTTTGAAGCCATTCGCTTTCCTCTATAGATATTTGTCTCTTTAATTATCGAACTACCCTCGTATATTGCAATCGAAACAGTAAGACTTAATTTCACAACGAATTAACTTATTTTTCATTGGAGCGACTAAAGCCAGAAAACCCACGAACCACCAAGTAATCGCAGTAACGTTTTCAATCGTATATGATCGTCGTTTCTAGTTTTCCTTTGGGAATCTATTAATTTCATTTCTAACAATGTGATCTTATAAGTGACAACGCACCCAAAACACTAAAAATAAGAAACAGCTGTAATTAGTGTAACGGAATTTATAATATTTGATGGGAAACTGCCACAGAGAGTTACATTTTCTCTGGAGATGGTTAGAGAAATCACGTTATTACATAATATAAGATTAATACAAAGACTTAGAGGATAGAACAACTGGAACTGATGTATTATGTGCTAAAGAGAGAACGCAAATACAGGCACAAAGTGTGTGTGGCGTGAGTCGAGTTTAAATCGATTAGGAATTTAGAACTGAAATAAGTGGTTGGGCTAGTTTTACTAGTTAATAAAATGAAACTCTTTGTTGAAACACATAAAATACTTCAGTAGTAGTAGTAGTAGTATTTGTGGAGTCCAGATAGCGCTGTCATCGTATTAACGTCGGTGACACAACGTAGACGTCGCGGGTCTGCTTTCCACTGATAACGTGCATTCTGTCTCTTAGCTACAGTAAGCAACCAAGCACTTTCATGCTAAATTGAGCTTGGCTGAGCCGAGTTTTAACACGCGTCAGACAGCGAACGTCACCGAGGTGGCTGTGAAATTACCTTTTATTGTGTTTTATGTTGCTTGAGCTTCAACGTTCTGAGTGTTGATGAAATATTTGCTATTAAACTAAATACAATTCATTGCTGTACAGGACATCATTCATTTTTTCTTATTTCTTCTTCTTCTTCTCCTCTTCAAGGATTAGGTTATATAAACCTGTTCCGGCACCCATCTCATCCTCGGACGACCCACATCTCTTCTACCAATGGCTTTATAGTTCAGTGCCGCTTTCGGCAATCGATGCTCTGTCAACCTTTGCAGATGATCCCACCGTTGTCTTATGTAAATTGAAATAATTTCATTTATATCCTTTACTTCCAGTTCTGCTCTGATATCTCCATTCCTTACTCTATCTTGCAATGTATAATTTAAAATATTTCGAAGAAACTGAATTTCAGCAGTCTGAATATTGCTGCATTCCTTTTTTGTCATGACCCACGCCTCACTTGCATAAATCAACGTGGATTGTGCAATTGTCTTATAAAATTTAATCCTTGTGCTGTATCTTGTTTTATTTCTAAGATTTCTATGAATCGTACCAAAAATATTTCTAAATTTATTTATCTTCTCTCTTATATCATATTCAGATTCATAGCTTGCTGCATAGCCAAGCTATTTGAAACGGCTCACTTGTTCTAAAGTGCTGTTTTTATAACTATCTTAGTCCTCAATGCATATTTACCTTTAAAGGCCATGGTTTTGGTCTTTCTTACTGAAATTGTCAGTGAGTACTCTCTTGGCACTTCTTCTAAATTGAAACATAGCTCTTTGTAAATCATACTCATTTTCTTGAATAAGCACTATGTCATCTGCATATAGCAGGGAATCCATAGCCTGGATGATTTTATAAATAAATTCTTTACGTCTCAAAATTTTTGAATAAACCGACGTGAACCATGTTGGAAATACGTACATTATTTATCAAATGCTAACTGATTGTCATTACTAAGAAAACTCTTTTTCTTTTTTCTTCTGTTTGTATCGGCCATCTGACGACCACATGCCAATGTCAATTCTTTATCCCTTGTTTTTTTTTGTCACCAATATTCTTTCATCTTTTCACTATGTATCTTCTTCCTGTCTTCAGTCCACTTTGAACCTGCGTTTTTCTCTCTCCTACCCTGGACTCTTTCCATTTTTAACACTTCTGTCCGAAAAACTTCTCTTTCAATTGCCTCTTCTGCGTTTAGATTATTTTTTTCTAAATCCTTTTTGACTTCTGTAATCCAACTTGATGTTGACTTCTTTCCCCACAGACATTTGAAGATGTGTTTTGTTAACCTATTGTCGTCCAATCTACATAAATATCCAAAAAATACTAGTCTTCTTTGTGTCACTGTTTCTGTTAAATTTTCGATACGTTAATATATTTCATCATTACTTCTTAATTTCCAACCTTCTGAAGTTTTTCGTGGACCAAATATTTTCCTAATAATTTGTCTTTCCAATAATTCTAGTTTCTGACTTTCTTTTAGTAATTTACAAATTTTATTTCCACAGTTATTTTTAAATCATATGCAACTGGCTTAGAAATAGGCTTACATTAGGTGGTTATGGAATTTCCATGAAAAATTGTAATGCTCTTGATACCCTGGCCACCCCCTCCAACCACTAGATAGGCCACAGCATACAGCTCAAAAAATCATATATATGTGATAAATGTGCGTGTGTGTGTGAGCGCGCACGACAGATAAGAGTGATTGCGACCGATTACAATCAATTCAATAACATAAAAGAGTCACTTTTTAACTATTTCAAAAAGCTCAAAATGTCCTATACGTGGTTGAAAGAAACAGAAAGACATAGAAGTCCAGATAGACTCCAGGTTAGTCAAGAAGACATTGAAGAATGCTTGCCACTCAAAAGGAAATCAAAAAATGCCCAAGGTTTTCAGGAAAAACCGAAGAAGAAGACATGTGCCATCTGGACTGACGAAAGGAGGGAGAGACATCGATCAAGAATGAAGGAGATGTGGGGGAGGAGGAAGAAAGAGGAGAAGAAGGGAGGAACCAAACTTAGTCTCCACAGTAGCTCATACGCAAAAAAAAAGAGACAACAAATTTCGACGAAACCGAAACATCTAAGCATGATAATGTTTGAATGTGTATATATAAATATAGTAACAAATATTTACTATATAACAAATATATTTACTATATAACAAACATTATCATGTTAAAATGACAGAGACCGAAGATTTCTAGACTGTGGGGAATCGAAAGCGTGGAAAAAATACAGTGTTAACATCACCTGGAGCGTTACATTTTTCGATGACGTTATACATTTTGCATCACGCATTTTGCGGAATGACCCCCAGCCTAAAAACATTATCATTTAAAAAAAATTAAAACAGTCACTTAACACGCTTTCTATAATTTTGCTCTAAAATTGTAATCGATATTCACTGCATATCGATACCGACTATCGCATAATAGAAATATCGAAAGTTATTTCAGGTACAAGGTTATTAGGAAAGCACCGGAAAAACAACACTCGGCATATACAGTAACTCCTAAACGACTACCGAATGGAATACAAAAATCAACACAAAGATTTTTCGCACCAATTGCACATTGCTGTGTGAGAGCTGTGACAAACGCAGCCTGTGTGTGTGTGTGTGGTAATTAGGTTACAGGTACACACGGTGTAACCAAGTGTTTGTTGTCCCACACTTCAGCACAAACACAGTTCTGCATAAATGTCAATTAATTTCACTACGTATATACTACCAGTCGCTGTGATTATCGAGCTGAACGCATGTCGCTGTTTGAGCGTGTACAGTATATGACAAAACAGATGTTCACACCGATGCCCGCGCGCGCACCCCATACACACATACATAAAATTTATATATATTATAAAAAATAAATTATTATTTACCAAACGACTACTGAATTACTATAAGCCGTATGGAAGGAGAAGTGTGAAACGTCTGAAGAATCGTTTTGAGTGACCGCCTCTAGTCTACCTGCTTGGGACCGAAACAAACCAATTTAGGTTTAGTCCTTACGGAAGAAGAAGAAGAAGAAGAAGAAGAGAAGGCCAAAAAACAAAAAAAAATTGGTTTTTTGGCCTCAGGCTCGTTGTCCGTGGGTGAATACTAATTTTTGACCATTGAATCTTGTAGAGGACGATAAGACGAAGAGAACGGTACCTTACTTGAAGAAGAAGAAGAAGAACAAGAAGAACGAGAAGAAGAAGAAGAAGAAGAAGAAGAAGAAGAAGAAGAAGAAGAAGAAGAAGAAGAAGAAGAAGAAGAAGAAGAAGAAGAAGAAGACCGTTTATTTTAAAATGTAAAATGAATAATTTTTTTAATTTATTTAATTGCAAAGCACTATTTTTATCTCATATTTGTGTGTTCAGTTATTGTGAACGTATTATTTAAATACTCAATTTCCAATTTTAAATATGTTTATATACTTGTATGGGAAAATTTACGAATACATATAAACATAAAACACAAGACAAACTAATACCTGAACAAATACAAATTAACACAATGCATGACACAATTCTCAAAATGCTTAACATTGGGAACATAAAAAACCACAAAGACAAAAAAATTTTAACGATGAAGGTTTGCGAGGATCTGTCAAAAAAGCATAACACAAATTTTACATTATTTGTGTCGACGATTCAACAGTATTTATTGTCATCATCAGTACCTGTGTATGAAGACAAGAGAAAATATCGAACACACCAGATCAATTACTTGAGTGAACGTGTTTGTGTGTGTGTGTGTGGGGGGGACGGGTATAATAAACGAGAAAATTATAATACCGATATTAAAAGGATTTATGGAAATATTATCGTTGTATTTAAGAGAAAAAATATGTAATCATGCAATTATTTTGATGGTGTAAAACAAACTGTTTCAACTCCTCCACATACACACGGACACACATACCCACACGCACACACACACACACACACACACACACACACACACACACACACACACACACACACACACACACACACACACACACACACTCACTGACACACTCACATTCACAAACACATTCACTCAACTAATTGATCTGTGGTGTGTTTGATATTTTCTCTTGTCTTCATACACAGGTCCTGATGATAACAATAGTTATGTGAAGTAGTTGAAACAATTTGTTTACATCGTCAAAATAATTGCATTTTATAAAAATTATATTGTTTTCCTTAAATACAACGAAAAATTATAATATACCACAACACAATTCATACAATATTACAATTTAAATTATTCATAACGTAATGGTATTTGTAATTAATTACAAAAGCAGTTATCAAGAACTACTTTATATATTAGAATTGGTACAGAAACCATTTATACATGTAACATAGTAAAACATATTATAGCTGAATACAGTGTAGGGATGTTCAATTATGTATATTATTAAAAATTATTTTTTCGTCAAATATCTGTGGGGCAAGAAGTCAACATCAAGTTGGATTAAAGAAGTCCAAAAGGATTTAGAAAAAATAATATACACGCAGAAGAAGCAATTGAAAGAGAAATTTTTCTGGCAAAAGTGTTAAAAATGGAAGGAGTCCAGGGTAGAAGAGAGAAAAACGCAGGTTCAAAGTGGACTGAAGACAGGAAGAAGAGACACAGTGAAAAGATGAAAGAATATTGGAGAAAAAGAAAAGAACAAAGAGTAATGAATTAAAACTGGCATGAGGTCCTTAGATGGCCGATACAAAAAAAAAAAAGTTTTTTTTATCATGTTTCACTCACTACTGGTATTGCAAACTCGTCATTAATTTATAGAATTCTGTACAAATGAATAAATATTAAATGATATACGCATCACGAAAAGGACTGTAACAAGAAGTGTGTGTGTTTGTGTGTGTGTGTGTGTCTGTGTGTGTGTGTGTGTGAATACAGTTTCTATTCTGCCGTATGCACAGCCATGCGTTCAACTCGATGATCACACTAACTGCCGCAATATAGTCAAGATAATTGACAATTACGTGGTAGTATGCTGAAGTGGGGCGCCAACCACTTAGTGACACTGTACACCCGTAACCTAATTAATCACACACACACACACACACACACACACACACACACACACACACACACACACACACACACACACACACACACACACACACACACACACACACACACACACACACACACACACACACACACACACACACACACACACACACAGTACTGTGCTGGTGCGGCGGACAAACGGTCTGTTAACTTATTTTCTTAGTCGTCCATGTTCCGTAAGGAAATGAAAGTATAGTGATCGCGAAAAAAATACCAGTATGGTGTTCGAGATAAGGGGTGATTCTGATTGTACTACCCTCATAACATGAAGAAAAGTCATTTTTCGAAAAGTGTCTGTGTGTAGAATTTTTTCTATGGCGAACGATAATCGCCGCAAATTCAAACAGAATCAAATAATTTTTTACATATGTGCCCCAGTTGCAGAGGACTCAAGGCCTATTGATTTTGGTGAAGATCGGTTACAGGGAAGGGGTAGTTTACCTGCAACGTTTTACGTTTTAACAAGAGTAAAGTACTTAATTTTGATGAAAAATTATCCATAGTAATGGATATGAAAAGAAGGTCATAGTAATCCACTGCAGAAAGGTAGATGATATATCTAAAACTGAAAAGGGTAGTTGAATGGGGAGAGGTAATTTTCTTTAAATGAAAATGATAGTTGAAGAGGTAGGAGGTAATTTTTACTTCCATGTCCTGTAAGTAAATGGAAGTATGGTGATCGCAAAAAAAAAAGTGTTCGTGATAAGGGGGCTGGTTCTGATTGTACTACCCTCATAACATGAAGAAAAGTCATTTTCCGAAAAGTGTGTGTAGAATTTTTTCTATGGCGAACGATATCTGCCGCCAATTCAAATAGAATCAAATAACTTTTTGCATATGTGCCCGAGTTGTAGAGGACTCAAGGGCTACGGGTGGAGTGGTTGTTGAGGATTAGTGGAAACTGCAGGACTCTATCATTCGACATAATTATTACGTGTGGACAAATTTAATTTGAATTATTGTATGAGAGTACCTTGCTGATTTCAAATTGTTATTTGCGACTAATTAAAGCTGGTGATTAGTGATTTCATTGGTGTCTTGTTTTGTTTTCCACTGTACCATACGACGATCAGTAAGACCGTCGGAACTAAGTCTAAGACGCGCACGCGCAGTACCATTACAGTACGTTTGTATGTACTGTATACAATAATCGAAGACACTGCTGCTATTACGTCTCTCTCGCTCTCTCTCTCTCTCTCTCTCCGTCTCCTATATCATGCTCCAGTAACTAAGTGTTTTCACGGTAAATTGCATTTGTCTCCGAGTTCCGTAGTTTAACACATGTTAGACAGCGTATTTTACACAGCAGACAGCATACAACGGATATTGAATTTAAGTTGCTTACTATACCGTATACTGTACGTGGTTATCACCATTCACGTTCAAACAAGTGCGGAAGAAAGTTACGTACATCTGCCATCTTCAGCTTTATAGCTAATTTTAACTTAGTTTGAAAGGAGTGAGTAAGCTCTACCCTCCTCCTACTCCTCCCGAAGTTTTCAACACTTAAAATAATCAAGGTACAAATAGACTACATGAAAATTATTCTGTAACTTCAGAGGTTTGTTTGAATTGTAATTGAATGTTTCGCTTACAATTCAAACAAACCTGTGAAGATACAGAATAATTCCTGTGAAGAAAATAAACCTACTTGCAGTGTATTTATTTGAAGATATTACATGGGAGACCTACAGGAAACTCAACGAGTTACTTACAAAAGAAATACATAAAAAATATTACATTACAGTAGAGTCCCGTTATTTGACATGACCTTATCCGACATTCCGTTTTAAGCGACATAGTTTCTAAATAATTAATAATAATTTAATAGAATGATAAAGTACGAAAAGTTTTTTTTCAAACATACAAGACGAAAACATTTCAAAGATGAGGGACGAAAAACATCAGAGAATAAGTTGTAATGAAAATGAAAACTCTGAAACAACAGAACCTGGTGATGACTGTATTCTTCCATTACTGCAGCGAATTCCTGGATGTGAGGGAGCTACAGTGGAAGAAGTTGACGAATGGATGAATAGTGATCAGCAAACTGAAGTGGCTGATAACGAAATAGTTCAGCTTAACTGAAGTCGAAGACGAGCAACCGACAGAGGACAATAATAATGAATGTGTTAAAATGACTCATGCTATTGAAGCCGCCTTACCGCATAAGTAATGGATTTTAAACATGAACGAATCTTCAACAACATTAAAGCTTTCACGGCCGGAGTTATCTTGAGTATTACAGTTGGGCCCCGGTCTTCTTTTTGTACATCCAAACGTTTCGACTGCAACGTACCCGGGGCACTCAGAGGTTGTCGGATCGCTACCACGGGCGTAACGCCTAAAGCCGGTGTTGACAGAGGCGAGTCTTTACGTTATCTCTCAGGTGAATTGGCAGACACCGTGCCAATCTAAACACTGGTGACGGCCTCCGATGGGGGGGGGCGAAACGTTTGTCAATAACGACACCTGTAGGCCACAAACTAACAGTCCGGCTGATAATAATAATTGCAGCAATGTTGAAGCTGGCCGTAAAAGTTTAACAACTTGCATTCCCAGAGACTTTTTTTTCATTTTATACTTTTATGTGTAGAATTTGGACAGTTTTACCAATTATGCTCTGTATGACGGTGGATGGCGTGTGGACTCTTGGCGTACCTGCTGCCTCTACCCCCATTGTAATACTTCCGCCCGGGCTCGACAGCAACTAATTGCCGCGTGAGTCACCTCACTGTGCGTCCAGTATGAAACAATTTTTTTTTGCCTCGCCCAATACTGGTAAAATTTTGTTATATTTGGAATCAGCGAAATAATACGATGAAAATGACACCAAACACGACTAAAAAATATTAAATTTTAAGGTGTTGTTTCAAGGTAAAAGCTCAACAACTACTTTAATACACATCTTCAGTGCATAGTGCTTTATAACGCCCAATTTTTAATATTCCTTAGTCGTGTTTGGTGTCATTTTCATCGTATTATTTCGCTGATTTCAAATATAACAAAATTTTACCAGTATTGGGCGAGGCAAAAAAAAAATTATTTCATACTGGACGCACAGTGAGGTAACTCACGCGGCAATTAGCTGCTGTCGAGCCCGGGCGGAAGTATTACAAAGGGGTAGAGGCAGCAGGTAGGCCAACGGTCCACACGCCAACCAACGTCATACAGAGCATACTAGAATCAAAACAGAAGTGAGTCATTAAAAACTTCAATTGCATTTGGTACAACAGTATAAACGGACAAAAATGTAGTGATTGCAACAAATTGAAATGCCCACAGTGATGCCCATTACTTTAAGCGCACAGTCAAACTAATGAAAGACCAACACTACTGTACTCGTCCAGCAGCCGTTGTCGCTTTTTACGTTCTGCGTTTAATAAAATCCGCATTTCACGCATCGCGTTTGATTTGTCGCAAAAATTATCCTATCAAAATAAAAAGAAATAAATAAATCACTTGTTAATATTTTAATTACATTTGTAGACAAACAGTTTGGGTATTGAAAGACATTTGTTCGAGCAACCACGTACGGATGGCAACACTCTGAACTTGTTCCAACGTTCTGTTCTACTGATCGCCCTTGGTGATGATGATCATGACGACGACGACGACGACGATGGTGATGATAACAATGACGATGGCGACGGACAAGCACCTTGAATCTTCCTTCTTTTTCCTTGAGTCTTCCACTTTGAATCCCCTTCTTTCTTACCCAGGGTCCATGTTTTATTGTGCACAAGACGAAAGTGGGAAGTAGCTACTGTCTTGTAAAACTTCGTTCACGTATCGTTTCTTTTGTACTTCTTTACGCTTCTGTAAATTGTTCCAAAGGTGTTTCTAAATTTTGCTAACTTACCCCCCGCCCCCCCCATATTGTCTGTCATTTTCGTATAACATATCGCGTCCAGGCAATTGAAATGTCAAGTTTGCTCCAAAAAAAACTACCTATCGTCCAAAACTATCTTCGTTCTAATTGGGTGTTTACCAACAAATGCCATAGTTGCCAACAATGCCACTTTAGCAACACGTACAACGCATATCGTCGTACACAGATGAGGAGGGAGAGAGAGGAGCGAGACAGAGTTGTTAGTACGTAGCCTACAACTACCTGATGTGTTTATAGTGCACAGTACTCAGCTCGTGCAGTGCAGGACGTAAGCCCACTACCGTGTTAGTGCTGTACTGTTTGTACATTTAAGCACAGAGTTGTTTACCTGAACAGAACAACTGCGGACCACACGCTTGATTGATTCCTGACAAGGTTATCCAAGCACAAGCACACAACACAATCCATTACTCCCACGTTGATTACGACTGCTGCTGCTGCTGCTGCATTGATTTGTATATACTACGGATAGACAGCTTTGTGTATTGCAGGCAGCACAGAATTAAACCGGGGCCGGGTGCCAAGCGCAATAATCTTCTTTAATGCCCTTACGAGAGAAGAGCAGTATATACTTTAATATCTTCATGCGAACAATAAAAAGCGTTTACAGTGTAAACAGTCATATAATCAGTAGAAACGGTGAAATATTTTTCTCCTCCTCCTCCTCCTCTCCTCCTCCTCCTCCTCCTCTCTCTCCTCCTCCTCCACTCCTCTCTCCTCCTCCTCTCCTTCTTCTTCTTCTTCTTCTTCTTCTTCTTCTTCTTCTTCTTCTTCTTCTTCTTCTTCTTCTTCTTCTTCTTCTTCTTCTTCTTCTTCAGCGGCGCGACAATCCATTACTGAGTCAAGGCCTCCTTTACCAGCCTCCGCCAGTTGTCCCGGTCTAGTGCAGCTGCTCTCTCCAGTTCCGGGTCCCGAGGAGCCTATCATAATTCACAGCGTCTTCCCAACGTAGTTTGGGTCTACCAACTCTCCTGGTGCCATACATCTGTTCTGTGAGTGGCTTTCTGGGTATTTTATTCTCCCCTAATCTTATTAACTGTCCAGCCCACCTGGGTCTACCCAGTTTTTATAACTTTCACAATATCTGGTTCGTTCAGAAGAGATGTTCAGTTCTTGGTTGGTCCTTTTCCTCCATTCACCTCGTACACATATTGGACCAAAAATACTGCGGAGGATTTTGCATTCATGAACAGCCGGCTTGACTCAGACTTTCTAGAAATGGTCCAGGTCTCAGAGGACCATAGGTGAGAACTGGGGGATCAGCGTTTTATACGAAGCAGCTTGACGTTCCTAGTAATTGTTCTGCTCTGGAACAAAGGTCTGAGACCAAAGAAGCACCTATTAGCTGAGGTGATTCTTCTGTTGTTTCCCCATCGAAGCTAACTTGGGATCCTAAAATAAACAAAGTCGTTGACTTTTTCGAAGGAATAGATGCCAACTTGGACATGCTCTCCTTCTTTAGCTTCCTCTCCTGTAGCCATGTATTTTGTCTTGCTGGTAAAATATCTAAGGTGGTACAAACCAACAAGGGTGTAAGGAAGGGTTGCGGCCTACAGCCTACTTTATTTGATGTCTAAATAGACTGTGTTGTAAGAAACTGAAGAGGAAATTATAGAGAAGAGGAACTTTATAGAGAAGAGGAAATTATAGTGAAGAGGCACTTTATAGAGAAGAGGAAATTATAGAGAAGGGTCACTTTATAGAGAAGAGGAAATTATAGAGAAGAAGCACTTTATAGAGAAGAGGCACTTTATAGAGAAGAGGCACTTTATAGAGATAACCTTATAATTATTAACTTTATATTAAAGATAATTTCACACGGGGAACAACCTGACTGTGATCGGAAAGAAACAAAATAAATTGGAAAAAATATTAAAGTAACTGGGATTTTCCTATTTCTTGTAATTACTGAAAGATGATGTAATAATAAAAATATTACTCAGGGAGCTTTTAGTAATAAAATGTAAATTAATATTAATATTTACCTTATTATCCGTCTTGTGACTTCACTTTTTTAAACAACACTACGCGTTTCGGAACGTATGTTCCATCATCAGGTGTAATTCCTCTTGCGAGGTCGTCGAAACATTAAGAGATATCATAAACACATAAAACACTAAACATAAGTTCGTATTCAGTACCTAACACGCGCGATACGTTTTCGGTGCGCACCTTGACAACACTAAACTAACGCTATCAGTTCACCGCTATCGCTGCTCGCGCATGATGTGTGACGTGGACCTTAGTTGTTCTGAGATTTGCATCGCAGTGTCATACAAAGAGTTAGAGTGAAAATTTAACTGGTCATTTAATAAATAATCTGGACTGGTTTTAAATGCCTTATATATTTAAAATTCTTCATTAGCATTCATATTTCTACCTTTATTGCATATGTGTATCGGTTTAAATTTTGTACTAAAATCTGTATAATTATGATTATTGTCAATCAATAATGGAACATACGTTCCGAAACGCGTAGTGTTGTTTAAAAAAGTGAAGTCACAAGATGGATAATAATGTAAATATTAATATTAATTTATTCAAAGTGTGACTTGGATACGAATATCATGGATTTTAATAAAATGTACTCTTTCCGAAATTTGATGTACAGAGTTTCATTTAAAAGTTTGGACAAGAGTTTTAAAGGCACATGTTATATACCAACAAGACGTTTTCTTGTTACTTACTCGCGTCAGTAATAGTTTTCCAAATCCTAAAATTGAAGTGCTCGTGTAAACAGCTGTACACAGACAAATATTAGAACCTACGCCAAGTCTGTGTATCAGCCATTTCTAGTCCTCATCGACGCTTCACTTAAAACTTACTAAATAATTCAGAGTATTGAGTGGGTAGGCCTACCTGTTTGAGACGCCACGGGGAGTATGGTGTACCGGAGTATGAGCTTGATCTGGTCTTGATGGACGCCCCACTCCTGCAGTATCTCTAGAGGCCTGTCTCCATCTTGCAACACTCTCTCTGAAACACAATTACATTACACGCTTACAACAGATGAAGTTTACCATAACTATCGAATCACTGTCTACACCCTACAGAAATAGTATAATTTGTGTAGGGCATAGAAATTATAGGGTATTTGTAATTTTATAATTGTGTAAAAACTTGTCAAAAGTGTCTGGTAAATTTTGTTGACAAAATTGATGCTTTCATTTGACTTATGTGGTATCAGATAATAACAACAATTGTATGCTTAAAGATAGCGAAAAGATGACCTTTAATAATATGGTTTTTCTTTCAACTCTCTGTGACAAACGTGAAATGAGATATTGTATTTGCAATAATCACAAACGTGAAAAACAGCTTCGAGCATGACACAAAAGAGCATCCATTTTAAAAAGGTGTGGGATAAAAATAAAGAAAAGGCGGTTTTGGGACTCTTCTAGGATAGGGGTAACTATGGTACAAAATTATTTTTTTTTTATAGTCAAGCAATAATCTCTGGATCACTTGAAATGGAAAGTGCAACTTTCCAAAATGGAACTTTGCAAATGGAAAGTGAAGTGGTGATTGCTAACGTCATGGTAACAACACGGGACTGATATCATGACTCGAAAACTGCTCAGTAACATTACTGTGCTACAGCTGTTGAAAATAACAATGTGCACGAAACTGTCAGTGCTGCCAAGAGAAGACATACAACTGGGTTGCGTACAATTACTGACTTATCCATGTAAAATGGTTTTATTAAAAACTAGCTGTAAGTATTTTAATACAATTTTTATTGTCTATGTCTATATGGCGTTCTGTCAGCTTGTATAACAATTTTGTACTCGTTAGCCAAATTCTCTCCAAAGCTGTTTTCAACACTTGTACTAAATTATTATGTTGGTGCAACAGCCTTCGGAGATTTAAAAGTACCCGTTTATAAAGCCTTTGGAGATATTTATAAAGTACCTGTTAAATCAAAAACGCTAAATTCTTTATTTTAAGTGTTACTTTGGTAGAAGCATTGTATAACACATTAAACATTATGTTTTACTTAACCATGGCTTTTATTTATTTCAGCAGTAAACTAAAAACCAAATACCGTTGTCACCTAACCTCACAAATGAAAACAACACGTATTTTCGCTTTGCATTTAGTAACAGGACAATTTTCAATTAGTACACTTCTTCTTTTCTACATCGTAATATATCGATACAATCGCATATTATATAGGCCTAAGACATCGAAAATGTACTGCAGGAATAGATATATGTACAGTTCCTCCGATACCGCTAAATAGCTTTTGTTTATTTACTTGTTACTATGGTAATTAATTCTGGTCCCCATGGTGTTTTTGACATCTTTATACGTGTCAACGAATAGGCATAATTAAAAGGACATAAATCGTGCGAACGGGGAAAAATATCAAATTCCAAGTTAGACAGTATTTTTCACCTTGTGTCAAGGTTACCTGTGCAAAATTTGGTGGCAATCGATGTAACAGTGTGGATTTATATTCAGTACCCATAAATCCTCAGACTTTGAGTTTTATATATATATATATATATATAATTATATATATATATATATATATACTGTACGTAGTATATATATAGTACGAGGACGTACATATATATATATATATATATATATATATATATATTTCAATCACTTTCTGCTACAGTCCGTTTCTTGATGTATATAATACATTTAATATTTATACATAAATTTACCTCAAGATGTTATTTTTCTATTTGGTATATATCCAAATAGAAAAATAACATCTTGAGGTAAATTTATGTATAAATATTAAATGTAATATATATATATATAAGTCATATATATATAGACTGTATGGAGTAATGTCTGTTACCATAATTTATCAACTTTCTGGACCAAAAGCGATTTTACATCTGATAATGCGCGCGCGCGCATACATTTGTACAAATGGATTTTTTACCTGAGTTTTTAAACTGAGATCGTGCCTCTAAAATCTCGACGTATTTCTAACAATACCCATGACCAATACGATCTGTAGCTTAATTTTCGTAAATTTGACAGTGGCTTTTCTGGACTACCTACAGAAATTACAGAAATATCCTATACAAAAAATCACTACAAATACAATACAAAATCAATCCTATACAATACACTACAAATCTGGTGTTAAAGTATAACTTTAAATTTCATCTATTAGCAGCTACATCACAATTAACACAATTATTTTTTTTTTTTACGACAATGACTATCCGTATAAGCCGTATGCATTGTTATCGGTACAAAATTCATAATGCAACGACGAAACGTCTCGAACAATGGAGAGCGTCGTTCTACACGTTTCCCGGCCAGCCGAGCGGGTGTCAAGGCCGCACTGAAGTATCCTCTAGACTTTTCGAGTGCTTGTTGACGCAAATTATAGAACATCTGCGGACTACAGTTTCCGCTTAGAAGTCAGTTTATGTTGGGCGATTTGTCAGGTGATATCGAGTGGATGTTGTGTTCTTTACATCAAGTGCGGAATTCTTTATAGTTGACATTATTATTGCGTATGGAAAAATTTAAGTTGAATTATTCGGCACGAGTCGATTACGAATTGTTATTTGTTATAAATTAAAGCTGGTGATTAGCGTCTTCATTGTTGTCTGTATTTTGTTTCCACTGTACCATACGACGATCAGTGAGACCGTCGTAACAATAATCGAATGTGATATTTTAACAATAATTTCTGTTTTACGAGTAATTATAGAATTTTGTTTATTGTACGACAATAATAATCTCGTACGCAGTAAAGAGTACTAGACTTAAGTGATTAAAATTGTACTACTACGAGAGAAAACAAAATAATAATATAAACAACTAATGTTGATGTATACAATTTTTTATTATCCATGTGTTTACTGACTGGGAAAACTCGTGTTAATCAATCATTTATTATGGGAGCAAGGGTATGTCGAGTAGCGAAAATTTTGAATAAGTCAAAATAATTGACTACAGCTAGGTAAGAATAGGTTAGGTTACATTACACATTAGGTTAGATTACACAAAAAAATATCATTAAAACGTGAACCAAAAAAGGTTTTTGTTATTTAACAATCAGCAGTGTTTGTTATTTAACGGTCTGAATTGACACGTGGAGCAGAATTCTGTCATTTGTCTGTCAGGTTACATACAATGATATCATTAAAACGTGAACCGAAAAAAGTTTTTTTTTTTATTTAACAGTCACCATTGACACGTAGAGCAGAATTCTGGCACTTGTCTGTTATGAAAGTTTATTAAAAAAGTTAAAACTGTACAAAATGGATTTCCGAGATGGAAGAAAACAAAAGGAATGACAGACATAATGAAAGACAGAGCTAATGAAGAGAAAGGACTGCAAAGCCAAGATACAAGAACTGATCTGTAGAATCCCCGTTTTGTAGTAGTTAAAAAAAAAAGAAAATAATGGGAGAAATGTATGATTATAATTAGACATTATAACACTCACATACTACAACTCCAACACACACAAAATCGCCAACACATTCAGGAAACACAATTACAAAATAGCTTACAGAACCATCAGTATCATCAAAAATCACATCAACGATACAAACACGGACATATACAACAAAACAGGGGTATACAAATTAAAATGCAACGATGTAATAATTTCTATATTATTATTATAATTCATTATAATTAGAGATTGTCTAAAAAAATTTTAACTTATTTAATAAATGTTATTAAAACAACAGTCATTAATCTGTTCATTTATTGAATAACCCTCATATAGAGTGACGATTATCCCTATAACAGTGTATCAGTATTTAGAGGAGGGGAGAAGAAGGAAGAAGCCGTTCTAGGAAGGGAGAAACAAACGTGCCGTTTAGTACGTGAACCTCATATTGGAGTGAATTATAATACATACGTAATGGGGGTGGGGTGTGGGCACACTTTGTTGTTTATTAAATATTAACTACAGTCAGGAGGGAGGCAGGCACGCGAGTAGAGTAGCAGCAACCCCTTCGTACCTAGCGGGTACGTGACCCGACCCGACATTAATCGTCGCTCGGATGTCTTCGGATATCCTCGTCTATATTTCACTGTCTTTATTGCTGGCTGCTGCGTATTAACTGAACTAACTGACTGTGTATTTGGATATAATATGTGTTGTTTATGGAACTATGCAAAATTGCGTCATCGATTTTCCCCGAATCGTCAGACTGCAGTTATTTAAAAGCTATAGATAACAATAATTTCTCTAATAGAACAGGGGTGGCCAAACCAAGGGTCGCCCTACCACCGTTTAGTGCTCCTTTCGGCTTGATACCTAATAACACTAATAAGTATTTTCCTTACCTATACAGAGTACTACCGACTGACCGCGGTAAAATACGACTCAATCGTATAAAACCCGGTCAGTTGCGACCGAGGTGGAAATTTGAACCCGGTCACTTCCGAGCCGGCCAATTGGCATCGAAAATGTCGTCCTATAAGCTACAAACGTGGACTGAATCTATCAGAGGCGTGTGAAGAAATGAAGACTCACGATTGAAACAGTAACGCGCTACGACAGTTTCTGATGTCCATACACTGTTACGAGCAATCGACTTTCTCTGTGCTATCATGGAATAAACTGTATGCTATCGTAAGACAGTGCTAATCGTTACTAACATTTTCATGATATTATTATTATAATACGAGGGTCATTCAATAAGTAAACAAACAAACAGCTGTGGAGCAAAAACGTTTTATTCAATCAATACAATTTTTTTTTTACTTTTCACCGTAATCTCCAGCAACGTCTATGCACTTGTCCCATCTCTTTACAAGCTTTTCTATTCCCTCAGCAAAGAATAGCAAAGAATTCTTTACCTTGATGTCGAAGCCAGTTTTGGACTTTTTCCTTCACTTCTTCATTGCTGTTGAACTTGACACCACGCAAAGTCTCCTTGAATGGGCCAAACAAGAAAAAGTCAGATGGGGCAAGGTCAGGGCTATAAGGGGGATGAGGCAGGATGTTTTTCCGTGTGTGGGCGGGCATTATCGTGAAGAAGAATCACACCTTTCCTCTGCCATCCCGGACATTACTTCTTCAATGCAGGCTTAACTTTGTTCACAATCATGTCAGAATAGTACTGACTATTGATGGTACGCTGGTCTTGTAGGTAATCACAGAAAATTGGACCTTGGGAGCTCCAAAAGATGGTTAATATCACCTTACCAGCCGATGGCTGGGTTTTGAATTTCTTTTTGGCGGGTGAACTGGGATGCTTCCACTCCATGGTTTGTCGCTTTGACTCAGGTTCAAAATAGTGAATCCAAGTTAGTGGTTCCAAATCCAAAAATCTTATACCAGAACGCTGTTCTTCGAAAGTACTGTCTTCAAGAGGACACGCCATCGTAAATAAAACTGTATTGGTTATGTTTATGCAATATATTATTGAACAGCTGATCAGTACTCACAACGACGTTGCCAGGTAACACTCCTGAAAGTTTCAATCAGGTGCTATAATTAATTTCTTTTCTACAACTGTTTGTCTGTTTACTTATTGAATGACCCTCGTAGTACAGAAATTACAATTATAATTCTATTAATTCCTAGCCTAACCTAACCTAAAAAGTTACAGAATTGAAATCTCATCCCATTTTTGAACAGGAACGTTTCTACTAGTTGCAGCGGATTCCATCAGTTGCGACCAAATGAAAGTACGGAGCGCAACTGACCGAGACCGCTACCGGCTCGCATCACAAATTATTGTTGACAAAAATGATCAATTTTTATACCTTAGGGTCTAAACTAGCTTTCTCTCCGTTAGCACTTTGTCACCGTCGCTCTAACGATGAGAAAGCTAATTAAGGTAAATAATTTTTATCGATAATGATTTGTGATCCGAGCCGGCAGTATATGTTTAATTAATAACAAAACAAGCCGCTAACATAGTCAATACTTTTGAAAGGAGAATTTTGAGGAGAATATATGGACCAATCCAAGTCAATGGGATAAAGAGAATGCGTCACAATGAGGAACTATACAAACTATATAAAGACAATGATCTGGCCACCACCATTCGACTGCACAGATTGCAATGGGCAGGACACATCATTAGGATGGAAGGCAACCGAATACCTAGGAAGGTACTGTTTAGTCAATTCGAGGGTAGAAGGGCTGTTGGAAGACACAAACATCGCTGGATTGAAGCAGTGGCGAGGGATGATGATACTTTGCTTAAAATAAAACGATGCACATCGACCACCAAGGACAGGGAAAAATGGAGCCGGATGATTGTGGAGGCTAAGGTTTGACTCCGAACTGTGACACGCCACAGAAGAAGAAGAAGAAGAAGAAGAAGAAGAAGAAGAAGAAGAAGAAGAAGAAGAAGAAGAAGAAGAAGAAGAAGAAGAAGAAGAAGAAGAAGAAGAAGAAGAAGAAGAAGAAGAAGAAGAATGAATAAAAACGGACACATCATGGACAACAAAATCCAGGAAGCCTTGTTCTTCTTTCTCCTTTTTTGTACACTGGATCTGGGTTTGTTGCATTGTTATGAAAAGTCGCTGTTCAAGTTTTAATCCACAACGCTTTTAATCTCTCCGTCCCTTCTTCGGACATCCCAAAATGTCTACGTTTTGTCCGCTATTCTAAAAATCTCCTTTCGAATCGGTGCTTATGCCATTTAATTGTCGCGATGGGACCTCTGTAGTGTTTCCATGGGTGTTATTGACCAAGATTTTCTCACGGGGGGGGGGGTGATGGATCAGGATTTTCCTGTAGTGGCGGGTTATTGACGATAAGCGAAAAGAAAAGGGATCGGCGGAAACAGAAAAGTCTTTTTGTAATTATATTGTAAAGTTTAATACTTTTATTGATATTCATGTTTAATCTGGTATCCAAGTCACTTAATCGAATTAATAAATTAATTTAGTTTTCAATAATCCCCCGTGTGACTTCTTATAAATCTCTTCTATTACGCGTTTCGGAGACTATGCTCCATCTTCAGATAGTAAAATAAAACTATGTCACTCTTACGAGATCGTTAATTAATAAAATGTCAAATCTATGGAAGAGTTTGAAATCTATGGTGCATACGCAAACCTAAGCAGTTGTGATTTCGTATTAAATGATCAACTGAACTTTGGATCCAACCGCTTGTACGATACCGCCTTGAGTCTGCTCGCAAAAACTACGATAAAGTAACAACCGCTAAGTAGCAGATTGGACTTGAACGGGTGCGCGCCCAACATCGCGTACACTTCTTATGCAAATTGACATTTTATTAATTAACGATCTCGTAAGAGTGACATAGTTTCATTTCATTTTACTATCTGATGATGGAGCATAGTCTCCGAAACGCGTAACAGAAGAGTTTTTATAAGAAGTCATACGGCGAATTATTGAAAGGTAAATTAATTTATTAACTTTAATTGAATATATTACAAATTCCTATCCATAAAATATCCACAACGTTGTAACAGGAAGAGGCAGTTCGTGCTGGTAAATAAGGAAAAGCGATTATCGTTGCGGCGGACATTTTGCAATATGCATTTCGAGCGTGACGTATGAAATTTTCAAACTCTGCCGGAATTGGTTTATTGCGAATAAACACAGATGTAACAACGCCACGCGATACAGAGTGATGAAACATTGAAACGACACAGAGTTGGCATGAATAAATAAACCCAACACAGTGGGTGTTATGATAAATCGCTTGGTCCCTCCGGTCCAATCACATCACGCCGACCACGAGGTCAGAGACGATTTACTACAGCTGAACGAGCACGACAAGATTTTGTTAAACTTTTCTCTTCGTTTCATATTCTCATCTGTTATACTTTATTTTAATCTCATCTTCTTCTTCACTTGAGGCTTTATGTTTACAGCCTGTTACGTTTTTAGTCCTGTAATCTTCTAATCTTCTTCTGGGCCTACCTATTGTTACGACGGTCTCATGGATCGTCGTATTGTACAGAGGAAACAAAATGCAGACAACAATGAAGTCACTAATTACCAGCTTTAATTAGTAACAAATAACAATCTAAACATACATGTGGGACAATCCATTGAACCTTAAAATACAAAACTAGGAAAGACACTAAGCTTTAAGTTTTGTAAGACTAAAATGGGTGAAAATGGGTACTTTCACAGAGAAACAGAGGGAAGGTTACATCAGCAGAAATGAAGTTTCTCAGGTTGGTCAAAGGGTGCACGTTACGAGACAGAATAAGTAATGCACAGATAAGGCGAGAATTACACATTTTTAAATTTCAGGATAGAATTACTGAATAGAAAGCCAAGTGGTGTAAGCATTTGGAAATAATGCAGCTAGATCGCCTTCCCAGACTTGGCTTGAATTATAAACCCACAGGTTATCGTAGTGTGGGGCGTCCGAGGACTAGATGGTTCCCGGAACAGGCAGTGCAGCCTAATCGGTGAAGTGGAGATGATGATGATGGTAACAATTTGAAATCAACAAGGTACTCTTATACAACAGGTCTAGTTAAATTTGTCCACACTCAATAATAATTGTCAACTATTAAAGAGTTCCGCACAGTAGTTACTTTCCACTAATCCGCAACAATCACTCGACCCGCACTCTACAATATCGCCAGGTGTAACTAACTCTTAGGCCGGCCGTAAATCCTTATATATACCCCGCAGACGTTCCAGAATAATTTCCCATTCTTTTGGAGACGTGCCGGCATAATTTACGTAGTTAAAGAGTACTCGAACAAACTGGAAGCTACTTGTGTGCACGACCTTGACAGAGACACTGCCGACAAACGGATGGAACGCTTACGTAACCGACTTGGAGAGTTACGTAACTGTCGTAGCATTATAGGCCTACATCTTTGTCTTTTGGGTCAATAATTGACTACCTGTTTTATTAGACAATCACCGGCCATCGTCTCCATATGCTGTTTCCATTGCAACGAGCACTATCTAATTCTATAGTTTATGCCCTACATCCCTAACTCAGTCCTTACATATCTGCATTGATAATCTGATTGCGGAGGGAACAACGCATTCAGTCGGACTCAAAAAGAGCACCAAACGAACACCAATAGAAACACCATATTAAGAAACGAATAACGACAAATATTCTCACGTAGGCTTCCGCGGCGGCCGGAGTCCATTATGTTTTTGAAGTCTTCTTCCGGTATGGACCGCGTCAAAAATGTCTTGTATGACAACATTTCGCTCGTATTACAATGATATCCTTAATAATTAATAAACACAACGATAACGTCAGCAGAGAAGCAGTAACGCTCAGCACGACTTGGTACCCTTTACTTTCTGCCAAGGAAAGCCAAGGTCTTTGACTGTACGCACAAATAATGCGTACGACGTAACACGTACGGGGCAGGGCCCATTTAACGTACCACCCACTGTCAAGATTAAAGCTCATCGTCACATAGACCTGAGGATGCTCACTGTAATATGAGTGAAACGCTGTCATACAAGATATTTTTGACGCAGTCTAATAAAACTAATAACACAAACATGAAAGTACAAAACCTGACAGACTTTCGAGAGCGGTGAGCTACGTCGAACCCGTTGCTTCTGACGTTCCCGTCAGCCTTATTAGAGGCGATGTTTATACTATGAAACACTCTACAGGACTGTTGTGCGCATGTGTGAAATGAATGGAAATTTTCTTAACCTCGCAACAGGTGTTTGTCCACTGCGCATCTCTAAACGACTGTTCAAAATCTATCGCCAGATCTAGCGGATCAATACGGCTGATTATGATCATACAGCGTATTGCGCAGGACACGTATAATGCGAGTAAAAATGCGTCTTGACCTTACATTTAAATTACATTAATGATTTAATACGTCAACGAAAGGAACTCGTGGGGTTAATGGTAAATCTATCCAAGTCCATTCACGTGAATTTACAAAATTTAAAGACTGAAGCTAAAGGTTTTCAAGTGAAATGATAAATCATAAAACTGATTTTTCAGGTTAATTTTTATTATTACAAGAATTTTTTTATCGATTGCGTAGCTGTTAAAAAATAAAAAGATAAAGAGAAATCCATAAAAATATTATCTTTGAAACACCATGAAACATAATTAAAACTAGGACTTTGGTAGTTTTACCACTAACCTTTCGAAATGTTTGTAGGCCTTCAACACACACGTGTAAGCGCACACACTAACATACTCGTGTGTGTGTGCATATGACACAAATATAGTGATAGCATACCGTTAATAACATGCTATCTTCCACCTACCAGTAAGGCAGTGCTGTTTTACGGTTGCTATGTGCGACTGAGAAAAGCGTGGTTATAATTGTGAATATCAGAATGAAACTAGTAACAGCCATAACATATGTAATTACATACATGTGCTTTCTTAGGTGGTATATAAGTATGTTAACTCACTCAACATTGAACTGGCCAGTTCAACGAACCGAACCGTACCAATAGTTTAACGAACAAAAAAACCACTGATAAACGTCCCAATAACGGTTTATTCACAACGTCGGATGCAGTTGTCACTGCCTTTATGATCGTACACAAACGCTGTTGTACTTCAAACGTACGACGCCAACATTGTTGCCACTGAAGGAATTAGAATACAACAACACGTGACAATTATACACAGAAACGTGCTATGTTAGGGATATACTGTACTCACACAGAGGATGGGATTGCGTGATCCAGCGCTGGCAGAGACGTCACGGAATCGGTACTACCCCTTATTGTTGTTGTAGTTGTTGCTGTAGGGTATCGATCTTTCCTGTCCTGTTCGATGGCCTCTTTTATGCATCAAGTTCTATTCTCACTCTCTCTCTCTCTCTCTCTCTCTCTCTCTCTCTCTCTCTCTCTCTCTCTCTCTCACCCTGATTTTGTACTTCATTCCGTTCGTCAGATACTAAGTAACTCATATCTGTTTTATGGTATTAAATGTACTGAATGCCGTGAAACGGTTTTCTAAAATCTAGAACAAGTAGTATCAATTATATTATATTATATCTGCTAACAGATATTGGTCGAATAGAGAGGGTCAGAAAATTTAAGTATCTAGGGGAAATAATTGAAGAGAATGGTTTAGAAAAATCTGCTATAGAAGAAAGGATTCATAAAATGGAAAAACTAAAGGTATTTACAATAAAAAGTGCATATCTAAAAAATGCGAAAATAAGGCATTAGAGTACAGAAGTGAAGGCAGAATGCCTATATCCAAGTGAATGTCTAGCATTGAATTATAATTTAGACAAACTAGAAATATTGGAAAGACGAATTATTAGGAAAATATTAGGCCCACGAAAAACTTCAGAAGGTTGGAAATTAAGAAGTAATGATGAAATATATGAATGATGAAGTATAGAAAATATAACACAAACAATGAGAAAAAGAAGACTATTATTTTTTGGACATTTATATAAAATGGACGACAATAGGTTAACAAAGCAGATCTTCAAATATCTGTGAGGAAAGAAGTCAACATCAAGTTGGATTAAAGAAGTCCAAAAGGATTTAGAAAAAAATGATATAAACGCAGAAGAAGCAATCTTTCAATTGAAAGTTTTTCGGGCAAAAGTGTTCAAAATGGAAGGAGTCCATGGTAGGAGAGAGAAAAACGCAGGTTCAAAATGGACTGAAGTCAGGAAGAAGAGACATAGTGAAAAGATGAAAGAATACTGGAAAAAAAGAAAAGAGCAAGGAATGAATAACAGAAATTTACATGTGATCCTCAGATGTCCGATTAAAAAAAACTGCCTGAGTCAACAGCCGGAAACCTTTGGTTTAATAACGTATTTTTAAAAAGTGCGGTGGCGCTGTCCCGACATTGTCTCTGTCCACCAATCAGATTGCACCGTTAATAAGATGACGTGGCCATATCGAGTCCACGTTGACGGCACGTTGCCACAATTAGAATACATCGACCCCGCAGCTTATCACAGTCAATGAGGCCGACCGCATCGTGTCGTCGTCGTTCTACTGTCGGTTAAACATGTCAACTACGTAACTACATTTGTGGAGATAACAAAAATTAATTACGACTGATAACAGTGCTTTGAATCAGATTAGTCATTTTAATTACCTGAGCTGTGATATCTCATATCGAACCGATATTGATTGGGATGGTATGCTAACAAAATTTAGACGCGTCTGTGGAACGATTCATAGGTACATGAAAAACAAAACACGGAAGGATATCCGAATGAAATTTTCCAAAATTGTCGCTGTCCCCACATTCCTGTACGGTAGTGAGACATGGACTCTTGGTAAAAGGGACGTACAGAGGACTGAGGCAGCTGAAATAAAATTTCTAATAATGACGTAAGGTTGTTCTCTCCTAGACCGGAAAAGCAACGAGGATATTAGGCTCGAATTAAACATTGTATTGTACCTGAAAATTGAAGACCACTGAAAATTTCTAAATCAATTTTATAAAGGAATTGATTTAAAAATTGTAATTTATTAATTTATATCTGATGATGATAGCTGAATGCTATTGAAACACTGTAATTTACAAAATAGTAAAAATATATTCTTGTAAAATGTTTTATTTTTTGTATCGGCCATGTAAGGACCACATGCCAATTTCAGTTCTTTAATCTTAGTTCTTTTATTTTTCTCAAATAAAAGTTTTTATTATTAATAATAATATTTGTAATTTGAAACAAAATTTAATCTTGTTTATCGCAGCCTAGCTCCCAAACTTTACTATCTTTGAGGTCACCATCCTTCAGATTTCTTCGTGTCACTGAATTCCTTATGCCTTCCATCCAAGTCTTTCGCAGTCTCCCTCTTTCTTCTTCATTCAGGAGAAAGAGGTTTTCTGTTATTGAATTTATTATTTTTATTAATTTTGTAAATGAAACACATCATATATATGTATTTTTTTAATGAAACATATGAGAATCATACCATGTGACAGACATAGTGGACTGGATACAGGAATGTCGACAACTGTGGAGTGACCGTGTCGACAGCATGAGTGAAGACAGATTAGTGAAGAGGGCCCGTGATAAGGGTCCAAAAGGCAAAAGACATATTGGACGACCACGAATGAGATGGAGTGAGTGTATTGAATAATATATGTATTTGGTATATGTATTTGGTTATAAACAAGATAATCTCCTAATTGGAGAAGAAGAAGAAGAAGAAGAAGAAGGAGGAGGAGGAGGAGGAGGAGGAGGAGGAGGAGGAGGAGGAGGAGGAGAAGAAGAAGAAGAAGAAGAAGAAGAAGAAGAAGAAGAAGAAGAAGGTTGAGGAGGAGGTGGCCTTTTCCCTCATTCCGCCTTTTCCCTTAAAGGCTCTCAAGATATATTCAGTCCAGTTTCTCTTTCTCCCGAAGAAGTGTTCTATTCGTTGACAGATCTAGATAATTTTATTAAAATTTCAACTATTCTTAATGTTGGTCTCAGCTACAATCTAAGACACTATTGTAACCCAAATACAGCACATTGATGAATTTAATTCGTATTTCTTCCCGTTCAGACTAAGCACTTGTGTTTGGTAGAGCCAGTACTGTACATTAGCAGTATAACGGGGAACAGTCGAGTTACACAACGACTGTAACACGCTAACAGAGTATTTATTGCCAGTTTGGCAACACTGTACTTTTATTAATATTTTATTGTCTGTGTTTCGATACCCAGCTAATAAGGTATGCGATATTGTGTTAACAGTGGACAAAGAATTTTTAATATCCAACGTTGAACGAGTTTTTCTCCTCCCTCCGTACACCGAGCTGACCTCTTAATTTTCAAACAACATTGTTTGTCGAAATTCTGTGAGGAATTTTTTAACAAGTTATTATAAATTCTTTTTTGAATCGAGACAACGTATGTTAGCAGCACTTGGCGTACAAACCGTATATACAAGGGTTAGTCAATAATTAAAGACACAAATAACTCTAGAGCAAAACAAAAACTTTATTTGATCAGGATGACAATTTTTTACTATTCAACATAATCCCCAGCAACAGTAATACACTTGTCCCATCTCTGAATAAACTTCGTTACGTGCTATGTGTATTAAATTGTACGGTGAGTTGCTGAGCGTGAACAGTCGTAACACAAAAATATATCGACACCAATAACTGTTATAATAATGTTATATTGAATGCAATGAATAAGGCATAATAGAAAATAATTAGTAGTAAATTTTAGTGAGCAGAATCAGCATTGATTTATTTTAGTAGAAAAAAAGATTAGCCTTTAAGTATAAAAAATGAAGCCAGCCGGCGGACTAGAATCAATGTCGATGCATCAATCAATGTCAGTTTACAAAATGTTAAGATCTATTACATACATGCTACCATAAACTCAATGATTATAGCAAAAGTTTTTGTGTCACATAGACGAATAAACTTAGTTCATTTTCTTCTCTGTCTGCAGTGTTACAAACTTGGAGTTCCTGATGTGCTTTAATTAGTAATTAATTAGTTTACTTGAAAGTACAAAAGGGCGTGTCCTCTGGAAGCATGATGTCGCCGACGATGTCGTGCGGAGGTCTGTCGTAGAGACGTATTTCTTGGGTACCCTCACGAGGTGTCAGCCTCCGTCTCTTTAAGTGCGTGCAGGTTACATCAGCCAACGATAGCTTCCTCGAGAAAATCAAAACTGCCGGTACTCATCGACCAAGCTGATGCTTGGTATGTCAAGTTCCCCGCACAAAGGGCAGATTTGAAGAAAATTGCCTGACTCTGCTCACCCAATCGGAGGGTTGGATCCCCAGTAGCTGACTGAGCAAAAAAGGTCGACCGGCTGAGTACTGAATTAGTTTCGTAAAGAAAGGGTGGGGGGCGTGACGTCTATCAACAGCAACAACAACACTACCAATCCGATACGAACGTCACGGACACATCATTGTTTGGCTTAATGATAACAACGACATACGCGGTGGGGTGCCGAATAACTGCAACAACTGTTTTATGGCTGCTGCAAGGAAATCTTTATGCTGATGTCGGAGCCATTTTAGGATATTTCCTTCGACCTCGCCGTTGTCATAAAACTTCGTACCACCCAACGCCTCCCTGAGCGGAAATCTGATGAAGCCAAGTCTGGACTGTAGACAGGGTTAGGTAGAGTCTCCCAAGCAAATTTATTAATGGTTTCACGTGTTAACTGATCTGTGCGTGTACAGGCGCTTGTTTTACAGTACTTGAGCTTTTGGCTGATAATGTTATGCACTGTGCCAGCAGTTACTTGTAATTTTTCAGCTAAAAGTTCAACTGCAATCCATCGGTCTTCTTGGATGAAGAAGAAGGAGGAGGAGGAGAAGAAGAAGAAGAAGAAGAAGAAGTAGAAGTAGAAGAAGAAGAAGTAGAAGTAGAAGAAGAAGAAGAAGAAGAAGAAGAAGAAGAAGAAGAAGAAGAAGAAGAAGAAGAAGAAGAAGAATGAGGAGGAGGAGGAGGAGGAGGAGGAGGAGGAGGAGGAGGAGGAGGAGGAGGAGGAGGAAGAGGATGAGGAGGAGAACGGTGAGAAGACGAAGAAGAAGAAAAGACGAATATTAATCCTTTCTCTCCATTTTCTCTCGTTCCGCAGTCCCTTATTAAATACTCTCAAAATATATCCAATCCAGTACTCTGAGAGATGAAACATTGATCGAAAAGCAATTGTCCAGAAGGAATTGTCGCGATATGCCCTAAAGATCTGCCCTTGGGGGAAAAAAACATAATGATCATTCTCCGAGATCGGGGGTCGCGTAAAGCATTCGAAAATTCTCCACGTAAAAAGTAATGAGTACTCAAGTAATACAGAAAAGTAGTTCCAAAATTTATAGATTCAAAAAAATATATATATATCTGTGACAAACATGCTTAGGTTAAAAATAAACTCAATATTACTGTATACAGCAACTGTATCAGATAAATAAATTCAGGAATATTTGCGGTACGATTCGTAGAAATCTTAGAAATAAAACAAGACACACAAAAAGGACTAAATTTGATAAGAGAAAATTGCAGTACACACGTTGATTTATGCGAATGAGGCGTGGGTCATGTCAGCAGGGTGTCAGACAAGGTACAGTACCGTTTACCAAATGGTAAAAGCTTAAGAGCATGATAATGTCCTTCAGCCGCCAGCTAAACGCAACATATGCGCAAAAGAAACAATCAGTCAGTCAGTAACCATAGTAATATATATATATATATATATTACATTTAATATTTATAATTAAATTTATAATATATATATTGCGACGTATCAAAACAAACCTTTATTTACAACAATCCCAATGACGTCACGCATTGATGACGTCATACAGCGTGACGGTAAATAAAATGTTACAGAAAGTTTCAAACGATGTCCAGCTAAAAGACATTATCATGTCAAAAAAGGAAGATTCACAGTGCTGAAATGCAGTTTCTCCGAAATACTTTAAATCATACATTGCAAGATAGAATAAGGAATGAAGATATCAGAGCAGAACTCAAAATAAAGTACATAAATGAAATTATTTTAATTTTCAGAAGACAATGGTGGGATCATCTGCAAAGGATGACAAGAGGATCGAGTGCCGAAAGCGGCACTGATCTATAAAGTCATTGTTCATCTTGTTATTTGAATTAGGAGTCTGTAATTAAAACTTTGTCGTAGTTATTTGGTGAACTGCTATTTGTCATGTTCCGGACGAGGCCTTTCAGTATTTCCGCCATTTTTATTTACCATTTACGTCGGGGTTTAGAACTTGAAAATGGTGGAAACACTGAAAGGCCTCGTCCGGAACATGACAAATAACAGTTTAGCAAATAAACACGACAAAGTTGGTATAAAGTCGTTGGTAAAAGAGACGTGGGTCGTCCGAGGATGAGACGGGTGCCGGAACAGGTGTATATAACCTAATCCTTGAATAGGAGAAGAAGAAGAAGAAGAAGAAGAAGAAGAAGAAGAAGAAGAAGAAGAAGAAGAAGAAGAAGAAGAAGAAGAAGAAGAAGAACCAACAGTATCATTTAGATTTACCATTTTTAATAATGCCTCAGAATTACTGTCGTACTAGGTGAGATTACTGCACAAAATCTACGAACATGATGTCGCATCGCGCGCGTCATAAATTACACTGAACAAGAATAAAACGAAAGGGTTAAAAGGGCGTATAAATTATTATTTCTTTCGCGAGAAAACTTCAACAACAATTTTATCATTGTTGGCTCTGGCTTCATTACTTGGCATACGTCCCACCAGACTGTAAACTGGCTTACTCCTAACCGACGATACCCATTAAAGTGTCCCCCACCATCCACCCGTTTATCTGATTGCCACGTGACCATTACTTACACTCACACACGCACACATATACAAAGTGAACAAATAATATATGTATATAGATCTGTTGTTGTTGTTGTTCGTATATGGATGCAACGATTTGTATCTACTAGGATGTAAACACACCACGGTGATATTACGAAGAACAGTAAAATGATGGCAGAAACGAGCGGTCATATTAATTTCCAACTCAAGACAATTTGTTTTCTCTGTTGATTACATACTTTACGCTTTATTCCACCCTGTTTCACTTCCTTATTGCTTATTTCTTATCTTTGTAGTTCAGTATCGTCATTCGTCTTTCCTTGAGATTAAAAGTTCTATTTCTGTCCATTCATAATGGTTATCAATTCCATCAAAGTCAATAAATATAATGGGAACTGTACCTTTATCTGTTCCTGCAGTACATTTCCAATGTTTTTAATATGTGATTGTATCGATGTACGATATTACGGTGTAGAAAAGAAGAAGTGTACTAATTGTAAATTGTCCTATTTCTTAATGCAAAGCGAAAATACGTGTTGTTTTCATTTGTGAGGTTAGTTGACAGTGGCTTTTTGGTTTTTAGTTTGCTGCTTAAAGAAATAAAAGCCATGGTTGAGGAAAACATAACGTTTAATGTGTTATACAATGCTTACAACACAGTAATACTTAAAATAAAGAACCTAACGATTCTAAGTTGACAAACTGACAAAACTACAACAGCGAATGTAAACTGAAAATACAAATATTTATGGTTAATGGAAAACACAAATTACAATGTATTAAGTAATGACAACATACGCTCTACATATTGTATATAATTGAGGTTTCTTTTTGCTTAGCCGCAAAACGAGTACTTGTTGGAAAACGAATATTACCGGAAAAATGAGTTCTGCCACAAAAAAAAGTACGGGCCACCCCGCCTTACTTTCGAGTTGGGGGTTTTCGTAGTTTCCGTCAAAAAAACGAGTTTTTCATTACACACGCATCGCTTTCCAAGTGTAATTTCAGTTCTCATGTTAACCTAACAACAACTTTTGACGGTAACATTAATTTCTAACTCATGACAATTTGTTTTCTCTGTTGATTACATTACGTTACGCTTTATTATATCCTGTTTCACTTCCTTATTGCTTATTTCTTATCTTTGTGGTTCAGTATCGTCGTTCGTCTTGCCTTGAGATTAAAAGTTCTATTTCTGTCCATTCATAATGGTTATCAATTCCATCAAAGACAGTAAATATAATGTCGTAAAGACACTCACATTCTGTTAAATCTCATATATTATTCAGGCTATTTAATCAGGAGTATCCAGGAAGGGGAGTCGTGATGCAGACTGCGTCATTCAAATTTTTTGGACGAGGGGTGAACAAAAAAAACTTTGGCAAAGTATGAAAAATTATAATTACATTGCAATAAAAAATTGAATGTTTATAAAAGTTTAGAGGAAGAAGTTACTATGCCCAATATAAGCCAAAGCAACTAGGACTTCATGAAACCATTATTTTTTCGTTTTTTCTTCTTTACAATACGCTTTGTTGAAATTTGTTCCTTTGCTTTAAAATATTCTCTTACACGTATTAATTTCATTAGATTTGTTATTTATTTATTCGCTTAATTTCAAATGAGAATGTATTTGCAAACTGTACTATTTTTAGCTTTAGCTTATTTGAAACAAAACGCTTATTAGAATAACATTATCTTTTAAATTTAAATAGTTTTCCTTGGGGATGTTATTATCAAGTTTGGGGGGGGGGTCAGTCAGCAAGCGTAGGTCGGCACCCTTGATTTAATTATGTTGTCTTGTATAATACATGAATTGTGGAGGATGGCCTAGCGCACACCACTTCCGATACGGCAACGAGCGGGGCTGGAGCCCTCTCCTCGCAAGAAGACAAACACACTTCACCGCTGTGGTGTGTGAAAACATAAACTTAAACATAAACGTTGTGGAAGCGACATGTCGGTACCCGGACAAGCGGACGGTGAGGACCACACACCTCGGGTCGCGTTACCTAACGCTGGACACAAACTTTATTCCGACTTTATCAGCCCTGATACCGTTGAAAATCGGTTAACCCCGCGCCCTGGAAGGCAGCGGGTGCCGGGGTAGGGGTTTCGGAAGGAGAAAGAGCCACTGGTAATCAGCTGTATAGGGATGTATAGCTGCAGTAATCAAACAAGGCATCTAATATTCTAATAAACTCAATGATATGTTTAGCTCCATTAAATTCTACAATGTTTTCGTTAATTGAAAACTCTATTGCGCCAGCTACCTGTAGCCTTAATGTTTGTGACATTTTCACATTCATTTTTTGATTTTCGTAAAATATGTGATTCTCTTACAACTTATTTGCAAACATAAACTTTGTTCATTTTGCAGATTATTTAATCTTTTAATATACTTAAAATCTATAATTCCTTGATTAGACACTATAGTAGCCTTATAGCCTTATAGTAGGGGTCTAACATGACACAAACTTTCCGCATAACATTTTTTGGAAAAAAAAAAAAAAAACGGCTTTTTGGACAGCTGGCACCAAGTTTCTTAACGGCTGTTATATTAGATTTTTTTCATCAAATGTAACATTATGGACATATATATCTAATTGATACTAGATTTTATTAGTTAAGAGATACGCGAAAAGTAAAAATGCTCGGACGTTCAGTAGAACTGTCCCAAATATAATAATTGTAAGGTGTCAAAGCAACTGGATTACTGACTGAATGACTCGTTTAGTACACGTGTTAACTTAGACTTGCGTCTGCCAAAAGACACAGCGCTGACTGAGAAACGCATCTGGCGTGGTGGGGAGCTTAGCTGATTATGGTACGAATTTTAAGGAAGACGTCCGAACATTTTACCGCGCTTATTATAAAGTGTGCTTATTATAGCCTAACATAGTGCGAATGAAATATATGAAATGAGTTAGGTTAAGTAAATAAAATTTTATAAGCAGTGTTTATTTTACTCAGCTGTCATTACAACTGGTATTAATTTTTAAATCTGTCTGAGTACTTTACATGTAAAAAAATAAATGTTACTTTTTCCATGTGTCTTTGATAAATGTAGCATAGCACATCAGGTATAAAAATTACCCTCTCACATCAACAATAAATTAATTATCTTATTTATCTAAGTGTCTGCAAGTGAAATTGGTGCAAATGCCGCTGTTCACAACTGGCAGAACAGTGTACTGTGCGTGTGTGTGTGCGCGTGCGTGCGCTCGCTCGCGCACATGACATACATTTAAGCAAGAAACGGGATATGTGTAAATTGCATTTGAGAAAGATTTTGCCAGGCTCCTAGTACTACTTATTATAGTGTACTATTTACTATCATTTATGCATTGTACCGGTACCCTATTATACACATTTCACAATTACTCTTGTCAAACACTGTCACTATTCTGAGATCTTTCAAGCAAAGATACACATGTCCATCCAAGTTGTGAATAACTCATTAACCATTAAACAATTGACAAAATGTTCCGAGTAATTATGTTTTAAATTAAAATCAACAGAGACAAACTGATATTACTTCCATGTTCCATAAGGAAATGGAATTATGGTCATGGCGAAAAAAATCGTGTTCGAGATAATTGGAGATTCTGATTGTACTACCCTCAAAACATGAAAAAAGTCACTTTTCGAAAAATGTCTGTCTGTCTGTCTGTGTGTAGATTTTTTTTCTATGGGAAACGATAAGAGCCGCAAATTCAAACAGCATCAAATAATGTTTTGCATACAGCCCTGAATTTTAGAGTACTCAAGACCTATTGATTTTGGTGAAGATCTGTTAAGGGAAAGGGTAGTTTACCTGCAACATTTTATGTGTAACAATATTTTATTAAAATTTTCTATTGACATGTTAGTGTTTATGCCCAAATGAATCAGATAACAGTAGGCCCATGATCTGTATTGTTTCTTATTAATATACTGTTTTATAAAATATTCATAAAATGAATGTGTTTCTTCATCACTAAACAGTCTTCTTAAAACTTCATGGAGCATTTATAAAAAATTAGTGTTCCTAGTCAGTAGTGGTATATTTATAATCAGTGGACAACAAAATCCAGGAATTCAAATTACAATAAGGTACTACATGAAATTGAAATTTTTATTATTAAATAGAATAATTTAATAAATGTTAAAATATGATTACGTTAAGGTAATATTTATATTAAGAAAAATCGCTGCATGTGCCAACCTACTAAATTTCTTACAAAACTGCCAATATCTCGAAAACGAAAAAGCCGATTTTATTGACACAAAACCAAAATAAAATTTGGAATTTTCTATAATATTCACTCGCTGACACCAAATAGCTATCTCTTATAAAACGAAAGTTTGTCGCATGCCGAAAATTTCACTACATGAAAATTAAAAAAGAAACTTCATGACGTGGAACCGTCTGAAGACTCTGTTTTTTGAAAATTGTTAAAACTATCGGTTAAAATTTATGCCTAAAACAATCCTCAAACTTCAAGGAACACGGTGGTGACAGAATTTTAAAAATCAGATTAGCTGTTACTGAAGTTATGTCGGGCAATGAAACACATTCGCACTCACTAGCGCTCTCCACCCACCACCATGCCAGATGCGTTTCTCAGTCAGCGCTGTCTTTTGGCAGACGCAAGTGTTAACTTAGTGGCAAACGCTTTATCCCCCCCCCCCCGTGGTGGGGGATAAAGCTGTACGTGCGTCGGACCGGTTAATGCCGTCACTTTGCCCGTCAGCACGGGATCCATATATTATACATCGATGGTATAGTCAGGTGGAGATGGCAGACGTCGGAGACATCAGGCTAGGCGGTATAGGCTCCTTCATCTTTTCCCCCAAGGGAGGATTATAATAAGGTACTCGAAGACAACAGCGGTGGACAGAGAAGTGTGGAGGCAGAAACCGGGGGACCAGATCCCGACAGAGGGTTGTGGCGCCATATTAGTAGATGTTGGTGTAGTCTCATGCTGGAATTGACCAGGCACTAGAGGTGGGCCGATATACCTATTACAGGTATTTTGGAACGATTATTCTTATGGAACGGATATAACAGCGACTGAAAAGTTTAAATATCCGTTCCGATTACTCGCGGTTCCGAATCCCCTACGCAACTAACGAATAAACGAGTACTACGAATACAAAGTCACAGTTATTGTGGCTGAATATTCGATTCTGCGCATGTGCCGATTTCCATACAAGTACGAAACGAAGCACAACAGCGAGGTTCAGAATATCTCTATGCCAAAGAGACGAATCCGGTTTTAATAAATGAAAAAAATTCATACTGATGTTAAATTTATTCTCGTGTGTTACGCAGATATACAATACAGATTACAATAACAAATTATATATTATACTAGTCACCAACTTGGTAAATTTTGAAAAAGCGAATTATATTTTTCTATAACCTACAGAGTGGCTGTGTGGCTGATAGGCCTTATAGTACGTTTTGTTAATGTGATTTCGGAGATGATTTTAACTTCACTGCACATCTCACGTAAATGATGAGATTGTTGTAACTCTTGTGGCTTACTGTTATGTTTTTATTGCTTGTTTCTGATGTTTTTTGACATTATTTGTTGTGCTACTACGTGCACTCTAAATTTCATTGCCTGAGTTTCGCAACTGATTTGTCTAACCAAAATGGAATCAATGATTTAATATTAAATCTATGTCAATTTGTTTACTCCTACTGAAAACTTAAATTAGATCTCCAAAGGGAGATAGGCCTATAAATCCTCTTGTTTCTTATTTTCTTTTAAACAGTAACAGCTTAATAAAGTCACAGTGTAAAGTAACACTGTTAATACTTTTAGTTTCAATTTATTTCTTATAACAAATTATATAATACAGGTATATGTATAATAGATATATAATAACAGGTATTTGTACGTGTTACTTTTTTTTTTTTTGGAACGGTTTCGTTCGTACCTCTTATGTTCAAATACCAGTTTAGCACACCTCTTGTGGAGGCAGAAACGGGGGAACCAGGTCCCGACAAAGAGTTGTCGCGCCATACTAATAGGAGTTGGTCTTGTCTCATGCTGGAATTGACTAGGCACCACAAATGACGTTCATTTACAAACATAACTATATTTTTCTTTATAAAGGTTATAAAGCTTTTCGTCCTAAATCAGAAATATATATTTATCGTTTGAAAAGGCAACAGTGTATGACAATTTTATACATTACACGCGCGCGCGTGTGTATGTGTACAGGAAAAGCAATATACGAAATTAAATTGGAATCTAAATGAGTATGGAAGCGAACATAAAGCAAATAATAATAATAGTATTTCAGTCTCGATAAGCTGGCGGATAAACACTGCCTGCTGTCGACTTTGATTTTGCTGTCGATAGATGTTGCGTTGCCGCGGGTTCGATTGCTTTATCCGCGCACACACACATAACTCTCTGATGTGACACGCTCCAATGTTCGTCTACTGTATTGCAATGGCAGTGGATTCTTGGTAGTGGATTTTCATACAGTTTTCATCGACCAAATTGTCAGATAAAAATCCTTATGTCCAAAAGTGACTAATTACTTTTTTAGTTCGTATAATTATAATAACATAATTATTATACCACAACCAAACTGGACACGTACGTGAGTAAGTGGAAACACGATTTCGACATCTCAGGGAGTTTTAAAAAACAGTTCAGTGACCCAGATTTCTTTTAATCGTTACTTCATCATCATCATCATCATCATCTTCACGACACGCCATAGGCATGGTGCTGCCTGTTCCGGCTTCAAAAATCCTCCAGCCATCTCTTCCTATGTCCACCCACACGCCTGAGTCCTACAAGTTTTGTATTTCCAGATTTGTTTGGCCAGTCTGGAATCTGACATTCCTTCTAAGTGTTCTTTCCACCGTTACTTGTAATCTTTTAACTTCTCCTCTTATGAATGCCATCTGTGATCGTCTGGAAATTACCTACCTTTACATCAATATCACAATTTCTATCATAGCCAATATCATTTCCCAAATAATTAAAGTGACTCACTTGTTTTAGAACTCGATCACTAATCATTATTTATTATTAATTTATTAATAAATTTATTAATTTAAATAAGTTTTAAATTTAAATTTTAATTTAATTTTTAATTTTTTTAATTTTGTTATTTATTAATTTTATTAATTTTTATTAATTTATTATTTATTTATTTATTATTTATTATTTACTTATTTATTTTTATTTATTTATTTTATTTATTAATTTTTTCTTGGCTCCGTACGTCAAAATACCATTACCTTTGTTTTTGTAATGGAGATTTTATTATATTGTTTGCAACTCTGATGAAGCTTAAAAACAGATTTTTGCAAATCAGATTCAGTATTTTGAAGTAGAAGCAAGTCGTCATTCAAGTATCTGTCTCGTGATAACTGAATACCAGCGTTCACTACCGACCACGGCCTAACAGCCCCGTTTATTATCAATTTAATAACAATGAACTGACAAACGCAGATATGATTTTATTTTTGTACGTCAATAAACTTATTGTGTTGAAAAACAGCATAGAGTATTTTTGTCTTCACTCATTCTTATCATCATTTATACTTTACATCTTTAAAGAATGGTCCAACTTTTCATATTACCTCCCCCCCCACAGTCAACTCTTTCACCATCCCAAATTGCTTGAGAGATCCGCCCCAACACACGGACGTGCTCAGTGGAAGGAAATACACGGTATTGCATTACAGCGAAACACAGAAGAAAATAAATACTACTTTGCTGACAAAAGAAAGGCAGCCCCTGACGGAAAGAAAAAGAAATTAAACAGAGCTGGTGGGGGGGGGGGCAACATCAAAGGGCTGGCCAGTGTCGGAACGCGGAAAGCTGGGCACAGATACGTCGCAACCCAGCAATTGGATCGCTCGCCGCTTTGTGAAATGTGAAACTGTGCACATACTGGCAACGAGAGAATACAAGCAACTGACTGGTCGCCTTGCCTTGTCTTCAGATGATTTCTATCCGCAGTACAAATTGGATAAAGACAACCGAATAACGTATTGTTACGACCGAAGACCGCACGGATCTTTTTCGTGTTTAAACAGTGGAACTGAAATAACTGACACCAGAGAAATCGTTAGTTACAACTTTACGTACTATAAACAGAACAATAATAAACACTACAATTCCTTAGGCTTTCAACATTGTTGGAAATATTATTGTGCCAGGCTGTTGTGCCGTGTGCAATGTCAGACACAACAGGCACGGTGTCCGCTGATTACCTCAGTTTCTGACAATGAAGATGGCCTCCGATGGTGGGACCGAAACTTCCGTAAACACAAAAGATTGATCGCGGCCCAACAACCCAGCAAATAATGTTTCCAAATTTAGTGCCCCCCCCCCGGCCGTGAAAGCCCTAGAAACTACGATATTTGAATTTAGTGTTAAATTTTGAAAATTTCAAAATTTCGGGACAGCAAAAAATTTTGAAAATGTAGCGGAGTGCCAGACTAAAAAAATTGTAATACACATCCGAATACTTCCTAAGTTCTTTGTATTTATTGTATAATTGTGTGCTCTACAATTGATATATTGTTGAATAAATAATAGGGTAGTCAGTATTCGTGTAATATTTCCCATAACTGAAAAATTATCTGATATCGAAATTTATGTACTTATAAAAGTACTTCGTTCAACAGAGTTAGCGAGCGGATTCTGCAGCTCAAGGCGCACACTAGTTATATTGTAACTAGAACAGAATAGAACAAGAAAATTTGGAATTATAAAAAAAATTTAGTATCATAAATTATAAATTACTGAATATCTTTATTAAATTATAATTTGGTAACTATGATTTATAATTGGGTATAGATTTGTTAAATCGCATCTGTAAAGAATCTGGATTACAAATATCCACATTTCAGACCAAGGTGGCTTTTCATGTAACTGATCCTGTGCGGGCAAAATTTGTTTTAGATGGTGCTGTCCTGAAACAAGTTAGCAGTTTTGAATACCTGGCCTACGGTGTTCTTATAATACAAGCAACGACGTTGTGAATAAGTTGCATAAGTTCAACCTTATGTGCGGGACCATTAGGAAAGCAAGTAAAGGAACACGCCTAAAATTCTACAAGGTGATGGCTCTTCCCACATTTCTTTATGGGTCTGAGAATTTGACTTTAAAGGCTAGGCCGGTCGCATCCAACCGGCTGAAATGAGATTTCTCAGGCACGCGGCAGGGTATACTCTCCATGATCATAGAATAAACACAGATATACGGCAGGAACTGAATATTATGAGTATACTCGACAGGACTGCCCAGTATCGGCTGAATTGGTGGGAACATCTTTGCCGAATGGATGACTGCATCACCAAACAACTACGGAACTATAAGCCGAGGTGACGGAGAGGTGTGGGACGTCCGAGGAGGCGCTGGAGTGACCAGCTGTAATATTTGCCTATTTGAGATCGGAATAAACCATCCTTGCAGATGATGTTGATAATGATGATTTATAATTTAATCACACGAAAACTGCGTAGTAATAAAAGGTGAGGGAAATGGACGGATTTTTTAAACTTCCTGTAGGGACATTTCAGACCATAGTTGCGGCCACTCCACTTTACATACGATCTTCGTTTTGTGTAGGATTAATGATAAGACTAATTATAAGTACAATACTACTGACTCGAAACACTAAGTTTTTATTGGTAAAAATGTAAAATTTTTACTTTATAGCCTGAATCAGTTTTCGTTTATTACAAGCTTCGTCAAAGGCTGCCAGTAGGAGCGCGCTGTCCGTCTTGTTCTTGGTGACGGCGCCGTCGTTCGAAAGATCGATGTTGTGTGTGTGCGATGTGATATGTTCGAATAGTATGTGTGATTTGTATTGTGTCTGTTCGTTTAGGATGTCGTTGTTATGTGTTTTTGTGTGTTTGTATATTTCTAGTTGTTCAGGAGTGTCTAGTTGTCAGCCTTTTGTGTGTACGTATAGAATATCCATGTTGCTGTTTTATGTTCGTGTATGTGTGGTTTGCTTCAATGAGGTAGTTTGCAAAGGTGGATTCGGTGGTGGAATGTAGAGCCTTTGTGTGTTCTATGTATCTCTGTTTGAAGCTACGTCCTGGTTGGCCTATGTAGAATTTGTTACATCCTGAGCAGTTTAGTTTGTAAACACCAGGTAAATCAAATTTGTTTTCTGTCTTTGTCTGTTTTTGTTTTGTGTAGGAGTTTATTGATTATTGTTCTGTTGTATCCGTTGGTTTCTGCTAGACATTTTATCGTGTTTACTTCGTCTTTGTAGTCTTTTTACATGTTTACCAATAAAAAACTTAGTGTTCCGAGTCACTAGTATTAGCATTAGTATTAGCCTATACTTATAGGCCTAATTAGTAAATCAACGGACACGACATGAAAACAAAATCCAAGAATTTAATGATAAGAATGACGATTGCGAATGTTTTGTTTACCATCTCCGGTGTCGGTTTAATTCAACCACATCGCTTTAGCCACGTAGCAGTATTTCATCACATGTCACGTGACGTCGATGTCAAACTGTAAAGATCCAACAAATTACTGACCAAATTTTACTCTATGAAAAAGTTATATACAGTGAAGGTTTACGCGCTGGCAACTTGTAACAATACCCATTGTACGCTGTTAGTGAATAAATCATTGGTCGGGCCGCTACACTGGTACACACACACACTCTCTCTCTCTCTCTCTCTCTCCCCCCCCCCCAATAAACTTTTGTGGTTTTAATTATTAAAACCGACACCCCGTTTTCGGGGGGATGAACACACGTTTTGTTTTTGTGTGTGTGTGTGTGTGTGTGTGTAACGACCAACCGTTTCGCCCGACTTATGATTTATTTAATATTTGACAGTGACGAAATTTAGAAGGGGAATGACCGTGGTGACGTAATCGATAGATGCGCTGGTTGGTTGCTACACGTGGCGTCTTGGCTTCGATTCCCGCCGCCGGCGATATAAACCTAGCTTTTGTACGAACAAGGCGTTGTCTCAATGAAAGGTAACCTAAAGCCATTTTTCTAAACAACCATTGTTCTTTCAGCAGCTTATGAGGAAGACCTCTTACGATGGGAACTTACGATGTTACAAGCGACAAACGTACGATGGAAACAGTCCGGATAGAGGATTTACCCGACAGATCCATTTGTCCCCCTAGCACAAATTCCATTTAAAAACCACTATCTCTGCCTGCGGAAGATAAGATTTTCGGTAGTGCTGGGGCGGTCAGAGGCGGTTGAAAGACCAACAACCTTTGGTCCGTTTGTAAAGGTTGCAGGTCCTCCACCAGCTTCTGAGGACGGATCTCAGATTCCGGAGATCGATACTTCAAGCGACAAAATAACGATGGAAGCGGTCCGGATAGACGATTACCCGACAGATCCATTTGCTCCCACCCTCAGCACAGATTCCTTGTAAAAACCATTATCTCTGCGTACGGAAGATATGGTTTTCGGTAGTGCTTCGGCCGTATTTTGAAACAGACTTTCTTGACTCGTCATGTCTCCTCTGATGTTCCAAGTCGCTATTTTCATCTCTTTCGAAATCCAATCTGGTGTCCGTTTTCGAGTTTGCTAATGTCTTTATCATTATATCTGTCCCGGTTTCCGAGGCTACTGTTGGAATTGTGAGTTGTTGATTGAGACCACCGTGTAGGGCAACCAACCCTATGCCGCCTAAATTTTTTATCGACCTTCTCTGGTCTAGATCCGTCGTGTTCTGTTATAGGACTACCTCGAAAAGGGTGTGGCTTTTCACCCCGAACGACGGTCTTGAGTAGGTAGGGGCTCTGGTCCAAACCGCTCTATATTCCGCATATCCTACTCCTGGATGTGAAGCCATCCTAAGGCCTCATATAAGAAAAATATCGTATAAGAAATGAACGTATAAGAAGTGGTTTAGATACTTTTGCAGTTAATGAAAGGATTAAAGAATACATAAATAAATGGATTCAACACACCAACAGAATGGAAGGAAGTAGAATACCGAAGATAGCGAAAGATTACAACCCTAGAGGCAGAAGAAAAGTTGGTAGACCTAAGAAAAGCTGGATTTGGAATAGGAACAGGCCGCTAAAGCCTAAAACCGTTAAGAAGAAGAAGAAGATGATGATGATGATGATGATGATGACGATAACTTTCTTGACTCTTCAAAGCTTCGTCACATGTCCGCGGCCGTTGGACAAACAAAACAAGAGTTTCAGGAGGAGGACAAACCAGGAAGATAAGGAACAGCACACACGGACAAATGGGAGAACGTGTGAGTGAGGTCAGGTACAGTCACGTAACAAAGATAATTGACCGTAAATGCAAACCGCACATCGTTAGGTGCGGAGCCTCAGGGGACAGCGTGATTTAAGTATCGTTAGCACGCTTCAGTATACACCATGTCTCATACTGCGTTACTGCTGGAGCTCGCAGTTAAACGGGCCGTCTGTTCGATCCACGCGGTACTACTCACAACAGTTCCTATATACAGTAAGCCGTGGTAAACAATACGTTACTGAAGTACAAAACTAAGATTAACTTACAGAATCAAATACTCACACTGTATACACGGTGAAGTACACCTGACAGAACAGTTCTGTGACTACTGGTTAAAAATCATTTTTCACTAACTCTTTTTAATAACGTTTTAGATTAAAGTACGCAGGTAATATCATAACATCATCACAGATTACCTTGAGATTCTTTATAGCATTTATCCACTAATTTGTGTGACAGTGGTTCTCCGCTAGTAGGTTTCTTAAAAAAAAAAGATAATAAAAGGGAAAACTTTTACTAGAGTCGCACACGACATTACAATTTTCTTGTATAGCTCATAAGTTCTCGTGAATACTTATTTTTGTCTATTAGTTTTTTTTTGCGTATGAGTCACTGTAGACTACTGTGGAGAAATGAGTGGGGGCGAAAAGTGGAGAAAACTGTTTCCACAGAGGATTGTAGCGCTTTGAAAGAAGAAGAAGAAGAAGAAGAAGAAGAAGAAGAAGAAGAAGAAGAAGAAGAAGAAGAAGAAGAAGAAGAAGAAGAAGAAGAAGAAGAAGAAGAAGAAGAAGAAGAAGAATGTAATATGGTATTATCTACGACAAAGTTAGTTTTTTAACTTACTCTTCTTTATTTTCTGCAGTCATTGAAGATAAATTGAGAATATAATATCACCAAGTTTCTTCTCAGTTACATTTTATTATTCTCAAGTACATTTTATTAAACAAATAATGTTTCAAGTCTCAAACGGAAACGATTTATAACTTTCCGCGAGAGAGACGTGACTGCCAGCAAAGATGATATATCACATAACAAAGGTTAGTAAGTAGGTCACCGTTTTAAATATCAATTTAAAAGTTTCAACCAAGTTATAATCGATTATATCTAAGATTAATAACGTCTGCGAGACTCTATTTACTCTACGTAGCGTACATCTGTTTCCAAGTTTTCTCCTCAATAAAAACTATTCGCTTCCTTTTATTGACAGCTAAACGTTACCAATAGCTCGCTCTAGTTTTGTTTTAAATTCTATAAGAAACATGCTGCAGAAAATGTTATTAAAATCCATTCCCGGTTTGTTGTATTCTGAAACAGACGTTTTGGCAGTACCATCGACTGCCATCATCAGTGTAAAAATCGAGCTGCACTAACATAGGGTAGTACACGTTAGATACTACAGTACACTGAAGGTCTAAGTGTCTTAACCACAGTACGGATGGTTATCCTTATGCAATTTAATTAAAGAGTAAAGCTTTGGTGGCTGAGGATTCATTACTGATAAAAAATCCAAATCTCGATTATCAAAGAAAGAACAATTCTTTATACCCTGTTTAACATCTATTTGAAATTTAAAAGTCGGGTTAATATCAATGGGTTCAAAAGAGTTCAAACATTCAAGTGTCTTGTTTATATATTCGCCTTTGTCAATAGCAATAACAGTATTGCCCTTGTCAGCGCGGGTAAATATTATATTATTAACTACAGATTTTCTCTTACTGAATTGATGGCTAGTCTATTTTTATTGTAAAATAGTGGAGTCTTAATTTGTTTAGCATACAGAGAAGTTAATTTATCCGCTACAATGTATTTGTTCAATGGCATTGATTCGGAATTTTCAAGAAATTTATTGTACTTATTACAAACTAACTCACAATCCACGCCTAAAATTTCAAACTCTTTTTTATAATTTGACGGTTGTATATTATATTTGAAACCCTTTTCGATCAGTTTAGTTTCATCACTATTAAAGGTTACGTTGGTCAAATTCATAAAACGTTGATAAAATATATGGTTAGAAAATTTGTTATTGTGCCCGCATTGTCTATTATTATAATAATTACCGCTATTACTAACCTTAAACATTTTCAACTTGTTTAACTTACGTAACTGATTTAAGTATTTATTATAAATAATTCTTTGAACATCATTTCGCACTTTAAGGTCTAGCAAGTCAAATTCTATATTATGCAATCTACGTAATAATTCTGTATGTATAAACTTAAGGTAAATATTACAAACGTCTCTTTTATTGTATTCAATCTTCATGTCGTATAACAGCCATCTTCTAATGCTAGCTTCAACCGCTTTTATCGCTGATGAACTATTGTTGTTCGTCTTCAATCTCACGTAATGTGGTGTTAAGTTGTCCGTTAAGCACTTTTTGAAGAACCAAATATTCTGCGATGTAATTTTTTATTAAAATTAAATCCGTAGACAATTACAGATCTTTCTTAATTTCATTAACAATTTACACAAAAATATTAGCTTTACCATAGAATTAGAAGATAACAATAGCATCAATTTTTTGGACCTTACAATAACAAAATGCAATAATAAATTAAACTTCGGTATTTTTCATAAGCCTACACATACAGATATGACAATACACAATACTTCCACACATCCATACTCACATAAATTGGCCGCTTTTCACAGTTTTATCCACAGACTAGTTAGTATTCCGTTATCAGACTCAAATTTCCAATCAGAACTTAACATTATTTAACAAATAGCTGTCAACAATGGTTACCAACCTAGCCTCATAGATCACCTGTTAAATAAAAAATTTTATTCACAAGCTTTAAAACTAGTTTACCCTCCCTTAACACAGATTAAAAGATATCACACCCTCACTTACATAGGTTCTGCTTCTGATAATATTGGTAAATATTTCACACAAAAGAATGTAAATATAGCTTTTAAGATGCAGTCTTCATTGGGAAAATATATTTAAAATAATAAGAGTAAAACAGATAAACTGCAAAAGTCTGGTGTATACAAATTATCCTGTGGGTCTTGTAATAAAGTTTATATTGGACAAACAGGTAGATCTTTCGAAAAAAGAATGTATGGTCACAATTATAGTTTTAGATATAATGATGCCAAATCAAATTATGCAAATCACCTGTTAGAAAAAGACCATAGTTATAATGACAATTTAAAAATTTTACATTTATCTGATAAAGGTCCAAAGCTTGATTTATTAGAAACCCTTGAAATTAATAAACACAAATATTTAAATGTATTATTAAATGATCAGTTAGATCTAAATAGCTTGCCTCTACTTAATTTGTATAAATAGACTTGGTTTATGTTATGTTATATGTTTGTGTAATGTGTATTAAATCTTATTGACACAAGATTACTATCACTTTCTAAACAATAGCACTTGCTTTATATTTTGTATTCTGTATTATATTGTACGAAAATTAGTCAGCTTACACCATCTGATGAAGGCACTGTGCTGCCGAAACAGCTGTCATGGATATACAATTTTAATAAATGACGAGTGAAAATCACTAAAACTATTTTATTGTTTTATTTTTTAATATAATCTAAAGGTCTAAGTGCATTAACCACAGTAGTGTGGTTTCTAACGTGTACCACCCTACGTTAGTGCAGCTTTACTTTTACACTGATGACGGCAGTCGATTGTACTCCAGAAACGTCTGTTTTAGAACAAAACGATGGACCACGGCCAAACAGCCAGGGAATGGATTTTAGTAACATTGGGTCCGACCGTGTAAGCCTTCGAAATACTGCAGAAAAGGATACTTGTATTTACAGTAAATGTATACATTCTTTGGCTGTATGCACTTTGATATACAATAAATTTACATAAAAAGCCTGGAGGCACATCAGGGGTCCACATATTGTGGATACGGATTTCGATACGATATGCCCTAGTAGCTGGATTCTCACTTTGCTTCAACTTGTCTTGGGTGAGATCCCTTCCTTTAGTCTTTTCTGTGTATTCTCTCTTGACTGCCTCTTGTTCTTTTCTGACCCCGACGCTATTAGAGTAATCGAGGGCTAGAGTTTCTTCCAAAATTTCTTAATTTTGGGTGGCTTAGGATCTTAGAGTGCTGATTGATGCCGATAGGTGAGCACTGGAAATACTGAGAAACGTTCAGTACCAGAATAACCGATACAAAGCCACCAAATCCTATCTCAGAAAGAGAAGGGTGAGGAGGACGAATCTCCTGCGCCCGAAAACGGAAGCCTTTCGGCTAAGGTATGATAACCCTGACAGAAGAGTCTCTGGTCCTCCTGGGAGGGTGTGGGTTGCGCAACAGGCCAGTAACCTGTTCATGTAAAACTTTGAAATACTTGTAGCATCCATAGCAGCCTCGGAGTAATGTCCGGAAATTGTAGCAGTACGACCCTGGCAAAGATTAAGGGATTGAATCTGCAAAGCATGACAGAAAATTGATTGCCGAAAGCGGCACTGAACTATAAACGCATTGGTAGAAGAGACGTGGGTAGTCCGAGGATGAGATGGGTGTCATAGCAGGTTTATATAACCTAATCCTTGAAGAGGAGAAGAAGAAGAAGAAAACTGGAGGTTGTCGAAAGCAGTAAAAAGGCTCTTTTTTCCAAATAATGTTATGTATTTTTTTTTTTTGACGTATGCCACAAATTCGTAAATATTAATATCGACATAAACTTAATATTGACAAATATCGTAATTCGCAGTACCGATCGTTCAATATATGCAAAACAATATCGATTGGGACATAATCGATAGATCGAGGCAAGGATCCAGTTAGTGTGGACACCTAATTAACATGCCGGTTGAGAGACTGGCAAAAAACTACAGGAATTACTCCGCCAAGAAAGAAAATAGAAAAAGATCTAGACGTTCTTTACACAAATGAATATCGAAGATGCGATGTCAGAGCAAGAGGACTGAAGAATTATGACGGAATCGACGGCAATCGTGAAAATTAGCATGCGGCAGTTTTAAAGCAATCGCATTGTGATAACGACTCTTTTTACTTCCATGTTCCGTCAGGAAATGAAAGTATAGTGATCGCGAAAAAAATCTTGTTCGAGATAAGGGCTGATTCTGATTGTACTACCCTCAAAACATGAAGAAAAGTCATTTTCCGAAAAGTGTGTGTGTGTGTGTGTGTGTGTGTGTGTGTGTGTGTGTGTGTGTGTGTGTGTGTGTGTGTGTGTGTGTGTAGAATTTTTTTGGCGAACGATAACTGCCGCAAATTCAAACAGAATCAATAATGTTTTGAACATGTGCCTGAGTTGTAGACGTGTCAAGGCCTATTGATTTTGGTGAAGATCGGTTAAGGTGAAGGGGTAGTTTACCTGCAACGTTTTATGTTTTAACAAGAGTAAAGTACTTAATTTTAATAAATAAAGTATCCTGAAAAGACGGTAATAATAATCCACTGCAGAAAGGTAAATGAAATATCTATAAATGAGAAAGGTAGTTGAAGGGACGGGGATAATTTTCTCTGTGTGTACTACGTTATCGGCAACAAAGAAGTAGTTTCTATGAAAATATTTCATTTCAATTTGTCACACATAAAACTCGATTTACAAGGAACACACCTAACTTGTTAGAAATTATCGAATCGAATTCAAGTAAATGATTTTAAATATAAATCTTAGTTAACATGACACCCATGTATGGTTCTCCATGCGGATGTTTTCTTATGACCTAGGCCACAAATTCATAAAAGTTAATATCGACATTAACTTAACATAGGCAGATATCGTAATTCGTAGTATCGATCGTTCAAAATATGCAAAACAGAACATCTACATTATTCTAACGCTGTAACAGATTCCACAGATGCTTGAACTTGCAGTCGATAAAATATTTCCGTCACTTAAGGTATTCCAACAGCATTGCGCGAAGCGTTCCCAATCGGATTAAAATAAAAATTACTGTTCTTATAAACCTTGTTTACTTTATACTTTGAAGACGGAGACTAAGTGATTCATGTTAATTCTATAAAGGAATTCTATCAGAGTGTAATTCTTTTTTTTTTTCAAACTGAAATACAGAGAGGTCTCGAACACTGGTATTTAATAATCTTAATCCTATTTTCATAACAAACATATTAAGCCTGTTAAATCAGTGTATCGTGTTTAAATGGTTCTCTTAATTTTCATATCTATTCTGTTTCTTTGAAACTGAAAACGGAAGGTTTTTGTTTAACATTAGTAATAATATTTAGTAAGAGTTCTTTATAATCACATTAAACATTACATTTTCGTAACAAACGTTAAGCCTATTATCATTATTATTTTGAGACAGACGTATTCGTAGACGTGGATAGAAATCGTTAGTAGAATGGAGTTATTAAATACCAGATGAATCGAATCAGCCACTTAAAAAACCAATGAATGGTACGCTTTGAAGAGAAACGAAGAACCTGTCGCCCAATAAGTAATTAAAAAATTCTCACACCAGAGAAAACAGAAAATACAACACGTGGGAATGAAGGTAACGTAACTTGACGCATTTATTAGGCGCGCGCTATGTTGTTTCGTATGCTATGTCGTTTATAAGACATTCTGTCAGTGTTCCAATTATTATTATTTTTTTTGTCTGAAATACAGAAGTTTATGATGAATATTGGTCTTGAACTGTGACACTTAATAATCTTAATCCTATTTTCATAGTAAATATATTAAACCTATTAACTCAGTGTACCATGTTATTAGTGTAAAGGGTTCTCTTAATTTTCGTACTAATTCTGTTTCGTTGAAACTGAAACACAGAGGGTTTTTGCATAACATAAGTTATATTAAACAAAAGATAAGCGCGGAGCAGTAGTGTCAAGATTAGACAGAATCGGGGCAGAAGAAGTAAAAAGATAATGAAGGTGAAGGCCAATATTACAAGAGGAATACGGGCAAGGTGTCTCAAATGGTACGGCCATGTTAAGAGAACGGGGGACTACTGATCAATAAGCTAATTAAAAAATTATCTGAGAAGTGGCAGTTATGGTAAAAAGAATGGGAGACAGCTTCCAGACGTCTGGAGTTAGCCCAGGACATTGACAAACGGCAACATGAAGAACAAATATTTGAGATGTTTTTTAGGAAATGTGGACGAACTCACGGCGTGTTCACATACACACGCGCGCGCCAACACACACACACACACACTGTAATGCGACAAAATAAAGGACCTAATAGGCGAATAAGCCCAATATAAAATTACACTTAATAAAATAATTCACCTAACCTTGTCAAATGAATAAAATGGAAAATGACCAGAATGGCCATTCTTCTAATAAAGAAGTACCATGCAATGTATAATAATAATTTATGTATTTAATTAATAAACAAAGAACTATTTGTTAATGTTTAAGAGTGCTCAAGACAATCAGAGTGAGTGAAAAAATAAGTGACAACTGATAATTGCTAATCACAGATAGGACTGTAACGATTAATGGCAATTTTCTAGTGAACACAAGTGTACTCAGAACAAACAAAAACAAGGTGCAAACAAACTAAATAATATGTAAAGTTTGAATAATAATAGTATTTATTTCAGACTATGTTTTAACGTTTAAGGAATACTTGTAAGCCTTGATGTCAGTCACTAATCTTTCACATATTGTTATTATTAATGTACCTAAGTGAAAAGACTATCAGTTGTGCTAAGACACAGAATGTATAACTTATTCACAGGAACAAGAATCATATTATTAATTTGAAATCATATTAAAAGACAGTTCATAATAGACTGACACTAGAAAAAATATTAGTATTATGTATTAGACAATTGTTGGAAGTTTAATTTTATTGTTTAATGTTAATTAGAGTTTTAGCCATAAAGGCATAATATTGTTTTAATATGTTTGTTTCATGTTTATGTTTTTATTTTATCTCATGGGATAATTATAATTAATCAGAATGTATTAAGCCAACAGGCTACAAAACATTTATAAATTGGAACATTGTACATAGGAAGTACCAAGACATAGTCCAATATCAACATAAAATTGTCAAACTAACTAACAAATTATCACATTACTGTAAATTAGTAAGAAGTAGTAGAATTACTAAGATAGGCCTTATTTAGATGTTAATAACAACATTTTAAATAGATTAATGAATTGTAATATAATTTTGTGAATGTCAAACTGCTTGAAGACCTATAAAACAGAATTTTGTAAAAATGTTAAAATATTTATTAGGACACACACATGTCATGTGAGATATCAAAATGTTTGTCTTTTTATCAGGAAAATCACTATGTAAACTAAATTAAGTCTAGTTAAGTACTAAATAGGGAGTAATTCCAATTATAAAATGTAAAAACTATGTATTTTAAGTAATCAGGGTCACATGACCTCTTAACACAACGGTATTAACCAATGGGAATTTTGGTAATTTTGGTCAAGCCAGTCGAAGGAAAAAGAAAAATTCGACATTATATTGTTAGACACGAAAGTACTCAGAACATCTCTGTGCAGCTCTAAGCCACAAACCAGTAAAGGAGAATCAAATTCAAGTGGAAGAAAAGTAAAAAATTTATAAAACATAGAATCAAAATAAGAAGGAAGAAATAATGAGAATATGAAATAATAGTAAAACCAAGAACAAAGAAAAATTATTTTAAAAAAATGAATAATTATTTTGCAACCAAAAGGATTGGTGAGAATTAACCTATTACCTAACACTTTTACAACTACACGACACCAAGATTAACTCAACTAACACTTTTTTCAATAGAACACTAATGAAAAGAAAAAAACTAATTTATACACAGTGAACATTTTGTGTAATTTATTTTATTTGTAAAAACTGGTTGTGAATACATTCCACACTAATTTTGCTTAAACAAAAAGCCGCCATCTTGAATGTGACCAGTGCATGCTGGGAGAACCATGATGCCTTGCATTGACTAATCAAACTGAACAATTGTTTTGTTACACTTTATTAATATTAATTTTGTTTGTATTAGTAAATAAAAATTATATAATTGTAATGTACTGTACTTCTTGTGGACATTTTCGAACTTTTTAATAGCAGTCTCAAGAACCCCAAAGATTAATATAATAACTAAAGGTAAGAAAGGAATCGATCTGAGAACAAGAGTCGATACGGGCACTTTACAACTTCGTTCTCAGAATCATTTATGGAAATAAAATGTTAATAATTATTTCCAATTAGTGTTAGATGTGTTTTATTTACAGAATAAATTAAAATTAATGGATTTTTGTTTAATAAAAGAAGAGTGAAGCATTTTCGACGATTTAAATTTCATCACAAATAAGAGATTACGGAGATAACCTCCAAATAGACAAATCGATACCACAATCGAATGCAAATATTAACAAGCCTAGTTCCGCCATACAAACGATTTTTATAAACCATTAAACCAATAATAATTGTTTTCTTTAATAAATAAAAATACAGAAGGAGGAATTAAGGCATATTATTGCATTATTAGGATTACGGTGGTATTAAAATTGTGGATCGACGTGAGACCTAACTCACTAACTACTTATGGTTAATACTTCATAAACAAAAAATAATTAAAACCGAGAAACACGGCTCGAGTTTTAAACGTTACAACACACACAAAGGACCACAATACATTGTTCATTATCATCTTCACATCACGTCATAGGCAAGGTGTTGCCTGTTCCGCCTTCAAAAAACTACCACCCATCTTTTCCTGGATCTACCCACCCACCTGTGTCCTATAGGTTTACATTTACAGACTTTTTTTTAGCCAGTATCGAATCTCACTTTCTTTCTAAGTGTTCTTTCCACCGTCGTGTATAACCTTTTAATCTTTGATTCAAGCGGAGTCTTCTCTTATGACTTCATTCTTTATACGATCAAGTTTAGAACACCTTTTAACTCCTCCTCTGTCCTGTATTTTACTTTCTTGTTTCTCGGTTGTCGTCACCACCAGTACGAGGGTCGTTCATAATTAAAGAGGCAAGAATACTTAGAAAGGAAAATTGTAGGCGGAGTTAGAATAGTTGGTAGGAGGAGTACGATAATTTCAGAACTGTAAATTGGCATTCCTGTGATGCGTTCTGATCAGCTGTTTAATTAGAATTGTTTTGTTTGCAACCTGAAATTCTCTTAACCTGTCTTTGTTGATACCCAACACACTATATTTTCTCCCATACTCTTCCAAGCACCTCCTCCTCGTTCGACAAATACTGACAGCAGAATAACCCCACGATGACGGGTCGGATTCATTGAAGGTGATAAGCTGCAGTTGCTGAATGCTATACTTGTGGCAACGCGGAGTCAACGCCCTGTCACTATACTAAGCAGGCAATCTGATTGGACAGTATCACTGTTCTAATAAGAACACATTATCACACCAAAGTGCTCTCTCACGTGAACATTCCTCTGAACGCGCAAGTTCAGGAGGACTCAGAATGCGGCAAGATAACAGCAAGGAACAGCACTGACAAATGGAGGGCAGTGTGCGTGAGGGTACGGAGAGTCACGTACCAATGATAACTGACCGAAAACGCCCGAGGGGACAACGTGATTTAAGTACTGTTAGCGCGCTTCAGTTTAGGTCCCGTACTAAATCACTACCAGTGCAGTTAAGCGGATCGTTTGCTCGATTATCAGGAACACACGTACCACATTCAAAGCCAGCGGTTCTACATGTATTCTTCAATGACAACGAAACCTGTCTTCCTTTGTCCCATGCCGTTAGAATATATATATATATATATTGTAACATAACAAAATTATCACACTAAACATTTGAATTAATGTTACATAAATAAAAGAGAAAGTTCCATAGTGAGTGAGAAGAATAAATTGTTTAAGGATTACCCTAGAAACTGTATAATTAAGTCTATAAAATGTTAATAAAAATGGAAGATAATAAAGAAAACCATTAATTAAAATAACCTACTATGAAAAAACCAGTTAAACCAGCAGTATACCCAGTAGATTGGGGAAGCAGTACAAAAAGGGAAGGACCATAAAAAAGGAAATAATCTGTCATGAAACCATTTTAATAAGGAAACTACTAATGTGATATTTGAAGAAGGGACGAAACATATCAAGATTCCAACAGAGACCAGAAACAGGAAGAGATATGCCAAAACAAAATGTTAATCATATAATAAATACCATGAGACAAAATTGAAACCGATATAGGTAAACCCCAAACAAGTTACAAGATACAATACTATAAAAACAAATTGTATATTAGTTGTAAGTGTAACATGTCAAAAAATATGTCAAAAGAGACTACCATAGAGTAGAACTCACTAAAAAGACTACCAGAGTGTAGAATACAATAAAGTGAAGTGAGATAACAAAATTAAGGAACTACAGAGTGTACAGTGAGAAACATAGTTAAAAAATCTATGAAAAAATCTTCAATGAGGTTTGAGTATTATAAAAAGACTACCATGAGTGTAGAATAATAATAATAAAACCATTGAAATGAAAGACGGTCTAAGGACTGACAACATTACTAGTAATAAGAGTTTTAAATTAAATATAAGGACTATTACATATAAAATGTTTTCTTTAATTATAACTAAATAAATGGTGAGGACAAAAATACCAAAGGACAGTTCATAACTGAAGGTATGCCTAATATTAAGATGTTTATTATTTATTATTAATTAAATAATATTTTAGATGTAAGGTGTAAATAGATACACGAGTTTTTTTTTTATCACAGTTAAAGTGTTTTCATAAGAATAATACCTACACAAGACAGTTAGTGACTGACAGTGTTACTAGTAATAGGAGTTTTTTATGTTTTCTAATTAAATTATGTCTAGGATAAGCTATGTTGTTATCATTTGATGATACAGGAAAAAATAATAGGAATAAGATGTTTTTGTTAAAATTAGGCATAAGTTGTTCATGTTATGGTTCAATGATGTTATTAGTATAAAGAAAGTTTAGTAGATACAAGATATTCTATTGTAATTAAAATCATGTCATTTAATTTTCCATTGTGTAAGTCAGAGAGGCAAGTAGGGCATAAAAATGTAATAGTTTTATTCAAATCAGTAAACCATGTATAATGTACAAACAGACCCACCAAGACACTATGTTTGTAAACACAGACTGGCCTATAAACCAAAAAAAAATTATCTATCAAAGAATTAATCTATGTAATAGGAATAGAATTCAATACATACAATACAGAAATTGAAAGTATAATTAATGCAGATACAGTTAATAGCAAATAGAATGACAAAAGAAAGAAAATTAACTTCTTTTGGAAACAGTCAAAAATAGGCTTATGATAGTAATCAAATCAGACTAAACAGCAAATTAATCAATATTGAAATGTTTTAATAACCAAATTATTAACAACAAAGTAATTACGGAGTTATTAGGTGTATTCCAGGGAAATATTATACGGAAAAAACAAATAAAAACCTTTAAAACACTGAATTTGTACAAAATATGGGACATGCAATTATTATGCAAAATTGTAATTTTTGGGCTTAAATGAGTTTGAAACAAACCCAGCTATATATCAAAAGATGTAAAATTAAATAATCAATATTACTGAATAGTTAGATTCATGTAAAATTAAGAAATATTGGAAATACAGTAAAAAATAAGAAAACTTGTTATGTATAGTTAGATAGTGAAACAAGTCTTAGACAGATATTTTATAATTAAACAATATGAAGAGGAAAAAGACATACCACAAATTGCCCTAAAAACGACGACGTTGCGTCGTTTAGTCTATTGTTAATCGCAAAGCTGAACAGTTGAAAAATGTATTAGTGGAGTTTTGAAAACCAAATAATTTATATTAAAACCAAGTGTGGTTATGTGGCGTGTAACGGAGATGAACTAACAAGTGAAATAACATTATTTATCTATGTCTAACACTTCACAAGTTTCCAAAAAACACAGAATAACACCATAAAACTTAACGCCAGAAATCGACAGCCATTTTGATCAATTTTTGGAACAAATTCACAAAACCAACACGCATATTTGAACACTACACTACACAAGAGATCCATCCAGAATTCGACATCGCAGACGACGAGGGGACATTCAACACTATATTTTGGAACAACACCACTTCGCAGGAAAAGGGAACATCGTTTTATTTCTGTGGGAGAAGATCTTCGATTCCAACGGCGTCATAGCAGATTAAAACCAAGCAGACGGCGGCCATTGCTGAATTTCTCACATAGACGGTGCAGTGCTTCCTGGAGCAGAGTGACGTCATTTCTTCGACTTGGTTCGAATTTTAAATAATTTCTTTCTAATTGACAATTGTAATAATAATTCTGTTCTATTTCAGATGTTAACATTTAGTTTAAGAATACCTGTTAAATGTATCTTGTTCCTTGCCCTCTGACCATTTCGACTCGTTAAAAGAACCATAAATTTAAACTTGTAAAAAATATATCTGTTGATTTTTCTCATTGCCGACTGTGGCGAATATTAGCCAGTGCCTGGGACATGCGCAGTCTGACTGGCGCACAATTTTGAATGAATTGTGTTCAGTGTTCAAATCAGTATTCAGTTACCAGCATTGTTTTTATTTCTACCATTAATGTTATTATTATTTTTTATTAAGCAAACCCATAATTTACATTGAGAGAATAGATATAGGAGGAAATTACAAACTCAAATAATTAATTAATTATTAATTAATTAAATTCAATCATTCAGTCAAATTCGATACAAGCACAAGAAAAAATATTTGCAAAATTTTTAAAGTTTGATGTATTTATTATTTATCAATTAAACACACCTAATTATAACATATTCTTATCATCAATATCTTTATATTTTGTTTATTATTACACTTGAAATATATTACTATTTGACTAGCCTAACAGTGGGACTTTAAGGAGTCAGACTAACCCAGTGATAAACAAAATATTGATACATATCAACACATATTTCAATTTCAATTATATTTTTATTATTATATTTGTAATATTTTTATTTATATTACAAATTGGCTTGCCCAACTAGTGGGGCTAAAAGAAGAGCACAATACCCTTGTTATCACAAGATACACACACAATATCTATATATATATCAATCCAATTCAATTTTTATTTTATATTTGTAATAATTATATTACAAATTGGCGTCCAACTTAAGGGGCTTTAAATAGGAGATAATAGTGTTATAAAATAAGGACGATTGTCCAATTTCCTATTTTTAGCTTGGCAACGGTCAACAGGTCGGAAGAGGGAGCGAGATGTACAGGAGAGCTACATCAAGAAAAAGGGCTATGGAGGCCGAGCAGGAGATAAACATGGAGGATAAAGAAGCGACACCAGTGGAAGATGTGGAGTTAATGTTACCGCCAGCAGAACCAAATAAGCCTGCACCACAGAAGGAACAGCCGGAGAAATCCACCGCAAAGGAAGATGCAAAATTTGATCAAATGATGGAGATGTTACTCAGAGAATTTAAAACGACGAAGGAAGAATTAAAGGAGAAAATGGAAGAAAATAGTAAGGAAATGAAGAACGATAACCTACGATTGAAGGAGGAATTAAGAGAAAGCAGCAAGAAGATGGAGGAGGAAATGAAGAATGATAACCAACGATTGAAGGAAGAGTTGGGCAATAAAATTGGAGATACTAGCAAGAAGATAGAAGAGAAGATGGAAGAAAATATTCAGAAAATTGAGGAGAAAATGGAGGAAATAAAGACTGACAATAAACAGTCGAAAGAGGAATTGACCCAGATAAGCCAAAAACTGGAAGAAACTAACAAGAGGATGGAAGAAACAAATCAGAAAATGGAAAGTAATAGTCAGCAATTGAGAGAAGAATTGAAGGAGACGAACCAAGAAAACATGAACCGGTTAGACGGAAGAATGGAAATATTGAAGGAAGAATTGAGCCAGAAGATAGCTGAAAACAATGAGACAATCAGCAAGAAAGTAGAAGAGGAAATAACGGTAATCGAACAAAGGGTTACCAGAGCTGACGAAAAATGGAGTCAAACCGAACAAGAAGTACGGAGTATCAGAACAGAAATAAATACAAAGGTTAACAAAATCGAAGAAACAACTAGGAAGACATTGGAGGAAAAACTAAAGGAAACACGGGAAGACTGGGAGCGAGTGCAGGAACGATTCACAGAAAAATGTGACGGCATAGAAGCGGCTGTGACCAGTATCAACAGTCAGGTACGACAGAACCAGACCGATATAGACCTATTCCATAGTCGACCGACAACCATTACCAGTTGTCCCAACAGTGAAAATCGTGAAGGGATTAACTTCAGGTTTTATAAAAATAAACCCATGGAATTCCTAGCAAGAATCGAGGAATACTTTGCCAAACACAGAGGTAATCGCTGGAGGGAGAATAAAGAGGTGCTGGACGAATCGTTCAAAGAAATAGCAGACAATTGGTGGATGGCAATAAGAGACGAGGTGACCGACTATCAACAATTCAGAAGGCTATTCAAAGCCAAATATTGGTCGGAATCAACGCAAAATATCGCCAGAGACGGGATATGTCATGGGAAGTACAACCCATATGGAAACCAAACGTTAACGGCGTACTTTTTAGGAAAGGTGTGCGTGGCCAAACATCTAGAGCCCCGAATACCGGAAGAATGCCTGGTCAGCAAACTCTCATACCACTACGAGGAGGATATTATCAGAGCCAGACGAAATAGTCAAATAAAAACGGTGCAAGCCATGACCGAGCTTTTAGAGATGTACGAGCACGAAGACTATTACCGTCAAAGTCGCAGGAGGTATGAAAAGCCGGAACCAAGGAATAACAACAATAATTTGAATAATAATAATAATCGGCAGAATGTGGGTAATAATAACAATTATAATTCCGCAAATCGGAATAATGCCGAGTACAATTATAACCCTAGAAATAACAATAATTTGCCGAGGCTTAACCATAATAATAATAATAGTAATATTCCTCGTATGAATAATAATAATAACAACAACCACAACAATAATAATAATAATAATAATAATAGCCGTCCCCAAAATAACAACGGTTATTACAATAATAATAGTAACTATGTTCAAAATGGTCAGAGGAACCCCAACCTTTCTAATAATAATAATTATCATGGTAATTATAACCGAAATTACCCAAGTGGAGGTAACCACAATTACAGGGCATATCGACCTAATGTTAATTACATCCGAGCAGAAGGCAGTGGACACAGAAGATACCAGCCTCAAAGAAGGAGCCGATACTACGAGTACGAGACTTTCCAAGGGAGCCAGGGAAGTAATCGGTACAGAGAGTACGAGCCCAGACGTAGTTCCAGCTTGGATAATCAGCGCAGACTACCTGTAGCAGAAGCCCAACCAGACGATCGAGCAGAACCAAACGAAACAGCCTCAGGACTTCAAGCTGACGCTTCCAACGGCCTGATCCGTAATGAAGCGGAACATTTAAACGAACGGAGGCAGTAATAAAATCCAATAACCCTTTACTGCTCCAATCTGCTGGGTTTAATCAAGTAGGTATGAATGTGAAGAAAAACAGAAAAAATTTTACCATAATATACAGCAATTATTTAAAGGATATCCGTAAGGACATATTAGAAGAAAGTGAGCTTAATATTAAAAATAATGATAATGAAATAATATACATAATCGCAGAAATTGAAGGTATTTCTGTTCCTATAATGATAGACACTGGAGCCAATGTCTCCATAATAAATCGAAATGAATTGGACCGGATACAGCAGGAATGCCATAAAAACTTACCGGTACTACCTATTAATAACATTGTACTTGTAGGAGCTACCGGCCGACAGAACAAGACCATAAGAAAGCAGGTATCCCTCAATGTCAAAAGTCAGGGCATTAGTGTGGATATGATATTTCTTGTTGCAGCCGGATTACCTTTCAACATCATGATATGATGCGACATATTGCGCCGAAACTCAGCAATTATCGACTTGTGCCGAGGAAGGGTATCACTCTTTGCTGAAGGTTCAACCTGGGTAGCCAATTTAACTGATAACAAGACTTTAGACTCCAGACAACTTCTCGACCACCAAAATAAGGTGAATTACTTATTTAACCACTCAACAAACAACAAGCCAGTACATCAAGATTCGGAGAAAGACCTATGGAAACAAAAGATCCAAGAGATACGTAACTTCCAGTGCCACAATACTAACGAGCAACTAACGGAAGACCAGCGGAATCAATTGGTAGAAATATATGAGAAATATCGAGCTGTATTTTCTGACGAACCTGGAAAGATCCGGAACTACCAATGCTCAATACGATTCAGAGAACCGGTAGAATTCAACCGAAAGTCATACCCAATAGCACAATCTTTGAAAGAGGCCGTACGATCAGAGATCCAGAATATGATCCGTAGAGATATCATCGAGAGCAGTCAATCGCCATACACAAGCCCAATTGTGGCCATACAAAAGAAAAATGGGAAGGTAAGACTTTGCCTTGACGCTCGGGAGATAAATAAGATGATAATAAACGATCGTACCTCACCTGGCGAGATTGATGAAATTTTGAAGAGGTTCCACGGAACACGATTCATTACCACTTGGGATACGGTATGCGGCTATTGGCAAGTGGAGTTGCACCCAGCAATAAATGGCGTTCATCTTCGAAGGGCGCAATTATCAGTTTAAGAGATTGCCCTTCGGGTTGGTTAATTCAGTAGCTGTTTTTGTCGCCTGTATGGATCATATACTAGGACCAGAAGCGCTCCAATTCACAACTGTCTATGTGGATGATCTCCTAATAACATCAACCAGCTGGGAGGAACACTGTTATCGTGTGGAGTATGTTTTGAAGAAGCTTGCTGAAAATAATGTCACCCTTAAACTGGACAAGTCCAAGCTTATAGCTAAAGAAGTTCAATTCCTGGGTTTCCAGCTAAACAGTCAAGGAATAACACCATCAACAGAAAAGGTAGACGCCATACAACGATTCCCTACACCAAAAAACAGAAGGCAACTACAATCATTTTTGGGCCTATGTAACTATTATAGGAAGTTCCAGAATAATTATTCCGAACTAACAGCCCAGTTTCAGTACCAGTTATCGTCCAAGAATAAATGGCGATGGGGTCAAGAACAAGACGAGACCTTCAAATCAATTAAAGAGAAATTTTTAGATGCAGTAATGCTCAACCATCCAGATTTTAACCGACCCTTCTTTCTAAACTGTGACGCTAGTAACATTAGCTTGGGTTCAACACTGTACCAAGAAGATGAAAGTGGAAACCATCTAGTAGTGAGCTTTGCTAGCAGAACCCTTAACCAGTGTGAGAAGAACTATAATGTGACGGAAAAAGAACTGCTAAGTGTAGTCTTTGCCTGCGGGAAGTTTCGGACGTATATCCTCGGATATCCAGTGACCGTCCGAACAGATCACAAGTCAATATCATTTCTAAGAAGATGCAAATTAAGCCATGGTAGATTGACCAGATGGGTACTCGCCCTACAGGAATACGATATACAGTGGGAGTATGTTCCTGGAAGTAAAAATGTAGTAGCCGACGTATTGTCAAGAGTGAATCTAGAAGAACAAACATTCGAAGGCGAAAAGGAGAGCATTTTGAAAATCTATAACATTATTAAGGACAGATCTGATTTAGAGAAGATAGTGCAGGACATCAGCAAACACCAGCAGTCCGATCCGAAGTTAAACTCTATTAAACTTCGTCTCTCCAACCAAGATGACACAATAAACAAATTTTATTGTATACATAATGGGGTTTTATTCATCAAGACATCCTTTGACGAAGACGTTTGGAAGATCATGATCCCTACTACAATCGAAAGGGATATCATCCTGGACTACCACCTACGATACGGTCACATGGGAGCCATGAAGGTGATCAAGGCAATCGAAGAGAATTGTCACATAAAAAGTATCAATAGAAAAACTAGAAACTACCTTAAAACCTGTATGATATGTCAATTGGTGAAAACCAACAATGAGCGAAAGGAAGGTATGATGATACCGATTACCTCACAAGCCAAACTGGAAAAGGTCTTTCTGGACATATGTGGTCCATTTCCCCGCAGTGGCGGACGCCATCGATACAAGTATATTGTTATTATGATGGATCATTTTACAAAATTTACAAAACTATACCCTGTGAACAGAGCCACCACTCTGAAGACTCTAGAAATAATAACAAATCATTACATTCCAGAGGTAGGAAGCCCGATATCCATAATCACCGACCATGGAACGCAATTTAAGGGTTGGCGGTGGAGAAACACTCTGAATACATTGGGCATTAAGACATACAAGACGTCTGTCTACCACCCCAGCAGCAATCCAGCGGAGAGGGTACTGCGAGAGGTCGGAAGAATATTACGGACTTATTGCTATAATCAACAAAAGAAGTGGCAAGAATATTTATTAGCGACTGAAGAATTCCTTAATTTGTCATATCACACCGCTATTGGTACCACGCCATACACGGCAATGTATGAAAGACCACCTCCGAGAGAAATACAAGACATAATAGAGTTCCCCAGGAGTCAAGAATACAAATTAAATCGAATTAGATTCTACAATAAATTGGCTGAAGACCAGGAAAGGCGCAAGAACAAATATCAAAAGGCTGTTAAGAAAATAATAAGATATGAAGTCGGAGAAAAAGTACTGCTAAAAAACAGGGAATTACCCAGTACTTTGGAAGGCATTACCAAAAAGTTATTACTGCTGTATACCGGCCCATACCTGATTATTAAAAACAATAATAATAATACATATGTACTAAAGGATATCATTTCGAATAAAGTAAAAGGAACTTATAATCAGTTATCCATTAAAAAATATTTGGAGGACTCATAATTGTGAGTTAAAACTATGAATGATGAAAAAAGAATTTTGATAAGAATATAATTACCAAATTCAAAAATATCGTAAGTACAACTTACACCAAATATTCGAACAATTGTGAATGATACAAAAAGAATTTTGATAAAGATAAAAATTACCAAATTCAAAAATTAGTAAGAACATCTTACACCAAGTATCAGAAAGAATATTGTGAAATATAGTAAGTACAACTTACACCAAATATTCGAACAATTGTGAATGATACAAAAAGAATTTTGATAAAGATAAAAATTACAAAATTCAAAAATATCGTAAGTACAACTTACACCAAATAATCGAACAATTGTGAATGATGAAAAAAAAAAAAAAAAAAAAAAAAAAAGAATTTTGATAAATAAATAATTACAAAATTCAAAAATATAGTAAGAACATCTTACACCAAGTATCAGAAAGAATATTGTGAACGAAATAAGAATTTTGATAAATAAATAATTACAAAATTCAAAAATATAGTAAGTACAACTTACACCAAATATTCGAACAATTGTGAATGATGAAAAAAGAATTTTGATAAGAATATAATTACAAAATTCAAAAATCCGTAAGTACAACTTACACTAAATATCTGAAAGAATATTGTAAACGAAATAAGAATTTTGATAAGAATATAATTACAAAAATTCAAAAATCAGTAAGTACAACTTACAACAAAACATTTAAAGGATTATTGTGAATAAATAAAAAGAATTTTGAACATAATAAGCTTCAAAATTCAAATGCAATAGTAAGTACAAGCTACACAAATATTCAAAGACTATTATGCAAGTAAAAAGAATTTGGATGCAGATAATAATTGTCCAAATTCAAAATAATTGGTAAGTACCACTTACACAAACATTCAAAGACTATTATGAATGCAAAAAGAATTTTGAGGAATAATAATGTCAAAATTCAAAACGCTAATAAGTACAACTTATACCAAAATATTTGAAAAACAACTATGAATAAGAAAGAATGTAGTTGAATAAAAATGTCTAAAATTAAAAGACAGTAAACTCACATCATTACTCATACAAATGATGGGAAATAACTCTGAAATATGAAAAAAAATTTGGTAAGAAAGAGATACAAAATTCTAAGAGAGAAAGGAAACCAGAATGTCATATGACTTAATCGAACAAATTAACCAAACTCACAAAGAAAATAATTTAATAAAAATGGAACAATGAAGAAGGACCAGCTCACTAAAGACCAAATAGTGAGACCAAAAAACAAAAAAAAAAAAAAAAAAACTGATATTAATAATGATAATGCTGTTACAACAACCACTGTTATAGTGAAAGTGATAAAGAATTAATTCATGTTATACCATGGGCAATAAAAATAACTCAATGGATACCAGATGGTAGAAAGAGTAAATATAAATACTACTTACTATGTAAACATGATGAAATGTATATGATACCACATATCTAAACCACCTAATATGGAATAAGCTTTAAGAGAGAAGAAGAGTCAAGTGTATAAAAGTATTAATTAATATAACGTATTATGAAGTGAAGAATCTAAAGATGTTTATTTTAGTCAAAAATGACTACTTTTACTGTTTATTTATTTTTATGACTGGATGTAGAAAATGCCATCAGTCTTATGTGTTGAGCAGAGATGATAATACCTCTGGACTCAATTGAAGTATTGGACAGCAGGGATTGAAGCCAAAAGTGCCACTCTGAACTGTTCCAATTAATTTGTTAGGGAATGTTAGGGAGTAAACATACTGGTGAGGAAGCACCAAATAAGAAGGAATATAAAATGATAATGTTATACACAAGATTGAAGATCACTTATCAATGAAAAAAGAAACTAATGAAGGAGATACACATCAGCTGAGAGGAAGCAATGGTGGAAAAGGAAGGTATATAAAGTGAAAACATGTAATCACGGAGAAAATGTAAATACAAAAGAATTAGTAGTAATTATTTCATCCATACAGAGTATGATCTGAACTAATCACTTTTACAGGAGAGCATATGTAACATAACAAAATTATCACACTAAACATTTGAATTAATGTTACATAAATAAAAGAGAAAGTTCCATAGTGAGTGAGAAGAATAAATTGTTTAAGGATTACCCTAGAAACTGTATAATTAAGTCTATAAAATGTTAATAAAAATGGAAGATAATAAAGAAAACCATTAATTAAAATAACCTACTATGAAAAAACCAGTTAAACCAGCAGTATACCCAGTAGATTGGGGAAGCAGTACAAAAAGGGAAGGACCATAAAAAAGGAAATAATCTGTCATGAAACCATTTTAATAAGGAAACTACTAATGTGATATTTGAAGAAGGGACGAAACATATCAAGATTCCAACAGAGACCAGAAACAGGAAGAGATATGCCAAAACAAAATGTTAATCATATAATAAATACCATGAGACAAAATTGAAACCGATATAGGTAAACCCCAAACAAGTTACAAGATACAATACTATAAAAACAAATTGTATATTAGTTGTAAGTGTAACATGTCAAAAAATATGTCAAAAGAGACTACCATAGAGTAGAACTCACTAAAAAGACTACCAGAGTGTAGAATACAATAAAGTGAAGTGAGATAACAAAATTAAGGAACTACAGAGTGTACAGTGAGAAACATAGTTAAAAAATCTATGAAAAAATCTTCAATGAGGTTTGAGTATTATAAAAAGACTACCATGAGTGTAGAATAATAATAATAAAACCATTGAAATGAAAGACGGTCTAAGGACTGACAACATTACTAGTAATAAGAGTTTTAAATTAAATATAAGGACTATTACATATAAAATGTTTTCTTTAATTATAACTAAATAAATGGTGAGGACAAAAATACCAAAGGACAGTTCATAACTGAAGGTATGCCTAATATTAAGATGTTTATTATTTATTATTAATTAAATAATATTTTAGATGTAAGGTGTAAATAGATACACGAGTTTTTTTTTTTTATCACAGTTAAAGTGTTTTCATAAGAATAATACCTACACAAGACAGTTAGTGACTGACAGTGTTACTAGTAATAGGAGTTTTTTATGTTTTCTAATTAAATTATGTCTAGGATAAGCTATGTTGTTATCATTTGATGATACAGGAAAAAATAATAGGAATAAGATGTTTTTGTTAAAATTAGGCATAAGATGTTCATGTTATGGTTCAATGATGTTATTAGTATAAAGAAAGTTTAGTAGATACAAGATATTCTATTGTAATTAAAATCATGTCATTTAATTTTCCATTGTGTAAGTCAGAGAGGCAAGTAGGGCATAAAAATGTAATAGTTTTATTCAAATCAGTAAACCATGTATAATGTACAAACAGACCCACCAAGACACTATGTTTGTAAACACAGACTGGCCTATAAACCAAAAAAAAATTATCTATCAAAGAATTAATCTATGTAATAGGAATAGAATTCAATACATACAATACAGAAATTGAAAGTATAATTAATGCAGATACAGTTAATAGCAAATAGAATGACAAAAGAAAGAAAATTAACTTCTTTTGGAAACAGTCAAAAATAGGCTTATGATAGTAATCAAATCAGACTAAACAGCAAATTAATCAATATTGAAATGTTTTAATAACCAAATTATTAACAACAAAGTAATTACGGAGTTATTAGGTGTATTCCAGGGAAATATTATACGGAAAAAACAAATAAAAACCTTTAAAACACTGAATTTGTACAAAATATGGGACATGCAATTATTATGCAAAATTGTAATTTTTGGGCTTAAATGAGTTTGAAACAAACCCAGCTATATATCAAAAGATGTAAAATTAAATAATCAATATTACTGAATAGTTAGATTCATGTAAAATTAAGAAATATTGGAAATACAGTAAAAAATAAGAAAACTTGTTATGTATAGTTAGATAGTGAAACAAGTCTTAGACAGATATTTTATAATTAAACAATATGAAGAGGAAAAAGACATACCACAAATTGCCCTAAAAACGACGACGTTGCGTCGTTTAGTCTATTGTTAATCGCAAAGCTGAACAGTTGAAAAATGTATTAGTGGAGTTTTGAAAACCAAATAATTTATATTAAAACCAAGTGTGGTTATGTGGCGTGTAACGGAGATGAACTAACAAGTGAAATAACATTATTTATCTATGTCTAACACTTCACAAGTTTCCAAAAAACACAGAATAACACCATAAAACTTAACGCCAGAAATCGACAGCCATTTTGATCAATTTTTGGAACAAATTCACAAAACCAACACGCATATTTGAACACTACACTACACAAGAGATCCATCCAGAATTCGACATCGCAGACGACGAGGGGACATTCAACACTATATTTTGGAACAACACCACTTCGCAGGAAAAGGGAACATCGTTTTATTTCTGTGGGAGAAGATCTTCGATTCCAACGGCGTCATAGCAGAATAAAACCAAGCAGACGGCGGCCATTGCTGAATTTCTCACATAGACGGTGCAGTGCTTCCTGGAGCAGAGTGACGTCATTTCTTCGACTTGGTTCGAATTTTAAATAATTTCTTTCTAATTGACAATTGTAATAATAATTCTGTTCTATTTCAGATGTTAACATTTAGTTTAAGAATACCTGTTAAATGTATCTTGTTCCTTGCCCTCTGACCATTTCGACTCGTTAAAAGAACCATAAATTTAAACTTGTAAAAAATATATCTGTTGATTTTTCTCATTGCCGACTGTGGCGAATATTAGCCAGTGCCTGGGACATGCGCAGTCTGACTGGCGCACAATTTTGAATGAATAAACGCAAATCAGTATTCAGTTACCAGCATTGTTTTTATTTCTACCATTAATGTTATTATTATTTTTTATTAAGCAAACCCATAATTTACATTGAGAGAATAGATATAGGAGGAAATTACAAACTCAAATAATTAATTAATTATTAATTAATTAAATTCAATCATTCAGTCAAATTCGATACAAGCACAAGAAAAAATATTTGCAAAATTTTTAAAGTTTGATGTATTTATTATTTATCAATTAAACACACCTAATTATAACATATTCTTATCATCAATATCTTTATATTTTGTTTATTATTACACTTGAAATATATTACTATTTGACTAGCCTAACAGTGGGACTTTAAGGAGTCAGACTAACCCAGTGATAAACAAAATATTGATACATATCAACACATATTTCAATTTCAATTATATTTTTATTATTATATTTGTAATATTTTTATTTATATTACAAATTGGCTTGCCCAACTAGTGGGGCTAAAAGAAGAGCACAATACCCTTGTTATCACAAGATACACACACAATATCTATATATATATCAATCCAATTCAATTTTTATTTTATATTTGTAATAATTATATTACAATATATATGGTAAAACATCAGTATTATCATTAATCATTGATGTACCAATGACATCCTGGTTTAATGAACCATATAATAAAATGATTCAAATAAGATTTGAACAAAGCGAAAGAATAACAGAAAAAAATGAAATACGAGAAAGAAGCGAGAAATGTCACAAGGAAAGAAATAATTATGAAGACAATGATAGTCCGGAAAATAAGGGCAACTGAGATTATAGACCACGGCTAAATTAAATACCATACACCATCAAGAAAAATACACCACCGATAAAAAAAAACATCAAAATTCTAAATTAAGTAACAACATCTTACCATGAGTTAAAGAAGAAATTATTTTGAATTTATTAAGAAGAAACATCAAAATTCTAACCTAAGTACGATCAACTTACATGAATTATTTGAAATGACTATTATATAAAAAACGAATTTGATAAGAAAAAATACCACCAAATTCTAAAAACTGCAAGAACAATTTACAGCATACTTTAGGAAAAATATTATGAAGAATGAAACATAACATAAGAAATTATTTCTTCCATACCAAAGATCATGTTCAGAAATAATTACTTCTGAAGGAGGGCAATTATGTAACGACACCAAAATTCTAAAAGAAATAAGCGCATCTGTTTAAATCAAGCATAAATAATATATAGTAATATAATAATAATAATGGAGCACAATATTAATGACAATAGGCCTAAGTAAAATTTAATAAACTAATTAGAAAATGAACTTGCTGAAGAAGAGTTGCAGTATAAAAACAGATAGAATAATAGAAGTTTATGTCCCGTACTAAATCACTACCAATGCAGTTAAGCGGATCGTTTGCTCGATTATCAGGTATACACGTACCACATTCAAAGCCAGCGGTCCTACATGTATTCTTCAATGACAATGAAACCCATCTTTCTTTGTCGCATGCCGTTATTTGTTGTTTAAGACCTAAGACGTTGTTTAAGACCTGAAGATGTCAATAATGACGAAAAGCTTAGTCGAACAATAAAAAATTATAGCAGTTAGCAAATTCATAAAAGAAATAGTTCCATAGTTGTTTGGGGATGCGGCAGTCATCCGTTCGCCAAAGATGTTCCCACCAATTCAGCAGATACTGGGCGATCCTGTCGAGTATACTCATACTATTCAGTTCCAGCAGTATATCTGTGTTTCTTCTGTGATCATGGAGAGTATATCCTGCCACGTGCGTAAGAAATCTCATTTCAGCCGCTTAGATACGACTGGCCTAACCTTTAGTGAAAGTCCAATTCTCAGATCCATAAAGAAGTGTGGAAATTGCCATCACCTTGTAAATTGTGAAGGCTATCACATACGAATTTTAGAGCTAAATTACCATACTTTAGATTAGCGGAAGATGCTTGGCGAGGCGCCTGCGTAGTAGGGACGGAAGAGACTGCGTGGCGGAGTGCATTGTGTGAGGAACTCTGGAACAGGAATCCTGGAGAAGACCAAAACGCAAGTTATCTGTTGGAATGTGGATAGCTTTAACGCATTTCCAAGATTTGCCGGGAAAGTAGTGTTATAATATTATCGTTAGTTTATTTGTTATTCTAAAAGTAACTGTACGATTTACCTATTGATGTGTTTAGCTGTAAGGGTGATTTAGGACAAGCTGTGTTTGTTCTTACTTATGTAACGCTTTATATCACTATTCATGAAAATATGTTTGTTTACTCTAGAAAGACCTAAGACTTGCCAAAGGATACTTTCTCATTTATTCTAGTAATCAGAATAGTAAACTAGCACACTATAAAAACTGACAGGATACAATGTAAAAGCATCAGTTCCAGCGAACTGCTTGGCTTCGCTTGGCTCGAGCTTGTGGCTTGTGCCGTATTTTACGTGTTAATTGTTTGTTAGAATTGAGTTGACTTGAAGTTATAATAATTGTTTTAGCTTAGTAAGTTCTTGAAGTATTAAATTTGTTCAAACTATAAACTGATATTAATTTACAAAAGTATAATGTTATATTCAATAAACCAATAATTCAGAGTATCTTGAATTTCTAAATTCTTTATTTAGGCAACGTACCTCTAACGGTTACTTCACTTAGCCACTCGAGTGAGTGATCGCGGTGTTTTACATTCAGGTAGAACAGTAGGAAGGTTGAAAGAGGGCAGAGGTTTTGATGACCCTCAAGAATAAGAAGGCTAAGTTAAAGTTGGTTGGTGGTTCGACACTGAGGACTGTTTGCACTGTTGAGGAGATCTAATTGAGGAATAGCCCGGAGTCAGAAGCCTTGGGTAATAATAAGTCCTAGTGACTAGCGAACCCGAGGGGCGGTGGTGGGTTCTATGGGGCTTCGTCCCCAACCAATTGTATACTTCACATTTAATTATCAGCCTTAAAACTCTATTAAGAAAATCATCTACTCTTGATGTAATCAATTTAAAAATATATTACAAAACAAGTATATTTAAAAAATTGATTACCGTAAAATTGAAACTGAAAAGCGTAGCCAAATTGGATTTATATATTTCTGGTTTTTTGTATGCGTTTAAAATAACGTTTTTACAGTTGTTTTTTGTTTGTCCTATGTAACATCTATTGCAATCTTGGCATTCAATTTTGTATGTTCCATGGGTCATTGTATCATTTTATTGTGTGGCTTATTTAGTTTTTGTAAGTTATTTTTGTTAGTTTTGTATGCTACTTTAATGTTTGTGTTTTTAAATCGTTTTTAGCTTAGTTATCCTATTATTTATGTATGTGAACGTGGCCCATTTTTCATTATTGTTGTTGTTATTATTTATGTATTGTTCACACTGATCATGTCTTATTTAGTTTTATTTTATATTTTATTTTCTATTTTGTGTATAGTGTTTTTATTGTTTCCACTTTCATCAGCAATTTGGTAAATTGGATTTCTTTCTTTATTTCCAAATATAAATACTAGGCCTAAATAAATAATACGCTACATTTTCTATGCTGTACTATCTGGCAAGTAATAAACTGTGCGGTAACACACACACACGCACACTGTGACGTCAGTACAGAGTTACTCACTTAGACGAGGACTCTTGGTATGCATAGTATTTGATGCCGACGATCCAGTAACCATAACTACACATTCCACACGTCAGACATTGCTCTGGCGCGCACACCACATTTTGATATAAGAGGAGATTTAGTTTCAATGAAATGTTTAAAGATTATAAACAACGGTGGAATGAACACTTGGAAAGGATGTCAGATTCCATAATTGCCAAACAAGTGAAAATACAAACTACTTCTTTCCACTTACTGCTTCAGCCTTAACCACAGTACTGTGGTCACTAACGTATACCACCACACGTTATCGCACCCGATTTTCACTGATGATGGCAGCCGACGGCACTCCCGAAACGTCTGGTTTTGCAGAAAACATTGGACTACGGCCAAACACCCCGGGAAGGAATTTTAACCACAAACTACTACTTTGTTGCCGATAACGTAGTACACATATAAAAATTATCCCCTCCCCCTTCAACTATAATTTTCGTTTATAGTTACAACTAGCCTCTTCATTTATAGATACTTCATCTACCTTTCTACAGTGGATTATTAAGATCTTCTTATCAGGATACTTTATCAAAATTAAGTACTTCACTCTTGTTACAACAAAAAATGTTGCAGGTAAACTACCCCTTTCCCATAACCGATCTTCACCAAAATCAACAGGCCTTGATTTCTCTATTATGTAGGGACGTACGCAACAAATTATTTGATTATGTTTGAATTTACGGCAGTTATCGTTCGTCATAGAAAAAATTAACCTTGTTATCACATAAAACGTTGCTGGTAAACTACCCCTTTCTCTTAACTGATCTTCACCAAAATCAACAGGTCTTGAGTCCTCTACAATTCAGGGATGCATGCAAAACATTATTTGATTCTGTTTGAATGTGCGGCAGTTATCGTTCGTCATAGAAAAAATTACCCTTGTTAAAACATAAAACGTTGCAGGTAAACTACCGCTTTCCCTTAACCGATCTTCACCAATATCAACAGACCTTGAGTACTTAAAACTTTAGAAATGTATGCAAAAAATTATTTGATTCCTTTGAATATGCGGCAGTTATCATTCGTCATAAAAATAAAATTACCCTTTTAAAACATAAAAGTTTGCTGGTAAACTACCCTTTTCTCTTAACCGATCTTCACCAAAATCAATAGATCTTGAGAACTCTACAATTCAGGGCTGTATGCGAAAAATTATTTGATTTTGTTAGAAGTTGCGGCTGTTATCGTTTGCCATAGAAAAAAATTACCCTTGTTAAAACATAAAACGCTGCAGGTAAACTACCCCTTTCCCTTAACCGATCTTCACCAAATCAATAGGTGTTGAGAACTCTACAATTCATGGCTGTATGCGAAACATTATTTGATTCTGTTTGAATTTGCGGTTGTTATCGTTTGCCATAGAAAAAAAATCTAAAGATAGACAGACACACACAGACAGACACTTTTCGAAAAATGACTTTTTTTCATGTTTTGAGGGTAGTACAATCAGAGTCTGCAATTATCTCGAACACAATTTTTTTTGCCATCACCATACTTCCATTTCCTTATGGAACATGCAAGTAAAAAATTATAATTTCATTTCCTGGAAAAAAATTATTTTATTTTTAACAATTACCATGTTTTGAAAAAGTGTAAATAGATTTTTAAGTACTTTACTCTTGTTAAAACGTAAAACTACGTGTCCCCCTGAACTGATCTTCACCAAAATCAATAGGCGTTGAGTCCTCTACAACTCGGGTACATATGCAAAAAATTATTTGATTCTGTTTGAATTTGCGGCAGTTATCGTTCGCCATAGAAAAATTCCACACACACACACACACACACACACACACACACACACACACACACACACACACACACACACACACACACACACACACACACACACACACACACACACACACACACACACACACACACACACACACACACACACACACACACACACACACACACACACACACACACACACTTTTTGGAAAATGACTTCTTCATATTTTGAGGGTAGTACAATCAGAATCTCTTCCTATCTCGAACACGAATTTTTTCGCGATCACCATCTTCCACTTCCTTATGGAAGATGGAAGTAACAATGAGAGAGAGAGAGAGAGAGAGAGAGAGAGAGAGAGAGAGAGAGAGAGAGAGAGAGAGAGAGAGAGAGGCTTCTCATTGAAATATATATATTTTTTCAGCAGTCGGAGAGAAAGTACTGTTCTTTGTTGTTTGCTGATCGACGACACCGCAGCCGCTGGATTAGCATTACTGTCATTACTATCATGTACTGTCATTATTTCATAAAGAGAGAAGAGAGAATATTTACAGGATAAGTCATATAGAGCCGTATATAGAGCGGCGGTCTTTTTTTTGCACTACATAGAAAATTGTTGTCTAACGGACAGAATATACGCGTCGTCGGAATCGGTTTTTTCGCGATCACCATACTTCCATTTCCTTTTTATTTCCAATATGAAAGTAAAAAAGGATATATAATGAAGTTGCATTAGTAAGTAACCGTTAAACTCCGTATTACAATTGATTAGTATATTTCCTTATTAAACTGTATTAATGTCATAGTCCGTAAAACACTGTGCTTGTATTAACACGATATGGCTGTACATATGTGCTTTTCGTTCACTAGGAACACTTGATGGATCTTATTTGTTAAGGGCGGTGCGGCGGTATTAAACAAAGCGATTACAGCCACACAAAGGTGTGGAGCGGTTTCATTTGCCACCGCAAATCCAATTGAAACCAATTCTCAAATGGCCTGGTATTGTGAACGTCATTGTATTCGACCGTCCCCCTCACACTTCCCTCCCTGGAATACGTTTGATGGTGCTCCCGGTTGTAATCTATCCGGCAAACGTTCTTCACAATATATATCATTTTGCTGCCCTTGTCTTTCAGTGTGGCTTCTAGAGGTCAATCGTTCTTTACCTCCGATTGCCTTCTATTAAACCTCTAACGTCCCTCAAATTAAGGCGAGTATACACAAAGTGAACGAAGGCCAGCGAACGAATTTGTTCGATCAGTGTGTACGACGAACCCCTTCGTTCGCCTTCGGCAAGATTCGCTCGGTAGGCGGAAAAAACCGAACGGAACCGAATTAGAGCATACGGTTTCGTGGACGGCACGATAAACGCCAACTTCTTTCGTCGAGATTTGGCCCGAATGCCTCCGCTAGCCTTCGTTCGCCTTCGGCAAGATTCGCTCGGTAGGCGGAAAACACCGAATGGAACCGAATTAGAGCATACGGCTTCATGGACAGCACAACAAACGCCGAATTCTTTCGTCGATATTTGGCCCGAACGCCTCCGCTAGCCTTCGTTCACTTAGTGTGTACGCGAATTCTTTATAGACGGATTCTTTGTCTTTTAGTTCTTCTTGGGGCCCACTTTAAAATTATCATTATAGGTTATCTACTTTCTAGACGTGACCACTTTCTGAAAACTGACTACTAAAGGCATTACTATAGACAGATAGAACGGCAGGAGTCGGCGATTAAGGTGTTCGATGAGAAATGGGAATCGATTGGGACGTATTTGATAGGTCGAGGTAAGGATCAAATTAGTGTGAACACCTAAATACGAGGGTCATTCAATAAGTAAACAGACAAACAGTTGTAGAAGAGAAATTAATTGTAGCAGCTGATTGAAACTTTCAGGAGTGTTACCTGGCAACGTCGTTGTGAGTTTTGATCAGCTGTTCAATAATATATAAACATAACCAATACAGTTTTATTTACGATGGCGTGTCCTCTTGAGGACAGTACTTTCCAAGAACAGCGTTCTGTTATAAGATTTTTGGATTTGGAACCACTATAACCACTAACTTGTATTCACTATTTTGAACCTGAGTCAAAGCGACAAAGCATGGAGTGGAAGCATCCCAGTTCACCCGCCAAAAAGAAATTCAAACCCCAGCCATCGGCTGGTAAGGTGATGTTAACCATCTTTTGGAGCTCCCAAGATTTTCTGTGATTACCTACAAGACCAGCGTACCATCAATAGTCAGTACTATTCTGACATGATTGTGAACAAAGTTAAGCCTGCATTGAAGAAGAAATGTCCGGGATGGCAGAGGAAAGTGTGATTCTTTTTCACGATAATGCCCGCCCACACATGGCAAAACTGACGCTCGAAACAATAAAAAAAAGTAGGTTGGGAGATCCTGCCTCATCCCCCGTATAGCCCTGACCTTGCCCCATCTGACTTTTTCTTGTTTGGCCCTCTCAAGGAGACTTTGTGTGGTGTCAAGTTCAACAGCAATGAAGAAGTGAAGGAAAAGGTCCAAAACTGGCTTCGACATCAAGTTAAAGAATTCTTTGCTGAGGGAATAAAAAAGCTTGTAAAGAGATGGGACAAGTGCATAGACGTTGCTGGAGATTACGTTGAAAAGTAAAAAAAAATTGTATTGATTGAATAAAAAGTTTTTGCTCCACAGCTGTTTGTCTATTTACATATTGAATGACCCTCGTACATAATACGATTGTTTCAGTCTATAAAGCTATTCTCAAATAGCTGCTAAGAACAACTAAACAAAGAAAGTGTAGGTGGTGAACACGTATTAAGGGTGTATATAAGGACATGTGTGGGGTGTTTGTTAGAGGGGTGGAAGAGCTACTATAGGGCATGTCAAGTGACTGTAAAAACCAAGTATAATAGGAATGCATACTCTAAAAATTAAAAAAACTAAATAACAGCTTTTAATAAAGGAGAAACAGAGAATTCAGTTTATTCGTTTCTTAAATTTTGGTTACTTTTAATTGCTTTTCTGATTTCTAAAAATTCTAATAAATATATTTTTTTACCTTTTTGTACGTTGTGCAGTAGTGTTATGTTTTTTGTGTCTACAAAGTGGTTGTGTTCTCAGCAATGATCTGTAAAACCTGCATTAGCTGTGTTATTTAAAATCGTTTTCTTTAAAATCGCTTTCTTACGTTCAGAAATACGATGTTGAAGAGCACGGTCACATTGATATAAATACCATCGAATTCTGCACGACATATTTGATAAATTCCATTTTTTTCTCGACCGAAGAAAAAAATCAAACTTTGTTTCTTTGAGAATAGCTTAATAGGCTGAAACAGTTGTCAGAGGTTAAGAATAAACTGTGAAACTTAGCAACTGTTTGTGTGTTTCGAGAAACCTAAATAACATGCCGGCTGAGAGACTAGCAAAAAAATTACAGGAATACTCCGCACTCCGCCATGAAGGAAAATATAAAAGGACCTAGAGAGACGTTCTTCAAAAATTTATTTTGAAGATGCGAGAGCATCAATAGGACTGAAGAATTAAGACGTAATTGTGGAAATTACCGAATTACGACAATAGGCGACAGTTTTAAATCAGTCGCATTATAATAACTTTTTCCAAAGAATGTTTTGTATTTTTGTATGACGTAGGCCATAAATTCATAAAAGTTAATATCGATATTAACTTAGTATGGACAGATATCGATAATTCGTAGTATCGATCGTTCAAAATATGCAAAACAATGTCATAACGCTGTAACAGATTCCGCAGATACTTGAACTTGCAGTCGATAAAATATTTCCGTTACCCAAAGTATTCCAACAACATTGCGCGAGGCGTTCCCAATCGGATTAAAATCAAGAATATTGTTCTTATAAGCCTTATTTACTTAATATTTTGAAGACGGAGACTCAATGATTCATGTTAATTCTATAAAGGAATTCTATCAGAGTGTTAATTCTTTTTTTTTCAAACTGAAATACAGAGAGGTCTCGAACACTGGTATTTAATAAATCTTAATCCTATTTTCATAACAAACATATTAAGCCTGTTAACTCAGTGTATCGGGTTATTAGTATAAATGGTTCTCATAATTTTCATATATATTCAGTTTCTTTGAAACTGAAAACAGAAGGTTTTTGTTTAACATTAGTAATAATATTTAGTAAGAGTTCTTTATAATCGCATCAAAAATTACACTTTCGTAACAAACGTTAAGCCTATTATTATTATCATTATTTTGAGACAGACGTATTCGTAGACGTGGATAGAAATCGTTAGTAGAATGGAGTTATTAAATACCAGATGAATTGAATCAGCCAATTAAAAAACCAATGAATGGTACGCATTGAAGAGAAACGAAGAACCTGTCGCCCAATAAGTAATTAAAAAATTCTCACACCAGAGAAAACAGAAAAGACAACACGTAGGAATGAAGGTAACGTAACTTGACGCATTTATTAGGCGCGCGCTATGTTGTTTCGTATGCTATGTCGTTTATAACAATGTGAAATCAACAAGGTACTCCCGTACAATAATTCAAGTTAAATTTGTCCACACGTAATAATAATGTCAACTATTAAGAGTTCCGCACTAATTAGAACGCTGTAATCACTTTCCACAACAACCACTTGTCCCGCACTAAAGAAATCGCCCACTGTAACTAACTTCTAAACCGGCCGCTGTTGCTTATATACGCCCCGCAGGTGTTCCAGAACAATTTTCCCGTCTTTTGGCGGCGTGCCAGCACAGTTTGCGTAGTTACAAGTGTTCTAGAACAGTCTGGACTGCTACGTATCTGGACGGCCTTGACACAGACGCCACACGCTGAACTAGTCGAGAAGCGTGTACAACGACACTCTCGTCTTTTCGAGAAGGTTCCGTAATTGTCGTAGCAGTACTATAATCGCCTGTAGACAGTTCTCAGAACTTCCAAATTAATCGGACGTGACAGTTCCGGAGAAAATATCAAGATTGTACCGATGTATGTGGATTGTGGATGTTTTCGCGAGTGCAATGTTCTTTGTCGTTTTCTTCTCGGGTAACAGTAACAGCGAGCAGCTTGCGTAAGAATTCTCCATTGCTGAAAAAAAATGGTAATTTTTGCCACAAGGTAACAGCAAAAACTGTCTTCTTCAGTAGTCCAACAAAATAATTCAGCAGACGAGGGTGCGTAATATCAGACAAACTATACGCTCAGAAACCACCGAATTCATTTAGCAAACACAGTCATAACGGCCACAAAATTGAATAAAGAGAGAGAGAGAGAGAGAGAGAGAGAGAGAGACAGACAGACAGATAGACAGACAGACAGAGACGAACGTACACGAGCGAACGTCACAGGTGCATGCCCGCGGGCCCGAGGACTCTACACGGAGATTGCAATAAACACAGATTAGCGCACCACAGCGTAACAGGCCGGTGCAGGCCGGAATCGACAGTGCGACCCGCGGCTATCTACGTAACTTTGTACAAGTGATTATATCTGCGACAACAACAGACGGTCTAATTGGAGCGTCTAACTAAATCTCTTACTCTATGGGAAAAAACATTACTCTATGTTCAAGAAACAGACCTACGTGTTAAACTTCCTTGTTTATTGTCTAGTCTGCATAATTTATTTGGTACAAATACTAATGCTATTTACGTCGAACAACAGCGTGGCTGTGAAATAAAGTATCGCTTTTGAGGACACATCTATTTGTAAAAAATTAAAAATCGAACATGGCAGGCTACAGCAACAAGAATTGCATACTGCACAGTCCCCACACTCAGTTTTATTCAAAACTTCATCATCATCATCTTCTTCCAAACATGGCATAGGCAAGATGCTGTCTGTAACCCCTTCAAAAATCTCCGTCTTCGTAGACCTACCCACATACCTGTGTCCTACAGGTATGTATTTTCAGACTTGTTTGGTCAGTCTGGAATCTGACATTCTTTCTAAGTGTTCTTTCCACCGTTGTTTGTAATCTTTTAATTTTTCATTTAAGTTAAAAAACTTGTAACTCTTCCTTTACGACCTCATTTCTTTTACGGTCAAGTTTAGAACACCTTTTAACTCCTCAGTTTCGAGGCCTTTATTTTGCTGTATTGTTTTTTTGTCCATATTTCACACCCGCAGGACAGCACAGCGGCTGCCATAACTTTGTAAAACTTTCATTTTGTATCTCGACGACGTACCTTGTTTGTAAAAATACGGTTGATTGTTCCACAGATCGTCTGGAACTTACCTAACTTAACATCAATATCACAATTTCTAACATACCCAACATCATTTCCCAAATGATTAAAGTGGCGCGCCCTGAATCATTATTTTTGTTTAAAACGTATAAAGGTGAAGGAGCATAGGCGTGGATCCACAGTTTTGCCTTCTCCGAGTTGAACCCCCCCCCCCCCACTTACGCACTCCGTATAACTGCACTTTACGTACCAGTTTCTTTGTCTGTTCGTTTCTGTAAACCTGTTCGCTTTCATCTATTGTTATCGTCAGTGCCGGATTTAAGCATAGGCTACAGCCTAGGGACCCACAAAGAAAAACAAAGAAAAAATATCGGTATGGAGAACGATACATGACTTCCATATTCTAAGATTTATATGTAAAATCATTTTCGAAATGAAATATTTCTATAGAAACTGCTTCTTTCTTCAGCCTTAACCACAGTATTGTGGTCAGTAACGTATACCACCTCACGTTAACGCACTCGATTTTCACTGAAGATGGCAGTCGATGGCACTGCCGAAACATCTGGTTTTGATGAAAACATTGGATCACGGCCAAACTGCCCGGGAAGAAATTTTAACAACAAACTACTTCTTTGTTGCCGATAATGTAGTACACATATAAAAAATTATCCCCTCCCTCTTCAGCTATCATTTTCTTTTATAAAAAATTACCCACTCTCCCTTCAGCTTCCCTTTTCCTATATAGACATCTCATCTACCTTTCTACAGTGGATTATTATGACCTTCTTTTGAGGATACTTTATTTATCAAAATTAAGTACTTTACTCTTGTTAAAACGTAAAACGTTGCAGGTAAACTACCCCTTCTCCTTAACATATCTCCACCAAAATCAATAAGCCTTGAGCCCTTTACAACTCAGGCACATATGCAAAACATTATTTAATTCTGCTTGAATTTGCAGCAGTTTTCGTTCGCCATAGAAAAAATTCTTCACACAGACGTACAGACACACAGACACTTTTCGGAAAATGACTTTTCTTCATGTTTTGAGGGTAGTAAAATCAGAATCAGCCCTTATCTCGAACACGATTTTTTTCGCGATCGCCATCTTCCATTTATTTATGGAACATGGAAGTAAAAATGAAAGACCTTTGGGAAGATACAGTCTGTGGGACAAAATAATGGCTAGCAAGAGACGAGAGAAGAGAAAGTAAATAAGTAATTTGAAAGAAAGAAAGAAAGAAAGAAAATTTAGAGAAAACGAATCAAGACTTACAAAAAAAAGAACTCGTGTTACAAAGAACACAAAGTAGTTTGAATGTGACAGGAATGCATGCGTTTGTTTATTCCTCGTATTTTCACGCCAGTTATACTGTTAAAAATAGAGAGAGGGAGAGAGAGAGAGAGAGAGAGAGAGAGAGACAGAGAGACAGAGGCTTCTCATTAAAATATATTTTTTTTTCCTGCAACGGAGAGAAAGTACCGTTCTGTTCTTTGTTGTTTGCTGATCGACGACACCGCGGCCGCTGGATTATTTTACTTTCCTTTGGAAATCAATTGTTTTTATTTTTCTATATTTTATTCTGTTTAGGGTCTTTCTGAGTTTAATACAAAAACGAGTGCAATCTTTTTTTATTATCTTCATAGATTCCAGAATGCCATTGTACATTGAGATATCTTGAAACTGTTAAATTGTTTAACACAGTATTGAAGATTACAAAAGAAAACTTGAACTTGAACAACTGTATACCAATTGAACTTGTACACAATAACAATGATTTTATTTGCAGTACTGCAAAAAATATTTTTCCGAATTTTCCGGGGAGGAGAAACCCGAACTCCCCCGTTTTATTCGGGAGTAATCCACACCCCCAGGTCCCCCGGTTGTGGGGGGCCCGCACCACATGTTTACACTAGGGGTCCACTAATTGTAAATCACGACCTGCTTATGGTTGTGGCAAAGTATTTCGTGCTTGAGCGAGTGCGTGTTTGTTTGTGTATGCGCGTTTACATGATTTAGGGGTTGAACTGACTAAATTCACAAAGAACAAAGTTAGAGAAGGGGTTGTACTACAGTATTTGGGATTTACTCATGCATACATTATACAATACTGGGAGGGGGGAGGGCGTTGGAGCCGCGTCGTCATCTTCCACTTTTCTTTGTGCGTGGAAATTTATAAGCTGAAGCGATGTGGCAGAGAGCCTCATATAATGCGACACCATTTCCTTTGATGCTTTGATGGAGCGGTGACATTGTGTGTTGTGTTACCCAAACGGAACAAACGCTAGTTTGGCTCAACAAAAATAAATGACAAAAGAAAATGTTACCGCAGGTTCACTACATATTGCTGTATATTTTCAAAGCAACGCAAGAAGATTTTTCTTAATAAATAATCGAGACATAAAAATTATAGAAAATAAAATCGATACAACAAAATATTGTTAAGCAATTACAGGACGTTCTACATGATTCTCGTCTATCCCAGCAGAGTCCAGCTGTAATGTGTGTGTGCGTACATATTGCTGCTGCTTTGAGATGAAAGACAATAATTACGTGACACTTGTCATGCGTCAACAATCGAGTCTGTTCCAGACCGTACCGGTCAGCGCACTGTGTTCAAGGACACTGTTTCTAGTGGATTCGAGAGCACCTGTTTGTTTAACACGTCTTACAAAGTGACATCTTATTCTGGCATACCAGCTGAACGTAGGCATTCAGCGACGGTTAGTTTAGTTTATTTCGGGCGATTACTTGGTGCGTTTCAAGTGGCTATTAGTGAAAAGTGATTATTGTGCGGGACTCTATCAGTTGACATTATTATTGGATAAATTTTATTTGAATTACTGTACGAGTCTATTCTTGTTGAATAACTTGTTGATTACAAATTATTAATTGTGATAATTAAAGCTGGTTATTAGCGACTTCACTGGTATCTTGTATTTTGTTTTCCACTGCACCATACGCCGATAAATGAGACCGTCGTAACAATATATTCTTACAACGACTCATGAAACTAAAGAAGATAACAGCAGACTGAAAAAAGGAAGGACTTTTGTTAGACAATTAATGTCTCATTTAACATTACTGTGCCTTATCACGAAAGATATAACAGTAGCACAGTATTCAATTTTAAGATGACCAAGACCTTAGAAGATCATTATGGAGGCCAGTGGACATAAAGCTGAGGAAGATAATGGTGAAATGTTTTGTTTGAAGCGTGCTCCTGTACGGGGTAGAGACTTGGACGTTGTGGAAAGAAGAGGAGAGGAGGTTACAGGCCTTCGACAATGATGGAAAGGATTTCCTGAAAGGATAAAGTGACCAATGAGGAGGTACTTGAAAGAGTATAAGAGAAAAGGGGAGTGTTGGATATTATCAGAGGCAGGAAGCGAAATATTTGAGACACTGTATGAGGCAAACACAAGGTAATGTGATGGTGGAAAACACCGGAGGGCCTGGTAAATAGAAAGCGGAACAGAGGACGAAGGGCAGACCAGATGATAGACGGTACCAGTGGCGAAGCTAGTAGTTAGTGAATGGGTAGGCAAAAATCTTTTCTTAAATTTTTTTAAGGAATCTGTAAAAGGACGGTGGTTCAAATCGGATGCTGAGATAGCGTTTGCTGTAAGCGAGTTGTTCCACAAACAGCCGTAAGAATTTTACTAGCAAGGAATCTACAGGTTAGTGCAACAGTGGAACTCATGTCTTAATGTTAATGGGGACTTCTTTTAAAATCGTTGAATAAAAAATGCTTTACAGCTCTATACATCTTTCTATTGAACAATCCTTGTATTAGTCATACACAATAATACAACTGATTGAACTTAAAATTTTCAACTTGATTAGTTTCTATATATATGTTTAATGTTACAAATAATTCAAATAACAATCTTGATCATCTGTTAGTTCAGAGGAATAACAGGGACACTTTTAATAACCGCATAAAATAAACACACTTATAAACAACACAGGCGCTTTAACTTAACAGTTTGGGCCACAGAAGTGAGGCATGCCTCAACGCTCTATGTGTACAGCGCGGGACAATTCCCCCTCCTTTCACTTCCCTATCCTACCCGCACATTGCTTACATACGATGTATACAAAAAATGCTGAGGCAAGTTCAGGTTGCCTCATTCGCTTTAAACGAGCTATGCCGAATCTCACCTGTCACCATCTAGCGGTCGCTCAGTAAAGCACGTTTCGACTTAATAAACTCGACAGTCGCGGTAACAATGTATAATCTCTACGTTATGTAGTTCATACGTATTTATAATTTTTATTCTACAGAATTTTTTAGGGTAGGCATTGCCTCAATTGCCTCCATGTAACTTCGCCACTGGACGGTACACGGATGCGATGTCATGAAATGAAGAGACTAGTCCAGGGCAGAAAATTATGGAGGGAGCATGCTCTGTAGACCTGGCTTTGGCTAAAAAGCACATGATGATAACTAAGTTTTTAGTGCTGATGACAAAGAAGGTTCAATCAGATGATTAAAGTTGCAGTGTTTCTTATTCTTCTCGAAAAGTTTTGTTTACTACACAGGCATACCGCCCGCTGATTTGTCAAAGGAGAGTGAACACGTAAAAGTCACATAACCTTAAGCCCGTAGTGGAAATCGAAGCCATGTCGCCAGGTGTCGTGAGCCAACTCACTGCTGACTATAAGAACACAGCCACTTTACATTTTTTTTTCTGTAAAATTAAAATTATTTGTAACCCTGTTGTACGAGAGAGCAGTGTCATCACTTTGCATTAATACATTTCAGTAAAAAACGTTTTTGATATTAAACACGGAAAGTTCGTGTCTGTGGTGTGAGGGGGGAGGGGAGACAGACGAGCCAAGTCTCTGATTCAACAAATATCACACGCCTCCTACAATTCAGCAAAACTAGTCAGCGATATCACTTAGTCAGCAGACCTAGCAACTGTCAGCGCGACCAACTTCACAGATCAATAATATCGCGGTTGACAGTAACAATATCAACCACTAAAATTTTGACTTCACTAATTTAATGTGATGATGTCAACAACTCTATTTTCGTGTTGGACACTATATATTTCTTCTCTATTTTTTCTTCCTCCATCACTTTCTTCTTTTACTATGCCTTCTTAATCTTCATCCCCTTCTCATTCCCTTTCTTCCTCTTATATAGTGTACTAGATACTTGTAATCTGCATGCGTCCTTGAGATACAAGCCAGCGAGAAGTATAATTAGTGGAATACCGAAGTGGATATACTTCGTCTTGACCGGCGCCTAAGCTTCAGAGCCCATGTCTCCCAGTGTCTCAAATGTGCCCGCGACGTCAAAACCAAACCAGACTATTTCCATTTCTACTCCAAAAGCGTTCACTATCGAACCGTCCGCTACGTCACCAAGTCTCCCAGCTTCGTCCGCGATGACGCTATCAGGCGAAGGTTGCGGGTTCCATCGCTTGACGAGTTCGTGCGCTCTTCTCCACAGTTTCTCCACCTCTCCTTACCCGCATCTCCTCTGCATTAGCACGGACGAAGTCCCACCACCAAACAAATTCAAAAGCCCCCAAGTCTTGCGCGATGACCCAACATAAACTTTCGTCTGCGAGGCTTCACCAACCATCCCTCCAGCCTCAGAAAGAAATCCGCCCCGGGCCTTCAGTGGCCTAGGTATGCCACTGGATAGGGATTATGGATGTAATTCCGGAAGAGGTGAAGAATAGAAGGAGATGAAGAACTACCACATTGTTGTAGCTAGCGTAGTTATAAAATAACAATACACAACAGCATTATTAGGCAAGAGTTGAGTAGAAACAAACACACCGGTGATAATGTGTAACACTTCAGTGCACTGAAACAATATAGTGTGAATCAGGTTATGTTTACTTAGAGAAGAGTGCGCGAGTTATTGAATTCAATAATCCATTGTGTAACTTTATAATCAGCTGCGAACACTTTAAGTTTACATTATGTGTTACGCTCTAGTTTATATCTACTTTATATGTTACTTTATATCTACAGGTGAACATTGTTGCACGTAGCCATAAGAGACTTTATATAATATGTTATGTTTATCTCATAAACTATTTGTGTGAAGTTAAGTCTCACATTCAGTAAATAACAGAGAAGATATTTAGATTAGATAAGTATAAGACAGCGAAGATAAGTGTTTAGATTACAAATTTTAACTAGAAGATCGAATTGCAAAGAACAAAGAGAGCTGAGTTGCTCATCTGAATAGGATGCCGGATGTCAGGTTGCCTAAGGAAGTTTGGCAATACAAGCATGTTGGACAACGAAGTATAGGCAGTGGACAGTAATGTGGGAATTTCATAATCAAAGGTTGGCTAATCTGTACGCTCCGGCCTCGCGCTCGCTTGCGAACAGGTCTAAACACAGTGCTACGTACGTCCGTAGGCAGCAGACGTAATTGCGTTTGCTGCTTCCGCCTGTCATTTATTCATTTTTCTTTATTGTCGCGACAAATTTATGTAGGCTTTAGGCCCTACAGCATTCTCATGTAGATTTGAGTGTTGCGTACTTGCGCCTCAATTTACGATGTAACATTTTTCACCTAACGTGGTTTTCAAAATTTAAAATGCGTACAAGTACATTAGCTGACCTTGCAATTCAAATTTAAATTGTAACAGTAAATATCAATAAATGTATTAAACTACAGTCCACTCGCTCATCATTATTTTCAGCATCCTGGCAAAATCTATTTACAATATTAACTCCTAACAGGCAGACTTAGGAAGCGTTTGCGAAGTGTATACATTCCTTTGGGACAGGGACAGGGGATTCCCCTATTCCTTTATAGAAGAAGAAAGGAGAGTTTTTAATCATTCTGTCGCTTTGAACACAGTTTACGATTACTCATGAATTTCACAACCCGAACGTCTAGATTTATAATCACTTCCGTCTTCAGACCTGGCATCTTCTCCTGAGCGTACTTATGTCTCTTTTCTCTTCTTCTTCTTCTTCTGGTCTTCCAGGTTAGGCAATTCTGCCTGTTCGGGCTTCACCATCTAGTCCTCAGTCTTCCCACACTTCTTCTGCCTATCGGATGATAGGTGACAGGTTCCAGTGGCTCCTTTGGAATCCTTTCTGCCTTCATCTTGGATTCACGCTCTCCTTATAATCTTCTGTCTGTAGTACAACCGACTGAATGTTTAGTTCCTGTCTAATGGTTACATTTTGTACCCTGCCTCCCCTAACACAGTCTTTCACTGACCTAGGGAACTTCATTTCTGATTACTCCTCCATCTGGCTAAGATCTCCTTTCTTAGGTGGCAACCTTAGAAGAGTGGTCGAAGTTGCCATCACCTCATAAAATTTTAGCTTCATGTCTTTTAATGTCTTACGCTGAAGAGTTCTTATAACTGTATCATTTATCCTTCGAAATTTGTTTATTTTATTGCTGATGTCTCTGCCTTTTCTTCGTAAGAAATGTCGCAGCCTAAGCACTGAACATGTGAGAACTGTTCTAAACGAGTATTGTTGATGACAGTTTTTGTTCTTGTGGGGTTGATACCAGAAAATGTCATGGTTTCAGTTTTGGACAAAATACCGTAAAGGGAACATGGCTGATAAAGTGTGTAGACACCGTAAATGTATATTTTCTCTTTTCTCTCAGATCTCGCAGTGCGACAAAGTACAGAAAGTAATTTTCCTGATTTCGAGGAACATCCGACTCACTTAAAGAAGAAGTTATTCTTCTTTTTCTTAGCAACTTCCTAGCTTTTGGATCGCTTTCTCGTATAAATGAATAACATTTAGTGTGGTTTGTCGCGTCCCTCTGGGCTCAGTTTTGTGCTCCAAAGATGGGCGTTCATAGTGTCAATCCATCGTTTAGGTCGTCTTCTTGTTCTGGGGCACGCTGTAATTTTGGTGCGACGATCACGACGGACATTGCCATAACCGGCTCTAGTAGAAGGCCGGAATATTAAACGTGGCACCACTGGAACCAGCTGATATTTGAGGCCGACTAGACCATCTCTTAATTTATGTATTTCAATAATCGAATCGAGTCATTTTTAATTGCCGGTTAACAGCAGTTTTGTAACTCATTTTTTGAAAATTTAAAGTTTATTATGTAAAATACTGTTATATTATTTAAGAAATATACTAATTAACTCATTCATATGATACGAATTCAATAATTCGAACAAAATTAATTCAATAGGCCTAACACTAATTCACTAATTTCTTCAACCTAAACATATAGTACTAAGTGCGCATAGACCTATACTTTAGATTTAGCTTTAAACAGGTCTACTCATGATTATAGTAATGCTATGAAATTAAATCAAAGTATAACACGTTTACTTTAGCTATTTTATTACGCTATGCTTATAGGCCTCAGACGCAACGTTACCACGTTTAATATTCCGGCCTTCTACAAGCGGGTAGTGTTGGTGACACTGCCCGTCATACCAACGATTCACGCTGCAACGATGGATTCGAAACTGTGACCCCCCACTCTGAAAACTAGAAAAATTTAACAGCCACTGTCAACATAATATAGAGCACACACAGACAATGAGACGACAAAATCTGTCAGTGAGCAGCGCATGCGCGACAGGACGACACGACTGCAGTAAGTTCGACTCCTGTTACTCGTTTAACTGTGTTGACAGAGTTAACAGCTGTGTGTGTTTTATTTCAGCAAACAAGCGCGGACATTATTTTTTTTTGTTAATTAACAAAAATGGTGCGCGGAGCAAAACCGATTACACAGACCAGGTTTTAATCCACTTATCCAGCGCGGAATACTACTTAAAATTAATTATTATTTGTTTAGTACCAACAAGTACGATAACGTTAAATGTGACGTCCAAAGAGTCCTCTTTGTTACTCCATAACTAGTTATAATTATGATTAAAATAATTAATGACCATAACAGAATTGCAGTATTATTTACAGCGGGGACCGTTTGAGCCGTCTAAAGTCGCAAAATGTTGTATCCCTTTTAACAACAAACGTTATGGCGCCGCCACACAATACGAGCAAAATTGCTCTCAAGAAACATATTAATTGAAAAATTTACATGTTTGAAATGTGAGATCTCCACTTGTAATAGTGAAGTTGTAAATAAGCTGCAAAGGATTCGGTATTTATCTGGCACACTCGGGGGCATATTTACGGTGGAGAGGGGACGAATGGGACCCGCCTCCCCCCAGAGGGTCGGAAAAGTTGACGAATTTGGTTAATCTCTTAATTTTTAAGCTGTTTTATAATTTTTACTTCCATATTCCTTAAGGAAATGGAAGTATGGTGAGGGCAAAGAAAATCGTGTTCGAGATTATTGCAGATTCTGATTGTACTACACTCAAAACATGAAAAAAGTCGTTTTTCGAAAAGCGTCTGTGTGTGTGTCTGTCTGTCTGTCTATCTGTCTGTGTCTGTAGATTTTTGTTCTATGGCAAACGATAACAGCCGCAAATTCAAACAGAATCAAATAATTTTTTGCACACAGCCCTGAATCCTAGAGGACTCAAGGCCTATTGTTTTTGGTGCAGATCGGTTAAGGGAAAGGGGTAGTTTACCTACAACTTTTACGTTTTAACAAGAGTAAATTGCTTAATTTTGATAAATAAAGTATCCTGAAAAGAAGGTCATAATAAATCCACTGTAGAAAAGTAGATGAAATATCTATAAATAAAAAGGGTAGTTGAAGGGGGAGGGGGTAATTTTTTTAATAAATTAAAATGGTAGTTGATGACGGAGGAAGTAAATTTTATAAGTTTTATATGTGTAATACGTTAAAGACAACAAAGAAGTAGTTTCTATGAAAACATTTCATTTCACTTTAACAGAAATCTATATTTTTCATTTTAATTTAAATCACGTATCAGTGAAAATATATCGTTCCTGGCAGGCAAGCATATCTCAATTATGTAATGTTTACTTTTCCAAGTTTTATTATTTTAGAAATAATCGAACCGAATTCAGGTAAATTATTTTAAACATAAATCTTACAATATGGAAATCATGTATGGTTCTCCATACCGATTTTTTCTTTTGTAACAAGTCTACCCCCCCCCCCCCGGATCACCCAGGGGCAAATTATAGATACGCCACTGGGACTTTAAAAACACTAGTTCGGTCATACAGCTAAACTCTTATAAAGTAAGGTTTGAGGACGTCTTCTTGTATGGCTACAAAAAGTGGACGTTAAAAACAGTACAGTTGAGCTCCACAACTATTTTGACCGAAATAAGTTGATTATTAAATAAAATCACATTATTTCATCTAATTTTTGTAAAGCTGTGTGTAATGTACATAGCATGTATATACGAAGCGTTCGTACAATGCTTCTTATCGTTATCATGAGGAAGTGACTGTACGTCATTTCAACAGTTCTGATGTTCCTTAAAAGAGAAATATCGGTATGAAGAACCAACCATACCTGACTTCCATGTTCTATGATTTATATTTATAATCATTTTCGAAATAAAATATTTCCATAGAAACTACTTCTTTCTTAAGCCTTAACCACACACAGTACTGTGGTCACTAACATATACCACCTCACGTTAGCGCACTCTATATTCACTGATGATGGCAGTCGATGGCACTGACGAAACGTCTGGTTTTGCAGAAAACATTGGGCCACGGTCAAACAGCCCGGGAAGGAATTTTAACAACAAACTACTTCTTTGTTGACGATAACGTGGTACACATATAAAAAATTATTCCCTCCCCCTTCAACTATAATTTTCATTTACAGAAAATCCCCTTCAACTACCCTTTTAATTTATAGATATTTCATCTACCTTTATAAAGTGGATTATTATGACCGTCTTTTCAGGATACTTTATTTATCAAAATTAAGTACGTTACTTTACTCTTGTTAAAACGTAAAACTTTGCAGGTAAACTACCCCTTCCCCTTAAGCGATCTTCACCAAAATCAATAGGCCTTGAGTCCTCTACAACTCAGGCAAGTATGCAACAAATTATTCGATTCTCTTTGAATTTACGTTAGCTATCGTTCACCATATACAAAATTCTGTACACACACGCTTTTGGGGAAGTGATATTTCTTCATGTTTTGAGGGTAGTACAATCAGAATCTGCACTTATATCGAACACGATTTTTTTCGCGATCACCATACTCCCATTTCTTTACGGAACATGGAAGTAAAAATACACAACATTGTTCAGAAAAAAGATCGTACTGCTTTCGACAACTTCCGGTCTTGTATATGGTTCTGTATATACCGAGATTTTAAAATAAAATAACAGTTATAAAGCAGAAAATCATTGTTATTCTGTTTTATTATTATGAATGCAATAAAAACAGAAATTGCCCAACTTTTTATTGGGGTTAAATTTATAACCATAATCACTAAATGGCAAGCTATATAGTCCTAGCTTTTAAGTTAATGCACGTAGACAAATATATACGGGATATATTTGTACTCCTATATCTAATACGTCCACAAACGTACAAAACTGATAACAATACTGCAACGACAATTACGTAAAAATCGAGAGCGTCATTCTGCACGTTTCTCGACTAAACTAGCGTGCGGCGTCTGCGTCAAGGCCGTGCACTCGTGCAGCCCTCCAGACTGTTCGAGAGCACTTGTAACTATGTAAGTCATATCGGCACGCCGCCAAAAGAATGGAAAATTATTCTTGAACTTCTGCGGGGTATATATAAGCGACTACGGCCGGCCCAGAAGTTAGTTACAGTGGGCGATTTCTTGTAATTACCGCGGAACTCTAATAGTTGACAATTATTGTTGCGTGTGGACAAATTTAACTTGAATTATTGTATAAGAGTGCCTTGTTGATTTCAAATTCCTGTTGTGACTAATGACAGTTGATAATTAGTGACTTCATTGGTGTTTTTAAAGGCGGAGGAGGCTACAGTAGGCCAACGGCTGCACACATGGGCTAAGTCTACTGCGATCAGGCGGAGAGAGCTCGTCAGCTGAGGTGAAAGCAACTCTCTAGGGGAAGAGCAGCCCGAAATCAAAGTTCCTGGTCCTCCAGGTTGGCGATTTTACACCAGGCCAGTAACCTGCTTAAGTAAAAAATATACAGAAGTAAAAGTAAAAAAAATAACTTACAGAACTCATACGAGCGTCATCTTACATAAAATAGGAAAATAATATAACTGTAACATATCTGAATTAAAGACAAAAGTAATGGCCTTTAAAGATGCCGAACCGCTTCGGACCAAAATATGCATAGACAGCACATGCATAGAACAAGTAAGACATTTCAACTATCTTGGACTTGACATTACTTATGATCAAGATAGACATATAGAAATGAAGTGACTAATTTCACAAGAATGTGTGGAACGATTTGGAGAACGTTGGGAAATAAATGTAGAAAAGAAACCCAAATAAAATTGTATACAACAATGGCAATACCTACACTACTGTGTGGTTCTGAAACTTGGGTCATAAAGAAAACAGATGAACAGACGATACAAACAGCAGAAATGAAATTTCTGAGATCAGTTAAAAGGTGTAATAGACGAGATCATATAAGAAATGAAGAGATAAGAACTGATATATATATATATATATATATATCTGTAGTTAATGAAAGGTTTAAAGAATACAGGAGAAAATGGATTGAACACATCAATACAATGGAAGAAAGTAGAAAATCGAAGATAGAGAAAGATTACAACCCTAGAGGCAGAAGAAAAGTTGTTGGTAGACCTAAGGAAAGGTGAACTGTGGAATAGGAACAGGCCGCTAAAGCCTAAAACCGTTAAGAAGATGATGATGAACAAAGTCACAAGGTTCTGCATTAGTTTCCTTAAACCGCGATTATACAGCATATATGTACTACATCTTAATAAACATTTACATTTATACACAATCCGTCTTGGTTGCTTGAAGTTAAAATGATTATTTTTAATTAAAACATTTCTGATTAAAATAAGAAAGTACGTGCATTTAAAAAATAAGGTAAAACGTGTTCATGTCAGATGAAGCAAACAAAGTCTATTCGAAACGTTAGAGCAGCTTTCAGTCGGTTGAAACGAAACTCATTAAATGTGGTTTCGCGTGTCAAAAGAACACAGATGTTGTTAACAACAAATGCATCATTTGATGTTTCTTAATTGCATCATTTGATGAAAACGTTGAATCAAAAGCGAGTCACATCGACAAAACTATAAGAGAATGGGGGGTGGGGGGAGAGAGAGAGAGAGAGAGGGTGGCTTTGTTTCTCAAATGGCGCCCTCTAGCGCCGTGTCTGTCATTATGCCGCTGTGTTCATCACCTATTGACTGACAATGTAACAAACCAGAATCATCCCGACTACATCTTTCTCTCAGCCCATACCCTATGTTTCCTCTCTCTCTCTCTCTCTCTCTCTCTCTCTCACACACACACACACACACACACACACACACACAGAGTCGAATGTTACGTAAAAGTTAACGCTTCTTTTAAATGAAGGAAGAAAATTGTGCAATAGAAATGTTAAAAAAACTTATGCTTGTGGAAGATAACAAATTATTTTGAAAAACCGATTTTGGTTCAGATTAGTTATTTTAATTACCTGGGTTGTGATATCTGGAATTGACTGGTAACAAAGGCACACAATCCGCTGTAATGGATTGACTGAATGTCAATGTCAGAAAAACTAAATATATGTTACTTTCTGCATGAGAAAGGAGAAGAATCTATATAATTTGTGCAAAGAGGATAATTCATTTGATTAAGTTAACAAGTTCAGATATCAGGGTAACACGATAGATAATGAAGGATGTATAAACACGACAGGATACACATAGGAAATAGGACATATTATGCCAACAGCAGACTATTTAGAAGCAAACTAATTAGTCGTAACACAAAAATAAGAACATATAAGACATTTATTAAACCGGTTGTTGGTTATGGAGGCGAGATATGGATGTTGATAAAAAAGCAACGAAGAACCCTAAGACGTGTTTATGACCCGGTTAAAGAAGATGACGAATGGAGAATAAGAAATAACAAGGAAATAGATGAGCAATTGAAGAAAGATTCATAAAGGCTCAACGAATACAATGGCTAGGTCATCTAGACCAAACGGATGATCAGCGTATGCCAAAGAAAATCTTGAAGGCGCAGGTCTGTAAAAGCAGAAAAAGGGGCCGATCTAGGGTAAGATGTTTGGATGATGTGCTGGAAGATCTAAAAATAATGGATGTAAGGGGTTACGATGATATGGCAATGGACAGGAGTCATTGGAGAAGACACCAGTTGGTCACGTTGGGCTGTAGTACTAAAGAAGAAGAAGAAGAGAAAAAAGGCGCACGCACGCACGCACACGCGCACACGCACGCGCGCGCGCGCGCGCACACACACACACACACAACTCCCTCATCATCGGAACGCTCGCCATTGCACGTGGTTACTATACGGATGATTCCTCTTTGGAGATGATGCAACGTCAGGGGTAGGCAATAGCTCGCAGACCTAATGCTGTACAGAAGAAAACACATTTTCTCGATCTAGGTTGAGGTGCCACTCGAAAGATTATCAACAGACATTTGAAGTACAGACTACAAAAAAAAAGTCTACCTTGAATTATACCGACTTTTATAAAGTATATAACAATTCTGCTGTTACTTCTGTTGCTATTAATTAGGATTCTGTGACTGTTAGTCTACTTCTGTGACTGTTTTTCATATTTGGGCTCTCTCGTAAATGGAAACAATAATATAATTGAAGAGATAAGTAAAAGTATTCAGAACGCTAATAGATGCTACTATGTGCCGATGAAATACTTTACATCATAACTTGAAACCAAAGCTAGCTGATGTACGGAAGTGAAACATGGGTACTGACCTGTGGCGACTTGCATCTTTTGAAAGGAAAATACTTAGAAAAATTTATGCACCCGTTAGGGAAGGTGGAGAGTGGAGAATAAGGTACAACAGAGAGCTCTATGAGTTATATAGATTGCCTGATATTGTGACGTCAATTAGCATAGCAAGGCTGAGATGGGCAGTGCATGCACAGAGAATGAATGAGGAGGATGTTCTTAAGACGATTATGAAATGTACGCCAGAAGGAAAGAGAGGACGTGGAAGACCTAGACTACGATGGATTGATGGAATCCTAGAAGATGTGAAAGTACTTGGAGTGAAAAACTGGTAGGCATTGGCTAAGGATAAAGAAGTCTGGAGGACAATATTGGGGGAAACTGAGGCCCACGGTGGGCTGTGGAGCTACTGATGATGATGGTGGTAACTTCTGGGACTCACTGGGTTTTTGATTCACAGACACGTGCTCTTCTCTGTGTCTGTTATAAGTATGTGTAGTGTGTGATCCGTTTGCTGTGTGGGCGCGCGCGCGCGTGTGCGAGACTGTTTAAAGTAATTTCGTTATAAAAGTATCGAAGGAAGACAGACAGTGTCGGAACAATCAGTTTCAAACGGATTTTGTTTGCACTGCTCTCCAACAGTTGTATATAAACTGCAGCAGACGCTATCGACTTCCGTAATCGATTCTTGATTTCCGCGTAATCGACTGCGAAAAGTTTTAAATTTATATTGGAAATTTACTTCAGTTTTGTTTGCTGTTTTTTATAGTAGATACAGCGCGGCCAAGTGTTAATATTTTTCCACGTCTTCGTCTTCAGAAGTAGACATATACACTAGTACTAAGTGATTGAACGCTCATCTTCCACTGCTGCTTGTCCAACCAAAGTTCTTCAATTTCTCGTTCCCTCAGTATAGTCTGAATTTCTTCAATCCAGGTGATAGGTGGTCTTCCTCTTTTCCTTCTACCTGGTGGTGTCCATTCCATAACTCTCTTTGGCAACCTTTCCTGTACCATTCTTTTCGTGTGTCCATACTGTTGTAATTTTTTTGTTTGGATAAAATCAACAAATGAATTTCTCACATTCATCAAGTCCATCTCTGCTGTCATCAATTTTGTTCTGGTGTGTTTATTAGTAGTCCAAACTTCTGAGCCGTAAGTCATGATACTTCTAACAATAATTTTAAATATTTTGGTTTTAGTTTCTGCTGTAATTTGCTTATCCCACAGGATTCCATTTAATGTAGAATGAAATAGCAATTAGCAAAAGATGGGATAACCATCTTTCCCAAACTGATTCTGGATTGTATTTCTTTGTATTGCTTCCCAATGGCCGTAATTTTCACCCCTAAATACTTGTGTTCCTCTGTATATGAAATCTTCCCCACGTCTTCCTTCAATATCAAGTCTTGATGAAGGTCACCTATTGCCATGTATTTTGTTTTATTCATATTTAGTTTCTACTATTCTATTTCTGGAGTTCTTATTATGAAATAATTGTAATGGCAAATGTCTTTAATTCGACTGACACACTCCTTGGCCATAAATGGAGGGTCACCATCAACGCGGCCAAGAGCCCGGCTGTAGTCTTCTCCAGACGCAGGAGGCTCCCCGACAGACGTACATAGGCGACACTCGTCTGCCCTGGTCTCGGGAGGTCAAGTACCTCAGCCTTCACCTGGATCGTCGTCTCACCTGGCATATTCCGAACAAGCAGCCCGCAGGCAGCTCTGAACGTTACTTTACAGCAATTCTATGATCCGCCGGCTACGGAAACTCATCACCATCACATATGTGGTGCCGATGGTTACCTGCGCGATCCGCTACTTGCAAAAACCTATAAGCGTAAGTTTCAGTCTCTTCTTGACCGAGGACTGCGCTGGCCATGTAAAACTCACTATTTAACTTCTAAGAAGAGCATCCGAGAATCCTTGCGTGTCCGTTCCCTGAACGCCACTATAGAAAGTTTACCTCCGCTGTGCCTGCTTCCAAGGAAATCACATAATTAGCGCCCTAGGTAAAAACCCATCTATGCTGGGTGAATCTTAGACCCGGATTAGATTCTAATTGAAAACCGCGGCTGGTAGCAGGCCACACCAGGAGTCTTTTGGCCCCCGGGGCGGCAGCTCTATAAGAAGCGTGGTTCAACGGCGGGCGACGGGGCGTGCCCTTCGTCTCGCACAACCCCTCCTTGCCCAGTAATAGTCCTACACAACTGTCCCCTTCCCTCCCTCTTGAATATAAAATTCAATGTTCATCACTCTCCTGAAATCTCCTTGACCTGTTAAGCTCATCTCAGTGATTCCTACAGCATGTATTCCCAGTTTCTTTATCTCCAATTTTGTGTTCTCGTCTTTTGATGATATCGTCATCAATCTTACACTCGAGTCACTATAATTTGAACCCAAAATTCGTGTCAATCCTTACCCAAAACTACAGAAACTCGCCCCTCCGGAGGTTCGAGGGAGGAAAGCGTATTTGAAGACTCTATTGTCCAAAACATATTAATCTCTATATATTGATGGTTTTCATTTTATGTCTACTTCTTATCTTGTGCTAACCACTGCCATCATCGTTTGGCGATTTTGGTACCGCGATTTTACAGGTCTCGGAAATGGCTTTCTTAAACGATTCAAAAGGTGTTGTAAACTTGACCGTATAAAGAATGAGGCCATACGGGAAGAGTTAGAGGTTTTTAACTTGAATGAAAAATTAAAACATTACAAACAACGGGGAAAAGAACACTTAGAAAGAATGTCAGATGTCAGACAAATCTTGAAATACAGAGCTATAGGACAGAGGTGTGTTTGAGGATCTTTGGAAGGCGGAAAAGGCAGCATCTTGTCTACGCCGTGTTGTGAAGGTTGTACGGTTGTCGCGGTTTCTTCAACATCTTCTCTCCAGGAATGTCGAGGCCTTACTTTTTCCTTCTCTTCGGTGATGTCCATTCCTACACCTGCTTTGGCCATTTCTCCAGTGACATTTCTTCAATGGTTCTATGTCTTCACGTGTCCGTACCAATTTTACACTTTCATCTCTACTGTTTCTATTATGTCTACGCCAATCTCCACTATCTCTCTTTACCTAAATCCTCAATTCTATCGAATCTAGTTCGTTGATTTTGTTGTAATCCCGTAATTTATAATTTCAATTTTGTCTAATTCCGTCATTCCACACCAAAATCACATCCAAAGAAATTATCACATTGATGATAACAAATGATACAGTATGCTTAAAACACGAAGCAAACAATATTACTTACTGTACAGAACACACGATACGTCTGCTCTTTAGTTAATAAATACAGTGCTGCCATCGACACTACAGACAGACATTTCCCTACGTAACAAAAGCATCGTTAAGCGAAATATGAAGTTTACGGCTCTCGTGTTGTTTTACTGTTGTTAATACTCTTGCAACGCTACGAGGTTCGTATTAAAAATTTACACTCGTCGTCTGCTTTGTGTTTAATAACAGAAGCTTAAAACTGGTTATGTTGTTATTCCATCTCCCCCTGCATTACATTATACATCAACAGCAAAACGTATCTAACACTACACCGTGTTAAACTAATTTCAGATATCTCTATGTACTTTTCTTCTTCTTCTTGATAGCCCAAAACCATTTTCTTCTTCTTTTCTTTCACTGCCATACAAAACCACACTCCAAAGCAAGACACTTAGCAAATCTCTTTCTCACCCCAATCGGAATCCTAGCATTTTGTATTAGGAACCACCAAAAAAATAATTGCTAGTCAAAGTTTTGATTTAAACACTAATAAAAAAAATAATTTAAAAAATTAAAAAACATGACTGCCAAAAAAATAATGAATAAATAAAAAATAAATTGATAAAAATACTAAATAAAAAAAGAACTAAATAAAAATAATATTTAGTAAAAATCACAAAATCTAAATAAAGTCGATTTAAAAAGCCAAAAACAAGGTATTGAAATTCAGCTCTGATCAGATTTAACGAAAATGTTATGAATGATTAAACGCATAGTAATTTTATTAGATTTAAATTACTTTTCGATGTTGAATATATATCAATGCATCATATGAAGACTACAATTATAAAAAATATTGCTGATAAAATTTTGCTCTTCAATTTTAATTTTCAATGCAGTTGGGGGCTGTTTAATGAAAAGAACAAATCTATTTAGAAACAGCCCCCGACTGCATTGAAAATTAAAATTGAAGAGCAAAATTTTATCAGCAATATTTTTTATAATTGTAGTCTTCATATGATGCATTGATATATATTCAACATCGAAAAGTAATTTAAATCTAATAAAATTACTATGCGTTTAATCATTCATAACATTTTCGTTAAATCTGATCAGAGCTGAATTTCAATACCTTGTTTTTGGCTTTTTAAATCGACTTTATTTAGATTTTGTGATTTTTACTAAATATTATTTTTATTTAGTTCTTTTTTTATTTAGTATTTTTATCAAATTATTTTTTATTTATTCATTATTTTTTTGGCAGTCGTGTTTTTTAATTTTTTTAATTATTTTTTTAATTTTATTCCTTTTTGTGTTTAAATAGAGTATAATGGGAATGTGCAGTGTGTGCGTGCGTATGTGTGAAGTGCAAAAAAATTTCAATTTTTACATAGTTTTATTTAGAAACTTTATTATGTACATAGTATAATTAGCGTATGAACTTATAAACATAGTGTAACTTTATTTTATATACTATTATATAACTAGTATAATACAAACATTTCGATAAATTGTTTTATAAATTATATAATTAACTAAATAATTTCATTTATTAGAAATGATAAAGAAAAAGCTTTGGTCTACAGATTTCTGAGTCGATTTAATTCCTCAAGTGAGTTTTTATCGTGCGGTTCATGCAACAATTTTCGTGGATCCAGACAACTTATTGCTAATCCCTCTAAAGTTTTCACACGACTTAGTGCAACGTAGGCCTGACCCTTGGCAAAAATATTACTACTCAAATCAATGACTGCTTTGTCTAAAGTAGTGCCTTGGAGTTTATGTACTGTTACAGCCCAACACAATATTAATGGCAGCATACATTGTTCTACTTTGCCCTGGCCTCGCAAAGCATCATATTCAACAGTGGTGGGCTCTATCTTTACTCCAATACCAGCAGTATTTCCCCTAATTGATCTGTCATCAAATTCTACAAATACGGCTTGTGGAAGCTCACCAGGTTGAAGCTGATCTCGACGTAGTGCAGGCCACTCAATTTTTCTAATGATGCCGATTGCTCCGTTGACCAGACCATGATTAACATTAATGTTTTTTCGCAACATTACCCTAGATCCGACTCCGATTACTAAAGAGTTTGGAATACCTCCAGTTTTGTTTGGATCCGTTGGTATGAAGTCTTTCTTTAACTTTTGTCCGTAATTCTTAGCTTTGACAGACACATCCACCGCTGCAATATCGTAAACTTTAGATGATGTTTTCAACTTTTCAGTCATCATAGCATTATATTCTTCTACCTGTTTAGTGGTTGGGAAAATACGCAGACACTCGCCATCAGCAAATTCATCTGCCAAAGGAACTCTTCGACGATCTAAAATTTCTAGCTGCTGCATGGTGAGTTGGCCGACTCGTAAATTATTTAGAATGTCTATAAAAGTAGTGTCATTAGCTTGCCGCATATTTTGAGGTAATTCACAGAAACTAAACAGTGTCCACAAATTAATTTCAGCTGATAATTAATGAGGCTGCTTGAAGCAGTAGGTACCACCAACTGCTTTTGATACAGGTGGCAACTGCATTAGATCGCCAAACAAAATAATATTGATACCCCCGAAGAGAGCATCATTCATTTTAAGCTGTTGCAACCTTAAGTGAATATTTCTTAGGGTAGTATAGGGTACCATTGAGATTTCGTCAATGATAAGCCAATTAATATGCTTCCACCTTAGCCGTTTCCTTTGAAGACGCTCATCAGTAATAGGGCGAAGAGCTGTCACCTTGCCTTTTTCGATAGGAAGGGCAAAAGTAGAGTGCAAAGTGCTACCTCCAATCAATCTTGCAGTGACATCTGTGGGTGCTGCTACCGTAACAGCTCTGCTTGCATGTAAATGAGAAAGACAACGAATCTGTTGTACAATAATTTTCAGAGTAAAGGTTTTGCCGGTGCCTGCTCCTCCAGTAACGAACACACGTAATGGCTCAGTATTATTTTCACTTGGAAGCAATCTGTCTGAAATCATTTTGAACAATTGGCGCTGCTGAAAATTCATTAAGTTTACTGCTGCGGCATATTGTTGATCCGTCATTTCATGTATTTCAGGTTCACCATATTTCGCAGAGAAATATATATAGCAAACCAATATATATATAGATAGATATACTTTCAGATCAGCTGTTCTCTGTTTCTCACGGATTGCACATCTATACTCTCACACAATAGCGCGCTAAACATAGTATTAGTGAGCGTGGTCTTAAATCGCGAGCACTATCTGGAGTGAACTTTACAGAATACCTTCCACTAGCGCCACCTGATGGACCAATAAACGAACAAAAAAAAATCCTTAGAACCGATCACTTGTATTCACTTCCGGTCAAAACCGGAAGTCAACTCATGGTGATATATAGCCTATGACACTTCTGGTGAAGTAAGGAATCCATGGACCATCGAACATCAAAATCGGTAAAGCCGTTAAAAAGTTATAGTGGAACATACATACATACCCTACCACTGAAAACATAACACTCCTTTTTAGCAGTCGTGTAAAAATACTGCATTTTTTTAATGCCCACTACACGGGTTTGCGTCTGTAAATCTATAAAATTCAACTTAGACGAGAAACGGGCGGCCTGTCTAACGTGTTAGACTTGGGGTGTTCTCTGCTAAACAAAATCGATGATTACGTAGAAGTTTACGCTCTGTAAATATTTTTCGTATTGCTCTGACAATTACGAAACGCTCTCGGAAAGTCTGCAGGTGCAGTTACGTGAAAGTTCTACACTTTCCGCCGCTAGCTGAGCAGGTGTAGTTACGTGAAAGTTCTACACTTTCCGCGGCTAGCTGAGCAGGTGCAGTTACGTGAAAGTTCTACACTTTCCGCGGCTAGCTGAGCAGGTGCAGTTACGTGAAAGTTCTACACTTTTCGCGGCTAGCTGAGCAGGTGCAGTTACGTGAAAGTTCTACACTTTTCGCGGCTAGCTGAGCAGGTGCAGTTACGTGAAAGTTCTACACTTTCCGCGGCTAGCTGAGCAGGTGCAGTTACGTGAAAGTTCTACACTTTTCGCGGCTAGCTGAGCAGGTGCAGTTACGTGAATGTTCTACACTTTTCGCGGCTAGCTGAGCAGGTGCAGTTACGTGAAAGTTCTACACTTTTCGCGGCTAGCTGAGCAGGTGCAGTGTCTGTGCCAAGGCCGCCCAGTAAAGTACCCTCTAGGCCAGCAGTCGGGAACCGTGCGCCCGCGGGTGCAAGTACACCCGTCGATAAGGTTTGACGCGCTCCTTAACTAATTTGTAATTTTATTTTATTTTGAACAAAGGAACGCAGCCGCCTTGTACCTGCTTCGAGTGTAGTACCACGCATTTACCGAACCAAGCTACGTCTTCCCCCAATACAATTGTCGACCTTGTCGCCCAGAGCCTGTAAACACCTTTCTCCCCAAAGGAGAAACTTGTTTTTTTTTCAAGTTTTACATTTCTGTGCACTTTATGAAAGTAAATAGTGTTATTGTGGTAAGTTCTATAATTTATTTTTATTAAAATGTTTTCCTGTTTAACCATTTTTTAGTTTAAAATTTTGTTAGTTTTAACGTGCGTGTGCATGATGAGAAATTGTTGATGACCTAATGTGAAACATTTTCACAAATTTATACGAAAAATACTGCAAAGCTTCTTTTGATTCGGTGTTCCACGTCACTAATTATAAGCGCAAGGGTATTACAAAGCGACAGTTAATGTTTGTAACGTCCGGCTATTGAACTCCACACCTTTCAATTGTACACTGATGGGGTTGCGCCCATCGAACTGGTCCTCAGTTATATATGTGCCCCTCATAAATTCAAAGGTTACCTACGACTGCTCTAGACTGTTCGAGTACTTGTACTACGCAAATTATGTTGGCAAACCGCCAAAAGAATGGAAAATTATTCAGGAACATCTGCGGGACCTACAATAGCAACAGTGGCGCGGCTTAGTGAGTTAGTTACATCTGGCGTTATTGTTGAGTGCGCTTCGAGTGATTGTTGTGTTATAATTAGTACGGAACTCTATTAGTTGACGTTATTATTTTGTGTGGACAAATTTAACTTGAATTACTGTGTGAGAGTATCTTGTTGATTTCACAATGTTGTTATTTGTGACTAATTATAGGTTGTTAGTGACTTCATTGGTGTTTGTATTTTGTTTTCCAGTGTACACTACGACGATCCATGGGACCATCGTAACAGGATGTAAAAGACTTTAATCTTTCTAAAAATTTCGGTCTTTTAAAATTTCCAATGGCTTCTTTAGTGATAGAACTGCACAGTTTTGAAATACAGGTATTCTTCTTTGACGAGCCGATATAAGGACTAAAAAATCTAAGGGTAAGAACATGCCGACGCAGTATTACTAGTAGACTGCAGCTTACTGTGAGACATTACTGTACTGTGAGACATCGCGACAACTCAACTGACAAACATACCAAGGAGTTTATCCTTACTGTGACACATTACTGTACTGTGAGCAAGTCAGCTGACAAACATACCGAGGAGTTTATCCTTACTGTGAGACATTACTGTACTGAGAGACATCGCGACAAGTTAGCTGACCAACATACCGAGGAGTTTATCCTTACTGTGACACATTACTGTACTGTGAGCAAGTCAGCTGACAGACATACCGAGGAATTTATCCTTACTGTGACACATTACTGTACTGTGAGCAAGTCAGCTGACAAACATACCAAGGAGTTTATCCTTACTGTGACACATTACTGTGCTGTGAGCAAGTCAGCTGACAAACATACCGAGAAGTTTATCCTTACTGTGACACATTACTGTGCTGTGAGCAAGTCAGCTGACAGACATACCAAGGAGTTTATCCTTACTGTGACACATTACTGTACTGTGAGCAAGTCAGCTGACAGACATACCGAGGAGTTTACCCTTACTGTGACACATTACTGTACTGTGAGCAAGTAGCTGACAGATATACCGAGGAATTTATCCTTACTGTGACACATTACTGTACTGTGAGCAAGTCAGCTGACAAACATACCGAGGAGTTTATCCTTACTGTCACACATTACTGTGCTGTGAGCAAGTCAGCTGACAAACATACAGAGGAGTTTATCCTTACTGTGACACATTACTGTACTGTGAGCAAGTCAGCTGACAGACATACCGAGGAGTTTATCCTTACTGACACATTACTGTACTGTGAACAAGTCAGCTGACAGACATACCGCGGAGTTTATTCTTACTGTGACAATTTACTGTACTGTGAGCAATTCAGCTGACAGACATAGGCCTACCAAGGACTTTATCCGTACTGTGAGACATTACTGTACTGTGAGCAAGTCAGCTGACAGACATATAGAGGAGTTTATCCTTACTGTGACACATTACTGTACTGTGAGCAAGTCAGCTGACAGACATACCGAGGAATTTATCCTTACTGTGACACATTACTGTACTGTGAGCAAGTCAGCTGACAAACATACCAAGGAGTTTATCCTTACTGTGACACATTACTGTGCTGTGAGCAAGTCAGCTGACAGACATACCGAGGAGTTTATCCTTACTGTGACACATTACTGTACTGTGAGAAAGTCAGCTGACAGACATACCGAGGAGTTTATCCTTACTGTGACACATTACTGTACTGTGAACAAGTCAGCTGACAGACATACCGCGGAGTTTATTCTTACTGTGACACATTACTGTACTGTGAGCAAGTCAGCTGACAGACATAGGCCTACCAAGGACTTTATCCGTACTGTGAGACATTACTGTACTGAGAGACATCGCGACAAGTTAGCTGACCAACATACCGAGGAGTTTATCCTTACTGTGACACATTACTGTACTGTGAGCAAGTCAGCTGACAGACATACCAAGGAGTTTATCCTTACTGTGACACATTACTGTACTGTGAGCAAGTCAGCTGACAGACATGCCGAGGAATTTATCCTTACTGTGACACATTACTGTACTGTGAGCAAGTCAGCTGACAGACATAGGCCTACCAAGAACTTTATCCGTACTGTGAGACATTACTGTACTGTGAGCAAGTCAGCTGACAGACATACAGAGGAGTTTATCCTTACTGTGACACATTACTGTACTGTGAGCAAGTCAGCTGACAGACATACCGAGGAATTTATCCTTACTGTGACACATTACTGTACTGTGAGCAAGTCAGCTGACAAACATACCAAGGAGTTTATCCTTACTGTGACACAATACTGTACTGTGAGCAAGTCAGCTGACAAACATACCGAGGAGTTTATCCTTACTGTGACACATTACTGTGCTGTGAGCAAGTCACCTGACAAGCATACCGAGGAGTTTATCCTTACTGTGACACATTACTGTACTGTGAGCAAGTCAGCTGACAGACATACCGCGGAGTTTATTCTTACTGTGACACATTACTGTACTGTGAGCAATTCAGCTGACAGACATAGGCCTACCAAGGACTTTATCCGTACTGTGAGACATTACTGTACTGAGAGACATCGCGACAAGTTAGCTGACCAACATACCGAGGAGTTTATCCTTACTGTGACACATTACTGTACTGTGAGCAAGTCAGCTGTCAGACATACCAAGGAGTTTATCCTTACTGTGACACATTACTGTACTGTGAGCAAGTCAGCTGACAGACATGCCGAGGAATTTATCCTTACTGTGACACATTACTGTACTGTGAGCAAGTCAGCTGACAGACATAGGCCTACCAAGGACTTTATCCGTACTGTGAGACATTACTGTACTGTGAGCAAGTCAGCTGAGAGACATACAGAGGAGTTTATCCTTACTGTGACACATTACTGTACTGTGAGCAAGTCAGCTGACAGACATACCGAGGAATTTATCCTTACTGTGACACATTACTGTACTGTGAGCAAGTCAGCTGACAAACATACCAAGGAGTTTATCCTTACTGTGACACATTACTGTACTGTGAGCAAGTCAGCTGACAAACATACCGAGGAGTTTATCCTTACTGTGACACATTACTGTGCTGTGAGCAAGTCAGCTGACAAACATACCGAGGAGTTTATCCTTACTGTGACACATTACTGTACTGTGAGCAAGTCAGCTGACAGACATACCGAGGAGTTTATCCTTACTGACACATTACTGTACTGTGAACAAGTCAGCTGACAGACATACCGCGGAGTTTATTCTTACTGTGACAATTTACTGTACTGTGAGCAATTCAGCTGACAGACATAGGCCTACCAAGGACTTTATCCGTACTGTGAGACATTACTGTACTGTGAGCAAGTCAGCTGACAGACATACAGAGGAGTTTATCCTTACTGTGACACATTACTGTACTGTGAGCAAGTCAGCTGACAGACATACCGAGGAATTTATCCTTACTGTGACACATTACTGTACTGTGAGCAAGTCAGCTGACAAACATACCAAGGAGTTTATCCTTACTGTGACACATTACAGTGCTGTGAGCAAGTCAGCTGACAAACATACCGAGGAGTTTATCCTTACTGTGCTGTGAGCAAGTCAGCTGACAGACATAACGAGGACTTTATCCGTACTGTGAGACATTACTGTACTGAGAGACATCGCGACAAGTTAGCTGACCAACATACCGAGGAGTTTATCCTTACTGTGACACATTACTGTACTGTGAGCAAGTCAGCTGACAGACATACCAAGGAGTTTATCCTTACTGACACATTACTGTACTGTGAGCAAGTCAGCTGACAGACATGCCGAGGAATTTATCCTTACTGTGACACATTACTGTACTGAGAGACATCGCGACAAGTTAGCTGACCAACATACCGAGGAGTTTATCCTTACTGTGACACATTACTGTACTGTGAGCAAGTCAGCTGACAGACATACCAAGGAGTTTATCCTTACTGTGACACATTACTGTACTGTGAGCTAGTCAGCTGACAGACATGCCGAGGAATTTATCCTTACTGTGACACATTACTGTACTGAGAGCAAGTCAGCTGACAGAATTGCCGAGGAATTTATCCTTACTGTGACACATTACTGTACTGAGAGACATCGCGACAAGTTAGCTGACCAACATACCGAGGAGTTTATCCTTACTGTGAGACATTATTGCACTGTGGGACATCGCGGTAAGTCAACTGACAAACAGTTCACTTCGTTGTGCAAAAAGAAAGTGTTTTCTAGTGGTGGAATATGTGTCACTGCAGTTATTAGATTAGGCCTATAGTTCAAAATTGTCAAACTTTTTTCTTCATTACAGTTCGTTGTTGGCTCAGTTTCGTTTTTATAAAACTAACCGACAAATTAATCTCTTATACTTAAAGGCTGATATATCTGGCATTCACAAAAGAAAATCGCTTTTAACTTCAAGCGAAGTTTTTACTTACTTATGACATTTGAAACTTAAAGATATGATTTGATAATTATATTTAAAGAAATAAAAACATGGCCATTATTCTTATAAATATTTATAATGAGACAAATAAACTCCTCAACAGTAGCAAAACACATAAAACTACAGTCTTGTGAATATGGTCCAATACAACAACATTTAACCGTATTGAAAACATGCAATGACAAAATAAGGTCAAATATATAAATATGAACAATACCGAATATACAAACATATAAAAGAAGAGGGCCATGAAAATCTATTAAACGTTATGACAGACTTCAAAAATCATGTCACTTTTGAAATATTACGACAAAATCAACATTCAGTAATCAGCTGATATAATATATAAACATGAACACTCTATAACAGAATCAGTTCTTAGGAAGACAACAACATATGTATCAAAATTAACAATGTCCACAAATTGGTTTTTATAAATAATAGTGTTTTATAATATTGTGAATGTGCTATATAACCTGATAATGGTCTGTGACCGAAATCGATCGCTTTAAGAATATAAATAATAACATTGTATGGTACCTTTAGGCTATATAAAAGAATAAAAAAATAAACTAAGTTTATCAAATCGTCTGTCATTTAAAACTAAAAACCAAAATATTAACTATGAAGCCGGACTCACAACCAAAAATGCACATGAACTGATGAGATAGGAACGCGTTCACGTGAACTCAGCTGCGCTCTGGAGTGAGGGAATTCATGTGATTCAGTGAACCAATCAGGTAGCGCGCCTCCTTACTACATTGCTGTCTTCCGTCTCAAAACAAAACAAAACAGAAGGTGCACAATAATGTAGTACACAACAATTAAATTTAGAGGAATTCAATGTATTATAATTTAAAAAAAATTCACGTACATTTCCAGAATTAAATGAGTAAGGACCTAAAAAAATATTCCATGTTGAGTATAGGAGCATAAATATAAACTATAACAGGCTGATAAAAATGAAGAAAAAGATTTTAAAAATTATTCATAATGGATTTCAAGATACTAATCTATTTAAAATTATAATTTCTCCTGCGGTAGTACAGTAAGCATCTTCGACATGTTCGGTTATATTCACATCTATACATTTGTTACGACCTCACTGTCGCACAGTACTGTAATGTCTACCAGTAATGCTGCGTCGGTATGTTCGTACCCTAAGTTATTATACGGCAATGAAGCGACAGACGAGTGAACTACATAAATAACTAAGTGTACACAGTTAGAGATCAGCCGGCAATCAGCTGAGTAATTATCAGCTGTGTACATACTGCTTTACTAATTCACTGCAGTAACACCTCGCCAGCGCAGCGACAAACATCAACTGCTGAGTACAGACTTTGCGCTTCGAGAGCTCGGAAAAAAATAAAATCAACGAGTTTGTGCGGCCAATAGAAAATTACTGGAATAAATGCAGACTCAAGTTTATTTGAAAAGTAAATATACGTTTCGGCGATCAAACAAAGTGACGTAAAACAATTACGCAAATAAACAGTTTTCTATGCTGACCGACACACTGAGACAGGCTTATCGAATTGTCTGACACAAAATCCGGGACAATTTTAGAGAAATTAAATGAAAGAAGAATGGAGTCGACTCTTGAGGTAGGCCAAGACTCACCAAGGGTTGTAGAGCCACGGCTGATCATAAAGATTTCCCTTTACTTTCTGAATCAACCCTCGTATATAAGAAGTAACCTTGAAGAACGTTTTGATGGAGTGGTATGTGTCGATTACGATAAAGCCCTTCCATTCAGTCTACCAGAAAACTATCGTGGAAACATTAGCACACATGTAGGCCTACTTAAAAAATGACAGTCACAGATTCTTCCTGAAATATAGGATGTACGAACAGAACAGCTTGAATCAGATTTCACATGCTACCAATGAAAACCAATATAAAAAGGAGTATTGTGGCAAAGAAACAGCTTATATAAATCGCTTCATTGTTGGAGGGTGTGAGTGTGTTCGGGTGTTCAGATGTTTATAATACACACAGGATGTGTGTGTGTGTGTGTGTGTGTGTGTGTGTGTGTGAACGACAGAGGGGGGACTCAATGTATTGACAACACCTGGACAGACCTAAGCCCAAACGATTCTATAACGGAAACGGAATCCGCCGACTCCTGGTATCGCAGGATTTAACGGAGAGCGAAGAAGCGATACAGAATCTCCGTAAGCCGGTGCTACAATGATCTGTACGTAGCTCAGCCCGATACTGCGACGTCTGTTATTCCGTATGGTTCGAGATAAACCTACAACGAAAACGGCCACAATGTCCCTACCTAAGCTCCCATCTCCCTGTATATACGCAAATTTATTGGAATATATTCAGGTCCGCATTGTACAGCGGTTTTCTTATGTTAACTCCGCTGCCACACACACACACACACACACACACACACACACACACACACACACACACACACACACACACACACACACACACACACACACACACACACACACACACACACACACACACACACACACACACACACACACACACACACACACACACACACACACACACACACACACACACACACACACACACACACACACACACACACACACACAGATATGTATGTATATCGTATAAAATATATATATTTGATTTATATTCACATGATTTATATATCAGGTTTATTTTCACCTGACGCACGATTCACAGAAATTGTTCTGTATCATCAGAGGTTTGTTTGAATTATAACTGAATGTTTCGCTTACAATATAGTTAACGGATATCCAGTCGATTGAAAACGCTCTTCGATCGTTCACCGATTAGAATGAACAGTTTATAATGGAATAACATTAGTCATTTAAATTTAACACCATACACTTCAAATTATAAAAACTATAGAGTTTAAAAAAAAATACACAGATAAGATGGGCCCGTTCATTTAATATATTTATCAGAACGTGCAGTGGTCAGAATATACGTAGGTAAAGCGACAGACAAGAATTATTACTTCAGTATAAGGGTTCGACTATACAAATTGTGGGTGTGCAGTTTGAGATCAGCTGAAGTCAGCCGGCAGTGGTGTAATTATCAGACACACCGCTTTGCCGACTTCACTAATTTACTGCACTAACAGTAACACCTCGATAATGTTGCAAACTTCTATTCTGCTGAGCACCGAATACATTTGAAAATGAAATTTATGAAAGTCTCGTTGTGCTCAAAAAGTTTACTGTAGGAAAACTAGACCTTGCATATTTAAAAAAGTAATTTATATTGATTTCTGGCGAACACATAATAGTTGTATACAGGGGAAGTGTCGAATGATACCTTTGCACTATGATAAAAAAGTACCATGATCTGTTCATAAACGTTTCTCGTTTATATATATATATATATATATATATATATATATATATATATATATATATATATATATATATTGCGATGTTTGAGGCTTGTCGAATACGGATACTGAAACACTGTTTACAAGATACTTATTGACTGCACTGATTTCCCTATATTTTATATTTCAAACGTATACCCTAATGCTGTATTATATTACATTAATGCTGTACACCTCCTGGTTTTATATTAAAAAAACAGTTACCACTATAATAGCGTACACAGCTGAAAAAATAATAAAACAACCAAAAAATTAACAGATTAACAAGATTCCTCGACATTTTTCGACCCTCTAGATGGTTGCGTCTTGATGGGGGCACAGTTTGGAGTCGACCATAATCATCCGCCTTCAATTTTCCCTGTTCTGGCGATTGTTGGCCATCGTTTTATTTTAAGTAAAGTATCAGCATCCCTTGTCACTGCGTCAATCCAGTGATGGTTGGACCTTCCGACAAGCCTTCTACTCTCGATCTGACTAAGTAGTACTTTCCTAGGTATTCGATTGCCTTCCAGTCTAATGATGTGGCCTGTCCACTGCAATCTATTCAGTCGGATGGTGGTGGCCAGATCATTGTCTTTATATTGCTTGTATAGCTCCTCATTGTGACACATTCTCCATATCCCATTGACTCGGGGGGATTGGTCCATATATTCTCCTCAAAATTCTCCTTTCAAAGGTATTGACTATGTCAAGTCCAAGTCTCACTGCCGTATGTTATCACCGGTCTAATCATAACTTTATATAATGTGACCTTGGACTGACGGTGGATATTTCTTGTTTTGTCAACGAAGCATATGCTCTATTTGCGGCCTGTATCCTTTTCCTTATTTCATTTATTTCTTCACGTTCTTCTGCAATCCAACATCCCAAATATTTAAACCGATTAACTATTTCCAGGTTTAGTGGTTCGATTTCAAACTGTTCAGGTTTCGTGGTTTTTCTTCGAGTGGTGATAAGTAACCTTTGTTTTGTCTGTATTCACCTGTAATCCTATCTCTTCTGCTTCACCTTTGAGCTCCTGGAAGGTCTCATTTGCTCTTCCTTGGGATCTTGCCAGAATAAGGGATATAATACCAATAAAACAGAAATAAAAAGCGTGTTAATTTATTCGTTTATGTTATAAAATTGTTTGTTTTCAGCTGTAATCGTTTATCAATGTCACATACTTTTTATCCAAAGCGGTTTCAGAAACATTATAGGTTAAGCCTGCACTTAAAGCAGCAATATTTGCCGTTGTCAGGTTAACAGGCAAATCGGAAATGACTGTAACTTATTTGAAAACCAATACACCTTTAAAATAATACTCGCTTCTTGTGTAAATCACAAAAAAACCCAATTCGGAGTAAGGCGGGTTACTATACATGTCTCTCTTTTACTTTGTTGACTTGTTAGAGGCAACCAATCATCATGTCTCGGTCTGCCCCCCCCCCACACCGTAAACACTCCCCTGCTCAAGAGGATGACTGGCTACATAGAAAGAGATGGAATCTTGTACGAGAAAGACGCCGTCGGAATAGCTTATACAGCTACGTATTCTCAGATTTGTTTGAGAGTGAATTTAGCCCTTCCTTCAGAATACTCAGTGGTAGACATACGCAAAAGCACGCATAAGTCTTACAGAGTAAGAACGTATTCTTTTTTTTTATACGTTGTATTGACAACACCTGTGGAAATTCAAAACCCAAACGGTACTATAACGGCACAGATACACACGCACAGAGAGAGAGAGAGAGAGAGAGAGAGAGAGAGAGAGAGAGAGAGAGAGAGAGAGAGAGAGAGAGAGAGAGAGAGAGAGAGAGAGAGAGAGAGAGAGGGGGGGGAGAGAGAGAGAGAGAGAGAGAGACCTGAGGATTTGTATTACAGAATTCAAATGGGAACGAGTGCCGAAACATCAAGAGAGAAGACACGATATAGAATTACCGTATAAGCTAGCCGAACAATGAACTGTACTTTCACAATATTATATCTCTGTGTGATACTTTGTCACCTGTTATTCCAATCGATGTGAGATAAATCTGCAGTGCACGGTATCACTACCACTCGAAAGAAAATCAGGAAACCTGAAAAGTCTGAAATCGAACCACCAAACCTGGAAATAGTTAATCAGTTTAAATATTTGGGATGTTGGATGGCAGAAGACAGTGACGAAATAAATGAAATAAGGAAAAGGATACAGACCGCAAATAGAGCATATGCTTCGTTAACAACTATATTAACACCGTCAGTCCAAGGTCACATTATATAAAGTTATGATTAGACCGGTGATAACATACGGCAGTGAGACTTGGACTTGACACAGTCAATACCTTTGAAAGGAGAATTTTGAGGAGAATATATGGACCAATCCCAAGTCAATGGGATATGGAGAATACGTCGCAATGTGGAGCTATACAAGCAATATGAAGACAATGATCTGGCCACCACCATCCGACTACATAGATTGCAATGGGCAGGCTACATCATTAGGATTGAAGGCAACCGAATACCTAGGAAGGTACTGTTTAGTCAGATCGAGGGTAGAAGGCCTGTCGGAAGACCCAAGCATCGCTGGATTGACCCAGTGGCGAGGGATGCTGATAACTTACTTAAAATAAAACGATGGACATCGATCGCCAAGGACAGGGAAAAATGGGGGCGGATGATTATGGAGGCTAAGGTTCGATTTCGAACTGTGACGTCATATAAGAAGAAGAAGAAGAAGAAGAAGAAGAGTATCACAGTATACTCTGCGTGGAAATTTATCGAAATAAATTTGGTTCTCCATTGTGAACTGGTTTACGTATGAAAACTCAAGTGCTACATATAGGCTTATACAGGGCGATTCAAAAAGGATTCGATAACTTTGATAGGTCATCCAGAAATTTATTCAGATAACTAACTCAAGTCGGTGAGGTGTCATTTTATATTTCTTTGAAACTGATCTTCGCCAACCCTTCATCGTCAAAATTCATCGATTGACGGTCACTATGAATTGGGGAGTCGTCAGTCTCTCGACTGGTTTGTACCCCCCCCCTCCGCATATACCCATGGTGCGTGTGTTACGGAGTCTCTCACAGGTATATGGGACCTACAGTTTAACGCCGCATCCGAACGGCATAGTTGGGGAGGGTGAATACTAGGAAGGATACCTCTCGCTGGTTTGCCATCGCCTTGCAAGGAGGAACGGTCGTATCTAAATCAGATGGCCCCGGCGGGAATCGGACTCGCGCCGACAGCGTAGCAGCGCTACAACTACGAAATTAAGGATGTATACCTATATCAGATTTGAGAGAGAGAGAGAGAGAGAGAGAGAGAGAGAGAGAGAGAGAGAGAGAGAGAGAGAGAGAGAGAGAGAGAGAGTGTGAAAGTTAAAAGTCGACTCTTTAATCGGTCGGGGGGGGGGGAATGTAAAGGAAAATGAACACAGCGACACATGTGACAAACACGATGCTACAGAGCGCCATTTGAGAAGCCGTACCACGTGCTACAAACAATCCAACCACTCTGTTTCTCACTTACAGTTTTGTCGCTGTAGCTCGCTTGATTTAGTCTTTTCATCAAACGGTGCAATCGAGGGGAGCATTTTTATTTGCTAACATTTGAGTTCTTTCACTGCAAAACCGCATTTAATGACTTATGTTTCAAGAGAGTGAAAACCGTTCATTGTAAATATATTCTTTGTACATGAATCAAGGCATAGCCTATGTATTTTTTAAACAAAGAAAATTCTCAGTGACTTGTTAACCAAACCTCGTAGACATCACTAAACAACGTGTAAGTTTATGTTGGTTACATATGAGCTGAGCCATGGCCGGTTCTAGTCGAAGGCCGGAATATTAAACGTGGCAACGTTGCGTCTGAGGCCTATAAGCATTGTGTAATAAAATACCTAAAGTGAACATGTTATATTTTGATTTAATTTCATAGCATTACTAAAATCATGAATATGCCTATTTATAGCTAAATCTAAATTAAATGTCTGTGCGCACTTAGTACTATACGTTTAAGTTGAAGAAATTAGTGAATTAGTGTTAGGTCTAATGAATTAATTTTGTTCGGATAAGTGAATTCGTATCATATGAATGAGTTAATCATTATTTTTCTAAAATAATATAACAGTGTTTTACATAATAAACCTTTAATTTGCAAAAAAGAAGAATTATAAAACTGCTGTTAACCGGCAATTAAAAATTACGCGATTTGATTATCGAAAGACATAAATTAAGAGATCGTCTAGTCCGCCTCAAATATCAGCTGGTTCCAGTGTTGCCACGTTTAATATTCCGCCCTTCTACTACATCCGGACATGGTTGGGAGTATTTATAAACGCGTCTCGGCACATTTTCAAATGTGTAATTGATCTTCAGAACACGCACATGGTAATCCAGAACGCACATGGTAGATGACGAAAGACTTAGCGTGTATCACTTCACTTGCCTGTATCATGTTTACAACCTTTTTCTACTTATTTCATTAAAACATTTTCATTAAACTGATAAAAGTGATTATATTGGAAAACTGTGTAACATATGTACACATGTTTTAATATTGTTTTCAACAAACAATAACAACTATTAATTGGAATTAATTTCCAATTAATAAATAATATTGGAATATTCCCATTGACGGTATCATAAATATTATAACAAATACACTGAAAATAAATTATGGAAATGACACACACATTAGACAATTAACTAACAGTTTAAAAATTATATTAAAACAAAATTATTTTCAGTATAATAACAAACTATACCATAAAAAAGATGGCAGCCCCAACCCCCAAAAAGATCAAACTTGCTATGGGAGCCCCAACCTTCGCCATCATCTCCAAAATCTTTTTACAAAAACGTGACGAAGAAATAATAAATATAATAAAATCGAACGACCCATTAAGACCCTACTTTAGATATGTTGATGACACTCTATATATATATATATATCTCCCAAAATAAAGGGATTAATATTTCTAATATATTAAATTCATTTAACAATTTACATATCAAAATAAAATTCACAACAGAAGAAGAATCGAATAATAAACTGAATTAGTTAGACCTAAACATAAACAGAACTAAAAATAATTTTGAATACTCTATATACAGAAAACCATCTCAAACTAATTTAATAATTCCTGGATTTCGTTGTCCATGACGTGTCCGTTACTTGACTAAATATCACTATTACTTTAACGACTCGGAACAATAGGTTTTTTATAAGTAAAAGCAAAAAGTTTTACCTTACAGCCTTAACCGGTTTTATCCTTTTTTCAGTATAAAAAAAAACCTAGTGTTCCGAGTCGTTAAAGTAATAGTGATATTTAGTTAATAATTCCAAATAAGTCTAATCATCCTCCCCCAACATAAAATGACAGCATTCATTAATATACCGTATGTATAGAATCCCATTAAATTAACAAGAAAGAAACAAAGAAAGAAATATTATCAAACAAATAGCAATAGACAATGGATACAAAATAAAAACAGAAAATAAAATAAAATATAAACTCACTAAACAAACACCATAGAAACCATCGTGTAAAAATCCTTCCACTAATGAGAATATTATACGAGGGGGGACCCAAAAGTAACGAGAATTTTCTCTGGCAGTTGGTAGAACGCTAGTTCCGACTTCTCCCGCTAGATGCCTTCATTAGACACCATTTTGTACCAGTTGCCCTAGCGGCATTGTTGTGGAAACATTAGTGCGGACAGTGTGACTATTTTTTGTAAGCGCTGTTTCACGTTTTCGGCGATTTGTCAATGGCAGACATTAAATACCAACGTGCTAACATCAGGTTCTGTTTCCTGTTAGGGAAATCAGCAGCAGAAACTGCCGCAATGCTTCGGACGGCTTATGGGGAGGAAGCTTTGAGCCAGGCAAGGATTTTGAGCCGACAAGAAAGCACACGCGGAACGAATTTTTCTGCAACACGTTTCATCTTCAGATCTTCAGTCAAAATTCGTTGGCATGAACTCCAGGATATTCCAGTCATTTCCTCCAATTCATCGATTGTTCTACGACGATCAAACATGATCGCAACACGGATTTGTTCAATGTTTTCGTCCGTTTTGGAAGTCGAGGGACGTCCTGGTCGTGGTTCGTCTTCAATTGACATTTGACCACTTTTAAAACAAAAAACCACTCGTAAGTCCTTGCCTGCCTCAAAGCTTCCTCCCCATAAGCCGTCCGAAGCATTGCGACAGTTTCTGCTGCTGATTTCCCTAACAGGAAACAGAACCTGATGTTAGCACGTTGGTATTTAATGTCTGCCATTGACAAATCGCCGAAAACCTGAAACAGCGCTTACAAAAAATAGTCACACTGACCGCGCTAATGTTTCCACAACAATGCTGCTAGGGCAACTGACACAAAATGGTGTCTAGTGAAGGCACCTAGCGGGAGAAGTCGGAACTAGCGTTCTACCAACTGCCAGAGAAAAATTCTCGTTACTTTTGGGTCCCCCCTCGTATAATATATATCAGCTTTACTTATCACGGAAACATAACTCGTAAACTAAGCAAACTAGTTAAAGATAGAGACTTAAAAATATCTTATAACACAGATAACACAGGACTACAAAATATATTTGTTCTCTGTAACATGAATAAAATATCCTATTTCTTATGTATTTTGTTCCGCTGAATCCGAAAATGGCAACAACAAAACTGTATCACGTACAGTTTTTTTGTTACAGGTATCTCCTAAATTTTGTTGAAATCTCTGAAAATAAATGGTGCAAATCCATATGTATTAATATACAATGAATATATTTATTATTTACTAAACTAAATCTATTACATACATCTATTTCACTATATTTCACAGAAAAAAAAATACTTTTGTACATTTTTTAAATTCTAGTTTAGTTTTTATTCACTTTTACTCTTATGTGGCATCAAGTTTCTTTTCACAAAAACCAGCAGTAGTCTCCCATCATAACAGGATCCCAGCGGCCTTGATATCTTGTCTCGATGGTTTTAATATCCTGGTGAAACCTCTCTTCCTGTTCGTCACTTACTGCTCCTAAATTCTTGGGGGAAAACTCCATATGAGAATGTAAGAAATGTATTTTTTAGTGACATTCGGCAACTCATGGCTTTGTAAGCCTTCAAAAGATTTTCAACCAAAGTTTTGTAGTTTTCTTCTTTTTGTTGCCAAGAAACAACTTTTACCACTTTCACAAATGCTTTCCATGCTGCTAGCTCTTTTTTGTTTTAGTTATCTCAAATTCAGGGTCATGAATTACTTTTCTTATGTCAGGTCAAGTAAAAATACCTTCTTTGATCTTAGCTTCACTAAGTCAAGGAAAACGTTCAGTCAAATACTTGAATCCCTCTCCTTCTCTGTCCACGGCTTCGACAAAATTCTTCATCAATCCCAACTTGATGTGTAGACTAAGGGTGGAAGAAATTCCTTCTTAGGGATCGTACAAGACGTTTTTCTCTCCTGGATCGTAAGATGTTCTCATTGACCAAACTTTCTTTACAAAACTTTCTGAGTATCTCTACTATTCCATAAGCATAAGAAACAGCTAAACTTTGTATATCCAAATTGGAAGCCCATTAATATGTGCAATCACCTTCAAATCTCCACAGATTTGCCACTTAAACTCTTCGTTCTTAAGTGCATTTAATATAGCAAGCATGTTGTTATAGATTTCTTTCATTGAAACTGAATAAGCTACTGGAATCGATGGCTTCTTATTTCAATTACGAAGTAAAACAGCTTTAAGGCTAGATTTACAGGAATCAATAAAAGGCACCATTCTGTAGTAATATGGTGTATTCCATGTTCAACCTCACAATGTTGAAACATACACACATTGAACCCTCGAGTTTATAAAACACCGAGAAGTTAGCATTTCTTTTTCTGAAGGAGGTAATGGTTGTTGCTTTTGCCAAAAGATTCCACTCTTGTAATCTTGAGCCGAGAAGTTCAGCTTGCTGTTTTGATAGGCTTAAGTCATGGACCAAGTCATTTAGTTCATTTTGCTGAATGAGATGAGGGTCACTCGAAGGAGGTAAATACATAGCATCAACATTGTTTTCCAATAAATCTTCAGTTTCAGTATGTAGATCTTCATCATCATGGAGCTCTGGAATGACAACATCTCCAAAATGTCATGGTGGAGCTGGAACTGGTAAGCCTTCTCCGTGAGGAACAGGTCTAATTGCAGAAGGCACAGCTGTGTAGTCAATTTTATTTTTTTCCTTTTTTCAATATCCTTCAGTATTCGTTAGACACAAATAACAGTCATTAAAATGGTTACAGCAAATGGCATATAACTTCTGTTACCTCTTACCTACTAAAAACGAGTTACATAACAACTCACACAACAAATATAGGGAGCCCAAAATTTATCTTGGTCGCCTATCTTGCAACCAAATGCAAAAAGTATGCTTTTTCACATTTTCTGTTATAGGCGTATCTTGTGACTTCAATACATAACATCCACAAACGTAATAAAACGTATCTTACACACAATATGGTGAACTTTTATACACAATATGGTGAATTTTTACACAATCTGCGGTGAACACTTGACATTTTTAAAGAAAACTAAACTTGTAAACTCATATAGCATCGGTGTGCACTGTCTCACTAACGATTAGTTGTAAGCAGAGACAACAAAGGAAATCAACATCCCGCTACTGTTCTGCAGTGTTGCCAACCGTTTTATTGTCAAAAACAGAAAAATATTGTACATGGGACTGCAACATAAGAATGTGTCGTGCTGGCTCTGTTTTGATTGTTTATTCGTTGTTTGCAAGCCAAATGTGTACTAAAAATGTGTACAAAAAAATTTTGATCTGTGTTACAAATACACTGTCGACCAGTGAAATATTGTTTTTAATAAAATAAAACCTAAAACTAAATTGAACATTCATAAGAAAAGTGGAGTTTACAAAATAGAATGTGCAGATTGCAATAAATTTTACGTAGGCCAGACGAAGAAAAACTGTCCGAGAGATTCATTCAACATCGGAATGCGTTTTTAAAACCTGATATTTACAAATCTAATTTAGCCACACACTGATTAAACAATAAACATAAATTTCCAGACATTCAAAATGTAAAATTAATTAAAACCGTACAAAATGGTAACAAAATGAATGTCTGGGAAAATCTCAATATTTACAAACATGGTAATATTAATTAAAGAACAAATTCAAATAAAAACAAAACAAGACAATTTATTTAAAATCATACATTTATTAGAATAATAGAATAAACATTAAATATGTAATAAATAGCTACTACATAAACATTAAAACAATTGAAAATAGAATCGAAGTAAATTCAATCCGTTAACTATATTGTAAGCGAAACATTCAATTAAATTCAAACAAACCTCTAAAGATACAGAATAATTTCTGTAAATCGTGCGTCAGGTGAAAATAAACCTACTTGCAGTGTATTTATTTGAAGATATCTATATATATATTGCAACAATACATATATTTGCATATTTTCCCAGGGCGGTATATTTGTAAATATTTAGCATAGAAAAATATATGATGAACAGTTTTTAACAATATTATGCAGGATAAGAATTGTCAGAAAGCGTACACCTGCCCCCGCGAGTGAATACAGCGCTTGTGTGTTTGTGTGTGTGTGTGAACGCAAGCTACGACAGGCAAAGATGGGGTGATGCGTACGTCTGTAATTAGGTTTTAACCGGATAAAAATAAACTAATTAATACGGTTTAAACCTGTGAACAAAGACTTACCCCAATTATAAAAACACCATTACATTAAGCAACTTTTAACGAATATAGTGATGTAAAAGTATTGCAGAAATTTCAATAATAAAGACGCCAGGTAATTTAATGTTAATTACTAGCGTAATTAAATAGTAATTAATAAATGTGTTATATGTGAGTGACCAGGAAAAAATTACGCAAAAGATGATATCGCTTGTGCTACGAGTATGTTTACGAAATCGCGAAAATGAACCGAAAAGTGATTTGTAATTAAAAGGACGCTTTGCATGAAGTGGCAAAATCTGTTAGATTGAAAACAGTCCTGGACTTGTCAGATTGCCGTCCAGTATAAATACCACCGGCAATATTGGGGCGGTCTCAGAGACTCAAGATATCTTCACACAACGTCACGCTGCCGGTCTGCCGATCGCTCAGGACATCTTTACCACACACACCAAGACTTATGGAGGAACTCTGGACCGTCACAAACAACAACCCGTAGAGACAGAGAACACAGCATCGACATAATCATCATTATCAAATTCTCAGGATTAAGGACACACACGCGCGCGCGCGCGCAACGGTAACGTCGGCAGTACGCAGGTGATGAATAAACAATTATATTTTTGTTTGTGAAAAGAACTCGCAAAAAGAAACTTATATATGAACAGTAAATACTTAAAGTTTTCAATTTAAATATTAGTTAAAGAAAATAATTAAATTTAACAAGAAAATTTAAAAATACTAATCCTCTGTTATATGTTAAAATTTCGGTGTGTCGATAGAAATAAATAATAGGTTGGAAGTAAATGTTATATTTTTTATTTTGTTTATAGCAACAATTAATTTTATTCTTGAGAGTGATTATTATTTTTGTTTGTAAATGAGTTGCTATTATTTAGAATTTGAGTCAAAGTCAGACACACTGAAATAAAAAGGTTTACATAATTTGTTTAACATGTCTGTTTAGCTAGTAAGATTATATGGTTGTTTATTTTATATGTCATGAACACCATAGAAGGTTACATTGTATTTGTGTAAACTTATAAAAGAAAATATTTTTATTTATCTAAGATTCGAATTTTTTAATATTTGCATATTTTCTATTAATATTAATAAATCATAGAATGATTATTTTGAAACGGTTTTAATTAATTATTTCATGTCAACAACATCTCACTCCTCTTTGAAAAGTATTTAATTACTGTGCAACTACATATACTTGACGCAACGAGAATAAAAAAAAAAATCCTGCGACCTGGCCGGTGTAATACACTTCATAGTTGCGTATAGTACATGGTAATGTATTTGTGTGAATTTTTGAAATACTTGTAACGTTGCAAAAAAAATATATATATATATGTGTGTGTGTGTGTGTGTGTGTGTGTGTGTGCGCGCGCGAGCGAGCGTAATATATGCATATATATAAATACTCACACACATTTAGCACTAGAGTTAAGACAGGAAAACCGCACAACAACACAATGATGACCTCTATGTATTTCAATACATTTATATAGACACAGAACCAGCCAGCCCGGTAGAGACCAGTGTAATAGTGTTCGTTGCAGGTTTATCTCAGACCGCGGCACAGTATCGGACTAAGTTATGTATATTGAAAAGTAGAGTCCACCATTGTAGCGCCGGCTTACGGAGATTGTACGCGTATATACTTTCTAGTCTTTTGACGTTTATCGCTCGTTCCCACCCGTCGTCCATTGAATTCCGCTGTAATGCCAGTCCGTAGATCTCACTCCCTCTCTCTTCCTCACACACACAATCGTATAGGTACGGCAAACTACCTCAACACTACAGACTCGGATCATAAATTATTATTGATTCCTCCTCTACTTCTTCTACTCTTCAAGGATTAGATTATATAAACCTATTCCAGCACCAACACCATGCGCAATCATCAGAGAAAACATACATATTACTAAATTACTGTAACATTAATAACTACGTAGTGTTAATGAAGGTTCTGTTTTAGCTGTTCAAGGAAGTAGCGTCCGTATCAGGGTAACGATGCTGGAAACTCGCATCGCACTGGCTTTCTCCTGAACATGGTACCAGTAAGTGTCATATTGTCACTTAAATCTTCTTTGCGGGGTATGTATCAGTGGACGTTTTGACGTTTATACTGTCTGCTGTATAACTGCATAGTGCAAGTGTTGTGAATTTGTATGTATATTAAGTTATCATTGGAGACTCATATAGCCTTCATTGATTCTGAGAAGACTTTTGATACGGTAAAACGAGATAAACTCTGGGAAGTATTCTTATTCTTATTTTCCTCTTTAAGGATTAGGTTATATAAACCTGTTCCGGTATCCATCTCATCCTCGGACGACCCACGTCTCTTCTACCAACTGCTTTATACTTCAGTGCCGCTTTCGGCAATCGATCCTCTGTTATCCTTTGCAGATGATCCCACTATTGTCTTCTTTTAAATTGAAATAATTTCATTTATGTCCTGTACTTCGAGGTCTGTTCTGATATTCTATACTCCATTCCTTATTCTATCTTGCAATGCATAATTTAAAGTATTTCGAAGAAACTGCATTTCAGCACTCTGAATCTTGCCGCTTTCCTTTTTTTTTTTATCATGACCCACGCCTCACTCCCATAAATCAATGTGGGTGTTGCTATTGTCTTATAAAATTTAATCCTTGTGCTGTGTCTTGTTTACTTTCTAAGACTTCTATGAATCGTACCACAAATATTTCTACATTTTTTATTTTATTTTTTTTATCATATTCAGATTCATAGCTTACAGCACAGCCGAGATATTTTAAAAGGCTCACTTGTTCTAAAGTGCTGTTGTTTATAACTATCATCGTTCTCACTGGATATTCACATTTAAAGGCCACGGTTTTGGTCTTTCTTACTGAAATTGTCAGTGAGTACTCTCTTGCCACTTGTTGTAATTGAAACATAGCTCTTTGTAAATCATCCTCATTTTCTTAAAGAAGAACTATGTCAACTGCATACAGCAGGAAACCCATGCAAATTGATTTCGGCGACAAAAAAATACACGTGTAAAATTTACGACATGTAGAACAACAAAACAAGTGGGCCGTCTTTTACACTATCGTACGATAAATTTATCGTTCCGAACGCAAACATATCGTCGTGTCCTAGGAAACGCATCCGTTAAAAAGTCGGTCGAGTTGTCTAGATACATGGGCCGTAATGGTTCCGTTTATGCACTCGCACGAGTTTTGTATCGTATGACTTTCGGACATCGGTGCTGCCAACCTTCCTGCCTATCGTTGGCGACAGGCCTTGCACTAAATCTTAATTGACTAGAATAGTTTCTTGGAATATAACAACCAATTCATCAAACGACGTAGGTAAGAGACCCCATTCTAAAATAAAAAAACTTTCAACATTCTAAAATAATTAAAAACCTGTCCCTATCATCTCTTAATTTTTCGTATAGATTACGAAAAGCATCGTCTACATATCGTGCACAGTTAACATTCCATCTTCTCTTACCTCTCTTCTTCAAAACGAACCGATTAGCGGCATACAACACGCGCGGATGCATTTTCAGTACTGATGATGGCAGCGCTGAAAGAGTTTGTTCACAACCACTGCCGATATTTTTGACGCACGACAGAAATCGAAGTCAAATCGGAACTTATCGTACAATATAAATCGGTTGCATAAAAGGGGCCTTACTTCGAGTTGTTTTTCTTTTGGTGATTTATTCAAAAGCGGGTATTATTTTCAAGGTATTGGGTTTTCACTGATTCCTTTCAGTTTTCCGTTTAACCTAACGTTGGCTGTCACAGGCGCAGGGTTAACCTGCAATATTTACTAGAAACGCTTCGCACAAAAAATCTGTGACAATGAAAAACGATTACAAACGAAAACAAATAATTTTATAAGAGAAACTAAATAAAAATAATATAAACTAATAATAATTTTATAACATAAACTACTAAATTAACAACGTTTCTATTACATTTTAAAATTATATCCGATATTCACTACCTATCGATACCGACTGTCGCATAATGAAATATCGAAAATGACTGCATGAACGGATAAAGGTACAGTACTGTGCCGGAAATAGAAAATCGCCGGAAAATCTATCAGCTGATTGCCACTAATGAGAAACGTAGTGGATTCGATGTGATTACTGCATCACCAGTCAGTAATGGTGGATGTGCGGTTTACAAGACTACAGCTTATTACACCTAGTGACGTCAGAGGCGTTCCCTACCGTCCAGAAACTTAGATAGACCAAATACTTTGTCAACGTCATGAACATAGACGGCAAAATGAATTGTGATAATCTGTCTACTGTACCAACATAAATTGTGTAATGTGACTAACAAAAATCTCCAACAATTAAGTATCGGTGGGTAGAAACATGTTTTTATTCTTTACAGTTAAAATGGGAGACTGAAGCCAATAGCTGACGCTTTAATATCAGAAGAACAAAATGGCTTCAGTAAGGGGAGATCATGCATAGATGCTGTCTCTACACTTAAATTAATAATTGAAAAGTGAAGGGGATTTAACTTGGAGACGCATCTAGCATTCATAGATGCATCGAAAGCTTTTGATAATGTGAAACGTTCGTTAATGGAACGAATGGGTTTACCTTCGCAATTAATTAAGGTTCTTACGAGTTTATTTTACAAGATAGCGGTTGTCGTGGATTTTAATGGCAAATTATCAGAAGATATTCCTACAAATAAAGGTGTGAGACAAGGGTGGCCTATTTCACCGACACTTCTTAATATTTACATGCACGACATATTTCGGCGACGGGCAGCTAAAGGTGACTCGGTAATATCATTTCAGCGTAATATTCATGTGAATGGAATGCTTTATGCAGATGACAAGGTAATAATACAGAAAACAGAAAACCAGTTATAGCGGGCGATATTTACGTTTAATATCACATACAAGACTAATCTAAAACGATGGCATTTCAGGGCAGGTATCCTATAAGAACTAAGATAGTCGTGAATAATCAGATTTTGGATCAGGTTAGTCATTTTAATTAACTGGGTTGTAATATCTCATATGGAACTGTAATTGATTGGGACAGTAAGCTAACAAAATTTAGACTCATCTGTGGAACGATTCATAGGTTACCTGAAAAATAAAACACGGAAGGATACCCGAATGAAATTTTATAAAACTGTGGCTGTCCCCACATTCCTGTGTCCTGGTGAGACATGGACAGGTAAAAGGGACGTGTAGAGGATTCAGGCAGACGAAATGAAATTTCTAAGAGGAACGCAAGGTTGGATCGGAGAATATTAGACGCGATTTAAACATTGTATCATTGCACCAGAAGATTGAAGACAACAGAAGGAGGTGGTGTGAACACTTGAATCGCATGATATCCGTCTACCTGTGGCTGCCTTGGGTTATAACCCCACTGGGAAGAGAGATGTCGGTAGACCGAGGAGGAGATTGATTCCGGAACAGGTCTAAGGCCTAGTCGTTGGAGTGGTGATAATGATCATGATTCTTTACAGTTACTGCTCACGGATTTGAAACTCTGATCTTTAACACAACCTGTTTTTTTTTTTAAATGTACCACTTACATTGCAGTTTGCCGGCGTTAAGAAAACTGCGCATCAACTGCTGACTGTACTTGTACAATATTGGCCGACAATGCTCTATTCATAATTTTAGCGTTTATTGTGTGATTGTGTAAACTTTTACTTGACTAAACAAAAATAATAAGTTAATCGGGAAGTTTTTTGTTTTTCTGATAATTGAAAAATATTGTGCAATATCAAAATTTAATATTTTTTTTAGGCCATTTAATTATGGCTGGCGCCGCCTCTCGTATCCTAGCTTCCACTGACGCCGGTCTAAACAGTCCTGTTCTGTAAGTATTCTTGCATTCATTGCGTCTTCGACGTCCATTTTCCATGAATTTTTAGGTCTTCCATTGTTTCTTCTAGAGGGTGGAATCCATTCCCACACCTTCCTTGGCCATCTCTCATCCGGCATTCTCTTTAGGTGTCCGAACCAGTTCAGTCTTCTTGCCTCTATTGTTTCAATAATGTCAAGGTCGATTCCGATCGCTTGTCTTATCTCTACATTTCTCGCTCTATGTAGTCTTGTTGGTCTATAGCACCTCCGCCAGTAATCAATCTCCGTAGCTTCAAATTTTTTTTTCTTCGTATTATTTGAATTAGCAGCCATCTATACTATTTCTTTTATGAAGTTGCTAAACTGCTACAATTTTTTGTTCAGACAAAGCTTTTCGTCATCTCTGACATCATCAGGTCTTGAACAACGTCTGTCTCCTGTGCGTTGTAGGCTTTTATACTTTAGGACCCTTCCCTTTTGTCATCGCCCCTCCTAATGGTTCATGCCGCTCCCGCTCTTCACGGGAACTTTGTCCACATTTTTCCGTTAGGCATTTTACCAACGTCCGTCAATTGTTTTAAGAATCTCCCGTTAATTTCTTTATGTTATAATTTTACTTTCTGACTTATAACTGTTTCCTAATCTTTTATTACACTTCGTCAATTTTAGTGTATTCCTCTTGTTGTTTTAATTTTATTTATTGTTTACTATATTTAAAATATTTCTTAATTTGTAAATTCACTTTTATGAGTTTATTAAAGTCTTGCATATAGTGAGTTCATTATTTTACCGGCTACCGCTCTTCACGGGAATATAGACGAATATATAGACTGCAAGAACCATTAGGAGGGGCGATGACAAAAGGGGAGGGGCCTAAAGTCTACAACGCACAGGAGACAGACGTTGTTCAAGACGTGATGATGTCAGAGATGACGAAAAGCTTTGTCTGAACAAAAAATTGTAGCAGTTTAGCAACTTCATAAAAGAAATACTTCAAAATTTTTTCCATAATAAACGTACTTCGTTCACAATACTGAGCGAGTTCTGCAGCTCAGAGAGTTGCAAAGTGTACATTCATTATAAGTCAACAACCCAGACACTTTTTTTTGACGGTAGGTGAACATCTCTATAGACACTAGGAACCCCGTAGTTCCTAATAGTGTGGGATTCTAACACGCTAAAAACACATCTCTTAACGATATTAATTGGGGGGAAATGATAACTCGTTGGGCACTTGGTGAAACATATTAATACAAAGGTTTTGTAAAATATATAAAAACACTTGGTAAGTTTCACAAATTTTTTAATTAACTCTGACAGCTGTTTCGACTAACTAAGCCATTGTCAAAGAGCGAGTGAATGAAATTACTGAACACAGGATGTTAGTGGAGTGTAGGTGGTGAACATCTGTTTACGGCGTATCTGGAACATCTGTGTTGTGATGGCGAGGGGGGGAGTGTGTGCATGAGACAAGGGAAGGTCAGGTGTCTTTAAAAACTAAATACAATCATGAATGCAAAATATAAAATTAACTGAACTAAATATAAACTGAATGCAAAATTTGAAATAATGATGGACATTCAAAATAATATAAAATAAACTAAACTAAATAACAGATTTTAATAAACGGCACGGCCACATTGTCCGATATAAATAGCATCGCATTCTGCACAGTGTATTTCATAAACTCCATTTTTCTCCACTGTGTTAGATTTGTTAGATTTTTCTATATTATTGACTAGTAGTGAAAAAAGATTACGTTTGTTTACTGATACCATGTTAAGACCATGGTTTTTTAACCTATTATTAATCTTATCTGTTATACACGGAATGTAATTTGTTAAGTGAAATTTGTTGTTACCCTGATCTGGAATAAAATTCTTTTAAAGTAATTTTCTTTTATTTTTTTTTTTTTAAATTAAAGAAGTTAATTATTCTTTCATCATAACCATTATTTTGTGCTTGGCTTTTATAATATCTACCTCTTTATTGAAATTTTCTTTGGATAAAGACACTATAAGGAGACGATTAACCACTGCATGAAAACTGCTTAATTTTATGTGCCATAATGTTAGTGATTCTTTATGTATATATATCTGTAAAAGTAGGTTTTCTATATATCTGAAAACTAAGATTATTTTGTGACCTAGTAATGGTAAGATCCAAAAAATTTAAACTTTTCATATTTTCTGTTTCAAGTGTAAATTTCACGCTATAAAAGGAATTAATATAATCTAAGAACATATGGAGCTGTCTATCTGTTCCCGTCCAGATACAAAATATATCATCAACATACCTTGCCCAATGAAAAACATATTTTATGTTGGGGTTATCGGATGTAAAAATGTTTTCTTCCAAAAATTAACATCTCTTAATGCTACAACTGAGCAAGCTCATCCAGCAGCTTCTCCTTCATGTTTCCTTCACGGGTGAGATGAGATTAAGCCCAGTGGCTGATCCCAAGATTATTCTGTCTTTGTCTCCCGTAGCGTTTTATGGATCTCGTACATATGCTACGATATTACAGAACAATCTACGTGTTTGTCGAATGTGCCAGAAGAATCTCGCTCTAATGTGTGTGGCATACGTGACTGTCAACGCATCCGCGAGAGATTTCTCGAAGCCGCCAGCCGCGCGGACTGTGTCAAGGCCGCAGTTAATTACGTAGTTCACACGGGCGCTAAGACGCAATTAGGAACGTTCTGGTCTGTGAGCGTTGTATAAATACTTGGTGGCAGCGGCCTTAGTTTTCAGTATAGCTGCGATATATTTTTAATGTGCGGTTCGAGTAATAGTCGCGATATATTACTGTGTGCGTTCAAGTGGTTATTAGTGAAGTGTTGCGTTTTATAATCGGGCGGTATAATTGTAATACAATTGTGTTTAATATTAGTGACATTTTATTGGGTGTGAACAATTTTTATTTGATTTGTTGTAGGAGACTGTGTTGTTAATTACGAACTGTTTATCTGTAAAAATTGAAGCTGGTGATTAGTGACCTAATTGGTGTCTTGTACTTATTTTGTTTTCCACTGTACCTAAGACGATCAAGTCGACCGTCGTAACAATATGTACGTATTATCCAGACAACGTCACTACTGCACTAACGGATAATTTGACTTGAGTCTGCAGACTGACAGCGTGAAGCCACTCGGGCAACTTCGGCTACCTTCGTTCTCATCTATGCCCGCCTATATTCTGTTGTCAGATGTGAGTTAGGTAAACGTTTGGTTAAAGTTTGTGTATTTATTTTAGCACAATAATTTTATTAAGTTCACGGCTTCAAATACGTAAACTCAAGAGTAAATTTTTCGTGTATTCAAGTGTCTGTGTGTATTCGTGTCTAACCTACCTATACATGTCCTGTAAGCATTTCGATGTTTCATTTTAAAGTTTTGTCATTTTATTTTTAGTGTAACAGTTTTTATTAGGTAAGCCTACACGCGCTGTAAGTATTCTCGAAGATAAATAATAAACACAATTGAGAATAAATTCATATCATATCATTTCTTACATTGTATAAATACAACTATTTCACTAACGACTCGGCCACAAAGTTTGTGTTCCGAGTCATTAGTGAAATAGTTGTATTTAGTTAAGTAACGGACACATCATGGACAACGAAATCCTAGAACTTAATTGTATATTTTGTTTCAGCGTTTATCACTCCAGAAACAAAAATAATTGATTAAATTGACTCCAGATAAATACGAAACCAACCTGCGAAGTTAGTGCACAGGTAAAAATGAGTTTTAGCACAACTGATTATAGCAATATATATATCAAAACCAACATTGTGAGTACAAAAAACTGAACTTAAAAACCGGCAAAACAGTATAAAATAAGTTTTCTTAATAAACGTATATTTCATATACTAATGCGACGATTTAGTCAAAAGGTTCATATTTATCTGGGGAGCCAGTGAAATTGTGTTTGTTTCTGGAGGAAACAAAGGTTAAAACAAAAACTACAATTCAGGGTAATAAATGGAGTACAACGGTATGGTTAAATTAATTCTATATTGTTTTAATATTTAACTGTGACCACAATCAATATTCATTTTAATATTCAATTCATCCGCTATGCACACAAGAAACCCCCGATTTGGATAAAAATACGTGGATTTCATTAGTGTGGGATTCTAACACGCTAAAAACACATCTCTTAATGCTACAACTGAGCAAGCTCATCCAGCGGCTTCTCCTTCATGTTCCTTCACGGGTGATGAGATTAAGCCCAGTGGCTGATCCCAAGATTATTCTGTCTTTGTCTCACGTAGCGTTTTATGGATCTCGTACATATGCTACGACATTACAAAACAGTCTACGTGTTTGTCGAATGTGACAGAAGAATCTCGCTCTGTTGTATGTGGCATACGTGACTGTCAACGCATCCGCGAGAGTTTTCTCGAAGTCGCCAGCCGCGCGGACTGTGTCAAGGCCGCAGTTAATTACGTAGTTCACACGGGCGCTAAGACGCAATTAGGAACGTACTGGTCTGTGAGCGCAGGTATAAATACTTGGCGGCAGCGGCCTTAGTTTTCAGTATTAATGGCGATATATTTACAGTGCGGTTCGAGTTATTACTGTGCGCGCTCAAGCGGTTATTAGTTAAGTGTTGTGTTTTATAATCGGACGGTATATTGTAATAATTGTAATGCTGTACAATTGTGTTTTAATATTAGTTGACATTTGAACAATTTTTATTTGATTTGTTATGAGACTGTGTTGTTAATTACGAACCGTTAACTGTGAAAATTAAAGCTGGTGATTAGTGACTTAATTGGTGTCTTGTACTTAGGCGTCGTCCATATATTACGTCACCACTTTGAGGGGGAGGGGGGAGGGGGGTTCGGCTAAGTGTGACAAATGGTGACAAGGGGTAGGGAGGGGGTTTCAGCAGTTGTGACGTAACCACTTTTTTTATTCTTCGTTTTAGAAGGATGAGTTTTGTAAAGAAAACGCTTTTTATGCAGACAGGCGTTTAAATATTTACATTTTCTTCGCTAATTTGTACTGGGGCGTAGAACACACGCACACAAAAGTTCGATTTCCCCGAACTCGGCTACCGCGTGTTTACTCACATCATACATTCTTCTCTGCTAGCACTGTGTTGTCGGTGTCTCGATTTCCCCGAATTCGGCCACCCCTTGTTTACTCACACAATACGTTCTTCGCTGTGAACACGCTCTTTGTTTAGTCTTCTCTTGATTTCGAGCGTGTCTGTTTAGTCTTCTCTTGATTTCGTGTCTCGAGTCCTCGTATCGCGCGTTTTGCTACGCCTTCACTCCCATCATACGTACCATCATTGTGGTCGTTCGTAACATGAATCGTGGCAAGCTCTACGAGTCTCTTTTCGACGCGTATAAGAAGGCCTACCCCGACAGGCCGAAAGTGAATCTCCAAAATAACTGCAATACCTTCTGGGCGGAAGCAAAAAAAGAGTGCGGCAAGGAAGATTCGCCTTTTAACGCTAAGATTAGTGCGAAAGTGAAAGAGCTTTTGGTGAGAGGGACTAATAAGAAAGTCAAGGGTTTGTTTTCGTATTTTACTATACATTCCGCGAATGTGAAAACCGCAACACATGCACCTGCAACAATCACGGCTCCGGCTGCGTCGACCAGTCAGCTCACAGTTAGTGATACACTTAAAAAATGTGAGAGCAGAGACTCTAGTACTAGTTTACGGTTAATTGACATGTAGTGTCCCACGAAGACACTGCACATTGCTGTGCAATGGGGTAAATAGAAATTAGTCTTGGGAAGAAGGGTACCGGGGTCGGTCGGTCCATACAAAGGACAAAACAAGCATTACTATTTTTAAACTGTCTGAAATTAGTCCCATTAAAGTAAACTGTAATAACACAATAAAAATAAGCGTTATTGAAACATTGTTTACAAGATACTTATTGACTGAAATGATTTTCCTATATTTCATACTAGCTGTTACCCGCTGCTTCGCACGCAAATATTTGACTTTTAATAGGTATTTTAATATAATTTTTATTGCCTACGTCTATATGGTTTTCTGTCAGCTCGTATAACAATTTTGTACTAATTAGTCAAATTCTCTCTAAAGCTGTTTTCAACACTTGTACTATTTTAACTTGTAAATTTATGTTGGTGCGACAGCCTTTGGAGATTTAAAAGTACCCGTTTCTAAAGCCTTTAGCGATATTTATAAAGTACCTGTTAAATCAAAAACGCTAAATTCATTATTTTATATGTTACTGTGTTAGATGCCTTGTGTAACACATAAAACGTTACGTTTTCCTCAACCATGGGCTTTTATTTATTTCAGCAGTAAACCGTTGTCACCTAACCTCACAAATGAAAACAATGCGTATTTTTGCTGTGCATTAAGTAATAGGACAATTTACAATTAGTACGCTTCTTTATTTCCACATCGTAATATATCGATACAATCGCATATTATACAAAACATCGAAAATGTGCTGCAGGAATGGTTAAATGTACAGTTTCGGTGCCGCTAAATAGCTTTTGTTTATTTACTTGTCACTATGGTAATTAATTCTGGTCTCCATAGTGTTATTGACATCTTTAGTAATAGTATTTAATATATTTCATTACTTATTCATTGCATCATCAGAAATACGTATAAACATAAATTTTATAATCGTTTAAGACAATTACAAAATATATAGACGTATCTGTATACAAAATTACCAAATATATCGATACAATGGGAAATTAAAAACTGCAGGAACGGATAAAGGTACAGTTCCGATGCCGCTAAATATCATTTGTTTATTTACTTGTTACTATGGTAATTAACTCTGGTCTCCATGGTGTTATTGACATCTTTATACGCGTCAACGAAAAGGCATAATTAAAAGGGCTTAAATCATGTGAACGAGGCGAAATACCAAATTCCAAGTTAGACAGTATTTTCGCCTTGTGTCAAAGGTTACCTGTGCAAAATTTGGTGGCAACCGGTGTAACGGTGTGGATTTGTATTCAGTGCCCATAAATCCTCAGACTTTGAGTTTTATATATATAGATTTCAACAGTATACGCTAATGCTTTGTAATAAACCTGTTTGTATATTTAAAAAAGAGTTACTACTACTATCTTAACGTATACAGATGAAAAATAAAACAGTGTAAATATTAAAAGATTGACAAAACTGGTCAAATTTTTTATCTCTCTGGGAGGGGAGGGGGTAAGTCCCGTTCGTCCGCCCCGTAAATACGGCCCTGTCGTTGTGGTGAAAACGCAATACAAGAACAGAGACTAGGTCGTGGTTTAGGACTGGACTTGGAAATGATGGAAACACTGAAAGGCCTCGTCCGGAACATGACAAGTAGCATGAATTGTTCATGATATCCGGGCTGTTTGGCCGTGGTCCATGGTTTATAACAAAACCAAACGTTTCGGCAGCTCCACTGGCTGCCATCATAAGTGGTATAAAAATCCTGCACGCCGGGTGTTTACGTACAGGCCCACAGTATAAACCATGGACCACGGCCAAACAGCCCGGATATCATGAACAATTCATCTGACACCGGCCGTGAACGCCTGAGGAATAATTTATGACAAGTAGCAGTTCAGCAAGTGAACACGACAAGGTTGGAGTCATCTACTGCTGTCTCTGCCTCAAGGATTCCTTGCGCATCAATTTTTTTCTTTACCTTAACTTTGATCCTCGTTTGATCCCTAAGTTTTGTAAGATTTGACACACATATTACCTTAATTGAATATAAACACAGTATCATGTACACCCAAAACCGAAGTATCCAGTCCAACAAATATATTTTTTGCCAAATTGTTCCAAATCAAATGGTTCCGCGACTCGTTTGCATTCTGTGCACTGCCATGAAGACATTTTTTTAATAGATTAGGATAACTCAGATCAGCAAGTATTGGCTTTATTACAGACATTAGTGGTGAATGTTTATTGAAATTTATTTTCCAATGGTAAAAACCGCACGTCTCTACGGAGTAACAGGTTTGTAAAACAATTGGTAACATTATCAGTACCTCTGAGAAAACATCCTTCTGGAAGGCGGTTCCGGTCCCGTTCGCCCCCCCCCCCCCGTAAATACGCCCCTGTTGTTGTGGTGAAAACGCAATGCAAGCACAGAGAACGTTAGGCGGAGACACTTTGCTGCATACTACCCGTGACGAAATGTACACTATAAGCCAACAACAGTTCACAGACACTGATTAAGAAATTCGAGGAAACAGGTTCATTTGTGTGGACATTAAAAGCCCCCCCCCCCGGGGCGGGCGTCCTTGCGTTTATTCACTCTGTTTGAAAGCAACGCAGTTTGATGTGAACGTAAAGCTTTGATGTGAGTCCGGGGAAATCGATTCGCGTCGTCGTCGCTTCGTCGTTTACGATAATTGGCCATTCCGAGAAGCACCATGCAGCGCGTTCTCAACACAACAACAAAAAAGATTTGCCTCTGAATGCTCACAACGTTCAACTGACCCTACCAGACTGTTTTATGCGTTGAGTATCTGAATTTCGATGTTGCAAAACCAATTTTTTTTTGTACTGTCTGGGGTTTGAGATTTGTCCAAGGACGAGTCCCGAGAGCTGTTTAGGGAACCAGTACCCTTCAATCATTGGTTGTGCATTTGGAAGTGGGGGTAACGGAACCGAGGAAGGCACTGTTTAGACAAATCGAGGGTAGAATGCCTGTCGGAAGTCCCAAGCATCGCTGGATTGACGCAGTGCCAAGGGATACTTTCCTTAAAATAAAACGATAGACATCGATCGTCAAGGAAAGGAAAAAATGGAGGCGGATGATTATGGAGGCTAAAGTTCGACTACGAACTGTGACGCCGTAGAAGAAGAAGAACGGAACTAGTGCAGGTAGGGCGATGAGATGATGGAGGTACCGAGAGAGAGAGAGAGAGAGAGAGAGAGAGAGAGAGAGAGAGAGAGAGAGAGAGAGAGAGAGAGAGAGAGAGAGAGAGAGAGAGAGAGAGAGAGAGAGAGAGAAGAAAAATGTTAAGGGGAATCAGTAGGTCCTATGCTAGTAATGATAAATCGCTAAAATTTAGGTACATTTTTTCTGAAACCTGACAAGATAGTCTTGAAATTTTTGTAGGTATCTTATGTACATGTTCCATGTCTGCTGAAGCAGAATTATATAACTTCCATGTCACCAACACATGATTTATATTTATTTTAATTTTATAACCTTGTATCATCATCATCATCACCACTCCAAAGACTAGGCCTTAGACTTATTGCGAAACCCATCTCCTCCTCGGTCTACCGACATCTCTCTTCCCAGTACGGTGATAACCCAAGGCAGCCACAGGTAGACGGATATCAGGCATGCTATTCAAGTCTTCACACCATTCCTTTTGAGGTCTTTATTCTTCTGGTGCAATGATACAATGTTTAAATCGCGTCTAATAGCCTCGTTCCTTCTCCGATCCAACCTTGCGTTCCTCTTAGAAATTTCATTTCGGCTGCCTGAATCCTTCAGTGTTTTATTTTTCAGGTACCTATGAATCGTTCCACAGATGAGTCTAAATTTTGTCTAAATTTATAGCCTTGTATCAAGTAAAATCAATAAACGTTCATTTTTACAGCACTTCAGTTCTACAATTATGCTTCAGTAAGTAGACAACGGTAACTCACATCAGCCCTAAAAATTTCAGTATCCTACTTAGCAGAGTTTATGAGATATATAAATGTACCTAAGTGTGGGAAACAAGCTTTTTAATAAAACGCGTTTATAAAGTGTAAGAGTGCAAACTAGGGAAACGCATAAAACAAACTTTTAGCCACCGCTGCTGACTTAAGACTTAACTTTCATGAAGTACAAAATTTCCCCTTCTATAGCATGAAAACCACATCATTTCAGGTTAAGCCGTTTAGAAAATATTGAAAGGAGGCATGTTCAAAATCGTAACGATTCTACGATATGCACGCGTACAGTAGATTATTCATAAAATCTGTTTATGAATTTATTTGTATCATAAATTATATACTATTTTATTCGGAAAAAACGAAATTGTAGTAAAACGGGATTTTGTAAAAACTGAAAAATTTTTAATTTTTGCGTGAGACAGCGTGTTAATGATATGTGTCGTGTAGTCAGATTGCCTATGAGGTCAGGGGCCAGAATTGGGGCTTGCTAAACGGCTGTGCTGTAACATAATAAAAGAAAAATAAAGTGTATTTTGTATTACTTATTTCATTTTTAAAATCGTCACATTCCCGTGTACCACCTTGTATGTCTTTTTTTTATCATTCGTTGTGATATGTTCTAACGATTAGGGCTTCTTATTTAGCAACCGATTCCCCAGAATTCAGTGAAACAAAATACTTCCATACTTTTGTCCTATCGTTATGAACGAATCATTACGTAATAATGGGTGGTGGCATGGCCGGCTCTGTGCTCTGTATGACGATGGTTGGCGTGTGGACCCTTGGCTTACCTGCTGCTGCCTCTCCCCCCTTGTAATACTTCCGCCCGGGCTCGACAGCAGCTAATTGCCGCGTGAGTCACCTCACTGTGCGTCCAGTATGAAACAATTTTTTTTTGCCTCGCCCAATACTGGTAAAATTTTGTTATATTTGAAATCAGCGAAATAATACGATGAAAATGACACCAAACACGACTAAAATATATTAAAGCTTAAGGTGTTTTACGGTAAAAGCTCAACAACTACTTTAATACACATCTTCAGTGCATAGTGCTTTATAACGCCCAATTTTTAATATTCCTTAGTTAACCGGCAATTAAAAATGACGCTATTTGATTATTGAAATATATAAATTAAGAGATCGTCTAGTCGGCCTCAAATATCAGCTGGTTCCAGTGTTGCCACGTTTAATTTTCCGGCCTTACACTAGAGCCGGCCATGGTGGTGTGCATTTCCTGGTTGACGTCATCACAACAGAATTATTATCTTCACCGTACGGTACATCGTCTGCCAACATTCGCGCGCCTTTATCTTGTGCGATAAAACAAAAACAGCAAAGAGAAGTTTTCAATATAAATTTCAAACTTTTTACAATCGATTGCGGAAGTTAGAAGTCGATTACGTAAGATTAATAGCGTCTGCTGCTGCAAGTTCGAGAGAGTAGTGCAAACAAAAACCGTTTGAAACTGATTGTTCCGATACTAACCTTTCTTCACAATAATGTTTATAATGCAATTGTACTTGAAATCATATTCTCGCAGACAGACTGACTGAACTGACTGTTCATAATTGTTGCGGATACAAATAACTGAGTATGTCTGTCAATGAAAACAAGGAAGTAAATACTATTGAAATTGTATTTAACTTAATACGTATTGGGGTTACAGCTCATTGGAATAATATTATAATGGATTGTCTTTGTAAATATTCTTCTTCATCTTGCTATCTAGGATTAGGCACTTCTGCCGCTGGGTTCACTATCTTATCTTCAGACTCTCAACACCTCGCGTTCACGTATTCACGTATGATCCACGTATTAAAAAAAAAACAATATGAAATAATAAATAAAACAGGAAGGAAGAGCGCTGAGGCTGAATAAGACCTGGTATGCGGCACTCGGAGGTTCGCGGATCGCTACCACAGTTATAACGTCTAACTTCGTTGTTTACACAGGCGAGTAGCGGGATTGGCTACTCGACCAATCAGATAGCAGCCTGTACCCGGACGGCTATATAAGTGCGACGGTGTGGGGTCGCAGCTGTTTCGAAGTGAAATATTTCCATAGAAACTACTTCTTTCTTCAGCCTTAACCACAGTACTGTGGTCACTAACGTATACCACCTCACGTTAGCGGACTCGATTTTCACTGATGATGGCAGTAGATGGCAATGTCGAAACGTCTGGTTTCGCAAAAAAAAAAATTGGACCACTGCCAAACAGTCCGGGAAGGAATATTATTAACAAACTACTTCTTTGTTGCCGATAACGTAGTACACGTATAAAAAATTACCCCCACCCCTTCAACTACCCTTTTAATTTATAGATATTTTATTTACCTTTCTACAATGGATTATTATGACCTTCTTTTCAGGATACTTTATTTATCAAAATTAAGTGCTTTACTCTTGTTAAAACATAAAACGTTGCAGGTAAACTCCCCCTTCCCCTTAACCGAGCTTCACCAGAATCAATAGGCATTGAGTCCTCTACAACTCGGGCACATATGGAAAAAAATATTTGATTGTGTTTGAATTTGCGGCAGTTATCGTTCGTCATAGAAAAAATTCTACAAACAGACACTTTTCCGAAAATGACTTTTCTTCATGTTTTGTGGGTTGTACAATCAGAATAAGCCCTTATTTCGAACAAGATTTTTTCGCCATCACCATATTTCCATTTCCTTATGGAACATAGAAGTAAAAAGGCGAGATCAATGAATATCGCCCCTTCACTCACGTTTAACGAACCGTTAACATCAAACTATTATTAGCCTATAGAGTGTAGTCTATGTTACAAACTGACTGCCAATAACAAGACATTCTTCAAATTAAGCACACCCAAGACATAAAAAACTATCGTAAACTAACAGTAAGTGGTAGTGGTAGTGGTAGCGGTAGTAGTAGCGGTAGCAGTGGTAGTAGTAGTAGTAGTAGTAGTAGTAGTAGTACTCACCACATCCCTGACCCCACGTCTCGACCAGGGTACACTTCTCCTCTCCTGGATCTCGCACGCACTCTATGACGTCACGGCATGTCGTTTCCGGTGTGACGGGCACTTCCGCCACTTCGTCTTCCACGTACACGCGCACAATCAGCTGCAACAAGAAACAACAACACACGCCCATTAACATACTAAACTTTATACCGTTAATCATAACACACACAGAAACTCAAATCTTCTTTCTCTAATAATACGAGGGCCATTCAATAAGTAAACAGACAAACAGTTGTAGAAAAGGAATTAATTGTAGCAGCTGATTGAAACTTTCAGGAGTGTTACCTGGCAACGTCGTTGTGAGTTTTGATCAGCTGTTCAATAATATATTGCATAAACATAACCAATACAGTTTTATTTACGATGGCGTGTCCTCTTGAGGACAGTACTTTCGAAGAACAGCGTTCTGTTATAAGATTTTTGGATTTGCAACCACTATAACTACTAATTTGGATTCACTATTTTGAACGTGAGTCAAAGCGACAAACCATGGAGTGGAAGCATCCCAGTTCACCCGCCAAAAAGAAATTCAAAACCCAGCCATCGGCTGGTAAGGTGATATTAACCATCTTTTGGAGCTCCCAAGGTCCAATTTTCTGTGATTACCTACAAGACCAGCGTACCATCAATAGTCAGTACTATTCTGACATGATTGTGAACAAAGTTAAGCCTGCATTGAAGAAGAAATGTCCGGGATGGCAGAGGAAAGGTGTGATTCTTCTTCACGATAATGCCCGCCCACACACGGCAAAACTGACGCTCGAAACAATAAAAAAAGTAGGTTGGGAGATCCTCATCCCCCTTATAGCCCTGACCTTGCCCCATCTGACTTTTTCTTGTTTGGCCCACTCAAGGAGACTTTGCGTGGTGTCAAGTTTAACAGCAATGAAGAAGTGAAGGGAAAAGTCCAAAACTGGCTTCGACATCAAGGTACAGAATTCTTTGCTGAGGGAATAAAAAAGCTTGTAAAGAGATGGGACAAGTGCATAGACGTTGCTGGAGATTACGTTGAAAAGTACAAAAAAAAAATTGTATTGATTGAATAAAAAGTTTTTGCTCCACAGCTGTTTGTTTGTTTACTTATTGAATGACCCTCGTAGTTGTAATTTCTAAAGTTTCTCTCTATACAAATGTTACATGAATAATTGAAAAATTCGGTACGGAGAACCATACCGTACATGAGTTGCATGTCATAAGATTTATATTTTAAAATCATTTATTTGAATTCGGTTCCATAATTTATAAAAAAATACCCCCTCTACCCTCAAACTATTTCACTATTTTGTTATTATGGGGCAGTCGTTTAATATAATGTTATTTTCGAGTCACTTTATCTATAAAAATTAGATACTTTATTCTTATAAAAGAAACTGAACTACGCAGATAAGCATCCCTCTTCCTCAACTGATCTCCACCATTAATGAGATTTTTATATAGTAATAGTTTTATCACATGTAGTTGCTGAGGTATCTTATCCTGGTTCATCTTGTTATTTGAATTAGCAGTCTATGTAATTCCAACGTTGTCGTGTTTACTTGCTGAACTGCTACGTGTCATGTAACCACGACCAAAATGGTTTAGTACTTAAAAATGGTGGGAACACTGAAAGGCCTCGTCCGGAAAATGACAAGTAAATTTTCAAAAAAAAAATCACCCCTACACCTTCAACTACCCTGTTCAATTATAGATATCTGATTTACCATTTTACAGCGGATTAACAAGACTTTATTTTTGGGGCACTTATTTATCAAAATGAAGTACTTTACTCTTGTTAAAACACAAAACAATGCAGGTAAACTATTCCTCCCACTTAACACTTTTATGTTTACACTTTTACTGAGCAATATTTTCATTATATGTAATTACTAACATATATTATCCTTCAAAATAAAGTAGTTTATTCGACATGAGAAAGGTAATTTTCAAAGTTACTTCCTTCCCCTTCAACTACCCTTTTCATTTATAGATATTTCATCTACCTTTCTATCCCAGTGGATTATTACGACCTTCTTTTCAGGATTCTTTATTTGTACTGTACTCTTGTTAAAACGTAAAACGTTGCAGGTAAACTACCCGTTTCCCTTAACCAATCTTCACCAAAATAAATAAGCTTGAGTGCTCTACAAGTCGGGAACACATGCAAAAACAATTATTTGATTCTCTTTTATTCTTCGGCAGTTACTGTTCGCCATAGAAAAAATTCTACACACAGACACTTTTCGGAAAATGATTTTTCTTCATACTTTGAGGGTAGTACAACCAGAATCAGCCCTCATCTCGAACACGATTTTTTTCGCGATCACCATACTTCCATTTCCTTACGGAACATGGAAGTAATATATTGTTATATTGGAGTGTTAGTGGTCTCAAATATTTCTACTAGTAATTTTATACAAACCATTATGTTGTCTTTGGTGGTGAGCGCTTTCGGCAGTCAAGCCATCTTCAGGTCATTTACCAACCTTATACTTGTTGTTTTTTACAATTATTTTTATTGTTTCTATTTCTTTCTTTCTGTTTTCCTCATCTTCTATACAACTGTTTATTCTATGACAGAAATTATTTATCGCTGCCATATTATACTGTATTGGACGGTATGAATCATTAGCTATTATAACATCCGTATATGTGCTTTTCCTATAAATGTCAAATTTTATTTTATTTTCTTTTGTTATTCTTATGTTTAAATCTAGGAAATTTATTTCCTTGTTTCCTACTTCCATTTTAAATTTTATACTCTCTTCTAATTTGTTAACCTCTTCGAAAAATACCTTTAATTCTTCATCATCGCCCTCCCATATATATATCGTCTACATATCTCATCTATTTCTTAATTTTGTCTTTATTTTTCACTGTTGACATTATTGTTGGTAAATGAAGATGGCTTGACTGCCGAAAGCGCTCGTCAATACCAAAGACAACACAGTGGTTTGTACAGTATAAAATTACTAGTGGAAATGGAAGTAACAATAGAGTAATCGGCGTTTTCGTCATTTTTCTGACAGCTAAAAAATTATCCTATAAGTTACTGAAATTTACTTACTAATAAATGTAATTCGATAAAAATACTGAGCGAGTTCAGCAGCTCAGGGAGTGCAGAGGTAGAGTAGGATGGTTATGACAGTTATACAACATCCAACATCCAAGGGAGATAGTATTGGCCGGCACTACGCTTCATTTTACACCAGTTACTCAGTCGATGTGGTGGCTGAAAACGGGCCATAATTTTGTGTTGCGTCTGAATCTCAGCAGTCGGCAACACTGCGCCCGCGAACCAATTTGTAATTTTCTTTTCTTTTGAACAAAGGAAGACACCCGCATTGTACCTGGTCCGAAATACTGTATTGTAAAATAGTACAAGCCATTTACCGAACTGCGCTACGCCTTCCCTTCGTACGATTGTGGAGCTTGTCGCCCAGAGCCTCTAAACACCTTTCTCCCCAAAGTAATTTTTCCAGTTTTACATTTCTCTGCACTTTGTGAAAATAAATAGTGTTATTGTGGTAAGTTCTTTAATTTATTTTCATTTCAATGTTTTCATGCTTAAGTATTTTTTTTCGTTTAAAGTTTTGTTAGTTTTAACGTGAGTGTGCATGATGACAGATTGTTGATGACCTAGTCCCAATGTGAAAAATGTTCACAAATTTGTATGAAAAATAATTCGAAGCTCTTTTTTGATTCGGTGTTCCACGTCGCTAGATATAAGCGCAAGCGTATTACAAAGCGACAGTTAATGTTTGTAACGTCCGGCTATTGAACTCCCGACCTTTCCCTATTTTCAAATGATGCGGAGGGTGCCCATCGAACTGGTCCTCAGTTATATATGGGCCCCCCTAAATTCACAAGTTGTCTATGACTGCTGTAGACATATCGTGAGTATGTGACGTTAATTCTGTAGTGTAGACATACTGTGGTATCTGTTTGGTGTGTTGGCGAGGGCCAGAAGAAACATTTCGTGTTTCTGATGGGGCGGTTAAAGGAGGCTCGAATGCTTGTATTCTTGGCGTACTTAAAATGTATTTTGGTCTGGACGGAGTCAAGGTCCGGGAAGACGGTATTCAAGACATATAATAGTCTTTTGTTGGTGCGAGTTAGGGAGGGGGGACGGCGGAATTTAATTGTAAGGGCTCGCCGTTCTGTGACTCGACAGGGTCTTAGGCGGTCGTGAGCTGCGGTCAGCAGGATCGGGTAAGCGTAGGCAAGCTGTGTATATCCTGCTGAGTGTCTGGCTGGAGCAGCGGTCGGTTTTGCTGAGGAGTCTGAGAGCTCGGGTCCGTTGGCTGGCTTGGGCAGTAATTCTTTTGATATGTGGTTACCAGGTTAGTTTGGAGTTAAGCGTGACACCAACATATTTGCAGACACGCTTCGAAATAATGGTAGAAGGGGCTACGCGGACCGGGATCTGGAAGAAGTTACTCATGTTATCTTGTTTAGAAGCACATTCGTGCACATAATGTTCGTTCAGCTCACGTTCGGACTAGTTCCCATTACTCTCTGCATACCCCTCTCTCACCGGAGACCTCCTTCCTCAAGTATGGCTCTCGCACTCTCCTTGGCACTGTCTACCTTTGCTACCGCTTGCCTATGATTGGTGTAGGTCAATAGCCACGTGCCCTATTCAAAGATCCAGTACGTGTCTAAAGTTGAATTATTTCTGGAGAAATAAAAGAAAAAACGCAAACTTCAATTTGTAATATAAGCTTTTAACGGCAGAAAATACAGTAATTGTAAATAAACCGTCTGTTGCGGGTGTATAACTGTTTCTGACACCACAACAGCTAGACATGAAAACAGAAATACTAAGTAATTGTTGTTTGTGAACTTTGGCCGAGTTGTTGGCAGCTCTCTCTCTCTCTCTCTCTCTCTCTCTCTCTCTCTCTCTCTCTCTCTCTCTATCTCTCTCCCTTTCTCTTGTGGCCACGCTTTGAAGTCTCCCTGCAATAAACACTTTTCCGATAATAGGAAAACAACAAAACCTTGGAATACTTACAAACAGGCGAGTATACAGCCACCGTCTCCTAACACACACACACACACTTGCCTGTTTTTATAAGTTCTTATAGCGCAAAGTTTTCAAAGAAGACTACGGCACCCGCAGAGGAGGACGACATAGTCTGACCAGTGACAAATATAATTGAGCAGGTTAAAGAATACGTATATGTACACGGGCCTCTCGATACCACGAATCACAATAACACGAATTCCAATTATAAGTACAATACTACTGACTCGGAACACTAAGTTTCTTATTGGTAAAAATGTGAAATTTTAACATTGAAAATCTTTATAAAGACGTGTTGCACATTTGCGGCCGATCGCTGGTGCGTGATGGAAAATGGGAACAGGTGAGTTTCCATAGAAACTACTTCTTTGTTGTCAATGATGTAGTACACATATAAAACTTCGCTTATGAATGGGACTACATTTAACTTATATAATCTGTACACTGGTAAATGAAGAATGAATTCATTGATTGGTGAATGAAGAATAAATTCATTGATTGGTGAATGAACATAAATATATAACTTATATATTTTTTTTTAGATTTATTGAAGCATTTTCAATGCCCTTCTCTGTGCATTGCATTTTTGTGCAATGGCTGTAAATTTTTACCTTACAGCCTGAACCAGTTTTCGCTTATTACAAGCTTCGTCAGAGGCTGCCGCTAGGAACGCTGTCCGTCTTGTTTTTGGTGACGGCGCCGTCGTTTGAAAGATCGTTGTTGTGTGTGTGCGGTGTGATATGTTCGAATAGTATGTGTGATTTGAATTGTGTCTGTTCGTTTGCTACAGCCGACCACTACACAACGGTCACGAGAAATCCCTGAGATCGACACCACACCTTAAAACGACACGCCTCGTGTGGAAGCAGGAGCAGGCCTACGAAATCGTCCGGACTGATCCAGCTCAACCCAGCAAATCCAGGAAAGAATTTTAAGCCAGCAAAAACCCAGTCGAGTAAAAGAGTTGTTACGTATAGCTAATAACGCTGGAAATACGAAAATGAATCCGATATCTAATTTTGATATCTGACTCATCAAAATGTACCCAACATTTCATTATCTGAGAGCACATAAGAAATAAAATTGCTAATGAAAAACGTTACCTTTTTTCTGAAAAAAAAAGTTATCTGAGAATACGTTGTTAAAATCACACCCGTCTATTTTCTGATTGCGTGGGACGTCTTTCATTAATGTAAGATGTCGATGTTACCATCTATCGATTCTTAGTACAAAAAGAAAACTACTCTAGAATAGTTTTCTTCAACTGAAAATTTTTGTAATATATCAGAATAGTTTTTGTCTGCGCCACATAAGTGGACGAGTGTTCGATACCTGCGGGGAACCAGATGAAGTGATTAATCTTCCAAAATCGATTATAAAACTTCGTAACTCGGATTGTGAAACTTTTAAATTGATTTTTATAGTAGCGTCGTCCTACGTTCATTATTATCTCTGTTCAGGTGTTGATACTACATAAATATACTGTATGAAGTCAAACAAAACTTTTCCATTATTAGGTTACGAATTTAAAACTTAAATTTGTTTATGATTTTCGTATACCTTTAAATAATATTTAAATGTGTTTCAAAAATATAACCAGTCACGTTCCTAAGTTTGAAATAGCAGTGATGGAAGTGGGTAACAAAATTAATAGAGAATTTGTATATACGAGGTGTGTTCAAAAAAAGACCGAACTATTTGTGTAGCACGTCAACTAGCGCAAAGAGCGAGCTGCAGAATTAAGTGCTGCTAGCGACAGGTTTTGACGCCTGAATGCCGTTTTCTCTGTCCCGTCACGATCTTCAGTCTTCGAGCTACACGCGCTGTAGTGGGCACGGGCACACACCGTCCGGCGGATTTATAACGAAGTGAGAATGAAGATCTTAACACAACGTGTGTGTATAAAATTTTGCTGCTCACCTCGTAAAATCTTTACAGAGCTATTTCCATTGTCTTCCAAAGTTTTCATTACCATTTGCATTGGTACGCAGTTGATGACCGATTTCAAAACGGGTCTCTTTCTGATCGTCGTCAACAAACACAGTAAGCATTTCTCAGTGATACGATACATTTAAATTTTTCTAACAAAATTTAATTTTACGATCTTAAATGGATTCTGTCAATCGGCATTTAAATGATGATTTACAATTACCACATCACGAGCTCTCTTCCCATGATCTTCGATATCGCTTTTATCTGCACCGACCATTGTTTTTCCCTCTTTAAAAATTCTTAAACTAATCGTTCGCCTCATGCAGGCTTCCGCGTATGCTTAATTGAAAACCAGAATGTCTCTGAAAAGTTTTAACCTAGTTTTGCTGCAAAATTTCATACGCACACGTTGTTCTCGCGGTCTTTCTTAATCGCTTTGTCACTAATCCGCCGGCCAGCGTGTGCACGTCCCCACTCAATGTGATATACCTCAAAGACTACTGCTAATAGCGGAACGCAATAAGTGGCAGTTTGTTGTCAAAAACTATCGCTAGGTGCGCGCAAAGTCGTCGCGGCGCGTCGTTTGTGCGGGTTGATGTGTTACTCAAAAAGTTTGGTCTTTTTATGAACACACCTCGTAGTTCAATTAATCAGATTAAAAACGACATCAAATTTATTAAAAGTACAGCAAATTTACTAAATCACCATTGTGTTTTACCTTATGGTCTCATTCCTTGATGAATGGAAATATCCAGCCGCACCTTCAAGTGGTGGGGAATGGACAACACCTACAGGTGGCTAACGGGGCTCTGGAGACCGAGTGACAACCGGTATAAGCCGTCCATCCTCTACTTGTCATTGCCAAGTGGAGGTTAGGGCACCCTCTTGCCCTTGGGGTGAGAAATTGCCCCTAAAAGACGGATGACCTTCCATTGGTCAAGGAACCAAGGAGAAACCACCACACTAAAGATCCTTATAGATATCTCAACAGGGAAAACTGGTCTCTTTAGTCTGGTAAGACAGCCAGCTTATGAGAGAACACCCAGACAGAAAATCGGGCTGGACGTTAAGCGTGAAGGTGGGCAGCCCCACCATACGTCTTACCCTGCGAAATGCTAGTAACATATCCAGGGGACATATTCACTACTAAATAAGAACTAGCCGGACGGATCGAAAGTTGCTGACCACAAGTCAGCAATTTTGAATACCTGGGCTACAGTGTGTCTTATAATGCAAGCAACGACGTTGTGAATAAGTTGCATAAGTTCAACCTTATGTGCGGGATCATTAGGCGAACCTTAAGTCAGCAATTAAAGAAACACGCCTAAAATTCTACAAGGTGATGGCCCTTCCCACACTTCTTTATGGGTCTGAGAATTGGACTTTAACTAAAGGCCAGACCAGTCGCATCCAAGCGGCTGAAATGAGATTTCTCAGGCACGTGGCAGGGTATACTCTCCATGATCATAGGAGAAACAAAGCTGTACGGCAGAAACTGAATATAATGAGTATACTCGACAGGATTGAACAGTATCGGCTGAATTGGTGGAAACATCTTTGCCGAATGGATGACTGCCGCATCCCCAAACAACTATGGAACTATAAGCCGAGGGGACGGAAAGGTGTCGGTCGTCCGAGGATGCGCTGTAGTGACCAGCTGTAATATTTGTCTATTTGAGACCGGAACAGTCTTTTTGTTTTGCATTATTTAAACAAATATTTTTATCTATATCATTTATTTGCATATTTGGTATTTAAACAAATGTTTAATGTAGTTTTTAAATCGTACCAGTTTCTGTGTATTTTGTTGCAATGTTTGCCTTCACTAAGCACCTTCTAGTTGAATATATGTTATTCCATCTGTATAAGAATTTCTGTATGATTTACAAATTCATTTTTATAATTTTTGTTGTAGCTAATGAACGTTGCTGTTGCAGTGACCTTATAAATAAATAAATATTTAAAAAATTTGAAAAATCATTTTTTTTCGATAGGGAAGTTTTGGGAAATAACTGGCCAAAAGAGAAATGATTATACTAACACGTCTTTACAGTAAAACTTTCAAGAACTGTTTTCAGCGTAGGACAACTGACACTCAAGGACCCGAACGAGCAGGTTTCATTACGTAGCACGTCCTGTGTTTGGCAGTAAACATCATATGTAAAGAAATCTAAATCAGTTACTTAGATCGGACGAAACTTTATTAATACTGCGTTAACTTGGTTTAATCCTCGCACATGATGATGATGATGACCATTGTGTTTTCTGTCCACGTGCAGGTCTTACAGGGTATGCTTCCTCCACAAATGCTTGTTCAACGCTAGTCTCTTCATTTCATGATATAGGTTCAGTATATTGTCCATCATCTTGTGACGATTTAAAAGGAATTTAAATAGCACAAAATAATTTGTTATTCAAAATAACACGCGAGAAAATATTTAACCCTCCCCTTTGTACTTATATGCCTGTATCAACTTGTAAAAATTTGGTACGGACATGAAAATTACTCTGTATTGAATCGAAAATTAATAATTATTATCATTAAATAAAAAGACGTGATAATAATAATCGAAATACCTAACTCAATAAAGAAAATGTATGATTATTAATAGTAGTTAATTAGTATGAAAATAATAATAATAATAAAGTACGAACTACTTTTCTCTCTCCGCGTGAACTGCTCCCTCTTCCCTACTAACCGCCGCAAAATCAGCCCCAGTCGAGCCAGAATCTCAGACAAGGTAACAGCTTTACCATGTGTCGTGAAGAAAAACGTGTGAATATATAAACAAAAAACAAACGATGTAACTGAAAGTAATCTTTCGTGGTGACAGACTCCACAAGTAATTGAAAGGTGGTGAAAAACAAAATAAGTTATGTAGTTGAAATGTAGTGAAATAACTAAAAGTAACTAACTTAGCCGACACATCTCTTTAAAAAGAAACGAAATGTTTAAATTGTAAAGTATGTTCTATCCAAATATTATAGAGTATCATTAGTGCAATTAAAAGTGAAATGTAAAAAAAAAGTGAACACCGTACATCAGGAGTGAAGCAACAACGACAACCTCACGAGCTCCAGGTAACAGAATCCTTCCGTCATGATCGCAACTTAGAATCTACCAAATAAATGGAGGCACCCGAACGACAACGTAGAACTTCCAGGAAACCCAACTGAAGAGTAACAACAAGAGAACCTGCCGCCGATACACATTATATCAAGGTGAAACCAAACCGTTATCTTTCTAACCATGGCAACAAAAACAGTACATTTTTGCAAAGACTTATTCTAATCATGTAAATGTTAACATAGTAATGTCTCTAATTACAATAATGAAATAGTAATCTGATGATAGTTAAACGTAAAAGGTAATTCAAATATTGAGCAAACTACTCTTCTAATAGTTTGCATAATGTTGACTTATTTTAGAATATTATTAAGGTAAAACCCGGATCCGAGGTATTTAATGTAGTTTATAAATATATATTTTTTTTATTTTGCTCACCAGAGTAACATTTTAAAAAGGCATAAGAGCATTTGATGCAGAATCTTTGAGAAGTTTATTTTTTTAACGTAATAAAACAAAAATAACAATTATTTTTAGATCATTATTCAAGAAACTATAATAAAGAGATGTTTTTGCTAAATATCCAGAGAGTGAGTAAATTTGCGTAACCTAATCCTAATTCCTGTTCTACATATTTTCAAATTTGTTGGTAAGTAATTAGTACTAACAACGGCAGCCGGTTTGATTGAAAGTAACCAATTAAACTGGTTCCCTCTGTTATAATGTCTCAAACAGGGGAGACGTTATAATCTGGTCTCTCCTCCATCCTCTATTCCGCTTTCCAGCCCCTGGGGTGTTTCTACCACGACATTCGTATACAGTGTCGCAACCAGTTTCTCTTCCTGTCATTGATGATATCCACAGCACTCTCCTTTTCACCTTCCGAGCAGCTCCTCGTTCGTCACTCAGTGCTTCCATAAAACCCTTTCCGACCTTCTCCGTGTCCACATCTCGAAGGCCTGTAACCTTCTCTTCTCCTTTTCTTTCCTTAGTTTCCAAGTCTCTGCCTCGTCCAAGACACCCTCCAAAGGAAACATATCATCATACTCTTTCTCAGCTTTATGTCTAGTGGCCCGCACAACAATCTTCTCTTTCACATCAATGGATTCCTCAGTCAAGACAATTTTGCATTTCACCTTTTGACTACAACTCATGTTTTCCCTCACCTGAGGTAATGGGACAAGTGATTAAATACGTGCGATATGAACATCCAATTTCCTCATTTGCCACTTTAACCTGTGCACCCTGCGTACGACGACGCTCTTTGTCTCCTTTACATTGATTTTCAAACCAAACTCTTCACAAGTTCTGCTGAAATCACTCAGCATTACATTTAATGTCCTTTCACGCTGCGCAAACAACACATATCTGTTAACAATGAAAAGGGTACAAACCGTCATATCCGTTCAATTACATCTCCTCTGTACTGTAGACAAGACACCATATTTTTCGTGTTTAGGTTTAGTTGATCAGTGAAATCAACAAAGAGACAATTTGTCAAATCATTTGTTCCTAAACGCATGTTTAAAAGAGTTTCTTGGAACGAGTTTAATATGAAGATATCTTCAGGTAGTACTTTAGTGTCTCCGGCAACACAAGCTTAAGACATTCGAGGCGTCACCGTGACTCATTACGCGGACAATCGGCGGCGCTACGCTCTTGTCTCTTGCTCTTTTTTCCTCATGTCATCTCTCCAAATTGTTGATTATATATTTTTTTTTGTTTCTTCGTTATCTTTTTCATTTTTACTAAACTTGTTATTGCAACCACTAACACGCAATTATACTATACTTTCCATATGGAGTATAATTGCGTGTTAGTGATGGCAATACCAATTTTAGTAAAAATTGGACTTAACCACTAAATTGTGTTTACCTTTTGTTAAAGTGTTAACTATTTAACCACTTTTAATTATCTTTTGTTATTCGCTGACGCTTATTGATATCTATACTGATGACATCATCCAACCACGGAGGCGAGATATTAGCTCAGGAATTAAACTTAACCAGAACACTAGTTTAGATATTTTATTATATGTTGGCGATACGGTCTTAATACAACAAACGGAGGATGAGTTGCAGTATGTTTAAAGGCGCATACACATTAAGCGAACGAAGGGTAGCGAAAAGGCGTTCGGGCGAAATGTCAACGAACGAATTCGGCGTTCGTTGTGCCGTCTACGAAGCCGTACGCTTCAGTTCGGTTTATTTGATTGTAATTAACCAAAATATTATTATGTTGAAAATAACATTAAACAAAACCGATTAAACAAATGTAAACTTTAGGTACAGGCACGGGCCTAAAAAAGAGTTATTAAGTAGTTATATTATGTTGTATAAAGATTAAAAATAATCAAATGTTATGATTTAATTTAGGTTGTTTCAGTAATTATGTTTAGTAACATATAAAATTAACAAATTGACTATAAACAAATGTAATGAGTATAGGTTAGTTGAATTATGAACTCTAGGCATTAGGCCTAGAACTGATAAACCAGAAATTTGTGAAATTTAAGATGAACCAATATCCATTGATAAAATAAAGTGTATAATCTGTTTAGGTTTCATAATAATAGTGTAGGATACAAAACTGGATAGATAATAATTAGTTTAGATGTAATTAACAAAAAAAACACCAAATTAAAAAATAGTAATCTTTTATAAGTTGACAAAAGGTAAACTTGTGTGGTATCAAAATAATTTGTAAACAAAAAGCAAACTAATGGTGTTATTGTATTTAAAATTACAGATAGTACAAGGGAGTTATAATAATTTAAAGATTTTTAATAATTTTGTATAGAGAAACGTTAGTTTGATATAACAATGTTAAAATTATCGACCAATGGGAACTAGTGTTTGGGATGAGTGTTGCCATAACAACGAAACCTTGTTAGAAAAAAACCGTTAATAAATTGGATCATTCCATTATTAGAGATTGACGAGGGCAGATGTATTAAAACCACAAAGAATAAAAAGCATTAATTCAACAAAATTTATCAAAACTAATGATAAAACTAATAAATTAGACTCTTGGATTTCGTTGTCCATGACGTGTCCGTTACTTAACTAAATACAACTATTATATTAACGACTCGGAACACAAAGTTTTTTATAAGTAAAAACATAAAGGAGTTCGTTCCTACTTACACACTGACCGAATAAATTCGTTCGCTACCTTCGTTCGCTTAGTGTGTACGCGTCTTACATCGTTTAAAGCATATTTGCAACCAGAAAAACCTGTACGATTTCGAAGTATCAAGGAGAAAATCAAGAGTATGGCTTTCTGGGGGAACCATCCAGTCAGATAAAAAATTTTCCTTGAGGGAACAGTTTTGGAACAACTACCTAGGTTGTGTTATCAGTACTGGGTATGAAACAGGACGAGATGTCACGACAAAATTATCGAAGCTTTAGGATCAGTCAAAGGCAACCTTTGGATTTATGGGGGCGCATATATAACTGAGGACCAGATCGATGGGCGCACCCCTCCCCACCCCACCCCATCGATGGAAATAGAAAGGCGCGGGGCCGTACGTTACAAACATTAACTGTCGCTTTAAAATACCCTTGCGCTTATGTTTAGCGACGTGGAACATCGAATCGAAAAAAGCTTTGCGGAATTTTTCATATAAATTTGTGAAAATTTTTCACATTAAGTCATCAACAATCTCTCATCATGCACACGCAAGTTAAAACTAACAAAACTTTAAACGAAAAAAGTGGTTAAACAGGAACACATTTTAATAGATATAAATTTAAAACTTACCACAATAACAGTATTTGTTTTTACAAAGTGTACAGAAATGTAAAACTTGAACAATTCACATTTAAAACATAAATGAAGGTTTTTCAGTTCCTTTTCTTGAAACCAATAACTTACAGTAATTACTGTATTAGAAGAAAGTAAAATTTGAAACGGCTTGTACTACTTTATAATAAAGTACTTCGAAACAGGTAGAATGCGGGTGCGTTCCTTCGTTCAAAAGAAAATAAAATTACAAATTCCTTCGCGGGCGCTTCAAAACTTATCGACGAACGCACTTGCGCCCGCGGACGCAGGGTTGCCGACTGCTGGTCCAGATGATGTACCTATGGCATCATACATGGAACACTAAAGAATAAAACAAGGAAAGAATCAAGGCTTACATTTTATAAAACAACGGCAGTACACCCTTGTCTTAACGTATGCATTCAGAGTTCAGAAATGAGTTTTCTGAGACGAACAAAGGGTTTTACAAGACGAGATGGTTTGCGTAATGAGGACACAAAGTTACTTACGATACAAGTTGTGGTGTGCGTGCCAGAGCAATGTCTGAGGTGAGGAATGTGTAGCTACTGTACGGGATCGGTATCCGATATTTCGGAGGGGGAGGGGTAGTGCATACCGAGCCCTGTTGTCTCCCTAATAACGCAACAGTAACGTGTGTGTGTGTGTGTGTGTGTGTGTGTGTGTGTGTGTGTGTGTGTGTGTGTGTGTGTGTGTGTGTGTGTGTGTGTGTGTGTGTGTGTGTGTGTGACCGAGAAATTAAATAGACCTCTTCTTCCGATCTCAACCAAATCATATCTGAAATTTTTTTTTTTATTTATATATTATCAAAATACCCTTATACCATATTGGTGTCGGGTTGCATCAATATATGATAATTACATCAACTACACTCTATATACAAATTTTTTCCATCTTACTCTATCCATTGACAATGTCTTCGCTTCCCTCCAGTCCAAGCCTCTTTCTCTCAAAATGTTTCCCATCATTCCATCCCAAGTCAGTCGCGGTCTACCTCTCTTCTTTCTCCCCCCTGATCTTGCCTCCCAAACCTGTTTTACCATTCTATCACTAACCATTCTCTGCATGTGTCCCCACCAGCATAGTTGTCTCTGTTCAATAAAATCCAGAATCGATATCACTTCCAGATCCTCTCTTATTTGTGTATTCCTAACTCTATTCTTCCTTGCTACTCCTACTACTCTCCTAAGATATTTCATTTCTGCCGCCTGGATTTTACTTTTTTGGCTTTTGGATAGCACCCACGTCTCACAGCCGTATGTTAAAACTGGTCTATATACTGTTTTATACACACTCATTTTCGTTTTTCTTGATATCTCCTTCTTATTTATAAATCTATTGTTTAATGCATAGTAGGCCTATACTTTTATTGCCTTTTCAATTCTTTCATTTAATGCGGCTTCTTGTTTCCCATTTTTGTCTACTATAACCCCTAGATATTTGAATTGTTTGACTTGCTCTATCTTCACTCCTCCAATCTCTATATTTATTATTTTCTCCCCCATTACCATTACCTTTGTTTTGGTTTTATTTATTTTCATCCTTTTTCCTGGAGAACTTCATTCCATATATTCAAATTACCCTGTAACGCCCTTTCACTTGTAGCCATTAGCACTACATCATACGCAAAACCCCCTTCTGCCTTCTGCTACTTCTATACTTCGCAAGTTCCTGTATCCAACATGCATTTTCTCAACCTTCAGTGAACATTTCTTAATAACGTCGTCCATATACAAGTTGAATAATGTCGGACTCAGTCCACCTCCTTGTCTTAATCCATAGTTTGTTGTAAAGCCTAACGGCCACATATTTTTACCAATTACATAATTAACATTATTTATATATATATATATATATATATATATATATATATATCTGAAATCTATTGTAGTTAACTGTTCTTCTGCAGTTAATAAACTACAGCTTGTTTAAGTCTTAAATGACCCGACTCCTCCCACCAAATCTGATCTCGACCTTGCCTTTTTGTATTTTTTTAATACAAAAAATGATAATATTTTCAAAATTACTAATTTAATAAAGTAATATATTTTTATATTATATTTTACAATTAATTATTGTATTATATTTATATTATATTTACGCTACGTATAAAACAATTGTTTTGAACAATGATTTAAAAAATTTTTAATTTATTAAATTATATCTGATGATGATAGTTGGATCACTATCGAAACATATATGTAATTTACAAAATCAAAAATATATTCTTGTAAAAAGTTGCACTATTATTAACAATATCTACATTCAGTACAACATTAACCCTTTCCGTCAATTCAACTGTCTCCTGGTCATTCAGATTTTACGCACTCCTTCATTTTACCTTCGGTGTCAGTCCACTCTCCTTATTATTCCTCAGTTTACTCTCCTTTACCTCTGTTTATTTCTTCTTTCCTCAGCTTTCCACCTGCCAGAGCTGTAGAGATGTGCGTCCGAGACGTCCCTTTGGTTTTTTCTAGTTCCGAGCTTCCCTTTGGAAGGAGCACCTGGCTAGTGGTGCGGTCCAGTACGGAATCTTTTAATTACATTCAGGGGTCGTTACAACGGCATGCTCGTACTAGGCCGTTCTAATACAGTATTTGCCGAGGCCGTTTCCAAGAATCACCGGGTCGTGGAAGCCGGATATAAGGGGGTTTGACTAGGTCCTTGCAGCTAGGACGTAAAATTTACGTGCAAGTCGCCGCACGGTGTCATCCAAGGAGCGGCGGACACCGAGTCCACTTCTCAAAAGACGAGGAGGGAATCGGTAGGGGGCGTTGGCAATTAGAGAACGCTTTGCAACTGTCTTTCCACATTCGTATTTTCAGTATATTAAGCTGTTTAGTACAGATAATAACTTCACGGATTCTTACGTACCTACTACAAAAAACTAGAAGTAGGCTTTGTTAATTGTGAAGCATTTCATTATTATACAGGGGTGAAGCATATTTGACCCTTTTACACTAAAACCTATAATCCTATGTATCGGGAATTGGATTCAAGTTCAATTTTTCTAGATACAATAACGCAATAATAATGTCAACTATTAGAGTTTCACAGTAATTAAAAAAATTATCATACAATAAACTCAATAATCATTTTCCACACTAATCCGCAACAATCACTTGATCCGCACTCTACAATATCAAAAGGTGTAACAAACTAACTAAGTAAGTCATCCGCTGTTGCTTATATAGGTCCCGCAGAGGTTCCATAATAATTCTCCATTCTTTTGGCGGCATAATTTGCAGAGTTACAACTGCTCGAACAGTCTAGAGGCCTTGACCGAGACGCCGCACCTGCTCGGCTAACCCGAAATGGTGGCGAAAGCTGCCTCTGGTAGGTCCTCCAGAAGGGAGGCCGACCCGTTGTTGATGAGAGGCGAGTCAGGGGTTGCTCCGGTCTTGCTAAATCAACTCCTCGGAGGTCGGGGAGTCCCGTAGGCACCATACGCCCTGTCTGCGCCCCGACCCGGGCGCATTCCCGATGTATTGGGTTGGACTCGATGTTGGTCTGTGGTTTCGGCTGTGGGGCGTCGACTCTGTGTCCGCTTTGCGGCGTGGAGTTGGTTGCTACTATCTGCTGTTGAATCCTAGATCTAACCGTGGAAGGTTAGAGCTGCACGTCTCAAACCCAAGGGTAGTGACCACAACATGGTCAGGTGCTTGGTCAGCGTTCAGAACAATAGACCTTCAGGCCGACGAAGAGCCAGAAAAGTCGAGAACGTTAAGCAATTGTCGTAGCATATTAAACATACTGGCAGTAAACTACAACAATGTGTAACTGTTACGTTGTATGCACATCGTCGTTTCCTGGTGCACAGCCACTATTGTTTGTATATAACACGCGCGGTAGAATTGTCTCCCCTTTTTGCCAAATATTTCCACAGTTTATTTCATTAATTTCGTTTTAATATGGACGTTAATAATAACGTCAATAATTTAATTTAATGGATTAATTTAATTTAATTTAACGTCAATAATTTAATGGACGTTAATATTAACGTCATTAGTTTCGTTTTAATATGGAGCCAGTTGAAAGGATATGTTGCCCGTCACAACACAACATTAGTTGCTTGATATAAAACATTTACTGAGAAGGCGGTAAATGAAACAACGGCGGAAAAGTGCAGTCTTTGTATGCAGCATATAATCAAGGAAGATGATAAGCTATGGCAACTGGCTCGCATTACCGACGTCTTTGTGGACAATGACAATCCTATCAATAATAACGCTGACTCAAGTGATGATACAAGTTCAGACACAGATATGAAACGCATTGAATTACTCTCTGACAGCAACTGATAGTATTCAGTACATTGGTATTTATCACAGCTTATATTTTAGTTTTAAATAAACTTTACTTTTTGTTTGTTGCGATATTTAAACGGTTAATAAAAAAAACCCCATTAACTGGTGTTATAAAATATTTCACTGTTGCATTTGTCAGTGATCAGGAAATTTTACTTTGATCAGGAAAATTTATTAAATTTAGGTACATGTGTTTATAGAATATCAATATTTTATGTACCCCGTCTATACTGCTTCTGTCGGAGCGCCTCTAATTCCAGTGGCAAATGTTCCAGTTCCTCTAATTCTAGTTCAGATGTACCACGCCTGTTTGTTTACATCAGGATTAAGCTAAGAATGAAAACAGTATAGTGCGTATTTTTACCGCACGCTACACAAACATAATTCCCCCCCCCCACAATTTCCGACGCCACTGCACATAATTTATTGCGATGAGACATTTATCGAGAACGCTACGGCTTTGGGTCCAACACAAACTACAGTTCGGTGATGGCATCTACTCTAAAACTCAATACGAATACGTACTGTAAGTACCTCTGTTTTCTTCAGCTTCTCTCAAAACATAAACCTTCGTTTTTATTTCAACCTACCAACCTAACTTTTCTTCATCACCTTCTACACATCCACAACCTTCAGTCGGCCTTCTTCAGCTCCATCAAAGTCAATGTTTCGTTTCCACAAGGTAAAATACTCTCAGCCCGAAGGGCCAAGGCGAGGTTGTGCACGAAAATACAAACCGTCTATCCTGTCACCAATCATGGTTATTGTTATGTATTAACAGATTGCATAAATAAACGTAAAAAAACATTATGTTAACTGGCTTCTATTTAAAATCCCAATATCTAAAAACCGAGTAGTCATACAAATCGGTTAATCACCAACAGAATCTAAGAACATCTTTCGTGGCGCTTCTTTCATCAACCTCCTCCCTGATACTAAAGTCATGAGCCTAAGTTGGGTCAATTAACTCTCCTTACCATATAAATATTGTAACGTGACGTTTCCCTCAACATAAAGATTGTCATATAAATATACTGAAGTACAAAACAATGAAAAAGTAATAAACCTATGACATGAAAGATAGGTATTAACAAGTGAATTTAAGACCAATATAAATAGACCATTGAATAAAGATTTTTACTGGAGAAAAATCCTCCAGACACGAAATTTGGTAGAAAGTTAGGTTTTGGGGTCACTCCAATGGGGGAAAAAATCGGACACTCCAGCTCACCGCTGGGCCCCCTGGGGGGGGGGTTAAAAGGTGGGGCAAAACGGTTTGTTGTAAATATCTCAAAAACTAAGCAAGATATCAAAAAAAGTTAAATACAAAATTTGTAGCTGACCAAATTTCCCATCAAAATGGTCCTTAGTAATTGTTTCGTCAGACGCACTGGGACAGAAATATGACCGCTCAAAGTTGAGACCCTTTTTTGCAATTTTTCGTATAAGGCATTTTTACAAAAAAAAACTTGCATTTTTTTGAGTTTAGGCCGATTTTTGTATAGTAAAAAGCGCTAAATATGGGTATGTAAGTGTTTTTACATGTAACACTAAGTATTTGGATGTAAATTTTTGCATGTATATATGCACACATACACACACACTACAACTACAAAAACGTGCATTTTTGTATGTAAGCGTTACATGCATATACTGACTAATCCATACGTATAGATGTGGATTTTTGGATTTAGACAAGTATAATATATATGCATGAAAATATTTCTACACATATTTGCACATATATGTGTGTGTATATACATGTATACAACTAAAAACGCTTACGTTTAAAAATGCACGTTTTTGTAGTTGTAGTGTGTGTCTATATGTGTACATAAATATATACATGCAAAAATTTACATCCAAATACTTGGTATTACATGTACAAACACTTACATACCCATATTTAGCGCTTTTTACTATACAAAAATCGGCCTAAACTCAAAAAAATTAAAGTTTTTTTTTCGTAAAAATGCCTTATACGAAAAATTGCAAAAAAGGTCTCAACTTTGAGCGCTCATATCTCTGTCCCAGTGCGTCTGACAAAACAATTACTAAGGTCCATTTTGATGGGAAATTTGGTCAGCTACAACCTTTGTACTTAACTTTTTTTGACATCTTGCTTAGTTTTTGAGATATTTACAACAAACCGTTTTGCCCCACCTTTTAACCCCTCCAGGGGGGCGCCCAGCGGTGAGCTGGAGTGTCCGATTTTTCCCCCATTGAAGTGACCCCAAAACCTAACTTTCTACCAAATTTCGTGTCTGGAGGATTTTTGTCCAGATTTTCACAAAATCTGCCTTTATTCAATGGTTTAAAATAGAATAAGAAAACTAAAAGATCAAACATGTCTATATTAAACTTGATAACAACAATTCCAGTAAACTGTATAAGAAATAATGTACAAAATAGGTAAAACCCTATAATGCAGAGCCTAGCTGGATAACCAGTAACTGGATACAACATAACATAACCTAAATAAAATGTAAGATAAAACTAGATTAAGTAGTTATATCTGATTGTGAATATCTGAAGACAATTCAGATAGAGACTATTATGATATGAATGGGTGATACAAGTTTTATTTCTGAATTAAAATGTTATAAAGTGTGGCAGGAAAGAAGGATTACTATTGTATGTTAACAGAATGCTAAAGATGTAATGAAGAATGTGATGTAAATAATTTAGTAATAGAAAGTGTAACAGATAAGCTGACTAGTAGATTATGAAATAAGAAATAACTATTGTTTGTTATGGACAAGATAATAATGTAGTTAGTAAGAGATTAATGTTACACAAAACCTGCATCTACTTGGTAGGTAAAAAGAGACAATATTATGTATAAAAATTGTACTAGACAATGCCAGATATAATAAGAAACAGTGTATTTTACTCTAAACAGAGGGATTTACTCTAAAGTAAGATATAAGTAACCATAAGTGTTAGTAATGGACAAGTAATAATGTAATTAACAAGATGTTAACTTGGGCAAAAAACCTACATCTACTTTAGAAGGTAGACACGGACATTACAATGTATAAATACTAGATTACATCATGATATATCTAGTAATAGATCATGTAGTTTATAAAGAATAAAGAATAAATATTAACTTGTATTAGAATTAAGCAATTTTCCTGTAACAAAGAAATAATAGTTCAATGTACACAAGACATTATTAGGCCTATTGTACAAGCCAAGGTTCTGATAAAAAGTTCATAATTGCAATCACTAGTATTAAAAGATATGTTATTAACATAAAAACATATGTACAGCCAAGAAAACTAGTTATGTAACAAAAAAGATTACTTTTAAACATAATTTGTTAGAATAGGCCAAACCTTAAAAATGTTATTTTTTGAATTACTGTACAGAAACATATCTTGTGAGATCTTAAAATGATCAGGAGAAAAATAGCGGTTCATTGGTAATAATATCTTTACAATTGTACATAGCATAAGAGAAAAATGTTAAATTTATAAGAATTTTTAGTAATTTTGATCTCAGAAAAGAGACGCCATCAACAACAATGATTAAGATTTCAACCAATGGAAATTTTTCACTTTTTGTGTGCAGCAACCCAAAAAGCGACGCCAAACGAGTTACTCTATTGTTGGAATGCGTACAGTACAGAACGACTCTTCTGCGACACCTATAACCACGAAGTTGCCATCAGAATCGAACCTCGGCTAGGTTAGGGGAAGAGAGAATAACATAACATAACATAACCAAAAAGTGAGAAAAGTGTTGTGGATTGTTTATACAATCAGAAAGGAGTTATAGTGATTTAATAATATTAACAGTGAATAAGAAAGTGTGTACAAAGTAAAGGAAAGTATAGTGAATACTTCAAATTTTAAACGACTTATAACTAATTATAATAATACAACTGTAACACTTAATGTTCGCTTGTGAGATATTTACTCCACTACCACTGAACTAAAACACTAACACTATTGTAATTTTTTTACGTTTAAACTATTATTTCTTTGTGTTTAATATTGAAAGCAGTATAACCTACTGAGATTAGGTTAACCTCAAAATAGACACTGTTCGGCACATACGAACTATTCGTTAATGTTGATTTAAGATATTATTTTGTTACATTATAGTCAACTTTGTATTGTGATATTTTGTACTTCGCAAAAGACATTTTCGTTATTAATTATTGTAGTCACGAGAACCCGAGGTTATATTTACTTAACGTAACCAGTAGACTAGGCCTGAATAAGAAGATCATATTACCAACCACTGAGCTAAAAATTTAACAAGCTTGGACAATTAAAATTAAGGAAAAGGTTGTTCATTTTTTTTTTAAAGAAAAGAACCGAATTTAAAAAAGGAATAAAAGAATATTGAAGAAAATTAATTGTGTATGAATAATTATTTTTAATACTTGACATTTTTGTCAGGTTCTGAATATTAGTGTTTTCATAAACATTCGAAGAATAATTTGGTAGTACCTATTGCTTGTGTACCACGTGCGATTTAAATTATATAAATAGGTAAGTGAATTCAAATGGAATAAAGGAAGGAATTAATTGAAATCAAAAATTTTAAGTAGTCAAGACATTAAATATTTTAATTCATGAAACATAACCAAAAAACTGGAACAATATAGCTACCTAACAAGTACAGGTATAAATTTAAACATACCTCAAAACGAATACACAATCCAATTATGATATAACAATTTACATAATCTGAAAGTTTACATATTTAATGAAATATAAGACTATACCAAAACCAAAATAGATCGACAAACAAAAAAGATAATTACATCTAAACATAGCAACCCAAAAATTGAGAATTATATATATGGCGCAAACAACGTGAGGTCTAACTAAGAAAATTTTATTTTGAAATATATCAACACAATCAAAATACATTTTTGATAAAACAAAAATACACCACAAGAAAAATTATATTACAATATCCTTCCGGTAACGCTTAACCAAGCCCTTTTTTCTTCGTTTTGAATATGTCGACTATTCTACTATTTCATCATACCGAGCATCTTACAGAGCTCCTGCCCCAGGGACCACAATTCACTGGATATTAAGGGTGTGAGTTGCTATCTGCCGTGGGCGTCAATTAGTTAACTAATTGGTGGTGAGTGTTATGTCGAGGCCGAGTCCAAGATTCACCTGGCACATATGGTTTGCTAATTAGGTGATTGCCCTCGAAGCGGGCACAGCGGAGATAGAAATTTCGGGGAAAGTGTCCGTATGGTGGCGTTCAGAGAACGGACACGCAGGGAGTCTCTGATAGTCTTGTTAAAAGTCAGGTAGTGGGCTTTACACGCCCAACACAATCCTCGGTCCAGGAGTGACTGAAGCTTTCGTTTATGGGTTTTGGCCAAGTAGCGGCATAAGGGGATCGCGTAGGTCAGTCATAGGCAACCTTTTAATTTATGGGGGCGATTGTATAACTAAGGACCAGTTCAATGGGCGCACCCCTCCACACCCCATCAATGGAAAATAGAAAGGTGCGGAGTTCAATAGCTGAACGTTACAACCATTATTATCTGTCGCTTTATAATACCCTTGCGCTTACATTTAGCGACGTGGAACACCGAATCAAACAAAAAAAATCTTTGCAGTATTTTTCATATAAGTTTGCGAAAATTTTTCACATTAGGAGTAGGTCATCAACAATGTGTCATCAGGACCTGGCAGGGATACAGTGGTGAAGAGAAAGGTGTTTACAGACACTGGGCAACAAAGTCGACAATCGTATTCTGGAAAGACGTACCGCGGTTCGGTAAATAGGTTGTATTCGTATTTTATAATACAGTACTTAGAACAATGTACAATGCAGGTGCGTTCCTTCGTTCAAAAGAAGCTAAAATTACAAATTGGTTTGCGGGCGCATCAAACCTTGTCGACGGGCGCAGGGTTGCCGACTGCTAATCATTGGAACCACACAAGTGGTGACCTTGAGTTTCCCAAGGCAGCGGGTCATGGAGTTGCTGCAAAGCAAGGGACGGAGTTTATAAAGATGATGGGAGGTCTTGCGAGCTATTTTCTCGTGAGCTATGTCCGCCAGGTGAGACGACGATTCAGGTGGAGCCCGAGGTACCTAATCTCTCGAGACCAGGGCAGAGAAGTATAGACTACGTGCAGTCAGTCAGAGAGCGTTATGCGCCAGGAGAAGACTACGGCTGTGCTCTTGGCCGCATTCATAACGACCCTCCATTTATTTTCCCACTCAACGTAGGAGACAAGCTGTTCCTTTTTAACTAGATAGCGTCCATTTCAGCCCGACGATCGACGGCGTAAACCGCCGTGTCGTCGGCGACCATGGCCGACCTGGTTCCGGGCAGCTTGGACACGTCATAGAGACGTATTTACACAGAAAGAAACAAAGGGCCCAAATACTCCAGACACAGAGAAAAACAAGGGCACCAAGACACTTCCCTGAGGTAGATCACCTTGTAGTAGCCCAAATACTCCAGAAAGAAGTAAAACTTTTTCGCAAAAGCCTTCTACAACTCCAAATGCTGAATGATAATAATTAGAGAGCAGATTAATTGTTTTTACCGAACACCTTGCTTACGAGATTATGAGATCCACGGTATAGACGTGAGAATGTGGTTAGGAAAGAGAGAGAGAAACAGAGAGACAGACAGACGGACGTTACAATTTCTATTCTGCCGTATACACGTTGAAAACCCGGCACACGTTGTATCCAACGTGATGACCACAGCAACTACAGTACAATTGCAACACAGTTAAGGTAATTGACAATTACGCAGTAGAGTGCCGAAGTGGGACACCAACCACTTAGTACACACACTACGTCTGTAACCTAATTACACACACACACACACACACACACACACACACACACACACACACACACACACACACACACACACACACACACACACACACACACACACACACACACACACACACACACACACACACACACACACACACACACACACACACACACACACACAGAAAGTGTGAATACCATCGTTGACAAAGTACTGATAATACGTAAAAAACTGTCGGATATTCTTCAATACTTATGTTTTGCTAAATTACACGTAGGCCTATTTAACTTCTAAATGGCGTTTCATCGCCTTCACAATGCAGTTTTAAAATTTCCCTACATAAAACCAAACTTATCACCTGCTAAACCAATTGTCCTGTGACGGCGAAGACAGTTATCAACAACGAGTAAATTGGGGGCGTACTTAGACCGTGTGATACGAGCTAAGACTATGATAATAACATAATGTAGAAAACAAAACCCGCTTGTTGTAAATAACACGCGGTATAGTAGCAAAACAGGAAAAGGTTGAGAAATCATCATCATCATCTATCTGTCCAGGATTAGGCAGGTTGCCTGTTCCGGCTTCACCATCACCGTCTCGTTCTGCCAACATTTTTTCTTCCGGTTGGCTTATAATTCAGGATTTTTCTTGGAATTCTTTCTGGAGACATGCGCATAACATGCTCTTTCCGTCTTTTTTTATAGTTTTTCGCTAGTTCCGTTACTGGTTGTACTTTTAATTCCTGTCTTGTATCTTCGTTTTTAATGTGATCTAATCTTATACAACCTTTCACAGATCTAAGATATTTCATCTCAGACGTTTCCATCTGTCTATAATCTTTCTTTCTTGGTGTCCATGATTCGGACCTGTACAATAGCATGGGGACTGCCATCACCTTATAGAATTTTATTTGTGTTTCTTTCGTGGTCTTTCCTTTGAGTGTTCTCCGTAATGTCCCACATATTCTTTGCAAGTTGTTTGTTTTATTAAGAATATCTTTGTCTTCTTCATATGTAATATCACATCCTAGGTAATTGAAATGTGATACTAGTTCTAAAATTTTATTTTCAATTACAATTTTTGTTCGAATCGAATCTTTTCCTAGGAATGCCATGGTCTTAGTTTCTTCAATTGAAATGTTCAAATTATAACCTTTTGATAACAGATTTATAGTTTGTGGATAGCCAGTTGTAATTTATCCTCACTATCTTGGATTACAAATTGATCATCGGCAAACAGCATAGTGTTTAGGAACTCGTGTCGGCTAAGTCGGCTAATCTGTATACCTAGAGGAGCACTTGTGTTTCCATTCTCGCAGGAGGTCATCTATATATATATATTTATTTTATATATATAGACCCGAAACATGATAGACAAGATAGTACCCGAAACATGTTCCAAATAGAAAAATAACATCTTGAGGTAAATTTATGGTTAAATATTACATATTATATATATATATATATTGAACAGTGTAGGCGATAAAGTGCATCCCTGTGTGACACCTTGGTTGGTCGTAATTTCTGATGTTAGCTCTTTGCCGGTTCCAGAGTCAATTATAATTTTAGTGTTTTTATAAAGGGCTTGTACCGTTTTAATCAAATGCATTGGATATCCTCGTTTCTCCACTATGTGTCAGAGTTTGTCTCGTTGAGAAATAAAGTTATATATAATCAAGTATGTACTTAAATACGTATCGCCATCAATTTTGGATAAACAACAACAAAGATGATCACCATGATGATGATGATGATGATTTATCACCATACAGTCGCTTGCACCGTCACTGTTTGGTGACCCTAAAACTTAAAATCTAAAGTGTATTACGAGTTAAAGAGATCGCATTTGTACTCATTTGTTTTCCATTATTTCGAAGGTTTGTTCTAGATAAATTTACGAGGAACGTTCATGTCAATCCGGGACTATTAATTTTTAATAAATATAGAACACATTTATGATAGTAAAAAATACTTTTATTTCTTGATGTAATCTCCTGCTACATTTATACATTTATCCCAGCGTTTCACTAGTGCTTGGATACCCACAGAGTAGAAAGATTTGTACCGACGTAGAAACCAAGATACCAAGATAGGACTGACTGCTTCACCTCATCGTCGCTGTTGGAATGCTGGCCTCCCAGGAACAACTTCAAGAGCCCAAACAGGTGAAAATCGCTGGGAGCGAGGTCCGGACTGTAAGGGGGGGGTGGCAATAACTCCCAGCCAAGATCTCGTAGCATGCATGTCGTGGGGTGGGCGGTATGCATTCTCCTGCAGAAACAGAAACCTTTAGTGATCGCACCAGGCCGTTTTCTTGAGAGCATTGTGCACATCTTGAAGAACTTTGCAGTAGTACTCACTGTTAATATTGACTCCACGGGGTACAAAATCGATGTGAATGATGCCAATTTTATACCCAAAAATTGAGGCCGCAACTTTGCCTGCAGAAACAATTGTTCAAATGTTTTTGGTAGGTGGTGAGTCCACATGCTTCCACTCCTCTGATACATGTTTTGATTCCGGACTGAAATGATGGACCCACGTTTCATTGCAGGTAAAAATTCGATCGAGAAAAAGCTGGCCTTCTTTGTCAAAACGTTGCTTTAACTCCTTGCAGATTTGCAATCTTCTTTGCCGGTCGAAAGCAGAAAGCTGTCTTGGTACCCAACGTGCACTAACCTTACTGAACTTCAGATGTTCGTGAATCATTTTGTTTACAGTTCCCACAGACACATTTATTTCTTTTGCAATTTGCTGACAAGCTATCCGTTGATTATCAAGGATTAGTTCTTCCGCTCGCTGAATGTTCATGGGAATGACTACAGTAGGCACCGAACCACCTCGACCAGGATCGTCACTCACTGACGTACGGCCTTCTTTAAAACGTTTGCACCACTCAAACGTTTTACTGTGACTAAGAGCCTCATCACCGTATTGTGCAAGGAGTCGCGAATAAATCTCAACCGGGTTTTACGCCTTCATTCATGAGAAACTTCATTACAACACGCAGTTCCACATGTGCATTGGACGCCATGTTCTTTACGACTGACTGTTGTTATTGTTTAATGTGTAAGCTATACAGCGCTCCATGCGGTAGTAGCTGACACTTGTACTTCATATGTACAACCAACAGAATGCGCAGGAATCTCCATTTACACTCTAGTCTAACAAAAGTCCCGAATTGACGTGAACGTCCCTTAGCAACCCAAAGAAACTGTTTCATTACTTGTCAATAAGCCAAAAATAGCTCTTTGAGCTGCAGAACTCGCTCAATATTTTGAACGTACTACACTTATTATTATATAAATTTCGACATTATATGCTCCTACGGGCTGATGAAATACTTTAAATCACAACTTGTACACCGTGAAACCAAAGCTAGACTAAACAGAACATTGGCAAAAGCGGTCCTCATGTATGTAAGTGAAACATAGGTACTGACACAGGACGACCTGTTTCGACGTGCATCTTTTGAAAGGAAAATACTTAGGAAAATGTATGTTCTCATTAGGGAAGGTGGAGAGTGGAGAATAAGGTACAACAGACAGCTCTATGAGTTATATAGATCGTGACTCTATGTGTTATAGGTCCTGATATTGTGACATAGCTGTCCTAGCTATGATGAGATGGGCAGGAGTTGTACAGAGAAAGAATGAGGAGGATGTTGTTATGAGGATAATGAAATACACGCCAGAAGGAAAGAGAGGACGTGGAGACCCAGACTACGATGGATTGATGGAATCGTAGAGGATGTGAAAATGCTTGGAGTAAAAAACTGGTGGACACTGGCTAAGGATAGGGAAGTCTGGAGGAAAATCCTGAGGGAAGCTGAGGCCCACGGTGGGATGTGGACCTACTGATGATGATGATGATGATGATGATGATGTTATATAATATTTCAATTAAGGGGAAAATTAAAATCATCCCGATTATTCTATTATCACTGTAATAATATAACAATTCTACAGTACACGATCATACAATATAGTGCAACAGTACGTCTGCGTACGTTACTGTGCAAGGTCGCAGTTAGTTTAAAAAAACTGCTAAATTAGAATAAATAATTAATATTGTCAATATTTTAAAAAAAATGCGTATTGAAAGCTGTAAGTAACCAGCGAAGAGGAACACCGAATGTGCAGGACAGTACTGGCATATCACGCCACACACAAGCTAACAATGTGTACAGTGTAAATGATATGTGTGTGTGTGTACCAGTAGAAACCGGCGTAGCGTCACCCTTGAATAAATGTGAATTAAATAAGTAATTTATTTAAATTTTGATAAGTGCGCGTAAGATATGACAAAACAAATTACGCCACGTTATTAATAATATAAAGACGCGCACATGTGCAAAATCTAGTGCGAAACAAATGATACATATTAATTCAGTATAAATAAAAGTGAATAGAACCAAGAATAATTAAAGTATAGAAAACCTGTTAATATACAATTATACGTAAAAAAAATTACCGATCGTATGAACATCGAGTAATAAACAAAAGACTGTTGCGAATAAAAGTAAAATCAGTACGAAAAATAAACGCATCTGTAAAGGGACGCTTGACACACTATAACAATATAAATCGTGCACAGAATGGTTGAAACATGATTTTTGCGCCCGACAGTATAAATAAGCGAGGATCGCCAGCCTCGACCCTCATTCTACTGGAACACATCTGCAGCCGAAGGGTATGCCCGACTGTGAGCATCCAAGGTCGATACCCCAGCAGTACGGAGATAGCACCGTACGAGTCATCTGAATGCTGAGTGGACCAGGAGGACCGGACGACGGACTCCAGGAGGATCAGACGACAACGGAGGATGTTACATTAAATTCTCTTTGATTTGATACCATAAATGAATTTTCGCGATTTTATATAACTTTTCACCCGCTTTTCCAGCTCTGGCGTCCCAAAAACCTTGGAATTTTCACAAATGAACATTATATTCACATTATGGTTTCAAATTGCCTTCAATTTGACACCCTACATGGGCTTTTGCGTTTTTTTCACAATTCTGGCCACTTCACATTTTTCGCTTCACACTTTTGGAGGGATGAATATTAAAAGCAATAGATAAATTAAAAAAAAAACCTCCGCTCAACAGCCCGTAGAGGACCAAGGCATACCGCGCGGCTTTTGTGTTTAGTGTAACGGTTGCATGGCTAGGCTAGTACGACGCGTCGCCAGCCGCTATAGTTGCGGTATTCACAGCCAGGAGGCGACGCTGTTTAATACTCAGCGCCTACTCAGTTCTGCCTCACGACGCTGAGTGCACGCCGTACGGAGTCTCCGCCGGGAATTGAACCCGGGACCACGAGCGCATCAATCGCCCGCGCTAGCCACTAGACCATCTGGAGGAGGCTCAATAGATAAATACTTATACATATATAATAATGGCTCCCATGTATACCACCGAAGTAGCTTAGGAGTAAGGCAGGGTAGGCTGCTTTATGTGAGCCGTACGACTTACAAGGAAGGCAGTGTGCTACGCTTCAGCCGACCATTATTTTCCCCAGACTGTTATCCCAGGTACTCATTTTCAAGAGGCTGAGTTATTTATTTTATGCTGCGGGCCCAGGAATCGAACCCGGGACCTCTAGATTAGTAGCCAGGTGCCATACCCACTGGTCTACTGAGCCGCCTAATAGATAGATAAATACTTCTGTAGCGTAAAGTGTGGACAGCATGCAAAATTTTACAAAAATTCGGTTGATGCGTTCAAACGTTATCGTGACACGTAGCCTACTCCAAATAGACAGACAGACTGACAGACATATTCCAAGCGGTCGAGTTGAAACTGAGAGCTCGCTTGGCTCGATGCAAGTACCGTGAAGTAGTACTGATCTATCTCTACTCATACTGCCCAACATTAATGATAAAACATTTCCATAACAGCAACATTTCCGTATTTATTTTACACTTTACGTACTTCACGAAGAGAGCCGCGCTGTCTATAAAAAAAAAATACAAGAATACAATATTATCAAAAAAAGATACAAGTCATATACAAGCTGCAGATATGAATTTCTTGAGACGCGTAAAGAGATGTACACGAAACGATGGAATTAGAGACGATGTGATAAGACACGAATTGCAAGAATCGAGGAATGTAAGCTGAGATGGACCGAACACATAGGTAGAATGGAAGCAAAAAGGCTACCTTCAACAAGATTTACAATATGCGGCTAAAGGGACAAGAGATGTGAGAAGACCACGCAAAAGATGGCTTGAAATTAGAGACCGGAACAGGTGATTCCAGGCCTAATCCTGAGAAGAAGAAGAAGAAGAAGAAGAAGAAGAAGAAGAAGAAGAAGAAGAAGAAGAAGAAGAAGAAGAAGAAGAAGAAGAAGAAGAAGAAGAAGAAGAAGAACTTTCGGAGTAATGGAAAAGAAATGAGTACAGACGCGATTGTTTGGACTCTTAATGCGTTTTAGATTTTTGTAAGTTTTTCAGTTGACTAAGTACTGATCTATGTCTACTCATATTGTCCAACAATAATGATAAAATATTTCCATAACACCGACATTTCCATACTTATTTTAAACTTTACGTAGGCAACTTCACGAAGAGAAGCCGCGCTACATGTATAAAAAACAAATACTAAACGTAAGGGGAATATTTTATTAAGTGAACGAGGAATGCGTCAGTGAATAACAACGATGCTGACATTCCGGATATTTGGCGAAGTTTGACGCCGTCTGTTGCCGACTTTTGTTTACAACTCAACTCAAAGACAACAAAAGACGTCACTACGGTTGAAATGACGGCTCGGCATTGTTTGCACGTAATTTGTCGTTTGTACGCTACGCCTAGATAAATATAGCTTTACTATAGCGCGTATACGATACAACAAACATTGCGGCACTAAAGACAGTTTTTTTTATTGAACGTTATTGCAACTAGTTACAAACTATCTGCCAATTTTATTCTAATACATAAGTTAACAGTGTGTAGGATAAGCTCCTCAGTACTGGAACATTCCTCAGTACAGTTACATTTTGTTAATATGCTGAGGATTACTATACATATTTAAAAGATAAACACAATTTAATGGTTAAGTCTAATTTTTACTAGACTAGACTTGTATTACAACCACTAACACGTTTCCTGATTGTAGATAAAATATATAAAGGGGTGAAAATTTCTCGGTAGGTTGTTGTGTTCCATCTGAAGATGAGCCGAGAGGTTGAAAGCACTTATGGAAAGTACAATTTCGTGTTAGTGGTCGCAATACAAGCTAAGTAAAAATTATACACATTTAGTTCACTAATGGTTTCTGTCTCTGCAATCGCCGAACGAGTCCAGCATTATCGAGCAGTTGTAGCACTCCAGTGTTTACGTGTTCATGAAGTCTTCTTTCTTATTTATACGCGTTTAATCTCGTCAGCAACCATAGGCATTATCAGGTCCCGATGTATGTCATCATGACACATACGTATCACGATGCATCAACAATATTGCGAAGACCTGTAAGTACGAAGAAATATGAGTAATAGACGAAATCATACAAGAAATGAAGAGATAAGAAGTGATTTAGATATTTTTGCTGTTAATGAAAGGATTAAAGAATGCAGAAGAAAATGGATTCGACAAATCAATACAATGGAAGAAAATAGAATACGAAGATGGCGAAAGATTACAACCCTAGAGGCAGAAGAAAAGTTGTTAGACCTAAGAAAACGTGGACTGTGGAATAGGAACAGACCGCTAAACCCTAAAACCGTTAAGAAGACGACGACGTTGTTCAGGAACAAATGTTGAAACAAACAGACCGTTCGGTAGAAGTAGATGCAGGAAGACCGACAGCGAGATGGAGTCATGCAAAGTGCCTACTCCGTGAGGAGCAGAAGAGGAAGAAGATGTCTGACTTTGGAATTATTATTTGCCAGGCCGTTAGGTCGTGGTCTGCTGCTTGTGTGCAAGACAGACGTTTCGGGCCCACCATCGGTGTCAGAAACAATTGGCACGGTACGTCATGTCTGCTGCATCGAGGGTGGGTCCGGGGTAAACCGACGTATTGGGTTGCACTCGAGGTTGGTCTGTGGTTTCGTCTGTAGGGCGTCGACTCTGTGTCCGCCTTGTGCGGTGCAGTTGGATGCATCTATCTGCTGCTAAATCCTAGGTAGGTAGATATTCCGTAACCCGTGGAAGGTTAGAGCTGCACGTCTCAAACCCAATGGCACTGACCACAACATCGTCAGGCGCCTGGTCAGCGTTCAGAACAAAAGACCTCCAGCTCGACGGAGAGCCGGGGATGGTATAAGCAGAGGCTTGAAACATCTCCGTTATCGTTAAAGTGTCTGTCCGCCAATTTACCCCAGCGCTGAGATAGAGGCTTTGTATTTTCCCTGAGAATGCCCACTTAAATAAACTTTCCAAAGCAGCACGATCTAAGCTGGAAATCAACAACAACCAGTCAGCATCAAGCGCAACATCAAGCATCAGCACGTGATACTGAAACTTTTTCTGTACTAGTGGGGAGGGGGGTTGATTATCCAGATTCCCCCCCGTAGTTACTCCACTCATAAAGACATACATTTTTGCGTAATAAAGACTTGTTCATTTTCAGTTGACGGCCTTACATAATGACTACATACACGGTGTACATGAAGTATGTTGTTTGTTGCACGACTTGTGTATCACCCGGTACTTAGAAGAAGAACTAGGTCAGCTGTTGAATACAACACGTTTAAAGGCAAACACGCGAAAGAGCGCGCGCGTGCGCGTACACACGAGAGAATTCATTAAATTAAACATAACGGAATAAATATAAACAGAAACAGTGTTCGGTATGCACACACACATACATACCGTATATAAAGTGAAGTCACCCGTCAACTTAGTTGCAACAAGAGTCCAACGTAATTAAAAAGTTGTAGATACAGAGAATAGTTAGCTTTAATCACCCGCCGCGTCCTTGACTGCTACAGAATGGTTCAGTTCAGTACATACTGTACACATTTATGCAGTGGCGTTGTAATTAATTCAGGGAACAGACAGACCAGAACAATGGTGAAACAACTGCATATACATATTTAGAAAATTAAATTTGAATCTCCTGGAACAAGTTAGCAGTTTTGAATACCTGGGTTACAGTGTGTCTTATAATGCAAGCAACGATGTTGTAAATAAGTTGCATAAGTTCAACCTTATGTGCGGGACCATTAGGCGAACCCTTAAGTCAGCAAGTAAAGGAACACGCCTAAAATTCTACAAGGTGATGGCTGTTCCCACACTTCTATATGGGTATGAGAATTGGACTTTAACGAAAGGGCAGGCCAGTCGCATCCGAGCGGCTGAAAAGAGATTTCTCAGGCACGTGGCAGGGTATACTCTCCATGATCATAGAAGAAACACAGATATACGGCAGGAACTGAATATTATGAGTATACTCGACAGGATTGCCCAGTATCGGCTGAATTGGTAGGATCATCTTTGCCGAACAGATGACTATCGTATCCCCAAACAACTATGGAACTATAGGCCAAGGCGACGGAGAGGTGTGGATCGTCCGAAGAAGCGCTGGAGTGACCAGCTCTAATCTTTGCCTATTTGAGACCGGAACAAACCATCGTCGGTTTAATCCTTGAAGATGATGATGACGATGATGATGAAATTTGAATCTAATCTTCATTTAGTTTTTACTGACATTGAACAAGCCTATGACAATGTACCGGTAGCCAATCTCTGGACAGCTTTAAGATCAAGTAGTATCAATCCCACTATCATAAAAGCTATACAAAATTTCTATAACAATTCAATATCGAGAATAAAAATAGGAAAGAATTTGTCACCAGGGTTTCGTGTGACCAAAGGTTTACGCCAGGGATGTTGCCTATCACCCACGCTTTTCAAAATTTATACGGAGAAAGCAATAGAGACTTGGAAGAAAATGTGCAGGAACATGGGAATTCCACCTGATGGTGATACAGTTAATTCATTAGTTTTCTGATTACCAACTACTTTTGGCTCAAGATTTTTGAAAACATAGGGTACATGACTAGAAAATTGATATAGGAATATCAGAAATGGGGACTAAAGGTAAATATGAATAAAACAAAATAGCATACATGGCAATAGATGACCTTCATCAAGATTTGATATTTGAGAAAGACATGGGGAAGATTTCATATATAGACGAATACAAGTATTTAGGGGTGAAAATTACGGCCAGTGGAAAGCAAGACAAAGAAATACAATCCAGAATTAATTCGGGAAAGATGGCTATATCTACATTAAATGAAATCCTGTGGGATACGCAAATTACAGCAAATCCATTCCATAACTCTCCTTGGCAAACTTTTTCCTGTGCCATTCTTTTCGTGTGTCCATACCATTGTAATTTTTGTGTGTGGATAAAATCAACAACTGAATTTTTCACATTAATTCTGTCCTTAATGACTTCATTTCTTATTTTCTCAAGTCTGGATACTCTTGCCGAACGTCTCCAAATGATCTGAATAACTTTACCATCCTCATTATCAACTTTGTGTCTAGTGGTGCGCACAATAATCTGTTCTTACAATTAAGCGCTTCCTTTGGGTAAGGCAATTCTATGCATTTCACCTCTTGATCAAAATGCAGTGGTGTATTTGGAAAAAGTAAACAAACTGTAAACACACGGGTTATACAGTTTGCTTCCATAAAATTATAGCCCAGTAGCACATAGGCCTATGTACCAGCCAGTGGCGGCTCGTGGTTCTGGCAGTTGGATGGTACATATCAGCATATCTTATCAATGTCTGGACGTTTCTACTAAGATAAGAGCAATTATCCCATTCCAAATAACACATGGGGTGGGTCGCAACATGAAGACATAACTATTGACAACTTTTAGTAGGCCTAATATTCAGTTGTGTTTATGCTATTTGTAAATTATTCTAAAACTATATAGTTAAAATAAAAGGATTTTTAAATATTTCTGTTTAATATTTAAAACGGTAAGCGGCCTAGCGAGTTCCTTAATTTTGCAATCATCTTTAATAGAGAGAGAAGAAAAATTTGTTTTTAAAATAGATTGAACACTATTCATTTTACCAAATCAATGAACTTAACACAAAAGTAAGAAATACCTGAACGCTTAACACACAAAAATACCACCAAACACTGTGATGGTTATGCACTCTTAGATCAGTTTAACGTTAATAGTTATTTAATGACTACATTAAATACACTTTATTTTCGGAATTCAATTACTTCACTATTTTATTTTATTTTAAGACTTTACTGCACACATTTTCATTGCATTCTAAATGAAATAGAGAAAGCTGACACAAAACTGAAGGTAAACGGACAAATCATGTGGTAAAAATCATAATAATGGCGAATGGCAGTATTATCAAAATGTTAAAATTCCCGGTGAGTGCGGTTCGGCCCTCATCAGAACTATTCGTCTGTGTCGCTAACACTCGGGATGTTGAATGTAATTTTACGTATACTGATTTCTTCCTCCAAAGCTGTCAACACAGTCTAGGAGGTGATGAGAGCTCCTTTGCACCTCAAGCAATAGTAGCGAGCAATTCGCTTATTACGTGAATCCACTACTGTTCAGTCAACAAGATTAATCTCGCAAATCTTGTTATTTAAATATGAAACCATTATCTCAACAAATCCTTAAACGTAATTAAATTATTTAGGAGGTTCACTGAACCATTTAACCTTATGCACGAGCCGCCACTGGTATTGGGCAGCCGCGTTTCTGATTTAACTCAAGTTGCAAGGTTGCGGAGAGCATAAACCATAACTAGACTCATAATGGTGGGACACAGGTTTACTGTTTGTATAATCTGATCGCCAAGTTTACACTGCGGATGGCGGCAGCAATAAACATTACAACGTGTAATGTGTACTGTATACTGTTAACGGTTCAAATTATTACTACAACCGCCATTGATAGTTACTGTACTACTGTACTGTCTGGGACATTAAAACAAACTCACGGCAATCAGCTGTCCTCTTGTGTTTACACGTGACCGACTCCAGCGCCGTAAACCCCGCCAATACTATAAGCAAACAGTTATTTACTGTTCATACGTCTATAAAATAGCTAAGTTGAGATTAATAATATAATATACGAGGGACATTCAATAATTAAAGAGACAAACTGATCTAGAGAAAAAATGGTGTATTTTTACAAAATGACAATTTTCCTATTTTTCAACATAATCCCCCCTAACACTAATACACTTGTCCCAACGATGTATCAGCTTTTTTATGCCTGCAGCAAAGAATTCTTTATCTTGACGTTTGAACCAGTCTCCCACAAATTTTTTGACTTCTTCGTTGTTGTTGAATGTCTTACCACTTAGCGATTCCTTGAGTGGGCCAAACACGTGGAAATCTGATGGTGCCAAGTCTGGGCTATACGGGGGGTGTGGTAGTGTCTCCCAGCCAATAGCGTTGCTTCAGCTCTGTGCACACTCTGAGTCTGTTGTCCTTGTGTTGTTGCTTTAACTCTTTTGGAACCCATCTTGCACTTGTTTTGCGGTACCTAAGCTTGTCACTGATAATGCTATAAACTGTACCAACACTTACTTGCAAATTTTCAGCCATTTGTTCAACTGTAACACGACGGTCTTCACGAATCATATTGTCTATTCGAGATTCAAGCGCAGGAGTTGAAACTTCCTTTGGACGTCCAGATCGCTGTTCGTCTGTCACTGAGGTTCGACCGTTTTTGAACTGATCCACCCACTTATAAAAATTTCCGCGATTCATGCAACTTTCACCATACTGTTTAGTCATTCTAGAATAGATATTAGAGGGTTTTTCACCTTCAGAAAGTAAAAATCGAATCACTGAACGTTGTTCAACTACTGTGGAAATTTCTAGCGGACTTGCCATTGTTAAATGAGATTTTGAGGTTATAAGCAAAACAATTTTCATGAAACAACTGCTCAGAGATCATCCCAGGGATGCCAACATGAAGTCCTAAAAGTACCTAATTTTTCCTGCCAACCGTTTTTTCTCTAGATCGATTTTTCTCTTTAATTATTGAATGTCCCTCGTATATAATATTCTGATATGTGTAAGCTCGCGCATGAGTGTCTATTCGTTATTTTAATATTAAGACTTTCTCTCTCAAGACCATCTGCCAGTCAGCATCATCACAGTAAATAAATATCGGTATGGAGAACCATACGTGACTTTCATGTTCTAAGATTTGTATTTAAAATCATTTTCGAAATGGAATATTTCCATAGAAACTACTTCTTTCTACTTACTGCTTCAGCCTTAACCACAGTACTGTGGTCACTAACGTATACCACCTGACGTTATCGCACTCGATTCTCACTGATGATGACAGTCGATGGCACTGCCGAAACGTCTGGTTTTGCAGAAAACATTGGACCACGGCCAAACAGCCCGGGAAGGAATTTTAACAACAAACTACTTCCTTGTTGCCGATAACGTAGTAACATATAAAAAATTATCCCCTCACCCTTCAACTTTTCATTTATAGATATTTCATCTACCTTTCTACAGTGGATTATCATGATATTATTATCAGGATACACTATTTAACAAAATTAAGTACTTTACTCTTGTTAAAACATGAAACTTGCACGTAAACTACCCCTTCCCCTTAACGGATCTTCACCAAAATCAATAGGCCTTGAGTCCTCTACAACTCGGGCACATGTGCAAAAAATTATTTGTTTCTGTATGGCAGTTATCGTTCGCCATAGAAAAAATTCTTCACACAGACACTTTTCGAAAAATGACGTTTCTTCATGTTTTGAGGGTAGTAGAATCAGAATCAGCCCTTATCTCGAACACGATTTTTTTCCCATCACCATAGTTCCATTTCTTTATGGAACATGGAAGTAAAAATGTTATACATATGGAAAACCTTCTGTTTGTTTATTTATTCGTTACCATCGTAATTTTGATCAACCTGTTTGTATGACCTGTTTTACATAAATATATATTGGCAAACTATAGGCACTATAATAGTATCATCCGTCGTATATGTTAAATATTTTATATGCATTTCTGAAATTTGAGTTTTATCTTTAGTAAATGTTAAATATTTTACATGAATTTTGTAAATGTGAGTTTTGAACATTTGGTTAAGAATTTGGAAGAAATTATCAAAATTTTGTATTTACTATTCACACCTGTATAAAATAGTTAAGGCGTGATTAATAATATTACACATGATGTTCTGCTGCGCGCGCGAGTGTGTCTATATTCTTTATTTCAACTGTGTCGTGTTTACTTGCAAAACTGCTACCTGTCATGCTCCAGACGAGGCCTTTTAGTGTCTCCACCATTATCTAGTCCAAAATGAGGACTATCGGTGGCGCCAATCACTACTCGAGTCCTAAACCACGACTGTCAAGCCCTAATGTCGTGGTTTTGGACTTCATAATGGTGGAGACACTGAAAGCCCTCATCTGGAGCATGACAGACAGCAGTTTGGCAAGTAAACACAACAAAGTTGGAATTACAGAGACTGCTAATTCAAATTACAAGATATTCTTTTTTTTTTTTTTGTAAATTTATTTAAGTATTTGCAATCAGTATAACATAAAAATAACACACTATAAGCAAATCTTTTGTATGAGAAAAAAAAATAGGTGTTGACCATGTGGAGCTGTTATCCTGTGATAACAAGCTCAGTTATTCCTTAAAAGTAGGTTACCAAAAGAAACAACAGTCACAAAGATTATGGGTGCTTAAATCTAGATGGTAGGTCTAGTATTTTTTGTCTCTTTAGTCTATGAGTGTCTTCACTATTGTCTAGCAAATTTATTGCAAGAATATTAGGGTGTAGTTCTAGTTTACTTAAATACTTTTCACTGCACTTACTCACTTCATCTTTAACAGATGACACTTTTAAGTCACAGAGGATTTCTCTATTTGGTATAAACCAGAGTGCATTTGTTATAATCCGTAGAACTTTTGCCTGGAATCGTTCTAGAATCTCTATATTAGACGTTGATGCCGACCCCCACAGCTGTATGCCGTAGGTCCAGATTGGTTTGAATGCCACTTTGTAAAGGAGTAATTTGTTGCTAAGGGACAGAGGTGATTTACGTCCAATCAGCCAATAGTATTTGCTGAGTTTACGGCCAAGTTGTTTTCTTTTGTTGAAAATATGCGTGTTCCATGTCAAGCCTTTATCCAAATGAATGCCCAGATATTTAACATTGTCCGCTTGTGGTAGGTAATGGCCATTAAAAGAGACTTGAGGTGATGCTCCTCTGCACTTAGTGAAAGTGACATGGACAGACTTCGTTTCATTGATCAGGATGCGCCATGATTTCGTCCAACGTTGAATTTGATACAAGTGTTGTTGAAGCATTCTCGCAGCAATGCCAGGATCTGCATGACTAGCCAGTATTGCTTTGTCGTCGGCAAACGTTCCTGTTCGGGTATAGGGACAAGTAGGAAGATCTGACGTGAAAAGTAGATATAACGTTGGTCCAAGGACGCTTCCTTGTGGAACACCAGCTCCGACAGGGTACAACTGTGTTACTTCTAGTCCGTATTTAACCCTAAAGTACCGTTCATGCAGGTACGACTGCAGAATAAGATATAGCGTGTGAGGAAGTACTTTTTTAAGTTTGTAAAGGAGGCCCACGTGCCAAACCCTATTATTTATTTAAAATAATTCTTTATTTAAAATGCATATTAGTTCTTAGTTCAAGTCACGTATGAATAGTAAATTATAGATAAATAAATCACCTTATATCCGTCGTGTGACTTCGTTACGTCGATTAAAATGACGCGTTTCGGAACATCTGCTCCATCATCAGATTAAATCGCTCTATTGAGGTCGTTAATAGTTAAAATCACATATTACACATAATTGTCCACTATGTAATTCACTCGCTTTCTAAATGGTGCGCACCACGACGAAGCCGATCGGACACTCTACATAGTGGAAAATTATGTGTAATATGTGATTTTAACTATTAACGACCTCAATAGAGCGATTTAATCTGATGATGGAGCAGATGTTCCGAAACGCGTCATTTTAATCGACGTAACGAAGTCACACGACGGATATAAGGTGATTTATTTATCTATAATTTACTATTCTTTGTTCTAACGTAAGACGTTTTCTTATCATATATTTAAATCTGTTCATTACTGATGTACGTATATTTCGCTGAAGACCTATACCGATCAACATCATCAAATGGAAGTATGGTGATCGCGAAAAAAATCGTGTTGGAGATACGGGCTGGTTCTGATTGTACTACCCTCAAAACATGAAGAAAAGTCATTTTTCGAAAAGTGTCTGCCTGTGTGTGAATGTTTTCTATAGCGAACGATAACTGCCGCAAATTTGAACAGAATCAAATAATATTTTGTATATGTACCTCAGTTGTAGAGTACTCAAGGCATATTGATTTTGGTGAAGATCAGTTAAGGGGAAGGGGAAGTTTACCAGCAACGTTTTATGTTTTAACAAGAGTACTTAATGTTTGATAAATGAAGTATCCTGAAAAGAAGGTCGTAATAATCCACTGTAGAAAGGTAGATGAAATATCTATAAATGAAAAGGGTAGTTGAAGGGGGAGGGGTAATTTTCTGTAAATGAAAATGATAGTTGAAGGGAATAGTTTTTTATATGTGTACTACGTTATCGACAACAGAGAAGTAGTTTGTTGTTAAAATTTCTTCCCGGGCTGTTTTGGCCGTGGTCCAATGTTTTCTGCAAAACCAGACGTTTCTGCAATGCCATCGACTGCCTTCATCAGTGAAAATCGAGTGCGCTAACGTGAGGTGGTATACGTTAGCGACCACAGTACTGTGGTTAAGGCTGAAAAAAGAAAGACGTGTTTGAAATGGTATCCAAGTCATTTATTGACAAAATCTGTATAATATTTACCTTATTTCTTCCGTCGTGTGACTTCGTTTGCGTTTTGATTTGATTTTACGCGTTTCGAGACATATGTCTGTCATCAGAAATAAATAAAATAAAAATTCACTCTTGCGAGGTCGTTACATATTAAAATACAAATATTCAAAAACGAATAAAGCATTCGAGTGCGCACTCAAGTAAAGCGGTTATGTGTGTATCACCTGGATAGAAGAAATTCAGACTATACTGAGCCTTCCTCTTTTCCTTCTTCCTGGTGGGGTCCATTCCATAACTCTCTTTGGCAATCTTTCCTGTGCCATTCTTTTCGTGTGTCTATACTATGTAATTTTGTTGTTGTTTGGACAGAATCAACAATTAAATTTTTCACATTCATTCTGTCCTTAATAACTTCATTTCTAATTTTGCCGAACGTCTCCAAAAGTCCATCTCTGCTGTCATTAATTTTGTTCTTGTGTGTTTATTCGTAGTCCAAACTTCTGAGCCGTTAGTCATGATACTTCTAACAATGGTTTTAAATATTTTGGTTTTAGTTTCTGCTGTAAATTTTTTATATTTTATAACGCCCCTTTTTATATTACAGAATTAGATTAAGTTAGCTGTCTATATGGTAATGAAATATGGACAAAATGACACTCGACTGCAAAGTGCAGAGTTGAGGTTCCTTTGATCAGTAGCCGGGTATAGCAGGTTATACAGTAGAAACCTGACGATAGAAATTGAACACTGGCTTAGAGATGCTCAGTAGACAAACACCTCGTTACGAGACTAACAAAATTTTCATTTATTTCGCACATGCGCACAACAGTCGTGTACTGTGTACAACATCGGCTGCAACAAGACTAGCGAGAACATTAGAAACAAGCGTGTGACAGAGAGGGAAATAATATGAAATTGAGACAGTGAACGTTATACCGTCACCTCCTCTCTCTTCTCTCTATCAATGGGTTTAAATATTTTCGTTTTACTTTCTGCTGTTGAGTTTTTAATAAATACGTTGAGATTAATATTTTATATACAATATTCTGTTGAGTGAAATTATATAATTTAATTTTTGTTAATTAAATTGTTAAAATTACCTTGTGTATACCCCCATCATCAGGTGATAAAGTATATTTACTCCCATGGAGTACGTCAATTAATAAATGAACATATTTATTGTGAGTGAACATATTTTATCAGCTGACTATAAGTCTCGAAACGCGTTGTGAACATTAAAAAAAGAAGTAAAAGAAGTTGAAAGGAATGGACCCTGGATACACAAGGAAGGTTTAACAATTTAATTGTACATGCAACTTGGAGACCACAACAATATGTATAGACTCTTAATGGTGCAGTAATCGAAATATTTCGTCAACAGGCAAACGTACTTCACAAGTCAAATAATTAAAATTTGATATTTGTGCCACAATAAATTTCGAACATTATCAGTAATTATTATTGCGTTCATATATATTGTACGAGAGAGTAGAGGAAATTAATTATCTCGACACAGCAGCCAGTGGAGCAGGTGCGCTCACGAACCAGACCATTAACCTCAGCACCACGACTGCGTTAAAACATCACACAGCGGCGGCAAGGCAATATTATTAAGTTACACGTACACACACCGTATTGCGTTATAATACACCCATTGTGTACACATTTATCATATATACCAGAGAGAGAGAGAGAGAGAGAGAGAGAGAGAGAGAGAGAGAGGGAGAGAGAGAGAGAGAGTGTTTACACACTAAACCCAAATGTTGAACGTTACACATACGCACACATCTTAAGCAGATTTGGCGCTGCTCAGTAGAGAGAAGCATTAACTAATGGCGTATGAGAACAAACTACCCGTCCGTATCGCTCGTTACCTGATAGTAGACCGCTGTGACTGCATTTGAAATATTGGGCACGTTCTATTGGAGGTCTCTGTTCGGTCCTTGGCGACTAATTTGTTTGCAAAAGGCCAGCGAATCCTCCTACCCACATCTCCGTCGCCTCAACAGCATGGACAACGCTACGCCGCGTCAAGCGCTGCTAGACGATCGCCCGTATAATTCCCCCATTAACTGTATCTGAAATAAGAATTGGACACGTTTTCTGTCGCCCCCCAACAGGCGTAGGCTGTCAGCTTTCCAGAACCGACCTCTGAGATTCATCTCGGGGACTCCATGGTTTGTCAGAAATGACGCTCTCCTCACGGGTCTTCGCGTCCCTACCTTGGAGGCCTTCGTTAGGTCCTTGGCGACTACTTTGTTAGGAGGCGAATCCTTCTACCCGCATCTCCGTCGCTCAACAGTATGGACAATGCTCCGCCCCCGCGTGGCGTCAGGCGCCCACGGGTGCTGCTAGACGATCGCCCATAGTTCCCCTTCTAATGAACCCCATAGAACCGTCCCCCAACCTTCTGGAATCCTTCAATCCTTCCTAAATAAAGAGGCTAATCCTTAGGCTGCCGCTTTCCGACGCTGGGGTTGCACAGCGTCTGCCTACAGACAGCACAGAACTTTAACACCTCAGTCTCAGCACCTCCTTTGGCGCCTCAGCTGGGCTCAAACTCAGAGCATGGGAAACCGCGAGGGCAACACCTAACTGCGGAAGCAATCAGCCCTGTAGTGACAACCCATCGTTACGGACGACTCGCCTCCAGCCGTTCGAACCTATCGACCACATCAGCGCCTCTCTCAGCTACTGCGGGGGATACCTTAAGGGAGCCACTGAGGCGCGCCTCAAGCCTGGCGACTTACCGGCTCAGAGTTCCCTCCACGTCATACATGCCATTACCATGTATTCGTGGACCGCACCCTAACACCTGGAAGACTGCCACCCCATCGCACGATCCCCAGTCTGGAGGACCAGGTAATATAGTGTACTAGTCATTCCTCAACTATTATGTACTGAATATGGTAATAGTTAATCTTGGATTAGAAAAGATATATGTATAGACTACAATGGGCAGAAATGAGTTTCTTGAAGGCTGTAAAGGGTTGTACCAGGAGACATCTTATGAGAAATTTTCATATTAGAATGAAGCTGGGCATAGCTTAAATTATAAAGTCTCCCGGTATAAAACTGAGTGGGGGTTACACGTGGAGAGAATAGATTGATCTAGATTTCCAAGAAGGGCCCTTGACTACCGTCCAAGCCTCCAAGTCATGTGTGTGTGTGTGTGTGTGTGTGTGTGTGTGTGTGTGTGTGTGTGTGTGTGTGTGTGTGTGTGTGTGTGTGTGTGTGTGTGTGAGGGGGAGAGGGGAGAGAGAGAGAGAGAGAGAGAGAGAGAGAGAGAGAGAGAGAGAGAGAGAGAGAGAGAGAGAGAGAGAGAGAGAGAGAGAGAGAGAGAGAGAGAGAGAGAGATTCCTTGAGAATTATGTATTAACGGGTTGAAAAATATAGAGAAATGGAAACTACAAGTTGAACACTAATTTGTGTGAGTGTGTTTTCCCTTGTAAGTGTTCCTGACAAACGATGTGTCCTATCCTTGCCAGACAGTATATGTGGCGGAAAATAAATTATTAGTCTAGGCCCTACAAAAAAGTGATGGTCCTTGAAGACTCCATCTATCTTCGGGGTCATAAAGGAATGTGCAGTGAACATCAAAGGGGGGGGGGTGGGTTTCATAGAAAAACAAAAACAAACGATTGACGTTTTCTGCGTAAAGCCACAGTAGAAAGCACAGACGCACAACTCGAAATGTTATTTATTAACAGCGTTTTCAAATCGACGACAGACAGAACATCTGGCAGACTCTCATAGGCATTGTGTCAGGGCAAACACCCAACGCGACAGCTTACGACCAGCTTTGTACGAAATCAGTGATTCTTTCACTTGTCAACAGTTGTTTATCGTTTACTGAGAACCCCAGATCCATTCACATATATAGTGAAAACCATAGGTAACACGCGTTATAAAACACATATTTGTGGTCAAAGTGGAAAACTTACAATAAACACTGTGTTTGGTTAGTATTTTGGGGGGACAGGTATTCGCCTGTTCAAACCGATTAATATTTATTCAGTAGTTTTTTATTTATTATCAAGATACCCTTATACCATATTAGTGTCGGGTTACATCAATATATGATAAGTACATCAACTACACTCTATATACAAATTTTTTCCATCTTACTCTATCCATTGACAATGTCTTCGCTTCCCTCCAGCCCAAGCCTCTTTCTCTCAAAATGTTTCCCATCATTCCATCCCAAGTCAGTTGCGGTCTACCTCTCTTCTTTCTCCCCCCCGATTTTTCCTCCCAAACCTGTTTTACCATTCTATCACTATTCATTCTCTGCATGTGTCCCCACCAGCATAGTTGTCTCTGTTCAATAAAATCCAGAATCGATATCACTTCTAGATCCTCTCTTATTTTTGTATTCCTAACTCTGTTCTTCCTTGTTACTCCTACTACTCTCCTAAGATATTTCATTTCTGCTGCCTGGATTTTACTTTTTTGGATTTGGAGAGCACCCACGTCTCACAGCCGTATGTTAAAACCGGTCTATATATTGTTTTATACACACTCATTTTCGTTTTTCTTGATATCTCCTTCTTATTTATAAATCTATTGTTTAATGCATAGTATACTTTTATTGCCTTTTCAATTCTTTCATTTAATGCGGCTTCTTGTTTCCCATTACTGTCTATACCCCTGTATGTGTCTTACCCCTAGATATTTGAATTGTTTTACTTGTTCTATCTTCACTCCTCCAATCTCTATATTTATTATTTTCTCCCCCATTACCATTACCTTTGTTTTGGTTTTATTCAGTAGTACAATACGTAATAGATTTACAATGTATTTTTTTTTTCAGTCAGCTGTGTACTGTATACATTTTTCTGCGTACGAGCCACTGCGGACTACGTTTGGTTCAACTTGTTCCTCCCTTCTTTTCCTCTCTCTTCCTCCTCTCCCACATCTCACATCCCACATGGTATAAAACCTTGGGAATTACATTTTTTTTTTTTGAGTGGCAAGCATTCAGATTCAATCAATCTTGTTCGAACAATTTACAGTATAAATTTACTACGCAGAAAGCTGTTAGTACACGTTTGCCACCGAGGATGAGTGAACTGCGCAATCCCACTGCGCAATTTCTGACCGGAGTTTAGAAATTTAGCAGTTTTTTTAATCGGATGAGTGAACTGCGCAATCCCACTGCGCAATTTCTGACCGGAGTTTAGAAATTTAGCAGTTTTTTTTAATCGTATGAGCTACTGTGGCTACGTTTGGTTCAACTTGTTCCTCCCTTCTTTTTCTCTCTCTCTTCCTCCTCTCCCACATCTCACATCCCACATGGTATAAAACTTTGGGCATTACATTTTTTTTTGAGTGGCAAGCATTCAGATTCAATCAATCTTGTTCGAACAATTTACAGTATAAATTTACTACGCAGAAAGCTGTTAGTACACGTTTCCCACCGAGGATGAGTGAACTGCACAATCCCACTGCGCAATTTCTGACCGGAGTTTAGAAATTTAGCAGTTTTTTTTAATCGGATGAGTGAACTGCGCAATCCCACTGCGCAATTTCTGACCGGAGTTTAGAAATTTAGCAGTTTTTTTTAATCGTATGAGCTACTGTGGCTACGTTTGGTTCAACTTGTTCCTCCCTTCTTTTCCTCTCTCTTCCTCCTCTCCCACATCTCACATCCCACATGGTATAAAACCTTGGGCATTACATTTTTTTTTGAGTGGCAAGCATTCAGATTCAATCAATCTTGTTCGAACAATTTACAGTATAAATTTACTACGCAGAAAGCTGTTAGTACACGTTTCCCACCGAGGATGAGTGAACTGCGCAATCCCACTGCGCAATTTCTGACCGGAGTTTAGAAATTTAGCAGTACATTTTTTAATCGTATGAGCTACTGTGGACTACATCATTAGGTTCAACTGGTTCATCCCTTCTTCTCCTCTCCCATATCTCCTTCATTCTTGATAAATGTCTCTCCCTCCTTTCGTCAGTCCAGATGGAACCTGTCCTCTTCTTGAGGTTTTCCTGAAACCCTTGGGCATTTTTTAATTTCTTTTTGAGTGGCAAGCATTCTTCAATGTCTTCTTGAGTAATCTGGAGTATTTCTATGTCTCTTTCTCTTTCTTTGAACCACGTATTTGACATTTTGAGGTTTCTGAAATAGTTAAAAAACTTCCCTGTTAGTCTGTCAGGCTTCATTCTTTGAACATGTTCGTGGAAAGTAATGTTTCGTTTTCTAATTACATCTGTGATTTTCTCAACACGTGTGAACATTGTAATTATTGTGACATCTTTTATTAATCCCAGGATCCCAAACTGCATAAATTTATTTATAGATTGTTTTCGAATTGTTTGAGGCTTGTCCAGTGGGCAAGTCTCGGGCTGTTTTGGGGATAAGCCCCGCTTCAGCCGGTTTGGAATTTGGTTTTGGGGAGACGCACGCCAGTGCGGGCAGGTCGCTGGGAAGGTGGAGGAGTTAATGGACTTCACGTATGATTGTTTGTGTGACTGTAGTGTGAAAACAGCCGTTTTGGAATGGGAGGGGGTAATTGCTTTGAGTGTGTGCCAGGCTATAAAACTGAAACAGTCAGGTTGAGCAGCGCTGGACGCTGGACGCTAAAAATGGAGGGTAGCCCCATAGTGGAGTCAAGGAATAGGCGGGGTGAATAGGTTTTTAGGGGGTTGAGATTTATTGTATAGTATTAATGTATTTGGTTCTTCTTCTTCTTCTTCTTCTTCTTCTTCTTCTTCTTCTTCTTCTTCTTCTTCTTCTTCTTCTTCTTTTCCTCCTCCTCCTCCTCCTCCTTCTCCTCCTCAACCCAGAGCCTGGTGCAAAGCGATTACTTCCCTTCCCAAGACAGTCTCTTAATCACCACATACATTCTTCCTCCTTTGCTATATTGATTGCCGGATGGTGGATAACATTCTTAGGAAACACAAGGCTAAGAAATCCAAACAATTAAATAATATAAAAACCAAAAATAAGTACATCTCAACCACATACACGGAGATAATGCCCAAAATTCTAACGTCTGTTTTTAATAGGCTTGGTTTCACCACCATTTTTAAAACCAATAATAGCCTTTGGAATTCGGTTCGCCAAACTGTTCACACACAATTAGAGTCAAGGACGGGTGTATATAAATTGATATGCAATGATTGTGAATGTTTCTATATTGGTCAAACGGGGAGACCTTTTATTAAAAGGTTTCGGGAACACACTCCACATAATTTCATCAATAAAAGTGTTTCTATAGATAATATAAAATCTAATTTCACACGACATTTAATTACATGCAACCATTCGTACACGAATTTTAATACGAATTTAATACCCTTACATTATTGTAGTAAGGGTCGTTATATGGATGCATGGGAAGAATTTGAAATCTATAGTGGACATAATAACCCAGTTACTCATGATGGCATACTTAACGATAAATTAAATTTCAAATCAAACCCGCTGTATGACACCGCGCTGCAATCGATTATGAGAGAACACACGGCGTGACTCGCGTTTGCTGAGAGTCCAGTGGGCCTCACGCAGTGCACTGTGTCGGACGATTGTATAGGTTTTACAATTGTGCATATGTGTGTTTTTTGTGTTTCTGTGAATTTTAATATTTGATGATCTCCTTGTGAGTGATAACTATCTGATGAAGGGTCATATGACTCGAAACGCGTCATAAATATACAACTTGAAGTCACTGGACGGTTTCAATAAGGTAAATCATTACTATTCTTCCTCCTTTTATCTCGTTCATATAATCCTGTCTGGACCTGGTGTAGGTTGGTTATATGTTGGTATTATTACTAAGTTGTTTATCTGTTTCTAATGGGTTGGTCGTTTGCAATATCCAGTAGGGGGTTAATAAGGAAGAAGGGTCTTTGAGTGTACCATGTGGCTCTGTTGATGGACGCTGCTATGGATCGGCGGGCTTATTTACAGATGATAGTTGCACATTTTATATTGCACATGATATCAGAATACTCCTGCTGAGTGGTAGTATTCAATTCTCAAATAAAAAGAAAACAAAATCTAGTAGGCTCCCTGAGCTCCAGAACTTACTCACTATTTTGTACGAAGTAAATTTATTATTACATATATTTCGATATTAGATAAAATTTCAATTATGGTAAAAATTACAAAAATCGCAATTACTCTGATATTTCTTTAGTAATGTAACAATTGTAGAGTACATTATCATAGAATAAACAGTGAAAATTCGAAACATTCGGTAATGGATTACAAATTTTTTTAATCTGACTATCTCATGACGTTTCACAATTTTTTCTCTTTTTTTTTGGCTCTGGGATCCCAAAATTGTAAAATTTCCAAAACCTAATGCTGTACTCAGATGTTAGTTAAAAATTCTCTTTAATTTGATTTCTGACTTGAATTTTTTTTTGTGATTTTATTAAAATTTTCGTCTATTTTTTAGGCTCTAAGTCTAAAAATTTTGAAAATGAACACTATTCTCAGACTGTGATTTAGATTCCCGTTAATTTCATACCCCACATGGGCTTTTCACAATTTTGGCCTCCCGCTCCTCTATTTGGGGAGGGGGGATCAATGACTAAAACAATAGGGTTCTGTAGGGTAAAAGTATGTTAAGTTTTATGGAAAATCGGTTGATGCGTTCAGAAGTTATCGTGAGACATGCCTCAAACATATAGACAGACAGACAGACAGACGCCAAACGGTCGAGTTAACACTGAGAACTCGCTTTACTCGTTCGATGAGTTTTAAATGCACATAAAACAATTTTGTCCAGTCTTTAGCGTGAGGTTTGTCAACAAATGAGTATGTTACTATTTCCTGGACGATATTATATTCATTCAGGGCAGTTTTCGAAAATATGTTTATGAATTCTAAAAGAGAAACTGAATAATATTGAAAAAAGAGGGCTGAAGTAATTTAATCGTGTGATGAGAATGGGTGACTAACGACGGCCGACGTAGATATATTCAAATGGACCAAAGTAGGAAGTGGGGAAGATGCGGAGATCTTGGAATGATGGTGAGCATGGAAGCGCGCGGATTGGTAGTGGGCGATCAGCTGGACAGACACAGGTGATGCTTGGGAACGGCGAGACACTGTATAAAGCCCGTTAAAGAGAAGACAAGAACATGGTTTTTGTAATTCAAACCGTGGCTGATGAACCAGAACACGATCGTTCTCTTCTAATACCCGTGAATACGCAGAAGATTCTAAAAATTGTTTTCTCTAATTTAGACAATACAGAAAGCATTCTGTAGGCTGTATGTAAACATTCAAAAAGTGTATACTTTCATCAGAAATCTGCAGTGAGTAATATATTATTAATAATTACGTTGACCACAAGTAATGCTCGACAAAGTTCAGTCGCCAAATTGGTACACTCTGTTGTTTACCAGGTCGTCATGGCAACGTCGGCTGACAACGCATCGTAAATCACTAATAAGGACTAACAAATTAAACGAGACTGTCGGACAGGCGATTGACCCGTGCATGCGGTTGCAGTAAGTACGGACTGTATCAGATGTAGTCAGTCATTCCCGTTTTCTATTTGTTTTTCAGTTTCCAACAAGAAATATCGGTATGGAGAACCATACATGACTTCCATGTTCTAAGATTTATATTTAAAATCATTTTCGAAATGATATATTTCCATAGAAACCACTTCTTTCTTCAGCCTTAACCACAGTACTGTAGTCACTAACGTATACCACCTCACGTTAGCGCACTCGATTTTCACTGATGTTTTTTTCGATAGTACTGCCGAAACGTCTGGTTTTGCAGAAAACATTGGACCACGGCCAAACAGCCCGGGAAGGAATTTTAACAACCAACTACTTCGTTATTGCCGATAACGTAGTACACATATAAAAAATTATCCCCTCCCCCTTCAAGTATTATTTTCATTTATACAAAATTACCCCCTCCCCCATCAACAACCCTTTTCATTTATAGATATTTCATCTATCTTTCTACAGTGGATTATTACGACCTTCTTTTCATGATACTATATTCATCAAAATTAAGTACTTTACTCTTATTAAAACTTAAAACGTTGCAGGTAAACTACTCCTTCCCCTTAGCCGATCTTCATCGAAATCAATAGACCTTGAGTCCTCTACAATTCAGGCATGTATACAAAAAATTATTTGATTGTATTTGAATTTGCGGCAGTTATCGTTCGCCATAGAAAAAAATTCTACACACAGGCACACTGACAGACACAGACACACAGACACTTTTCGAAAAATGACTTTTTTTCATGTTTTGAGGGTAGTACAATCAGAATCAGCCCTTATCCCGAACACGATTTTTTTCGCCATCACCATACTTCCATTTCCTTATGGGACATGGAAGTAAAAATTAATATTAATTACTTTAGGGAAAATATAGTAATCCGAACTTAAATAGAAACAGAGGACTTCGCTTTCCGCAGTGGTCTGAGCACTCGCTTTACCGACAATTATTGTCAGTGACGCTATCCAAGTTAATAGTGTAACGGAGTAGTAGCAGTAGTAGTAGTAGTAGGCCTATATTCCTCTATACAGGAACCTTTTATAACTCGAATTTTAGCAATTGTACTCTTGATAACTGGAGAAAACAATATATATATATATATATATATATATATATATATATATGCTGGCGACAAACTACCATTAAACCCAACCCTTCAAAACTTTGAAATAGGCACAATAAATATAGAGGCAGTAAAAGAGTTCATATTATCTTGGCTCCCAGATAAACAGCACTCACGACATCAACACTGAAATAAGAACAAGAATATATCTCGCAAATAAAACATATTATGGATTAAAAAAGCACGTGACATCTAGCTTCATCTCAAGAAAAACGAAATGAAAAATCTACAGAAGACTTATCAGCCCAGTGCTGACATATGCTTCAGAAACCTGGACAATGACAAAAAATAGCGAGAGACTTCTAGCTTGCTGTGAAAGACGGAGTTTAAGAACAATATTTAGAGAGTACAAGAAAATGGAATGTAGCGTAGGCGCTATAATTATGAACTATACAATCTTTACAAAGGTGATGGCTCTTCCCGCACTTCTTTATGGGTCTGAGAATTTGACTTTAACGAAAGGCCAGGCCAGTCACATCCAAGCGGCTGAAATGCGATTTCTCAGGCACGTGGCAGAGTATACTATCCATGATCATAGAAGAAACACAGATATGCGGCAGGAACTGAATATTATGCGGCAGGAACTCGAAAGGATCGCCCAGTATCGGCTGAACTGGTGGGCACATATTTGCCGAATGGATGACTGCCGCATCCCCAAACAACTATGGAACTATAAGCCGAGGGGGACGGAGAGGTGTGGGACGTCCGAGGAAGCGCTGGAATGACCAGCTGTAATATTTGCCTATTTGAGACTGGAACAAACCATTCTTGGCTTAAACCTTGAGGATGATGATGACGATGATGATGACCAACTTTACAAAGAATCGGACATTGTCAGGCTAATCAAAATGCACAGGCTAAGGTGGGTTGGTGGACACATGGAGAGAATGGAGGAAGGACAGCCTATGAAACACATATTCTACCAGAAACCTCCGAGTAGTAGAAAAAGGGGAAGACCCCGAAGTAGAGTCAAAGCCCAGATAGAGGAGGACCTCCAAAAGCGGAACACAACAAACTGGAAAGCCAAGGCAAACAATAGCGAGGAATGGAATCGACTCTTGGAGCAGACCAAGACCCACCAAGGGTTGTAGAGCCACGGTTGATGATGATGCCTCTTGATATCTGGAATCTCAAAATTGCAAAGTATTCAATAACTCGAAAGCTTTCCATATCCGCAGAGATTCGAGTTATCGAGGTTCTAATGTGAAACTATCGATAACGTTGTTTGTAATGTAATCACTTTTCAACAGTTTATCTCCCGCCGCTTTCAGGAAACACAAGTGAACACAACAGATCACTTGTTTCATGGCTGACATTCCCGCCTCGAGTAATTGTATGTATGAGTATCAACACATTGCTCCCAAAGGTGTCTGGAATTCTGCAGATTTCTGTTATCGACCAAACCTCAGTTCCGTAGGATACTAAAGTTCGTACAATTGTTTATGAAGCTGAAGCTTAGTTTTCCGGTGGACATTGCGAGACTTCATAACAGCTATAAGGGAGAACAGGATGCGATTTCCTGCAGCCGGTCTCCTCTGGAACTCTTCCACTAACTTATTTGTTGAAAGAATAGAACGCGAATAGCAAAATTTATGAACAATGTCAAAGCTGCACGAGTCCACCAGAACAGTTTGTCCCAAACGCCATTTACGTTTTTTCTGTGCTCTGACACTTATGTTTGTCTGAGTTTGGAGAATCCAGTCGAACAGGGGTGTATTTGCGGGGGGGGGAATCAACTCGACCGGACCCCCCCGACAAATCTTGTTAGTCTCTTAGTTTTTAGGATATTTTGTTAGTTTTTACTTCCATCTTCCATAACGGTGATTACGAAAAAATACTATTCGAGAGAACGGCTGATTCTGATTGTACTACCCTCAAAACATGAAGAAAAGTTATTTTCTGAAAAGCGTCTGTATGGCGAACGATAACTGCCGCAAATTCAAATACAATCAAATAATTTTTTGTATACATGCCTGAATTGTAGAGGACTCAAGGCCTATTGATTTTGATGAAGATCGGCTAAGGGGAAGGAGTAGTTTACCTGCAACGTTTTATGTTTTAACAAGAGTAAAGTACTTAATTTTGATGAATATAGTATCCTGAAAAGAAGGTCGTAATAATCCACTGTAGAAAGATAGATGAAATATCTATAAATTAAAAGGGTTGTTGATGGGGGAGGGTAATTTTGTATAAATGAAAATGATACTTGAAGGGGGAGGGGATAATTTTTTATATGTGTACTACGTTATCGGCAACAACGAAGTAGTTGGTTGTTAAAATTCCTTCCCGGGCTGTTTGGCCGTGGTCCAATGTTTTCTGCAAAACCAGACGTTTCGGCAGTGCCATCATCAGTGAAAGTCGAGTGCGCTAACGTGAGCTGGTACACGTTAGTGACTACAGTACTGTGGTTAAGGCTGAAGAAATCAGCCTTATTTTCATTTACGAAAATATTTCATTTCGAAAATGATTTTAAATATTGTAACATGACAAAATATAGCACAAACCTTACTAGTATAATTAATGGAAGGAAGGCTGAAAACTGAAGGAAAATAAAAGGTTATAACATGAAGAATGATAGCACAACACTACTAACTAAAAAATGACTAAGACAATGACAAGGACTAAACCCAATAGATTGGATAAGGTGAGACAAAAAACAATAATACAACCCACAATATGACTAAAATTATGAGAGCCCAACTATTAACTAAAATAATGTATATAAAATAAAGGTACAAAATCAGATAGGGCAATAAATAAATGTAATATGTTATCTAAAGAAAAGATACAAGAAAGAGAAATGTAAAATCCAAGATATGAATAAAAAATATACAATGTTAAATAATAATAAGCTAGCAAAAGCCAATAAAATAAAATAAACCTGAGCAACAATAGTTATTAGTAAAGAAGTGATAAGGGAAAAAGTGATAATAAATAAAAAACCAGTGTATAGGACCCAGTGAGAATAGAATAAACACATAAACACTAGTTGAAGAAAGTGAAGTGTAGGTAACTATAGAATAATAAACTGGTAAGAACAGACTATATAAGTAATATAGCAACCCAGTTATAATAATTTGTTAGTATAGTAAAAGTAGGATATAAGATATATTGTGTTATGGTTAAATAATAGTTATAAAGTTATATAAAAAACACTTAGAAAATAAATATAAAAAGTAATATGTTAGATTGAAAACAGAGGTAGTTAGACACTATATTCTCTTAAATGAGTTTGTAAGGGAATAATAGTGTATAGTTAATGTTCAAGTTTGTTATTTTGTTCTTTGATGGTGAATAACCAAAGTATTGTTATATGGCAAATTATGTTAAAACAAAACCATTATAATATGTTAAAAAATTCAGATACAGGCATGGACCTATAAGGAGGTATTAAATAATTATATAATATTATGTGAGGATTAAAAGCAATCAAATGTTATGAGTTAAGTTAGTTTGTTTCATTAATAATGTTTAGTAACCTAATAAATTAACATAAATAACTACAAACAATTGTTAAAAGTATAGGGTAGAGGAATTATGAAATCTAGGCATTAGGCTTAGCATTGATGAGCAGAATTTTGTGAATTTTAAGATGAACAATAGCCAATAATAAAATAAAGTGTATAATCTGTTTAGGTATCAAAGTAAAAGTGTAGGGTACAAAATTGGATATATAATAATTAGTTTAAATGTAATTAACTAAAGAAATACCAAACTGAAAAATAAGTAATCTGTTATAAATTGGCCAAAGGTAACTATGAGTGGTATCAAATTAATCTGTAAACAAAAAGCAAAATAATGGTGGTATTGTATTTCATATTACAAATAGTATAAGGAAGTTATAATACTTTAAAAGATTTTAATAATTTTGAATAGAAAAACGTTAGTTTAATATAACAATGTTATAAATTATCAGCCAATGGGAATTAGTTTTTTGCAGAGAGTTGCCATGACAACAAAACCTTGTTACATAGGGAACAGTTGGTAAATCATTATTCCATTATTGAAGTTTGAGTAGGGTGGATGCATGAAGCCCACTAAGAGATAAAAATAAAGAAAACAGCCTATCTTGTCTAAAACATTGATTAAGAAGAGACAATAAATAACCCAATAAAACTAACAGTGAGATTTAAATCAATTCAACACAGGAAATAAGAAATAATCTGTAAAAATTGCTGAAGAAGACCCAGGGAAGAATTAACAACTTAAAGAAGGAAGAATATAGAAGAACACATAACTGAACCCTGAAACTAACATTAGCCAGCAGGACTGAGGGAATTTAAACACCATAACTGGACCATTAATGAAAATTGAACCAGAAGGGACAAGCAGCAGTATTCCAGAGAATTGTTACCCAAGATAACCAGAGACGAAGGAGCCTTAAGTATAGTTTAAATACTTCACCGGAAAAACACTAGACAATCCACATTAATTGAATCCACTTCACTTCAACAATCACTTTAATAAACTTTTGGAACTTAATTTTATTTCATAAACACCTCTACTAGAAGAAACATATCACTCCAATTTGAATTTTTCTGAATCTGTTTTAAAAACGGGAGGTTGCTAAGTATAAATAACCTATACAAAACACTAGTTCCCACAGCGGTAATTTACTATTATTAGTTAAGTTTATCACCTGTTCAATAATAGTTATAAGGTATATTGTAAGATTTTGTACTTTTATTATTCTGTAAAACAACGTTTTCTGTAGTCAAAAGAACTTTCCCCTGAGATTGAAATAAACAAGAAAACTAAACGCCATTGCAGCGTGTCTACATACGAACTGAGCGAACATATAGCCAACTGCGAAAAAGTAAACATGCCGGCGCAAGATTAAGTATTATATTTTGCAGAAATTGTAATTAACAATCATAGCTCGAACTGTTAATAAATCCTCGTACACATTATAAACTGTACGTTTGATTTTATTCGAAGTAAGACAAAAGTTTGAGCAATAAAAATATAGAATACATAATAGTTGACGAAGTCGATCGCTAAGCAGTGTTGGTCAACCAGACGGCGAGGCGAAAAATTCGAATTGAACGGCCGAACTGGTGAGAAGACGTTCGACTTTCGTAAGTATTTAAAAACTCGTAATTTGTCAATTCGTTACAAATTGACGCATCCAACGCGTGGCTTATAACACGTAATAATTGTCTTATTACAATATAAATCTTAGAACATGGAAATCATGTATGGTTCTCCATACCGATATTTTCACCTAAGAACGCTAATATAGTAGTAACTATTAAATATGAAAACAGGTTGCTCAAAGTTGAACAGATACAAGAAAAAAAATGGTTAGTCTGGTTGTTATTTTTGTGATACACAACATATCACAAATGATTTCTCATTTATAACTCAACTGTTATTTACTTGTCTGTCTGCCTACGTATGAGTTTTTGGTATGTTCCACGATAACTTTTCAACGAATCCACAGATTTTCGTCCATACGTTTACTCTACAGATCCATAGATTTTTTCCAGATTGATCCCCATAAATAGGGGAGCAGGAGGCAAAAAAGTGAAAGGTTAAAACTCACAAACAAAATTACAAAAATGCATGTGGGGTATCAAATTAAATAGTAGTTTACCCAAAATCTGAATATACTCGTAGGGTACAGTTTTGGAAATCTTAAATTCACAGAAGATTGCTTGGTTTAGTTCATCAGTTTTCATCCCCATCTCTGCTGAGTCTCATCCAATCACTGCAAGCTTCCTTTTATTGATGTCAATGACCAGACAATAAACTACCAGGTGCAATTAATATATAATAAAACTGGAGACCTTGGGTTTAATAATGCTTAATAAAGAGGAAAACACAAAATTAGTTGCGCCGATAAATACGATAACCTAACAGAGTATGCTGCATCTAGATGGCTGTGATATAGAGGAATCGAAAGAGAGGCCGATGTATTAAAATAGTCAGAACAAAATTTTTTCTTGATGGACAGACAGATTGCACGGGCCTATATTATAAACACTATACAAAATGTGACATCAGAAACTATTTGGTTGACGACAAGTTTAAAAAAAATATTTCCTTGACATGATTAATGGTGAAAGTTCGAGATAACAACACCGGCTGCAGCAGAGAGAGAGTTAGAGGGGAGACAAGGCACTACGACACGTCGGAGTGTCGTCAATGATGTGTGTCGTTTACAAAATTAATCACACAGTGAAATGTGACAGGCAGCGAGCGATTTAGCTGGGTTTGGCCCATCGAAGGAAATTTGAAATAATAATTACAACAACACCCAGAGGGTGAAAAAACTGTCAATACGAATTATGGTGCAATAACAGTGGCGAACTGCCAAAGCAAAGCGACGCCGACACCGACGCCAGGACCTGTTGATTTGTGGTAACGGCTTACCGACGCCGACGCCGACGCCGACGCCACGCTGGCTGGCCAAACGCCAACCATGTTTATGACCTGAACCGTACAACACACACACACACACCGCAGAGTTATTGCTCTGCACTGTAGTGTTTCTTCTTGTTCGAACAATTTATAAATTTACTACGCAGAAAGCTTTTAGCGTATGTTTCCCACCAAGGATCGGTGAACAGTGGGTGATATGCACAATTTCTAACTGGAGTTTCGAAGTTTAGCAGTACAGCAGAACCTCACTAATTCGTCACCTACGGGACCGAAGGGGTGACGAATTAGTGAGGGAGTAAGAAAGAAACCCATTAAAGACAATATAAAATGTTGGTATACAAAACTGTTTTATTACAACACTAGTATAGTAATGGGTACCCATTACTACAGTACTAATGTTATGCTCGAACGAACATTTTTGTTTTGTATTGGCCATCTAAGGACCACATGCCAATTTCAATTCTTTATTCTTTTCTTTTTCTCCAATATTCTTTCATCTTTTCACTGTGTCTCTTCTTCGTGTCTTCAGTCCACTTTGAACTTGCGTTTTTCTCTCTCCTACCCTGGACTCCTTCCATTTTTAACACTTTTGCCCGAAAAACTTCTCTTTCAATTGCTTCTTCTGCGTGTATATTATTTTTTTCTAAATCCTTTTGGACTTCTTTAATCCAAGTTGATGTTGACTTCTTCCCCCACAGATATTTAAAGATCTGCTTTGTTAACCTATTGTCGTCCATTCTATATAAATTTCCAAAAAATAAGTCTTCTTTTCCTCATGGTTTCTGTTATACTTTCTATAATTTGATATATTTCATCATTACTTCTTAATTTCCAAACTTCTGGAGTTGGAAACGTACGAACAAACATATTTATTGCTGGAAATGTTCAAACTCAAACAAGTTGAGCACTGTAATTGCAATAATATAAATTTGTTTAATGATTGTTGGTAGGTTCTGTGGATACATTTTTATCATCATTAAACATTTCGTGGCATACATCCGGCTAGTCTATTTCACACCAATTTTTGACGTCGTCTTCATTCAAACTGTTAAATGCTGGTAGGAATTTGCAGATATCTAACAATTCCTATGTGGGGTCAAGACCTTTTGGTTCTGTAGACGCTGACTGTAATTCAGATGGCCGTAACTTATTCCAGGCAGATCTTAGAGTGACTTCCGAAATACTTTGTCAGGCATCAGAAAGCAGACTGAATTTTTGGAAACGTATTACGCTGTAACAACACAACATTTATTGTGACGTGTACACAAGTACGAAATACCCATTCTCGGACCCAATACCTTCCGCAATCCGTTCTCCTGGCTATTATTAGAACCCCGGCCACAATCAGCAAGTTTCTGGTTTACCCTGGCTATAATTATAGCGTATATGTTACGCGGTTGTTAATGAAAAAAAAGGAAAAAAGCTTGAGTCGGTGACGAATTACAGAGGAAGACAAATTAGTGGGTAACGAATTAATGAGGTTTCATTGCATTTCAGTTTTTGTAAGTGAAAACTTCAAATACATCACAATAGTTCTCTCCTAAGCTAAGGAAATGCTGATCCGATTAAAAGATTCTTTCACAAGGAGAACGGCATGAGCAACTTTAATGCCTCATCCGGAAGTTCAGGATACTCACCAATTAAAGATATCTAAAACTTTACGAAGACTAAATTCTACAGAAACAGAAGAACAAAGATTCTACTAAACGTACACGGTAAACGTGAATAGGCGATAATGATGATGAGATAGGAATTCTAAAATAATGGGAATCTAGAATTATACAAGTGACAAGATCTAGAAAAAGATGTTGTGGAAAATGTGAAGAGGATGACACCGGCCCACCCATTTTGAGAAAAGAGTTCGATAGCTTAAAAGGCTAAAAGAGGGAATGATTGAGTGGGAAGGGCAGGCAGGGCAGGACAGATTATATGTACGAGATAAAAGGAGGAAGAAGGTATGTGGTAATTAAGAGGCTGTCTTCGGAAGAGAGGAAATTGCATGGCACCAAGCTCTGGGTTTAGAAGGAGGAGGAGGAGAAGGATGAGGAGGAGTAGAAGAAGAAGAAGGGTAGAAGGAGGAGGAAGGTGAAAAGGAACTACCTCTGACAGCAGAAAATAGTCGGAAAATGTTATACGACAAAAATGAGACCAGACCTTAAAATCATAGTATTCTTCCTCTTCACATATTGTACATATCCTCTTGGCGTCCCAACCGCCATCTATATCTATTCAGAGCACTACCAATCCGCACGAGCTTCCATTTCTTTCCCGTACCCCAGCATTCCCAACCTCTTTCCCCCTCACACTGACAAAATACCAGAGGGCAGACTAACAAAAACCGCGACAAATAACAAACGAGAGGAGGAGACCTTTAGGAAACAGTAGAAGGAATCGCATAAGTGACAAAAAAAAGTCGTAACATAATTTTAACATAATTATTCCCTTTAAAAGTTATCTGCTTAATTGTGTGACTTCGTTATTGATATATATATATATGTGTGTGTGTGTGTGTGTGTGTGCGCGCGCGCGCGCGCACATATATCTGAAATACATAGTTGTCTGAAAGTTATGTCTGAAATTGCAAGCCCATCAACAACCTCTCAGGGTTGAGGAGAAGAAAAAAGAAAGAAGAAGAAACGTTATATAATGTTGAATGAATGAACATGGATAAACAAACATATGCAGTACACAGCTTTGACTGAAACAATATTGTAAATGTTTTATTTACTGTAGTCTCAAGTGCTGAATAAATCTGAATTGCTATGAGAATACACGAATACATTTTCGAACATTGTATCGTAAAAATAACAACCAAAGACTATCCTTTTTTCTCTTGAATCTGTTCAACTTTGACCTAACGTGTATCTCTCGTAGCGCGTGCTGGCTGAACTTCCCAGTAACGCGTGGATCGCGGATTTCTTAAGCAACTATAAATAACCGTTTGTCAACAAGTGGAAGAAAAAAAAAATTGCATTTCGTACGGTACGACGCGACGCTGGTAAGCCGCTGGGTGTTTACTCTGACACAATGCCTGCCAGATGTGTCGTTGTCATCGTCGTCGGTTTCAATATTCTGACTTGTGTATCTGTTTATCCTTTGGCTTTATTCAACGATACGAATGTTTTCTTCTTTTACGATTATACGGCTTACATTATGCGACGATGTGTGAAGAGAAAACTATGAGGGATACTCAAATAAAGTTTCATAAAACCATGGCAATCGCCTCTTTGTTGTATGGATCAGAATCATGGTCTCTAGCAAAAGAGATTTTAGTTGGACGGTGGATCAGAATCACGGCCTCTAAGAAAACAGATTTTAGTTGGGTGATGGATCAGAATCAAGGTCCTTATGAAAAGATACTTTAGTTGGGATTGTGGATCAGAATAATGGTTACTAGGAAAAGAGACTTTAGTTGGATGGAATCGTTACAAATGAGATTTATTCGATCAGTCAAAGGTTGTGAAAGACTCGAGCGTATAATTAGTAATGATATAAAACAGGAATTACGTATTCAACCGATAACAGAAATCACATCGTGCGTTCTTTCATCATCTTCTTTTACAAGATTTATACAAAAAAAAAAATGGTTTGTTCCGGTCCCAAGCAAATAGACCAGAGCGGGTCATTCCAACGCTTCTTCCGATATCACACACACACACACACACACACGAGCGATTGTCTTTATCAGGAAAATTTTTACTTTGTGTTATTAATTTACAAATATTTAATAAATGTATATTTATATTTTTATAAATTTTTAAATGTTTTTAATTTCTACAATTATTTATAAGCCTTACTGTAACAGACGCAACTGGCTTAGAAATAGGCCTACCTTTAAGTGACCTTGGAATTTTGCTGAAATTTTTAACAATTCTGAGGGGGGCATTGATCCCTTGATTCACCCGTAGTTACGCCACTGGTGACACAATCCACATACTTGAAACTGCCTTTTTTTACTAAAAAATATGAACGTCTATCATTTTTTTTCTGTACGAGTGTTATACCAAGAATAACAAAATTTCCCTTTTTTCCGAAATAAGAAATATAACATAATAATGCATTTTTTCTAATTTAGACCAACAATAATTTATTAACATGTAGTTGATATAATCAAAGGATTAAATAATAAAAATCCGGGGCTTAACTTCATATCAACCTAACGTTATCACCGAGGAGGGAAGGAGGATGGAGGGAGGGAGGGAGGACTCAACTTCCCCGCTACTGCTTCTGTAAGTAATAAATTACGAGTTTTCTGAAATTATACAAAATTCCGCTCTCTCCCGCTGCTGTTGTATTAACCCCGCCTCCACTGATCCTACTAAATTACATTTCCACTACACTGGTCTCGTACATGCTTCATTTTTTAGTCTTCATTCTGTACACTACAGTCGATTTGTTTCTTTCTTATCTTCCTTTGCGGACGTGTTACTTTAAGCTAAGTAAATAATTATTCATATGCATGACATGATATGGGTGCTACATAACATATGAGGATAACAAAGATATTTTAACTAAGACTGACAAATATCAAAGAAAATGTGGCATTATACGACGAATTCTGAAGGGAAAACTATGAGCGATACTCAAATAAAATTTCATGAAACGATGGCAGTCGCCCCCTTTGTTGTATGGTTCAGAAGCATGGCTTCAGAAAGAGATTTTAGTTGGGTGGTGGATCAGAATCATGCCCCCTAGGAAAAGAGACTTTAGTTGTATGTAATCCTTAGATATAAGGCAAATCTCTCCCTCTCTCTATTTATGCACCTAAGCATTCAAAGAATTTCGACGAAACCGAAACATCGAAGCATGATAATGTTTTTAAGCTTTTGAAACGTGTAATGCGGATTACGTTTGGTGGATTACGTAAATTATTTCGAAACCACAGACGATCACAAACAGAGCATATAAAACCAAATTTATTCTCACTAAAACGTTTGCTAAACTCAATGTTAGCAGCGATTATTTCTGTCTTGATGCGTTTACATATCAAATTTCTAGACTGTGGTGAATCGAAAGTGTGGAAGCGTCACGTTTTTCGATTACGTTTTTGTGGAATGACCCCCAGCCTAAAAACATTATCATGTTAATAAGATGTCTTCGTCTTGGTTGTACACAGACTTGAGCGTAAAGAAGTAATGATATAAGGAACGAATTAGGTGAACAGCCGATAACAGAAACAATATCATGGTATAAATAAAGATGGAGGGACCATATTATACGTCCCTGGATGGTATAGCAAGCAGGGTATGATTTACAAATCTGTGGGAAAGCGAACTCTTGGGAGAGTGAGGATAAGACGATGAATGCCTAATCCTGGCAAGCAAGAAGAAGAAGATGCATGAGCTGATGTTTTGACGTTTGTGTATTTCTCAGCAGTGCCAGAGGACAGCGGCGGCCAGTGATATTCGGGTGTTGCAACAAAGGTTAGGGCAGTACAGCGTTCTATGTATAAGCGACACACTGTTTAACTGTTCAGTTACATTAACAGTTCCAAAAAGTGTCAGCTTTATATGACCAGCAGAAGAGTCATTTATTTTAATACCGGCTTTCAAATAATTTATGTCAGATTATTTTACTTCGACTCCAAATAAAAGACAAGGAAAACAGTGTTTTTATATTTCACACCCGCATGACTATGCGCATGATTACTATTGTATCGATTCAAAACCGCAGATTCCGATACACCAGTGTGAGGCAGAGAGATTGCATACAGCATTGCACTCAGTATTGACACCGGGAACGTATAGTATAGCAGCAATGTGCATACCTAATGGTACAGTCAAGATTACCATGATAGTACCTGTGCTGTGCTGTGCTGGTATTTACCTTGGTCGCGCTGCATTGAACTGTAAACACGGACTAATCTACGTGTATGTGTGTGCGTGTTTGCGCATCCATGTTTGAATCACTAATCAACCGAACAAAGACTCAAACAGAATACTGTACAGTATACAAGTACCTACTGCAGTGTGAAGCTGGAAACTTTAGTCCATACAGAAACCTGTAATGTAGAATCCGGGTCTTCCACAGAGAGGAAAATACTGGCCCAATAACTGAATAAATGAAGAAATGTTTATGAAATCCTAAAGATTGAGATTTAACATACATATAAATAGAAACATACGTTTTTCCTTTCTCTCTCTCTCTCTCTCTCTCTCTCTCTCTCTCTCTCTCTCTCTCTCTCTCTCTCTCTCTCTCTCTATGTAAGTATGTAAGTGGGACTACCCATATCCAGACTTACTATCATGCTCAGCTTCCATTTTACTCGGTGCAAACTCCAGTATTCCTCTTGTAGATCGCCCCGCCCCAATAACTGAAGAAATGTTTAAAAAATGCTAAAGACTGAGATGTAATACGAATCATTCCTCCTGTAATTAAATTTTTTTTTTTGAAGGGCTTAACTGCAACTGATGTAAAAAAAAAAGGAGCTGGATTCAACGTTAGGCGACTCTTCTCTGTCGAATACTCTACCTCTATAAATAAGCGCTGGGTTACTGAATTTGAAATTTGTCAGATAAGCACTACTGACAACCCTCACGATAAATCAGTGTTTACGAATTCGTTTTCTGTAAATAGTAACTGTTTTACAATGTAGTGACCGCGAGTGCACAGTGCATATGACCTGACGATGGTCTGTGACCGAAATCAATTGAAATTAATAATGTGAGTAATTAAAACTTTATTATAAATCGTATGTATGGTACCTGTAGGTCATGAACAATGAATACACCACATAGAAGATTGAGATTACAGGTACCATTAGTAAGCAACAAATGTGTGTATATTATAAGTACATCACATTATCATTAAACAGAATAAGTGACATCAAACTATTGCATGATTACTATTGATCGATTCAAACCGCAGATCCGATACACCAGTGTGAGGCAGAGAGATTGCATACAGCATTGCACTCAGTATTAACACGGACGTATAGTATAGCAGCAATGTGCATACCTAATGGTACAGTCAAGATTACCATGATAGTACCTGTGCTGTGCTGTGCTGGTATTTACCTTGGTCGCGCTGCATTGAACTGTAAACACGGACTAATCTACGTGTATGTGTGTGCGTGTCTGCGCATCCATGTTGAATCGCTAATCGACCGAACAAAGACTCAAACAGAATACTGCATGAAGTATCTGCTACACTGTGAAACTGGAAACTTGATTCGATACAGAAGCAAGTATTGTTACACCCGGATCTTCCACAGAGAGAAAAAATACTGGGCCAATAACTGAATACACAAAGAAATGTGAAAATAAGCCAAAAGATTGAGATGTATTGGACGTCCAAATATAAAGATTTCTGGTTGTCTGTCTGTCTGTCTCTCTCTCTCTCTCTCTCTCTCTCTCTCTCTCTCTCTCTCTCTCTCTCTCTCTCACACACACACACACACACACACACACACACACACACACACACACACACACACACACACACACACACACACACACACACACACACACACACACACACACACAAACGTAAAAGCTAGAACAAAGTTGTTTGTCATTTAGACATTAAGATAATAAATTTAACTAAAAAAACCCAATGCAGTATTCTATAATTTTTAGTCTCTATTGTATTGATAATAATATGAAAATGGCTATCTGTTTTACAATTTGTCATTTTATTAACATTTTTTAAGGTGCAGCAAAATCGTGCTAACGACGTAGGGTCACGTCGCCGTGGTGTTTAGTTTCTCGACGAGCACTAAAAATGATATTTCTACGCCAATTACGTAACGCTCTCGAAGAATCGAGCGTCATTCTACACGTTTCTCGACTAGCCCAGCGTGCAGCGTCTGTTCCAAGACCGTCCACGCACGTAGCACTGCAGACTGTTCGAGAGCACTTTTGACTACGCAAATAATGTTGGCACGCGGCCAGGAGTATGGAATGTTATTCTGGAACATCTGCGGGACCTACATAAGCGTTTACGGTCGGCTTAAAACATGGTAGTTAGTTACACTTGACGATATTGTAAAGTGCGGATGAAGTGATTATTGCGAATTAGTGGAAAGTGATTAGTGTGCCATAATTAATGCGGAACTCTAATAGTTGACATTATTGTTGCGTGTTGACATATTTAACTTGAATTATTGTATGAGAGTACCTTGTTGATTTGAAATTGTTATTTGTGACTAATTAAAGTTGGTAATTAGTGACATCATTAGTGTCTGTATTTTGTTTCCACTGTACAATACGACGATCCGTGAAACCGTCGTAACGATGTATACACTTTTAATTATGTTACTACCAAATTACAATTTTAAATTAGAACCAAATTACTAAAATTGAAAAATAGAAACGAAGTAAAACATTCTGGAGTTGCCATTGTTATACAAAAAATTACAACAGCTTTTAATGTACACAGAAATAAGTCTCGTTGCTTTTGCAAAACCACGGCACCAACACCCTCCATCTCTCGCCATTTATAATACTAAATCACACTTCTAGTTGACTGCGTCGACACCAAGTCATTTAACACGTTAAGCGATGCTACGGTAAAGGCGTAAAATATTTCTCTATTGGTCCAGTATATTTACATAAAAAAATCGATTGTACGACATCAAAATGTTACCATATTACGCGACAGTTAATAATTACTTACAAATTACTGACGAGTAGAACTACATATGTAAAGGTACGTGAGCCATTTTTTTTTTTTTACTTTTTTTCTGAATAATAAAATGTCGTGACATCTTAATGGAGACAGACCCTCGGTCTTCATAAAAGTAGAAGAAATAGAAAGAGAAAGAGAGATAGAAGCATACTATCCCTTTGTTACTTTGTTATTAAAAATCCATTCCCGGGCTGTTTGGCGTGGTCCATTGTTTCTTTCTAAAACAGACGATTAGGCAGTACCATCGACTGCCATCAGCAGTGTACAAAATCGAGCTGCACTAACGTAGGGTGGTAAACGTCTCTAAAGACCACAGTACTGTGGTTAAGGCTGAATACTATTCTTTGGTTTTCTAAAATTTTAGCAATAACTTGATCTCGTCTTCCAATTTGTTTCTTCTGGCAATTTTTGAAAACTCTTTACACACGTCGTGTGGCAAATTCTTACTAGTCTTACCTCTTCCAAACGTTGTAAGTGGCTGGCTCCATGAACTCGGTTGTCCTTTCTCCGGTAAAAGTCAGTGTAGCTAGACGTGTGCTAAACTAGTATTTCAAAATAACAGGTACGAACGAAAGCGTTCCAAAAAATGACACGTAGAAATACCTGTTATTATATACCTATTACACATATACCAGTAGTCTATAGTTTGTTATAAGAAATATGTCGAAACTAAAAGTATTAGCAGTGTTACTTTACACTGTGACTTTATTAAGCTGTTACTGTTGTAAATATTTACTGTATCGGGTTTACGTCTTTTTAGCCCTACGTTAGCGTCATTTTGTAACGTCTCGCGAGCTCTTTACGATCGCCTTTTATAGTTACAATGTTTGTATTCTGTTAGTGTTATTTATTTTTTAATCGAGAGTGTGTGATTATGAAAATATTGACCACAGTTTTCTTTATTAGGTATGATATCGGTGCCGTTGTTTGAAAATGGGTAGGAGAGAGAGAAGAGAGAGAGAGAGAGAGAGAGAGAGAGAGAGAGAGAGAGAGAGAGAGAGAGAGAGAGAGAGAGAGAGAGAGAGAGAGAGAGAATTCCTCTCTTTGTATATGATTTAATCGTTTGATTTTTCCGCGCGTGGCATCAGCTGTTTTGCACTTTATAACCGATTGAAAGGTTATGTTATCCAGCGTCTTTCATACGTTCTTATGTCGAAGTTAATTTTCTTCCTCTTCTCTGCTATTAACCTCTTTCCTGTAACAAAGCTGCTATCTACCAGAAATAATACACAGTCAATTACCTAAAAGAAAAGTATTTATTTATTGAATTTAGTTTAATTTTTCTGAAATTATTGTCTCCAAATCATGAGTTTACAATCGATTATTTTCGAAATCACAACATTTTTTCGATATTAGTTTTTTCATATAACCCCAACAGATGTATTCAGTTACAATTACTATTAAAATTAATATATTATTTATCTCAGGGTTATTTTGAGGATTCTTTGAACCATAAGAAAGTCAGAAATGTTTATTTACTCGTATCATACTTTACAATAATAAAATTTGTTTTCTTAAAGTTTGATTCAAGTTCGTTTTTTAAAACGCCAGAGCGCAGACTACGTATTCACTGAAAGCTATGGAAGTAAGATGGCTGCTATAGATTCACAATGTACCCATGTTTGACTAATTTTTGGTTAAATAAAATAAAGTTTATAATGTTCACACTAAGTTTCTTATAACTTGAAAGATGTGGTACTGTTTCTAGTGTTCATTACTTATTGGTGATGTGTAATTTTTTAGTTTATATTGTAGACGATCTCACCCAAGAAAGTTACAGTTCAAACGGTCCAGGCCATTAGGTAGTGAGAGGAATTTTCTATGTTCTTTCGAGTTTCTGGCATTAATTATTGTGGTTCAACGGATGTCTCAGATGTAGTTGCTTGTGCTGAATCGTTTCATTACGTTTAGCTGGTGGTTTTTCCGAATTGTAGTTACTTAATTTTTTAAAATTGGCTGGACATTATTTTCTTTTCGTCTACTCACTTGGAATACCATTTAACAATTAACCATTCTTGTTGATTAGTTACTCTTAGTAACCAAGAAATTGATGGTTTTTTATTGGCTAACCTAGGTACAGTTTTAGTAAATAGGCTAGTATTAATTATTATTATTTCTTCCCTGCTTTTAGGAAAAATACTCCTTTATCATTTTTAACTATAATTAAATTTAATTTATATACGGTTTTTCTTCACATCTTTACATAAGCTTAGCTACTTATATTTTATAATTTAATGGATTTTTAACTTGGTTTATTTCTGACTTATACTTCTGTAAATGTATTATTACTCTGGCAATATTTTCCTTTTCTACCATCTCATTACTTTATTTTAATTAGTAATTATTAATTTCTTATATAACCCTGGATCCTTTAAACATAAACAAAAATAATATTTTAATTACATTGCTATTACCTTTGTGACCTAACAACACAAAACTACAACAACTTATTATTAAACTTATAGTATATTACTATAGTACTGCATCTTCACTTATTTGTGATTGATGTCTTTTTTCAGTTTTTAACATTTACACATATCATACTATGTTGCACTTTGTACACCCCCGCACTTTTATGGTAACACTTACTACATTGTTTTTAATTGCTACAGTGTTTTATGGTAAAAATGTTTATGATACTTAATCCTCATTTCTGACTTTTGGAATGGGTAACTACTGACTTTCTATTCCTTATTATTTTACAAAATACTTCTTTATTTCTTATCAGTACTGAGCATGGGTTATGTAATGTTACACTGTTTAAAAGAAAATAAGAAACAAGAGAATTTATAGGCCTATCTCCATTTGGAATACTAGTTTAACTTTTCACTAGGAGTAAACAAACTTATTGATTCCATTTGGTTAGACAAAATCATTTGTGAAACTCAGGCAATGAAATTTCGAGTGTACGTAATAGTACAACAAATAATATCAAAAAAACATCAGAAACATATAATAAACATAACAGTAAGCCACAAGAGTTCCAACAATCTCATCATTTTGCGTGAGATGTGCAGTGAAGTTAAAATCATCTCCGAAATCATATTAACAAAAAGTACTATATGACCTATCAGCCACTCTGTAGGTTATAACACAATATAATTCCCTTTTTCAAAATTTACCAAGTTGGTGACTAATATACAATTTGTTATTATAATCCATATTATATATCTGATAAAACACGAGAAGAAATGTAACATCAGTATGATTTTTTCATTTATTAAAAACACCTTCCAAAATGGAATCAATAATTTAATATTAATAAATCTATGTCAGTTTGTTTGTTCAGAGTGAAAACTTAAATTAGTATTCCCCAAAGGGAGATAGGCCTATAATTCTGTTGTTTCTTATTTCTTTTAAACAGTAACAGCTTAATAAAGTCACAGTGTAAAGTAACACTGCTAATACTTTTAGTTTCGATATATTTCTTATAACAAATTATAGGCTACTGGTATATGTATAATAGGTATATAATAAACAGGTACTTGTAACAGGTATTTTTTGGAACGGTTTCGTTCATACCTGTTATTTTCAAATACTAGTTTAGCACACCTCTAATGCAGTTTAGGTATGCAGAGCAGTCTCTAGCTGTATGATCGTTAAGAGACTGTCTAGCGAAAGAACGGAACTGCAGGCCGGCCCACCAACCTCTGGGTTGAAGAGAGAGACCGATGGACAGTGTGACATATCGGAGTTTTAATTTTGCACGAGATGTTTATGTAATGTGGTAGCAGAGAAGCGCTCTTGGCTAAGCCGATTAACTGGGTTTGCAATTATCAACTGAATGTTTTAAAGCCAGTGTTTGGAAAGAATTATTATTATTAATCTTGTTTGTATTAATTTAGCATAGCAATTTTGTTTTCGATGAGGGACTGTTTGTCGTTTTTTCAGTTATGGATCTAGTAGTCGTGCGTTCGTGTAAAGAAGTAGTAACGATTTCCATTAAAAAAGAAAATAATAATAAAAAAATAATACAAATTAATTAAAATTGTGATAGTTGATAAATAAACTATAAATAAAAAATCCGAGAATTTAGTGTTAAATCTAAATTGGCAAATCTAATCCGTGAAACCCTTACGGACACAGTCTCAAAAATAAAATTCATGAGAAAAATATCTCAACCGTTAAAAATAAATAGATATTCCGTGATAAGATAATAAATTCCGTGATGTTTTGGTGGAGACACACCCTTGGTCATCATAAGAGTAGAAGAAATAGAAAGAGTGAGAGAGAGGAGCGTTATGTCAGTTTGTTTTCTAAAATTTTAGCAATAACTTGATCTCGTCTTCCAATTTCCTTATTCTACGCAATTTTTGAAATCCCGTTAAACGCGTCGTCAGGTAAATTATCATATGTTTTACCTCTTCCATACGTTGTAAGTGGTAAGACAGGGTGATACGTTTAACTCCAGTTCTTTTCAACTGTGTCCTGGAGAAAGTAGTGAGAATTTCGAATGAAAAATTAAAGGAATGCAAAATATGACCAATCACGTTGGGAAGAAGGAACAAACATATTGAAATAAACTGTTTGGCATTCGCAGATGATTTTGCTATACTTTCTGAAGGTCTGACATCTGCAGTAACACAAGTTAATTTTTTAGAGGACATAGCCAGTAGAACAGGCTTAAGAATTTCTGCAGAAAAGAAAACAAATTTCTCACGAACATTAAAAACTCGCCAAAATTCCTGCTAACAGATATTGGCCGAATAGAGAGGGTTAGAAAATGTAAGTATCTAGGGGAAATAATTTAAGACAATGGTATAGAAACATTTGCTATAGAAGAAAGGATTCATAAAATGGAAAGAGCATATAGTATAACTAAAGATATTTACAATAAAAAGTGCATATCTAAAAATGCGAAAATAAGGCATTACAGTCCAGTAGTGAGGATGGCTATATGCAAGTGAATGTCTAGCATTGAATTATAATTTAGACAAGCTAGAAATATTGGAAAGACAAATTATTAAGAAAATATTAGGCCCACGAAAAACTTCAGAAGGTTGAAAATTAAGACGTAATGATGAAATATATCAAAGTATAGTAAATATAACAGAAACAGTGAGAAAAAGAAGACTCGTATTTTTTGGGCATTTATATAGAATGGACGACAATAAGTTAACAAAACAGATCTTCAAATATCTGTGGGAAAGAAGTAACCATCAAGTTAGATTAATGAAGTCAAAAAGGATTTAGAAAAAAAATAATATAAACGCAGAAGAAGCAATTGAAAGAGACGTTTTTCGGGCGAAAGTGTTAAAAATGGAAGGAGTCCAGGGTAGGAGTGAGAAAAACGCAGGTTCAAAGTGGACTGAAGACAGGAAGAAGAGACACAGTGAAAAGATGAAAGAATATTGGAGAAAAAGAAAAGAACAAGGAATAAAGAACTGAAACTGGCATGTGGTCCTCAGAAGGCCGATACAAATAGAAAAAATTAATTAATTTTTTGACATACATATTGTTATTGGTATCCAAGTCACTTCAGTATTTATAAATTAATAAATTACCTTAGATCGGTTGTGTGACTTCGTTTTTTTTTATTTAAAATAACGTGTTTCGGAACTGACGTTTGTAAGTACAAAGTAATGTGATTTTAACATTTTAACGACCTCAACTGAGTGAATTAATCTGATGATGGAACATATGATATAAAAATTGTGTCTACTTATTGACCGATCTTCCCTTCCACTGTCCACCCCTTTCTCATCTTTTTCTCACCGCAGAGAACCTCAAGATTTTGAATTTTGTTTCTGTATGCATTTCTATCCACACAGTCGTTCAAAGTGATACCCAGTTTCATTTCCTTGACTGGAAAGTTGCCAAATATATTTGAAAATTTGTTTATTTTATCTGGGTCGATCCATCCGAACCATATGTCCAAGGAATCTGAGGCTTTTCCTTCGGAAAGCCGTTTACAAATCTTCCAGATTCCTGTACCCAGATTTTCTTTGGGTCTATGCCTGTACCCATCTTCGATTTTGTTGGGGCCATAAATAAAGATTTCATCATTTATTATTATTATTATTATTATTATTATTATTATTTATTATTATATGATTGTAATTTCAATATTTTCTCTTTTCTTTATCTATATGTGGCGAGGGTGGGGTAATGCCTAAAGTGTCCTTCGCTACGGCACTGAGAGTGATAACATGAGATGCTGATGATGAGACTGTGGTGATTATGACCAATAAGGTGTCAACAAAATATGCGTAAAAGAAATAAAAAATGCAGATAAATACTTCCATAAGAAAAGTTTTAAATAAATTGTACATATAATACAATAAAGAATTTAAATATCCAAGAGAACTGTCAAATAATTATGCAATAGTATATTTTAATATCTTCGAATAAATACACTGCAAGTAGGTTTATTTTCACCTGACGCACGTTTCACAGAAATTATTCTCTATCTTCAGAGGTCGAAAACGATGTCTTTCAATTACAATTCAAAGAAACCTCTGAAGAATCAGAATAATTTCTGTGAAACCTGAGTCAGGTGAAAATAAACCTACTTGCAGTGTATTTATTTGAAGACATTACATGGGAGACCTGCAGGAAACTCAACGAGATACTTACAAAGGAATAATACTATATTTTGTAAATTATTTATTAACCACAATACGCGGTCTGTTACTTTCCCTTTTCTATAACAACTTCTGTAAATTTGATTATTATTAGTAGGTCTGTATTACGTTTCTGAGTTAACAAGCCTCCCCGCTTGATATTTGAGTTTGGTTCTGTGCAGTGACCCTTTCCCCTCCCTTACAGACATCTTAACGCGTTGTCTTGTCCAGCTACTACAAGTTTCATCCTCAGGGGATCGCGTCGTGGGATTGCTACCTTGTCAGTTACAATAACCAGTTATTGTAACTACACGGCAGACTGGTTGAAACAGTGCCGTTAACTTCGTGAGACACACTGCTCATCTTGAGGGTGGGGTTATATTATAATACATGTGTCGTCGTCGGCCAGCTATGATAGTGAGGTGCGTATAAAAATAAAACAGAAATAGATAACAATTTTTGAAGAATAAAATAAAAATTGTCGAAATTGATGTGTTTCCTTTGTCACGCCGAAAATGTTTCCGAAATATGGTAGTATAGACAGCACGCTTCGGAATCGGCCGGCGCCGGCCATTTGTAGTTCTGGGACGAGTATATAGAATCGAAGCGATAAGTCATGTTACTGGAGTTGTTGTGATTTGCGATTCAGAGCGTGTGTTGTAACAGCGGTTCAGTGTAAAGTGATAATTGTGAATTATTGTGTGCGGTCACCTCTACTTGTATGTGGACTTGTATTATTTGTTGACACTTTGTTAGATGATAATTATTTTCTTCTTCTTCTTCTTCTTCTTCTTCTTCTTCTTCTTCTTCTTCTTCTTCTTCTTCTTAACCTCATGGCCTAGGCTTACAGCCTGTTCAGTTTTCAGTACTGCCATCTTCTTCTGGACCGTTTCTTCTTCCTTGGGGTCTATTATTGATTACCTATTTTACAAGGTCATCGATTGTCCTCTCTACATGCTGGTTCAATTGCAATGAGCACTGTCTAAGCCTATCGTTCATGCTGTACACCTCCAACTCGACCCTTACATCTTCATTTTATACAGGATAGGAAACTATTGTACGCGGATGGAAAAGAATAGAAAATAGTAATGGACAGTGGATAACGGTATAATGAAAACGTCTTATGATATCGTAACAGGAGATGAGACTTGGGTTTACGGCTATGATGTCGAAACCAAGGTACAATCGTGGGTAATTTTATCGCGGAGGGAACTCGTTCCGTGGACTTTATTTCAAGGGTTTGCATACGCGAGTATCTTGTTTCCGCGACGCCCGCGTCTCACACCACTACTTTACAAAAATATTTGTCATTTGTCACATTATTATGTGTTGAACAATTGTAAAGTAATGGTTGTATACGACTGATTGTTTAATGAGTAGGCCTATTGTTGTGAGTAACCAATTCAGCAGTATTTTCAATTATTTTATTACACTATATAAATACGACGTAACAACACACATAATACCAATTTTCATCGAAATCCTGAGAAATATTAATATTCCTCTAAATAGAATACTGTAACGGGAACCGTATCGAAAAGCTTAGAAAAGCTGACAGCGTCCTTCCACTCGCCCCCAACCCCCTCCGATAGTACCGTACAGCCAGCCAAGGTATAATCTTGTTGAATAACTTATTGATTACAGGGACCTGCACGTGTTGCAACATCAAATAAAAATGTGAGACAGCTGGAAACATGCACAAATAGGCGCATCAAAGTTAGAGAACTTTCTCAAATGTTGAGCATCAGCGTGGGAACTGTTCATTCCCTCATTCATAGTCTTGGCTATCAAAAAGTTGCTGCTCAGTGGATTCCACGAGTGCTTACTGATGAGCAGAAAAATTTGCACAATCTCCGAAAGCTAAAACACCAACCATCGCCAGAAAAAGTAATGGTGACCGTATTCTTTGGTTTGACACGTTTGTTCTTAGATTCATTAATCTTAAGCACCATCTCTGCTGGGCATTGTTCAGCCACTGCAATATATCTTTTACTCAAGTCAGTCATCAGAGATTAAATTAGAAGGTGCAATTAACATTTAATAAACTTGTGACCTTGAGTTTAATAAAGCTTAATAAATAGGAAGACAGATAATGAATTGCGTCGATAAGCTAACTAACAGAGCATGCTGCATCTAGATGGCTGTGATATAGAGGAATCGAAAGAGAGGCGGATTTCTTAGAATAGTCAGAATAAAATGTTGACGTACAGACAGATTGCACGGTCGTATAATATAAACACTATACAAAGTTATGTGTGTGTGTGTGTGTGTGTGTGTGTGTGTGTGTGTGTGTGTGTGAGAGAGAGAGAGAGAGAGAGAGAGAGAGAGAGAGAGAGAGAGAGAGAGAGAGAGAGAGAGAGAGAGAGAGAGAGAGAGAGAGAGAGAGAGAGAGAAATAGAGAAAGAGAGACCTTGAGAATTATGTATTAACCGTTTGAATAATATAGAGACATGGAAGTAAACGAGTATACGTATGTGGCGGAAAATAAATTATTTGTCTAGGGCGTACAAAATAAAATTGATGGTCCTTGAAGACTCCCTCTGTCTTCGGGGTCAGAAAGGAATCTGCAGGTGGATATCAGGGGGGCAGGTGGTTTAATAGAAAGACGAAAACAAACTGTTGACGTTTTCTGCGTAAAGCCACAGTAGAAAGCACAGACGCACAACTCGAAATGTTATTTATTAACAGCGTTTTCAAATCGACGACAGACAGAACATCTGGCAGACTCTCTCATAGGCATTGTGTCAGGGCAAACACCCAACGCGACGGCTCACGACCAGCTTTGTACGAAATCAATGATTCTTTCACTTGTCAATAGTTGTTTATCGTTTACTGAGAACCCCAGATCCATTCACATATATAGTGAAAACCATAGGTAACACGCGTTATAAAACACATATTTGTGGTCAAAGTGGAAAACTTACAATAAACACTGTGTTTGGTTAGTATTTTGGGGATATGTATTCGCCTGTTCAAACCGATTCACAGTACGTAATATATTTTCAGTGTATTTTTTCAGTCAGCTGTGTACTGCATACTTTTTTTTTTGCGTATGAGCCACTGTGGACTACGTTTGGTTCAACACTGATTCTTCCCTTATTCTCCTCTCTTTTCCCTTTTCTCCCAAATCTCACATCCCACAAGGTATAACATTTGGCCATTTAAAATTTTTTTTGAGTGGCAAGCATTCTCCAATGTCTTCTTGAGTTAACGTTTGGTTCAACTGGTTCTTACCTTATTCTCCTCTCTCTTCCTCCTCTCCCATGTCTCCTTCGTTCTCTCTCTCTCTCTCTCTCTCTCTCTCTCTCTCTCTCTCTCTCTCTCTCTCTCTCTCTCTCTCTCTCTCTCTCTCTCTCTCTCCTTTCTTCAGTCCAGGCGGCACCTGTCCTCTTCTTGGGGGTTTTCCTGAAAATGTTGGGCATTTTTTAATATCTTTGAGTGGCAAGTATTCTTCAATGTCTTCTTGAGTAATCTGGAGTTCTTCTATGTCGTTTTCTGTTTCTTTGAACCACGTATTGGACATTTTGAGCTTTCTGATATAGTTAAAACCTCCCCCCTGCTAGTCTGTCAGAATTCATTCTTGAACATGTCCGTAGAAAGTAATTCGTCTTTTTCTAATTACATCTGTGATTTTCTCAGCACGTGTGTACAGGTAATTATTGTGGCTTCTTCTCTACTGTTCTCCATCTTTTATTGATCCCAAATTGCATACATTTATTTATAGATTTTTTCGAACTGTTTGAGGCTTGTACAGGTGGGCAAGTCTCGGGCTATTTTGGCGATTAGCCCCCCTTCAGCCGGTTTGGAATCTGGTTTTGGGGAGACGCATGTCAGTTGCGGCCGGGCGCTGAGAGGGTTGAGGCACCAAGTAGGAGTTAACGGACTTCATGTGTTATTGTTTGTGTGACTGTAGTGTAGATAGCCGTTTTGGGTATTGGGGAGGGGATGGGAGACTAGAAAACTGAAACAGTCAGGTCGAGCAGCGCTGGACGCTGGACGCTCAAAATGGTGGGTAGCCCCATAGTGGCGTCAAGGGATAGGCGGGGGACTCATTTAGGGGGAGGTATTAAGGGTACCCGTGGTAGGCAAAAAATCAAAAAATTCACATTTTCTATTTTTTCTATTAAATTATAGAGTGTTTCATTCTGAACATTCTGATATATAATATGTGGTATTTTGGTTGCTATAAAGTAGTGAATAAATTAATGGGAATGTACATGAAAACTTAGAATGAGACGCGGTGTTGATGCAGTGAAAGTTATTGTTACTATTAGTTCTTATAGTACACAGCTTATAAACTTATATTTTGATTTCTGTAGTTGGCTGTAGAATTTTTGAGTTGGCTAACCTGATTACAGCTGATTTCACAGTTAGCTGTGACTTCTTTGTTGTGATTTGTGGATAAACAAACACCAACATAATTTTGTGTTGTTCATTCCATTGTGGGAACTGTTCATTCCATCATTCATAGTCTTGGTTATCACAAAGTTGCTGCTCAGTGGATTCCACGAGTGCTTACTGATGAGCAGAAAATGTGCACAATCTCCGAAAGCTAAACACCAACAGGAAAAGTAATGGTGACCGTATTCTTTGGTTTGACACTTAAGTTTATTCTTAGATTCATTAATCTTAAGCACCATCTCTGCTGGGCATTGTTCAGCCACTGCAATATCTCTTTTACTCATGTCAGTCATCAGAGATTAAATTAGCAGGTGTAATTAACATTTAATAAACTTGAGACCTTGAGTTTAATAAAGCTTTAATATAGAGGAAAACAGATAATGAATTGCGTCGATAAGCTAACTAACAGAGCATGCTGCATCTAGACGGCTGTGATATAGAGGAATCGAAAGAGAGGCGGATGTCTTAAAATAGTCATAATAAAATTTGTTGACGGACAGATTGCACGGGCGTATATTATAAACACTATACAAAATGTGACATCAGAAACTATTTGGTTGACGACAAGTTTAAAAAAAATCTTTCCTTGAAATGACTAATGGTGAAAGTTCAAGATAACAACACCTGCTGGTGCAGTGAGAGAGAGTGGGGGGGGGGGGACACGGCACACTACGACACGTCAATGATGTGGGTCGTTTACAAAATTAATCACACAGTAAAATGTGACAGGCAGCGAGCGATTTAGCTGGGTTTGGCCCATCGAAGGAATTTGAAATAATAATTACAACAACAACAACAGCAGCCAGGGGGTGAAAAAAACTGTCAATACGAATTATGGTGCAATAACAGTGGCGAACTGCCAAAGCAAAGCGACGCCGACGCCGACGCCAGGACCTGTTGATTTGTGGTAACGGCTTACCGACGCCGACGCCGACGCCACGCTGGCTGGCCAAACGCCAACCATGTTTATGACCTGAACCGTACACACACACACACACACACCGTAGAGTTATTTCTCTGGACTGTAGTGTTTCTTCTTGTTCGGAAAATTTATAAATTTAGTACGCCGAAAGCTTTTAGCACATGTTCCAACCAAGGATGGGTGAACAGTGGGTGATATGCCCAATTTCTAACTGGAGTTTAGAAAATTTAGCAGTACATTTTTTTAATTGTACATCCATAGTGGACTACGTTTGATTCAACTTCTGCTCTCTGTTCCTCCTCTCCCATATCTCCTTCATTCTTGATCGATGTCTCTCCCTCCGTTCGTCAGTTCAGATGGCACCTGTCCTCTTCTTGGGTTTTCCTTATTGAAACATTGGCATTTTTTTAATTTCTTTATGAGTGGCAAGCGTTCTTCAATGTCTTCTTGAGTAATCTGGAGTTCTTTTTCTGTTTCTTTGAACCACGTATCGGGCATTTTGGGCACTGTTAACCACGTATTAACAATATGATACTGCACACGGATAAATGAAGATATCACATCAACATAATGATGGAACGGAGGAAGTGTCAGATTTCAGCTGAGAACATCGGCTACACAAAATACAGAAACATGAGAAAAAGTGAAGCTAAGAAAGTAAGAGAAGACTAGCTTGAAAGGAAATGTAAGGTAATAAATAAGTGAAAACATTTTCAGAACTAATACACAACGTGCATACTCAGAAATAAGACGGTTCAAGAGAAGAACAAAGTTTCTAGTAAGCATTCACGGTGAAGATGGATAATGATGAGGAGGGAATTCTAAAATAATGGCAACAATACATTAGACTTACTCAAGTGACAAAATTTAGGTTGGACAAATTCTGGAAAATGTAAATAGTATTGAAGAGGATGACAACAGTTAGAGAGAAGAGTTCGATAGGGCACATAAAAGACTAAAAGAGGGAACGATTTAGGGGCTTAGTGGGAAGGTAAGGCCCAAAAAGGAGTATATGAATGTGACAAAAGGAAAAATAAGGTATTGTTACAGCGGTCTCACGGATCGGGACCGTCGTATTGTACAGTGGAAACAAAATACAGGCACCAACGAAGTCACTAATTACCAACTTTAATTGGTCACAAACAACAATTTGAAATCAACACGATACAGTCATACAATAATTCAAGAAAATTTGTTCACACGCAATAATAATGTCAACTACTAGAGTTCCTCACTAATTATAACACAATAATCACTTTCCAAAAATTCGCAACAATCACTTGATCCGCACTATAACTAACTTCTAAGCCAGCCATAGGCGCTTATACATATATCCCGCAGAAGTAACAAAATAATTTTCCATTATTTTGGTGGTGTGCCGACATAATTTGCATAGTTACAAGTGCTCGAACAGTCTGGACGCTATGCGAGTTCGCGACCTTGACAAAGACGTTGCACGCTGGCCGGTCAAGGAACGTGTAGAATGACGCTCTCAACTTTTCGAGAGCGTTACATAATTGTCGTAGGAATATGCTATGATTAAGACGTCGTCTTCGGAAGGGTAGAAATTACACGCGCTGAGCTCTGGTTGAGAAGAAGAAGAAGAAGAAGAAGAAGAAGAAGAAGAAGAAGAAGAAGAAGAAGAAGAAGAAGAAGAAGAAGAAGAAGAGATGTTACATAACGTTGAATGAATAAACATCGATAAACAAACGTATATGCAGTACACGGTTGCCTGAAACAATATTGTAAATGTTTTATTTACTGTAGTCTCAAGTGCTGAATAAATCTGAATCTGTATGAGAATACATGAATACATTTTCGAACATTGGATCGCAAAAATAACAACCAAAGACTATCCTTTTTATTTCTTGAATCTGTTCAACTTTGACCTAACGTGTATCTCTCGTAGCGCGTGCTGGCTGAGCTTCCCAGTAACGCATGGATCGCGGATTTCCCAAGCAACTATAAACAACCGTTTGTCAACAAGTGAAAGAAAGAAATATTGCGTTCCGTCTGGTAAGCCGTAGCGCCGGGTGTTTACTCTGACACAATGCCTACCAGATTCTGCCAGATGTGCTTTAGTCACCGTTGTCGTCGATTTCAAATCCAAGTTAATAAATAATATTTTGACGTGTGTATCTGTGTTTATGCTTTGGCTTTTTCAACGCTACTTATGCTTTCTTCTTTTACGCATTAATCGTGCGCAAAAAAAAAAGGTCCGTTCCGGTCCCAAGCAGGTAGACCAGAGCGAGTCAGTCGAACGCTTCTTCTGATATCACGCACCTCTTCGTCTATCGGCTTATAATTCAATAGTTGTTTCGGAATGCGGCAGTCATCCAATCAGTTAAGATGTTCAAAACAGTTTAGCCGATATTGGTCAATCAATCCATGAAATACCGGGTGGCCCATAAGTCAGTTGTTGGCACTAGCAGTATGTAAACGCTCGATTGACTAGCATAGTAGTTACTTGACTTGACTAGAGCAGTAGTTCCCATAATTCAGTTGAGATTTGAGGTTATGAGGTTAGGTTGATGTTGATGTGTATGCTGTTGTTAGCGCTTGTTAGTTGTTTGTTGTTCGTGTTGTTTGCGAGACAATGAATAGAAAACTATCTACAGAGCAGCGTGGTTTTGTACTGCAGATGTGGTGGAAACAGGACCATAATTACAGTGATGTTGAGTTATTTGCGGAACGTTTTCCAACCATCGCACCTCCATCTAGAGAAGGTATTCGTAAACTGAATAAGAGATTTGAACAGACTGGAATGGTAGCGGAACCTTCCTCGATCAGGTAGGCCAAAAACAGTTACAACAGAAGAGAATTTAAATATCGTTGCGCAATGTTTTGTGCAGTCACCAAAGAAATCAACACGAAAAGCGTCCAATGAGAATGGAATACGTCGAACAAGCCTGCAAAGGATGCGGAAAACGTTGAAGTTGAGACCATATAAGCCCACTTTACTCCAAGGCCTAAATGAAGATGATCCTGATAGGCGTACAGAATTCTGCGAATGGTATGCAGTACGACAAGAAGCCGATCCACAATTTTACAAAACCATCCTTTGGAGTGACGAGGCTACTTTTAAGCTCAATGGTACAGTGAATAGGCACAATTGTGTTTACTGGGATACTGCGAATCCACATGTGCTGATAGAGACAGAGTTAAACGCTCCGGGGGTTACTGTTTGGACAGGGATCTTTGCCTGTGGGATCATCGGACCCTACTTTTTTAATGGTACAGTGAATGCTGAAAGTTGCCTACAAATGCTTCACGAAGTGTTGATGGAACTAGAAAACAGTCCACTTTTTGAACACCTGCAGCCAATTCGAGAAAAGTTAATTTGGCAACAAGATGGGGCACCCCCTCACTATGGACTGATTGTGAGAGACTTTTTGAATGCAACGTTCGATGAATGGATTGGCAGACGGGGTCGTGCTGAATGGCCTCCACGTTTTCCTGATCTTACCCCGATGGACTTCTCGGTCTGGAGTAGACTAAAAAATGCAGTGTACTCCGTGAAGATTCGTGATGTGGAACAATTAAAGGAAGCCATTCAATCTGAATTTGAACACCTACAGTCCCTGAATATTTCGGATATAATTTGTGCTTCAGTGCTTCGAAGATGTCAAATTTCCATAGAAAAGGATGGAGGCCACTTTGAGCATTTCTTGTAGGTCATGAGAACTATGCTATTAACTATCTGTATGCGTTATCTGTATCTGTATCCCTGCTGCACCTCTACAATAAAAGTGGTATTTGCAATTTTGCCAACTAACTTATGGGCCACCCCGAATTTCAAATACACTAATGGATGGCTATAATTTTGAAAGAGTAAAAGGCTTCGTATATCTGGGGACATGTGTCGTTGATGAGAGAATAACTGCACAAAAGAAACTGAAAGAAGAATTCTGGCTGCTAATAGAAGCTATTACGGGCTGAACAAACATTTTAAATCAAGACTATTAACCACAGTAACTAAAGCCACTCTTTCTAAGACATTGGTAAGACCTGTATTGACATTTAGGTCTGAGTGCTGGGTACTCAAGAAAATTAATGAACAGAGGCTGGCTGTGCTTGAAAGGAAGATACTGAGAAGGATTTATGGGCCAATTCAACAGGACGGAGTCTGGAGAAAGAGAAATAATAATTAATTATATGCTAAGAACAATGACATTACAGTTGTCCGACTTGCCAAAATTAATAGATTAAGTTGAGCAGGACACATTCAGAGAATGGATGACGAACGTAAGGCAAAAAGAATTATGAAACACATGCCAATAGGAAAATGGAAGACGGAAGAACAGATTGGCAGTGATGCGAGGAAGCTAGGTGCAATGAATTGGTGGCGGATGGCTGAGGACAAGAATAAGTGGAGAAAATTTCTTTTGGAGGGCAAGGCTCGATCTGGACTTTAGAGCCAAGGATGTATGTATGTATGGATAAACACTGAGGTCGTGGACTCGATGAAGGAACAACCCTGACATCCACTTCCTAGTGGTAGTTAGGGGGGGGCAACGTTTGTTTACACGTCATCTATAAGCAAACGGCTAACGAATGCAGGGGCGGGGCATCTCCAGGGATAAGGAGACCTGCTTTTACCAAGTGCCAACGGCCTCCAAGGAGAGCGGATGAGTAGGTAAAAGGATAGGGCACCCTCTTGTCCTTGAGACGAGAAACCATCTATAAAGGTTGATGAACTGTCAAGTGAACGTCACAGAATGAAGAAGGCAATGAGAAACCGCATTAAAGATCTCTAATTGGACACCCCTTGTTAATAATGTTGAGATTTATTTGGCAGGGCAGTTGAGATAGATTTGCCCTATGGCAGGGGAGTCTCTAGCTGTGTGGTGATTAAGAGACTGTCTAGCGAAATGAAGGAACTGCAGGCCTACCAACCTCTAGGGGTGAGAAGAAGAGTAAATTCTGATTCACCAACCTCTGGGTTGAAGAGAGAGATCCATGGACAGTGTGTCATATCGGAGTTTTAATTTTGTACGAGATGTTTATGTAATGTGGTAGCAGAGAAGCGCTCTTGGCTAAGGCGATTAACTGGGTTTGCAATTATCAACTGAATGTTTTAAAGCACTGTTTGGAAAGAATTACTATTATTCGCCCTAATCTTGTTTGTATTAATTTAGCAACAGCAATTTTGTGTTTCCGATGAGGGATTTCAGTCAGATAGTTTGTCTTTTTTTTGTTGTAATGGATCTCGTAGTCGTGCATTCGTGTAAATAAGTAATAACAATTTCCATTATATAAAAATAATATAAAAAATTAATTAAAACTGTGATAGTTGATAGATAAACTACAGATAAAATAATCCGAGAATTTAGTGTTAAATCTAAATTGGTAAACTAAACCCTTACGGACACAGTCTTAAAAATAAAGTTCATGGGAAAAATATCTCAACCGTTAAAAATAAATAGATATTCCGTGATAAGATAATAAATTCCGTGATGTTTTGGTAGAGACACACCCTTGGTCTTCATAAAAGTAGAAAAAATATAAAGAGTGAGAGAGGGGAGCGTTATGTCAGTTTGTTTTCTAAAATTTTAGCAATAACTTGATCTCGTCTTTCAATTTCCTTATTCTACGCAATTTTTGAAATCCCGTTAAATGCGTCGTCAGGTAAATTCTCATAAGTCTTACCTCTTCCATACGTTGTAAGTAGTAAGATAGGGTGATACGTTTATACACGTGTAAGACAGAGTGATGGTTTATCCCCAATTCTTTTCAACTGTGTCGTGGAGAAAGTATTGAGAATTTGGAATCAAAATTTATTGATACGCAAAATATCACCAATCATGTTGGAAAGAAGGAACAAACTTATTGAAATAAACTGTTTGGCATTCGTAGATGACTTTGCTATACTTTCAGTTCATCTGACATCTGCAGTAACACAAGTTAATTTTTAGAGGACGTTGGGAGTGCAACAGGCTTAAAAATTTCTGCAGAAAAAACAAATTTCTCACGAACATTAAAAATGCGCCAAAATTCCTCCTAACAGATATTGGTCGAATAGAGAGGGGTAGAAAATTTAAGTATCTAGGGAAAATAATTCAAGAGAATGGTTAAGAAAAATCTGCTATAGAAGAAAGGATTCATAAAATGGAAAGAGCATATGGTATAACTAAAGATATTTACAATAAAAAGTGCATATCTAAAATGCGAAAATAAAGCATTACAGTACAATAGTGAAGCCAGAATGCCTATATGCAAGTGAATGTCTAGCATTGAATTATAATTTAGACACACTAGGAATATCGGAAAGACGAATTATTAGGAAAATATTAGGCCCACGAAAAATTTCAGAAGTTTGGAAATTAAGACGTAATGATTAAATATATCAAAGTATAGTAAATACCACAGAAAAAATGAGAAAAAGAAGACCAGTATTTTTGTACATTTATATAGAATGGACGACAATAAGATAACAAAACAGACCTTCAAATATCTGTGGGAAAAGAAGTCAACATCAAGTTGGATTAAAGAAGCCAAAAAGTAATTAGAAAAAATATTATAAACGCAGAAGGAAAAGTGTTAATAATGGAAGGAGTACAGGGTAGGAGAGAGAAAATCGCAGGTTTAAAGTGGACTGAAGACAGGAAGAAGAGACATAGTGAAAAGATGAAAGAATATTTTAGAAAAAGAAAAGAACAAGGAATAAAGAAATGAAATTGACATGTGGTCCTCAGATGGCCGATACTAATAGAAAAAAGTCAAGAATTTTTAATATTCAAGAGAATTATCAAATAATTATCCAGTACTATATTTTTCATATTATATTTTGTAAATTATTTATTGGCTACAATACGCGGATCTATTGTTTTCCCTTTTCTCTAACAATTCCCGTCAATTGTATTATTATTAATAGGCCTATATTACGTTTCTGAGTTGACAAGCCTCCTCGCTTGATATTTGTGTGAGTTGGGTTCTATGCAATGACTCCTTCCCACTCTTACTTGCAGACATCTTAACGCCTATCTTGTTCAGCTACTACAAGTTTCGACCACTACACCATCCTCAGAGTATCGCGTCGTAGGATTGCAACTTGTCAGTTACAATAACCATGTCTCCTACACGGCAGACTGGTTGAAAAAGTGCCATTTACTTCTTGAGACACCTTGCTCATTTTGACGATGGGTTATATGCATTTGTGTCGTCGGGCAGTTGTGATTGTGAGCTGCGTATAGGAGTAAAAAAGAAATGTATACAACGTTTTGAAGGATAAAAAAAATTGTCGAAATTGATGTGTTTCTTCGTCACGCCGAAAAATTTTCGAACTATACTAGTATATAAGAAGAGTTTTCCGGGATGTTTGGCCGTGGTCTACGGTTTAATGACAAACCAAACGTTTCAACAGCACCAGTGGCTGCCATCATCAGTGGAATTCAAAGAAATCCAAGACCTCCTGAACGTAGGTTGTTATCGTCAGGCCCACAGTACTGTGTTAAAGGCTGAAGATCTTCCGCGATGCTACCTGTACTTATAAATTCAACAAGTCCCACGTACTGGTAAAAATTACACCATCAGCCAATCAGAATAGTCCACAGGTAGAGACTGCACCGTGAGCCAATCGCACTAAAGAAGGTGTATGATTGGCTCGCATCACGCTATGCCATCAGGTACTCAACAATTGTTTTCCCCGGGGTACTGTGGTGAAGGCTAATGATTGCCCGCGATGCTTAATCTAATGATTTCGCCCCGCCGAATCATAGCGATTGCAGCATGCTTCAGAATCAAGACGGAGGCGAGGGAAGTACGCACTCACCGCCGACAAAAGCCTCGTCTCGTCGAAGAGAATCCGATGGTCGGCATTGGCGAGCGCGTGCTCAGCTACGGCAGACTTCTCCGGCTGTCCCAATCTACAGTAACGGCTATGTTCACCCACGCGTGTGTGGACCCCGCGCTTCGTGGTTCCGATGTACACCTGGCCGCACGGGCAGGGAACTCTGTACACTCCACACGACGACCACGGCCAAACAGCCCGGAAAACTCTTCTTATATATAACTGACACCGGCCGTGAAAGCCTTAGGACAATTTGTATACTAGTACAGTATAGAGAGCGGGTTTCGGAATTGACCGGCGTCTATACAAGTACATAGGCTACCTTTTAAGTTTTTACAAAGACAATGAAAGAAAAAACATTTTTTGTTACAAATCGTTTTATTGTTTCTCAAAATAATCGCCTTTGAGATTTACACACTTTTGCATGCGTTCGAACCAAGTCCCGAAACATTTTTTTCACTCTGATGTTGGTACCTCAGAAATATGGTTTTGGAAGGATTCAACAGCTTCTTGAGGTGATGAAAATCGCTGTCCACGCATTTTTTGTTTGGCATTCGGGAACAAAAAGAAGTCGTTTGGCGATAAATCAGGTGAATACGGGCAATGAGACATTAATTCGATGTTTTCCTCCTTCAAATAATCAATTGTTTGGCGTGCTGTGTGAGAGCTGGCATTGTCGTGATGAAGAATGATGCGACGTTTTCGGTTGTGTTTCCTGATTTCATCGATGACTTGTGGCAAACAAATTGTTGTATACTATTCAGCATTAACTGTTCTTCGATCCTCTAAAACAATGGTCGCGACATGTCCAGTGTAAGCAAAGAAACAAGCGATCATTTTCTTGGAAGTGCTTCGTGAACGAACCACTTTTCTTGGCTTCGGTTCATCTTGGAACACCCAAACATTTGATTGTTGCTTAGTTTCCGACTCGTACGAATATATCCAAGTTTCGTCTCCTGTTACGATGTTGTATACGGATTTTGCATTTCCTCGGTCGAATTTTTGGATCATTTCCTTACACCAATTGACACGAGCCTGTTTTTGAGTTTCGGTCAAATTATGCGGAATCCATCGGGAACAGATCTTTTTAACAGCTAAATGTTCAGTAAAATCGAACGTACTGCAGTCTTCGATATGCCTAAGGATGCCTCTATCTCACGGTAAGTCACATGCCGATCTTCTTTAATCATGTTATGCACAGCATCGATGTTTTTGGGAACAACAACCGATTTAGGTCGACCTTCACGAAATTCATCGCTGACTGAAGCACGACCACGGCGAAATTCCGCAAACCAATTGTAAACAGTCTTTTCTGATGGTGATTGATTACCAAAAATTGATTAAAATCGTAAAAATCATCCAACGAAAACCTTCACATGAAATTTCCATTTTTTCACAACCACTTTTGTTTTAAACGCTCACTGTAAACAAACTACTCGGCCAATATCTGAGCTGCAATTGTTTTACAAATAACATATAACAAATTTTTCAACAATGATAATGTCACATCTCACTAGCGCCATCTAGTGGCCGTTTGTAAAGACTTAAAAGGCATCCCTCGTACAGATTATTGCAGTAAGATATGAGTATGCCGAATCGAAGCTATAAGACGTAGTTGTTGTCGTCGCTTGAGATTCAGGGGCTGTCGTATACAGCGGTTCAGCGTAAAGTGATAATTATGAATTATTGTGTGCGGTCACCTGTACTTCTATGTGGACTTGTACTGTTACACACTTGTGTGTTGGCACACTGTTACAGTATTTAGGTAACATTTATTGTTTTCTTCTTCTACACCTCAGCGTCTAAGCTTACTCCCCGTTCCGTCTCTTCTTCCTTGGGGTCTATTATTGATTACTTCATCATCGTCGTCTTCACGGATTAAACCAAGGATGGTTTGTTCCGGTCTCAAATAGGCAAAGACTAGAGCTGGTCACTCCAGCGCTTCCTCGGACGTTCCACACCTCTCCGTCCACTCGACTTATAATTGTTTGGGGATGCGCGGCAATGATGTTCCCACCAATTCAGCCGTTACTGGGCGATCCTGCCGAGTATACTCATAATATTCAGTTCCTCAGCCTTATCCGTCCGGCTAGTCCTTATTTGAGGCAATTTAGTAGTGAGTATGTCCCCTGGATATGTTACTAGCATATCGCAGGGTAAGACGTATGGTGGGTCTGCCACCTTCAGGCTCAACTTTCAGCCCGATTTTCTGTCTGGATGTTCTCCCATAAACTGGCTGTCTAACCAGACTAAAGACACCAGTTTTCCCTGTTGAGATATCCATACGTATCTTTAATCCTTTTAAGGTTTCTCCTTGCCTCCCACATCCTACGTAGTTGACCAATGGAAGGTCATCCGTCTTTAGGGGTAATTTCTCACCCCAAGGCCAATGACAAGACAATGACAAGCAGAGTAGGAACAGCTTATACTGAGTGTCACTCGGTCTCCAGAGCCGCGTTAGCCACCTGTAGGTGTCGCCCATCCCTCAGCACTTGGAGGTGCGGTTGGATATTACCTTTCATCAAGGAATGAGACCATAATGAATTGATTACTTCTTTTATAAAACAGTCATCGCTCATCCTCTCTGTATCCTGTTTCCATTGCAATTAGCACTGTCTAATACTGTCGTTCATATTATATGTCCTCAACTAGGGGCCTTGCTTCTTCATTCCTAATTTGATTGCGGGGGGGGGGGGGGTGAACACGTTTTCACTCGTCTAGAAAACTTAATTTCAACGGTTTGTTTACGCTGAGTGTCTTGTTTCCGCAACGCCCGCGTCTCACACCCATAAGGTGCTGCCACTACTTTACATTCATCATTATTTATCATTTGTCGCATTATTATGTGTTGAATAATTGTAAATTTGAACAATGGTTGTATACGACAGATTGTTCAACGAGTATTGTTGTAACTAACTGAGTTGCGTTCAATTATTTTATTACACTATATACTCGTAAACACGAGCATCAACAACAAACACACATAATACCAATTTTCATCGAAACCCTAAGGAATATTAACAAGATATTGTTACGTAATGCGAAACGTTCTCGTGCGTTCGATGGTGTCGTTCTACAAGCTTCTCGACTAGCCCTGCCGGTGCGTGTTTCTGCCAAGGCCGCGCTGAAGTATCCTCTAGAATTTTCGAGTGCTTGTTAAGGACGCATATTATGGAACCCTGCAGACTATAAATAGCCCATACCTGCCGCTTAGTTTTTAGTTTAATTCGGGCGATTACTCAGTGCGTTTCAAGTGGCTATTAATGAAAGTGATTCTTGTGCGGGACTCTATTAGTTGACATTATTATTGCGTGTGGACAAATTTAATTTGAATTATTGTACGAGTATAATCTTGTTGAATAACTTGTTGATTACAAACTGTTAACTGTGATAATTAAAGCTGGTTTTCGCTACTTCATTGGTGTCTTGTACTTTGTTTTCCACTGTACCATACGACGATCGGTGAGACAGTCGTAACGATATTGTACTTCGTTACCTAAAAAAAACTGTTCAAAGATAAAACTTAAACTTAAACGACTGACTGTTTAACGAGTATTGCTGTGAGTAACCAATTCAGTAGCGTTCAATTATTTTATTATACTATATAAATACGACGCAACAACACACGCGCGCGCGCGCGCGCACCCCCCCACACACACACACACACAATACCAATTTTCATCGAAATCCTGAGAAATATTAATATTACTCTAAACAAGATACTGCAACGGGAACCCCGTATCGAATCGGCTAGAAAAGCCGAGAGTATTCTTCCACGCGTCCCCCCCCCGCCAAACTAGTAGTACAGGTGTTGCCTCAGTCAAGTATGTTGAAGTATGTTCCAGATTCTTCAAGAGCACATTCTTGAAATAGCAGAGATGTTCCGACCAATTCAGCCGATACTGGACGATCCTGTCGAGTATACTCATAATATTCAGTTCCTGCCGTATATCTGTGTTTCTTCTACGATCATGGAGAGTATACCCTGCCACGTGCCTGAGAAATCTCATTTCAGCCGCTTGGATGCGACTGGCCTGGCCTTTCGTTAAAGTCCAATTCTCAGACCCATAAAGAAGTGTAGGAAGAGCCATCATCTTGTAGAATTTTAGGCGTGTTCCTTTAGTTGCTGACTTAAGGGTTCGACTAATTGTCCCGCACATAAGGTTGAACTTATGCGACTTATTCACAACGTCGCTGCCTGCATTATAAGACACACTGTAGCCCAGGTATTCAAAATTGCTGACTTGTTGCAGGACAGTACCACCTATAACAATTTTTGTCCGTACCGGCTCGGTTCCACGAAAAGCCATCACCGTGTTCAAACCATAAAAGGAAAATACGTTAGGACAGCTGCTGCGTGCCATTGTCAGAAGCGCTCTCCAGGAAAAATTCCAAAATAGAAAACCCGGTGTGAGAGGTATGTTGCCAACAGTGGGGACTACTTTAAAGCGGGACAAACCTAAATAAAATTGTAATTACATAAACAAAGTTTGTATTACAAAAAGTTCGGTCTTTTTTTGAATACACCTCCTACATGTAGTTCTTATACATCGTTCAACACTGCAATCCCTTACCGATAATGTAAGGTCAGGATTTCACGTCACCTGTGGCAATCAATTTACACACAGCTTAAGCTGACATGTCATCAAGAGAAGATAAGGAAGAAACCAACCCAATATAGCGTAAATCATGAAGACTAAAAAAAAAATGTAGCACGTGCAAAAGCAGTTTAATGAGTGGAAATGTAATTTAGTAGGATCAGTGATGCGGGGTTAATACCGTAGTTCACACTACTACAAGGGCGAGAGCGGAATTTTGCGTAATTTCAGAAAACTGGTAATTTATTACTACAGCAGAAGCAGCGGAGAGGTTGAGACCGAAAGCGTTAGCTTGACGTAAAATTAAAATGAATTTTTTTTTAACCTTTGATTATTAGCTACACATTAACAGAACCAGGTGTATTATCAGCACCCTCCAAAATATTCATTATTACATTAAATTTAATTTAAATGTCAGCTGAGGTGAAAGCAACTCTCTAGGGGAAGACCAGCGCGAAATCAAAGTTCCTGGTCCTCCAAGCTGGGGGTTTTACAGCATGCCAGTAACCTGCTTAAGTAAAAATATAATATGTACTTACAGAACTCATACGAGCCTCGAAAATCGGATGGGAAATACGGCAAAACGACCTAACCTAACGCAAAAGGACAAATGCAAATGGATTAATGATACTTTAAAAGCAGCAACATTGAATGTTAGGGGTATAGCTAATAAAAAGGATGAATTACTAAGATTGAAGACCACAGAATGAGAGATGGTGTGAACACTTGATCAGCATGCCTGATAACCGTCTACCTGTGGCTGCCTTGGGTAATCACCCTACTGGGAAGAGAGATGTCGGTAGACCGAGGAGGAGGCGGGTTCCGGAACAGATCTAAGCCCTAGTCCTTGGAGTGGTGATAATGATGATGATAATGATGACATTACACTTATTTTTGCCGTCGTCATGTCACCTCCTCTTCTTTAAGCGCCGTCTCCTCTGAGGTTGGCAACCATCGCGGGAATCTGCATCTTAGACTCAGATGCTCTAAGTAAACCGACTGAGGTAAACTAAAACCATTCTCTTAATGTATGCAAGCAGAAAGTACGCCTTCTGCCTCGACTTCTTCTGCCTTGTATTTGCCCTTGCATTATTAACCGTAGAATTGCCATTCTTCTAGATTATGATGTTGATCACAAGAGTGGGGGTGAGCTTCATAAGTCAATATGTGGCACAATTCGAGTCGAGTCTTATCGAGGAAAAAAAAAACGAGACTCGACTAAAATTTTATAAGGTAATGACTGTGCTAGTGTTGTTGTAAGGTATCCGGCGAAAAAGTATCTGAGTAGGATGCAGACGTCGGAGATGAGATTCTTGCGATCTGTTAAAGACTACACATGAATGGATAGACTCTACAGTGAAAACATTCGTAATGAAATCCATGATACACGCTAGACGGGGAGACCTTTCATAAAGAGATTCAAAGAACATCTCCCCAAAAAAGACTTTGGAAAAACTAAATCCAATTTTGAACGACATTTGATTGACAATAATCATAATTATACGGATTTTAGTACAAACTTTAAACCAATACACATATGCAATAAAGGTAGGAATATGAATGCGAATGAAGAATTTGAAATGTATAAGGCCTTTAAAACCAGTCCAGATTATTTATTAAATGATCAGTTGAATTTTCGCTCTAACTCGTTGTATGACACTGCGATGCAAATCTCAGAACAACTAGGGTCCACGTCACACATCATGCGCGAGCAGCGATACCGGTGAACTGATAGCGTTAGTTTAGTGTTGTCAAGGTGCGCACCGAAAACGTATCGCGCGCGTTAGATACTGAATACGAACTATGTTAGTGTTTTATGTGTTTGTGATATATTTTAATGTTTCGACGACCTCGAAAGAGTAATTACACCAGATGATGGAACATACGTTCCGAAACGCGTAGTGTTGTTTTAAAAAGGGAAGTCACAAGACGGCTAATAAGGTGAAATATTAATATATTAATTTATTCGTAATGAGTTGAACATTTTTAATATCCAAGCTGGTATTACAGAAAACAGATGTACACTGGAACCGTCCAGGTTTGTTTATTATACCCGGGAAAGACTCGGGTATTATTCGGCTAACACCTGTCGCGCATGTTCTCTGTCGCTTCGCAGCGGCTCTGAAGAAGATTCTCGGTGGCTGGGATCGAAACATCAGCCGACTGTGTTGCCAATTTGTCAGCAACCTGCCACCACGGCCTAACAGCCCGGTTTTACTTCGACCTAATAATGATGACAGCGGCCGTGTAAGGCTAGGTTATACGTAGAACTGGAAACATCCATTCAGGTTGTGTAACTAACAGGAAATACGCCTTCTGCCCCGACATTTTCTACCATGTAGGCCTATCTTTCCTTGTATTATTACCCCCAGAATTGGCATTCTTCTAGATTATGATGTTGATCACAAGTTTCACAAGTCAATATGTGGCACAATTGATCGAGTCTTATCGAGGAAAACAAGGAAAGCGACTCGACTAAAATTTTATGAGGTAATGACTGTGCCTCCCAGTGTTGTTGCATGGTTCTGAAATTTGGGTTTCAGACAAAAAAAAATTTTTTGCGTGGTACTGAGATCGGAAATGAGATTCTTGTGATCTGTTAAAGGCTGCCCACGAAGAGATTGATTCTACAATGAAAACATTCGCAACAAAGAGCTTATAACCTTTTTATTATCCAAGACCGCATTGCGGAAGACAAAGAGAGATGGTATGCTCATGTGAATGGGATAACAGATGGCGGGTTGCATAGAGAAGTTTGCAATATAAGAGTATTGGAAAATGAAGAAGAAGAGGAAGGAGAAAAAGAAGAAGAAGAAGAAGAAGAAGAAGAAGAAGAAGAAGAAGAAGAAGAAGAAGAAGAAGAAGAAGAAGAAGAAGAAGAAGAAGAAGAAGAAGAAGAAGAAGAAGAAGAAGAAGCATGATGGAAGTCGAGGACACGGTAATCGAAAAGCCAGAATAGAAAAGATTAATATGATATACATATTTCGGAAAAAGTGAAAGAAGATGAACAAAAAACATAGAAAGAACCAATTAATCGTGGAACCAGCTACTTCGTCTACAAACTCAGTAAACACAGCTAGTGAATCGGTGTTCTTGAGCAGCTGCAATTCAGTTATGGCTGCCAAGAGTGCTCTTCTATAACAACATCAATAACAACAATAATCACGTGAATGCAAAACTTGCACAATGAAGGAAGGATTACGGTACGCGCCGCCAAGACAATCACAATCACAATGCATCATCGCTCACTCTCACTCTCCTTAATGGCTGTACTGCGAGCCAAAGTGATTAATTAGTTCCCCTCTTCACACAATTAACGCGAGGTCGGCTTTCACTTGCAGCGCTTCGCTCTCCGTCGTCGACGTGATCATTAGTCATTCCCCAAATATCCAGAAATATCTGCCGATAATACCGTACCGTGGAGTCAGACAGGCCTGAACAGTGAAACGTGTGAAGGATTAATGAAACGTCTGTAGGCTATACGCCTGTAGTGGAATGGTTTAGTACAGGAACCTAGGCGTTCGCGTGTTATGTTAATTCGTTACATACTGCTACTGTTCAGCTATGATACAGTGAAAAGTCCCGGCCCTGAACAAGAAAACAACACTTTTTACTTCCATGTTCCGTAAGGAAATGGAAGTATGACGATGGCGAAAAAATCGTGTTCGAGATAACGGCAGATTCTGATTGTACTACCATCAAAACATGAAAAAAAGTCATTTTCCGAAAAGTGTGCGTATGCAGAATTTTTTATATGGTAAACGGTAACTGCCGCAAATTCAAACAGAATCAAATAATTTGTTGCATATGTGCCCGAGTTGTAGAGGACTCAAGACCTATTAATTTTGGTGAAGATCGGTTAAGGGGGAGGGGTAGTTTACCAGCAACGTTTTACGTTTTAACAAGACTAAAGTACTTAATTTTGATAAATAATCCATCCTGAAAAGAAGGTCATAATAATCCACTGTAGAAAGGTAGATGAAATATGTATAAATGAAAAGGGTAGTTGAAGGGGGAGGTGGTAATTTTCTATAAATGAAAATGATAGTTGAAGGGCGAGGGTGTAATTTTTTATGTGTACTAAGTTATCGGCAACAAAGGAGTAGTTTCTACGGAAATATTTCATTTCAATTTGTCAGACTTGTCAAATTTTACAATTTATATTTAAATGATTTTAAATATAAATCATAGAACATGGAAGTCATGTATGGTTCTCCATACCGTTTTTTTGGATTAATCTGCATTTATTTCTCAACATAATCTCCATTTATCTCTATACACTTTGGTATCATTTAAAATCTATTTTTTTTTTAACGGCTGTTTTAACTTATGGAATTTGGACGATGACGAGAAATTATGAACGAAGAATATAAACAAGTGAAATGAAGTTCTTGTGAAAAAAAAAACAAAGGTTGCACCCTTAGAGATCAAATATGAAATGAAGATATAAGAACCTAGTTAAATATATATTCTGTGGCCACCAGAATAAGGAAAGGACGAATAAAATGGAGGCGGCATATCGAGAGAATGATGGAAGATTTTTGAGGCACAAGTAAACAAAGTAATACGATACAGACTTCAGGGAAGACGTGATGTAGGTAAACCAAGGAAGACACAGACGGCTTCAGTGAAGTCGGAACAGGCTGTAAGCCTATACCTTGTTGTGGAGGAGAAGGAGAAGGAGAAGGAAAAGGAAAAGGAAACGGAAAAGGAAAAGGAGGAGGAGGAGGAGGAGGAGGAGGAGGAGGAGGAGGAGGAGGAGAAGGAGAAGGAGAAGGAGAAAAAGAAGAAGAAGAAGAAGAAGAAGAAGAAGAAGAAGAAGAAGAAGAAGAAGAAGAAGAAGAAGAAGAAGAAGAAGAAGAAGCAGAAGAAGAAGAAGAAGACACTTTGGTGTCTTAGGATTTCACGGCCGGCGTCAGCTCTGTTGAAATCCGTTTGACAGCTCTCCGGGCTATTAGGGGTTTAGCCGCAGTACTGTGAAAACTGGTGAAGAACGTACCGGTTACTCGAGTCGTTACACTGAAGATGGCCCCCAACGGTGGGGCTGATACGTCTGTTTTATACGGCAGTAGTGGACCACACGACCTAATAGCCCGGAGAGTTGTCAAACGAATTTCTACACACTTTTTCCAACGATGTTCTAAAGCGGTTATGACAGAGTGATAAACTGATTTGTCGAGATACTCAAAGTAGCCATTTACAGCATCGCTGGCGTGATTTTCATCAGTAAATGTTTTTCCACCGAGCCATTTTTTGAGGTTAAGAAAGAAGCAGAAGTCGCTCGGGGCTAAATCAGGCAAGTACGGTGGACTTGGAAGGAATTAGACCGTCAATTCTTTCATTTTAGCCATCACAACAATTGACGTGTGAGATGGTGCATCTGTCTTGATGAAGCAGCACTTCTTTTTTCGCTAAATAGAGGCGTTGTTTCTTGATGTCGTTTAAAAGCTGCAGTAGGTTTGCACGGTACTTGCCACTAATTATTTTCCCATTTTTCAAGTAGTCAGTGAAGATTATTTCATGTCCCCCCCCCCCAAAAAAAAACAACAGTCACTATAATCTCACCAGCAGAAGGAATTGGCTTTGCATTCTTTGGAATTTTGGAAGGCAATTCGCGATCCATTTTTTGGTCTCAAGACTGTTGTGTGGATCCAAGTCTCATCAACGGCACTGTTACGTAATGCGGAACGTCTCGTGCGTTCGATGGTGTCGTCACAAGCTTCTCGACTAGCCCTGCTGGTGTGTGTTTCTGCCAAGGCCGCGATGAAGTATCCTCTAGAATTTTCGAGTGCTTGTTAAGGACACATAATATGGAACCCTGCAGACTATAAATAACCCACACTTGCCGCTTAGTTTTCAGTTTACTACGGGCTTTCAGTTTACTCAGTGCGTTTCAAGTGGCTATAAGTGAAAAATTGATTCTTGTGCGGGAATCTATTAGTTGACATTATTATTGCGTGTGGACAAATTTAATTTGAATTATTGTACGAGTAGTATAATCTTGTTGAATACTTGTTGATTACAAACTGTTAATTGTGATAATTAAAGCTGGTTTTTTTAGTGACGTCATTGGTGTCTTGTATATTGTTCTCCACTGTACCATACGATGATCAGTTAGACCGTTGTAGCACCATGAATTAACGCAAAAATTCTATCGGATTGCACGTATAGAGTGCCAAACAAAGCGGTTGAAACATCCTTTCGACACTGTTTTTGGTCAAGTGTCAGCAAACGCGTCATCCATCTAGCACACAGATGTTGCGCTCACGTTTCGTTGATATACCAGCAGTCTCTGCTATCTTGCTCACTTTCATTGTGCAGTCTGCCAAAACGATATTTTGGAATTTTTTTGGCGTAGTCAATCCAACACCTGGGTTGTCAGTTGTGCTTACCTGACAAATTTCAAATTCAGTAACCCAGCGCTTATTTTTTAGAGGTAGTGTTCGACAGAGAAGAGTCGCCTAACGTTGAATCCACCTCCTTTTTTTTTTACATCAGTTGCAGTTAAGCCCTTCAAAAAAAAATTTAATTACAGGAGGAATGATTCGTATTACATCTCAGTCTTTAGCATTTTTTAAACATTTCTTCAGTTATTGGGGCGGCGCGATCTACAAGAGGAATACTGGAGTTTGCACCGAGTAAAATGGAAGCTGAGCATGATAGTAAGTCTGGATAAGGGTAGTCCCATTTACATACTTACATATAGAGAGAGAGGGGGGGGAGGAAGAACGTATGTTTCTATTTATATGTATGTTAAATCTCAATCTTTAGGATTTCATAAACATTTCTTCATTTATTCAGTTATTGAGCCAGTATTTCCTCTCTGTGGAAGACCCGGATTCTACATTACAGGTTTCTGTATGGACTAAAGTTTCCAGCTTCACACTGCAGTAGGTACTTTATACTGTACAGTATTCTGTTTGAGTCTTTGTTCGGTTGATTAGCGATTCAACATGGATGCGCAACCACACACACACATACACGTAGATTAGTCAGTGTTTACAGTTCAATGCAGCGCGACCAAGGTAAATACCAGCACAGCACAGGTACAATCATGGTAATCTTGACTGTACCATTAAGTATGCGCATTAACTATACTGAACTATACGTACGTGTCAATACTGAGTGCACTGCTGTATGCAATCTCTCTGCCTCGCACTGGTGTATCGGATCTGGGGTTTGAATCGATCAATAGTAATCATGCAGTAGTTTGATGTCACTTATTCTGTTTAATGATAATGTGATGTACTTATAATATGCACACATTTATTGCTTACTAATAGTACCTGTAATCTCAATCTTCTATGTGGTGTATTCATTGCTCATGACGTAAAGGTACCACACATACGATTTATAATAAAGTTTTAATTACTCACATTATTAATTTCGATTGATTTCGGTCACAGACCATCGTCAGGTCATATGCACTGTGCACTCGTGGTCACTACATTGTAAAACAGTTACTATTTACAGAAAACGAATTCGTAAACACTGATTTATCGTGAGACTTACGTTTGTGTCCAGAGTTTCTGAATAACTGACAGTAACGTATGTTTGTCGTGGGTCGTCCGAGGATGAGATGGGTGCCGGAACAGGTTTATATAACCTAATCCGTGAAGAGGAGAAGCAGAAGAAGAAGAAGATTTTAAATTAAATAAAGTACTGATTATTTTTTACAGGCTTCCAACAATTTCTGTTTGAACTTTCAAAGCTGTTCTGAAGCTTCAATTTTTTTTTCTGAAGCTGAATCTGATAACACTGGTTTCTGTTTGTGCTTCCCGATTCCATAATATGATTTTTTCTTTTTTTTCCGAGTCTGGTAACACTGACTGTACAACGGACGAAGACACGACAAGCAATGTTTGCGTTTCGTTTTTGTGCAAGCAGCCGCGACTTTATAACCCCCCCCCCCCCAACACACGTACTGGGGCTAATGATTTGATTGTGTTGGATCCAACTGGAACACCTGCTCCCCAACTCGCATCACCTTTGCACGCAACAAGTACATAACGAGAACGAACGAGAGGAGAGAGGGAGAGACAGACAGACAGACAGACAACGAGAGATCAACGAACGCTGATTTCGTTAATTGCAAGTACTCCTCTATCTCTCTTATTGCAACTGCCTTCCATCCACTACCGAAATAAAATGACTTGTATAAAAACCCACACAAACGGACGCATTTAATTAATTACGTGACTGGTTGGTGAGTGAGCGCCATGAGAGTAAGTGCTGCTGGCTGAAGATGTTATCTTTATAAAATTGGGCGCTTACATTACATTTGTGGCGCAGCAAGAACATTGCGCTTTTCAAATACCAACCTGTCTTCTCTTATAAAAACAACAACGGTGTAAATGATTAGGTAACAACATCGTATCACTACGAAGGCAGTCTGAAAAGTTCTCGGCCTCGACCATAGGCGGCAACACTATCGCGAATTTTGTACTTCCATGTTCCATAAGGAAATGGAAGTACGGTGATGGCGAAAAAAATCGTGTTTGAGATAAAGGCTGATTCTGATTGTACTACCCTCAAAACATGAAGTAAAGTCATTTTCCGAAAAGTGTGTTTGTTTGTGTGTAGAATGTTTTCTATGGCGAACGATAACTGCCACAAATTCAAACAGAATCAAATAACTTTTCCATATGTGCCCGAGCTGTTGAGGATTTAAGGCCTATTGATTTTGGTGAAGATCGGTTGAGGGGAAAGGGTAGTTTACCAGCAAGGTTTTATGTTTTAACAAGAGTGAAGTACTTAATTTTGGTAAATAAACTATCCTGAAAAAAGGTCATAATAATCCACTGTAGAAAGGTAAATGAAATATCTATAAATGATGAGGATAGTTGAAAGGGGACAACAATAACCGGGAATATTATTCCAACCTATTATCGAAACTAGACACACACAAAATAATGTAAAAAATACATCGGTTTGCAGAATAAAAGAATCATTTTTCACCAAGACAATGCAGCTACCCCCAAAAATCTTCGGCAATGGGAAAATTAAGAGATCTCCGCTATGAATTGTTAGAACACCCTGCCTATTCTCCAGATTTGGCTCCCTCAGACCAAATCTTTTTCATCTTTTTCCAAAAGTCAAACTGTTTCTCGCTGGTCGACGTTTTTCATCGGATCAAGAAGTGATTTCAGCTGTAGAGAGGTATTTTGCAAAAATTGAAGTGATCAGATTTTGAGAAAATCGTATAAGCCCATTTGAGTGTATTAAAAAGAATTTTAGCTACATTCTCAAAACGGTATTCAGTTTTGACGCTTCGAATCTATAAACGTGAGGGTCCAAATGTGGGCGAACATCTTGATACAATCTCAAAAATTCATGTGGGATATCAAATTAGAAAGAGAATTTTATCTAACATCTGAATGCAGTGTTAAGCTTTGGAAGTTTCAAAATTTTGCGACCCAGAGCCGAAAAAGAAATAAATAAACTTGACTTTCTCTGTTTTAACATAAACTAAAATTAAAGAAATTTCGACGAAACCGAAACATCGAAGCATGATAATGTTTTTAGGCTTTTGAAACGTATAATGTGCATATAACAAATATTTACTACAAAACAAATATATTTACTATGTATCAAACATTATCATGTTAAAACGACAGAGACCGAAGATTTCTAGACTGTGGGGAATCGAAAGTGTGGAAGCGTTACATTTTTCAATGACGTTACATTTTTGTGGAATGACTCCCAGCCTAAAACCATTATCATGTTAAAAATTTCAAAAAAACTGTAAAAATTCAGTAGGGTGTCGGACTAAAATGGAATTGTAACCCACATCCAAATGATTTGATTTTTTAGTGTTTATCGTAACACAAGAACTTTACACAGCTATTGAAGAACTGGGCACACCAAAGAAATTAATAAGATTGTGTAAGATGACAATGCTGACAGTGATGAGGATCCAGAATGACTTATCAGACGAGTCTGTGGAAAGTGAGTCCTCCAGGGCGATGCTCTTCCTTGCCTCCTCTTCATTTTTGCCTTGGAAAATCTATGACAGATGCTGGAACAGATTCCTCCGTGATTGTATTCAACAGGTTGGTGCAGGTCCTAGGATACGCAGATGACCTAGACATAACCGGGAGGTCCCTTCGAGCAGTCACTGAACCCTTTCTTGCTCTTGAAAGTCCCGCACAGAGGTTGGGTCTCATAATAAACGAAAGCAAGACAAAATACATGGCCACAGGACAGGAAGCTAGAGAAGAAGAGCACGTCCAAATTGGTATTTATTCATTCGAAAAAGTCAACAACTTTGTTTATTTAGGATGCCCAGGTTAACTCCGATGGGGAAACGACAGAAGAAATAAAGCGAAGAATCACTTCAGCTAAGAGATGCTTCTTTGGTCTCAGACCCCTGTTCCAGAGCAGAACAATTTCCAGGAGCATCCAGCTGCTTCTGTATAAAATACTGATCCGCCCAGTTCTCACCTATGGTTCTGAGATCTGGACCATTTCTAAAAAGTCTGAGTCAAGCCTGCTGGTTCATGAACGCAAAATCCCCCGCAGTATTTTTGGTCGTCCAATATATGTAGGAGGTGGATGGAGGAAAAGGACCAACCAAAAACTGAACACGCTTCTGAACGAACCAGATATTGTGATATAAAACTTGGTAGACTCAGGCGGGTTGGACATGTGGTCAGAATGGGGGAGAATGAAATATCCAGAAAGGCACTCACAGAACAGATCTATGGCACCAGGAGAGTTGGTAGACCCAAACTACGTTGGAAAGACGGTGTGAATTATGATGCGCGCCATATCCTTGGGACCCGGAACTGGAGAGCAGCTGCGTTTGGCCGGGACAACTGGCGGGGGCTGTTAAAGGAAGTCTTGACTCAGTAATGGGTTGTCGCGCCGCTGTAAGTAAATAAGCAAGTAAGTGTTTATTGTATGATTTACAATTGTTAAATTACTAAATAAATAGTAGAATAATCGGTTATAACGTGTCACCTACGTTATAACATCGGGAACCTGTGCATACTTACTTCTGATCAATTGCACGGGCTGCCATACTCGTAATCAAATTTTATTTACTATATAAACCAGCAGTAGTTATAACTAAAGGAACTTTTACATGGGTGTCTGATGATTTATTCACTCACTGTTTTAGTGTAAAGTAACGACATCTCTTTATTAAATCATTACTACAACAGCTCTACATAAATATTCCCATATAAGGTTTTCTGAATAAAAGATTACAATTTATAACAGATTTTGATAAAGAACTGGGGCAAAACACATGGATTTATCATTGCTAGCATTATCCACGGATCCGGGACCTTAAACTTGTTTAAGAGTTAAGCTCGCTTATTTATATTCTATAATACTATTTGGGGGCCATTTGAAGAATGGACTTAATCTAAAAATTTGTATCAGTGAAGCTATACATATACATCAGCATTATTCGGTACTACAAATATTTTGAATTATAAAACATACTACATCTTATAAAGTGGTTATCATTAAAGTCTTTCTGTTTTTTTTTATTTGAACTGTCTTTAATAATTCATTGGTTACAATTTTAATTAATCACGGAGATTATAAAAGATTACAATTTATAACAGATTTTGATAAAGAACTGGGGCAAAACACATGGATTTATCATTGCTAGCATTATCCACGGATCCGGGACCTTAAACTTGTTTAAGAGTTAAGCTCGCTTATTTATATTCTATAATACTATTTGGGGGCCATTTGAAGAATGGACTTAATCTAAAAATTTGTATCAGTGAAGCTATACATATACATCAGCATTATTCGGTACTACAAATATTTTGAATTATAAAACATACTACATCTTATAAAGTGGTTATCATTAAAGTCTTTCTGTTTTTTTTTATTTGAACTGTCTTTAATAATTCATTGGTTACAATTTTAATTAATCACGGAGAACAAGTCTCCGTGTCACCTGCCATATCCATCAGTTTACTCGTAGTCAGGGTCCTTGGTCCTTATGGTGTTCGTCAGCGGTTGATCTTAAGTGGAGTTAACTTTCCTCTTGAAGTGCCTGAAGTGGTTAGTTCATAATGAAGTAGCGTGGAGGTTCTCAGAAGTCTCGTAGTTAAACATCGTTAGTAGTATAAGTGCCGTAAATGTTCTTGTTTGTTGCAGAATCGCACGTCACATTATTGTTTATAAAAGTTCTCACTTTTGGTAGCTCGTACCATATTATTTAAAACAACATAGACATCTTACAAAATTAAACAAATGAGATGTCATCCCTTATACAGTTATTTATGCATTTTGGTTTTTAACATTTAGACTACTACCACATTAATCTGGCAATACTTTTGCTACACATTGTTGTAACTGTCTTCTAAATACAAATATTCTGTCTTTTTCTGAGACATGGTTCAAGCGCGTGTTTTCTACGCGAGCGCTTCATCTCGACTCTTTACTATATAGGAAGGGTCAGCTAATCGCGCGGAGTTTACGCGTCGCAACAAAATAGTTCCACATTTATCTTCTATTTAAGGGGTTAAAGTTTGACCTTTTAATTATCCAAAGATATTCTTAATTACAGACTTCATTATAGTACACTACTGTGGTCTTGTTTATTTATTTATTTAATATTAATTTACAAGGATTATTAGTTTGTTTAGGGGTCGGTATTCAAGTTAATTCCGGTTTGCGCCTGTCTACGCAGGGTTAATTAACAAGGGTTTCCCTATCTGTACACTCGCATTCCTTTTATTTTATTATTAAAACTCTTTATTAAATATTATTATGATTTATGATAGCGATAAAATTTAGTTTAAATGTGCGATTTATTGAAATTTAAAATTTCTCAGCTTTTACATTACCTATTTATTAATTATTTTATTTTTAATTAATGAAATCGTCACACGGTGTTTTCGTAATTTTTCCCATAATTGAAAAGTTATCTAATATCGAAATTTACGTAACAGTTAATGTACTTCGTTCGGGATAGGGAGCTAGTTCTGCAGCTCAGGTAGCACACAAGTTATAAATACAGTGGAATCGCGAATAACGAGCTCGCTCATGACAAGAACTCGAATGTAACGAGCAAATGCACGAGATTTGTTTCGTTTTGTATCTTAGTAATGATAACTAAACTCGCTTTTAACGAGTGGGAACACATTACAGACTTGATTACAACGACCATTTTATCGCGGGCTTGTTCATGGGTCAAGGTCCTAACAAAAATTCGTTACAATTCAGCATTTTAAACATTCGTTTAAAATCATAACCGCAATTTAGTAAAACTAATAATGTGTAAGTGATGAATTCGTGGAATATTTAAATAAATTACAAAACTATTTTGACATCTACCGATACAAAATTACTAAACAAACAAAAATAGATGTCTTTTTTAAGGTTAATTAAGTCCTGTGTGCGAAATATAATTTTGACGAACCATTTAGAACGAAGAACAAAAAGACAAATAAATTAGAGTGAATTTGTTTGTAATTTAAAAAGTAAATATTGTACCTGTGGCATGAAAAGATTGCGTTTTTTGCCAGATAGCCGGCTGTTTTTTTGGTAAGTTTTTACTACACAGTTACTTTTACTATATTTCGGGAATGCACTATACGCCAATATTCAGCAACAAAATGTCTAAAGTCTAAATTTCTCTTTTAAGCGTAGAATGTAAAACGTGTCAAAATTTTATTGTCCAAAGCCTCTTCTATAGTAGACTTCTGTTGTTGTATTTTCGATAATCACGGTATAAAAATTCAGACTTGCGAGTCGACAACTCGGATATAGTGACAACCCGGTTTTTTAACGAGCACATTCGTCCGGTTCCTTGAAACTCGTTATAAGCAAGTTCCACTGTATTATTTCAGAAAGCTGAAAATGCCCAATATGTGGTTCAAAAAACAGAAAAAGACAGAAGAACTCCAGATTACTTAAGAAGACATTGAAGAAAACTTACCACTCAAAATAAATTTAAAAAATGGCCAAGGTTTTCAGGAAAAGAAAGAAAGAAATTTCGACGAAACCGAAACATCGAAGCACGATAATGTTTTTAGGCTTTTGAAACGTATAATGTGCATATAGCAAATATTTTCTATATAACAAATATATTTACTATATATCAAACATTATCATGTTAAAACGACAGAGACCGAAGATTTCTAGACTGTGGGGAATCGAAAGTGTGGAAGCGTTACATTTTTCGATGACGTTATATTTTTGTGGAATGACCCCCAGCCTAAAAACATTATCATGTTAAAAACCCCAAGAAGAGAACAGGCCATGTGGACTGAAGAAAGGAGGAAGAGACATTGATCAAGAATGAATGAGATTTGGGAGAGGAGGAAGAGAGAAGAAGAAGGGAAGAACCAGTTGAAGCAAACATAGTCAACAGTGGCTCATACGAAGAAAAAAACTTTACGAGGACAGTGTTTAAACTCTCTCTCTCTCTCTCTCTCTCTCTCTCTCTCTCTCTCTCTCTCTCTCTCTCTCTCTCTCTCTCTCTCTCTCTCTCTCTCTCTCTTTCTCTCTCTCTCTCTGTTTCCTGCCGTTAAGACAAACGCTTCTCAAAGAAGAATTTCGACGAAACCGAAACATCGAAGCATGATAATGTTTTTAGGCTTTAAAAATAAGATTTCTAGACTGTGGGGAATCGAAAGTGTGGAAAAAATATAGTGTTAACATCACCTGGAGCGTTACATTTTTCGATGACGTTACACATTTTGCATCACGCATTTTGTGGAATGACCCCCGGCCTAAAAACATTATCATGTTAAAAAATGTGCGTTTTAACATTGAAAATGTTTATAAGGACGTGTCACACATTTGCGGCCGATCGCTGGTGCGTGATCGAAAATGGGAACCGGTGAGTTTCCATAGAAACTACTTCTTTGTTGTCAATAACGTAGTACACATATAAAACGTCGCTCATGAATGCGACTACATTTAACTTATAATCTGTAAATTGGTAAATGAAGAATGAATTCATTGATTGGTGAATGAACATAATATATATTTTTTAGATTTATTGAAGCATTTTCAATGCCCTTCTCTGTGCATTGCATTTGTGCAATGCCTGTAAATTTTTTGGTAAGTTTTTACTACACAGTTACTTTTACTATATTTCGTGAATGCACTGTACGCCAATATTCAGCAAAGAATGTTCGCGTCTAAAAAACGTTTAAAGTGCAAATTTCACTTTTAAGTGTAGAATGTAAAACACGTCAAAATTTTATTGTACAAAGCCCCTTCTACAGTAGACTTTTGTGTGTTCGACAATCACGGTATAAAAATGTAGCCTTGCGAGTCGACAACTCGGATATAGCGAGCACACGGTTTTAACGAGCACATTTGTTCAGTCCCTTGAATCGCGTTATAAGCAAGTTCCACTGTATTTTATCACTTTATATATTACATCTGAAGAGTTACTTTAGCCATTATCATTTCTCTCAATATAGAGAATCACACCATAGACGTATGGCGAAGAATATCAGGAATTAGCCTGTTAAGAAAGAAGGACTAAAGTTGAATTCTTTGATTTCGTTGTCCATGACGTGTCCGTTTCTTAATTAAATATAATTATTTCACTACGAGTCGGAACACAAAACTTTTTGTGGGTAAAAACGTAAAAGCTTTACCTTACAACCTGAACCGGTTTTCACTTTTAAAAAGCTTCTTCAGAGGTTGCCGCTGGTAGCACTGTTCATCTTGTTGTTGACGACGAAATTCGATCTTCCTGGTGTTTACAAACTAAATTGCTCAGATTGCAACAAATTCTACATTGGCCAGACAGGACGTAGCTTCAAACAAAGATACATTGAACACAGAAAGGCACTCCACTCCACTACAGAATCCACCTTTGCAAACCATCTCATTGAAGCAAACCACACATACAAAAACGTCGACAATAACATGAACATTCTACACGTACACACAAAAGGCCGAAAACTAGACACTCTAGAACAACTGGAAATATACAGATACACGAAAACAAATAAAAACAACATCCTAAACGAACAGACGCAATTCAAATCACATGCATTACTCGAACGTATCACACCTCACACACACAATATCGATCTTTCGAAAATCGATTTCGTCGCCAACAACAAGATGAACAGTGCTACCAGCGGCAACCTCTGAAGAAGCTTTTTAAAAGTGAAAACCGGTTCAGGTTGTAAGGTAAAGCTTTTACGTTTTTATCCATAAAGTTTTGTGTTCCGAGTCGTAGTGAAATAATTATATTGACTAAAGCTGACTCGGAAATATCACTTCAGCGAAATATTCATGTGAATGCATTGCTTTATGCAGATGACAAGGTAATGATACAGAAAACAAAAGACCAGTTTCAGCGGGCGATATTTACGTATCATACAAGAATATGGACTACAAATATCTACTACAAAATCTAAAACAATGGCATTTAGAGCAGGTATCCTATAAGAACTAAGATAGTATTCAGGTTAGTCATTTTATTGGGATTATTATTTTTCCCAGGGTTGTAATATCTCATATGGAACTGATATTGATTGGGATAGTAAGTTAACAAAGTTAGACGCATCTGTGGAACGATTCACAGGTGCTTGAAAAATAAAACACGGAAGGATACCCGAATGAATTTTTTTATAAAACTGTGGCTGTCCCTACATTCCTATATGCTAGTGAGTTATGGACTCTTAGTAAAAGGGACGTGCAGAGGATTCAGGCAGCAGAAATGAAATTTCTATGAGAGACGCAAGATTGTTCTCTCTTGGATTGGATAAGGAACGAGTATATTAGACGCGATTTAAACATTGTATCATTTCACCAAAAGATTGAAGACCACAGAAGGAGATGGTGTGAACACTTGAATCGCATGCATCATATCCGTCTACCTGTGGCTGTCTTGGGTTATCACCCTACTGGAAAGAGAGATGTTGTCGGTAGACCGAGGAGGAGATGGGTTACGGAACAGGTCTAAGGCCTAGTCCTTGGAGTGGTGATGATGATGATGACTTTAGGACATCTGAAGAGTTATCATTCCTCTCAATGTAGAAAATCACGTGTCCTCTGAATACACGTATGACGAAGAACATGAGGAATTATGCCTGTTAAGAAAGAAAGAAGAAGAAGAAGAAGAAGAAGAAGAAGAAGAAGAAGAAGAAGAAGAAGAAGAAGAAGAAGAAGAAGGAGAAGAAGAAGAAGAAGAAGAGAGAAAAAGACGAAAAAGAGAACAAGCAGAGGTTATAACTTTCGCAGCTTTGATAATCTGTTTACGTTCTAGATTAAATCGTATTCACTACTTCAGACTGTAATTCATTAACATATCAGCGTGCTCACATCTCTTCCGGCTGGCTACACGATTGCCCTTGCAATTGCACACGGCTTGGCTAATAAATATGTAAGATAACGCTGGAAATTATTACAATAAAACCAGTGGTTTTTCTAAACAGACAAATACATAATAATACATCTTAACGGGATAATAACAACAAAGATAGAATCAATTTATTCCACCTGTAATCTTATGCAACTCACTTACGTCGACCTTCCTGCAATTCTGGTTCATAAATATAACTGCAGTACGTTTAATTATACCACAGAAGACGCTAACGACTTGTTTCCGCGTTACAACGTATACTAGAGAAGTAGCATTGCAGGACAATTTCCGTGATTCATCTACTACAGTACACACGTGAATTATCTACGAGAGAAAGTCAAAAAGTAGCTCGAAGGTTAGATATGCCCCTGGGACGAACCTAGGATTTCATTCCGGGGGGGGGGGGAGTTTTTCCAACCACATATCGTTTTCTTAAAGTATTTTCTCTCATATTATAGTGAAAATCGTCTGGTGTGAAGTAGCTAGGCTCCCATCAGGGGCCTCCCCAGGTGGCGGATAGGGAAATGCTCAACAGATATGGTGGGCTCCGGGGAAATAAAATAACCGCATCGGACCAAAACTAGCAGCTGCTGGCTTGTAGTGGGATATTGGTTTATCAAAGGCTAAATGAAGTAAACCGTGATTAAAAATTCCCTGGTCCTCCAGGCTGGGGGTTAATGCAATGGCCCAACTCCCCATTCATTGGAAAAAAGAAAATCTTAAAAAAACCAAATAGATTGCAGCCGGAAGGATTCAATAAAGGTAAATGAGAATTCAATCACTTCTATAATCTTTGGTTTCGGAAAATGTGTAAACATTGTACAGACGGAATAATAATAAATAATGAAAATCGTATCAACAAATTAAAACTAATAGGTATATAATGACTGTAATTCACTAACTACATAAAAATCAATTAATAACATAGTTTGACTTGGAAGCCTAAAAATACCTTTCTGTGGAATATAAATACTTTAAAGAGAACGTTGAAATTAAGAAAGTAAATTTTGTATTTGTATGTGTGTGTTTGTGTTGTAGGGTTAACACATGCAAGAACACGAAAAATTTGTAATGAACGTATGTATAATTTTACAATATTTTGTTTCTCAGAGCTAGGTAGAGTCTATTACAACAACCCATGTCCATTATGAAAAGAAGGAGCAGTGGAAGATGAGAAATCAATCAATTCTGTAATCTTCGGTTCCGGAAAATGTATAAACATTGTACAGCCGGAATAGTAATAAGATAGTTCGATCAGAACAGATTAGTATTTTTTCTTTTTCATATTTACAAATGTGGTTTTAATATTTACGACAATCTTGTAACAGCATTAAACGTTTAGAATATTCACGCTCTGAATGAAGCACACAGCCTATACATATTTTGTAACAGTACATATCATTGCCAGAATACCAACATTCATAAGCAACAGTAATAATCCATAAAAGGCCATCAGAACAACCAAACTTGAACTTTAAAGGAGGATATGGAACAAATAATGAACTAACATGGAGATCAGTATTAATAAATAATGGACTATGAAAGAAATGGAGACAACCGGCGATAGACAAAACAACGTTGACCCAATATACCCAGATCAGATCAGACAGTGAGAAGAAGAATGAAACATACGCCAAAATGATATTAGTTAAATGATAGAAATGGAATAAGTTAATAGGGAAGGATTAAATTAACTCGACCAAGAGAATAAATAAATAAAGAAAAGAATGTAACAAATAAAGTAAATAGAAAATGAGGCCCATGATTGAGAAGAATAATTAGTTTAAAACACTATGCAAACCCTATGCCATGACTTAACAATGACATCAAACCACTAATAGACTATTATAGGTGACTAGACTGTGACCAGAACTCTAATGTAATATAATGATATAAGCAAAGATGATCAGGAGAGTGAGATTAAAACTTGTATTAATATGGTTTAATAATGTGTAAAAGGTAGCAAATGACTGTACCTTATCTACTATTTGTGTAAGTAATATAGACACAGGGATGTCAGAAAAACTGATAATCACCAATAATGTTGTCAAAATAATATAAAAAGAAACTGGAAAAGAAATACCAAACAATGAATAATAATAACAGTATTAGTACATTTAAATAATTAAATAAAATGTATAGAAACTAACTATGAAATGAACTCATTGTTGAAGCCAGAATCTGAACACACATAACCTAGCTCAACAAGCATATTACACTTAGAATGACAAGAATTGATAACAAAAATGTGATTAAACCATGTTCTATTGGACGGTACTTAAACTAGAGGTTATAAGGATCATACTAGTATTAAGACTAATTACCAAGAAGAGATTTGTATTTGTGATTAATGTAAATTCACAAACTGAAATGGACAGATTAGAATGTACACAATAAACAATCAAAATAACCTTTAGAAATAATAATAAAAGAGAAAGTGTTTGGTATCAGTAGGATCAATGAGGTTTAATACCACTAATATAATATAAAACAATAATTATTATCATGAAAGTAAATTATAATAATGAAAATTAAACATTCTTGTCATGTAGCACTAGATGCAAGAACTATTGATAAATTAACAACAAATGGGAATATCATGGTGCAAACCAAAACCTTGTAAAACTTTACAATTATTGTAATGACCATGCATGTAAGAAGTAATGACTTAAAAAACAATTAAGTAATTTATAATGAAGGTAATTCATGCCACACCCTATAGTGCAAAACTAGGGGTGACTATAAAGACTAAAATGAACAAAATAACAATGTAATAACAAAAACCTGAGGTGATCAGAAGTTGTAATGGTCATTTCAGAGTAATTGTGTCACAAGAGAAATGGTTCAGAAACCAATATTAAAATACAATAAGTGGAACTAATTGGTAGTGTCATAGGCCAATATGCCTAGCCAACTTATTTATAATGTTTGTTAGAAATAACTATTTATTTATGTCAGGTGTAATATTGTAATAGTGATAAGAAGTTGAAGACAACAATTGTAAATAATAATATTACAGTAAAAGGAAGTAATATTAATAATAAAAAAGGGGAATTAAGATGTAGTAACTAATATGGAGTTAGGCCTAAACAGCCAAAAACGATGTTTATCAAAATACAACTGTATAACTTATTGTAAAGAGTTCATACACGAGTATCAGGGAGTAATCATCTATGTTCATTGAAATTGAATTGTATAAATAAATAAATAAAACACTATCATAGGTAAATAGCCAATAAGAAATGTTAATAATTTTAATTTTGTTAATAATGATAAAACACATATGTTGTGGGGAACCAAAATGTCCATCTCAGAAAATCCTGAGAAATGGTAATAATGAATTGTTAATTAGAGCAAAGATAAGGGAATAATGTTAATTATAAAAATTTAATAGTTTACCAGCCTTTGGGCATGCATAATAATGTAAACCAATTTATCATAATCTCAAACACAGCGAAAGGACGCTTTGAAAGCGTCTATTTTGCCGAGGTATACCGAACAATTACGGAAATTAAGAAAATCAACCAATCAGCGGTCATCATCGAGCATTAGAAGCCAGATTCTGACATCGATGAGGAGACAGTCCATCACAGTATTTCGACGGGGAGGCCACGCCGCTCCCGAGACCGATTTTAAGAATAACATCGACGACGAGGATCGATAACCTCAAAAAGTGAAAGTTAGGTTATGCCGGTAGTGAACACAAGTCGAGTTAACCTTATTTTTGTGAATTTTTGCGGAGTATGTGCGCATAGGTGGTGAACCAAATATTAATAAAAGTTAAAAAGTGCAATTAAGAAAAAGGGCATTACAAGCAAGTATAGTGACAATTAAACAATACTTAGAGCAATTATGACTTTTTATAAAGAAAATTTTATCGAGTATAATTAATAAGATTTATCGAATAAATCGATAAGATATTTAAATACGGAAACATAAGGAATACTGGACCTTATCAATTTAATTAATTTATTAATTGCTAAAGGAGTTAGAGACAGTTGACTTTATTAATAAATGTTATTCAATGATTTGATAGTCTTCATCAAAAATGATGAAGGAGACCTTTTCATATGAACACTAAGAGTGCAATGAACCTTATTATTTCGATTAATATATTGACAGTTTAAGAGGTGTGGCGACAGCCGATCGTAATTTTAGTAATTGTCAATAGACATGATGAACTTTATCAGAGATAATTAATAAAATAATTTTTAATGAACTTTAAGAAAGATTTGAACAGTATTACATTAATTAAATTGCTGCTAGTTAAAAGCATTTAATAACAAGCTAACATGATTGCAAGAGTTATCTGTTTACCTGATTAAATTCATCCAATATAACGAATCAGATGATTTTCTATGAACATTGAAGAGTTTCATAACTTTATTAAACTTGCATGTTTATATGTTGTTAAAAAGGTATTATTAATTTAAGGTTCACTGATCACACAATTCAGTACGCCAAACTAACCTAAAATGTTGATGTAAACCGTGTCTTTGAATTTTTATGTTATTTGTTAAGACGTATATATTATAATGTAATCACTCTCCTACTACTCGATGATTATAGTAGTATAATGATTCAGTTTTGTTTTTCGTATCATGTAGTCTAAAAGGACCTACATTTTAGATAAAACTTTAACCAAAAAATAACGTTTTATGTTATGATTCCTGAGAATCAGAATAACAAACCCTGAGATAAAAGATTTTCATAAAGCTAATAATTATTGTAAAATGGACAAAATGTCAAATTTAATTATTCTTTAAAGTAAATTCATGAGTATTATCGATCAATAAACCACATTTTTATCCAATAAAAGGAGTTAACTAAATTATTTCAGTAGACTAGACGATTACAGGTTAGGTGGACAGCTCGCAACAGTTGGCACTGCTGGTAGCGGCAATGAAGATGATTTAAATAATTTTCAATTTAAATTATCATCTCAACTCTGCATTGTTAACAGAAATTCACTCCAAGTAAGTAAATCCCTGACAAATAAAATCAAATATCAGTAAGAAGTCAACTTAGCCGATTCGTCTCATCAACTGAAGAACGTCGAATTACAAAATAGCTTCGAATTACAAACCACGTATTAAAGTTACATAACAATTTGTGGCACTGATGGTATTTATTTTAAAGTGGGGAAATTTGGAGCAGCTATGTGGGAAAAATACGATTGATTTACCTGGCAACACTGGTTTGGTGTCTACAGCAATACGACAAAACACTGTCATATTTTCATAACGTCGTCTTGTGGCAGTTTCTACCTTCATTTAGAAGAGTGGCGTGGCGTGGATACATAACAGCTGTTGGCGGTTGTAACAGGCGAAAAACGTACCCTAAAAATTAATTCCGTTTTTTTTTCTAGTACCAAGTGTTCTTCTTAAAGTTAAAATATTTTTTTTATAATATTTTCTATCATTCGCTGGCAGTAGAAGACGGTCCCGGTTTAACAGGATCTGATTCCATTATACTTACACAGAATAAGCCACGACATACATAATCGAATTGAAAATAATAAAGACAAACAGAGAAACACATAATTAAACGAACAAAATACAAATAGGTACGTAGTAACTGCTGTACGTTGGTTCCGAAACGAACATAGCTGCTAACTGATCGTTTTGCCAGTTTATACAGCGGCAACACATTGGGTGGACGAAAGTGTCCCTCTCCCGTTTGTACAGTAACAACTACTACGAGGTCAATGACCGTACGCAGTAAAACAATGCCAATCTCTGAGCCGGCAACACAAGACGATGCAACTGCATATCAGTTCGAAAGCAATGCTACGCTTTTTTTAAAGTTTCCCGACAAATATCGTTCGGATTTCAAATTATTCAGTAACTTAAGTAATTATTCTGTGATATAATTAATATATTATTTTCTTTCATTTCCAGTACTGTTACCGCCGGCAACATGGCGGTTATATGGACGCCACGCTACTTTTAACATGATAATGTTTTTAGGCTGGGGGTCACTCCACAAAATGCGTGATGGTCATCGAAAAATGTAACGCTTACACAGTTTCGATTCCCCACAGTCTAGAAATCTTTTGTTTACAAAACATTATCATGCTTCCATGTTTCGGTTTCGTAGAGTGTGTGTGTAGGGGGGGAGAGAGAGAGAGAGAGAGAGAGAGAGAGAGAGATTTTAGGCTGGGGGTCATTCCACAAAAACGTAACGTCATCGAAAAATGTAACGCTTCCACACTTTCGATTCCCAACAGTATAGAAATGTTCGGTCTCTGTCGTTTTAACATGATAATGTTTGTTATATAGTAAATATATTTTTATATAGTAAATATTTGTTATATGCACATTATACGTTTCAAAAGCCTAAAAACATTATCATGATTCGATGTTTCGGTTTCGTCGAAATTTCTTTAATTTTTATATTTAAGAAGTCTTATCTTCTTTACCTCTTTTGTGTGTGTGTGTGTGTGTGTGTGTGTGTGTGTGTGTGTGTGTGTGTGTGTGTGTGTGTGTGTGTGTGTGTGTGTGTGTGTGTGTGTGTGTGTGTGAGAGAGAGAGAGAGAGAGAGAGAGAGAGAGAGAGAGAGAGAGAGAGAGAGAGAGAGAGAGAGAGAGAGAGAGAGAGAGTACAGACAGGTACTGTTGGAATGACGTTGGCTCGCTACATTTAAGGAAGGGGGGGGATGATGAACACAGCGCCATAATGACGTAACATGTCGCTAGAGGGCGCCACTTGAGAAGCGATAGACTACCACGTGCTACAAACCCACCCCCTCCCCTCAAGCACTCTCTCTTTCTCTCTTACAGTTTTGTCGCTGTAGCTCGCTTGATTTAACACCGTTTTCATCAAATGATGCACAATTAAGGAAGGCTGCAACATTTACCGCCACCAACTGAGTTCTTTTGACAAGCGAAACCACATTTAATTGCTTCCACTTTCAACGCAGAACAAAAGTTGTACGTTTGACATACATTTTAGTTTGTCAGGCCTGAGGTGACGTCCTACTGTCAACTGTATACGCTCTCTTTAGTAAGAAATGTTTTAATTAAAAATAATTTTGCCAATACCGAACAACCAGCTACTGGCAGTGCGTTATCCACCATTAGCCACGTTGCCGTCTCACCGCTACATACGACGCAGCGACAACTGTAGCTTAGCGTTAAAAGTAATAATTAACACATTCATATGATACGAAATGACACATTCAATAATTCCAACAAAATTAATTCATTAGTCCTAACACTAATTCACTAATTTCTTCAACTTAAACCTGTGTGCACAGACCTATAATTTATTTAGATTCAGCTATAAATTCGCCTACTCATGATTTTAGTAACGCTATGAAATTAAATCAAAATATAACTTGTTCACTTTAGCTATTTTATTACAAAGCATTAGAATTTTAACTAGCATATGAATATAAATGTTAAGCTTTCGAAGTTTCAAAACTTTGGAACCCAGAGCGAAAAAAGAAATCAAAAATTTCTAAAAATAAGCTTATAGGCCTCAGACGCAACGTTGCCACGTTTAATGTTCCGGCCTTCTACTAGAGCCGGCCGTGGATAAACTGATTTCTGAATGAGCTTCCCGATTACATACAAGATTTTCTCTTTTTTCCCCAAGTCTGGTAAAACTGACTGTACAACGGACGAAGAGACGTCAAGCAATGTTAGCGTTCCGTTTTAGTGCGACAAGCAGCCGCGACTTTATAACCCCCCCCCCCCCAACGCACGGACTGGGGTTAATGATTTGATTGTGTTGGATCCAAGTGGAACACCTGCTCCTTAACTCGCATCACCTTTGCACGCAACAAGTACCGAACAAGAGAGAGAGAGAGAGAGAGAGAGAGAGAGAGAGAGAGAGAGAGAGAGAGAGAGAGAGAGAGAGAGGGAGGGAGGGAGGGAGGGAGGGAGGGAGGGAGAGGGAGAGACAGAGACAGAGACAGACAGACAGAGGGAGGGAGGGAGAGAGAGAGCTAGAGAGAGAGAGAGAGAGAGAGAGAGAGAGAGAGAGAGAGAGAGAGAGAGAGAGAGAGAGAGAGAGATCAACGAACGCTGATTTTATTAATTGCAAGTACTCCTTTATCTCTCTTATTGCAACTGCCTTCCATCCACCACCCAAATAAAATAACTTGTAATAAAAACGCACACAAACGGACGCATTTAATTAATTACGTGACTGTTTGGAGAGTGCGCCATTAGAATAAGTGCTGGGTGAAGATGTTATCATCAGTTACTGAGCGCTTACATTACAACACTTGATGCAGCAAGAATATTGCGACGATTGTTTAATAACTGTCTTCTACGAGGGTCAGTTAGAAAGTTTGCGGAGCGACAACTGTAGCTTAGCGGTAAAACTAAAATTTTTCATGTGCTGCAAAGATTTGTATTTTATGTGAACTCCTGTTAATTTCCAATTGATTCATCTATCAATTTA